>CM028131.1:1589945000-1592345000 GCA_016271365.2 Neoceratodus forsteri
GCAGCAGGGTGCCAAAGGATTTCTGTAATGCGTTGGACGCCGTAATGTTATCCTATGGGAAAAACTGTCAATTTTGGAGTGCCGTAACTTTGCCGCCATGTAATATTTTTTAATACAACACTGAAAGACACATCTGTGAGATGTCGGCTCCCTCCTCAAATTTCAGCCCAAAACTCCCAACGGTTCTTTTGGTGCAGTGCCAAAGAATCGCTGTCACTTTCCCACAGATGGAAAAACTATGTCGCATTTCGAAAGCTTTAAGACAAAAGTTCGACACTTTCGTGAGCACAAAAGTAATTTGTAGTACATTTTTCCAGAAATTTGAAAACATATTTCTGGGGTGTTTTACCACAAAATAAAGACATGGCAAGCATCCTCAGGGCCCGACTAGGTGAATACAAAAATAATTAGGTTGCTAGAGGGTCTCAAATTTAAATGCCAACCATTTTTCTGATCACCAACTGAAAACAAAATGGCCGATTTGCGAAAGTAACAGGCCCATTTGCGAAAGTAAATATGCATTTGCGACACTGTCGAACTTTTTGTTAACTTTTCCAATTGACTTATAATGGGAAACTGTTTTTTGAATAACTTTTGAACCATTTAATATTTTTTCACCAAATCTTCAAAAGGCACATCTGGGACTCTGGCCACACGTTCCCTGAAGATTTTGGGCCAGTTGTGCAAACCGTACGACCTGTAGGCGTGACCATATAATTCCAGAAAAAGCGTGAACGCGCGCACAGATCACACTTAATAACTCTGCAGCCGTATATCCAACTGGTACGAAACTTGGCAGATCCCAAGGCCTATGGTTCTTGATCATGTATTCCAAATTTCAGGCAAATCTGTCAAACAGTTGCAAAGTTATTAAGGTGCAAATATTTGGGGTTTAACATAGAAATGGCTCCTCAACCCTAACTATGGATAATATATATATATATATATATATATTAGAGGCAAAAAACCCCATTTAATGCATTAGTTAGGGTTGTTCCACAGCAACAAAAAGTGAGGAAATTCGCGTTGTTGAACCGCCACTCAATCGGGTGCGCATTGGATCGTCAGCCCTAACTCTCACCCCATGACATGTGTAAATCAGCAGAAGTATAGGAGAATGGGTGAGAGTTAGGACCCATATCCCAATGCGCACCCCAATGCCGGTTGGGGGTGGGCTGGGTCCAAGGGGTTTTCAACCCTAACAGCGAATTTCTCACTTTTGTCGCTGTGGAACAACCCTAACTAATGCATTAAACGGAGTTTTAGCCTCTAATTTCCTCTTTTGAGAATGATAACGAGAAATAGTGAATCGGGCCCCGCGCTCCCGCTGCATAATGCGTTGGCGGGAGATGTGTTATGGCATAGTAACAGGGACAGCAACGCAAACAGAAATGCTAACAGTGGCGCACATGGTAACACAAGCACGAATGAGAACAGAAAGGGTAACGCACATGGTGGCGTAGATGGGAATGGTCTGCCACGTGATGTGTTGTCACATAGTAACATGGTGCCTGCAAACAGAAATGTCAATGGGCATGGTGATGTAAAGTGAAACAGTAAGATAAACAGTACTGTAGACAGAAATGGCAAAAAATAACAGAAACGCAAGCGCAAATGAAAACGCAAAGGATAACGCACATGGTGGCGCAGACATCAATGGTAAGTGAAACGGATAATGGATCCAAGCGGAAAGGGCAACAGTAACAGTAATGTAAGTGCACAGGCTGGTTTTCCCCAAACCTGCATTGAGAAAGACAGTGAGTACAAATAATGTATGCAAAATAATGAGTATCGAGCGCAGAAAATGAGATCTTGGAATACTAAATACATTATATCTCAGGAACTGCGACGAGAAAAAAATTTAAAAGTCATATTATTTACAACTGTCCTGGCTAATTTGAATCTTAGCCCCATTATGGGGCTAAGAAATTTTCCGACGAAAAGTCCGTATCTCGCACCGTTTCCGAGATACGGGCCCTGAAAGGCGCGGCGAACCGTAATGTTATCCTATGGGAAAAAAAGAAAAGTTCGGAGCGCCATAACTTTGCCTCCCTGTAATGTTTTTTCACCAAACTACTGAAAGGCACATCTGTGGGCTGTTGGCTGTCTTCCTCAAATTTCAGGAAAAAAGACCAAACCGTTATTTTGCAGCAGGGCTCCAAATGATTTCTGTTAAGTGTCGGGCGCCGTAATGTTATCCTATGGGAAAAACCGTCAATTTTGGAGTGCCGTAACTTTGCCGCCATGTGATATTTTTTCACCAAGTTACTGAAAGGCACATCTGTGTACTGTTGGCTGTCTTCCTCCAAATTTCAGGAAAAAAGACCAAACCGTTATTTTGCAGCAGGGTGCCAAAGGATTCCTGTAATGCTTCGGGAGCCGTAATGTTATCCTATGGGAAAAACTGTCAACTTTGGAGTGCCACTACTTTGCCGCCGTGTAATATTTTTTCAATACAACACTGAAAGGCACATCTGTGAGATGTCGGCTGCGTTTCCTCCAAATTTCAGCCCAAAACTCCCAACGGTTATTTTGCAGTGCAGTGCCAAAGAATTGCTGTCATTTTCCCACAGACTAGAAAATTACTGTCGTAATTTGCGAAAGCTTTCGCAAAAATTTGCGACACTTTCGTGAGCACGAAAGTAATTTGCGAAAGTACTTTTTCCAGAAATTTGAAAAACATATTTCTGGGGTGTTTTACCACAAAATAAAGACATGGCAAGCATCCTCAGGGCCCGACTAGGTGAATACAAAAAAAATTAGATTGCTAGAGGGTCCCAAATTTAAATGCCAACCATTTTTCTGATCACCAACTGAAAACAAAATGGCCGATTTGAGAAAGTAACAGGCCCATTTGCGAAAGTAAAAATGCATTTGCGAAAGTGTTGAACTTTTTGTTAACTTTTCCCATTGACTTATAATGGGAAACTGTTTTTTGAATAACTTTTGAACCGTTTAATATTTTTTCACGAAATCTTCGAAAGGCACATCGGGGACCCTGGCTGCACGTTCCTGAAGATTTCGGGCGATCCATAAACCGTCACGACCTGTAGGCGGCGACCACAGAATTCCAGAAAAGCGTAAGCAGCACACAGATCATGCTTAATAACTCCGCAACCGTATATCCGATCAGTACGAAACTTGGCAGATCCCAAGGCCTATGGGTCTTGATCATACATTCCAAATTTCAGGCAAATCCATCAAACGGTTGCAAAGTTATTAAGGTGCAAAATTTTGGGTTTAACATGGAAATGGCTCCTCAACCCTAACTATGGTAGCACTACTGTGCTACCATAATATATATATATATATACACACACACATATATATATAGAAAATATAAATTGCAAAAAACTTTGTTAATATTCCAGTTAGGGTCAAAGCAACAAAAGTTGGGAAATGAGACGTTATGTTTTCCAACCCTAACGCCCACCATCCCAAACCAGGCAGGAGAGCAGATGTGGGATGTGCCTTGGGCTTCTCAAGCCTAACGCTTACCCCACTCCATCTGCAAATAAATTCACATGTGTAGACTTGATGAGACTGGTGTTTTTTTGCAATTAAGATATATAATGTATGTTTGTGGATAAATGTCAGGATAAAAGGTCGTATTTCAGTCAGGTTGTGGCGATATCAATAATATCTTCACATGGGAAGACATCATTAATATCTCCATGTTCCTACACGTCATCACAGTGAAACTGAAAGTTTTTCACTTTCTATCCTGTGGCTTTCTTTTAGGAATAGGACCCCCCCCCAATGCAGTTTTCTCTTTAGAAAGAAGATCCCACTTCCCCATGTTTGCTCACATCTGCTTGTATCTTTACAGGAATTATGTTTTTAAAAACATATCTGGTTTATCTTGCCTGCATCTTTAAACAAATACTTATTTAAAAAACATACATTATCTGGTTGATACTGCAACTTTCTTTTTTCCGCCTCCGTCATGTAGCGTGACCGAGCACTATGCCCTGAATGTAGTGTGACAGAGCGCTAAGAAGATTCAGATGTGAGGCACTGTCAGATAATTTTAATTATGGCACTTTTGCTGTAAAAAAATAGAAAAATGTGCCATTTTCATAATACTGCCTATATTTTATCAAATGAAGCTGCCGACAGTTCTGAGAGAAGAGTGAGCGAGTTGGCAGCTTCAGAACACCAGATGGAAGCGTGAGCGTTTGTTGCCATAGCAACACATGCTCACACTTCCGTCTAATATTCTGAAGCTGCCAACTCGCTCGCTCTTCTCTCAGAACTATCGGCAGCTTCATTTGACAAAATATAGGCAGTATTAAGAAAATGGCACATTTTTCTATGTTTTACAGCAAAAGTGCCATAATTAAAATTATCTGACAGTGCCTCACATCTGAATCTTCTTAGCGCTCTGTCACACTACATTCAGGGCATAGCGCTCGGTCCTGCTACATGACAGTTGGAGGTGGAAAAAAGAAAGTCACAGGATCAACCAGAAAATGTATGTTTTTAAATAAGTCTTTGTCCCGGGTATTTCTTTAAAGATGCAGGCAGGATCAAGCAGATATGTATTATTAAATAACTAAAGTGGCAAGATCAGACATTTTTTTCATCTGCTGTTTTGGTGCAGTGGGGTATGGAGAGTTTTATTGGGGGTGGCTATGGCTCAGCCAACCAGAATCCAGAGACAAGTTTTTTTTTTTTTTTTTTACAATTTAAAGAGGCAGGGTCAGCCACATGTATTTTTTTAAAATAACATATGGCATCTGTTGTGTTGCTAGAGATACAGCAGATGTGTGTTCAGTCATCACCTCAATGTAGGGATTGTATTAAAAGAACATTTCAAGCTTTTGTTGAGTGCAGCCCGAAACATACATTGTATAAACAGAACATGACGTGGCCTGACTGAAGATATATTTATCTTCACTCGAGGCCAATGACATCATGATATCTCACGAGTGACTTTGCCACTCGTGAGATATCATGATATCATTGGCCTCTCATGAGAAATAAATATGATATCTTCAGTCAGGCCATGTCATATCCATTATGTATATATATATTCTTTGCAAAAACTTTGTTACTGCATCAGTTAGGGTGAATATCACAATGACAAAAGCAGGAAATGAGGCGTTAGGGTTTCCAACCCTACGCCCATGCTCCACCCCACCCCCCTCCCACCCTCCACATCAACAGGTGTCGGATGCATTGGGTCATCAGGCTAACTTTCACCCCATTCTATGTGTAAACAAGCTGAGGTGATGCAGTATAGGAGAATGGGGTGAGAGTTAGGCCTGATGACCCAACATGCCCTGATGCTTGTTGGTGTGTGGAGGATGGGGGGATGGGGATGGGGTGGTAGGGGTGGTAACCCTGGGGGTGGGGCATTAGGGTTGGAAACCCTAACGCCTCATTTTCCAGCTTTTGTCATTGTGGTATTCACCATAACTGATGCACTAACAAAGTTTTTTGCAAAGAATTTCCCTTCTTTTTCAGATAGTATAATTGTATCCTCATTTTATAGTGGGAGTGCAGGGTCCTTCGGACTCTGCGCTCCCATCCCTTCATTCAGATAGTGCAGTAGTGTTCATATGTTATGGTGGGAGCACAAGGTCCTATGGACCCTGCACTCCCATCCCTCTATCGAGATAGTATAACAGTATCCATATATCACAGTGAGAGCACAGGATCCTTTGGACCCTATACTCCCATCACTCCACAGATGCACATATGTATATTGCTATGGAAGAAAAGGGGTCTCTGGCCCATGTGCTTCCACACAGTTATGAACAGACATAGTGAAATTGCAACAAGTAGTCATAACTGTGCCATCTTAAATAATTGTCACCCCAAATGTTCAACATAACCTTCTTATCACCTCACTGCATGTACCCAGTACAGAAAACTTTCAAATCCCTGTTGAAATGTGATTGCAACTTTAATGCCATTTTAGCGCCACAGGTGCGGATAAACATTTTTGACAAGATTTGAAAAATGACAGCTGTACTGTTCATGAGGTGGTATGGAAAAATGGCAGTGTTAAAAATCTGGAGTGAAAATATGAAAAATTAGTGAAGTTACAAGCATGCGTAAAAACTGCGCAATGCACACTTGTAACACAGTCATGTTTTGGATTTTTTCACCAAATTTTCAATATCGGCATTTTGGGACCTCCCCTCATGAACAGTGTAACTGTGATTTTGTTAATCCATCCTAAAAGTTGATTTCGTACAGCGACCACGCTATTCTGCGCCACAGGTGCGAAAACATGTTCCTGGCAGGATGCGCTAAATGACAGCTGTACTGTTGGAAATGAGGTGTGAAAAAATGGTAATGTTAATGATCTGCATCGAAAATACTAAAAAGTGGTGAACTTGCGAGCGTGCGTACAAACTGCACAACACACACTCGTAATGCAATCATTGTTTTGAATTTGTTCACCAGATTTGGAAAATGGGCTTTTTGGAACCCCACCTCATGAACAGTGGCAGTGCCATTTTGTGAATCAGTCCCGAAAGGTGATTCCACGCAGTGATCACAAAATCACCTTTTGGGACCGAGAAACAAAATGGCAATGCATGTGTTCATGAGGTGGGGTCCCAAGAACCGCATGTTGAAAATTTGGGGCCAATATTCCTAAAACTGGCTGAGATATCAACATAAGTTGAACCCACCCCATTGACTCCCATTATACAGCTTACCTCGATTTCTTCAATTTGCGGCTGGACTTTGAAGAGTGCAGATGTGTCCCCAGTCCAGAGAAGATTGCTGCTCCCGACCTCCTAAGGGTAAGTATGGGTGAGGGAGGGTGCAGGGAGGTGGGTGGGCAGAGGGAGGATGGGGGAAGGGGACGGCGGAGATGATGATGGACTATTTTCTTCATTACAGGTTTAAAAAAAAAAGACTTTGGGACGGTTTTCTTCATTTACGGGAGGGGCGGGAATTGGGCACACTGGAGTGGGCTCCCAGTGTGCCATTTGAGATGGGGGGATATACATGATGCCAACAGGGGGATTGGGCATCCCCATCGGCAATGGAAGTGGGCTGGGGAGGCTTCCAACACTAGGAGTGGGCATCCCAGTGTCGAGTTATAAAAAAAATAATATATATATATATATATTAATCTGGGATCACTGGGGTGGGCTCCCAGTGTGTCAGAATGTTGGGGGTACACACGAGGGAGGATTGGGCACCCTGAAGTCGATGCAGGATCCTGCATCGCAACTATCACAAATTTCGATGCAGGATTCTGCTTAGAAGAAAATACTTCGGGGATGGTGTTCTTTCTTTAACAGGGTTTTAAAACAGTAATTTTTTTTTTGTTACCTTTGTTTTACCTGGAGAGACACACTAAGCTGAAAACTTGTTTACAGGTGCAACCTGGGAGCACAAGTAAGTTGACTTGCTCAGGGTCACACAGTATGCAAGTGGGGTCTGTGGGATTCAAACCTAGGTCTCCAAGTTTGCAGCTCAGAGCCTTAAACCACTGCGCTATGCTGCATCCTGGGTGGGCTGCCAGTGTGCCAAATAACTGTGTTGGGGATACATACAGACATGGGGATTAAACACCCTGGGTCGCTCAGAGCGGGTCTTCCTTGACTCTGAAGCCAATAGCATGAGTTCCAGCTGCGGCTGCAGAAGTGAAGAAAATACTGGTGTTTTCATACAGAGAATGGACTAGAAGCTGTTCTCTGTTTAAGCTGGCACCCAACATAAAAAACTTGTTTGGGTCCAGCTTAAAATAAAAATAAAAAAAACCATCAGAATATACCTGAAGAGGGTTCCTCTTTAGCTATATTCTGGTATGTTTTTTTCTTTAAACGTTCGATACTTCAAAATACGTGCTAAGCGGCAAACAAGATGGCAGACGCAACACAGCTCAATCGATCGAATGGTGAACTGTGCGCACAGTCCCAGCCTTCTTTGTGAAAAGAAGCTGGCATTGTGTGCACAGTACTCCTGTTGTGTGCACAATACCTGCCTTCTTTGCGAAAAGAAGCTGGTATTGTGTGCAAACTACTGTATTGTGCGAAACATATTTTTCATGCCTGACATAAATATTCCCATAGGAAGTAATGGAAAAATTTACAATGCATAACATTTGAACGGATTAATATTTTTTCACTAAACCTTCAAAATGCGCATCTTTGACACAAAGGCTTTCTTCACTGAACATTTCAGACCAAAACCTTAAGCCATTTCTGAGATCTAGGATGACAAAGAAATGTTAAAAAATCTGGAGTTTACTGGTTTTGCAACACTTTATATCTGAGAAACCGCTTGATGGATTCCCATGACATTTGGCAGGTCAAGAGACCTACCCCTACAGATTATGCATGCCAAATGTCATGCAGATCCATTGAAGGTCTCCAAAGTTATTAAGGCTCAAAGTTTGGACTTTAGCATAGAAATGCAGTTTCACCCTAATTATACTGTCGCAACCGTGCCAGTGTGATATAGATGTAGATATAAGACAAAGAACCTCTGTGCGCAAACACTGAGGTAAGGGTTACCCCAAAGGGCATTTGGCTGGGAAGCCAAGTTTCAAGAAAATACAAAATCACACATGCCCACACAATGATATATAGATATGGTATATGTATATATATATATATATATATATATATATAACGAGAAGAGAATAATGAATAGGCAAATGTGTATTATTTAAAACAATAAGGCAAAACAGGATGTGGTATTGTGGGGATTTACGCCTTGTATAGTGTGTCGAGGTGCAAGCTGAAGACTTAACCACAAGAAGTGGGTAAATCACCCAATAGCCTGCACCCTGGAGTGCCTTATTTTGATTATAAAATGGACCCATGTGTAAAATAAATTGAAAATGTGTTTATGTTTTTTTTATAAATGCCATTCCTCAACTGTGGGTTATACAGGATTTACCAACAGTCATGTGACATGTTTTGACCAATGAGGTTACAGGATTTTCACACACTATTGTATAATGATTTATAATATATGGATGCATCATTTTAATATGCTTGTAAAGCATACAATAAAGCCTGTAATTATGCTGCCTATATATTTATTGCAAAAAACTTTATTAATGCATCACTTAGGGTTGTTACTAAACTGACAAGTTGGGAAATGTGATGTTAGGATTGTCAGCCCTCATGCTCACCCCATTCCATAAGTAAGTAAAGTTAGATGGGTACAGTATAGGAGAATGGGGTGAGCATTATGTCTGACAACCCCAAGGCACACCCCCGGCGCCTGTCAGTGTCTGCAGGGTGGGGGTGAGGTGTTAGGGTTGGAAACCCTAATGCCATATTTCCCTACTTTTGTTGGTTTAGTAACAACCCTAACTGATGCATTAATGGCATTTGTTGCAATGAATTTCCATACTTTTTCAGATAGTATAATCATATCCTTATTTGTCTCATTTGTTTGTCTCCTTAGATGTGTATGTAGCTGTGGAAGCACAGGGCCCTCCGGGCTCGGCACTTCTATTTATAGGACAACAGTGACCAAATTGTCAGGATAGCCATCATATTACCCCACCTCATGTATCTGACTACCCAGTGCAGAACATTTTAAAATCACCACCAAAACATAATTCTGCACAACTGTAACACCATTCTGCACCACAGATGTGAAAACACATTTTGGGCAAGATTTGAAAAAGGACAGCTGTGGCATACATCAGGTGGGGTAGTAAGAAGTTTATTTTGAAAATGTGGGGTCAAAATATTTAAAAAAATTCCAAAGTTACAAGCTGACATAGCGAAATTGCAATGAGTTGTCATAACTTTCATTTTTTCATATTTTGACCCCAAATTTTGCATATAGTCGTCTTATAACCACACCTCATAAACCCCGTAGGCGAAAATGTTAAAATCTATGCCAAAACACCATTCCACACCACAGGTGCGAAAATACTTTTCGGACAGGATGTGAAAAATGACAGCTGGTACTGTTCATGAGGTGTGAAAACTGGCTATGTTGGCTGTGGACCCACAGGGAAATGAGGATTCATTATAACCTTTCTAAACTTATGGATAGATTGTAGTGCAGGGCCCTGTTGGCCCTGCGTTCCCACGTACAATTAAGGGACAATTAAAATATGTGTGCATAAGAACACAGGACCCACAGGGCCCTGTGCTCCCACATTCACAACTTTTTTTCTGTGTCATGCTTTTTTTGCTATCGTGGCATCAAAAAAAGGTATCGCTGCATCAAAAAAGGTCTTGTGGCGTTATTTATGGTTTTGCGATAGAATAAATAATGCCGCAACACTACTTATCCAGATATGTCTGTTTCTTTGTCACTTCATTGCAAACAAACAGTTTGCACTTATGGACCAAAATGTTCAGGTTATAAAGGGCTTGCCCCACAGATGTGCCTTTTGCTGGTTTGCTGAGAAAATTTGTATCTGTTGCATAGTTATAAGATTTTGAAGTTTTGTAATTTCCCATAAGATAACATAGCAATGGTCAAGGTACCTTTTTGAAGCTATACCTTGAAAACACTTTGAGACATGGACTCGCTGTGATGCACAGCTTAGTACACCTTTAGGTGTACTAAGATGTTATGCATGTTTCCAGGCCTTTTTTACAGGTGCGGGGGAAATTTTTATGAATGGGCCTACAGTGACTGTGATCCTGTGCCATGCGATTGCTATGTGACATCTGTACTGGTTTGCCTACATGGAAATAAGGGCTACTTACAATATGCACGCATGGGAGCACATGGACATATAACATTATGGACTGATGGCACTGTAGGTCCCCAAGGGCCCTGTGATCCCACAGGGAAATGAGGGTTCATTATAATCTCTCTAAAGTTATAGATAGATGGGAGCGCAGGGGCCCTGCATTCCCACACGCAAATGCGGGCCCTGTGCACCCACATGCACATATGGATACCATTATGGACTTATGGGAGTGCACAGTAAAATAAAGATAATATTATACTATCTCAAAACATAAGGAAATAAATTGCAAAAACTGCATTAATGCTCTAGTTAGGGTCAAAGCCACAAAAGTAGGGAAATGTGGTGTTAGGGTTTTCAAAGCTAATACCCCACACCAACTCTGCACACACCAACAGGTGTGGGAGGGATGCCTTGGGGTCATTGTCATCCCTAACGCTCACCCCATTCTCCTATATTGTACCCATCTCAGCTTATTTACTTATGGAATGGGGTGAGCATTAGACCGATGACCTCAAGGACCCCCCCGACACCTGTTGGTGTGTGCAGGGTGGGTGTGGGGTTATTAGCCTCGAAAACCCTAATGCCACATTTCCCTACTTTTGTGGCTTTGACCCTAACTAGAGCATTAATGCATTTTTATTTGCAATTTATATAGTTAGGGCTGAGTGCACACTTCTATGTTAAAGCCAAATTTTTAGGGTTGACTACCCCAAGGCACCCTCCCGATGTCTGTCAGTGTCTGTAGGGTGGGGATGGGGTATTAGGTTGGAAACCCTAATGCTACATTTCCCTACTTTTGTCACTTTAGTAACAACCCTAACTGATGGATTAACACATTTTTTGCAATGAATATATATATATATATATATATATATATATATATATATAGAGAGAGAGAGAGAGAGAGAGAGACACAGACAGACAGAATGAAAATGAATAAATTATGGGTAAGTGTGATATACAGGGAAATATCCATTAAAAAATTATAGGGGCGTGGTAGCGTCCCTATGCAAGGGTTCACTCTTCACTGCTGTGTCAGAGCTAACATTTTGAACTTTAATAACTTTGCAGCTGATTCACATGAAATTTTGCATATGCCATCAGGAACTAAAGATTTCTTGATTGTTCCAGTTGGATGTGTGGGTACAGAGATATAGAGTGTAAAAAAAATTTAGTAATTACCGTTTTGGGGGAAATTCTTTGTCACACCACTGTGCAAATACAATGTGGAATTTTGGTCTGGAATTTGTACTGTGTATAGGTCTTGGGTCACAGATGTGCCTTTTGAAGGTTTGGTGAAAAAAATATTAACGTGTTCCAGTTATTGAATTTAAAAGTTTCCCATTAGTTCCTATTGGACCAGTTAAATGTCCTGCTCGAAAAAGGATTCTTTATCACAAATGCGGAATCCTTTTTCACAAATGTGGGATCTTTTGCCTGAGATGCAGACTCTTTTTTTCATGCTTCCGCCATCTTGTTTTCTGTCAGCGTGGCAATAAAATTAAATATCTTAAAAAATATAGGGCTTTAGTAGACAACAACAGTTGTCTTTACCTAATCAGGACCCCTACAATCCAATTCTGGTGTTAGATTTTTAATAACTTATTTAGAAATGTGCTTTTTTAACATGCGGAAAATCCTTTTTCACAAACTGCGGAGAGAAAGATCTGAGAAACCTAATCCTTTTTCACAATTTGTGAAAAAGGATTTTCTTTTACTGCAAATTGCGAAAAAGGAACCGCAGAAAAAGAATCTTTATTGCAATCTGCGAAAAAGGAATTTTAAGGCAGCTGTTTATTTATCACTGCACAGTTCACAAATGGTTGGGAATTATGATGTGAAATTTTTAGGGTACAAAAGACTTGACCCATAGATGTGCCTTTTGCTGGTTTGTTGACAATCTGTTACTTTGCTCTGGAGTTCTGTGGGTTTAAATTTTGCTTAATTTCTCATAGGATAAAGTTGTAATGGAAAATGTACACAGTCGTTTCTTTGTTTGTGTGCTGTGAAGACACAGTTTGCAGTTTTGTTCTGAAATTTTCAGGGTACAAAGGGCTGGTCCCACCAATGTGCCTTTTGCTGGTTTCGTGAACATATATTACTTAGGTGTCGAGTTACACAGGTTTCACATTTTCCTGCATTTTCTATAGGATAACATTGGAATGTCAGATGTTTCTTTGGCTCTATACACAACGCGATGGGAGTGCAGGGCGCTCTGGCAAAGAAGAGTAGCACTACACTATGTCAAAAATTATGCATGGGTGGGAGCGGAGGGCCCAGAGGGCAAATACAGATATCATTAAGGACTGATGGGAGTGCAGGGCCAGGAGGCACCAGTGCACCCACAGGGGAATAGGGATCTGATTACAGTATCTCAGAAATTATGGGTGGAAGGCACTGTGCACTCCCACACGCAAATATGAATACTATTATGGAGTGATGGGAATGCAGGCCTTATGCATAGATGGCAGCACAGGGCCCAGAGGGCCCTGCGCTCCCACATGCAAATATGCAGCGGATTATGGAGTTAATGAACTCCCACAGGGAAATGAGGACGAAGTTACAATCTCTGAAAAATTATGGATGGTTGGGAGCACAGGGCCCATAAACCTACGATTAGACTATCTCAAAAAGTGGGGAAATTCTTTGCAAAAAGCTCTGTTAATGCATCCATTAGGTTCCAATGACAAAAGTTGGGAAATGGGGTCTTAGGGTTTCCAACCCTATCACATCACCCTAACACCCCACACCCACCCTGCAGGTAGGAACAGGTGTGGGGTGTACAGCAGTCCCAAGCCAATATTTATCAGCCTGATTCTCCTACCACCCCCCAGACACTTTGGAAAAAATGTGGTACGCCATGTAATGCTTGTTTCTGTTAGCTGCAGAAGGAAAGCCGGAGCTGTAGTGGCAGAGTAATATATCAAGCCAATTAAAGTCTTATACCATGGCCAGCCATGGTATATGACTTTGCCAACCATGGTATATTATTTTAATTTAATTGGCGTGATACATATAGAAAATATATATAGAGAGAGATTTTTTTAACTGTATTTACATTAGCAGCTAAGACTTCCCAAAGATGAACCCATTATTTTCTTCTGTTAATTTCAGAGAGAGCTGTTGCATATTTTGAAACCACTGATCAGATAGGAGTTACTGAAGAAGAAGAATCGCTGCAGAGATCGGCAGCCTACAAGACTTTCTGTCAGTACGTCAATGCTATTAGTACGGCTCCAAGGAATATTGGGAAGGACGGGAAGTTCCAGCTTCTAGTTTGCCTCGGCACTAGGTAGGTATGGTGGGATGGCCTGTGCCTCAATAGGAGCATGACAGTCCAATTTATGTTGTGGGTCAAAATACAAATTGCAACAGAGGGCTAACAGTGATTATTTTTTTTTTAACAATAAGTACACATGTATTCTTTTATAAACTTAAAATGGTCTGTCATTTAGGGCACAGAAATGTGAACGGGAGATGACAGGTTTAAAAAAGTATTATAAATCAGATTAATTATTCATGAGCCTAGTGAGGCTTCTGATTGGCTATTGGATCAGTCATTAACCTCTTACAAATGACTGATCCAGCTGCCAACTGACACTGTGCGGCATGCACTGCTCGCACCACTCTGCTTAAAACCTTATAGTTTTATATTATAGTATTATATTGGTGTTTTTAAGCAGAGGCTAAAGGCTCACCTTTTCAGCCTAGCATTCACAGAGTAATTTGTACCCAGTTTTATTATTATTATTATTATAGTTAATTTTAACGGCTGAACTTGGTTTTTTAATTATTCTTATCATTTCTGGACTGGACTGGAATTGTTGTTTACTTTGTTATATTTTGTTAGACATGCCCAGAGCCTCAGTAATCGGGCAGCTTAAAAATAAAATGTGGTTTGTCTAAAAATAAATGAGGAAAAAAGAACATTGGTATTGCGATTAGACATATATCACAATAACAGCTTCATAGTCAGCCATTTCCATGGATTAGCAACCGACAGGAGGGAGATGAACCAAGGCACCTATTCCCCCCCCCCAAATGGTCAGTACTCCTTCAGGAATTATCTGCTTTCAGTTGTCATTGCTTAAGTATTTGTTAGTCAGCAAAAAATGTCATCATACAGTTTTTTGGTTTTTTTTTAGCAAAAATGTATTTCTGACATCTTTAGAGTCATCCTCGGTGTATTTTTAGTTTTCTCCAATATTGTTAAAACAACATTTATAACGAATTTTGTAATTTGATGACTCATGTCATTAAAGATGGCCGCCACTCACAGTTGTTAGAACTCTCTTCCCTTGAGGTCGCCTGTTGAATGTACACGCTAGAGTCATAATGTGGCTGCTTTAGGATCATGATACCACATGTTTCTGATGGGAAATGGCGCAGCACTGAGGTAAGATATCTGATTTCTTCATGGCGGGTATAGAACGGGAGTGGGAACTCTTAAAAACTTGAAGATCTCGTATCTTGATTCAGGAATTAAAAAAATCGAAAAGAAAAATTGGCATCTTGATATTTATGCCAGATGAACATTATTACTGCTAAAATAAAAAAAAAATATGCAATAGGCGTGGACATAAATCCTATGAGAGAAATCTGAGCTACTATGGGATAAATTCAAAATTTTACATTTATCCACATAGTAGATGCATCATCACAGATTTATTCACATAGTAGATATGTCACAATCACTCTGGAACTCATCTAGAATGTTCAGCCTCAGTAGCAGTACTAACTATATTCAAATGGAAATAACTTTAAAACGAAAAAAGATAGCATAGTGCTATGAGCATGAAAGTTGTGCAGCACAAAATTATCTACAAAATGAGTGGTATTTCATTTATAGATACCTTATAGATTTTTTTGATAATTAGCAAAAACACAGCAGAAAATTAATTTTTCTTTTCATTTTGTCCGCAAACAAATGTAAATAACTTTAAAATAAAATGATAGCATGGTACTGTGAGCACAAAGTTTATTCGGCACAGAAATATCTACAAAATGAGTGGTGTTTCATTTATAGATACTTTTTAGTTTTTCAGAATTAGCGAAAAACAGCAAAAAATTCAATTTTTGTGCACTGTTTCATCCCACAAATGCAAATAACATAAAAACAAAAAAAATATAGTATGGTACTTTAAGCACAAAAGTTGTTCAGCATAAAAATATCTACAAAATGAGATGCGTTTTGTTTCTAGATTCCTTTTAGATTTTCTACAATCAGCAAACAATGGCAGAAAATTCAATTTTTCACTTTTTTGACTAACAAATGCCCCCTACAAAAGCAAAAATAAAAGAACTGCATAAATGGAATACGAAATGGAAAACTTGTGAAATAAATTATTTATCTGCACTTGAGCAGTTTGACCTCGGACACCACACTCATGGCTTACACCACTCGTGAGGTTACCCGAGGTCAAACTGCTCTTGTGCAGATAAATCATTTATTACACTTCCTTCCATTGCATATCCTTATATATATATATATATATATATATATATATATATATAAAAATATAATATACAGATATATGGTGACTAACATATACTGCTGCTTTAAAACCCACCACAGCAGCTGTCACAACCTTGCAGGGCTTCAGTTATCCCAGTTGTATTATTGGGTAGAAGCAGGACCCTACTGAAAATGAGAAGAATATCTCAGTTGGGCAGTTCATAGGCACATAAGCTGAACACAAGGCAGATTAACAAATTTTGGTGCCCTGGGCAATTTTGAATTGTGGGGGAACCCTGTGACTTAACCAATAGGCCGGGGGTTCAGGGGCCGTGTAGGCCCCGAAAGTTGAATGATTTTTGATGCCTTAAAATGCATTTGGAAGGTTTTCCAGCTACTCTGAATGCCATTCTTGGGATGGAAATAGAAGGCTATTGTTTGAGGTTGGATGGCTGGAGTGACATGTTCATGGACCCATGCACAGCAGTGGCCATGCCTCCCCCCCCCGACACACACACACACACACACACACACACACACACACACACAGTGTCTGCACTACCTCCCAATACAAATACACACAGTGATGTGGAAAGAATACATTAACATGTGACACCCATTTGAATTTTTCTTTTATTACATTAAATAACCTGCCAATAAAGAACAAAAACATACTGACTGTGGAGAGATAAGAGACTGTAGCTGATGACAGCCACCACCAACCCGAATATTTTACACAGCTCTAGCGAGCCCTTTTTCTTATGCACAGAATTTACATCACTCAATTTTTTTTAACTATAGGATTATCAGTTTGTCAAAGACACACTCACTTGACACTGAAAGAGTCATAAGAGGTTGGTCGTCATTTGATTAAAATCAAAGTGAGGGTGGTACTCTTTTTGTCTCAGTTTGGCCCACTGATGTTCATGCTCTGTGTGCGGCATTATATGTTACTTATTTTGTCAGGCTGCCCCATAACACTGATCAAACCACGGCTGAACCCAAGCAATTGTAGCTCACACAGTTTCCTCTTGCATGGACACCTATAGTATTTAGTAGGCATGAGGGTAAATACTGGGTGCATGCTGTCAGATAAATGGCCAGTGTGGAAGGGGTGTTTCCATCACTCCAAAACAAACAGAAATTCTGATCTTTGAAATTATATACCACTGGTGTTCTCAAACAATATTAAGTTAAATATGAGGAGGTTTAATCAACCATTTCCTCTAGTGATTTGATTTGTGAAAGTGTCTGGATTACACCAGTGCAGGCCTGTAGCCAGCCCTGAAAAATAAAATACAGTATGTGTGTGTGTAGTTTTGGGGGTGCTGTGGGCAATACTACTGTATATACACTTGAATATAGTGACTATATACACGTATATATATACAGTAGTAATGTTTACAGGTAGTGGAATTGTCAAGTGTCCTCTCGCATTTTTTTAATTTTAAATAAAAACATTCAGTAATCAGTTCACCTCTCTGGCTCTGCTCTCATTTCTTTTACCTGCTAGTGAAGTCAAGAAGGCAAGCAAGGCACTATGGTGGACGATCTGGCATCGATTGGATCTGACTCCACTTTGCTGCTGGTGCTCACTGCTCACCTCCTCTGACAGACAGTCGCCGACAGTCTCAGAGTGACTGTGTAAAAAATAAAAATTTTTTACAAATCTATCAGATTTGTCTGATGACCACTCCAACCTCGACCAGACCCTTGGCTTTCTTGTCAGACTCGGACAAAAAGAAAGTCACTGAGTCCGGCAATGGCCTGCCTGCGTTCTCTAGCTGCACGTACACTGGCAGTCTAATCTTGGTGGCTTTAAAGACTATTTTTTTTTTACAAGGTGTTTGATGGCTGGACTGCCACTGGTGGTAGACTAGTAGTGGTCGACTGATCGACCCCATCCGTCACTGACTCATCGACCATTGGGCCTAGCAGGCTCGAAAGCAAGTGATGCTGTGGTCTAGTCACTTCCTGACGAGGCAAGATTTGGTGGGAGGGACTAAGTCTGGCACATGGCAAGCGGCGGCAAGAGAATGGAGATTTTTAAGTTTCACATCATCAGCCATGACGTGAACACACACGGACCTGAGGCCGAGCCCTTAAATTGGCTGGCTACTGGAAGGGCAGATGTGGGGAAAAAAAATGATAAAGCGGCAAAATGGAGTTTCGGATGGCGACTGAGCTGTATGTGCACCCCCCACCCCACCCCTTGAGGTGAATCAAAATACAGGGGTCAGGGAAGAAGGGGGAAAAAAAGGGGGGGAGAACTCAGGTGGCCCCTCAAACTTGGGTGCCCAGGGCAACTGCCCCTTTTGCCCTATGGTAATCTGGCCCTGACTGAACACAAAAGGGAACGCAGTTGTGATGTAGGAACCTGGTGCACATACAAGGTGGCTTACCCCAACAAGCCTACAGTCAGTCCAAATGCAGGTGCACTCCAGTGGGATTAGAACTAAACAGCATCTCAATCCAAGGCAGACATGCTGTGTGAACGTGCAAAAAGATTTAGTTCCACTATGCAGAGTCTCCTCCACACCCTGATGCTTCACTCCCCTAGGGCTTCATCAGAGGGCTGCCTTTCGCAGCATGTCTGTGTTGTATTGAGGTCTTGTTTAGTTATATTTCTACCTGACTGCCCCTGCATTTGGATTGATCACGGAACATAGGGAAGGGCAGAAAAAGGCCATAGGTCCATCATGTTCATCTCCCCCTTCCAGGCAGCTGCCACATTCAATATTGTTTGAAATACCTTTAACTGTGTTACATGGGAAATGCCAGCAGTACATTTTATGAATGCTGGACTGTGGAGAGGAAAGTCACCAGTGACAGACACGTCTGGGAACTGGAGGCCAAGTGATCTGCTGTTTCCTCCTCGGGGTACTTGCTCTCTTTTCAGGTGTGCTCTTTATCACCCTCCCCTCCCAGTGACTTCAATGCTGTATCCAGAAATGCTACAGGCAGAATCCACACCAAAAATAAGATGTTGCTTCCCTATCAGGCAATCCTGTATCCATGAATTGCAAAATAAAACCTCGTTTAGCCTTTGGGCAGGATTTGAAGTGTCATAAAGTAGACTCAGCTTTGAGTTACATCAACATCATGAACTGTCCTAGTTTGTAGTTAATTAATTCCCCAGTTTCTTATTACTGAAAACAGTTGCATGAAAACAAGATCCCTGTTCCTTAGACTATATCTACTCTGGCTGCTTCTCTACACGTGACATCACAATCCCCTCTTTATGACATCATATTTATCTCCACAGCAATATATTTTGATGTCAGAAACACAATTATGATGTCGGGTGTAGGCAGGCAGCCAGATCTAAAAAAGTAGAGATAATGTATTCATGCAAATGCCCTTAGTAATTATGAAACAAGGGTGAGAATTACAGGATAAAATACAAAATATAAGCTGCATTTATGCCTAAATGTTAATTTTTTTTGGCGTTGTCTCAGCTGTGTCAGGAACTCTTTAAAGTACAATGTAGGAAGGCAGCTGCAAAGGCCAACAAAATGATGGGTTGTATTGCAAGGGGTATATCCTCTAGGAGGGAGGAAGTGATTCTGCCACTGTATAGGTCATTAGTTAGACCAGACGTGGAGTACTGCGTGCAGTACTGGCGTCCGTATCTGAAGAGGGACATTAAGTTACTGGAGGGGGTGCAGTGCAGAGCAACAAAGATGATCAAGGGGCTGGGGGACTTATCATACGAGAGGAGGTTGAAGGAGTTGAACATGTACTCACTGGAGGAGAGGAGAGACAGGGGTGACATGATTGAAACCTTTAAATACATGAAAGGAATAAACAAGACAGGTACAGAGGGGCTGTTCAAAGTAAGGGAGGGAGGGACACCCAGGGCTATGATCACGAGACTGGAGGGAGGAAGGTTCAGGAGTGAGATGAGGAGACACTTTTTATGGAGAGGGTGGTAGCTGGGTGGAATGCTACTGCAGAAGTGGTATCCAGTAGAACAGTGGACTGCTTCAAAGGGGCTGGGACAGAGCAAGGGGAGGGTCAAGGGAGGGAAGGTGGGAGGGATGGGCAGCTGCAGAATAAGGGGTGCTAGCTGCACATTCGAGCAGACTTGATAGACCTCTAGGCCTTTATCTGCTGGCAAATTTCGTATGTTCGTAAGTACAGCACCTGTCCTCCCACCACCCACCCACAAACCAAAACTCTGATTAGGCTTTTAAGCCTAAAAATATTTTTTTAATTACCTTTGTGTCATAATGTCTTATCCGATGTATCAGCCGTAATGTAAACGGGGCTGGAGCAGCGTGGCGCAGTTTCACATACTCGGTGCGGTACCACACTTCTTCACCATATAAGTGATACAGTGGAGCAGTGCAGAGCTGCGCTGAGCATGTGAAATGGTGCCGTGCTGCTTCAGTCATGTTTCTATTACAGCAGATGCATCGGATCAGATATTATGACACATAAGTAATTAAAATGTATTTCTGAGGCATTAAAGCATAATCAGAGGGTTTTGGTTTGGGGGATAACGTGGTGGGAAGACAGGTGTTCTTCAAAAATTCCACTTATCTTGATCATAAGGTAGGGTCATAAAAAGACTATGTTGAAATCTGGGGGTTAAAATATCAAAAAAACAATGAAGTTATGAAGAAAGATTGAATTTTTCCAACATTTCCTCACAACTCTGCTATATTTGCAGATTTTGGCCCCAAATTTTCAGCATAGCAATTGTGTTACCTAACCTCATGGACATGACAGGTGTCATTTTTCCATTCCCATCCTAAACATGATTTTGCAGTCACTCCATGAAAATCACCTTTCAGAAGGGTTTCAAAAATTTCCGCCTATCTTGATCTTAACCTGGGGTCATAGAAGGACTATGTTGAAAACGTAGGGTCAGAATGTCAAAAAAAGATGACGCTACGAAGAAACGCTGAACTTACAGAGATCTTCTTTATTCTGTTCACCATTTGTTTCAGCTCTAGGGCCCCTGTGTGATAACCAAAACTAGTGCCAGCTGACAGGGTGGGGGCCATGTTCAGAGGTCCCTCACTGTACAGCAGTGACACAACAGGGTGACCGCACAGTACTGCTGGCCCATGCAAACGAGGGAGTTCCTATGCATACTGGGCACAGCAGTAGATTCAGCGGTTTCAGCAGCACTAGTCTCTGTCACAGCCCTGTCTTATGGTGCCAAAAGCCTGTCCTTACCCTAGGCATGGTCATTCCTGATCACTCATCCTGTAGCTGTCTTGAATATTACTGGTGGTCTAGTGGTACCCCCCCCCAATTACCTATCCTGCAGTTTGCTGGAGTATTCCTGGTGGTCAGATGATCCCCCAACCACCATCAACCATCTTGTAGCTGTCTTGAATATTCTTGGTGCTCTAGTAATCACCCGCCCCTTTAATCAACCGTCCTGTAGCTTTTTGTGACTGTTTCTGGTGGTCTAGTGGTCCCCCCCCAAATCAACCATACTGTAGTTGTCTGTGATATTCCTGGTGGTCTAGTGGTTCCCTGCCCCTTGATTGCCCTTCCTATAGTTGTCTGGAATATTCCAGGTAGTTTAGTGGTCTCCCTCATAAGAGCATCTGACCCTCTCCAGACCTGCCCACTCAAGACCCTTCTCTCCACACACACCTCCCTTCCCCCGGTCACCCAAGCCAAACTACTGCAGTAGTAACAGCAACTGGCATAGCCCTTTGCTCACCATGTCAGCAGGCTGCCATCTGACATCAGTGAGCAATCGTAAGTACTGGAGGAACAGCTGATCTTCGAGGATATTTCTTGCAGCAAGCCACATCTATAGAACTATAACCATCAGGCACTACGACTACATGGAAAACTTTCTAGCTAGCAGTCTACCAGAGGCTACCCATGATGACATCATCAGCCAATGTCATCCTTCCCATATAAACATGGGCCGCCGCGTGCCCTCCTCAGTTCTTTTCTCACCATCGACCATCGCACGTCGGACTCCAAGGAGCATACCAACACTTCAATCAACTGCCAGGTCTTCAATTTTCCTTTTTTTTTTTTTAACCTAGTAAGTGATCACTTTATTTTTTAAAGTGATTCCTCTTGTCATTTATGTCTACGTTTCCGAGAAACTCTTCAAATTCTGTGGGTGCGGTGAGATCACTGACAAGGATGACCATGACGCCTGCATCTGCTGTCTCAGAACCGACCACGATATCCAGGTCTCAGATCTGCTGCAGATTTAACCAGGCCACTTAGCAATGCCACCAGAAAGCCCTAAAAGCCTTCCTTCTGGAACAGAAGGTCACTCGCTTGGAGAAGGAGCTCCAGGGAAGAAGCTCCTCTGCCCTGCAAGCTTTGTCCATGGGCTTCCACTCTTACAAGACAAATCTGCTGGCAAATACAAGCACCAGGATAAAGACAGGCCTAGGGACAAGGCCTCCCCAGCATTCTCTTGGTCACCACTTTTAGCACCGGCCATTGCTGGGTCATCGACCACTTTGGAGGCAATCCTCACTTCCCCCCACACCCTCTCCTCCATAGGGTCAGCTTGGCAGTGTTGCCCATCGGTCTCTCCTTGGCTAGGGTGGGTTCACTGACGTCAGCCCTCCTGATGCCCTGTCATTCTGGCTCATTCAGATTCAGGGGCAGTCGTCTGGGTGTTCTGCTGGACCTCTCTTGGCCGATGACAGCCTCTCAGCACTGGGATTTACGCATCCCCCATTGACGCCCTTGACTATTTCATCGATGTCGAGGATTCAGCCTCCCACGTTGATGTCTCTGGCTGTCTTGTTGATACTGGGACTCCAACCTTCCTTGTTGCCCCCCCCCCCCGACCACCTTGTCAGCGCCAGGGCTACAGTCCATACCGCTGACGCCAGGGCCTCAGCCTCTCTCATTAATGCTGCAGTCCACACTGTCAACACCAGAGAACCCCCCCACATCGACGCCATTAGGGACTCCAATGACACTGATTAGCATCAACGTCCAGACTATGCTGTCCTCCTTCTGGAAGTTTGTGCACTGCATTAACTCCCCCTCTGGGCCCATCGACGCCAGGGCCTACCAGGCCGATACCTGCACCATTGTCTACCACAGTGACATGTCTTTCACACTGTGTGTCATCGCCAGTCTCTGTGCCCTTTTCAGAGCCCGGGGATGAGGATAAGTACAATCCTGATGATCTTCCTCTTGAAGAGGAGGATGAGGTCGGGAGTCCTAAGAGCCCCTCATCTGCCTGTACTGTTTCTTCTGGGAGTGAAGACTTCACTAAATATATGCCAAGGTCCCCCCACCTCTGATGACCCTTCCTTCATCTTAGTGATGAAGCAACTGCAAGCAGCTGTGGGGTTTGAGGCTGAGGAGAGGGATGTTACCAGGAGAAATCTGACAGAATACTTGGAATTGCCAGACTCTCCTCCTCTGATTATTCCTCCTGTGCTGGCTGCATTTGAGGATGCCCCCTGGCTGCCCAGAAAGGCAGACAAATTTTACCAGGCTCCCTCAGGGAAGCCTTTCTTCACAGATCAACCAAGGGCAGATTCAGTTGTAATACATGCTACTCATGATAGGTCCAAGAGACTGCAACACCTCAGCTCCCTCTCCCAAGATAAGGAGTCCAGAAAACTGAACCTTATGGGCAAGAGGGCCTATGACTCTTCCACATGACCATCATGATTATTAACTACAGTACATTGTCCATATGGGCAAGTACCAAAATACGCTCTGGAAGAATGGCATGGCTGTGGCTCAGGCCCCTCCTGAGTATCCCCAAAGACAGGAGCTGCTTAAAGCCCTCCAGTCCAGGGCTGATGTGGGCAAGCACCTCCGCCTATGATGCTGCAGATGCCTCTGCTTAGCAGCGTCAGTTGGCATCTGTCTCAGATGACATTCTTGGCTCAGGGTGTCCAGTTTTGCCACTGATGTTCAACAGTCCATCTTGAATGCCCCCTTCAGGGGCTACAAGCGTTTCGAAGTGGATGTACAGGACATCCTTTCTGACCTGCAGGCCTTGGGGAGAACCCTGCATTCTGTTCACTCCCTTTACCAATCACAGCCAAGAGGTGGCCAGATGGTGCCCTTTCATTGGGCCTCCCTCAGACCTGAGCCGGGTGCCTGACAGCCGGTCAAGTACCAAGCAGCCACAGCCCTGCCCACCCCTACTGCTGCCACCAGGAAGGTTTCTAAAGGTGAAGGTACAGCCCTGGCCACTGGCCTTATCTCAGCATGACTCCTGGTCAGACCCCCGCACTGCAGGAGGCAGTGGTCGGGGGTTGCTTCTCCTCCACCTAGACAGGTGGTGGGAAATTACAACAGATGCTTGGGGCCTGCAGCTGATGGAGCAAGGCCAAACGTTAGAACTCCTGTAGTGCCTCTACCCTTTAGATCGCGTTACGGTGTAACTGGAGGAAAGTCACACACTGCTGTGAACAAGGGCCATAGAACCAGTTCCAGAGGATCAAAAGAAAAGAGGGTTCTATTCCCACTTCTTTCTAGTCCGCAAATCCACGGGGATTTGTGACCCATTCTGGACCTAAGAAACCTGAATTTCTATATCCAGTACAAGAAGTTCAGGGTAGTAACTCTGCCAGGCCTGCTGCCTCTACTGCACAAGAGAGACTGGATATGCTCCCTAGACATGCAGGATGCATACCTGCACATAGAGATTTGTGCTCCCCACAGGCAGTACCTCAGGTTCCTCTTCCAGGTGGAACACTACCAGGTCCGGGCATTGCACTGTGGCTTGTCTTCTGTGCCACAAGTCTACCAAATGCTTGGCGGTGATGGTGGCAGCCCTCAGGAGGAAGGGATTGTATGTCTTCCCTTACCTGGATACTGGTTGCTCAAAGCTCAGTCCAAGGAGCAACTCATTTGCACCCTAGTGTGTACCAGACAGTTGTTACATGTTCTAGGAATTACAGTCAACCTGTCCAAATCAGTTTTGACAACTGTCTATGTCTCCAGTACATACGAGACATAGTGGATACAACCCAGGGTGCAGCCTTCCTGCCCCAGGACAGGGTGGAACGCCTGATAGAACAGGCCCAGTTCCTTTACAGCAACTGGTATGTCACAGCCAGGACATTCCTGTGGTTGCTGGACCTCATGGCTGCAAGATGTTGAATAGGACCGGTCCCAGCACTGATCCCTGTGGTACCCCACTGGTCACTCTTCCCTCTGTGGAGTGACATCCATTTACCACCACCTTCTGTGTCCTGCCGCCCAGCCAGTTACCTACCCACTAGGATAGGATGTCTGCATACCAATCTGAAGGTTTTAACAAAAGTGGTGTGTGAGTTTACTCTGAATCAAGTCATCCAACTGCCAGTGTGTTACCCAAAGCATGCCAATCCAGGGGAAGTATTGCTCCATACTTTAGATGTACATAGAATTCTCAGGTATTACTTTCATCACACAAGGGACTGCAAGAAGTCCTCACAGCTGTTTGTTTCTTTCGCCCTGAGAAAGAGGACGTACTGGTTTTAAAGAGTGCCTGTCCAAATGGTTGGTCAACTGTATCATATGGCCCATATAGATGCCATACTAAAAAAGCTTCACCCCAAACTCGGCGCCTTATATAGAAACCGCTCCTGCCTTCCGCCCCAGGCAAGACGTGAACTGATCCCAAAAATGATCCTCACGATTTTCGACTATTTCAATATAGTCTGTTGCTCTGCTCTTGCCACCTCCTTTGCTAACTTGGATACTCTTTTCAACTCCTTCTTTTCTGGTTTGCTCTGGATGCACCTTCCCTTACCCACCACTGTCACTTGTACCGAGCTTTAGCCTTCCCATCCCTAACAAATAGACGACTGCATCACTGTGCAAATTTAATCTCTAAGTACTGGCTTGGTACACTCCCTCCCTATCTCAATTCCCTAATCTCCCCCCCCACCCACTCCTTCTTGACTTCTAAGATCCCATGACCATAGAACTCTGACCATTCCCTGGAGATCCACCTCAAGTGGACAGGCCTCCTCCTCCTATTGTCTCCCTAAACTGTGGAATGCTCTTCCTACACAAATCCGATCCTCTTCCTCACCTGGCTCTTTAAATCAAGCTCTACATAATTTCCTCTCTGTAAATTGCACTTGCCCCTAGCTCCCCCCTTTCTTGTCCCACATCCTGATTGATGCCCTGTTTGCCTAACCATAACCAAATCTATGCACTTATAGTTTTGGAGCCTATTTCAGCTCCAGTTGTGTATGGTTGTTTCAAATTATCTCTCTCTCTCTCTAAATTGGTCTATCTCCTTAGCCTGTTGACCTAGCCCTGGTCTCAAGCTCGATTTCTCTACCACATTGTTATTTCACCTGTCTTGTTGCTCTGTGCTATTTAGTCCTAATAGTGTAGACCATTGGTCACACTTGCTATTACTTTTCCCTATATCTGTCTCACCACAAGTGCACTGCTACAGGATTTAACTACTCTACCCTGTAAATATTTGCTTTCCATGATAATGTGTAATTCACTTGTAACCTATGTTTTTTTTTTATGCTATTGTGTAGTTTGTGTGTACTCATTGATACTATTTTTTTTAATTTTTATTTTAGCTTTTGTTGACCGGGTAAGTGCACTAGACAAATCCTGCCTATTTTCAGGCATGACCCAGGGGAAGGGGATACAGATGAATGCCAACTGACCTTGAACCAGATTAAGCTGTTGGTGGTATTTTAGTGAATGAGGGAATTTGGCCAGGACACGGGGAAATTCCCTACTCTTTTCGATAAGTGCCATGGGATCTTTAACATCCACCTGAACTACCACCAATCCAGGGAGATGGGACCTCGGTTTAACGTCTCATCCGAAAGACGGCACCTCAGAAATGCAGCACCCCTCTCATGCTGCATTACAGTGTCAGTACTGGGATATTAACCCGAGTGCCAGATGTGGAAACTGAACCCACAGCCCTCTGATCTCCCGGCCTCAGAGGCGAGTGTGCTACCTACTGAGCCACTGACACTGCCAACTATGTAACTCCCATCACCCTCTCCCCCAGGTCGTACCGGGAGATGAGCATCTTGTTTGTTCAGTGTACCTTACCTGGCGAAACTTTTCAATAAATAAATAAATATAATAATATTATGTTATAGGAAGTACGGGAAGGAACTTCTAGCATTGTTCATGGTCACTGCCAGAGGCATGGCCACTTCTGTTGCCTGTTTCTGGAATGTGTCAGCTGCTGATATCTGTGCTGCTGCCACTTGGAGTACTGTCCACACTTTCACTAAACAGTACAGACCGGACATTGCCTCTAGAAGATGGGCAAGCTTTGGCCTAGCTGTGCTTCAAGTCCTTCTTTCTTAGGCCAGTGGCCTACAGCCATCCAGACTGTCTCGATGTCCAAATTGCTTGGGACTCGTTCCATAGGTGTGGCTTGCTGCAAAAGATATCCTTGAAGAAGATAGTACAGGTATGTAAGAACTTACCAAAGCAGTAGATCTTTGAGAGAATCTCTTTGAAGCAAGCCATGCCATCCCACCCCAGCATCCCCCTTTGCTTCTCTGTCCCTGTCGCTCTCTCTCTCTCTCGGATGGTGTACCTTCTGTTTCGCTATTCATAGTTGCGGGAACCTCTAGCCCTTCATCGGTTCCCCAGGAGAAGATCCTTTGTATATGGTCTCCGGTGGGGGAACTGAGGAGGGTGCGGGGCCACCCACATATATGGGGGGATGACGTCAGCTGATATAGTCATCATGGGTGACCCCTGGTAGACTGCTAGCTTGAGAAGTTTCCATGTGGTCCTAGTGCCTGATGGCTATAGTTCCATAGGTGTGGCTTACTGCAAGAGATTCTCTCACAGATCTACTGTTACAGTAAAGTTCTTACGTAACTGGACTTTTGTACACTTCTCATGATCACTCACTGACAGATGGCTTTTCTACAGTACACTCCTGGAAGCAAACTGTCACAGTTCAGTTTGCCTTTCCCAGTCAAAAAAATTATGAATTAAAAAAAAGATTCACAAATTGGTCATTTTTACTGCACTTAACAGTTTTGTTTCAAATTTGCATTCTGCAGGGATCACTTGCTACCACAGTGGATCGCAGCACTAGCAGAATGCCCTTCCATCACCAGGATGTACGAAGAGAATGCTCTACTTCGAGACCACATGATGGTGAACTCCCTCATCCGTGTCCTGCACATTTTAGTGGAATTCAATATCACTCTGGAATCGTCACTGGCAAAAGGGATCGAAGTGTAACAGAATTCATAAAAACTGACAAACTATTTTTCTTAAAAAATATATATATATATTGAAATGAGGGGACCCTCATCGGGCCTATATGCTGCTGCTTGTGCGACACTATAAACAACCAAACCACTGACCTGGCAGAGTAAAGGTCACATGGCTCTTGTGAGAATGGACTGTCGCAAAAAGTAGGTCTAAGAGCTGAATACCACACTGTAGCTTTTAAATCCAAGGTTTAGTAAACTGTAGAATACTGCCACGTTAGATGAGTGTAAATATGCTGCCTTCTTATAAGAAATGTTACTAACTCTGCAAAGATAATTTTACTAAAGATGAATGTTCTTGTACTGGAAAACAAAAAGTATTAACCCATACGAACTGGGTACTGCTAGTAAGCAAGAAGCGGGAAATGATGTACATATACATATGGTTCAAATCTAGGGAGTTTTTCCTTCAGGTATTATTAAAGAAGAAAATGACAGTTATCAGAACATAGTCATACCACTGTTTCTTTGTGGTCGTATGGCTTCTGTACATTAGTTTTTCCTCAGTTCCTCTTAAAGTCACACAGTGTTTCAAATGTATGTGCAGTGAGCTCTATTTTGATTGTTTTTTGTGTATTTATACATATCGCTGTTAGCAGAGGTGCACTGAGAATGAGCGCTGGATTCAAGAGCTGTTGAGCCTCCATGGAAACCTTGGGGCCCTGTCATCCCCTATGGCAAGCACAGACGTCTGACATCTCTTGGCGTCCACAAGGATTTCTTCTTGAATGTTGGAGCCGACTGCAGCAACAGTGTTAATGTAGCAGCAGAGCAGCTCAATGAATTGCTATTCCTTGAGAATGAGTACTGATTATCTTATAAAAGTGTCTGCAAAGTGACCAATAGTAATTGAGTTCTTGTTTAATTGATTAATCATTCTCTGATTAAATTTAGTACACGAGAGAAGAACTAAATACTACTGTTTTGGAGTCACTGTGACATACGTGGACTTATAAATAATCATGGTTTGAACAAGGAGATGTTTACTCCCCTTTGGGCTTAAACAGGTTTTATTAGGTGTTTGTACCCAGGCTAGGGGTCTCTGATCCAGTAGACTACCGAGTCTGTAAATATGTTTACAATGATTAGTTCCCCCAAAGAGTATTTACACTGGGGTGGACCTGCATGTTTTTGTTTTAAACCCCTGTGCTTTTGCAAGACCAATGTCCACCCCCCCAAAATAAAATGTAAGCAGAGCCCTAGTCCCCAGTATTGGTGTAACTACAACATGTCTGGTAATGGCCCAGAGAGAGGGAAAAACAATAAAGGGAAGGAGATGGCAAGAGAAAAAGAAAAGTGCCGAGGGGAAAAAAGAAAGGTCAAAGAAATGGGGAGCAATTCACAGAATGGCGAATGGGAGTATTTGTCACATCAGTGTTACTTGCCAAAAATGTTCAGTTGTTTCTCAGGGGAAGCACTGTTAGTAAATGTTCATATGTACAGTTGACATCTCTCTTAGGGTTATAAGCTAGTCAGGACTCGGGAGCTCTTTGGGTGAGAGAACTGAAAAGTGAAGCTGAGTAGTCTTGGCACCCAAAATGACTTCAGTGAAGCAGCTCTGGTGACACTAATGAGTCTAACTGCCTAGAAGGTAGAGGCAGTATAGCATAGTGGTTAAGGGCACTGAGCTGCAAACCTGGAGATTTAGGCTTGAATCCCATCAGCCTCCACTTGCATACTGTGTGACCCTGAGTAAGTCACTCACTTAACTTGCTCGTGCTCCCGGGTTGCACCTGGAAACAAACTTCGGCTTAGTGTGCCTTTCCTGGTTAAACAGTTTCCCCTTTCCCTAGTAGGTGATTGTTCATTGCATGCAACAGAGGTGCTTATGCAATAGTTACATACAGAATATACATGGGTAGATGCATGTAACTAGAATTTTATACACACCCGAGACGTAGGATATCACTTTCCACTAGGGGTCTATAAAAGCATGTCACACTGAGGGTGTTTATAACATTCTGTACGCACACACACATATTTTGTTTTTAATATAATTACTGTTCTGCATTTTTAATAAGGGGGGAGGGTTTAGAGACAGACAGTTCAGTTTGTCTAAACTCATTCTGGAATTCTTAGTTCAGTTATGTAAACTTTAACCTGGTTATTTTGAAACTGTCAAAATTCTGCTTCTTTTCTGTGAGGGACACTGCAATGAGAGGCAGTCATGCTGCTGGGGCATGTAGGTTTAGCAGTGTGACTTTGACAGCTCACTTTTACGCATGATCAGTTGCAGCCAAAAATTACAACATAGTTGTTCAGCTATTAAAAATGCTTGCCAGTAATGATGTTTCTTACAACACGCAAGTACCTGCAGCTGCAGTGCCCAGTAACTGCCATGTAATTACAGGAACCTGAAGTAAAATGTTTTCAAAGCTCTCATGGCCGTAAGAGGTGTAATAACTGTACATATTAAGATCAGTAACATAAATCTTGTTAGTGCTTTATTTAATTGGAGTTTTGACAACTTGACAATGTGTTATTGTACAGAAGAAAATGAGTGGTGGAGAACATGGAATAGTCTAACTGAATTTGAAACTATAGAATTATGAATCTATTTGGCATGAAATGACCCTCAGGAAAATAAAAGGCAAGATACTGCAACGTAAGGCTAAAGCATGTTTATGCATGTGTGATTCAGTCATTCAAGAGATGCATGTCTGTCCTTCTGTGTGATATTCAAAGATAAACAGAAATTGAACAGAGGGCAAGTTCCTTGACGTCCCATCAGTTTCCAATTTTTATTTTTAGCTGCATTGCAAATTGTCCAGCATAGTTTAACAAATTAATAGAATGGCTCACTGATTTCACAGGACACGTTTTATTATTTTATTCTATTTATATTTGAAAAAACTCTCCCTGGCCCTGCCCTGCTTTAAAACTAGAATTGGATCACTGAAATTTACTTGAATATGGAGGTCAAATACACACAAAACAAAAACTAGAAAACAAGTAAATATTTTCCTCTCCTACGGGCCCCATTAGTCTTCCTCTAATTTATTTATTATTTTTGAAAATTAATGTTCCCTGTTGTTTTGATACATTGATGGGCTTATGATCACATTAACTGGTAAATGTAATTTAAGATACCTCCTAGCTTGGTGACGTGCTGTCCCTTGCCACAGCAAGGTCCTCTTCTAATATTGCATGCCATGTATGTAACGTAGGGAACAGCCATGTTCACAAACTTCCAGTAGTGCACATCAAACATTGGGAATACCCATGCCATGCAAATGACTTGATTTAGCATTTAGCATTGGGTGATGTATGAAGAGGAGTATTGGTAAATAAAAATCTTCAGTGGCTGAAAATATTACATAATATACAATAGTTCGTAAAAAAAAAAAAAAGACATATCTGCTGCTCTGGTGAAATACATTAAAAAACAGAAATCTTAGCTGTAGAGAAGGACAGCATTAAAATACTCCACTTCCATGGAGTGCCATTGAGCATTAGGAATCTATGGAATGCAAAATCCTCCAGAAATGTTATTTTGTTTATTGAAAAATTATTTTACCAGGTGAGCAATACAGAGAATCATACAAGTCTTGTTTACTGATGCAACCTGGGGGGAAGGGAAGGAGTAGAGGGCAGGGAAGGAGAAATAGGGAGAACAGGATAACATACACAACTGTGAGAATTATAGCGGCATGTGTAACAGAGTAAATAGCAGCGTAACAGTAAACAGCGTGACAGTATTCATGAATTCAGGATTGGTAGTAGTAACATTTCAGAAATCAGTAAATAGTGTGATTTAACCAGCACAGTTCTGCGTTCCATGGGCTTTTCTGGTGTAAGCTGAAAAAATTCCTCATAGAAGAATTCCACAAAACCCTAAGAAAAGTCTAGGAGTGTGGAACTGTGAAACTGTGATTCCACCAACACTGTGCAACAGATTTCTTTTTTTAATTTGTTCATGTCTAGGCAGCTGCTTCAAGCCTGCTTGCAGTTCCAGTAGATTATCAGTATTAGGTCAGTGTTTATAAATGCATTACACTCTCAAGTGTAAGGTGATGTATGATTTTATTTTATTTTTTCAGATTGTACACTGTATTTACATGGGATAATCCAGCAGACATGCAATCCCTCATTTGCAGTGGGGTTGAGGTTTTACCTTATTTTATGGCTGTGAGAGACTGAAGCACTAAGAAGCAAAATTATTTGCTCAAGGTGACAGTAAGTGGTTTTGATGGGATTTGAGCCAGGATTGCCTGGTTCTAAGCCTGTACTCTAACCACTGCACCAACCCACTAACCCCCACCCCATTAGGGTACTAGTTGTGGCTCCCGGGTTTTGACTGTATCATGAAACTGCATCATAATGGATCCTTACCTGGTGGTGATATGCAGAATGACCTGCTTCCAAGAACAGCCTTATGATGAGAGTTTGATACAGTAGTTTAAATAGCTGGGGCCCTATACGCAGTCACAAGTGGAGGAGCAGGGTTTCAGGGTGTACACATGCTCCTCATACTGCCTCCCTTGAAAAATGCCATACACAGTGGCCTGGCGCTTTCTGCAGGGGGGCAGAGTGCCCTCTGATTGTGCAGCATGGCCTCGTTATGCAGATTACTAATCCAGATGTTTGTGGTTGCACATAGGCTGTGCGACCACTAACATGGTGGACTGCAACAGTTGCAGGGGTCAGACCATAGTATGGCACCAGGCATACAGTGTCATGCCATGGACCATGCCTCGGGGCACTCACGCTACCACTGTAGTCATCCCCACATCCCCTCGCCCTGTACCTTTGGACTCACTTCCTGAGCATGTCCATCGATGGTCTTTTCTCGTGGTCTGGTGGCCAAAAAGTTTAATCCTTGAATTCATCCATTCCCATGGATCCCCTCCCTAGCCTTGTTCATGCCACTTACGATGTCCGGGGCACTGTGCACTGCCTAATCCTTTCCAAGCATGGCATCAACCTTTGGAGGAACTTTCAGTAGGTCTTCATTCCTTGCTCTTGCTGCACCTGACGGGCAAGGGGGATGGGTGGTGAGGGTGCTGGGGAGACACTGTACATGGCACTGGGGCTCCATGCATATGGGTACCCTTATTAAGAATGCCTCCCCCGCCTCTCTTCTTTGGCTGTCAGAGGGAACTGCAACAGTGCGCTGTAAGGCTTGTGGTTCCTTTGTGTAAAGCACGTGGGTTGCAGGACAGAAATGTGCCACAACGTGGTCCCTGCAACCACTTTGTGGCACTAATTTGCAACTGTACTGCAAAACCTGGGAAACACAGCTGAATGTTTAGAATATGTTTTCCGTAGCAAATTGTTATAGCTGACTAGAGAATGTTTATGAAATCAATGTACTGAAGTGGATACCTGCTTATCACACATGTAAGGATAAAAAAAAAAACAACCACAGAAACCAAAACAGATTCCTTTTCTGGCCTAATCGGGTTGACAGGGCTCATGGGGAATGTACACCAGTCGGATCTCTCCACCCCAAATATTTTTTTCCTCCTATCACCACTGGCTGGGGCTCCATCAGTCATCCTGCCTGTTCCCTTCCTACCAAGACCCTCCCAAGCCGTTCTCTCGATTTCCTCTCTCCAGCCACAACACACCTCTGGAGAATCCCCCTGTCATTGCCCTCAGGGGCAGGGCTGCCGTCAGCTCCCCAGCATTTACCTCATCTAGTGCTCTTCGGGCGGAGGTGGAGGGCAAGTCGAGATACAGTGGGCAGGGTCCGGTATTGGAGGTGGGGGAAGGCGATGACTTCTTCCCAGCCAATGGGTGGTTTCCTTGTTTGTGTGTGAGTGTGGACCCCCCCAGGAGCATGGATGTGCAATTACATCCAGTGTGGGCTGAACGCGCTCTCGCGCCCTTCCTGTGGACGTCCACCGATGCTCATAGCCCATCACTGACATGATCTCCTGGCTGTTGCATCCCCAGCCTCTGCTGGATGTTGCCAGTACCAGGGAATCACTCACCCACCCTCCCCAAGAGAGGAGAGCTGTCCTCCGGATGCTCAGTCCTCTCCTGCTGACTCCCACCAATCTGAGCTCATTCTCGAACACAGGTCATCGGGCTGGCCACCATTCAGATCTTTTTATTTCTTGTTTCAGCATTCTGAATGACCATTTGTTTATGCTAATTACATGAGTCACAAAAAATGTACACCGCCACCATAATACTGGTACATTGGGTTGCCTGTACAGAAAATCAGGAGGAAGTTCTAGGTTTTCAGTTTTTTCCATTATATACCTTTTTCTGATTTTCTTAGTTTTTTTTTCCTGTCTCCCCCCCCCCCCAAGAGCCCTGGCGTGCCATACGTGGTGTGGAGGTGCGCGCACACACCGGAAGCCAGCTCAGTCCCTTCCACCCACCCATACTGCTGCCCTTCCCACCTACATTACCCCACCTTCCAGTGGGGAATGGGACTATGGGAGGATCAACAACTCACCCCTACCATCCCGGGACAGGAGAGCAGCCTAATGGCATGCTCAGTCCCACTCTTCCCTCCCCCCATGCCGACACCCTGATGACCTGAGGTCGTTCCCAAATCTGAGTCGCTGGTATAGCACAAGGTGTAGTGTCCAGTGCCTCAACCCTCAGTGCCACTGAGCTGGTGGAATTCTAGGTTTTCTGTATGTCGGGGGGGGGGTGAGTGGGTTGGTGGGTGGCTGAAAGATTTTTCTGTTTTGTAACGACTATCAGGAACAGTGTTGGCACAGCTACAGCATTGTCTGTCAAAGCTGGTGACCCAGGTCCGAGAGCTAACCAGGGTTGGCAGGGGAAGAGAAGGTATGCACATCTAAGAGGATGCTTCCCTTCTCTGGGGAAAGATGGTGCCCATCTGTTCCACAGCACTGCCACCTGAGTGACAACAGATAGCAGTGCAGGCTGGACTGGTGAAGGAGGAAGGATGTTGCTTGGCCCAGTGCACCGGCACACAATTGCATGCACATTCACGCATTGAGCCCTCACTGCTGATATTGTGGGAAGAGAGAAAATGGAGTAAAAAAACACCTGACCTAGCAAAGATAAAGCCTGGCACACTCAGAGCCCCACTTAGCCTGCGGCATACCTCTAATTTCCAGTGCTCTGGCTGGAGGTGGGCCCCCTGCAGCCCCACTAAGGGGGGGCAGTATCGGTAGAGTTGGAAAAAGGGGCGAAGGCAGGTCAACGGTGCTGAGTGGTTGCAAATAGTGGCTTGAAGCATAGCTATCTGAAGAGATATAACCCAGGGGCAAAAAAAAAAAAAGAAAAGCAATAATATTGGACAAAGAAACTACACAACCATCACACCATGCTTCCCGTGGGAATCTAACTCATTTTGTATAATATCTGTGTAACCTTTTCCTGGCAGAAATAAGTTATGGGTTCAGTAGCTCTTGTTCTTGCAATTAGTTATCAAAAGCATACAAAGCAAAACTGTATCTTACCATTAAGCAAAGATCAATTTAAAATGCTCCTGTTTCTTTATATGTTTCCCCCAAATAACCGTTGTTGAGAACAGAGCATATTTTATCTATGCCATCATGTAAATAAAAATAGCTTCTTTACTTGGATTGTTTCTGGTTTAAGCTTTTTATTTTCTCACTGTATATCTTTGTTTGTCAGGCCAAGGAAAATGGCACTAAACAGAAGTGTATTGATTTAAAATCATGGAATCTTTCCCTCCTGGATAAAGATGAGGAAACAGGTCTGGCACCAGCATATCCTCTGTCAAGGATGCAGTGTGCCTGCAGTTGCTCTGTTAATTCCACCTGTATCAGTTTTGCAGCGTACACACTTCCAATACAATACTACCCCCAAAATATCAAAAAAAGGACCAAGGAGAGACCAGGGAGGCAATAAGGAATCCATCGCATTTAGTTTTGCAGTTTCCAAAGCAGTCAGCATTGTCATCAATGATGCCCCACATCAAGCCAGCATTTGATTATCCAGAGTGCATCGGGGCCTATTCATGATTATAAAGGTGTGTACACACACACACACACACTGGGTTTTGGGACTAATAAGCACCTGTGTGTGATGCACACTGCTGTAGCTATTGCCAGTGCATTGACACACAGGAGCGGTGGAGTGATGCAGAAACTGTGTCAGTGCTGCAGTCAGCCTGCCTTCCCGCCTTCCCTCCCATGTTTTATGTCATTTTATAAGAATGGAAAGGAAGGAACAAATCCAGAAATGTCATCAGTTGGGAAACATCACCTGACCATACATTAAATTTTTATAAATGCATGGCCAGGTGCTGAATCTCATTTTCCTACCCCCAAAAAACTACTTTGAGCCATGTTATAAGTGTAAGAAGTCCATCCAGGGTGTGCATCATAGGAGTTTAATGCGCTTCCCAGGGCGTAGGGACATGCGGCCTTCAGTCGCCTGCCTTACTGCACCCCCTGTGGTGTGCATTAAAATACTATAATGCACACGCCGTTGTGGCTTATTACTTACCTGCTGGCTTCCAACACTGCAAGTGCATCACTTCTAGTAGTGTTGAGCAGTCTCACAGGAACTTAAAACTCCTGCAAAGTTTCAGCTCCCCATCACTGCAGAGTTTCACAGGAGCTGAAATGGAGCAACTTACAATGCTCCCAAACATGTTTACCATTCTCTGTCAATGGATCAACTACTCTGTGCCACTCACACTGGTGCAGAATATGCTCAGTGTAAACAGACCTAAAACGGTGGGTAAGAAGAATCAGTATTATATAATGCTTTTCATACACAGTGTATCCCAAAGCACTTTACAAGCAATGCCATACTGACAGTGAAGTGACTGAATGTGTAGTGGCAGCCATATTGCACATCAACACCCACACACAGCCTGGACAATTGCATGAACCAGTTTTATGGGAAGGGGAATATTGGCCAGGACACCGGGAATGTCTCCTACTCTTTGTGAAGAGTGCCCTGGGTTCTTTTACTTCCACCTAGACACCCCCCAGGACAGCACTAGGATAGGTAGAAGAGACCTCGGTTTAACGTTTCATCCGAAGGATGGCACACCTCAGCAGTACAGCACTCCTTTAATACTGCACTCGGATGCCAGCATTTTAGGTGCGAGTCCAATCCCGGTGTGGGACGAGAGCTCACAACCTTCTGGTCCAGAGGTGGATGTGCTACAAACTGAGCCATGCTGACACCTAGAACAAAAGAAATGAGATTGGTCATAATTGATCACATGACCATGTCCAGTGTTTATATCAGTTTTTTTTTGCCTGTGTGGGACTCTGACCCACTAGGTGTAGAAAGTAGAGATTAATTGAAAAAAGCAGTGTGTCAAACTGTTCAGCTGAACCCAGATTCTTAAAGCAGCAATGTAAAACTTTTTGAACAGTGAGCCAGATTCTCCCCAAATGAAACATAAAGGTGGCTCAAAATTAGGGGTGGGCGAATACCTTAATTCAAATATTCAGATGGATATTCATATTTGGGGCACCAGATATTTGTTATTCATTATTTGACCCCCCCCCCCCCCCCCCAGATTAGTGTTGTTTTTCTTAAAGACATTGTAACACTGTTAAACTCCACCACTTCCTTCCCTTTTGAAGTACAGTAGGCAGTTCTGCCATGAACACTCCCCAAGAGTCTTTCAGGCACCCAGAAAGGCAACAAACTACTGCACTGGTCAGTGGTCAGGTGACACATGGTCATTATAGATTGGGCAAAGGTCACAGATGAGGTGACGTCTTGTGTCTTGTCTAGGGCAGCTAAAATGGCATTGGTGTAAGTACATTGTATGTCCACCCTGGGAGAGAGGAGAAGCGAGATGTGCCATGATAGAGGCCTATACAAGTACCTCATGGGATGAAGACAGGGCACATATGGGGAGTCTCTTTCAAATGAGAAAGAGCACAAGTACCAGGGCATTGGGGGCATATGATGAAGCTGAAGGGAGAGTTCTAGACAGATGCGGAGAAATATTCACTGAAGGCATGGTAGATGACTGACAGAGACTGCAGGCATACGTGATGGTGCCGAAAACAATGTGGGGCTTCAAGCATGCATGAGACTGGCATGGGGCTGGGGTGTATTTGAAAACAGGCAGGGAGGCAGCAGGGTTGCTTTAGGGTCTACAGATGAGACATAAGCAGGGATGGAAAATCTGGGTTGACTGTGTGGGCCAAGTGGACCTTTTCCAACACATGATTAGTAACTTAAAGTATACAATAGTAAGGTCACTAAAACATGATAACTGGGTGTCGCGCTTCATGATCGTGATGAAGCTGAAGATTAAAAAAAAAAAACAGTTTCACCAAGAAAAGTTGAAGTGGTGTGATTTCTGAATTGTGATGACTGTGAATGTGATTCATCGTGACATGACTAAACAAGTATAATATTTGCTCTGAGATTATATCTGGCTGACTTAAATGAGTACAGTGTTCATGCTGAAATCATATCCAAGATGCTGGAGTAAGTACAGCCCCGAACTGGCTGATTTCAATGAGTACTTTGTTCGTGCTGAGATTATATCTAAACTGTTGGAGTAAGTACAGCTCTAACTGGCTGATTAGGACTCACAGGAAGGCTGGGTGGAGGGCGGAGCTCTGACCAAGATGGCACTAACATGCAAAAGCTAGGGAAGCTCTCGTAGCTCTCCCCGAGGTATGCAGAGGCATACTGGCCAAATTCCCACCCTTCTGTGCCGTAGTTCAAGCAAATAAGATTCTCTAGTGGTACATAACTCATGGGTTGCTTTTACATTGGAGCTGGCAACTAAGCTGCGGGGAAAAAAAAGAATGGAAGACTCTCTGGGGATGTAAACCCAAAATGACCCCCAGAAAAGAAGTAAAATCTACTAAAACATATGGCAAGTCAAAGCTGCAAGAAAGTTTCTCTGCAGTCGAAAAATGGTTAAGTGAGCAGAAACTCAGCTTGAACTACAAGAAAACAAAAGTTATGTTGTTCTCCAGTCCCCAGAACAAACATTGAGCATACCCCCTCACCATCACAAATGAGGTTGATACTCCCTTGGAACTAGTCCAACACTTTAAGTATCTGGGGGTCACGATTGACAGTCTTATGCTTACCATATTGACAATACTGCCAAAGCAGTCAATACTTGAATTGGATTACTTCATAAGCATAATCATAGTCTAACCCCAGATGTTCTTAATCTGCCCATCCACAGTTCTATGGTCTCGCTTGTTGACTATGGACTAGTAAGCTACGGTTTAGCAACTGACACAGCACTCTGCCATATCATAGTCGCGTTAAAGCCTGGCACCTCTCCACCAACTCAGTTCATCTAACACATACATGTGACATGTATACCCAAGTGGACTGGCTCCAGTTCTCAGGCAGGTTGTGGTACCAAATCTGCATTATGGCAAAAAAAAGTGAGCCTAGGCCTGGTGCCCCTTGGGGTACAGAAACTTTTCTCCCTCTATGAATGTAACCGCCCCACCAGAAGTTCTGGCAACATGGTTTTTGAGATTCCTCAATGTCACACCTCTTTAGGACAGAGGGCTTTTGTCCATCATGCCCCCAAATGGCTTAATAGTCTACCCCTTTTACTTTCCTCTTCAACTACGTTAGGCCACTTTAAATGTGAGCTCGGAACACATCTTGTCTCTTGTGCCAGCTGTGACTGATTTCACTAGCCCCCTATTGATTAGTCTGGTCGGAACTTACCCAATACTCCCCCTCTTATCCTACCATTTTGCACTTAGTGTCCTCACCTGATACCTGTATCCCCTGGCTCACCTAACCATTCAGGTCTGCCCTTCCTATCTCTTCTCACCCCACTGCATCCCTCTCTGCCTCAACTCCTTCCCTCCCTTCCTTATCACAAAACACTGACAAGGCCTCATGGGTTGAATTATTCTCCCCCCCCCAAAAAAAACTAACTTTTGCTGCTGTACTCCCTCTGCTCACCCACTCCCAGATACCCTGTTGCCCAGCCTACCTCTCACACTCTTTTGTTCACACACAGCTACCTTATACTTGCTATGTAATTAAGTAACTGGCATACACTGTCCAATGCCTTCTCAATGCTGTTTTGTCATAATTTGCATAGATTTGCTTATTCCTAAAATTACTACTCAGTGGAACTGTTATGTTTGTGTACTGTTTATTTCCTCTGACGTGGAACCTATGTAATGAACTTGTTCTCAAAGGCGTTAATCTGAGATCATAATAAATAAAAAAAAATAGTAAAACAATTGCAAATTTCAACTCGATTAAGATCTAATGTCAAAGCAAAAAAGCTTACCAAACAGTTGGAACCCGGCTCCTCTAACAATCCATTCATGGCGACACCTCAGTCAGATGTAGAGGGGAGTGTGGAGCGGCACAGAGTGGATTTGCAGTCAGGACTACCTGAGGAGAAAAGCAAGTTACAAACCTGGGTAACTGCTCCCATATTTTTGAAAAAAACTGCCAGCAAGTCAAGCAAAACTATGCCGGATAAGGGAGAATTGAAGCAGTCCCCAAGTATTGCTATGCCAGGACAGTCGTCTGTAAACTCAGAGGGAACTGTTGTAGGAGGGTTGGTTTTTTTGCTGTGGTCACCAACATGTCCAAAGGTGCAGTAGGGGAGAACCAGTGGAAAACAGTGGCATCTCCTTACAGTAAAGAGGATACCAGAAACAACTGATTCATTCGACTGAGAGTGTGAAGGGCAGACCGCTCAACAGGGCCAATGCCAAGCCCATCTATGTTGAATCCAGAGAGGAGGTAAAAGCAGCCCTACCTGAACCTAGTGTACTTCAGGCTAAACATAACAAGGAGCCAAATGTAAGAGAGAGAGAGTCCTACAAGGGAAAATAATATGATACCTAAACACAAGGTGTGTGACCAGGAGAGTTCTCCAGGGACTTAGAATTCTGTCATATCAGAAAATGAGAAGGCTTTATTATTGCAGAAGGGGGCTAAGGGGGAGAATATGCAAATATCAGACAGTGATGTGATGAGGAATGGAGTTAAAAAGTCAACAATGCTCCAAATGTCACAAGTACACTCTGTTAATATCTCCAGTACACATGGCAAAGCAGACTCTATATATAATGTAATGGGGGCAGCAGTAAAAACTTTTCAAAAAATAAATACCACCCCAAAAGAATCATTGTTGAAGTAAAATGTTCCATATTAGATACAGACACAGAGTCTGATTGTCAGTCGGAAAATAAGCAAAGCTCCATTTCAGAAAATGAGACAGAAAATGAAGAATATCAAACACCGCCCCACCCCCATGGGCTGAGTTGATAATAAAGCAGCTATTTAGCTTAGGGAAAAGATAGCAGAAGCCAATGAAAAGACTTAGAATAAGGTTGAAAACTTGTATACTACCGCAAATGCTTTACTACAGGAAAATCAACTTTCGAAAAAGGATTTAAGTGAAGTGCAAAATAGAATTGTGGCATTAGAAGATGAAATGACACCACTAAAAAGACAAATTAAGAACACTGAAGCTGCTCAAAAAGTTATGTCTTCCAAGCTTGTAGACTTTGAATCCAGAGCCAGTAGGAAGAATATAAGGATACTAGGTGTCTCAGAAGCATGGGACAAGCAAGAGAACTTAGGAAATATAGTGAGAAAAATAATTGTATCTTTTATGGATACAGAGATAACAAATGTAACATCAGATAATGACAGAGTCCACAGAGTGTTCCGACCAAGCATAAGCTCTCAGAGCCATCCACGGTCCATAATTACCAAATTCTTAAAATCAGAGGAAAAACATCCTGATGAATGCTGTCTACAAGAAAAAGAGAATAACTATAATGGGAGCCACTATAGCAGTGTATAATGATTTGCCACAGGACATCTTGCAAGAAAGAAGAACATTTGTTGTTATTAGGAACAAGCTATGAGCATTGGGAATAACATCTACATTTTTTCATACAGCCAAGTTGAAAGTGGTTCTTGATGGAATAAGACATATTTATGACTCTCCTGAAGCTGCAATTAAGGATTTGCAGGAGAAAATCATGAACTTTGAATGATAGGCTTGGGAGTACCTGTGTTTTATATGGTGACTTTAAAGTATACCATGATTATGCTTTGCCTACAAGTTAGAGAAGAAAATGTAATTTGAGAGGTAAGGCAACAGGAGGATGGGATGCAGCATCAGAGAGGGAGGTGGGAGTAATTTAAACTTAGGGGTGACAAATCCAGTGATTGGTATAGATATGGTTTTATACCATAATCGTACTCTCTTTTATTTTCCTTTGGGGGGGGCGCAATTATCATGTTGCTATGTATGTAAAGGTAAAACCTCATAATTTAATGAAGCTCTGGTCATAAGGGTGCTACAGAAATAATTCCTTTTGTCATCTAAGAGTGATAATGGTGAACTACTATAATTTTAGCTGTGCAGCCATGAATGTTAATGTTATGCATACACCAATCAAAAGGGCAAGAATTCTTAACTACATTAGGAAATCTGATGCCCTTTCTATAGCCCTACAAGAGATGCACTTAGATGAAAAAGAGATCCTGAAAGTAAAAAGGAAATGGATGGCTAACATATTTTTTTTTCAAAAGGTACACAGAAAAAAGCAGGAGTTATGTTAATTTTTAGGAGTATTCCTAGAATAGTAATAATGGACAAATACATGGATACCCAGGGCAGAATTATTATGGCTAAGGTGAGGATCTTTGGCCAGACCATAACAATAGCTTCAATTTATGCACCATTCTCAGGTTACAAAACTTTCCTGGCAGAATTAACAAAAGGTATAGTTAGCTTGCAGGCAGACAAAATAATGCTGTTAGGGGATTTTAGCACTTTACTAAATCCAAAGTCAGACAGGAGTTCCAAATCTGCATATTTTAATAAATACCAAACAGTGCTATTAAAAGACTTTCTAAATCAACATGAATTAGTGGATGCTTGGAAAATCCTCTACCCTAATGTCAGAGAATACTTACATTATGATAAAAAAAAAAGTTGTTTCACAATTGATTATATATTGCTTTCCAAAACTATAATTAAAGATATAGGATGAATGGAGAATAAAACAATTCTGTCAGATCATGCATTGATTAAGACAAATTAAAATGCCAGATATAAACAGTAAAAATTAAAGTTTGGAGGTTAAACAATGACCTGTTAAAAGAAAAAGACCTTCAAGAAAAAATAAAAAATGGTATTAATACTGGCATTTTAATTATGTAGCTAATAAAACAATCTCTTTATTGTGGAACCCATTAAAAGCTGTTATTCATGGAATTATCATATCAGGCATATAGATTTAAGCTGCAAAAAAGGCAGGAAAAAGAGCTAGAAGAAAAATAAAAAAATATGGACCATATGATTACTGTGGATCATGACAAATATTACAAGGAATGGGCTGATTTAAAATGTCAAAAAACAATAACAACAAGGAGGTCCTCAAAAATATAAAAAAATCAATAAGATACAATCAGAGAGAAAATACTGGTAAGTTATTAGCAGCACAATTAAAAAAACAGAGGAAGATGAATCTAGTAACAGTTCTGGAAGATAGGGAGGGGAAACAAGTATACAAAGATGAAATGGGAAACCTGGTAATAGACGGATATAAAATAATATACCAACAAAATTTCAATACAGAAGAAAAGGCTATTGTTGAGTATCTGGAGAAGTTCAAGCTCACTAAATTACCCTGCAAATAATCCATTTTTACAACACAGGAGATTCAGGATACAATTAAAGCCCTTCCTAGAAATAAAAGTCCAGGTCTGGATGGATTATCAATTGAATTTTACCAGACCTTTAATGAGAGTTTAACACCTTGGTTCCTGAGAATGTTAAACAAACTAAGGGAAGGTCCTACTTCAATCCTGGTATCTATGCAGGAATCCAAAACTATTCTGTTACTAAAAGAGAGTAAAGACTCAAAAAATGTAGCCAGTTATAGACCGATAACCTTGTTAAATATCGATTATAAAATTATAATGAGAATACTAGCAAATAGGATTAAAGGCAAAACCTTAGGGGTAATAAATAAAGAACAATATGGTTTTGTGCAAGGGAAAACAATTTTCCAGGTAACAAGAATGGTGCAAAACATGATCCAGTCTATCTTTACCATTTAGTAGCAATAGATGTTACTAAGACGTTTGATACACTAAATAGGGACTTAATGTTTGCAAGTCTGAGGGCCTGAAATATCATGGTCTATATTATTAATATCATCCAGAAAATTTATAAGACAACAATAGTCAAATTTTCCATCAATACTTATATTACAACATCGATGATTATGGAAAATGGTGTAAGACAGGGATGTCCTCTATCCCCAATACTTTACATCCTGTCTTTGGAACCATTTCTGAATCATATTAAGGCCAATACTGGGATTGAGGGGGTGGGAATGCAAGGAGGCTGTAGGATAGTGAATGTTTTTGCAGATATTTTATTAGTGATGAAAAATATTAATATTGCTATGCCTTTTTTTCTAGAAGTTAAGACATAGTTGTCTGTATCTGGCTATTGCCTGAATCGAACCAAATCTGTTACTATGGCAGTAAATGTTCCAAATTATCCAATACTTCCAGACATTAGAAAAGAGTTCCTGATTAGCAGTAGCTTCAGATATCTAGGAATAATAATTTGTAACAAATAGGAAGAAGCAGTAGCTTCAGATATCTAGGAATAATAATTTGTAACAAACAGGAAGAACTAATTAATGTTAATTACAAGTTGGCCAAAGATAAAGTCCAGGGAATGTTGGATAAGTGGGAAAAAATTATCTTTGTCTCTTTTAGGGTGAATTGAGACGATTAAAATGATGGCTATGCCACATTTATTGTATGTAATACAAGCAGTTATTGGATGCCCAGCTACAATATGGTACAACACAGTGCAAAGAATTAAAAAAAAATTCTTATGGAGGGAAGCCCAGAATCTCATGGAAACAACTAATTACCCCCCAAAAGTAGGGGGCAATAGTTGTCCAGAATAGATGAACTATGAAATTGCATATCAAATTAAAGTATGATGGGAAAACCCCTTTTTAGAAAAAGAGCAATATGCAGAGGAAACACTCTTTATTATGTTGAGGGCAAACATCCCGCATGTCTTCCGTGCTATAGGGAAACAAAAGAAGAAGATATTAGACTAAGGGCAAAGGGCACTCTGCCATGGTTGTATTTTGAGCTTTGCCATATAAAATCCTTTTGGAGGCATAATATAGAAAAATTATAAAAGATAGACAAAAATTACACAAAATGGGGTTACAAAGATGGAGCCAACTAATAAATACAGAGGGATCATTTCTTATTCATAAGTTTTAAACAGCTTATAAATAATACTCCTGGAATCCACTTTATGCACTGTATCAAATTAAAAATATGTTTATGGAGTTCCTAAATTTAAATAATAGAGGTAAAAGTAGTGATTTAGCCAGAGTAGTGGATGAGCAAATAAATCCAGTAGAACAATGGAAGAACAAATTGTTACAAAACATATAATAAAATTAGTTCTCAAGATAATGATCCCTGGACAAAAATAAATGGGAAATAGAACAATGAAGTTGGTATGGGACTAACTGATCAGTGGGGAAGTTTAAGAACCAAAATTAATAAAGATTATGAATATTCAAAAAATAAAACCATACAGAAAAAAAAAATATGGCATATTATACCCGTGAGATTTTAGGTCATATCATAAAAAACGGTTCCCAAGAATGTTGGCATCAATGTAAGCAAAAGGCTAACTTACATCATTGTTTGTGTAGTTGCCTTAAACTTATGGGACAACACAGCCAAATGAATATCTGAAATTATTGAACTGAATATCCCTAATACTTTCCTAACTATGATCCTAAATTGCACAGAAGAATGGGAAATGGAAATAAATCAACATAAGATTCTATGCATAGGTACTATGTGTACTAAAAGGCACATTTTGCAGAATTGGAATGCACCAGAAATTGAACAGCTGCAGAAAGTTGAATGATGGTACTATGTAAAAGAAGCAATTGTATATGAAAACTTATGGATTGAGATAGAAGGCATAGAAGAGGTTAATCGAGATGTGAGCACCAATTTAAGAGAAGGGTTTTTACCTTTGTGGGAAATACAATAAATTCTTCAGCCTACTTGTGGAGGGTGGGAAGGGGGGGTTAGGATAAATGTCTCTTTTCATTTTCTATTTCTTGTTTTTCTTTTCTTTTTGTAATGTAATCATATCTTTATTGTATAATGGATTGTGATGTGTGCACATTCCTTGTGTATGGAGTGGATACATTTTTGTTTGTTGTATATAAAAAAAATAAACATTATTATTAAAAAAAGCTCTAACTGGCTGATTTAAATGAGTACAATGTTTGCGCTGATATTATATCTACTGGCTTGTGAGGACAAAGATTCAACTCCATCTGCTTAATAGGGCATCCTGAACGTGAATACTAACAGCACTACTGCTGAAAGCGCTACACCTAGAGGCTGTTTTGCCAGCCACCTACTTTGTTCTGCCCTCAAGGTACATAGCATACTTTGTCTCATCTTCAAAGTCACTCACATATGCCTCTGATGAATAAGTTGATGTGTCACTAGGCAGTTCATCATGTGGAGGGAAATACTCAGAACCAGATGACTGGTGCTCACACTGCGAGTGTCACTACCTAACCCTCCACCATGGGGAGTGGGAGTGCAGTCAGTCGACTGCCCTCCGAGACTGCTGGTGGCTAATGACTTTCATGAAACCAAAGCCCAACATCAGATTACACCACAAATATTTCTTACACAGAGATTTCTATGGCAGAGCTACTGCAAATTTTTTTTTATTTGTAAATGCACAAAAGTTCTGCTGTATTGTCCCCAAGATCATTGTTTACAGCTTATGGGAAACACATGAGCTCCACCCATGACAGGAGAAGGAAAAAACAATGGTGTTTTATAAAACGCCATGGTAGCTGCACACTGTTAGCCCACCCACGGGTTCTTGCCTCCCACAAGCCAATAAAGACATTATTTGTCTTGGCTACAACTGCAGATTGTCTGCGCTGAGAGACATTAATTTTATTTTTTTTAAATGACCCACAGAGCCATTTTCACCAATTTCTTTAGCAATAGTACAAAGTCTCAATGGGATAAGATATGCCTATAGAACAAACCCTAAGACAGCTGGAAGAACTACAGAAGAAAAACTGCAAAACACTTCAAACATTTGGGATGATGCCTAGCTTAGAAGGGAAGCCAAATCATTCTGGAAAGAAAAATAAAGCCCCAAGCAAGAATACTCAAACATTGATGCCAACCAGAAAACGTATAAATTAATGGAAAATTATGGAAAAAAAACCTGTGGAGACTAGTTCTGGTAAATCTACTAATCAAGAAGGTAATCTAGCAGATGTTTTTCCTGTTTTCACATTAAATGAGTGTTTATCCAATAAGTAAAAAAAATTAACTTACAGACTTTAATGGAGGTGAACGCTGATGTCCAGAGGGGCTAGCTAAAGGCTTCTGATGAAGCCACTGGGGAGCTCTCAATTAAGTTACAGGCAGAACAAGAGAAAAATGTGGAAACAAATGACTTAAAAGAACCTGTTTCTTCAACAGAAAAATGACCTGTTTTAGAAGAATTTAATGAACATTTATCCACTAAGAGTGAAAAAGCAAACTTACAGGGCCCAGTGGAGATGAACGATGATGTCAGAGGGGCCAGCTAAAGGCTTCTGAGGAAGCCGCTGAGGTGACCTCATTTGAGCCACAGATAGAACAAAGGAAAAATGTGGCAGCAAATGATTTAAAAGACCCTGCTATTTCAACAGAAAATTCATCTGATTTCGAGGACCCTGACAAAAATGCAGAGGAAAAAAAACATAGTAACAGATAAAGCGGGAGAATGGGCTACATAGACCACTAAGATAGATACAAAGGTCATATGGTCATCCCAGGAACAAATGCCAAAACATCTTACAGAGTTAGAAAAAGCCAACAGTGGTATGAAAGAAAAAAGGATTTTGAAGCAAGGGCTAGAAGAAAAAATATAAGAATTTTAGGAGTACCAGAGCAATGGGACACTACCAAAAGTTTACTGGACTCTTTCAAGATGGTTGCTGCAGCCTTTCTGGATATAACACACAATCAGATCAACTTTAGTATCGATAGAGTACACAGAGGTGCACGACCAAAACCACCTGACTCAGACCCTCCATGGCCCATAATTTTAAAATTTATGAGACCCATGGATAAGGACATGTTAATGTCAGTGATGTATAGGGGAAAAAAAGTGTATATCCAGGGTTCAAATATTTCAATTTATAATGACCTACCAACTGTCCTGGTACAAGCACGTAAAAAATGTGACTTTATCCCCAACAAATTATGGGCCAATGGGATTCATGTAACTATGATAATGCCAGCAAAAATTAAAGTGGTTATAGAGGGAAATCGCTTTATTTATAACACAGTGGAAGAAGCTTTAAATGACTTGGGGGGGGGGGATGACGAAAGTGTTCAATTAAAGAAATATAATACAGTATGATGCACTGATGAGGTGGACGGGGAGCCGGTTGGATGCATTCATGAATATATAATATATAAAGGGTTGGTTTGTAGTCTTATCAAAAAAGCATTAGTAATCTAAAGTTATTATAGGTTGCACAGGAAGAAAGTTGATGTGGGAATGGTAAAGAGCGGGGAGGAACAACAGTGATTTCACAAGCTTGAGGGTATGCTCTTTAGTTTTTCTTTTGTTTGGGTTAATATAAGAGTAAGTGGGATTAAAATTATTACAGGAAGGAAGGGCGTTTGTTCATTCAAAGAGCAGGAATACATTTATAAATGGGTGACAAAAATGAAAAATAAAAATTCTAGGGACATGGATATGCTGTTCATCCAAACTGTCTGGCAGGTTCCTTGCCGCTTTAAATCTTGCCGGAAGGTCTTCAAGCTGGCTCCTCCCACCCACCCGGGTGGTAAAACTCTCAGCTCCACCCCATGACGCCAGATCTTCCTTACTGCTTGGAAGCTCAGGTTCCCTCCTTAACGGTCTGCGTGTGGAGCTGGATCCTAATTATTGGTTCACCGAAACTTATTCTAAAATTTTCAAGACTTCGGTCAAGTTACTCTCTCGCGGCTGCGATGGACAAATCGACTCCCGGATTTCGGCGGTGCCCTTGTGGGCAGAAAATGTCCAGGACGGATCCACACTCCACGTGTGTCTACTGCCTCAGCCTAGACCATGACCCGCAGGCTTGTGAGTTATGCCGTTCATTTTCAGCCAACGTCCTGGAAGACAGTGCTGCCCAGTTACAGCTGGGGCACCCAAGAAGCGCCACCGTGAAGTCAAGGAGGTTGGGCGCTTACCGTCTGCTGGCTCAGCTGAGCAACTCGAGCAGATGATCGCCCTCGAGGAGGAGGCGGCACAGGCCACATCATCCTCTTCCTCGGTCATGGCATTTATCCCACTGTCTCTGGGTACCTCATATTCAGCTTCTTTCAAGGAGCTTTGCCAATCCCTTTCCATGAAGGAAGAGGGGCCATCGGGACATTCCTCTCTGTCCAAAAAGAAGGACTCAAAAGGTAAGTCCCACCGTCGGCGTTCTTGGGAGCGGGAGAGGTCTCCTTCCCTGGATAGTCGACACTCAACTCCGGTCGAGGTTGTGGCTAAGGCCGCTGGCTTCACGGTGTCCCCGTCAGGTCAGCTGGCCGAGACACCCGTTGACGCGGTCGAGATTTTTCTCGACCTGTTGGACGGAGCTGCTCGATTGGTGAAGCCGACAACCCTTCTTCACCTGTTCTTCCGTGGAGACCGAGGACTTGCTTGCATCCCCGTGCCGGAGTCCCCGGTCAAGACTTTGAGCCAAGGGAAGAGCGGATGTCCCTGCCCCTTCCCAGACCTGGCCCTCGAAACACTAAGGTTCTCGGTCTCGTCTCGACATCCTTTCGTCCAGCCAATCCCACTGACATCGGTGGTCTCGGTCTCGGCACCGAAGTAAGCGGCGCCACCGCTCGTCCTCGTCTTCCTCCTCGGAAGAGGAGAGGCTTCGGTGCAAATTGCGTCAACGCTATGAGGACCTGACGTGGCAGCAGTTACTTCTGTCGGAGAACAAGCCGACGCCGTCGCCTTCCCCGGCCATCAAGTGGCTGTCACCCGAGTGGCCAAAACAACTCTTCGCTGTAGCTGAGGTGCCCAAGCCTGGGCCAGTTGTTCGGCCGAAACCAGCTGCCCCACCGATTGTGGTGGAACCTCCACCTCCACAACCGAAATCGGGGGCACCGACCAAGGACTCTCAGTAGGGGCAGGGCCTGCCCCACAGGTTATTGGTCACCCTCACTCCCGACTATCCTCGGCAGGTGGAGGGTGGCTCTGGCCCCAGGCAGCTCTTCGCGGACTCTTCAGAGTCTGATGACGACTCCTCCCTGTTCTCCAGGCCCATTGACCTGGAGTCCTCTGGGGGCCAGTCGATGGACGAAAGCCCATCATCCTTCATGGGTCTGCTTCGGCTCATCTCAGAGTCCACCGGGATGCAGCTCGAGCCCGTATCCAAGTGGGCCAAGTATCCCCTGATGAGATACTGGACCGAGGGAATTCACCCAAGGAGGCCTTTCCGGTGGCTGAAGCCATTGTTGGCCCAGCCTTGTAGCACTGGCAACAGTCTGCTTCCTGTCCCGTGCCTTCGGCCAGGATGACCAGGAAGTATATGGTCCCTACTGGCTCTTTGCCCGGTTTTTCAGAACACCCCTCCGCCGAGGGGTTGGTCATCGACAGCATTTTCCAGCATTCCAGGAACGCTAGGGATGTGGACAAGCCCCACGACAAGGAGTCCAAAAAGCTGGACTGTGCCGGGTGCAAGGTGTATGCTGCATCCTCCCTTGGCCTCTGCCAGGCCAGCTCAGCCATGCTGATGGCACACTTCTCCCACGCCCTCATGGGCTCCCTGGACAAGGTGATCCCTCATCTCCCGGCCGACCTGCAGACCACGGTCCAGCAGGTACGGGACCAGAGAAGGGCAGTGGCAAAACAGCAGCTCCAAATGGCTCTGGACATTGGAGACTCCTGTGTCAGATCAGTTGTGGCTGCGGTGGCCATGTGCCACAGAGCATGGCTGAGGATATCCACCTTCATGGCGGATACCCAGCATAAACTGGTGGATGTCCCCTTCCTGGGGACCAACCTCTTTGGCCTTGGAGTGGAAGGTCACCTCCAGCGGATTGAAAAGTCCAATGTCACTCTGGACTCAGTCACCTCTGCCCAGAAGGACAAGGGCTGTCGACAACAGCAACATAAGTCCTTTCGTCCTTCTGCGCCTGTGGCACGTCCAGCCCAACAGCACCAGCACCAGGGCCAGCAGGCTCGTGCTTGGCATCCCAAACCCAAGCCTGCGGCTTCCTCTAATAGGAAGCAGGGAGGTAAAGGCCCAGGAGGTTCCTCAGCCAATCCCTCCTCTAAGCCTGCCTAGTGATGGGTTGAGGGGTGTCGCCCCCAGGTTCCCCCCATGGGGGGATGGTGCCGCCACTTCCTTTCCACCTGGTCCATTATCACCATGGACCGTTGGGTGTTGGAGGTGGTAGGAAAGGGCCTGCCCCTGGAGTTCGAGCAGGCCCCGCCCTTCTGAGCCGTTGCCCCTCGGGGGCTACGGGGTCTGCAGCCTCTTTGTCAGCTCACCGAGCTGATATCGCCCTGCTCCTCAAAAAAGAGGTGATCAGGAAGGTGGCGGATCCTCCTCCAGACCCGGGGTTTGTGTCCAGGTACTTCCTGGTCCCAAAATGGACGGGGGGCTGGCACCCCATTCTCGACCTGAACAAGTTCCTAAGGTCTCGGACCTTCAGGATGGTCACTCTGGCTCAGATAATCCCATCCTTGGAATGAGGCGTGTGGTTCTGTTCTCTGGACCTTCAGGACACGTTCTTTCATGTCCCAATCCGTCCGTCCCACCAGAGATTCCTCCACTTCAGGGCAGAGGGATCCCTCTACGAGTTCCGGACCATGCCCTTCAGCCTTTCCCTAGCTCCCAGGGTCTTCACCAAATGCATGGCAGTGGTGACAGCATTCCTGCAGCGCTGAAGGGTCCGGGTGTACCCCTACCTGGATGACTGGCTGATTGCAGCTCCCTCCAGAACGGAGGTGAGGCGGTCCAGAGATCTGGCCCTCCAGGTTTGCTCTCAGGTTGGCCTCCTCATCAATGAGGCCAAGTCGGAACTCGTGCCAAAGCAGGTGATACAATTCATCGGGGCAGAGCTCGACTCTCTACAAGCCAGAGCATGGCTCCTGGTGGACAGGGCCGAGGTTCTTTCCTCCTTTGCCCAATCATTTCAGGTTGGGCAATTGCGCCCTGCCCAGGACTTCCTGCACCTCCTGGGCCTCATGATGGCCTGCAACAGCGTGGTCCATTGGGCCCATTGGTATATGTGTTCCCTTCAATGGGGGCTTTCCAGCCAATGGTCACAGCACTTTGATCTGCTGGATCAGCTAGTGACAATGACCCAGGGGATGTGGAATGCTCTCCAGTGGTGGACCATTCCAGCACATCTGCAGGAGGGCATCCCATTTGTCTGCCCCGAGCCGACGGTCTCTCTATCGACTGGTGCCTCTCTGATGGGTTGGGGTGCCCATCTGGTGGAGCACAGAGCACACGGCCTCTGGTCCCCTCGGGAGTCCCAATGCCACATCAATGTGCTGGAGCTTAGAGCGGCTCATCTAGCCCTCACTGCCTTTGCACCATTTCTACGGGGTCAAGTGGTTCAGGTCCAGACGGACAATACCACGACCATGTACTACCTAAACCGCCAGGGAGGGATGCGCTCCATGCCTCTGTGCAGGGAAGCTCTCTGCATTTGGTCACTCATGCGCAGCCTGGAGGTGGATCTCCTTGCCATCCATGTGGCAGAAGTCTCCAACACCCTGGCCAATGCCCTAAGCCGGATAGAGGCTGTATCCCACGAGTGGTCTCTCCTGCTGGAGGTAGTACAAGATCTGTTCTCCCACTGGGGCACACCTCAGGTGGACCTGTTTGCCTCCAGGGAGAATGCGAAGCTGAGACTGTTTCATGCCCGCCCCCCTCAGCAGGGCTCACTGCAGGGGGATGCCTTCTCGAGGCCGTGGACCCCGGGCCTCTTCTACACCTTCCCCCATTTCCCTTGATCCACAAGGTGCTTCTCAAGCTGAGGAGAGACAAGGCACAGGTGATTCTGGTAGCCCCAGACTGTCCCCGCCGGTTCTGGTATCCAGATCTCCTCAGTCTCAGCTCCAGGCTTCCGAGGTGGCTTCCAGCCCACCTGGACCTAATCTCAGTCAATCAGGGGAAGGTATTCCATCCAGACCTTCAATCCCTGCACCTGATAGCCTGGTTCCTGAGCGGCTAGAGTTCCAGGCCTTGGGTCTTTCCGATGAGGTCCTCAACATCATTGAGGCATCCCGTAAGGAGTCGACCAGAAAATGCTATGCCTTCAAATGGAAGAGATTCTCCATTTGGTGTCAGAGCATCCTCCTGTTCCTTGGCAAGCATTCTGGACTACCTGTGGTCCCTTTCTCAGCAAGGGCTTCGGTCAACGACCCTTAAGGTGCACCTGGCAGCCATCTCTGCTTACCGGGCGTGGGCCGGAAAGCAGTCGGTGGTGCAGGAGAAGGTGGTCAGGCGCTTTTTCAAAGGCCTTGATCACATATTCCCTCTGGTGCGAGAACCTCCACCTCTGTGGGATCTACTGCTGGTATTGGCTAAGCTCATGGGCAAACCATTCGAACCGATGCACAGGTGTGACATCGCTCACCTGTCGTGGAAGACCACCTTCTTGGTGGCTATCACATCAGCCAGAAGGATGGGACAGCTCCAGGCACTTTCCATTAAGTCTCCTTATCTGGTCTTCCACAGGGACAAGGTTGCCCTGCGCCCTCACCCAAAGTTCCTTCCAAAGGTGGTGTCAGAGTTTCACCTTAACCAAGTGTTGACTCTGCCGGTGTTCTACCCCAATCACACCTCGGAGGCCGAATATAGGCTCCATACTGTGGACCCTAGAAGAGCGCTCGCTTACTATAAGGAGCGGACAGCTGAAGTTCGGGGAGAGGTTCGCCAGCTGTTTGTCACCTATGCTGAAGCCGCACCTGGCAGACCTGCAGCCAAGCAGACGATAGGCAGGTGGGTCACCTCCTGCATAGATCTCTGCTATAGGTTGTCGGGCATGGAGCCTTCCAGAGGGATAAGAGCTCATTCTACCCGCCATACCACTGCATCGGTGGCTGCTTCCAGGGACGTCCCTATCCAGGAAATCTACAGGGCTGCTACCTGGAAGTCAGCACACACCTTCATCACCCAATACCACATTGACCTTGAGTCATGCCAGGATGCTGGTTTTGGGGCCTTGGTTCTCCGGTCTTTATTTCCCAAGTAGGGGGTGTGCGCCTTGCCTCCCTCCTCCTGAAGAACTGCTAGGAGTCTGCCAGACAGTGTGGATGAACAACATATCCATGTCCCTAGAAATACAGGTTACTCACCTGTAACAGGAGTTCTAGGAATGGTATATGTTGTTCATCCACATGACCCACCCGACCTCCCCGGCTTCGACGCACAACCTGGCTTCCAGCAGGCTAGATCTGGCGTCATGGGGTGGAGCTGAGAGTTTTACCACCCGCCTGGGTGGGAGGTGCCAGCTTGAAGACCTTCTGGCAAGATTTAAAGCGGCAAGGAACCTGCCAGACAGTGTGGATGAACAACATATACCATTCCTAGAACTCCTGTTACTGGTGAGTAACCTGTATTTTCTTACTGCAAGCTTCTGGTTCTGATATACTATATTGGGGTGCATTATGGACACTAGAAAATAAGTTCCCGAGAAGTTGTCTATCTCTAGTATTATTATGTGATTGGAAAACAAACCCATAAAAATGTACACTTCCAATATTGCAAAAATTGTTTCATTAAATATAAATGGGATAAACTCTCCTATCAAAAGAGCCAAACTACTAACATACGTTTAAAAAAAACCAAGGCTAATATAATCCATTTACAGGAAACGCTTCTGGACAAGGATGAAATAACCAAATTAAAAAAAGTGGGTTAAATATGTATTTTTCAGTGCGGGAACACAGAAAAGTAGAGGAGTAGCCATACTGGTACTAACAATTTTAACCATGTGACAATAGACCATTTTACAGATACTGAGGGAAGAACTGTGCTAATCAAAATTAAGATGTTCAACCAAGATATAGTAGTGGGTTCATGCTATGCCCCTTTTGAACACTGTCATATATTTCTTAGCAAAATAAGGGATTCAAAAAATGACAAAAGTAGCAATATCAATCAATCAATCCAAGTCTTTAACCAGGGGATCACCATTGAGCAAGCTCATTTTCGAGGCGGACCTGGGTTTGTCAACAAGGGACAATATACATGGGATGCAACACACAAGAAAATAATAAAAATAAAATGGGATACAATAATACAGTATATACAAAGCATCAGCAGGTAGCATTGACAGTAGTATATGTTTGGAACAGAAGATGCAGCTAGTTTTGGGTAGGACACAATTTTCATATAAGTAAAGAAATATACATATCAGGTGCATCAAACACAAATAAAACCTAATATAAAAAGATATATAGTGATACGGTATGGAGAATTTAGAGCTGGAACCAGGGTCAAAGGAATGTGGAAGGGACAGATATGGGGGTAGAAAAGGAGAGGAAGAGTCATTATAGATGATCAGTCGTTTAACAGTAGTAATTAGAGTGTGCTTGGACTTATAGGAGTCACTATTTAGGGTAGGGTAGACAGGCACAGGCCGCGCTTCAGATAATTTTTTTGGGGTGGAAGTCAAATACTTCCATGGCTTGAAATTTGGAAGTCATTTCAGTTTTACTGCAGTCAAAATACTCCAGATGTCAATTTTTTGGAAGTCAGAATAATGCCAGCCGACAAATTTTGGCAGCCAAAATACTTGAAGTCCTATACTTTTAGAAGTCAGCTCACTAGCCTTCTGAATACCTTCCTATAATCCATGCTACATCCACATAAATACATTCCTTAATGCTAGGAAAGGAAAATGAACAGTACAGTAATCATTTGTAGACGATATGTGTTTATGTCATGAACTGTTTTTGCAAGTCCATCAAGTAACTTCATCATGCTATTGCATGCTAGCCAGTACGTTAACGTGCTTGCAGGCAGATGCCTGCTGCTACATTCAAAGTATGGTACTCACTCATACAGATAAACAATAAGTCAGAGATAACTTATAAGCTTCTCTCTCTCCTTATTAAAGCTTGCTATCATATGTTTTAATATCACAGATCTCATTTGTATTGTATTATATATAGGGAATGAATACATATTGGACTGCAGAACTCACCAACACATCTAGACTACTCTGTGCCCCATCAGACTGCAGTGCAATGACACATTTATCTCAATGTGAGAGTGGTAAGACACAGAAATACACCACCAGTGGCAAACTGTGGTGATTATAATGTAGCATATATTGGGTAAAAAAATCTGATGTTATTTTGGCATAAATGTTTAGTTTTACTTATAAACACAATTAATTTCAGTTAGATCACTATTTATTTAACTTAGAACATGTTATTTCCACATAGCATCTGGAAATGGAACTCGGAATAATGGGCCACCCAGCCACACACGGAGATTACAATGGAAAGAAAGGAAGCTTTGAGCTAAAACAAGGTAAAACACCAGGAATGGTGGCATGTACAGTATGTACATGACATACATAGCATGGACAGCAGTAGGAGATAATACCTTTATCTCCACCACACAGTAGCGGTTAGACTAAGAACGTTAAGTAACTCATGGCTTTGCCACTCACAAGTTACGTATGTGTCTCACTTCTTACTAGAGTAGATAAATGTGTTTCTCATTTGCAGTCCACTGTGTATTCCCTGTATATCACAACACCATTTTCAATGGTTCTGGACTGCAGTACTGGTAATACTGTACTTGTGTTTCACCTTGTTTTAGCTAAAAACTGCCTTTCTTTCCATTGTAAGTTCCCTATCTGGCCCATTGTTATCTGTGTTCCATTTCTACAGTCTAAGGGGAAATAGCATTGTAAGTTAATTAAGTTGTGGTCTAGTGAAATATATGTTGTGTAAGTGAAAACAAATATTTATGCCAAAGTCAAGCCCTGTCCTACTTATATTCACCAGAGAAGACTCCCCTGGTAGTTTAGCACCCCCCAAATCTCTAATACTGAAATCAAATGAAAGCTGTCCTCTTGTTAGACTCGGACTTCCCTCACTGACCTGGTCCCCCATCCAAAATGCTGAAAGTAAATTCAGACCCTTTCAGGTAGTGTAAGGACCCAAAACAACAACTTCAACAACAACTTCTTCAGGAATCCAGACAACTAAATGACTCAGTCATCATCAGCATTAAACTGTACCGACAATGTTCTGTCCCTTTCTCCAGCTATTTCTCCAACAACCCTCTCTTGCTCACACACAGGCACACAGCCAGCCCCAGCTAGATAGTAATGTTCTGTGAGTGACTGCCTCAGAACAGCAACTCTCTCTACTTCACTGTATATATCATTGGACAGTCACACTCTAAGCTGGTGGCTAAAAATCTGCAAAATAAAAAAAAAATACCTTTTTTATCCTTCTCCAATGAGAGAACACTCCTCTGCCCTGCTGCAAGTTGAACTTCAACTGGTCTGGCACTTTAACAGGAACTGGACCCACAGCTACATACCCTGACTCAGCCAGCCAGCCAGTATCAAGGTTTGCTTTCAGCATTCCCTCCAACATTTGGCAGATTAATATAGGTACACATGTGTTGCTGGGGGGGAGGAGCACCCCCCACATTTGCTCAGGACTTGCACATACATTCCTTTCACACTTCCTGGCAATGTTGGGACTGCATTATTCAGTGCTAAATCTGTAAGGAGATTAAGATTTATTTAAGTGAATTGATTTCGGTTGGGTCAGGCGCTCTGGAGACTAGCACTGGCAGCAGCAGGTACTACAGCAATGTTATTTTTGACAGAGATTTGTTTACCATCTAGTCCAAATACCCGGTGAACAAATTTAGCATTTTCAAGGCAGAGGTGCTGAGGTTGGAGGTGGTGGCATGCATATGACTGCGGGTCCAGTAAAGCCTGCTATTTTAAGTGCTGTCAAAAGCAGGTATTGCCCAAATTACAGGAGCCATGCATGTTACAGTGCAAAACAAATGTGATGTATGTCTGATCACACATTTCTAAATGTACCCATCACAGGAACTTAAGGGACAACTGACAACACAAAACTAAGTTGCGACACATCAGAGACTGTCTAGTTTACCAACCCCTGACTGTTTTAAACAGTTTAATTTCCTGATGTTCTTGCATACCTCATAAGTGAAATGCAGTCAGCTGCTGTAGTTTGTTACCGCCAGGCTCTTTAGTGCACAGGGATCGATGTCTAAAATCCACCAGGTCATGGACCCAACCTCCAGACCGGCGTGCCCTATCTCAAAATAAAAAACAAAACGAGAATGCAGAAAAGCGGAGATGGCCTGCATTTGTGGATCGAGGATGTGGTCCGACATCCGGACAAGACAAACAGCCATCAGCAGTGTGCCAGTAAATAAATTCAATCTGCCAAATGCGCTCTCGTGGTTCAGCTCACTCAATGACAAGACAGCCAAGTCAAATGTCAGGGAGGCTGCAGCACTGCTCAGCTGTTTCTGGGGGTCACCTCACAGGCAAGCCCTCAGCTGGCGGTGCCAGCGCAAGTCAGTGCAAGTGGTGATTATCACGGGGGCCATCAGATGCTTTTCCCTTCAGTCCACCAGCTTGCACTCACTGCAGCACTGAGCATTGGACTTGGGGACAAGTTTAAATTAAAGTATTCTCAGGTGGCAAATATTCGGTACACACTGAGAACTAGCCAGGATCCGGTACCACTGTTAAAATCCGGTATTGTACCAGACAAATGGTACAGTTGGGGGCTCTGTTTCAGCCAGGACCGTCAGACGCACTTTGCTCCCTCATCCAGACGATGCCACACCACTCAAGGCCCACAACATGTAGCAGGCCACACTCTGTCCTCTCCCACTCCAGCAACACCCACATTGTCTCTCTCAGACAAGTACTGAGCATCTGATGACCGAACTCGCTCTCCACTTTAATTCTTAATCCTCCCATCCCACCTCACTCTAAGCTGCATGCTATGCGCAGCCATTCTCTCTGCACCCCGACTAAAGGCACCAAAACAGTATGTGGCACTGTGCATGTGCAAAATTAATGCAGCTGGGAGTTGGGGGGACAGGCTGGCAGCACCAGAATTTTAAAAGATAAAAAAAAAAGATTTCCATGGCAACTGCTGCCTGCCGGCAACCCATCCACAGGACTGAAAAAACAAAAATTAAAGACGTGACGTCCACACAATGAAAACCGGACGTCAGTCTTAAGGAATGAAAATGTTACTGGATGTCAATGACTCTAGAGAGTACATTTGTGGACGTTCTGATGCTATTTTTGGACGTAAAATACGTCCAAAATAGACTTAACTGAAGGGCTGGGCACAGGACTCCTTATTATGATGCAGATATAGAGATTTAAAAGCTGCTAGGCTGATGGGGTGAGTTAATTTCAAAGTTTTTTGCAGCTTGTTCCACAGTTGAGGAGCACAAAGCTGATGGCTGCTCTGCCAACGTGAGATTTTGCTTTGTAAACATAAAGGTACATATACGAGGTGCTTCTCAGGGCATACTTCCCCAGAGTGCAAAAAGGTAAACAGACAGATATACTGGGGCAGCTTGTTTGAGATAGCTTTGTATGTCCAAACTGCAGCATTTTTTTGCTATCTGTAAGCAAGGGATGACCATCCCACTGCCATGTACAATGCACAGTGGTGGGTTGAGTAAGGAAGATCTGTGATAAATCTTATGGCTCTCTGATAAACTGTATCGAGTTTGGCTAGGGTACCTGTAGGTCTCTGACTATGTAGAAAATCTGCATAATCCAATAGGGAAAGAAAGGTAGTTTGAACCAGTTTCAGTTTAGCGTCTCTTGTGAGGAGATTATTAATCCTAAAGAACAGACCAAGTCTTTGTCTAAGTTTCTTTGCCAGTTCTTCTAAGTGATCTGTGAAAGTAAGTCTATGGTCTAACCAGACCCCCAGGTACTTGAACTTTGGTACATAGTCCAACCGCTCACCTAGAATGGTAGTGATCTGCCAGAGTGTCCCAGCAATTGCAGGATTTATTGCATTGTGAAGGGGCGAGAGGAACATTACTTTGATTTTTTTTTTTTGCATTTAAGAGCAGTTTATGGTTTATAAGCTGATGGTGCAGCAGATTAAATTCATTTTGAAGGGCTTTACAAGCTGCATCGGGGTGGAGCTACTAGCATAGAGTACCGTATAATCCGCAAATAGGTGTATTTGTGCTTCTTTGATGGGGGCATCTACGTTGTTAATATAAATGGTGAAGAGCAAGGGATGAAGAATGGAGCCTTGCGGTACACCCCTCAATAAGGTTTTGGTGGAGAAACTTCCCCTTCTGCCTTTACTTGTTGAAGGCATCCTGAGAGGTAGTTGGAGAACCATTTAAGGGATAAGGAATCCAAACCAATGTTCTGGAGGGACAACAGAAGCAGTCTGTGACCAACGATATCCAATGCCTTGCTTAGGTCCAAAGAAACTGCACAAAGTTTGTTTTGTCTAATTCAAGCTGCCAGTCGTTTGTCACCTTGGCTAGAGCAGAGGTTGTACTGTGTTGTGCTCTAAAACCGGATTGTAACGGGTTGAGCAATTTTTCCGATTCCAGGTACTTCCGAAGCTGGGAGTTCACTATTTTCTCCAGCATCTTTGACAGGATTGGAAGTAGGGAGATTGGCCTGTAGTTATTGAGGTCACTAGGATCTCCTGACTTAAACAAAGGGACCACAAGTGCATTCTTCCAAAGGGGCGGTAGGTCACCCTGGGACAAGGATAAGTTGAAGAGATGAGTAATTGGGACTACGAGGACACGGTAGCCAATCTCTAAGAAGTACAGGTCAATGAGGTTAGTCCCAGCACTTTTTCTAGTGTCCAACTGAAGGAGAAGATCTTTGACTTCTTTCATTGAGGTAGGCTGCAGAGAGAAGGATGGACTGGGGATGGGTTTTTCTTGTGTATCCAATCCAAGTTGTTGGTGGAGGATATTTGCAGGAGAGGAGTCAAAGGCTAGCCCTGCAGTGGTAAAATGATTATTGAGAGCATTGAGGATAGATGGTCTGTCGGAAATTACAGTATTGTCAATCAGCAATTTAGTAGGTAGGGAATTAACAGTGGTGTGACCTTCAATGTCTTTGATCATCCTCCAGAATTTGGAGGCATTTCTTGAGGAGCTCTCCAGCTGAGAGTGGTAGAAATTAGCTTTGACTTCTCTGACCATTTTGATGCAGAGGTTCCTCACCCTCCAGAAAGAATTCCAGTCATTTATAAAATTAGTTTTCCTAGCAGTTCTCCAGAGTACATCCCTACTCCAGGAGTATTCTAGCAGGGGATTTTAATGCTCTTAGATACATCTTCACTCCAACTAGAGGGAATTATAGCAAAAAAAAAAAAACTTAATATTTATTTAAATGATGAATTATTGACAGATTCGAGGAGACATCAAAACCCAACAAAGTATACTCCCATTTTGACAAAAAGACCAAGACCTTCACCACAATAAATTATATTTTTATTTCCAATAATTTAACACAACACATTATAAACACTGATATTGATTCAATTTTTCTTTCAGATCATGCTTTAACAACAATAGCATTTATAATAGAAGACCAGTCCAGGAAAACAAATGCAGTCTGGACCTTTGATAATGATTTGTTAAAAAGACAATTTATTTATAGCAATGATGGAAAATGTTATTCAGGAGTATTGGTACTTTCATTATAAAGAATCACTGTCTATACTGGTTCTCTGGGATGCTTTCAAGGCTATGTTGAGAGGGCAAGTAATTTACTATCAAATCAAACAAAGGAAACAAACTAGGATCCAAAATGACTATATAACTCAAAGATTAAAAAATTTGGATTATCTAATTACAACAGACTTCAATAAGCATAAAGAAGAATGGACATCATTTAAACTGAAAAAGCAAGACCAATTATATCAAGAAACAATGAGAATCACCAGATTTTTAAAACTAATTGGATATTTACATACTGATAAGCCTGGGAAATTGCTTGCCCACCTATTGAGGTCAGAAAAACAAAAGAATATAATAGTGAATATGAAAGATATATAAGAAAATATGGTCCATAAGGATGAAGATATAGCAGAGGTATTTAGTAATTACTATAAAACAATATTCAAAAACAAAGCAATTCCAGACCCTAATGATTTAAGTTTATTTTTTAAAAAGTCCAGAATAGTTCCCAAATCATGGGACTATGTACCATTTACAATTAAAGATATAATAGAAGTAATCAAAATGGCCCCAAGAAATAAATCACCAGACTTAGATGGGCCGATAGCTGAATTTTATAGTCAATTTAGTGAAATCATGGCTCCATGGCTACTAAAAATAGTTGAATACCTAATAAATAATAGCAAGGATATGAATATTCCAGTCTATGCAAACAGCTAAAATTATACTTATTCATAAAGAGGGAAAACCAAAAGAACTACTGGAAATTATTGACCAATTGCTCTACTCAGTGTTGATTATAAAATAATAGTTAAAGTAGTGAATTAATTACAAAAACATTTAGCAGATTACATAAACTCTGACCAATATGGTTTTATGCCGAGTAGGAATTTATATCAAGCAAACAAAAGAATTAATTCATTTAATTAACTCAAAACAAGAATATAACCATGGCACATATTATGCAGTGGCAGTCGATGCCTCCAAAGCCTTTGACTTATTAAACAGATATTGTTTAATATATGTATTAAACACTTGGGGAATTTCAATAGAGCTGATGAGAATAATTTTAAAATTATATAATAAAACATTAGCTAAATTTCAGATTAACCATCTATTGTCAGAGGATTTTCTGATTTTAAATGGGGTTAGGCAAGGCTGTCCCCTATCCCCCACATTATTTATGTTAGCACTTGAACCATAATTAGAACTTACAAGGCAAGACTCCTTAATTGAAGGTATTAAGTTAAATGATGAAGTAATAACATTAAGCATCTTTGCAGATTATATTTTATTAATAACAAAAAATGTAAACAATTCTTTGAGAGCTTATTTTAAAATAGCAGAATTATATACAAGAATCTCAGGTTATCAACTAAATAAAAACAAATCAGTGATTATGAAACTCTCCAGACACCAGCTACTCCAAATAAATGATTGTGCAAAAGATGTTTCTATATAATCAAAAATTTAATATTTAGGTATATAGTAAAAATGTATTTATACAGGCTATGAAGACAACTTCAAACACCATTAGGGCCACATGGCCCTCTGTACAAGGCGCACCTGTTTGATGCCAAGTACAAAAGTTCAACAATTAAGGACAAACAATAAAACCTACACATTTAACAATACAGGAATTAACACAAAAGACAAATTTTACATCACATCACAAATCATCATTAAAAATAAAACAAATCATCTATTACATAAACAACGAAAACATATTTCTTGCTTCATAGCTGTATTAAATTTGGCTATAGTCATATTCTGAATTTTCAATGTCAGTGGAAGTTCATTCCAGTTATAATATTATATATTAACACTCGAACAAAAAGTTGAATACAAAAGTTAATTATAATACTGCTCTGGAGAAAATAACTAAATTGGACAACTGGAAAAATCTTTCATTATCACTATGGGGTCGAATTGAAGCAATTAAAATGATGATTATGCCTTATTTTATATTTATTCTACAAAACATTCTTGAGTGTCCAAATAAGATGTTTCAAAATCTGAAAAGAGTTTCTAGGAAGTTTTTATGGAGAGGGGACAAGCCACGTATTGCATGGTCCATAATAGCAACTCCATGAGCTTTGGGTGGTATAGGTTGTCCTGACCCCTTAATATATATAGAGGCGCAAATATTGTCAGAATATTATGATTGGTCCTTCTTCCCCAGTTCACAAAACCAAGTTTTTCAAGAATTAATGTATCCAGATCAAGATTTAAACATCATCCAAACCATCTTTTTGGACACAGAATTGCATAATCTAAAACATCATGTTTTATCATCATGGTTTGTAATGGTTAAAAAGTATATAAACAATCCCAGAAAAACTGACATACCCTTGTTATTTTTACTAATTGATTTAAATAACAGAATTTGGCCAGTCCCAGTATGGGCTCTGTTCAGAATCTTGGAAAACAATAATATCAATAAGTGGATAGATATTTTAAATGACACACAATTCCCATCCTATAATTAACTAAAAGAGAGGATATTGGATACCAGCTGGAACAGCTTCATTATTTTACATTAAGGAAAAAATTTCAGAAAGTTATGAATATTTTTCAGTCACCCGGGAATAGATTAGAGTCAATTAAAAAAAATTACAAGAGGACTTACTAAAAAAAGGGGGTTAGTGAAACTTTTGGTATGTTTTCATAAAATGATGATTAGCAAAGATAAAAAATCTACACACAAATCAAATCTGAAGTGGAATTCCCAATTAAATTATAGTTTTACAAATGTACAATGGGAAAATTTGAGAAAAAGTGTGAATAAATTGTACGTTTCAGCCAAAAAAAATCTATACAAGTGAAGATTCTGAATAGAGCCTACATAACACCAGTACAAATAGCCAAAATAAATCATGACTACTCTGGTAAATGTCGGCATGGCTGTGGGGAACAGGGATCATTATTACATTATATATGGGACTGTCAAGGTATGAAAAGGTGGTGGGAGGAACTGAAAAGTGTGATTGAGAAACAATTAGGAGCAGATCTTCCACTGAACCCTGATAGATTTTTATTTAATTATATAAGTGGAAACCTATGTTCTCAGAAAAATACAAGAAAAATAGCATTAGCAACAATGGCTGTAAAGAGAATGATCCTAGATAAATAGAAAGCAAATCCTTTACCTAAATGTGACCATTGTAAATGGTGGTCTATCTTGAAAGAAACGATGTTAATTGAAAAATTGATTTATGATACAGATGATAACACAGATGATGTATCAGGGTTAAAATGGAAACAACTATAAGAACAGATTGAGCCTATAATGAAGACATGAACTGGAAATACTGCCTAATTATATACCAATTTTATAATACTAGCTGCTTTTTATTAGAGCCTGCAGTAAAATAAAATAGATGGCAACAAATGGGAAATTAAATGGATACCTAAATTGTAATATGAAAATTAATACTGAAGAATGTCTATTTTAGTTAAATCCCTTCCATATCATGTTATATAAGGGGTGGGGAGGGGGAGCTTGGAGGTTTTTTTTTTGGATGTTTGTAACTTTTTTTTATGTATTATGTCTATTACAATAAAAATATTTTGGAAAAAAGTTCTGCTGTATTGCAGTACAAACAAGCAATTGTCAATGCTGAATGTTTGATTGCTGGCATTGGCATTGGTAGTGTAGGAGTTAGAGAGCTGCATAATAGGAATGGCAGTGAAGTATTAAACTAATGCCAACCCCCACCCCCACCCTGCAGAGAGTGACAGGCATTGGGGTATGCCTTTGGGTCGTCAGGCTTAATGGCCACGCCATTTCACCACACCCTACTCTGCAGACACCAAGAAGTGTCATGGTGTGCCTTGGTGTCTTTGGCCCTTATGTTTACCCCATTCCATCAGGAACTACGGTGAGATGGGTGCAGTATAGGAGGAGGAGGTGAGCTTTGGAGCCGAAGAGTCCAAGGCACTCCTCCATGCCTCTCACTGGCTGCAGGGTGTGGATGGGGGTGGAATGGTATGAGCGTTACAGGTGACAATCCCAAGTCACACCCCTGATGCCTGTCAGTCTCTACAGGGTGGGGCGTTATGGTTGCAAACTCTATCGCCTCAGGTGTTTATTGGTATTTTCACTCCAAATTTTCAACATGGCTTTTTTGTGACCCCCACGTTATGAACAGTGGCAATATCAGTTCGTTAGCGGAAAGTTGATTTTGCAGAACAACTATGGCATTTGGCACCACAGATGGGAAAACACATTTAGAACAGGATGTGAAAAATGACATCTGCACTGTTCATGGGGAGGTGTAACAAATGGCAATGTTGAAAATCTGCAGTGAAAATAGTCAAAAACTGGTGAAGTCATGAGCATGTGTAGAAAGTGTGCAACGCACACCCATAATGTAATTAGTTTGGGGATTTTTTACAACAGATTGTCAACACAGGTATTTTGGCACCTCCGCTCATGAGCAGTGTCAGTGTGACTTTCTTAATCTGTCCCAAACAATGATTTCCCACAGTGACCATGCATTTTGCTCTGAAAGTGTGAAAACACATTTCCGCCATGTTGTGAAAAATGACAGCTGTACTGTTCATAAGGAAGTTTGGAAAAATGCCAGTGGAGAAAATCTGGACTGAAAATATTACAATTTCATGAACTTATGAGGATGCATGGAAACTGAGCAATGCTCGCTCATAACACAGTCATTTTATGGACTTTTGTCACCAAATTGCCAACATAGCCATTTTAAGACCTCTGCTCATGAACAGTGTCACTGTGATTTTCTTAATCTGTCCCAAACATTGATTTCGCACACCGACTGCCGCCTTTGTGCGCTACATGCGCGGAAACACATTTTGGGCAAGATGTGAAAAATGACAGCTGTACTGCTCATAAGGAGATGTGGTAAAATGGCAATGTTGAAAATCTGGAGTGCAGATATTAAAAATTTGTGAACTTATGAGCGTGCATAGGAACTGCACAATGCACGCTCATAAAACAGTCATTTTTAGGAATTTTTTCACCAAATTTGCAACATAGGCTTTTTGAGAGCCCACCTTATGAACACTTACACTGTCATTTCATTAATCAGTCCTGAAAGGTGATTTCATGCAGTGGCCTGATTAATGCCATGACAGTTCCAGAATTCATGAGGAGGGGTCCCAAAAATCTCATGTTGAAAATTTGGTGCCAAAATTCCAAAAAATGCCTGAGATATGCATCAAAGTTGAAAAACCCTATTTATTCCATTATACAGCTTACCAGCATTTCCTCAGTTCGCGGTCGGCTTTGAAGAGAGCAGACATGTTCCTGGTCCACTGAAGGTCGTCGTGCCGGACTCCAAAGGTAAGTATGGGATGAGGTGGAGGTGTGGGGAGGCAGGGTGCACAAAGGGTGGGTGCAGGTGGGGAGGGGGGCAGAGAGACCACCGAGGGACCATTTTGTTTACACATTTTTGTTTTTTTCTGGAAGACGATGCGGGACGTTTGCCATGCTGGAGTGAACTCACAGCGTGGAAGCTGGAAGGCTGTTGTGGGGGCCGTGGAGTCAATGGGGGATTGGGCACCCCCATCCACCATAAGAATTTTTGCCACGCTAGGGTGGGCTCCCAGCGTGGCATCTGGGAGGCTTTGGGGGCCATGGAGCCAATGGGGGATTGGGCACCCCCGTTGGCCATGAGAATTTTCGCCACACTGGGGTGGGCTCCCAGCATGGCACCTGGAAGGCTGTTGGGGAGGTGGGGAGAGAGTGCTTCAGTTATCTGATCATGCTCACTGAAGCGGCTTTCTCCCTTTCGACTGTACGACACTGCATTTTCAACTGCTGTCACAGACAACTGCAGCATTCATTGGCAAACTGTGACTGTGCCTGCAAACACAGTGAGGGAATTGGAAGACAGGGTGCCACACCTCCAGAAACTCGGATGATGGCACTATGTTTCTTGCACATGCGTGCAAGCAAACATAAAAATAGGACAAACCTTTATGAGATTGTTGTCTGCCAGTGAAAGTTGCCTTGATATAAAGTTGGAGGTCTAAAGGCTTACCTGTGGGTCCCTATCGGACTAAATGTGAGTTTTATAATAAATAAATAATACATCATTTAGGGGGAACCAGCATGGGTAAGGGTGCACAAGACCCTATGTCTTTTCTGGTGTACATGAGGGAATGAATTCGAAGCAGAACTGTATAAACCATGGGAAGCGCAAAGACAGTTCAAATTAAACACCATCATCTAGATGTTTCATGAAAAGATTATTGGTGGGTCCCAAATCCCTGGCGTTTCTATGGGACCATGGAGCAGTCTGTATGAATGTTTCAAACTTATACAGGGAAATTACATTATTTGTTATGCAATACAGTTTATAGGGAAATATACAGGACACTCAGCATGCAGTCACTTATAAAAGTTTACTGGGAGTCCCGACCCCATATCCTTTTATGTGCCAACACCTGCGGTCAGTCTAGCAGCTGCTTGAGGTGACATGGGCCAAGGTGGCAGGCAAGGACAGAGGATTGGAACCTGCCACAGAAAACATGCAGAATAGGATACAAGACCCTATTTTGGGCTAGCTGGCTGGCCTGTAGTCACCAGCAGTATAGGCAACAGTGGTGCCTGCATTGGAGGATTGTGTGTGTGTGGGGGGGGGAGGTTGCTACTCCAACTCATTTATTGATTAGTTCATTCACTTTGTGTCCTGGTGAATTTACTGTTACTGGGCTGGGCAGAGTCATGGAGTGACTCCATATTTACAGCCCCCTTGGGGGGGGGGCACCATTCTCACCAGGGATCTGTAATAGGTGTGTATATAACCACCCCCCAAAACACACACACACATCCATCACAGGGGACATGTATGTCCAGAATGAATTGCACCAACTCCAGGCAGTTTCAAAAGGTGCTAAACAATAATTGGAGGGCAGCATCGAACCATGTTACCCCCTTACATACATCACTGCAGCCTACGAGATGACTTGAAATGTTGCCAGGCTGTTCATGCAAAACCAGGCAACAAGATAACATGTTGTGCGTTTTTCCTGAAAGAAAACACTACCAAAGCAGAAAGCCTTAACGATATCTCCAGCGACTGTTTCCGTGTCCAGCCTAGTGTACTACTCGGGGAAGGGGGGTACTGTAACGTTGCCTCTTATTTTTATTTTATTCTTTAGGTAACCAGGTATAACAACCGTCAATTTGGTGTTCCACTCTGGAAGTGCAATTTGAAAGATTTTAATAAGTGAGCAGAGGCTGGCCGAGGATAAAAATGGCAATACTATCCAGACTTCCGCCTCCTTATTTAAGGCTTTTCAAGCACCAACACCCTTCCAGACAAATAGATAGACAGACAGACAAAGAATTTAAAATAAAATTCAAATATATACAACGTGTATGTGTGTGTGTATAATTTAAAATAAAACTCTCAAACATATACAGTGTGTGTGTATATACAATAGACAGCGGATACGTGTACCGTATATAGGATATACAGCAACTTTTTAAATCTTCAGATTTTAAAATTAATGAAGGCCTAGATAGTAAGAAACCCAAAAGCAGTCCCACCTGAAGACAAGTTTTGAAAAATATTCTGTTGCATTCAAGCACATCCAGGGGTCTGTAGCTACAGTCTTGTTTTGCTAAGGCCAGGCGAGACTGGGGGTTCTCCAATAAAAATAAATCCCGAATTAATTATGGCCTCAAGCGAGGGGCCAGACAGCTGGGGCTGCTGCGTTGCAGCCAGAGTCTCAGCCGTAACCTACACTTCTGCTTTTCTTTTACTCCTTGTCTTTAAAGTTAATGGAACTTCTCATACAGCCCGAATCCATGGTTCGAATACTATTAGTTTACTTTTTTATCTTGTTATGTACAGTATTCCACAGATTTACCCATTATAGACCTTTTGGTATGTATAGACCAAGTTCTTGGCAGCAACTGGTGTAATTCAGATAATTTCCTGGGCAGAATTTCCACAGTTCTGTCCAATTTATTTTTAGCCATCTGCCATCCATATCCAGATAGGTCTTATTAAGTTCATTTTACCCTGTGTTACCGAGAACAGCATAACTGAGACTCAACATCTTGTTTTCAGAAAGTCCTGCTTCTAATCCAAAATTTGATGGCTGGAAGAGAGGATATGGAGGTCAAGTGACTTGCTCAGGATCACACAGTGAGTGAGCACAGTGGCTCCTGGGTGGAATGTAAGCCTGTGATCTCCAGCTTCCTAGTTCTGCATACTTTAACCAAGACCAACACTTCTTTACTATACACGTTACATAACAAGTTGCTTTATTTTGCTGGGTAGCTGCAGAGTTGGTCTAAAGCTTTGAAAGTCCAACCGCCTGAAGTGTCTGTGACGACTTGGTTACAGCGAGAATTCATTTTAATATAAACAAGGGTTTTGGCAAGGCAGTGACTTGGCAAGTGTTCCTGGACTTCTGCAGTGTTTGGTGGAAATATACAGGAATCCTTGCACCTTCTCCCTCCCCCACCCTCACTCCTCAGCTGGAAATCTGCATTCTCCTATAGTCTCCCGTCCCCCCAAACCAGCTATTTTCCTCCATCCATTTCTCCATCTCCCTTCCATCCCTCAGGCGCCAGCTAAAATGTATCCCCTCTGTTTCTTGCTCCTGCCGCCCTCTGCCTTAACCCTTCCTCTGCAAATTCTGCCCTCCCCTTACGTTTTCCTCCTCCATAACCATCTGATGGTTTTGGCTATTAGGTATGTAGTTTGGGAGCTGTTGACTCCGTGCCATTTGTCAGCAATAATCTGGGAGAAATACAGGAATAATTCAAACGCTTTTACATTGTTAGTGCTGGAAGTGCCTCTTTCTATAACCAAGTTAATTTGGATTTAGTTTGGGGTTTTTTTTTTGACTTAAAAGCAGGAAAAAAGGCTGGACAGAGACCGCTGGACAAGGTAGAGGATGTCAAGTTAGCTCCTATGAAAAAAAAATCACTATAGCAGACTAGGATGTTATACTAGGATAGTATAGTTGCACAGAAGGCTCATGCCCATTTTGTGCAGCTCCCGCAAGCAGGTTATTTTTCCTTATTTCCTGGTATTAGATAGCTGTCTAGTTTTTTCTTGAAGCTATTAAAGGTATTTGCCATTACCATATTGCCTGGTAGTGCATTCCAAGTTGGTGCATGTAATTGTTTATTCTATTGTTTCCCCTGGGATAGGTTAGTTGTATTTGTAAATTATGACTTCTTTATGACTATCCATGAAAGAAAAACTCCCAGTGCCCCCACTAGTACTAGGCACTAAAACACACAGTATAGAACAAAAAAAGAAAGTTTTTGTGATGAACATATTAGTTTTTTGCAACTCCTAAGCACTGCTGACTCAGAGCTCTCTCCACTGTCATCTCTCCACTACGTAGCAATGTCGAAGTGTCATGTGATCTGGCTTTGGCAAACACTTTGCGATTGGCCAGCAAGTCATGCGAGATCTTCAAATCCCGTGGGAATGCCAAACACTGAATATCGTCGAATAGCTGCGCTGTTTGGTATTCGACTTCCAAATACCGAATACCATATTATTCGTGATATTCATAATTTAATATTCGTTACTTGCATGCTCCTAGTCAGAACTGAAAACAGTGTGACATTTGCCCATATCCCGCACTGTGAAATAAACACTGCATGTGTTATTTCAGCAAAACAGCATAGGTCAGAAAGATGCTGCACAATATCGACAGTATTCGAGAACAGAATCTGTAATCGTGACATGATATTAACCATATTGACTTAATGTGGGGCACGAGCAAAGGTGATGCCAGACTATTCTAGAGGTGGCTCAAATGTCTTAAGTCAAAACATGACTTGGATTCCTTATTGGCAAGTTGGTCACTGCCTTCCTGAACTTTTTCTGCTTTGTGGATACTTTTGTTTCAGAAGTGTTCATTTATTTAGAATCTACTCATAAAGGAAGTTTTCTCTGTGTCAGTCTTGTTAGCAGCGTGATGCTGGCGGAAGTGATTTCACATGAGGAAGGGCACACATGGGCAATTTTTGCTTCCCACTAGTCCCAAAATGAAAATCACAAGATGGATCTTCAGAAGTCTCTAAAACCAGCATAAAGGCATAAATTACAGTGCAGATTTGCCACAGATATTTTGCCATACAATGAGGTAGTTCTGTTTTTTTTCACTAACATTCTTTATTAGTATGCTTCATCAGATATCAAATTCACAATTCTCAGTGTTTTTCTAGTGTGTCTGAAGTATGTGATTGTGTTCCTGTGGGACCCCCCCCCCCGGAAGGGTAAATGGCAACCATTTTGACATATCTTCATTGTCACAAAAGTCACATGGGGCCATAGATGTTAGGTGTGGTTCAGTCACAATTAACATCTATGATCCCACAAAAAAATGACTTTTTTTTATTTAATATATTTTATTGAAATTTGAGAAAACATTACACAAAATATGACTTTAAATCATTTTAATTCTCCCCATCCCCCTGTCCCTTAAATTGAACACAAACTTTTTATACATTTTAATATAATTAGAATTTTGGGCAAGTCTGTTTAGTGTCCCCTGTGTATTGTGTCATGTGTTTGTTCTGAAATAGTCCCATTTTATTTTACTTATTATGGGTCACTTGATCATGCTCCCTTTTTCTCTGCCTAATATTATTTTTTTTAATTCCTTTTGATGTTGAGGAACTAGATAGCATCATTGATTGGAAGCCTGGAGTGAAGCCTTCCTTGCAGGATTTCTTCTTCACTGATGTCACTGAGTTACAGAGCAAAGTAATGAAAAAATGAATGGTAAAGGCAGCAAATTCATAGTTGCCATTCTTCCTCAGACTGAGAGTACAGGTGCCAGCATCTGTGGGCAAGGGGTGGCAGCAGCCCCTCCCACTTTTGGCCATTAGCATTCAAGGTGCCCCTTCAGTCACACCTGTCACACTGGTGCCCCGAGTTCGAAAGTGGACTTGTCACCAGGAGTCAGCCGGGGAGAGGACTGAGCAAACTGAAGACTGTTCTTCTCTCCTGAGGTGGGGAGGTTGCTACTCCTGCAGTAGTGCACCTGACTCCTAGTGGAGGTTAGGTGTCACAGCAGATGGGAGGTCCTGAAGAGTGTGGGACATGGACAGATGCTCTGTCTTTGCACCTTGGCATCCTAGGGGCTACAGAAACATGGAAGAAAATCCCTGCCGCAGCAAGAGAATGGGATGGCCCTGCCACAAGCCTGGCACCACTGGCTGGGAACCAATAAGATGCTGTTTTAAGGGGCAAGGGTAAGTCCAACAGCTGGTGAAGGCAGTCCAGAGAGGACAAGCGGGGACGTAAGGAGGATAAATATCAAGTGAAAAAAACTGTAAAACAAGAGGGTGATGTCACCGCAGTGGCTTGGCAGTAGAGTTACCACCTGCCATACCAGTGACCTGGCTTCGGGATGGACTCTGCACATGGTTCAGCTGTAGGGGGATCACTCATCTGATAGACTGCTCTCCTTTCCCAGGGAGGAGTGACCCCCTTCACTGCTCCTACACCGCCACTATGTAGAGGTGTGCTGGTAGGGCAGCAGGTCCACCAACAATTGGAGTGAGAGGCATTTGGTGCCTCCACGCACTCATGAGGCAGCAGGCTGCCATGTCAGCTGAGAAAATGGAAAATGGCGCAGGCAGCATGACACCAGCGTGCTTGCTCCAGTCCACACCACTGCCCAGGCAAACCTAAAATCTGGATGCAGTCACGGGGGAGGGGGGAGGATTGCCCTCCTGGACCTGACATGGGGCAATCTGTGGGAGATCTTGAAGGCCAGCAAGTCCTGGGGAGGTGTTAACCAGTCTGTGAAGCAAGCTGGGGCTGCAGGGGCTAGTCTACACTAAGGGAAAAAAAGTGAGATGGGGAAAAAAAGGTGATGGCCCAGTCGGGCAGCAGCAACACATCAAGCTGTCACACACAGTAACATGGTAATTTAAAGGAGTAGTAGACACCCTCATATCTTGTAAATGTTATTTGTTTTCTTGTCAACAGATAGCTCGTTCCATGTAGCTGTTCAGGATATATGTGTTTGCCTTCATTTGTTTTCACTGTTCTCACCAGCCCCTGTAACAAGCCTGGGGGTCTCCATTTTCTGGTTGTTGAAATCTCATTGTCCCTGACAGCTGCATTAGCATATTAGAACATGATGTGTCAGCACCTTTTAGACTTCACAGTATGCCTGTCATCTGCTTAATTAAAGTTAAACAAAAGTTGCAGGAAGGTGTGAATTGCCACATTTACCTTCCATTAGCTTTACAAACTGTCTTAGATGTAATGCAGGGTTTCCTTCCTTTAAACTGCATTCAGTCTGTGTGTTTTTAAGTTTTTTCCAGTTATGTGTATTTTCAGCATGGAGATACATGGTGTAAATGGGTGCTGTGGCATCATATTCTCATATACTAATGCAGCTGTCATGGACAATGACATTTCAACAAGCAAAAAATGGAGACACCCCCAGGCTAGTTACAGGGGCTGGTGTAAACAGTGAAAACTATTTGCACTGTGTTAAAAATTTGCACAATTGGGGCCGGCTCAGTGGTGCGGTGGGTTAAGGCATCCATCGCTCCCTGCAGCCACGCTGGTGACCCAAGGTCGGAAATGGACTCAGGTTGCTTGGAGGCTGGTAGGGGAGGAAGGACTGGGCATTCACAGACAGCTCTCCTTCCTCAGGGAGGGGGATTGCATGGCGCGTTGCTTGCCTGCCACCCAGTGATAACTGGGTGCTAGCACATGCATGCCACCACAATGGTGAGAGACCCCGTGTTAAGAGGTGTCAGGCCGTCTCTGCAGAAGCAGAGCTCAGCCACTGTGCCCACTGCATGTCTGTTGGATGGGGTAGAAAACTGGTGGAACCCTCCCTTCGCAGCAGCGATATAAAGATCAACCTCATGCAGGCCCTGCATCTGTTGGCCAGGTACTACCACTAGCCCTGTGGCAGAGGACACTGGTGAAGGTAAGTCCTGGGGGAGCCAGAATGATGGAGCTGGGGTGGGTCAGCCTGATAAGAGGCCACCGGGGACAGCCAGGAATATAAAGTATAAATAAAAAATGTGCACAATTGTATTCCTTTTTTGTACCTCTGCGGTATCTTATTCAGATTGTTCTGTTACTGTATCATTTACTGCATCATATTATTGCTGCTGTCACTTACCCGGGTCACACCTGAAAAAGGCACCTGATGGCAATGTACCTACCCAGTCAAGAAAGTATACATAAAACAAACTGTTCTAGGGACGTGGATATGATGTACAACTCCACACTTCTGCCAGTGTTCCTTTCCCTTTAAATCCTGCTGGAACATCTTCAAGCTGGCTCCTCCCACCCACCTAGGTGGTAACTTCCTCAGCACTGCCCCGTGATGTCAGATCTTCCTTTCCAATGGAAGAAAAAGGTTCCCTCCTTACTGCTCTCCACACTAAATAGGCCCTTTGCTTTCAAACTTAATGAAAAGTCTTCAAGTGAATTTGTTTTTTTTTGCTATCAATTTATGCTCCTTGTTGCTGCGACCCTACCTCTGGAGGGAGCCCCCAATCCAGTCCCCTGATGTCCACCAGCCAGCCGGTACTGACCCTTACCCCCAGAGCCCCCTGTGGGGCTAGCGGGTCTCCCCAACCCTGCTGAAGACTGGATCCAGTGTGGCCAGCGCCGTGGCTAGCTGGGAGTGGGACCTGAGAGGTGCCCTCTGTCATCCACCTCAGCAACCTTTTCTCCTCTGATTTCCTCACCTTTTGGTGATGGAGCATTCAGTGTCACCAGCAGAGGCAGCGCGCATGCTCCCATGTGCATTGTGCCAAGCATCTGTCCCCATCTCTGCCCACATCTACAGCATTGGCATGCCACCCCCCCAGCCTCTGCTAGGGACCAGGCACATGTTGACCACTGGCAGCCCCCCTTCCCAGAGAAGGAGAGCAGTCCCTAAGATACTCGATCCTTCTCCTCCCCTGCTGACCCTCGGTGGCCCGTGCTCATTCCTGAACATGGGTCACCGGCATGGCTTGAGGTGTGGTGTCCAGCACCTCAACCCACAGCACCACCAGGCTGGCTTCAAGTGAATTTTGAACTTGTTTGAATTCTTCATCATGGACGAATTGAAGTTGGTGCCCAGTTTCAAGAAATGCGAATGCAGGCAGAAGATGTCCTGGACAGACCCGCACACCTCATGCATCTACTGCCTAGGCCATGATCACAATCCCCAGGTGTGTGGCCTGTGTTGCACCATGCATCACAGTACTTTAGTAGACTGGCATGCTCAGTTGCTTTTAGGGCACCCGGATGAACGGGACCCTCCCATTCAATTGAAGGATGCCCATTGGGTGGTCTCCATGGCTGCAGGGTCCACAGATCAACTTGTGGCTTTTCAAGAGGTGGTGACTCAGACCATGGAGCATGTCTCTTTGGCTTTGGCCCTTGTGCTACTTTCTTTTGGCACTACTTTCATGGGGGCGTTTCGAGATTTGTGCCATTCTCTTGCCACCATTGGACAGGGCCAATCTAAGGGCACAAAATCTTCCAAATCTTTAAAAAGGAGACTAAGAAAAAGTCTTGTCGATGATCGTGGGATCATGAAGCTCTCGGGCCTCAAACTCCTGTACTTCTCTGGAGATTTCAACTATGGTCAATCCTTTGGTCTAGGCCACTCCCTCCACGATCTCCCTGTCAGACCAGTTGGTCAAGATGCCTGTTGACCAACCTGTACAGATGTTTCTCAAGCTGGTCAATGCACTGTTGCAGGATGAGGTGCATACCTCACTTTCTAGGACTCCGGTCCTACCTATTACATCTCAGGGTAGGTTGGACCAGCATGCTGATTTGTTCACTAACCCTTGGGATCCCATTACTTCAGAGGATCCTTGGATTTTGCAGGTTCCCTCCATTTTTCAACATCTGGTTCTCCAGTGGTCGAGGTAGAGGTCATAATTCTGAATTCCAGAGTCAAGCAGCCTGTGCCGACATTGATGATCCTGTTCTTGGCACTCGGACAAGCAGCACCACTGCTATTCTTCTTCTTCTTCCTCCTCCTCGGCTGAGGAGAGGCTCTGACACAAGATGTGATGGCACTATGAAGAACTCATGTGGCAGCAGCTCATGTTGTCCAGGATTTAGCCAATCCCAGCCCCCACCCTGGCTCTTCTGTGGCTCCTGCCACTGAGGCCTCAGCCTATCCTGCCTCTGCCTATTCTGGCCTCTCTACCCACCCAGGTCAAGCCACCTCCTAAGCAACCAAAGAAGGGCCCCCCCTCAAGGATGCCTGTACTGCTCCTGGGCTTTCTTGATGGTTGTCAGTCACCGTGACTCCTTACAGACCCTGTAGGGTCAGCAGGGACTAATGCAGTTGACCACTTTTCAGTGAATCCTTGGAGTATGAGGACTCCTCCCTGCATTCCCATCCATTGGACACCAAGTTGGGGGAGGATTTGTCCATGGAGCATGGTCTCACATCTTTCAGAGGCTTGCTCCATTTGATTTTGAAGTCTACCAGGATCCAGATGGAGCTTGTCCAGAAACAGGCCAAGTATACTTTGACTCAAATTCTTGACTGAGGGGATTCCCCTGGGGTTGCCTTCCAGGTCGCCAAGGCCATTCTTGGCCCCAGTCTGGAGCTTTGGCAGCATCCTGCCTCCTGCCCTGTGCCATTAGCCTGTATGGCCTGAAATTATGCAGTCCCTACGGGTTCCCTGTCAGGTTTCACTGAACATCCTTCAGCCAATGGTCTGGTGGCTGACTTGATCTTTCAGTGTACCGGCAATGCTGGGATGTGGATAAGCCTCCCAACAAGGAATCCAAGAAGTTGGATCATAGGACCAAAAAGGTCTATGCAGCCTCTTTGCTCAGTCTTTGGCAAGGAAGTTTGGCTTTTTTAATGGCCCATTTCGCTCATGCCCTTTTGGACTCTCTAGACGAGGTGCTTCCCTAGCTTCCAGCTGAGTTACAGACCACGGTCAAGCAAGTCCGGAACCAGGGCCAAGCGGTGGCAAAACAGTAGCTCCAGACAGCCATGGACATCGGTGATTCCTGAGCCCGGTCCATGGTTGCTGAGGTGGCCATGTGCCACAGGGCTTGGCTGTGGATTTCTACCTTTATGGCAGCTACCCAGCACAAGTTGATGGTTATCTCCTTCTTGGGCACCAACTTGTTCAAGCCAGGGGTGGAAGGACACCTCACTAGAACTGAGAAATCCAGTGCCACCCTGGACTCTGTTGCCTCTGCCCAGAGGGATCTCAAGGGCTCGACATTTAAGAGGAAGAAGCCCTTTTGGCCCCTCTTTGGTCACGTTTTGGGGAACTGTGTATTATTTCACTAGGAAGGTTGTAGTCTTTTAAGGTTATATCATCCTGGCCCCCTCCATCACTGCTATCATATATATAAACCCCCTGCACTCCCCTGTGACACAGACAGATTTTAAGAACCTTAGAGAGTAAAAAAACAAATTGCTGTTGTAAGTGACCTGGGGTTCTCATTACCATTTTATTTGTTTATTTGTAATTTATTTTGACCAGAAAAGGCATATTAAGCTATGATAGATTGTTTCTTGGTATCTCCTGTTGGTAGGTTGCATGGATTTCTTTTATTGACAGAGGACTGTTGGCCATGACACAGGAGAAACTCCCTACTCCTTGGCAGAGGGCACTGCCAGTTCCTGTCAGAGAGGCTGGAGGTTGGAGTGATTCAGTGCATGGCTGCCCGGGTGGAGAAGACGTCTTCCCTCTCCACCTGGAGTAATGAGGAGGCATCTGACTACATACATCAAGAGAGTGATAAAGGCTGTAATGTGGAAATCATACCTGGAGATAAGCAGACAATGGGTCCAGAGGAGGAGACTGCTGATGTTGGCTCTGTACAAAGGTCAGAAGAAAATATGGAGATGGCTGCAGCTGCTGTTCAGTTAGAAGAAATGTATAAAAAGGGGAGAGAGAGAGAGAGAGCATCTGCTCATGCTGTTGGTAGAAGAGGAGGATAAATACTGAAGTCGAAGGCTGCAGATAGGGTTGGGACCCCTGCAAGCTCCTAGCTCTCCAACCTCGGAATGGGCTTCTGTGAAAATGTAGCAAACTAATAATGAGATGGATTCTTGTGTACCTGTATCTTGGGAGTATCAGGACATATCCCCTGTGCCTGCAGATGAAATCCTGTTGTAAGAGATCCCTGAGGACATAGAATGCCAAACCACAGCTGATGCTGAGGTGGTGGTATCTGGCAGCTGCAGCCAACAGCTGCTGCTCTTCTAATAAGTAAAGGCATGGCGGAGATCAAAGGTCTGTCGTTTTCACTGACAGGCAGTGGGCAAAGTACAAGTGCCCATCTGAGTGTGAGCAAAAAGACAGGCATGAGAAAGAAATCGTTTCCACAGAGGAAAACAGCTGTTGATTCAGACTGGACAGTTGAAAAAGCTCTTCAGCAAATTGACTGGGAGAGAGAGAGAGAGAGACTCCCTGAATGCTCCCTGGAGTTCATCAGGTCCTGTGAGAGCTTTGGACCTGGGAAAAGTCTGCTTACAAATTTCAGGTCAGTCCACAGATATTATCTGTGGTGGGAATGGGGAACAGAATAAAGATAATGCAAAAGACACTGCTACAAAATGCAAATGTTCAAACTGTAAAAGAGAACTCTGCCCTATCATTTGATCTGGATGCAACCACCCCTACTACTATAAGCACAACCACCTGCAAGTAGTGCTGACTAGAAGATGTGGGATAGCACCTGGGTTTGTGGTTAGCAATGGACTTGTAGGCGGTGTGGTGCCTCCACCTTATATCAGGATGCTGCCAGGGTGCTTCCCCACAGGAAATGAATATAGCCCCCTCCCTTGGTGACAGGTATATTGGTAACACAATCCCCTCCCCACTTTTCACTCTAAGCATGCAAATAACAGCACTAGTATAATAATGGCAAAATACTTCAGCAGTTGCAAATAAATAACCAGAAGGGTTTATTTTTGGTGTTGGAAAATAGGTTGGGGAAAAATCAACAACACTGTCAGCTGTAAATAAATACTATAATACACTCCCTGGTACAATATGACATCCATCCCAGTCTTTTCCCCCCACCCCCCCCGGTGTACCAGTTAACCCCCCACAGCCCCTGTAGGAACTCCCAAGTAATCTAAGTGTGCACACCATGAGGAGTTGCAGGCCTCTGACAAATGGACATTCGGTGTGGTACCATTACAGTTGGGTGGGTGGCTGCAGCTGCTAAACACGAACTACACAAGCTGATAGAAACTCACAGTTGCTCTTGGCTTTTACTGTGGCTGTGGGCGTGTAATTAAGGTTGCACTGGATGCCCAGAGATTAATTAACTAGCTAGCTGGATAGTTGAAATTGACCGTTGGACTGGCAGTTTGTTGGGTAAAGCCCAGTACTCACGACCTTTAGATGACTAGGTGGTGCAGGTGTGCTGGGTACGTCTCACCAGTTCAGGCAGTTGTGGATGAGCTCATCTACTGGTGTAGATGATGATCCTCTTTACCCCGCAAGGGGACTTGTCTTCACCCACCTGAACAGACAGGCAGGCAGTCGATCTTCACCCCACAAGGTGACATGTCTTCACCCACACAGGCAGTCAGGCTGTGGGGACCTCAGCGGGTTGGTCCAATCAGGACACAGTTGTGTCTGTGACTGAGAGGCAGCAGCAGACCACCCTCTCAAATTTAGAGCAGCTTTCAAGGCAGCCCCTGCTCTATGTTGGTGCTAAAGCCCTGGTGAGGGCACTTTACGAACATACGAACATACAACATTTGCCAGCAGATAAAGGCCTAGAGGTCTATCAAGTCTGCTTGAAGGCGCAGCTAGCACCCCTTATTCTGCAGCTGCCCCTTCCTTCCATCCTTCCCTTTCATTAACCCTCCCCCTTGTCCTGTCCCATTCCCTTTTGAAGCAGTCCACTGTTCTACTGGATACCACTTCTGCAGGTAACACATTCCACCCAGCCACCACCCTCTCTGTAAAAAGGTGTCTCTTCATCTCCCTCCTGAACCTTCCTCCCTCCAGTCTCATATCATGGCCCCTGGTATCTCATCCCTCCTCTCCTCCATTGAGTACATGTTCAACTCTCTCAGCCTCCTCTTGTATGATAAGTCTCCCAGCCCTTTGATCATCTTTGTCGCCCTGCGCTGCACCCCTTTAATGTCCCTCTTCAGATACGGGCACCAGTACTGTACGCAGTACTCCAGGTGCGGTCTAACTAATGACCTATACAGTGGCAGAATCAACTACTCGAGGATATAACCCTTGCAGTACAACCCAGCATTTTGTTGGCCTTTGCAGCTGCCTTCCTACATTGTGCCGAGTTGTTCATTGACCCTATAATGAGCACCCCCAGATCCTTTTCCTCCTCTGTCTGGGCTAGCTGCACTCCCCCCAGCTGGTAACTCCTCCTTGGGTTCTTCATCCCAAAATGCAGCACCTTGCAGTTTTTGGCATTAAACCCCAGTTGCCAGGTGCCTGACCAGGTTTCAAGCTTTGCCAGATCATCCTGCAACCCCTGCCATCCCCTTAGGTCATCTACCACTGCCCCTACCTTGGTATCATCAGCAAACAGACTGATCTTGCACTTGATGTCCCATGATATGTCTGCAATGAATATCCCAAACAACACTGGTCCCAACACCAAACCCTGTGGAACACTGCTCGTCACTACCTTTGGGTGTGAGGGCCCCTCACCTACCACCACCCTCTGTTGCCTTCCCTGAAGCCAGTTTCCTACCCATCTCACCAGCTTTGCACCCGCCCCTGTGTTTACTAACTTACTTCCCAGCCTTCCATGTGGCACCGAGTCGAATGCCTTACTGAAGTCCAGATACAGGACATCCATTGCATGGCCCCTTTCCAGTTGCCTAGTTACCCAGTCATAGAACTCCACCAGGTTGGTTTGGCAGGATCTGCCCCATATGAAGCCATGCTGTCTGCTGCCCTGTAGTCCTTTGGCCTCTAGGAGGGCCACCAGCCTCTTCTTCTGGATAGTCTCCATTAGCTTACCCACGATGGATGTGAGGCTCACTGGTCTGTAGTTTCCCGGTTCATCCTTGGGGCCACTCTTGTGGAGGGGCACCACATGAGCCATCCTCCAGTCCTGAGGTACACACCCTGAATGTAGTAAGGCATTAAATAGGTCTGCCAAAGGTCCCACAAGGGACCTCTGCCAGCTCCTTCAGTACTCTGGGGTGGATGCCGCCTGGGCCTGGCGCTTGTCCACCCTCAGTGCCTTCAAACCCTCCGACTCTGCCCCATGATTTCCCAATCTGCTCCCTTCTCCCCTGCTTTCTTACATTATTTCTCCCCTTGGGGATGTAGCTGTAAATCCCCTTTAGCTGGGATTTCAGGTTTAGAGCAGCTTTCATGGCAGCCCCTGCTCTTTGTTGGTGCTAAAGTCCTGACTTGGCATTTTAGCTGAGGTAAGTCCCTTTTTCTGGGATTTACAAATCTGTTCAATAACAGACTTTCAAACTTCAGACAGTAACAGCACTGAGAGCTGTCAAAAAGAGTTACTTTCTCTTCAGAGATCACTCACAGAATCTCCAGGGTTAGCTGTCAAAGCCTAGAATTTTTTTTTAATTGTCCCATTGGCTAGGAAAGAACCACTAGCTCCACCTCTGGTTGGACTACTGCAGCTACCAATCTGGTCCTTGCTGCCTTCATATCATATCATATCATATCATATCAAGTCTTTATTTAACCAGGCGTCCATCGTTGAGCAGAAGCTCATTTGCAAGATGGACCTGGGTGGAGCATGAACAATTGTATATACAGGTCAACACAGGTATTTACAAGGCAATACAGATAATACTCTTTACAGAGAGGAAGAAAAAGAAGTTCATATGTACATAGAATTATACAGATATTGTACAGATTACACGGTATTTACATACATAGAAGTGTCTATAGGAAGATAAAGCAGGTTATCTAAGGTTGCAGGAGGAAGTAACGGAAGAAAAAAATAAAAATATACACCAGGTAGAGGTGAAGGTAGGGGGGAAGAGAGGGAGGGAAGTAGGGGGAGAAAGGCTAGGAGGGCATGGTACACAGAAAGGAGTTGGTAAAGCTGGATGTAGAGAAGGTGGATGGAGAAAAGGAGTATGTGTGAGCCCCAGGATTGAATGCTATAAAGTACGAGGCATGGTAGGATGTCACAACCCAGGGTAGTGAGCTCCTTCAGGCAAACCACATCCAACATGGCAGCCACCACACAGTCCTCTTCGACTTCATAAGATATCTTTTAAATCAAAACACTTTGGGCAGCTTCTGGCTGCAGGGTCAAACCCTCCTGGTCCCTACTGGTGGTCGCTGGTCTCAGGGGGCATATAGAGGAGACAGGAGCCCCATTGGAAGCTCCGTTTGGTGAGCTCCCAGGCAGGAATAAGTCTCTGTTTACGAGCGGTTCTTATGCCGCAAAGGATCATGGGACATGAATGAACTGGCTTTTTTGTTCGACTTTCGTCATCACATTTAAAATGTTACAAATTCAACAAATAAAACATTCTAAAAACTTACAAAAATCTTGATTCCATAGGCACAATGGATATACTATTTAAAAGGCAGAAACTATGCACAGCAAATTACAAAATGCAGTAAGCATATCGGTGTATAAATTATAGTTCATATGGGGTTGTAAAGCTAAAAACTGTTGTGTGTTAATAAACAGGCAGATGTATAGGGTTCCATTTTCTAGGGTAACCATTTAAATACACATACATCTTCTTAATATGTTATTTAATGGCTGAGATATCCTTTAATTCTTGATCCCAATTATTCAAGTGTGACTACCAAAATAATAGTGCAGACATAAAAAGAGCCATCTTCCAAGAAGGTACTCCAGACAATCATCACTCTCAGGCAGTAAAAATGTTTCTGATTCCCTTTGGAGAAAGCCTTTTTTTAGGCCAAAATAGGCCAATTGGGTCTCTTTGCACATGAAGGATATTTGGAAGACTTAATCTGATGCTCAGTTGCCAACCAGGTGCTAACTATCTTGTGGTCCTGTCCTTTTTTGTGCTTACACATCATGAACTATATGGATTCTCCAAAATTCTATCATACTTGGTATTCCAGACCCAGGGCTTGTGAAAATTAATCCTGTAACCCCTTCTGTATATGGCTGTTAACCCAGAGCCACCACTAAATAGGCAACACCCCTAAGCAATAGAGATTTTTAAGCTTAGTAAATTATTTAAGCCCTTATTCATACAGACGTAAAATTCTTAATTAGTCACCCAAGAACCAATTCAAATAAAAAAAACTCTGGAACTTGTACTATAATTCAAATGTTTAGATCCCTTATGAAACATGTTCAGAGACAATTTACAGAGGGATGTCTTTGAAATTATACTGATGATGCTGAATGTGGTCTGCCTTGATTAGAGTTTAAGTAGCATCTGTTCAGTTCTAGCAGCTCTCTGATCAACACCAGCAAATCCTTCAACAGTTTTAAAAGACATTTAAAAACAACAAACACATATCTATAATTGTCCATGAATCATCGGCATTAAATTGACATCCAAGTATTTTCAGAATGGAATTTTCCATAGCCATGGCCTCTAATGCACAAATATATTTATAACGAGAGCCAGCAAAATTAAGTCAAAGTTCATGGCTTGTTAATTGTTTTCCATGCTCAATGAGGTCCTGACCCAATCTTCTTGTATAGGCCCAAAAAAATCCAAGACCTGATTTGTATAAGGGAAAAAAAGTTACCTTTTTATTAGGAGCCTGAGTAATCTGCTGGCCTTTAGAGACACAGAAAGAAAAGAAGAGCAAAGTCCATCTGCTTTGTGCCCAAACTCCTGGTTCAGCTTCTTAGTCGTCTCTTATACCATACAGAGAAAACAGTAAGTCACCAAATTACTGTGAAAATCTTTATACTCCGACTTACAGCAGTCTGCCTTCACTTCTTCATCCCATCTCACTCGAATGTCTCCAGAGCCAGGTAGCTCTCTTTGCTGGAGTCCTATTCCTGTAAGTTGTCCTGCAAAATAAATAAAGGACCACTCTACTGAGCGTAGCAATTTTCTATCAATATTCAAGAACCAGAGAACCCCAACCCAAGACAATGCTGGCATAGCTGTTATAAAATTTGAATGAGCCTGTCAGCACTTATAGTGCTTTCCAGTTCCTTCTGGCATCTTTTGCCAGGGTTTCCCCCTCACCATTTGGCTATCCAACTGAGGAACTTCCCAGCCCGAGGACGATGCCCTTCCAATATCTGAGTCCAGACAAACTCTCTGTACTGCACAGTATGTGTGTAATTCATCACCATATTTCACAAATGCCCAGCCATGAACCTGGCCTCAATAAAGAAGCATCCAAAGTGCTTTTTGCAATGACCCACTCACACACCGTTCAAACAGGTGTCCGACTGGGACATCACCAGCACAAACAACTGAACTCTCCCTGAGCTGTGGTAAACAGGAGAGCACATATTATAAAACTTCCACAGTCATCAGCAAAATTACTAAAAGTGGCTCAGAAATAACAGTACTATAAAAAGAAGAAACTCTTAACAAAATAGAGAACTGCGGAGCACATGGTGGCCATCTTGATGCTCCACCCCCCAACTGAGGCTGGATCATGGGACATGTAGTCCCAGCACCACGTTGGCCTTTTCTCACTTTCTCTCTGACCCTTTGGAGGCTTAACTGGGCCACTGAGCTATTTGAACTACTTTTATTTTACTTATTTATGTCCCCATGCCCCCTGCTGGTGTCTAATGGGGCTGGGGAGGTGAAAGTGAAAGGAACACTTCTGCCACACTGTGATAGGTGCATTGAGGCACTGAAAATAAATGGAGGCCTTTCCTCTGCTTTGCAACAGTTCAAGGGGGCGGGGGAGCTCAGCCTGTGAATGGCTCACCTGATGCACTATCGGACACAGGAGGTGCCTGTAACAAACTCTCCCTTCTGGGCTGTAATGGCTTTCAGAGAGTTTTTCACATCTCTTCTTTTGACTGCCACCACCTGGGTTCCCCAGGACATTCACCCTCCCTTGCACAGAGCTGGGAGGTCACCACAGGTCAGATCAGGTAGAGTGCTTTTTGGCTGATGAATGCCAGACAGAGATCCCTCTTTGCCAGTGAAAATAACACAGTTACCTTTGCAAAATAAGCCACAGTCACTGCTTCTATGTAAACAGATGTTTACTGCAAAACTCAGGTTTCAAAGTAACAGGATATATACAGTACAAAAGAGAGGAAGGCACTTTTACAGGAAAAATAAATAAATGGTCTTGAATAATCTATCTCTATGTCTCCCACACACAAGCTGAAATGTAAGCTCAGTGCTTACCATGACCATCCCTCAAGGCAAAAGACATGTAAGAGCTGCCCATTGTAATTATCTCTCTGAATTTATAGCATACGACTGAAACCCTCTGATTAGGTAATTTTTTTCAAACCCACCAATTATTTTAAATTCTATAACAAGTTTGTGTTCAATTGCTCCAATCAGCTTAAAACCTATGGGTGTCCAACCACTTGGTCAGTTCTGCACCTAGTTTTCATTTAAATGCTCCAATCTCTGTGTGTGTGTGTGTGTGTGTGTGTGTGGCGCGCATGAGAGTGTGTGTGTGTCTGTGTGCATGTGTATATCCCCCTCGGACACTCTCTGAGATTTATTTCTGTCACAGCACCAAAAAACTGTTCAACTACTCCCAGCCCTGGAATCAGTCCAGAAGAGGGCAGTGGGAGCAAAGATGTGATCATCTCCAGCTGTGAGAGGCAATGACTAGGATTTCCAGTAAGCACCTGATTTGGGAGGGGGGTTACATTCTCTCTCCACTGAACTCCTTGGCGTCCTCATCAAGACCTGAAAAACATAAAATGTTGCAAATATAACACATTACAGGCTATCTAATACATCTGATTCCAGTCTTAAAAATTTCTGTCTAATACATCTACATTCTATCTGAATGATATCAGCACTGAACTCCACAGAACACAAGGTATACATCAGCAGTAGCATTTTCACACCATGGCTTGAGGACAGCACAAGGGGAGGAGGGGCAGTATGGTGGGCTTGGCAGCAGATTAGCCTTTTTATGCACCACATTTACAGGGAGGTCAGAGGGGACAGCAGGGACACCATGGGTTTTACTTAGTGTTTGGCTTCTCTTCCAGAATGGTGGGGTACCACAAGTTCCTCTGCAATAATTTGATCAGGATCATTGATGGATCCTGCATACTCTGCCAGAGTGGGTTCAAATCTTTCAATGTCCTAGGGTGGTTCTATTACTGGAGTCCTAATATCCTCTCTATTGGCATCAATGTTTGTGACTGTGGGCCCAAATTCATTTGGAACAAAGGATGCTGCTGTTGGATTCAGTGGTCTGGAATGACTCACCTTACTCCCTCTGGGTGCTGAAGGGGGAAGGTCTATGGGGAATGGTTCAGGCTGATATCAACAGGGTACTGGATCACTGTAAGGTTCCTCATCCTCAGAACTACTGTTGACCACATCAGACTGATTCCCAAGGGAGGGGGTGCAACAGGTAATTCCAGTTGAGCTAGATGGTTCTCCCTTGTCCATGTCTCATTTCTGGTGGCTGGCCTTCTGGGCGGTGAGAGAGGTATTGAGTTAATAGATTCAGGCAACAGCTGACCAGTTGGCAAGAGGTGGTTTCGATGCAATATTTTAACCACAACATTTTCTCATTCCATTCTTAGTCAGCAAACTGGCAAGTTTGAAAGCTGTTCCACAATTACATATGTGGCAGGTTTCCATCAGTCTTGAATCTTGTGTTTGCTTGGGATCCCCAAGTTCTGAATCAGTACTTGGTCCCCTGGCTGGAGAGCTTGCTCTCGTACTGTCTTGTCATATCTTGTTTTGCTGGAAAGATTGAACTTCTCAGCAGCTTCTTGATCCACCCAGTAGGCTTCTTTCAGTTGTGCATGCAGCCTCCTGGTGTACTCCAAGTGTGTCTATGGTAAGGTGTCATCAGCCAACAGTCCAAAACACAAGTCCACGGGATGTCTGGCTTCTTGCCCAAATATCAAAAAATAGAGTGAGCCTGTTGAGTCATGTTTGGTACAGATGTATGCATGGACTAGGAAAAGTATTTTCTGGCTCCAGCATGGCTTTCTGTTAGAATCCAATGTTCCCAGCATATTGAGCAATGTTACGTTGAATCTCTCAGGCTGAGGGTCATCTTGTGGATGGTAGGGGGTAGTACGAGACTTCTTAATGCCCAAAATGCTTGTAAGTTCTTTGATGAGGTGACTCTCAAAGTCTCTCCTTTGGTCAGAGTGAAGGCATTTGGGGAGTACATAATGTACAAAATACTTTTCACACAAAATCTTAGCCACAGTGGTTGCTTTCTGGTCTTTTGTGGTGAAAGCCTGTGCATAGTGGGTGCTGTGGTCAGTTGGTACTTGGATGTTACTGATCCTCTTCCCATCAGGTTCAAAGGAAAGAAAGTCCATACAGACCAGATCCATATGCCCAGTACTGCTGATATTTACAAGTGGAGATGCCCTTTTGGATAGAGTCTTGTGGGTGATGTACTGGTTACAGCGTTCACAATGTCTTTCCACCTCAATATCCATACATGACCAGTAGAAGCAGTCTTGTACTAGGCTCAGAGTCTTATCAATCCCCAAGTGTCCCATGTCCTCATAAAGTGACTGCAACACCATTTTATGATACTTGCTGGGAAGAACTAGTTGCTCTTTAGGAAAGTGTGTCTGTGTTTTGGTGATTCGACACAAGAACCCGTCCTTTAACAAAAGCTTGTTCCACTCCCTCAGGAGAAATGGTACATCAGGCAGATTAGATTTCACTTAAGAGGATGACAAGCCCTTCTCTTTGGCTGGGATGATGTCCCACAAAATGGGATCCATTCGCTGTATACGTCTTACATTTGCAGGACAGAGGTGAGGCAAAGAAGTATTATGCAGTGTGGTGAAGCGTGCATATACTTCCAGTAGAGCATGAGGATGCACTCCAAGCAGGTCCACAGCCTGGTCTGGGTTGGTGATAGCAGGCCAGTCATCAGGCACCATCATCTGACAGATTGCTTTCACTCCATGTTCGGACACATAGGTCCATGGCCCCTCTGTGGACGGAGTATGATGTGGGCATCTGGACAGGGCATCTGCATCAATGTTGTTTCATCCAGGATGGTATTGCAAGTGGAAGTTGTAAACATATAAGACAGTGATCCAACTGTGCCCAGTGTCATCCATCTTAGCAGGCATCAGCACATAAGTCAGTGTGTTACTGTCAGTCAGTACAACAAACCTGGCTCCATAAAGATACTCATGAAACTAATCAGTCACTGCTCACTTCAATGCAAGGAATTCTAACTCATGGAGTGGATAGTTCTTTTCAGAGGGACATAAACTGCTACAGGTATAGGTGACAGGTCTCATGCCATTTTCATGCTCTTGGTAAAGTACAGTGCCCAATCCTTCCATGCTGGCATCAATGTCAGTGTCGGTGTCCCAAAGCAGTGTCAGCGGCTCAGCAGGTAGCACACTCACCTCTGAGGCTGGGAGATCAGTAGGCTGTGGGTTCTGTCCCCACACCTGGCACTTGGGTTAATATCCCAATACTGACACTGTAGTGCCGCACTCCTGAGGTGCCATCTTTCAAATGAAACATTAAACCAAGGTCCCATCTGCCTGTTCTGGTGGTAGTTCAGGTGGATGTTAAAGATCCCATGGCACTTCTTGAAAACAGCAGGGGAATTTCCTTGGTGCGATGACCAAATTTCCTCCATTCAAGAAAAATACCACCAACAGCTTAATCTGGTTCAAGGTCAGTTGGCATTCATTTGTATCCCCCTTCCCGGGTCATGCCTGAAAGTAGGCAGGAGTTGTCTAGTGCACTTACCCGGTCAACAAAAAACTATAAATGTGAAGGGTATATGGTTTAGTATAGTTAGAAAAGACCAATACAGGGGATTCTATTAGGCATCAAATAATTTTTTGAAAAGCATTCTCACAGTCGGCAGTCCACTGGTCTCCAAAAAATTAATTGGTCTTGAAATATTTAATGGGGGGTTTCTTTTTGGTCCCCTGATGTTTGGTCTTATGGGTTGGAGGATATCCCTGAGTCAGTCTGAGCAATGGCCTCACCACTGAGGAGTAATCTTTCACAAATCTCCTGTAGTATGCACAAAAAATCTAGGAATGATTGAAGCGTTTTCATGTTGGTAGGTTTTGGCCATGTCATAGGAGCTTTCAGTTTTTCTAGATCAGTCCTGCTATCTTGCTCTGAAATGATGTGCCCAACATACTTCATGGAAGTCTGACAGAACTGACACTCATCCACGGAGAGTTTTAGACCATGTTCCTTCAGCTGGTCCAGAACCTTTAGTAGTCGGGCTTCATGTTCTTCCAGTGTTCTCCCAAACACTATCAGGTCATCCAATTAAACTAGGACCTCTAGGTGATTCATATCACCCACCACCTTCTCCACCAGGTGTTGGAAAGTTGCTGGGGCACCAGATATTCCCATGGGCAAACCAAGGTGGGGGAGCTAAGAGGGCTATAGCCCCCCAAACCTCCCTTGAAATTATGCATTGCACAATGCTCGCTGGCACTGTAATTTTATTATAAGGAGCACTACAGAGCAGTCTGTGAACTGGGCTGGTGAGGGACAGGTTGCACTGCACATGTACGAGTGCCTTTTTTTCTTTGGCGAACTCCTCAGTGGTAATGTTCATGCCCGGTGACTGGCATGCTCTCTGATGACTCTGAGAATGTCTGAATGACATACCTGCTGGTGGCTGATCAGAAGATGTGGTGGTGGTTTGCTGTGCTTCTGTACAGGATCATGGGACCACTAAACTCCAGGTCAGCTGACAGACTCACCTACACAAGATGTGTGATCTGATCCTCAACTATTCAAGTACCAAATGATTAACAACTGGGACACACCAATAGGGAGTGAGGTTGCTTAGCAGCCACCAATGGGGTGTGTCCTTCCTCTAGGTCTGTCCCCTCCCATCTCTACCAGGCACTTGTGTGAGCAGCATCAGCCCATACTGTTCACTTCTGACTGGCTTGAGACAGGAGGAGTGCCCAACACAGTGCTCCTCAGTACAGATATTGTAGATTTGTTTTACTTTTAGTCAATTCAGTTTATTCATGTTTATTTAAAAGCTCTTTTAAGAGCTAATGAAAAATTAAAACACAGAGAGAGTCGAGAGAGAGGGAGGGAAGGAGTCAGGGAGAGCTGGGCTGGTTCTGGATGGGAAATAGAGAGCAGCAGCAGCAACCTGAAAAAAAAAGTTGGAACTGGACTTTATAACTAAACTGTGTGGATGCTGCCTTGTCTTGTAGAGCCACTTCTGTAATAATTGACAATAATTTGTAGCTCATTTTGCAACTAAATAACTACTCTCTGAGCACTCATCCATGGTGGAGGAGAGCTCTGAGATGAGTTACTTAGCATCAAAATAAGCTACAAAATACACTACAGAGCATCTAGTACCCCAAGGCTTCTGGGGGCCTGGTGGCCTCCGGCATTTATAAAAAGAATCCCTTCTTCCAAAATGTCTAGCCCCTCCCAACATTTCTTACTGGTTGTGCCCCTGGATATTCCCTGTACGGCATATGCTCAAATTGGTAAAATCCAAGTGGATAGATAAAGGAAGTCTTTTCCTTATCTTCCTTAGTTATTGGTACTTGGTAGTAACCACTGTGCAAAGTCCAGAACAGAGAACCACCTACTCCCTGTAAGGCTGTCTAAGGCATCTTGAACTTGAGGCATGGTGTACTGGTCCACCACTGTCCTTTGGTTAAGGGTTTGACAGTTAATACACATTCTTTTTTTTCCCCAATTGTTTAACCAGGTGAGACACACTAAGCTGGAAGCTTTACAGGTGCAACCTGGGAGCACAGGGAAGTTAAGTGACTTGCTCAGGGTCACACAGTATACAAGTGGGGACTGTGGGATTCAAACCCAGGTCTCCAGATTTGCAGATCAGAGCCTTAAACCACTGCGCTATACTGCCTTGGCACCATTCTTCTTGCGGGCCACCACTACATGTGAAACATAGGAGCTTCGAGACTCTGTTATGATCCCTGTCGTCAAGCACTCTTGCAGATGTCACCTAACATCTTCAATGTCAGCAGTCCCCAGTCTCCTTAACCATTCTCTGAATGGTCAGTCATCATGTAGATGAATACGATGCTCCTACCCTTAGCAAATCTCACATCAAACTCATGACATAAGAAGACATCTGACCATTTGGCCAACTCCTGTTGTAATTGTTTCTTCCAGATGGGAGGAATGGGAGATGAACCAGAATTGAAAACCCCTTCATCTAATTGAGTATTCTTCTTCTGATGGGATGGTGCCACTACTGCATCAGAAGTGTAAAGGTGAGCTAGTACTATACCAGAGTACACCATCGTGTACCATCAGATCTTTATGCATCTCATTCTTTAGCTTTATGTTAATCCTTTTAAGCATCACTTTGGTTCCAAGTAGCACTCCTTCTTGAACTATCAGACCAAAACCTCTTCCTGGGGACTCCACAATGATGATCTGGTCTGAAAGAGATTCATGGCAATCCACAGCTCCTTCCACCAGGCACTCAGTTCCAGGGGGCACAATCAAAGGCTCTTTCCCTTCTTTCTTTATAACTCCAACAACCCCCTCATGGTGGTTACAGACCTTGGTCTTCCTCCACAGGTAAGCAGTACTCACTGTGGCATAAATTGGTAAAATCTGGAAGGTTCCTTCCCCTGCCTTCTGTAGGCACAAGTCAGCCAGGCATCCAAACATATTGGCATTGGTTCCAATCAACAGAGGTGTCTTGTCCAATATCTTGGCATCAGAACAAATAAGAACTAAGGTGTCGATCTTTTGAGGGACTCCAGCAAAAGTCTCTGGAAATTCGATTTGCACACTGATGTAGCCAGCATGGGGTAGCTGGCACTGCTCAATCCACATACAGAAAGTGCCTCTAAAGGTTACAAGGGTAAATGTCTCTGGTATGTCTGGTAAAAAGACTGGTAGATATGGAGATCTGTGACCCACTCTCCAGTATGGCTTCACATGATTACCCTTTAATAGAGATATTTATGGTTGGGGTAGGACCCATCTGTTGCAACGGCAACTTGTTTCTAACAGATGCAGTGGGATTTGTCTATCTTATGGAGTTTTTCACTATTGGAGTCCCAGGTCACTCCCTCACTGGGCTTCACTGTCATTTCCCTGTGGCTCTTGCTGTTATTCCCCATTTCTGGTCCATGAGCTGCTGGTTCTCAGGCTTGCCACACCCTTGTGCAAAATGTCCATCTTCTCCACAATGAAAGCAGAACAGTCCACCTCTGGGTAATGTCAAGGGTCAAGGCCTGACCCTTGGAGCAGATGAAGGATTATGTTACACGAGGTCCCTGCAACCTAATTGGTACCCTCAGAGGTACACCATAGACAGCTAACACTTAGGTATAGGTTATACTAATATTTAGGGCTAAGGGCATCTACCGTATAAGAGTAGATGTCAGGATATGAATACATATTGTTGTAATGCACTTTGCTTGCTAATACACATATATTCTGCCATGTATTTTCTGTGTATTTCTTACTTGTCAGATGCCAAGACACCTGTGTCCTTGGAATAATTATAATATGTAAGATGGCAGTGCCATCTTTTGGTGATTTGTACCACTACACTGAGTTATGTAAGACTCTATGTAAGAACTCTTTTGTTCTCAAATTGATGACTTTACAGAATTGTGTAATGTTATCTTGGACCGTGGAGCCACCTCTAATTTAGCCAATAGGGCTCATCTCTGTAACTAGAAATGTTTCTATCTTTTGGTAACCATAGTAATTATCATAGGTATATAATGTAATGCGCAAGCTTTACATCTCAGAGACCCGAGAGACCCCTGGAGACAACAGAGAAACCTCGAGGTGTAGGGAACGCTTAGCACTGGCTCCCGGTTCGTATTGGTAAGAACTGCTTAGGGCAACTGTGATTCATCCCTTGTTATTAATAAACTTGTTTATTACTCTAATGCAACGTGTCTGTGATTACTTGCATTCCCAATATCATCAAGAAGCTGAAAGTGAGGTTTAAACCTCTCAACAAATTGGCGACCGTGTGCAGGCGATATTTGGTGTTTGTATGTTTTCACTTGTTGCTTAAACTTTTTCCCCTTTCCCATGGGGACAGTAGGTATACATTCCCGTATCACCTCTCCCATTTCAAAACCAGTTTGTAGTCACTTGCAAAGTCTGGCTGACTTTTCGGGTGTTGTTGATGCCGTCTCGACCCACTCTATAGCAGTTTTGAATTGCAAGCCTGCAACTAATACAGTAGCCCAGCTGTGTTTAAAGTACTCGTGCTGTGGATCGATACGCAGCACACTGTCTTTTTCACAGTTTGAATTTTCATTCCTTCCCACACAATGGCCACAGTATCAGATATCTGCACAGAACTGAGACTCGATGTCTCGAACTTCCTTGCCTCCCATGGAGGATGGTCTGACTTCGCGTGGGACGCAAGTCAATCCGACAACCCTATACTGGGGATTTCAACCCAGTATGCAGACAAGACAATCAACCAATAAGCGTCATGCTAAAGGGTTGATGATCGCGGCTCTCTACGCTGCTTTGGAAGCCTCTGAAGCGAGGTTTCGAACCCTTGATCTGCAGATTTCATCTCTTAAGCAACAGATGGGTTTGCAGGAAACAGAATGTATTAAACTGCAGCAGAACTTGGAGTCTGAACTCCAAACTCTGCGGAATGAAAAGGATTCACTATTGCATCATTCAGCCCAGGCTGGCGAACAGGAAATATATATGTTGAAGCTGGAGTGTGAAAGTTTGAGACAGGATAAGAGTCAAGCAGTACAAATGAATGATTTGCTGAGTGCCGCGAATGCTCAGTTGAGTGACGAAATGGGTGAGCTGCAGGACGAGATTAACCAGGTACGTAATGATTTAGAAGTAGCTTACAGGGACAATCATGAATTGAGTGCCACATATAGAGTTTTGCAAAAGCAAAAGCAAGATCAGGTTGATATGGATGTTGCAAGTGTGAATCACGATGAATGTAGAACTAAGATGGTGACACTGCACCATCAACGAGAGGTTCTGGCTGGACATGTTAAGGCAATGGGAGGCGTAGCCCCTGCCTTTCATTTGTCATCAGAGGGGGAGTTATCTGATGATGACGTTTCACAATACAATGCCCAGTCATGCCCCTACTATGGCCCAGACTCCATACCCAGCCATCCACAGCATAGCGGGTCCCCGCCCCCAACTCCCCATGTCACATGCCGGCGATGTCGTGACGCTCATCATGGGAGATGCCAACATGGCGGCCCCCATGATGGGGGAGCAGGCCCAAGCCTGGTCCCGACGACACCTCCGGTAGCCATTACCGCACCAAGATTAGGCAGCTTTTCCAAGAGGCTGGCACTCAGGAGGGTATTGTCCGTACTGCGGCTGAAGCTGCAGCTCGCGCAGCCTTGGATGGTGCTCAAGACAATCCACCTTTGCCTGATCGACCCACTATTCCCCTACAAATGGCCTACTCTGTTCAGCAAATTGCTGACAGCATTGGTCTCGAACTTCCTTGCCTCCCATGGAGGATGGTCTGACTTCGCGTGGGATGCAAGTCAATCCGACAACCCTATACTGGGGATTTCAACCCATTATGCAGAGACAAGATGATCGACCAATAAGCGTCATGCTAAAGGGTTGATGGTCATGGCTCTCTACGCTGCTTTGGAAGCCTCCAAATCGAGGTTTCGAACCCTTGATCTGCAGATTTCATCTCTTAAGCAACAGATGGATTTGCAGGAAACAGAATATATTAAACTGCAGCAGAACTTGGAGTCTGAACTCCAAACTCTGCGGAATGAAAAGGATTCACTATTGCATCATTCAGCTCAGGCTGGCGAACAGGAAATATATATGTTGAAGCTGGAGTGTGAAAGTTTGAAACAGGATAAGAGTCAGGCAGTACAAATGAATGATTTGCTGAGTGCTGCAAATGCTCAGTTGAGTGACGAATGGGTGAGCTGCAGGGATCGAGATTAACCAAGTGCACTAATGATTTAGAAGTAGCTTACAGGGATAATCGCGAATTGAGTGCCACGTATAGAGTTTTGCAAAAGCAAAAGCAAGATCAGGTTGATATGGATGCTGCAAGTGTGAATCACGATGAATGTAGAACTAAGATGGCGACACTGCGCCATCAGCGAGAGGTTCTGGCTGGACATATTAAGGCAATGGGAGACGTAGCCCCTGCCTTTCATTCGTCATCAGAGTAGGAGTTATCTGATGATGTCGTTTCACAATACAGCGCCCAGTCACGCCCCTACTATGGCCCAGACTCCACACCCAGCCATCCACAGCATGGCGGGTCCCCGCCCCCAACTCCCAATGTCACATGTCGGCGACGTCGTGACGCTCATCATGGGAGATGCCAACATGGCGGCCCCCATGATGGGGGGGAGCAGGCCCAAGCCTGATCCCGAGAACACCTCCAGTAGCCATTACCGCACCAAGATTAGGCAGCTTTTCCAAGAGGCTGGCACTCAGGAGGGTATTGTCCGCACTACGGCTGAAGCTGCAGCTCATGCAGCCTTGGATGGTGCTTGAGACAATCTACCTTTGCCTGATCAACCCACTATTCCCCTACAAATGGCCTACTCTGTTCAGCAAATTGCTGACAGCATCGGTTAGATGAATCCATCCAACAACCTCAGCTGTCACTTGGAGAAGGTGAGTTCTAAATGCGAGATGCTTAGCCTCGCTGCAGAATATCAGGTCCAAATACTATGCCAGACCATTGATCCTGGTTTATGGGCCAAACTCCCCGAAGCTGTCCGCCAGGATGGGAACACTACCTTTGATGAGGTCAAAGCTGAGCTCATTTCTGCTCGTACCTGAAAATAGGCATCTGCTGTCTAGTGTGCTTACCCGGTTACCAAAAGCAAATAAATAAATAAATTAATGAATTAATGTGGAAGACAGGCAAGAGATAGAAACCATGATTGAAACTGTGATAGGCAATATCCCTCTTCCTGAGAGGAGTAAAAGGACTATTAAAACCCAGATTAGGCAGATTTTCCAAGAGGCTGTCACTCAGGAGGGTATTGTCTGCACTGCGGCTGAAGCTGCAGCTCGCACAGCCTTGGATGGTGCTCGAGACAATCTACCTTTGCCTGATCGACCCACTAAGCCCCTACAAATGGCCTACTCTGTTCAGCAAATTGCTGACAGCATCAGTCAGATGAATCCATCCGACAGCCTCAGCTGTCACTTGGAGAAGGTGCGTTCTAAATGCGAGATGCTTAGCCTCGCTGCAGAATATCAGGTCCAAATACTACGCCAGACCATCGATCCTGGTTTATTGGCCAAACTCCCCAAAGCTGTCCACCAGGATGGGAACACTACCTTTGACGAAGTCGCAGCTGAGCTCATTTCTGCTCACAGCCCAGGTGCAGTAGGAGTGATGCTTGCATACCCTGTGAAGCAGAATGCAAAAGAAAGTCCAGCGACTTACCACCAGAGACTATGGATGGCCTACCAAGGAGGAAAGCACCTGGCACAAGAAGCTGCGGATGTAAATCTTATTGAATATAAGACCCTGTTCCTTAGGAACATGATTCCAGCAGTAAGAGAAAAGGTAGAGCCAACCACTTACCCAAATATGGATAGGTTTGCCGATATCCTTCGGAAAACTGGGAGAGTGTATCAACTGTATATCCGTGATTTGGGCTCCGGTTCCAAAAAGGTAGCTGCCGTGGAACCCATTTTGGAGGCCACGACACACTACACAGTGGAAGGGCAGGCTCAACGCCAACAGGCCCAACATCAGCCAGCCCCTCCAGCTGATAATCAACACCCCCATCAGGCCCATCAACAACAGCAATGGGGTGGGAACCGGAACTGGCATAAGAACAGGAAGCATAAGGGTAGAGGTAAACCACAACAGAGAACAGGCCCTTCATATAGGGAGATAGCTGAAGAGAATTGGAAATTTTGAGAGCTCCTGGTACAAGTGCGCTCTTGGCGGATGCTGTTCCCGCACAGGCCCTTGCGGCGGTACAACCGGCAACCCAGGCCTCAACCGGCCATGGGGACACCGGAAGTACAGGCCTCAGGCCCACGCAGGTCTGAACCCAGAAGCTCCTCCCTATATAGCATCAGTACAGCATGGTGAAATGATTCACATGAGCCAGGCCCAACCTCTGCATGCTTCCGGCAGTACGGATTGACAATTACAGGCCCCAGTCCGTATTGTAAACAAGCTAGTCTTGGATACAAATGGAAGACCCTGCACCGAGGCCGAGGTCGGGGTCCACCTACTAGTAGTTTTACTAGATACAGGTGCAGCTGTATCTGTGCTACATGACAAACACCCAGACACATCCCCTTGGTCTACTGGACGGAGGACCAACATGTCAGGAATCGACAGTACTAGGCTACCTGCATACCGTTCTCTACCCTTACCGGTAGAGCTAGGCCATCTAAAGGCCTCACACACTTTCCAACTAATGGTACTGCATGATCATCCTAGTATTATAGGAATCGACTTCTTTGCACCACACGGCTGTATGGTGGAGCTAGCTAACATTCTACTGATACAGATTCAGGGTCAATATCATACCATTTTGATTCCTGGCTCAGACATTGTGGCAACTATATCTGCAAATGATAAAGAGTATGACGTCATAGATTTGTTCAAGAATCATGAACTTTTTCCAAAGCTCCTACCTATTCTGCAACGGCATTTGGAAGCGTTTGCAGTCAACAAGCATGACTGTGGCAGAATGCACACCGTCATTGAAGTGCCAGGCCCAGCACATGAGAGGCAAAGGCAATATCCTTTCCTGACTGAGGCCTTGCCTTCCCTCAGAGAAATGATCATGTCACTCCTCAAGCAAGGAGTAATCAGAACTTGTGTTTCCACTGCCAATTCCCCCGTATGACCTGTGAAGAAGCCCACAGGCACCTGGAGACTTACTATTGACTACAGGAAACTGAATCAGGTCACCCCCAGTTGTTCCCAACTGTGGCATCAGCACCAGATGTGCTACGACTTTTGGCCCCTGACTTGAAATGGTTCAGTGCCCTGGACATTTCCAATGGTTTTTGGTCATTGCTGTTGGCCCTTAAGAGTCAATATAAGTTTGCCTTCACCTTTAAGAAAGATAGTACACGTGGACTTGCTTGCCACAAGGATTCCATAACAGTCCATCCTTATTCCATCTCCACATGATGGATGCCCTTGAGAGTTTCTCTACTCCCCAATGTCTCTTACAATATGTGGACGACCTGTTGCTGGCAACAGCCATACAGGAACAACGTTTGGATCTCTTGGATGAACTATTGACTCTCATTCAGAAAGCAGGCCTGAAATGCAACCCAGCAAAGGCACAGTTGTGTCAGAAAGAAGTACTCTTTCTGGGTCTGAAAATAACTGACCAAGGTCGAAGCCCTACCTGGAAGAAGGTACAGGGATTGCAAGACTTGCCATTACCTACCAGTGTGGCAACTCTTCGAAGGTTTCTAGGTATGGTAAACTATTCGAGAGATTTCATTTGTGACTTTGCTCAGAAAGCTGCTCCTCTGTATGAATTACTCAAAAGAGATGTACCATGGACTTGGGGCCCTATTCACACCCAGGCTGTGATGTCACTGAAGCAGGCCTTGGCCTCCGTCCCAGCACTGGTCAACCCTAATCCAGCACTACCATTTAATCTGGAATGTGCCACCTCTGACATTGCTATGTCAGCAGTGCTGGCCCAGAAGGTACATGGCACCTTGAGACCCATTGCATATGCCTCACAGCTCTTGACCCCCAGTGGAACAGAAGTATGGCCTTTGTGAAAGGAACCTTCTGGCCACCTACTGGGCTGTCAAGCACTTCCTGTATATCATTGGGTACTCGCCACTGATTATTAACACCAACTACACACCAACCACTTTCCTGCTCTCAGACAGAGTGAAGGATGGGTCAGTCTCTAACACCAGACTGATGCACTGGTCACTTCTTCTCCAGGACAGAGATATACAGGTACAACCGACGAAAGTTCCATCTATGTTAGCTCATGGTCTCCTTTTCCAGGGAGAACCCCATGACTGTGCACTACAGTCACCTGATCTTCCTGATCCAGGTCCTTTCCTCCCTGCCACGCCACAAATACTTGAGAGCACCTCTTTGTGCCGTATCTTTACTGATGGTTCAGCATCCTACTATCAGGGAGAACAAATTGCAGGGATGGGCATTTTGGTGATTTACCCTTATGGGAACACTATCAAGATATCTAAGCGCTTAAGTGTAGCCTCATCACAATATGCCGAGATGGCAGCGGTGGCCTGTGCCCTCGAGTTCATCCAACATGGAACCGAGGATACCATCATTTTTACAGACTCTAACTAGGTTTGTTATTCCCTTACAGAATTTCTTCCCTTCTGGCAGAAGAACTCCTTCCTCTCTTCTGATGGCAGTCCAGTGAAGTACAAGGAACTGGTAATATACATACATTCACTGGCACAGAAATTTGCACACAAACTCTATGTACACAAGGTTAAAGCCCACTCTCTCCATGACCCCTATCATGCCTTCAATGACACAGCAGACACCCTTGCCAAGGAAGGGGCCTGAGGGGGGGATGTCTGGATGATGGACCATCCAGAGGCTAATGCAGCTGTACATATTGCAGCACTCAAAAAGAAACCTGAACCCTTTTCCCCCTTGGACCTCTCTGCAGCCCAGCAGCTTGACATTGAACTCAAAGAGGTGTTCAGATTCCTTGACAAAGGTACTGAAGGGAAACTTCCCACACATAACCCCTATTGGAGGCATAAAGGTAAGTTGCACTTGTCACCAGAGACAAACTCATTTGGTTTTAACCAGATGACTCTACCACCAAGTTGTGGGTAGCCCCCAGACAGCTAAGATCTGAATTCTTGCACCAAGTGCATGACGCTCCTACTGGTGGACACCAGGGAGCAGAAAATACCCTCCAACAACTCAAGACCACCGCCTGGTGGCCTGTTATCACCAAAGATGTTAAACAATACATAGACAACTGTCTTGTCTGTGCGCAAAACAATCCCATCCCTACCAAATGAAATGCCAAACTTTTACCACAAAGACATTCTGGCCCTTGGCATGCCATTCAAATTGATTTCATTGGCCCTCTGACCAACACCAGCAGAAATAACAAGTATGCTCTTGTGGTAACTGACCTCTTCTCTAAGTGGGTAGAAGCTTTCCCCACTAAGACATGTACAGCGAAAACTACTGCCAAAATCCTGGTAGAATAGTTTCTCCAGGTGGGGTCTACCTATTAAGGTAGATTCTGACAAAGGAACTAGTTTTACAGGTGAGTTGATGAAAGAATCCCTTGAACTCCTTGGAGTTCAACAGAAGTTCCACATACCTTACCACCCTCAATCCTCAGGTCAAGCAGAAAGAGCCAACAGACGGATTAAGCAAATGCTTTTCAAATTCATTGAGGACAATCCCAAAACCTGGGATTCCCTATTGCCTTTACTCCTTATGACAATTAGGGGCACACCCTCAGCCATCACCCAGCTCACACCCTTTGAAGTGATGACTGGTAGACCGATGAGATTACCTGAACACCTGTTGTTTGACCTGCACACACCCCCACTGCAGACCGTGTGTCTGTGGACCAGTATGTGGAAAAACTCAGAAAAGACCTCATACACACACACTTGTATGCTGCCAACTGCATGGGCAAAGCCCAACAATCCAAAATACAGTTTGACAAACATGCACAAGAAGTGGATTGGAAAGTTGGAGATCAGGTAATGGTACTTCGATTTGCACATCCCACCCACTCCTTCTCCAACAAGTGGGAAGGCCCATACCCTATTGCCAACAAGCTCAGTCTGGCAGTCTATCAATTTAGACTCCTCCACAACAAGTTGACTGACAAATGGTTACATGCAAACCAGCTGAAACTGAATAAAAGAGCTTAAATTACTTTTCCTCACCCCATTGGGCGGAATTGTACTAACATACTAATCTTTGATCTTTCTTTTCAGATACATTGACAAGATGGCTATCTTGTTCCATTATTTCCTCCTCTCAGGAGTTATCCCCTGGATCCAAGGCACGGTACTGGACCTCCTACAACACCTCGATCCTCCAGCACCTCCTCCAGAGGGAGTATCCATCCATATACCAGATAGTATAATCACTGTCCAGCAAGGTTCTGATACTTACCTCGCTGCCTTGGTTGTTGCTCCTGACAAATCTACCCTTCAAATTGAGTGGCAAACCACATCACAAGGACAAATTCTCCCTGTGGCCAAACTCTCCAAAGGAACTTTCCAGGGTTGGCCCAATGCTAAATTATCCCCAAATGGTTCACTGTCCTTGCTACAAACTGCATTAAGACATTCTGATTTGTACAACATAACTGCCTTAATAGATCCTTCTTACTGTAATTCTTTGTCCAAAGATTCTGCTCATAAATTTTGTGCTATACACCACATGGCTTCTGCAGCCATGTACCTCTCTGTGTTACCACCCACTGACAAGCAGCTTTTGAAGTGTCCAAAGCATACCCCTGGTCCCCGTAGTGGTCTCACAGCCACTGCCCTCCCAGGTTCTTTGATTAATAACTTACAATTTATGCATATACCTGTTTTGTTTAATCTTACTTACTGGAATATGAAAAATTTGGTATGTGTCACAATACTAATACATCAGCATTTTATAGTACATTATTGCTTGATAGCTTAGCTGCATTTCAGATTTGTACGCAAGACCCAACTGCCAGGGTCCATTCTACTGAACATAGAGGCAACTTCAGGAGAAGCCCTCTCCTGATAATCTAAACCATAAATGTAACAAATGTGAAGTTGACAGTTCTGATGTTACAGGTGCAACAGGTACTGTCACAGGCCTTTTTGGTACGGCTATGTCTATCTGGAATAAAGCAGACATTGCTGCTATCAAAAGCCATTCTGCCAAATTCTCCACTGGCTTGGTCAATAACATTTTACCCCCATTATTGCATGGTGTGGATGGCCTTAGTCAGGAAGAAAGATACACTGTATACAACATGCACAACATTGCTAAGGCATTCACTGATTCTAAAGATAAGATCAACACACTCATACAACAGAACAATAAAGAAGCACATAAACAATACATTGCTAGAGAAATACTTTGCTCTGCCTATGGCTCATACATTATCACTACCATCAATAACCTATTCTGTGACCTAGAATCTGGAAGAATTCATGACATTATACATGATAGATGCATTTCCAAATGGTATTGTCCAAGGTGTAAAACCACTAACTGTGTTTCCATGTGTATGCAACAGACTTTAACTATTCCTCTCTCCACAGCTAGGAATTTGGGGTTCGTGACCAGACACCCTAATAGTGGTCCTTGTTTTACTGCTAAGAAATGTTCCATAACAGATACCACGTTTGTTTCTTTCACTTTCTCCTTACCACACTTTGATCGCACAACAGCTTTGTTCGACAAGCTTGCACTGGTTCATTCAATTGGGCATTTGGACGAAGACATCTACAGAGAATGCCCGGATCTACTGCCTCTACTGGTCTACCATTCTTTCTTGGATGCCCGGGTGGCTGAACACATGGACTGCTGTGCGAAAAAGCAATATATTTACTTGTGCCGATGTGATGTGTTTGATGTTATCCAACCTGTTTGTGGCTACTCTCCAGACAGCATTGATTGGACTTTCACAATGGATGATGACATCACTGCGAATGGCACCAACTCTTTCGACTCAACTTTGGCTCCAGATAAGCTCTACCAATCCTATTGTGAGGAGGTTCATCGCCTGTCAACATGGATTTCGAAGACGACCTCACACCTGCCCTGTCCAGTTGCAAAGTGGAGACTGCCTACTGAGCGCAACAGTATAATTCCGATGGCGAGTATTGTGTAGTTACGAACTATAAATCCTACACATATGGTTCTGTTACCTGTGCTATTGCTTACCTCAATTTCTGTTTTGTCCCCCAACAGAAGACTGTTATTGGGCATGCTGTTATAACCCCCGTCCCCCTTCTAGATGCAGACATTATTGATGGTAACCCAGATTATCTACTCACACTGTCAGAATACTTGCCATACTTTAATGTACACATAGATCCTCTCACACTTACAATGAAATCACTTTTAGACAGGAAAGACACACACCTCATCCACATCAGCAATAATATGACCAAAGCCAATGAAGCTGTTCTTGCCTTGATTAATGATGGAGATATGAATAACGCATTGACTAACACCTGGCTAGAAATTACTTTTAAAGGTTTTGTTATTATACAAGCATTTTTAATTTTCATTTTGATTATTATGCTTTGCTGCCTACGGTGCACATTACGCCAACACCGTGAGCAGCTCAAGTTCCTTAACAAAGCTTGCGCGTCGGGTCTGTAAACGACCACTGCTCCTGTCCTTTCCCTAGACAATTGCCTGTGTTGCCCTTCTAGGCAACAAGGGGGGAATGTTACATGAGGTCCCTGCACTCTAATTGGTACCCTCAGAGGTACCCCATAGACAGCCAACACTTAGGTATAGATTATACTAATATTTAGGGCTAAGGGCATCTACCGTATAAGAGTAGATGTCAGGATACGAATACATATTGTTGTAATACACTTTGCTTGCTAATACACATATATTCTGCCATGTATTTTCTGTGTATTTCTTACTTGTCAGATGCCAAGACACCTGTGTCCTTGAAGTAATTATAATATGTAAGACGGCATTGCCATCTTTTGGTGATTTGTACCACTACACTGAGTTATGTAAGACTCTATAAGAACTTTTGTTCTCAAAATGATGACTTTACAGAATTGTATAATGTTATCTTGGACCATGGAGCCACCTCTAATTTAGCCAATAGGGCTCATCTCTGTAACTAGAAATGTTTCTATCTTTTGGAACCATAGTAATTATCATAGGTATATAATGTAATGCACAAGCTTTATACCTCAGAGACCCGAGAGACCCCAAGAGACAACAGAGAAACCTCGAGGTGTAGGGAATGCTTAGCACTGGCTCCCGGTTCATATTGATAAGAACTGCTTAGGGCAACTGTGATTCATCCCTTGGTAGTAATAAACTTGTTTATTACTCTAATGCAACGTGTCTGTGATTACTTGCATTCCCAATATCATCCTAGAATGGCCTAGTCCTGTGGCCCATCGCCTCCAATCTTATGGCACCTTGATTGACGGTATGATAAGAGCAGGCCTCCCTCAATCTCTTGCCTTGCTACTACACCCTCAAACCCCTTCCTATGGTCTCCGTTCAGTTGACCAGACACCTCTGTACATCCCTAGATGTAGGACCTTAATGGGTACACGAGCTTTCTCCCATGCTGCTCCTAAATATTGGAATACTATCCCTCTAGCTATTCGTCATGCCCCAACGCATACCTGTTTTAAGAAGCTCCACCATCAATACCTACTCACAGTAAGTCCCTGCACCTGCTTCCAGCCACCATATACCAATACCCAGCTCTGCCTGCCCTTTCCTATTTCCACTCTACCTGTTATTCTCCCCAATCTATCCTCTCCTACTCTAACCCCTCCCCTCCCCTCTGCCTCCCTCAGTCATTGCGCTATCTTGGACTTGCCAACTAGCTACTTGCTAAGGACCTACAGGAATCTCCTAACCTGAGTTGCACTTATCTCATTTCTTCTCTATGATCCTGTTATCCATGTTTCTCTACTAGCTACTTTGCTTGCTCGTGTATTATCATAGTCTTATTAATGTTTGAGATGTTTTGTACTCTTCTGGTTTACTATTTACTGTATGGTTTATGTGTGCTGCATCACACTGATGTTTTGTATGTCATTTGTACCCTCCCGGGTCGCACCTGAAAATAGGCATTCCTATGTCTAGTGTACCCACCCGGTCAACAAAAGCAAATAAATAAAATAAATAAGGATCTGAAAGTGAGGTTTAGACCTCTCAACAATTCAGTGGGCATCCACAACCAGGTGGCAGGATGCTGGCTCATGGGCAAGATGTTTGTGCCATCTATATGGCCTTCCTACACTCTGTGAGTTCTTTCAACTGTGTTCTCATGTCTGGGGCACTACTTTGCTCTTGGCAACTATCAACCTGAGGCTGCAGGGGAATGGCATTTATCATGGGCACCCATAGTGAATTTGCAATGGTTTCCTGTGACTCTTCTCCTCTCACTTCATTCAGCAGCTGTCGGATGTTTGGGGGATCTGTTCTGCATTCTTTCAACTTGAGAGTTATCAGTGTCCAGCAGCAATATACTGCTCCTCATAAGATCTTATCTAGTCTCATCTGGGCAACTTGTGCAGGGGCAGCTCCTCCAGCTTCAACCATTTTAGTCATGTAGTGCGACAATATTTCTCCCTCTCTTTGGATAGTGACTCCCAGCTGGAAAATGAGATCATCCTGCTCCATATGTACTCTTTAACATGGCAAGATGGTCACTAGCAGTGCTGTCCAGGTGGCAGGCATGTAGTGAGTGAATGATGTCCTAAGGCCATACCTCTCAAGCTTTCCACAATGCATTTACATTTTTCATCATCTGAACAATTCCATACTTTCTCCATCTGGGTGGTTTGGCTCATCCAGCTTTCTTTGTCGACCTCCCCTGAAGGTGTGGGGTGGAACCAGAGAAAGTACACTGTCTCCTGTACTGTTTGAGGGTATGACAAAGTATGGGAACTAGTCCTGTCCTCCAACCCAGAGTTTGCCAGGTGGTATTGTCTTTGCCGGATCATTTTCTATGAAGAACGTTCTCACATCTTGAGCAGTCTTTCCCTCAACCACCAAAAAATATTGCAACTTTCGTTCAAATTCACTCTGCTCTTTTGGGCCCTCAGAGGGAGGATACAAGCTTGCATGGGTTGTTATGTACCAGGGGGTGGGATCTCCATCATCAGTGAGCTGATCTGGCACCCTGGAAGAATCAACATCTACTCGGCATGCCATCAGAACACACATTTCTGATGTTGTGGGGACATTTTTTCCCCAGTTCAGGCAGTTGTGGATGAGCTGATCTGCTGGTGTAGACGATGATCTACACCAGCAGATCATCCCCCCCCAGAACATCTGCACCTCCTGGTCATCTAAAGGTCATGAGTACTGGATGGATTTTACCCAACAAACTGTCAGTTCATCTGTCAATTTAAACTATCCAGTTAGCTAGTTAATTAATTTCTGGGCAGCCTGTGTGACCTTAATTATATGCCCAGAGCCACAGTTAAAGCCAAGAGCAACTGTGTGTTTCTATAAACCTGTGTAATTTATGTTTAGCAGCTGCAACCACCCACTCAACTTTAACAGTACAGCACCAGGTGTCCATTCATCACAGGCCTGCAACTCCTCGTGGTGTGCACACTTGGACTGCCTGTGAGCTCCACAGGGACTGTGGAGTTAACTGGTGCACCAGTGGGGGAAGAGGGACTGGGATGGATGTCATACTGTACAGGGGGGTGTTATAGTATTTATTTACAGCTGACTGTGTTGCTGACTTTTTCCCTTTGCTTCCCTTGCCCTCAACCTTACTTTCCAAACCTTGAAATATGCTCTTCTCTTGTTATTTATTTGCAACTGCTGAAGTATTTTGCCATTATTGTACTAGTGCTGTTATTTGCATGGTTGGAGTGATACGTGGGGAGGAGATTGTGTTACAAAGATTGTGTCACCAAAGGAGGGGATTGAATTTATTTCCTGTGGGGAAGCACCCTGGCAGCACCCTGCTATAAGGGTCCCTATAAGTGGAGGAACCACCCAATTCCAATTCCATTGCTAACCATGAACCCAGGTGCCATCCTACATCTTCTAGTCAGCACCACTTGCAGGTGGTTGTACTTATAGTAGTAGGGGTGTTTACTAATTTGGAGGCACTGCTGGGATGTTTGGACATTTCTGAAGCACCCCTCTTTTTGGTAAGAACTATTTGTTACTCCCTTCAGTTTCATGAGGGACTGCAACTCATTGCTAGAGTGGTACAAGGATGAGGGCATTGATCAAAAAAAAAGCTATTTTGGTGCAATGGATCCCCAAGAGAACCCCAAGGGACAGTCTCAAAAGTGTCACATGCAGCATAAAATGTTTGGGGAAAGTGATTGGACATAGGAGGATTTACAGTTCTGCTCAGCAGGCATCATCATCTGCACCTGCAGATGAGCTGATCTGCTGGTGTAGATGATGATGATGATGATGATGATGATCTTCTTCACCCCCACAAGGGTACTTGTCTTCACCCACCTCAACAGGTGGGCAGGCAGTCATTCTTCACCCCACAAAGGAACTTGTCTTCACCTATCTCAATGGGCAGACAGGCAGTCAATCTTCACTCCACAAGGTTCTTTTTTATTATTGTATTATTTACTTATGCTGTTTTTATCATGTTTTGTTTTAACTATTGTTAGGCACCCAGAGCCTCCCAAATTGGGTGACCTACAAATTAAATTGCCTTGCATTGCCTTGTCTTCACCCATCCTGGCGGGCAAGCAGGCAGACAGACAGTCACTCTTCACCTCACAAGGGGACTTGTCTTCACCTAACCTGGCAGGCAAGCAGGCAGATGGGACCTCAGTGTGTTGGTCCCATCAGGATAAAGTTGTGTCTGTGACTGAGAGGCAGCAGCAGACCAACCTCTCAGATTTACAGAAGATTTTAAGGCAGCCCCTGCTCTAGGCTGGTGCTAAAGCTCTGTTGGGGGCACTGTAGCAGCTGCACATCCACTCTAGCTGGGATTTCAGGTTTAGAGTAGGGTACCTAAACAAGCCATTTTTTAAAACTGCAAACTCCAAAATCTGGCATCACAGCGAGATAAAGTAAAGGCTGCTGTTTATGTAACCTACCCCCACTGGCCCCCCTTGTTCAACTAGCAGGGCTGCTCCTCTCACACATGGCACCAATGAGAGGGATGGGGGTTGTCACTACAAATAGTTCTTTTTACCAATAATTCTACTTCAGAGCCTGCCATCCTCAGACAGGCAAACCAAGTGTGGCAACTAATTGGCTCATACCTGGGGACCATTTATCATGGCCATCAACCTGGGTCCCTGGGAGAAAATGTTTGCTCACAATTATACTAGGTTTGTACTTCTGGTCGGGGCACCCACGTAAATCCAGACACAGTGGAAGCAATAACAGTACTGTCCAAACCAGGTTGGGATTCTAGAGTGTGGCTTTTATTCACATGCAGAGAGAATAATACAAAGTGAAGATGGACCCCCACAGGGCTACTCCCACTGGTAATGCAGATTACTGAGGTACAGAGCACACACACAGTGAACCCTCAGGTTCTGAATGCAATGGAAACAGCGAACACTCTCTGGTTCTGAATGGAGATTGGCACACACGGCCAGAACTGGTACACTTCCCTTGACTAGGCACCCTCGATCAGTACTAGGAGACTTTCCCATATTTCATGAGGGATTACTGGTGGCACCCTCGACCACCAAAGAGCACACTCAGGTTCACAGAAAAATCCAAAATCCCACATCTGGGTATTTTCTTCAGGCACTGGTCAAATGCACTGAGAGAAAACAAAGGTGCCCCAACTGAACCCGGAGAAGTAAACATGGTTACTCCAGATGGGGGGTCTCCCACCCTTTGCTTCCAAATTTATACTTGGCCATTCATCTGGTTAATAACACACTTGTCAGAAAACTCTCATAGATGCTATCTTGAAATGTCTTCCACATTTAACATACTACTTTCTCACACCTCAGGTGTCATGAAATTAAAAGTTCTGTAATTGGCAATGTCTTTACACTAGACCCCCACTTTAGCAGATGCTTTTAAATCAGACACAAACTAAAAGTTCTGTACATGGCAAGTCTCTCTCCGGACCCCATAGTAGGTAGACACTTTTAAACGGAAACAGTCTTGGTGACAGAGTCCCTTTATCAGAGAAAACTCACCACAGGAATGCAGGTGCCCCAGGGTTTTTTTCACACAAAAGTCTCGGTTACTCACAGAGCAGATGAATCTAGGCAGCTTCAACACAATCCAGGCTGGACCAGGGGATTGCCCCTGAATCCTGGAATTCCTCCCCAATCCCTCCAGGGATGGGGCACTGGAAAATCCTCTAGGAACGGTCTCTACCACCTCACTCTCTGGTCTTCTATGTTCTTCTTCCAGAGTGAGAACAAACTACCCAGTCTCCAAAGGTAGCTCTCTGTCAAAGCTAAAACAGAGGAGCTGTCTACTGCAGCTCTCCTCACTCTCAGACTTCCCTCTCAACTACTGAACTCTAACTCAACATTCTACTGCTAACCCTGCTGCTTTTTATAACAGAGGAGAACTTTGGTTTCAGAGCAAGAAGCAGCAGACTAGATGTACAGATTTTTTACTGATAAATCACTTCTATCTCAGTAGGAGTCAGTACCTGTTTGGATTAAGCAAACAGACACTTTATTAGAAGAAGGGGGTCTCATTTAAGTAAAAAAAAAAGGAAGTCACTGTGTGTTTCTCTGAGGAAGGGGCTGTGTCAGCTTAATTTACTGAGTCAGTGCAGAGGGTGAATCTAATTGGGGATGTGGCTTAGCAGCTTAGGAGTACAAAAGCATGTAGCTCCAATTACAGCTTCCTGCTGTTTTTCACAGAGGAGAACTTTGGTTTCAGAGCAAGAAGCAGCAGTCTAGAGCTACAGATTTTTTACTGATAAATCACTTCTATCTCAGTAGGAGTTAGTAACTGTTTGGATTAAGCAAACAGATACTTTATTAGAAGAAGGTGGTCACATTTAAGAAAAACACAAAAGGAAGAAAGTAACTGTGTGTTTCTCTGATGAAGGGGGCTGTATCAGCTTAACCTACTGAGTCAGTGCAGAGAGTGAATCTCATTGAGGTGTGGCTTAGCAGTTTAGGAGTACAAAAGTGGGTGGCTCCAATTACAGCTTCCTGCTGTTTTTAACAGATGAGAACTTTGGTTTCAGAGCAAGATGCATGCAGTCTAAATGTACAGATTTTTTACTGATAAATCACTTCTATCTCAGCAAGAGTCAGTACCTGTTTGAATTAAGCAAACAGATACTTTATTAGAAGAAAGGGGTCTCATTTAAGTAAAAAAAAAGAAGAAAGTCACTGTGTGTTTGTCTGATGAAGGAGGCTGTGTCAGCTTAATTTACTGAATCAGTGCAGAGGGTGAATCTAATTGGGGGTGTGGCTTAGCAGCTTAGGAGTACAAAAGCAGGTGGCTTGAATTACAGCTTCCTGCTGTTTCTAACAGAGAAGAACTTTGGTTTCAGAGCAAGAAGCAGCAGTCTAGATCTACAGATTTTTTACTAATTGCCCTCCTTCCCACCCAAAGCCAGTTCTAGTTTTATAGCCACTAGATTTGACTGACAACAGGAACTTCCTGCTTGGCAGTAGAAAGGGAAGGATCACTGAGACACATTAGTTTCATCAACCTTGAAGGAACCTAAAAACGAACTCTCCCCCCCCCCAGCTGCTGGAGGTCTGAATCCAAGCACAGAAGAAGGAGACTACTGAAGACTACAGAAAGTTCCTGTCCCAGAACAGGAAGGGCGAGAGTTGTAAGGGCACATAGGCAGTAGGAAAGTAAGTGTAAAAATACATAGAGGGAGGAGACAGTAAGCATACAAAGCAACAGGAAAGGGGACACAAAAATAAGTCAAGATGGAAGTGGTGCAGTGCAATTGCTGTGGGGCAGCAGTGTTCTGGGAGACATTCTGGAGACTGCGATGCTGTCCTGTTTGCAGGCACCTCTCTGGTCTGAGGGAGGAGGTTGCCTGTCTCCATGTTGACCTGGCTAGGATTTGTGAAACCTCTTCCCCCACCCAGGGACCACCAGGGCCACCATCGTTACCTCAGAGGTTGCCAAGAAAGAGGAGCAGTTGGACCAAGGTGGGCTCAGGGAGAAAAAGGGTAGTGGAACAGAGGTGCATCCCTCCAGTTGTACCTCTCCACAATTCATTTGCTGTTCTGGCAAAGAGTGGTTCCTCTATGGAGGAACCTGCAGTGAGACCAAGGAGGATGCTGGGAACCTCCACAAAGGAGACCTCACAGGGGAAGGAAACAACTCCTGGTGAGGGATTCAATCATTAGGGGGGTAGACATGGGGGAGGAAGGGGATAGGGAGGTAAGGTGCCTGCCTGGCACCACGGCTTGGAGGGACAGGAAGTGAATCCTCAGGATCGTGGGAGCAGCTGCACAGGGGAGGGAGCTGGATGTCATTGTTCACCTAGGGACAAATGACCTGGCTGTGAATGGGATCAGAGTGGTGCAAGAGAAGTTTGTGGAGTTGGGGAGGGGCCTTAGACAAGTAGCATGTACGGTAACCTTCTCAGAGGTGCTGCCTGTCTATGGCAAGGATACTACTAGGGTATTTCACACCAAGGGATTCAATGAATGGTTGAAAAACTGGTGTGGAGCTCAGGGTTTTGGCTTCATTGCAGACTGGGGAGCCACCTGGAGGGATGCAGGCTTGTACTGGCTCGATAGTCTGCATCTGTCCAAGGAGGGAACCAGGATCCTAGGTGACAGGTTTAAATGCTTCATTGGCAAGCATTTAAACTAGCCAAAGGGGGTAGGCATTGAAAAGGAGCATGGAAATCCCAGCCTCCCTCCCAAAACACAGTAGTTAGAGAGGTAAACACCAAGGTAGAGAAGTCAGTAGGGAGCAGGAAGGAGATAAATGCAGAAAAAGGCAGTAAGGACAGGGATGGGGCTAAAAGGGGTAAGGCAATAAATAAATGGAAGATGATGAGTACCAATGCCCGCAGTCTGTGCAACAAGCTTCATGAACTAGTGGCCTTGATGGAAGAGGGATGCCTGGATATTGTGGCAGTCACTGAAGCATGGTACACAGAGAACCATGACTGGGATATCAACATGCCAGGATACACAGTCTGCAGGAGGGACAGGCTGGGTAAAAGCGTAGGAGGAGGAGGAGGAGGAGGAGTAGCTCTCTATATAAGAGAAGAGATTAAAGCAACAGAACTAAAGAGTAAACAGGAAGTTGATGAGTCACTATGGGTCACCCTGGAGACAGGAAATGGCACAACAATCCACATGGGGGTTGTGTACAGACCTCCATCTCAGGAGGAGGAAATGGACAAGGAAATGATAGAAGGCATCCTTAAAATGGCAGAAAAAGGGGAGACATTGTTGATGGGGGACCTGAATATGCCAGATGTTAACTGGAGTACCTTTGCTGCAGGCACATCCAAGAGCAGGGTCATTCTTGATGCCCTACAGGTGGTATGCCTCAGACAGCTAGTGTTGGAACCCACTCAGGAGGGAGCAATCTTAGACCTGGTACTCTCAAATGGGGAAGGAGACAGGATCTCAGAGTTAGAAGTGGGTAGCCATCTGGGAACAAGTGACCACCAAAGAGTGTGGCTCACAATAAACACAGCCATAGAGTCAAGCCATACAAAAACAAGAGTATTGGACCTTAGGAAGGCTGACTTTGGGAAAATGAGAGACTGTCTCAGAAAAGTACTAGCAAATAGGCAAGAAGGAGGGGTAGATGAACATTGGGGAATAATCAAAACAGCTATCACAGAGGCAACAAGCCTTTGTGTGAAGCAAATCAACAAAACAAAATGAAGGAAAAAAACACTATGGTTCTCAAAAGAGGTGACAAGGGACGGTTAAAGAGAAAAGGATAGCATTCAGAAAAAATAAGGGAACACAGAAGAAGCAGGACAGAGAACTTTATCAGTTAAAGCAGAAGGAGGCAGGGAAGGCAGTCAGAATAGCAAAGGCACAAACCGAGGAAAAGATAGCCAACTCTGTTAAGAAGGGGGATAACACCTTTTATAGGTACAGTAGGGAGTGAAGAAAAACCAAGGGAGGTATACAGAGATTTAATAAAGGGGAGAGAATGTGGGCAGAGGGTGACAGTGAAAAAGGAGGGATACTGAACTAATATTTCTGCTCAGTATTCACAATGGAAGGGGGGAGGTACCTAAACCAAACAAGAGAGAAACTCTGAATAGGGGGTTCAATACCAGTCCATTCACAGAAGAAAGGGTTTTGAAACAACTCTTGAAACTGAGGGTGGACAAAGCAATGAGGCCTGATGGGATTCACCCAAGAATTCCAAAAGAACTAAGGGTAGAACTAGTAACACCACTGACTACTTTCATTAACAAATCATGGGAGGATGGGGTGGTACCTGAGGACTGGAGGAGGGCAAATGTGATTCCACTTCACAAAAGTGGGAGCAGAGCAGAGGCAAGAAACTACAGACCAGCTAGTTTGACTTCAGTGGTAGGGAAAATGATGGAATCACTTCTGAAGGAAAGAATTGTTGAGCACCTAGAGGCCAGTGGGGCACAGGACCCAAGGCAGCATTGTTTCACAGCAGGAAGGTCATGTCAGATGAACCTAATAGATTTATTTGACTGGGTGACCAAAGTAGTAGACCAGGGAAGGGCTGTGAATATGGCCTACCTAGATTTTAGCAAGGCATTTGACACAGTCTCACATAAAAGATTAATATACAAGTTAGCCAGCCTTGGAGAGGGTCCCAAGGTGGTAGCCTGGATAAAAAAACTGGCTGGACGACAGGATGAAAAGGGTAATAGTAAACGGAATCCACAGTGAAAAAAGGAGGGTAACTAGTGGGGTATCGCAGGGTTCTGTATTGGGACCAGTCCTCTTTAATGTCTTTATAAGTGACATTGGAGAGCACCTGGAAGGAATGGTATGTCTTCTTGCAGATGACACAAAGATCTGCAACAGGGTTGATACACAAGGTGGGGTGGAAAGAATGAAAAGGGACTTGGCAAGGTTGGAGGAATGGTCAAATATGTGGCAGCTCAGATTCAATGCAAAGTACAAGGTAATGCATCTGGGAAACAAAAACCCAGGGGAAGAGTACACAATGCGGGTGAGTTAATAACAGCAACAAAAATTGAAAGAGACCTAGGAATAATTATATCAGATGACCTAAAGGTGGGCAAGCAATGTGAGAAGGCAGTAAAGAGGGCTGGGGGATACTGGGATGCATAGGGAGAGGCATCAACAGTAGAAAACAGGAAGTTGTTATCCCTCTGTACACACAGTTAGGTGAGACCCCATCTGAGTACGCTGCATTCTGGAGACCCTATCTCCGCAGGCATAGACAGAGTGGAGGCTGTTCAGAGGAGGGCAACCAAAATGGTGCAGGGTCTGTACCAGAAGACATACAAGGAGAGACTAAAGCAGCTTAATATGTATACCCTTGAGGAAAGGAGGGAGGGTGGACATGATAGAAACTTTCAAGTATCTCAAGGAATTAACAAAGTACAAGAGGGTAGTATCTTTCAGAAGAAGATGTGTGAAGAACAAGGGGCACAATTTGAAGATGGAGGGGATGGCTCAGAGGTAATGTTAGAAAGCATTTTTCACAGAGAGGGTTGTGGATGCATAGAACAGCCTTCCTGAGGAGGTTGTGGAGTCAGAACAGTGGGAGAATTCAAGAATGCATGGGACAGACATAAGGCATTTCTAGTGGGGGGGGTAGGAGGAAGTAAGCTGTTGATTAATTAGAATCTGCAGCTTATCCATCAGGTAGGGAAATGGACAGACTAGGTGGGCCAAGTGGTCCTTATCTGCCATCAAATTCTATGTTTCTATGTTTCTATGTAACCCCTGCAACTAGCATTCCATTGTGGCTTATGCTGCTGCGAAAATTCTAAGGTGACATCATCACTCCAGCTCAGCTGAGACTGAAAACAGAATGTGACAGTGTGAAACCCATTTAACTGTCATCTCACAAGCAGCCTCTCTCTGCCTGCCATTGATTCTAAGTGGGATTCTAGAAACCCCTGGGAACAAGGGGGTTACATTTACATGTATGCTAAAACTGCATTTATGTAAATAACATTAATGCAGTTTCATAGTTTTTGGAAAATGTAAACATCAGCCTTTCACTTTCAAAAAACAGCCTTGGTTTCTCCCTAAGATATCTTCCAAGTGTGTTAAGTGATGGGTCATGATGACATCAGTGGAGCCAGAGCCAGAGACCCACATATATTCCTATACAGTGCTAACTAGTTATTCTTTCCCTCTCTGTTTTGAATTGTGGTATCAGAATGATCAACATGTATTAACTCATGGATTACTTTGATCAGTAAACATGTTAGGCTACGATTTTGTTCATTTTGTTTACTTTAACTTGTGGAAAATGTTTTGCAATCCAGCTGACTTTTTCTTTAGAAAACTGCAGTACAGTACAACACTTCAAATGCCTGATGATCTAGTAGTTATGTGATGCACTGAATTTTGTTTTTTGTTAACCAGGAGAGGCACACTAAGCTGAAAGGTTGTTTACAGGTGTGGCCTTGGAGCACAAGGAAGTTTAGTGACTTGCTCAGGGTCACACAGCAAAGTACCGGTTTGGTTCAGTTCCAAAGCTCATGCTGTCTTGTTAATCCACAAATAAGGCTTTCTTTTTCCACATGAACCCCCCTGCACCTAGCCTGCCTTCTGTTGAACACCCCACCATCCATACCCTGTCCATAGTACTGCATGTCTCATGAAGAGAATTATCACACCTCAGATTGTAATCTTGTATCTCAGGGAGTTGTGCACACATACACATCATCAGCTGGCACTGTTAAAAAATGCCTCATAAATTACTCTCCAGTCCACATTCTCAATGTTTGACTTCTGCTCCTACAGTAAACATTGACTGGATCACCACCCTTCTGCACAGTGAAGATAGTATGTACTATTCCCCTGTTGTTTTTTTCCCCCCCACCTCATTAACCAATGACTAGGTCTTCCTGGCTGGCCAAGCAATAAGCATCATGACCCATCAGAAAAACTGCTGTTCATGCCCTCATAAGGGCTGCACTTACAATGGATAACAATATTATTAGCTGGAGAGGCATACTAATGCCATGAGGATTCCACCCAACTTCCAGTGTCAGTCTACTCCTTTACCTGTGATCTGCAGAACCCTGCCGGACAGTTCCCAGCAATTCTTTTCCAGTACTTTTCTGTGCTGTACTCCACAATGCGGGTTGGTTGGCTGCCACCCTTCCAAATCTTGAATGAGCTATTCAAAACTCCCTCACTGTTGTCTTAACAAACGTCAACATCCCCCCAACCCGATGGTAATCTCCCCACACTGAATTCAAGTAACAGTTTAGGTGCAGCCCTTCCACTTTGAGTATTTGTCATTGCTGTCTACTGTCATCCACAGTCAGGTAGTGATCATGATGCTGGCAGCCCCACATTTCAGATCTCACAGTGATCTGCTCAACGTCCTCCTTCATGTCTTCAACTAACCTGAATATACTGTAGCTGTATCCTGCTAGAATGGCCTCTTCAGTCCTTTGCTGGCATTCATTCTTCTCAACTGCTCCCCACACCAAAAACTGGTGAGTTCACTACCCTTCTGCATCATGAATGTGGTCAGTACAGTTTCTCATGCTGTCTCTACATATTAATAATAAATATGATCTTCTGGTAAGCCAGGCTGATAGAAGCATGGCACAAGTGAAACAATAGGTTTTCCTACCCATATAAGATCTAAGCCACCTATGATTAGGCACTATTTGATGATGTGCATAATGATGTGCACACCCATTTATTTGTTTAAGGGTTTCACAAGGAAGGCATACTGAGCGGAGTACCACTCGATTCCAGATGTGTCCTGTGGGGGGAAGGAGGAAGGATCCATACAGCATTGAATACACAGTATTTACAGTACATAACAGCAACAAACACTAGGATTATAGAGTTCAAATAGCAATACATGTATCATAAACCTTAGATGCTGAGGTAGGCAGTTGGTACACAGAGTGCAGTAGTTAAATTAACTAGCTAACAAGTCCAGTGGGTCAGCAATTCATCTAAGTCACAAAGTGCCTATATAAAACTTGATGGTCACACACCATGAACAGGAGAAGAACACTATGGCAGTGGAGTGACTGCAGGCCTGTTTACTCCAGGGAGTACACTGAGGGCCTGGGACAGGCATGTAGAGATGCGTCAAGTGTGATAGCAATTGGGGTGAGAGGTGGGATATTTGGTATTGAGGCGGGACTGACTGCAGGAGCAGGTGGGGGGAAAAATGGCTTAAGGAGCAGGTTGTGCTGCTGGGTGTTATCTGTGTGCCTAATGTCAGCCGGCAAGGAGTTTCATAGTTTAGGCATGTGGTAATTGAAGGCGGCCTGTCCTTTGGCTGTGGACATGTGTGGGACATATAGAAGCTGGGAGTTTGTGTTCCTGAGACAGTACGCAGAGGGGGTTGAGCTGTGAGGGCGGCCTCGAGGTGGGGGAGGAACTGAGACCAGAATTTCGCAGTTGTCCTTGCACCTTGGATCTGTCTCCGGTCCTGGAGCGAAGGAAGGTTTAGAGACTTGTAGTGATCGCAGTGGTGCATTGAGGGAGGGCAGTCCAGGGTAAAATGGCAGAAGGAGTGGAAGAGGGGGTCGAGTCTTGCTAGGGTGGATTTGGGGGTGGCACTGTATACTACGTCACCATAGTCAAGTATCAGGAGGATCATTTTCTGTAGGATAGCATTGCTGGTTTCCAGAGGGATGCAGACCCTATTTCAATATAAGGCACCCAGTTTGGGGTGTAGTTTCTTGTGGATTGAGTCGATGTGAGCTGAGAAGTCAAGGTGCTGGTCGAGCCAGACCCTAAGGTACCTGAAGGAGGCGCAGAACTCCAATGGTGTCCCATCAATGGTGTGGAATGTGGGTGTGATGGGGAAATGGGAGAGTCTCTAATACTGAAGGCTAGGGAGATGGTTTTCTTGGGATTTAGGAAGAGCTGGTTACAGCGAAACCAGTGCTGGATAGCAGTGAAGTCATCCTGAAGTCTAGAGGCCACTTCAATGGGGGAGGGACCGGACTCATACAGTGCTGTGTCATCTGTATACATGTGTATGGATGTGTGTAAACATACCGAGGGCAGGTCGTTCAAGAAAATGGAAAACAGGATTGATCCGAGGACCGAGCCTTGGGGGACTTCAGTAAATACAGGGAGGGGGACAGAAGTATGATGACCAATTCTTACAGATTGAGACCTACCAGCTAGGTAGGATTGGAACCATTTGGTTTTGGTTCGTGAGACTCCTACATGAGTGAGTTTGGATAGTAGAAGGGTGTGGAAGACCATGTTGAATGCCTTGGCAAGGTCGACAAAGAGAGCTGAGGCAATACGCCTGTGATTCATACCCATGAAGACGGTGACGATGAGCGTAGCAGGGAGGTGATGGTGGAGTGAGACTTCCTAAAACCAGATTGGTAGGGTGTGAAGAAAGAGGAGGAGTTGAGAAAGGAAGAGAGTTGGGTGAGCACAAGGTGCTCCTGAATTTTGGCTAGGCTGAGGAGTAGGGAAATAGGGCGGTAGTTACCCGGTGAGAAGGGGTAACCCCTTCGGGAGCAGGATGACTGTGGCATGTTTCCAATCGGATGGCACTGAATCAAGTGAGAACGAGAGATTGAAGAGAGAGGCCAGAGGCGTGGCGATGGCTGGGGCAGACAGGTAAAGCATTCTGGAGTCCAGACCCAGGGGACATTTACCTTTGGTGGGGTTTAGTGCCCACTGCGCTTTTAGCACTTCAGTTTGGGTAACCAAACAAAAGGCGAATGACAGGGAGGTGGGTGGGTGGGTGGATTGGGAGCAGTCGGGCATGGGTGGGATTGTGGGAGTGAGGATAGGAGAGAGTCCACACAGCTTGTGAAAAAGGTTAAAAGCCAAGGCCACAACACCTGGTTCAGTGATGATGGAGCCATTGACATTAAGGGCAGGAGAAGGGGGCTGAGTTGGGGGGGTGAGTAACAATTTGATTGATTTCCAGAATTTTGCAGGGTGATTTAGGTTAGAGTGGAAAGAGGCCTTGAAATAGTTAGCCTTGGCCTGCTGTAGAAGCCTGGTGCAGGAGTTCTGGAGTATGCGGTAGAGTTGGAGTGCCTCCTGGGTGCTGGTTGCCTTATAGGCTTTCCATGCCTGGTCCCTGGCATGGAGTTTATCAATAATATTGGCAGTGACCCACGGCAGGTGGGCACCCCTTACACTGATCCTTTTCAGTGGCGCATGGTAGTTGCATACAGCGAGGAATTTAGATTTGAAAATGTCAAGGGCAGAGTTGATGGAGGAAGCCCAAGGGATGAAGGACCAATCCATGATGGACAGGTCATAAAGGAGCGCTGAGAGGTTGAGGGATTTATAGGACCTGGTGATCAGTATCCGCAGGGGAGGAGCTTTGGGCCTGAATATTCTTCTTACCACATAGATCATGTGGTGGTTGCTTAGTGAGTAGTCTGGAAGGAGTAGTGACTCAAGACTATGGTGAGGATGTGAGGTAAGGGACCAGTCTAGTAGGGAGTGGTTCTGGGATTTATAGTCAATCGTGTGGTTTCAGTAATTTGTTGGGACAGATTTAGGGAGACTACTTGGCTCCACAGCTGAAAGCTAGTGCTGGAGAGCCAGTTAGAGTTAAGGTTTCCAAGGATAATCAGCTCGCCCACTGATCCGAGCAGTTTAAGTGTGCTCAAGTGGTCCATAATGAGTGACATGGGGGTGTTGGGGACGCAGTAGGACCCAGCTACATATAATGATACTGAGTGTGGGAGTGAGAGCTTAATTAGCAAGGAGTCAATAGACTGGGTGGGCAAGGAGAGCTGGACAGGGGTGAACTGGAGGTGTGCAGAGACGAACATGGTAACACCTCCACCTCTTTTATTACCCTGCCGGTCATGCCAAATCTGGGAGCAGCCATGGATCGATAATTCAGCATCCAGATTGTGGGGCTTCAGCTATGTTTCGGTTATGATCAGAATGTCTGGGTGCAGCGTAAGGACAGTAGGTTGTAGGACGGTAAGCTTGCTCAGGATGATGCATATGTTTAGATGCATTACTTTAAGACCTCGTGTTAGTTTTAGAGGAGTGGAGATATTGGGAGGGGGGTGGTTGGACCAGGGTTAAGCTCCACGTCACCTGCAAGAAGAAGCAGCAGTGTGAGTAGCTGTTCAGTTTTAAGCATAAACCCTTGTGACTTGCGGAGGGCACAAAGTCGCTGGACAGGTTTTGGAGGTCTAGTTGTGTAAGAGAATCTTAGTACAGTCAGCCCAGCGTGAAAGGAGGGTGGCAGGATGGATGCGCCAGGTACCCAGTTAATAGGGAGACATTGAGGTAGCGGACCTGTGGTAGAAGTGGTGTGGTAGTAAGTAAGTAAGTAAAATTTTACTTTTTAATCACTTTTCAGAAACCAAAGTACTGTACAAATGAACAACATTTAAAATAACAAACATAATATTAACAATAAAATCATTCTCCAAAAGCTTTTAAAAACAAATAAGTTTTAAGCTCCGATTTGAAACTCTCGACAGTCAGGCAGCCTTGTATCCGGCGAGGTAGAGAATTCCACAGGGCGGGGACACCGTAATAAAATGCACGTGCCCCAGATGTCTTTAAATGAACCCTGGGAATCTCTAGCAATCCCTCGTCGGTGGATTGGAATGAGTGACACGGGCAGTAGGAAGTAAGGAGATCTTGTAGATACTGCGGCCCCTGTTCATGTGGGGCTTTATAGGTCAGTAACCCGACCTTGAAGGTGATCCGCCACTGAATTGGCAGCCAGTACAGTCCGCGCAGCACAGGTGTAATATGACTACTTCTGGATGTCCCAGTCAGAAGCCTGGCCGCTGCGTTCTGCACCAGCTGCTAGCGGCGGATATCAACCCCGGGTAGCCCTAGGTACAGGGCATTGCAGTAATCAAGGTGAGTGGTCACAAAGGCATGGACCAAGGTAGGAAGATCAGCCAGAGGAACCAGGTGTTTCACCTGGGTGATATTCCTAAGATGGTAAAATGAGGATTTGACAACGGCCGACACCTGAGATTTTAGGGTCAGGCCGTTGTCTACAATAACGCCCAGATTACATACCTGGTCTGAGGTTGGGAGCTGGACACCATCAAGCCATATGCCCGATGGAACCCCAGCCCTACAACCCACCTCAAGGCGACCTGGGTCCACAGCCAACAACTCAGTCTTATCCGGGTTTAACCTCAGCCAGCTGGCACTCATCCAATCTTTGATTTTGGATAGACAGCTGTTAAACATAGAGATCGCATCTTCCTGTCCGCGACTGAAGGACATATACAGCTGTGTATCATCTGCATAGCAGTGAAAACCCAGACTGTATTGCCAAATAATGTCTCCCAATGGCAACATATAAACAGCGAACAACATGGGTGCTAAAATGGAGCCCTGCGGCACCCCACAGGACAGGGAGATGGTGTCAGAGGAATAAATTCCAGTGACAACCCTCTGCCTCCGACCCGTGAGGAAAGATCGAAGCCAATATAGTACTGTACCAGACAGTCCACAATAAAGCCACAGGTGCTCCAGAAGCACACCATGGTCCACAGTATCAAATGCTGCAGAGAGATCAAGAAGGACTAGAATAGTATGAGCCTTTCGATCTCTCGCAAACAGGAGATAATTTAAAATCCGGACAAGGGCAGTCTCAGTGCTATGTCTTTTCCTAAACCCCGATTGAAGAGTATCATAGACATTGCGATTTATAAGATGGTCATCCAGTTGTAGTGCAATCACCTTTTCAATAACCTTTCCCACAAAGGGCAGGTTAGAGACAGGTCTGAAGTTAGCTAAGCAGTCTGGATTCAGTGAAGGCTTTTTAAGGAGTGGTCGAACGACCGCCTCCTTTAGGGGATCAGGAAAGACCCCCTGCTCCAAAGATTTCCAGACATTTTCAGCAAGGGTCGGGCAGATAGTATCTACGCAACCTAATAATCATGACGAAGGGCCCAAATCCAAACTACAGCTGGTTGGTCATACAGTCTGGACAATCCTCACAATATCCATGAACTCTGGCTTACCAAAGTCAGACCAGGTAGCACAGGTGTTTGTTTCCTCTCGCCGATCACCGCAAACCCTTAAAGAGGAGAGGCTGATGCCCGCCTAATGCTGGCAATCTTATCTGTGAAGAACCGAGCAAGCTCATCACATTTTATTTGTGAAAAATCTCTTCCAGACTGCAGACAGAGTGGATTGCACAGTCTGTCGACAGTCTGAAAGAGTTGAGCTGGTCGGTTCCATGCAGCAGCAATCTCCCTGGACAGGAATTCTGCCTTCTTATGGGTGATTGCTGATTGATAGAAACCATAATGGTCCATCAACCTAAGTCTGTCAGCATCCAGGCTGGATTTCCGCCAAGCCCTCTCTAACTTTTGCCCCACTCTCCTCAGTTCCTTTAAAGACTCATCAATCCATGGAGTCTTCGGGCGCTGAGTGAGTGGGCAAACACGGACAGGAGCAACTAAGTCCAGGGCCTCACCCACCGCCTTATTATAGGCAAGAATGAGGTCCCCTTGACCCATGCACTCACCTGAAATACCCGATAGGTCCAGTACTGCTAATAGAGACCCTCTGGGGGTAACTCCCCTTAAAGGGTGATACTGGACCATCTCTGTAGAGGCAGGCCTATTTGGGGGTGCCCCAAAACTGAATCTTATGGTATGATGGTCTGTCCACACATTTGGTTCCACCCCCAAATGTGTGACCTCCAAATCCAGTAAAAACACTAGATCCAATGAGTGACCCCCTATATGGGTAGCTGAGGTAACTACCTGTGAAAGGCCCAACATAGTCATAAGTTGGAGGAGATTCTTTCCCAAATGCGAGAGCTCATCATCGACCCAGGCATTGAAGTCGCCCAATATTAACCATCTGGGCGACTCCAATGCCATGTCGACGATAAAGTCCGCGAACTCCTTCAGGAATTCTCCACCATCACTGGGTGGACAGTAGATGAGGTGAATCCTGAACCCTGCACCTGCTCCCAAGATACACTCAAAGGATTGAGTGCCACCCACTGGCACATCCACAAGACTCAGCTCCATTCTAAAAAAGATGGCTACTCCCCCGCCTCTACGATCCAATCTCGGGCTGTGTATCACCGAGAACCCAGCCTGAGCCGCAGAGCCTAATATAGGGCCTGCATTCTCATCAAACCAGGTCTCGGTGACACATGCCAGGTCAGATGTTGCAACAAGATCTGCAATAATTGCAGTCTTGTTCCTAATGGACCTGGCATTACATAACACCACCCGGGTTGGATGGGTTTTCAGGGAGGAGCACAGTACCTGCCCACAATCTGTGGAGCCCTTGGATATGGGAATCAGGCAGAGAGCACCCCTCCTGATCCCATTTTGCCCCAGAGCGTCTCCTAGTCCCAACTATCCCTATCTACCCGCTCCTTTCCATTCTCCCACTCTGTCCAGCCCATCCACCCCTCGAATGCCTTCTCACTATCCCCACTGCACGACACTTACTAAAGACATCGGCAGATAAACAGGGACAGTGAAAAGGACGGAGGCTCCGGAGCAGCGTGGTAGGGAGGAGGAGCTACCCTACTGCCTATTAAACTGGTGTTTGGCTGAGGCACAGGACAGGAGGAAGGTGGGAGGGATGTTGGGGTGGGAACAAACACAGCATAGTGAAATACAGTGGTATCATGTTGAAGTGATGCTGTGTTTTAGAGTGGCAACTAGTGGTGATAGCAGATAATCTGCTAAAGGGAAAGTGGACTGATGGCTATGTCCACCTAGGGTGGTGGCGGGGCCTCAGTAAGCTGACTGAAATAACTGCAGCAGCGTGGCGCGGCCTGGCATACCTGAATGCCCATAGCACAGCGGGGATCCGGCTTGGGGGAGGGCAGGACAAGCGAGGCTCTCATGACCTCCTCAGACACTGGAGAAGAAAGAAAGGAGAGGAATTATTTAAACAGGTAAACAGGAGGAGGACCTCTGTAAAACTAAGGTTGTCCCTGCTCCAGTTAAGTTTATCCCTGCTCCAGTTATGAGTTTCCAGTTTCACCATGGTCAGATTTACTCGAATTAATGCTGAGACACTGTAGTTTGTTGCAGAGTCACTTTCAAAATCGAATTGTGCTGAGGCACTGTAATTCATTTCAAAATGGGACTTTAAATCGAATTGGATGCTGACACTCGGCAGTTTTTTATCAGTAGGCTGTGGAGTGAGACTCTACAGTTTGTATCAGGCAGTAGGGGGTAGAATCATTGCAGCACAGATGGATAAAGTAATTATTTAAAGCTGCTCTTAGTATTAGGATTTCCCTGCTGTACTCGGTCCAATTAGTTACAGGGTTTCCAATTAAATCTCTAATGCTTTAGCATGCAGACAGGGGGGACCAGGCAGTTACAACAAATTAATTACACAATACCAGAGACAGCCTGTTGCTACTACTAAATTGTTCTAAATTGAACAGGCTAGAAATGCTCAAGGATAAAGTTTTTAAAAAGTCCTGGGCAAGTATGTTAAGGTACCCAACAGTAGAGTATTAACACAGTGAGAGGAGTCTAACAGATGCATTGCATGCAGACAGTTTCAAAGCCCAACAGGAATTAAAGCTCCTTGCAAATAAAGCTAAATCTTAGGGAAAACTGCAACTTAATTGAAGCTCCCTACATAGAGTAAGCAGCACACACAATTCAGGGATTTATTTAACTCTAAAAATTGATTAGCGTTTTGCTCATAAAAGTGCTAAATCTTTGTGAAAATGCATAGCTTTTGCCTCGCTGTGTTTAACAAACACAGCACTTCTAGAAAATCTAGCTAAATACTTTCTGTACAGTTAGTATCATCCCAAGAAAAAAACTGCTAATCAATTATTTAAAACCATGCAATTTATACTAATTGTGGAGCAAAAAAACTATCAGCATAGCTCTGCCAATGGAATTGCCTGAGCTCTAAAAAGGTGCCAATATTCAAAGTCCTTTGTTCTCAGTAAGCCGACTGAAATAACTGCAGCAGCGTGGCATGGCCTGGAGTACCTGAGTGCCTGTAGTACAGCTGGGATCCGGCTTGTGGGAGGGCAGGACAAGCGAGGCCCTCACGACCTCCTTGGACACTGAGTGCCAGCACAGCCAGGATCCAGCTGAGGAGGGCAGGCTGCCGAGGCCCTCACAACCTCCTCAGACCATCATTTAATAGTGCCTAATCAAAGGCAGCCTTGATCTTTTAAGGATAGGAAAGCCCATCATTCCCCTTGTTCCCTGCTGCTATCAACTTGACTTACTGGAAAGATGTGTTTATATTTGATATGTCAAACTAAAACAAGGACTGTACTACTTGCATTCATGATGCAGAAGGAAGATGAGCTCATCAGTTTTTCAGTGTGAGGAGGAATAGTGAAGAATGAATACCAGAGAGGGACTGAGAAGGCCACTCTTGCAAGGTACTGCTATAATCGGGGGGGGGGGGGAGAAGGAGAGAAATATGAGCAGATTATTGTGAGAAATAAGATGTGGGGCTGCCAGCACCTTGATCACTACCTGACCCCATTGCCCTGGCCAATATCTCCTTTTCCATAAAACCAGTTCATGCAATTGTCTAAGGCTATGTGTGGATATTAATGTATGAAATGGCTGCCACTACACATTCAGTCACTTCACTACCAGTCTAGTATTGCTTGTAAAGCCCTTTGGGATACAATGTGTATGAAAAGCGCTATATAAATGCTGATTCTTCTTCTTATTATTATTACTTCCCATGTTGATTTTCGAGAAGGTATGAACTCTAACATTGGACTGCACAAGAACTTTGCTACAAAGAAGTGGTGGATCTAGGGGGTGGTGAAGGGTGTGGCTGCAACCCCCACAGACATAGTAACATACTTGCTTGCTGCTGCTGCTGCATTTCACTTTGTTGAAGAAGTCTGATACATTAATTGTACAAATGTTTACATTTAAACTATGAATTATATTTGTAGGTTCTGTCAAAAACGTACTAGAAAAGAATAATAGCAGGAAATATAAAGGTTTAATAAAAATGTTAAAAAGTGCATACTAAGCATACACACCACCCCAGCACCCCCATTGTAGCATCCTGGACGCTATAACCACTAGACCACAAAATGAACACAACCATAGCCTAATGTGTATTATACAAAATAATGCACATGGTTGTAACCATTTGGGTAAAACAATTCTACACAAAGGGAAAAAAGAACTACTTATCACTATAGAGAGTCATACATCTCTCTGACTTTGGCTCCGATGGTGTCATCACATAACACATTTGGCAGACATTTTAAGAATCAGGTAAGACAGTTTTTTTGAAATTGGAAGGCTGCTTTTACAATTTTCCAATGCTCTGGAACCACATTTAGGTAACTTATGTAAATTTAGTTTTAGCATTAATGAATACAACAGCCTTTCCTTTAGTCCCCTATGAAGTCAGATTTTTGAATAGTTTGTTGTCAAAATGTTGTTTAGGTATCCTTTAAGGCAGCCCCTGCTCTAGGTTGGTGCTAAAGTCCTGACTTGGCACTTTAGCTGAGGTAAATCCCTTTTTGGGGGATTTAGAAGTCTGTTCAGTAATAAACTTTCAAACTTCATACAGCAGCAGCACTAAGAGCTGTCAAAAAACGTTGCTTTCTCTTCAGAGATCACTCATAGAAACTCCAGGGTTAACTGTCAAAGCCTAGAATGTTTTAAAAAAACTCAATGTCCCATTGGCTAAGAAAGAGTAACTAGCTCCACCTCTGATTGGACTACTGCAGCTACCAATCAGATCCTTGCTGTCCTTCAGGAAAACCACATCCAACATGGCCACCCCCACACAGTCCTGTTCGACTTTGTAAAAATATCTTTTAAATCAAAACACTTTGGGCAGCTTCTGGCTGCAGGGTCAAACCCTCCTGGTCCCTATTGGTGGTTGCTGGGCTCAGGAGGCATATTTATTTATTGAAACATATCAGAATTATCAACCTTTGAGTCAGAAACTCATTTACAAAGGCTCCACATCAGAGTATTACATAGTACAGACAAAGAATAAACAGGTCAGGAAGTAGGACTGGTTAACAATGCACATAAAGGAAATAAAGCAACTATCAGGGTATACAGTGGAAATTTTACAAGACCTAGATACTAGGCAATCAGTATATTACATTGATTTGTATCTGTTCTAAACAGAATAGTATAATAATAGGCCACTGGAGAAAACAGCTGGGCCTAGGCCAATATGGATCTAACAGTAGGTCTATAAGGTTTTTTTTTGAAGCAGGACCAGCATAGGAAGAGGTCCTTTGTCATAACAGGAGCCCCATCGGAAGCTCCGTTTGGTGAGCTCCCAGGCAGGAGCAAGTCTCTGTTTATGAGTGACTCATGCTGCAAAGCATCATGGGACATGTAGTCCCAACACCACATTGGCCATTTCTCCTAATCCTCTGGAGGATTAATTGAGTCAGGAAGCTGTTTGAATTACTTTTATTTTGCTCATTTATATACCCCAGCCTCTTGCTGGTGTCCAATGGGGCTGGGGAGGTGAAAGTGAAAGCAGTGCTTCTGCCGAACTGTGCTGGGTGCATTAAGGTACCAAAAATAAATGGGAGCCTTTCCCAGCTTCTCGCCTTGCTTTGCAACAGAGCGGGGGAGCTCAGCCTACAGGCGGCTTGCCGGCCACACAATTGGACGCAGAAGGTGCCAAAAAATGGTTCAGTTGCTCCCTGGCACTGGAATCAGTCCAGAACAGGGGCAAGGGAGTGAAGATGCAAATGGCTCTGGCCATTAGAGGCAGCAACCGGGATCTCCGGTAAACTCCCGACTTGTGAGGAGGGTTAAATTCTCCCCCTACTGAACTCCTTGGCATCCTCGTCAAGACCTGAAAAATATAAAACACTGCAAATACAACAGATCACAGGGTATCTAATACACCTGATCCCTGTCTAAACACTTGTCTAATACACCTGCATTCTATCTGAACAGTATCAGCACTGAACTTTATTTATTTATTTAAACAGCAGTTTGAAAAAACCTTTGAGCCAGAGGCTCATTTACAAAGGTACCTTGTCACATAAAGGCAGAATCACAATACAACAGCATGTAAACACAAATGAGTACAAAACAATGTGGTAGAACATCACGTTAATACAACGGAGGGAGGACAACAATAATCTCGTGAGGCACTCTAACTTCAATGGTCATTAGCAGCTTACAAGTGGCATTGTCATATTGTTAGGGCCAGGCTAAAACTAGTAGCAATTACAGCTACGCAAACTAAATAGGTGGTTTCGTAGGGAGGTTCTGAAGCAGGATACAGAAGGGGCATCAGAGATGGATGGGGGCAATGTGTTGAACCAGGATGGGGCTCTGTAGCAGTAGGCTCTTTGACCATGTGCTGTCCTAGCCCTAGGGATTGATAGGGTGGTTTTGTCAGAGGAACGGGTATGCACTTGAGAGTTTGCATGTTGTGTGGTGGCCATCAAACCTGGTGGGGATAGCCCAAGAAGGGTTTTTTTAGTTATGATACAGGTCTGATATTTAAGCCGTTCATCCAGGTCAAACAGTACGGCTTTCGCATATAACTGACAAGTGTGCGTTAACCTGGAGGCCCCAGTGATTAGCCTACAGGCTTTGTTTAGTATGGTGTGAATTTTGTTGAGAGCGGTCTGATCAGCAGCACCGTACACAGGCAGCCCATAGTCCACCAGTGACAGGATGGATGAGGTGACAGCGAGTCGAAGGGCCTCGGGGGGGAGACAATTTTTGTGCCGGTGTAATATGCCTAGTCGGATATTTGCAGCTGTGGCGAGGGCTGAAATGTGGCCATGGAAGGAGAGAAAGGGGTCAAAGTAGATCCCAAGGTATTTATAGGAGCAGACTTGCTCAAGCATGAGCTTGGAGCTTGAGTGTATGTGGAGCTTAAAGTTGCACAACTTGTTTTGTGGGCGAGCAAAGACCATAGTTTTAGTTTTTTTGAGATTTATAAGCAGCCTATGTTCCTTGAACCATCCCTCGGCTTCATTAAATGATCTTCGCAGGGAGTCTTGGAGAGCGATAGGGTTACGATCAGCAGCAAAGATAACGGCGTCATCCGCATACAGTAATATATTACCATTACAGGAACCTGGCAGTGAGTTAAGGTAAAGGGAGAAGAGAAGCGGTCCAAGAATGGAGCCCTGGGGAACGCTGGGGAGGATGGGACGGATGTCAGAGCGAGCCCCGCCAATTTTGACACGCTGTGAGCGGGCTGACAGATAGCTGGCGCACCAGGAGATAGGCCCAGCGGCAAAGCCAGAGTGACTGAGGGTATCCAGAAGGAGGGGATGGGAGACGGTGTCGAATGCTTTTGAAAGATCTACAAACACAGCAGCAGCCAGGGAACCCTGGTCTAGGGAGGAGTGGAGGAAATTAGAGAATTCTAGGAGGGCAGTAGTGGTACTGTGGCCAGCACGGAAACCGTGCTGTTCTGGGCAGAGAATGTCACAGTTGGAGAGGTAGTCAGTAATTTGGGAGGCCACTACTTTTTCCAGAGCTTGGAAAGAGGGGAGAGAATGGAGATAGGCCGGTAGTTTCCAGCCATGGACCTGTCACCACCTTTAAGAATGGCTGTGACTGTGGCAATTTTCCAGATTGACGGGAATTGCCCCAGGCAGAGAGATATATTGAGTAGATTGGTAATTGGCTTAAGGACCAGATCTAGAACTTGTCGAAGGATACAGGGGTCCAGGGTGTCACCGCCCGTACTATTGCTCCTAAGGGCGTTGACTAGGTGAGGTCTGAGTTCTTGAGCAGTGTCCTGGTGGAGGTGAAAGTACGGGCGTGTTAAGACTGGTGCAGGCGAAGGGGGGGGAAGGTTGAAAAAATCCTTAGGGAGGATAGTGATAAGATCCGTAGAGGAGGTATTGAGGCAGTTAGCAATAAGGGCAGGATCGGAGGAGATAGTGCCATTGATACTGATCTGGGGGGGGGGGAGCGCGTACTTCCATTTAACTGTTTGATACTATCCCAGAAGGTTCTAGGATTCCCCCAAGAGGAGGTGAGCGAGGCCTGATAGTAATCAGCCTTGGCCTTTCTGATGGCCCAGGTACACTTATTTCTGGCAGCCGCATACACCTGTCTATCGCTAGGCCGGCCAGTTTCAGTAGCACGGTGCCATAGATTATCCCTATGTCTGAGTTGTTGGATCAGGGCTGGGGTCACCCAAGGAGCATTTTGCACCTTGGAGCGGCGGACTGTCAGAGGAGCAAAGATATCGCAGGCTTTATTGAATGTTTGGATAAAGAAGGTTAGTGCTGTATCAGCGTCGGGGCATATTGTATAGGAGACCAATCAATTTGGGACAGAAGTTCCATGAGTTTCATCAGGCCACCTGGCTTCAGGCGCCACCGGGGAAAGGACTGTGCTGATGATTTGGATACTGTGGAAGTCCAGTGAAAAAATATGGGCGAGTGATCGCTAAGCGAGTCGGGAAGGATTTGGATGTCGATGATCCGATTAGGGCGATTGGAGAGGACCACATCAAGAAGAGTACTAGTGCCTCTCTTTGGGTTAGTCCTAGTGGGGTGGGTGATGAGTTGGGTCATATCTACCACAGCAAAGGAGTCACGGGCAGAGGAGGAGAAGGGGCTAAGCCAATTGATGTTAAGGTCACCCACTAGTATTTGGTCCGAGGGGTGAGGCAGCGAGGAGAGGTATTCCGTAAGGGAGGCTAGAGCCGGGGTTTGGTTTCTAGGGGGTATGTAGGCTGTTGTTAGATAGAGCGGGCCCTTTAACGGGTCAGGGGTCAGCTTCAGGGTCAGCGCCTGAGCCCCAGAGTCAAGGGTAGGGGCTGGTAGGGCAAGTCCAGGGAGGGCTTCTTTAATGTAGATGGCACAGCCACCACCCTGTTTACCAGCCCGGTCAGCCCGGAAGAGGGAGTATCCAGGGAGGGAGACAAAGGAGTCAGGGGTGGATTTTGTCAGCCAGGTCTCAGCCAGGGAAATGACGTCTGGATTATGAGATTTGACCCAGCACTGGAGTGAGTCAAATTTTTTCATGAGGCTACAGATGTTCATGGAGACCACGCAGAGTCCAGAAGGGCCTGCGGCAGGGTTGTCGTGAACAGGGCCAGGTTGGGGTGAATGTTACCTGACAAGAGGAGTAGCATAACTAACACCCTGATCCAGGTAGCAGAGAAAAAGATTTCTCGACAGACACGGGAGGGGAGGGAGTTTCTGTATACAGGGAGTGGGCAGAGTGGCACAGGATGGGAAAGCAAGAATGATAAGTCTTACATGTGCATCAGGGGTGGGAGCTAGGCGGAGGCTGCTGGGTGGGCATGGTGGGCAGCTGCACCCAGTGGCTGCCAGGTGCCCAAGAGCCAGCACAGATACATCGGAGGGGTCCAGAACCACCCCAGATAGGGGCATAGCCACATGGCTTGTTTGCAATAGTGCGGAGATAGTTGGGTATGACAGTGGTAGTAGACGTAGGTTGAGCATGAGGCATGTCCAGAGGTGAGCGGTTAGCATAGTGCTAAAGAGCTAAAACAGGTACGGAAGAAAGAAGTGGAGGCAGATTACCTGAGACCGTTAGTGTCACTTTGGTTCAGTGGTAGTGACACCGCCTCTGGTATACAGGGTACCAGGTTCAAGACTCACCCCGGGTATTAGGAGAAAGGACCAGGGGAAGGGTCAAGGGAGTCTGTGTCCGAGCGCCGGGGCAGTAGAGGTTGGCCCTAAAAATAGGGAGCTCAGTAGCGACTCCTAGTGGTCAGTAGTGACAGGCTGGGATCGCTTCCAGAGGGGGTTCAGAGGGGTAGCAGTTATAGATTAGACAGGAGGCTGAAAGGTAAGGAGAGTAGAGGCCAAGGGGGGGAGGAGATGCAGCAGACAGGTGAGGAGAACCAGCAAGTTTGCAAGGTGCCTGAGGAGGTGAAGGAGAGTGATGGCCAGGGGAAGGGGGGAGAGATGCTGTTGGTAGGTGAGGAGAGCCAGCCGGGGGTACAGGTGCTATCAGGGCTGGAAATAAAGCGAGAGATTGCTGAGTCCCTCTGGTGGTCAGCAGTTATAACCTGCAAATGGGAAAGTGGGGAGATAGGAAATGATGTCACAGGGGAGGTTCTATAACTTAAACACTGCCGGTGGGTGGGGCGGGCAGGGCAGATGATGCGAAGCGTCGTCGGGCTAGCACCCCACAACAGGAGTCAAGCAGGAGGGTGACAGAGGTGCTCTTTACCTCTTTGGCCGTTTCCTTCGGAGAGCAGAATTCAGCCCCTCTGAAAGGGGCGCTGGTGTCCTGGGCCTGCCGTGGTCGGCAGTGCGCTTGTGGAGGGGGGGATGCAGCCTAAGAAGGGAAGAGAGACAAAGAATCTGAATTAGTATGCAGCGGGACGTGGGGGACTGAGTAAGGCCAGTATCCTACTGCGCATGCGTAGCTGTCAGAGTGGCAACACTGCGAGTCAGGTAGGGGGATTATTCCATAAATTACAATTCTAAAACAAAACTATACCGCTACACTGTATCTGAAAGCTAGACAATAAGGCAGGCAGTAGCTAAGTGTCCAGGTATAATGAAAGAGTGTGCAGCATGCGTAACTCAAAATGTCACAACACTATGGTAACCCAGTCCTTAAAGTTCCCTGCTGTTTCACTCACAGACTAGGGCAGTATGCAATGTGAACAAGGCGGAACAAAAAACAATCAGTACTCCTGTGGGCATGAAAAAGAGAGTCCTTAAAGCTACCATGCAGGTAGCACTCCACAACAGGAGTCAAGCAGGAGGGTGACAGAGGTGCTCTTTACCTCTTCGGCCATTTCCGTCGGTGAGCAGAATTCAGCCCCTCTGAAAGGGGCGCTGGTGTCCTGGGCCTGCTGCGGTCAGCAGTGCACTTGTGGGGGGGGGGATGCAGCCTCTTCGTCCGTTTCCTTCGGTGAGCAGAATTCAGCCCCTCTGAAAGGGACGCTGGTGTCCTGGGCCTGCCGCGGTAACAGAACACAGGGTATACATCAGTAACAGCATTTTCACACCATGGCTTGAGGGCAGCACAAGGGGGGAAATACCAGTGAGACTGGCGGCAGATTAACACTTTTATGCACCATATTTACAGGGAGGTCAGAGAGAACACCTGGGACATTGTGAGTTTTACTTGGTGTTTGACTTCTCTTCCAGAACAGTGGGGTACCACTAGCTACTCTGCAACAATTAGATCAGGATCATTGATGGGTCCTGCATACTCTGCCAGAGTGGGTTCAAATTTTTCAATGTCCTGGGGTGGTTCTATTACTGGAGTCCTAATATCCTCTGTATTGGGAGCGATGTTTGTAACTGTGGGCCCAGATTCGGTCAGAACAAAGGATGCTGCTGTTGTATTTAATGGTTTGGAATGACTTGCCTTACTCACTCTGGGTGCTGAAGGAGGAAGGTCCATGGGGAATGGTGCAGGCTGATATAGACAGGACATTGGACAACTGTAAGGTTCCTTATCCTCCGAGCTACTGTTGACCGCATCAGACTGAGTTGCAAGGGGGCAACATGTAGTTCTGGCTGAGCCAGATGGTTCCAACTTGTCCATGTCTCATTTCTGGTAGCTGGCCTCCTGGGCAGTGAGAGAGGTACTGAGTTAACAGGTTCAGACAAAAGTTGATCAGTTGGCAAGAGATGGTCTCGATGCAACAGTTTTAACCAGATTTCCTCATTCCATTCTTAGTCAATAAACTGGCAAGTTTGGAAGCTGTTCTACAATTACATATGGGTCAGGTTTCCATCGGTCTTCAATCTTGTGTTTGCCTGGGATCCCCAAGTTCCGAATCAGTGCTCAGTCCCCTGGCTGGAGAGCTTGCTCTCATACTCTCTTGTCATATCTCATCTTGTTGGAAAGGTTGGACTTCTCAGCTGCTTCTTGGGCCACCTGGTAGGCTTCTTTTAGTTGTGCACACAGCCTCTTGGCGTACTCCAAGTGTATCTCTGGTAAGGCGCTGTCAGACAACACCCTAAAACATAGGTTCACGGGAAGTCTGATTTCTCACCCGAACATCAAAAAATAGGGAGACAATCCTGTTGAGTCATGTTTGATACAGTTGAATGTATGGACTAGGAAAGATTCTTGCTGGTTTCAGTATGGCTTTCTGTTAGGATCCAAAGTTCCCAGCATATTAAGAAGTGTTCTATTGAATATCTCAGGCTGAGGGTCACCTTGTGGATGGTAGGGGGTAGTATGAGACTTCTTAATGCCCCAAATGCTTGTAAGTTCTTTTTTTTTTATTTAGTTGTTTAACCAGGATTAGCACACTAAGCTGAAAGCTTTACTACAGGAGTGACCTGGGCACACAGGGAAGTTAAGTGATTTGCTCAGGGTCACACAGTATGCAAGTGGAAGCTGTGGGATTCAAACCCAGGTCTGATCTGCTGGATGTCACCAGATTTGCAGCTCAGAGCCTTAAACCGCTGCGCTATACTGCCTTTGATCGCTTTTGATAGTCCTTCCTAGGTTTTCGTGGATACTACAGGAGATTTAAAGTACTCCTCGATGATACGGCCATTGCACAGATTGACCATAAGACCAAATGTCAAAAGCGCTATATTGCCCATCTTTGATGGAGTGACTCTCAAAGTTTCTCCTTTGGTCAGAGTGAAGGCATTTGGGGAGTCCATAATGTACAAAATACTTTTCACACAAAACTTTAGCCACGGTGGTTGTTTTCTGGTCTTTTGTGGGGAAAACCTGGGCATAGCAGGTGTTGTGGTCAGTTACTACTAGGATGTTACTGATCCCCTTCCCAACAGGTTCAAGGGAAAGAAAGTCCATACAGACCAAAGCCATTGGCCCAGTACTGGTGATATTTACAAAGGGAGCCACCCTTTTGGGTAGAGTTTTATGGGTGATGCACTGGTTACAGCGTTTACAATGTCTTTCCACCTCAATGGGCATATGTGGCCAGTAGAAGTGGTCTTGTACTAGGCCCAAAGTCTTAAGAACTAGTTGCTGTTTGGAAAAGTGTGCTTGTGTTTTGGTGATTCAATACAACAGTCCATTCTTTTACAAAAGCTTGTCCCACTTCCTTAGGAGAAGCGGTACATCAGGCAGATTAGATTTCACTTGAGAGGATGGCAAGCCCTTCTCTTTGGCTTGGATGATGTCCCACATACTGGGATCCATCTGCTGTGTACGTCTTACATCTGCAGGACATAGGTGAGGCAAAGAGGTATTATGCACTGTGGTGATGCATGCATATACTTCCTGCAGCCAGCACAGGTGAAAGGTCTCATGCCATTTTCATGCTCTTGGTAAAGTACAGCACGCAATCCTTCCATGCTGGCATCAATGTGAAGGGTGTATGGTTTAGTATAGTCAGAAAAGGCCAATACAGAGGATTCTGTTAGGCATCGAAACATTTCTTGAAAAGCATTCTCACAGCAGTCCATCGGTCTTCAAAAAAGTTAATTGGTCTTAAATTATTCAATGGGGGGTTATTTGTGGTCCCCTGACATTTGGTCTTATGGGTTGGAGGATATCCCTGAGTCAATCTGTGCAATGGCCTCACCATCGAGGAGTATTAAATCTCCTGTAGTATCCACAAAAACCTAGGAAGGACTGAAGCGTTTTCAAGTTGGTAGGTCTTGGTCATGTTGTAAGAGCTTCTGTTTTTTTCTGGATCAATGGTAATACCTTGATTGGAAATTATATGTCCAATGCACTTCACAGCAGTCTGGCAGAACTGACATTAGTCCAGGGAGAGTTTTAGACTATGTTCCTTCAGCCAGTCCAGAACCTTTAGTAGTCGGGCTTCATGTTCTTCCAGTGTTCTCCCAAACACTATGAGGTCATCCAATTAAACTAGGAACTCTTGAAGATTCATATCACCCACCACCTTCTCCAACAGTCACTGGAAAGTTGCTGGGCACCAGATACTCCCTGTGGCATATGCTCAAATTAGAAAAATCCAAGTGGACAGATAAAAGCCGACTTTTCCTTATGTTCCTCAGTCATCGGTATTTGGTAGTAACCACTGTGCAAGTCCAGAACAGAGAACCACCTACTCCCTGTGAGGCTGTCTAAGGCATGGAGTACTGGTCCACCACTGTCCTTTGGTTAAAGGTTTGATAGTCAATACACATTCTTATAGCATCATTCTTCTTTTGGGTCACCACTATAGGTGAAGCATAGATGCTCCGAGACTCCTTTATGATCACTGCCACCAAGAGCTCTTGCAGATGTCGCCTAACATCTTCAATGTCAGCAGGTGCTAGTCTTCTCAACCTTTCTCTAAACAGGCGGTTGTCGTGTTGACGTATACGATACTCCTCCCCCTTGGCACATCCCACATTCCACTCATGACATGAAAAGACATCTGACCATTTGGCCAACTCCTGTTGTAATTGTTTTTTCCAGGTGGGCGGAATGGGAGATGAACAAAAATTGAAAAACCCTTCATCCAGTCAAGTGGTCTTCTCCTGATGGGACGGAGCCACTACTACATCAGCAGTGTAAAGGTGGGCTAGTACTGTACCAGAGTGTACCGACAGATCTTTGTGCATCTTGTTCTTTAACTTTATGTTAATCCTTTTAACCATCACTTTGGTTCCAGGAAGCACTCCTCCTTGAACCATCAGACCAAAACCTCCTCCTGGGGACTCCACAATGACAATCTGATCTGAAAGAGATTCATGGCAATCCATAGCGCCTTCCACCAGGCACTCAACTCCAGGGGACACAATCAAAGGCTCTTTCCCTTCTTTCTTTATGACTGACAATCCCCTTAGGGTGGTTGCAGCCCTTGGCCTCCCTCTCTAGGTTAGGGGTACTCACAGTGGCATAAATTGGTAGTCTGGTAGTTTCTTTCCCCTGCCTTCTGCAGGCACAAGTGAGCCAGGAGTCCAAACATACTGTCATTGGTTTCAGTCAACACAAGTGTCTTGTCCAGTATCTGGGCATCAGGACAAATTAGAGCTAAGGTGTCAATCTTTTAAGGGACTCCAGCAAAAGACTCTGGAAATTCAATTTGGACAGCGATGTAGCCATCATATGGGGTAGCTGGCAGTGCTCAGTCCCCATACAGAAAGTCCTTCCAAAGGTTGCAAGGGCAAATGTCTCAGTTATGTCTGGTAAAAAAATCAGTGGATACAGGTGACCTGAGACCCACTGTCCAGTATGGCTTCACACGAGTATCCCTCAATTGAGACCTTTATGGTTGTGGTAGGACCCATCAGTCCTGACAGCAACTTGTTTCTAACAGATGCAGTGGGATTTGTCCATCTTATGGAGCTGTTCACTGTTGGAGTCCCGGGTTGCTCCCTCACTGGGCTCTGCTGTAGTGTCCCTGTGGCTGTTGCTGTGTTTCACATTTTTGGTACACGAGCTGCCGGTTCTCAGGCTTGCTACACCCTTGTGTGAAATGTCCATTTTCTCCACAGTGAAAGCAGAAGAATCTACTTCTGGGTAATGTTGAGGGTCAAGGCCTGACCCTTTGAGCAGACAAAGGATTCAGTGGGTGTCCATGACCAGGTGGCAGGGAGTTGGCTCATGGGCATGACATCTGTGCCCTCTGTAAGGCCTTCACACACTCTGTGAGTTCTTCTACTGTGTTCTCATGTCTGGGGTGTTTCTTTGTTCTCGGCAACTGTCAACGTGAGACTGCAGAGGGATGGCTTTTCCCATGGGCATCCATATTCCTCTTCAACTTTGTAAAATATCTTTTAAATCAACACACTTTTGGCAGCTGGCCCGGTGGCGCTGAGGATTGAGGTGCTGGATGCCACACCTCACGCCACGCTGGAGACCTGTGTTCAGGAGTGAGCGCGGGCCATCGGGGGGGTCAGCAGGGGAGAAGAAGGACTGAACATCCCAGGGACAGCTCTCCTTCTCCAGGGAGGGGGGGCGAACAGTTGGTGCATGGCTGGCCCCTAGTGGTGGCTGGGGGCTGGCACACCGACGCTGCAGACATTGGGTCAGAGAGGGGGCAGACACCTGATGGAGTTCACGCACAGGAGTGTGCATGGTGCCATTGTTGGTGTCCTGCATGCTCCGCCTCTGAAGGGGAGAAAACCAAGAGGAAAGAGCTCACAGCAGATGATGGGGAGCTCACAGGTTCCGCCCCCGAATAACCACAATGCCGGCCTTTGTACTGGATCCTGTTTCAGTGACCCTGCCATGTGGAATAAGCCCTGGGGGTAGCTGATTGGCTGGTAGACATTGGGGATGGGGCTGGGTCTCCCTCCAGACAGAAAAAGGACCATGGAGCAGGAGTATAAATGATAAGAAAAAAAACACTTTGGGCAGCTTCTGGCTACAGGATCAAACCCTCCTGGTCTCTACTGGTAGTTGCTTGACTCACGGGGCATATAAAGGGGACAGAAGCCCCATCTGAAGCTCTGTTTGGTGAGCTCCCAGGCAGGAACAAGTCTCTGTTTATGAGCGACTCTTATGCCACAAAGGATCACTAGACATGTAGTCCCAGCACATTGGCCTTTTCTCACTTTCTCCCCAACCTGTTGGAGTCTTAGCTGGGCTGGGGAGCTGTTTGAATTACTTTTGTTTTACTTATTTATGTCCCCCAGACCCTGCTGGTATCTGATGGGGCTAGGGAAGTGAAAATGGTGCTTCTGCCACACTGTGCTGGATGCATTGAGGTGCCGAAAATAAATGGAGACCTTCCTCCAGCTACCTGCCCCTTTGGAACAGTTTGAGGGGGTGGGGGACCTCAACTTGCAAGCAGCTCGCTGGCTGTGCTATCAGGTACAGGAGGTGAGAAAAACAGTTAAATTTTACCCTGAACCTGGAATCTATCCATAAGAGTTTCAGGTGAGCAAAGATGCAATTGGCTCCAGCCACAAGAGGCAGCAATCAGGATCTTTGGTAAGCTTCCAACTTGGGAGAGGGGGGTTACATGGAGCTTCCAGCTATATTTCAATTTCAGCTAACACAGAGCTAGTTTTATTTAAATACCAGGCAGAAGGTGCTCCTTCTGTGCATGGGATCCCTTCCTAAAGTTCAGCCGTGCAAAAGTACAGTACATAAGGAAAAAGGCATCCTGGGTACTGAGCCCCCTGTTTCACATACAACTGACACAACCCAGGCATTGAATTCAGCGTTTTCTGAGTAGTCTCACAATAATAGGGAAAATGAACTGGTAGATGCCGACATGCTGGAAACTGACCTAGGCTTGAAGTCCTCTGGCCAGGCTCAGCAACCAGAGGCATTGGAATTGCAGCATCCCGAGTCACAGAGTGAGGGAGAGGGGAACCCAAACATAATTTCAAACACTGCTGGCCCTGAGAGACCTCCTAGAGGTTTGGTAAAGTAGCAAGGGTCACAAAGTTACGCAGATTATTTCTTGCCAAACACTGAACCAGCTAAGAGACAGAATGCAGTATGCATTCAATACAGAGGTGGGTTAGAAGACCCTCCTTACTGCAGACACACAGCCTGAATCCTGTTGAAGAATAATTTGTGGTTTATAGCTACTGAAATTTACACATTGATTAATACCCCTAGTGACCCCCGTTTTGATGTTCGCTTTAAGGCTACAACTAGCCTAGAGGGGTTTTGAGCAAAGCATCACTAGGTCAAGAACTCTTCAGTCTGAATACCATTCACTGTGATACATTTTTTTTTCAGTTTAATATGCAGTATTGAATTTTCATCTTTACTTTTGCTATTACAGCAAGAACAACAACAACAACAACAAAAAAAAGAAAAAAGAAAACATCACTAGAATCAGCACAATTAAAAAAAGACACCCCTTAGCAAACAGAGTAGCAAAAGCAAGTCTACGCGTAAAAACAGTTGAAGTCAAAGGAGGTGACTATCTATAACTGACGGGCCTATAATGGGATAGCGATGACCATAACAATAATGCACGGCCTCGTTCAACAAAAAATGAAACCTATCTACAAGAAAAAAGTAAACTATACACATCCCCTTCCCTCCCTCCCACCCCAACCCCACCCCACCCCTGGAGCATATAATAACAAAGTGATAAAGATATAGCAAGGCAAAAAAACTTTACGTCAAAACTGAGTGGAGGCCAGGGACCATGTGTCAACCCTAAAGCTGTCTGGGGCTAATAGATACAGCGTTCCCACCGAGGGGAGTCAGGAGCCCCTCGAGTCATCGGGAGCTACCTGGTCTGTATGGATAGCTGGGACTAGGGCAAGAAATGGACCCCAATGGGCATTACAAGCTGATGTTCGATTGTTCTGCTGGGCTGTATGTTTTTCTAGTTCCACTGCCTGGAGTAATTCCGCATGCCACTCTTGGAGGGGTAAATCCCGACGGTCCATCCAGTGATGGGCAATAACCAGCTTCGCTGTTGCAGAGATGAGAGCCGTATGAGCCTTACGAGTTCCCAACATATCCACAGGGAAAAGTCCAAGGAGGCAAATCTGTGGGGTAAAGTAAGGCTCAAGCCCCAGTATAGGGTCAAGTGCCCTTTGGATTCTGTGTCAGACGGAGGAAGCGCGGTCACAATCCCAAAGACAGTGTTTGGTGGTTCTTTCCTCTTTGTCACAAACAGGGCAGAGAGGTGAGTCCAACCACCCCATTCGGTACAGACAGGCATGATTAAAATACATCATATGCAAGATGTGGAATTAGAGGTACCGTAGTCGGTCCTGCTTGATAAATTTGTACAAATCCTGCCAAACTTTGATCCAGTCCCTGTCATCTGCTGATAGATTGAGTTCCTGTTGGCAATAGAAGCAGATCCCTTTTGGGAGCTGTGGGTCTTTAGCCTGTAGAATTTTATAAAATAGGGATATTGTATGGGGCTGGGAAGCAGCCTCTAAAAGTGATTACTTCACTGGGTTGGCAAGAGGGGACCAGTGAGTGCTCCTTTTAGTTGAAGCAGTCTGAAGGGGCATAGGACAAGAGGTTGGAGCCTCAGCTGGAGCTCAGCCACCGCACCCACCCTGTCATTTACCAGAAGGGTGGAAACAGGAGTCCCCCAAAGGTTAGGGCAAAAGGCAGCCGGGATAATACGTTTCGTAATTTTAAAGTTGGGATTTTCCAATATCGACTGATCCAGATCTTGGCAAAAGAGGTGGAGAGGAGAGGAGAGAGCAAATTTGATGCAGAGCCTTAATGGACCATCAAATAGGAGGTATCTTTAAAGAGGAGGGGAGTTCAGATGGCTTAGAGTAAAGGAGAGATTGCAGGGCAAGGCCATGGGATCAGCACAATTGCTGTTCCAGACTTTGCCATTGAAGAATATAAACTGATGTGGCCTCGTCTACAGGGGCTGTGCTCCATCTGAAGATCTTACTACAGTGGGTAGCACAGTAATAAAGGAAGAAGTTGGGAAGATGCAGGCCACTCATCTCTTTGGGATAGGTAAGTTTAGAGTACATGCAGCATACCCCTTTCCCTTGCAAGAAGAAGTCAGAGAAGAAAGAATGCAGCTGGGAAAACCAGCACTTGGAGAGGAAAGGACCTAGCATACTTTTTGATCACATCAATACGGCCCCACAGAGAGAAAGAGAGGGAGATGTTTTTGACATTGTAGATCTGCTTTGATGGTAACCAGGACTGGTGAAAGATTAAGCTTAATTATGTGTGATAAGTTGCGTGGTAATTTGACTCCGAGGTATGCAAGGTCTGTGGGTTTCCAAGCCAAACCCAGGTCTGTGACCCAGTGTTTCTAGACAAGGTGATTTAGGGGCATAACACAGGTTTTGCCTAGGTTAAGTTTATATCCTGAAATTTGTGAGAAGCAATATATGCAGAGAAGCAATATGTTAAGTGTTGCAGGAATGGGAGACTGTGGGTACTCCAAGTGTAAGAGGAGGTCATCAGCATAAGCTGATAGAGGAAAAGAGAGCTGCCCTATGCGAATGCCTTGGACCTCTTTTCAGAGTTTGTAAGGAATGAATGAGGGGTTCCAGACAGAGGTTGAAAAGGAAAGGTGAGAGGGGGCAACCCTGTCTGGTACCACGGGCTAGAGAGAAAGGGTCAGAAAGAACTCCATCGCAGTGAACTCTAGCTGTTGGGTTGGAGTAGAGTACCTGGAGCCAATCACAGAAGGAGAGGGGAAGCTGAACCTCTCCAATACCGCAAATAAAAAGAGCCAGGAAACCCAGTCAAATGCTTTTTCAGTGTCTAAGGAGACCGAGGGGATAGGGCTGTTGTTCGCTAGAGCTCTAAGGTGAAGTATTTTGTGCATCTGGTCAGAGGAAACCCAGCCCGGTACAAAGCCCACTTACAAGTGGCTCAGTAGGCCCTGCCAGACTTGGTGCATCTGATTAGCTAAGATTTTAGCCATGATTTTAATATCCATGTTCAACAGGGATATGGGACGACAGTTGCCAGGCAGGAGGTGGGGATTTACCGGGCTTCGGACGCACAGAAATCCAGGCCTGCATAAAAAAGTAGTCAGCCAATCCGGAGGAACGCAAGTCATTGAAAAGCTGGGAGAGGAAAGGAACTAGTGTTTCCTGAAAGGCTGCATAAAACAAAGCATTAAAGCCATCCGGACCTTGAACCTTTACCTTGGGAAGTTGGGCTATCCCCTGCTTGACCTCAGAAGTTGAGATCGGGGCCTGTAAGAGTGCTTGCTGTGCAAGGGTAAGGGTGGGAAGGGGTACGGAGTCCAGGAAACGGTTTATAGAGAAAGCGTCAAGCAGATAGTCTGCCTCTGTCATACATTAGCTTTCATAATATTGTTTAAAAGTTGCTGCTATTTCCCTAGGCTTAGTAGGGATCGGGCCAGGCAAAACAGGTTGTAGGCTTTCAATCAGATTTCTGACCTCCAATTGATGAAGCCGCAAAGTTAGCAGTTTCCCAGCTTTCTCCCTTGATTCCAAGTAATGGAATTTAATCCGTTGGAGTGCCAGATCGGCTTTCTCAGCCAGGAGGCCAAAGTACTGAGCCTGAAGTGAATTTAATTCGGCCCAACTGCTCGTGTTAGAAGAGGAGGAAAGGTCATGTTCCAATGCCCTGATTTGTTGGAGTAGTTGCGCAGTGGTTTCCTCCCTAATTTTCTTAGCTTTGGCAGCTAGCCTAATACATTCACCCCTAATGGCACATTTTGCTGCCCCCCACAGCATATCTAGCGAAGTAATCGAATCAAGATTACCTTTAAAAAGTTTTGGATATACAGAGTGAGAGTTTGAGCTACCTGTTTATCTCGTAAAAGTCCAGAGTTAAATCTTCAGATATTGTCTCGAGCTTCCACCCCCCCCAATGGGTGCTGCATGTAGACTGGGGTATGATCTGAGAGGACCGGCGGGAGGATATCACAAACCACTAACCCGGGAGAATAGACAGGGGCATTAGAAAGTAACTGATATGAGAAAAAGAGTTGTGAGGAAGGGAATGAAAGGTCTATTGTTTGTCCATGGGGTGCAGGATTTGCCAAGGGTCTCCTAGCCCCAGGGTGTCCGTCAGTTCTCATAAACCCCTTGGGGCCATGGAGAGACCTCTGCAATGCCCCCCCCAACTTGTCATCCACATTATGAAAGACTAGATTCTAATCCCCATATAAGATTATTGAGAAACCAGAAAAAGTGGAGATCTGAGATAAGAGCTTTGTGAAGAAACCAGGGGAGTCCACATTTGGGCCATATATGCACCCTAATACCACTTACATTAACCCAAGATGCCCCTACAAGAGAAGAAATCGACCCTCCGAGTCTTGAACCATGGCTGACAGCTGTAAGGGGGTACCCCTGTTAATTGAGATGCCCATGCTTCCTTTTTTACTACTGGCTCCAGCACTGAAGGCTTGACCAACCCACTCCCTGCGAAAAAATAAAATGTCTTCCTGTTTAAGATGTGTTTCCTGGAGAAACACCACATCAGTATGATACTTATTGAGGTTGCAGAGAATCATGTAGCGTTTGCATTTAAGATTCGCCCCTTTTATATTTCAGGACAATAATTTATATATAGTCCCCATAATGCCCTGCCTTTAGAGAGGGTAACTCGACCTCCAGTAGTAAAGAAGGCAACTTTTGAAATGCTTCAGTCCCGACCAGCCCCCCACACCCCCACTGCCCCGCATAAGCAACCGCACCTTGAGAAATGGATGAAATAAAAGCAAAAATGGCAAACTTCCCCTTCCCCTCTCCCACCACCCATCACTCCCCCACTAACCAAATAGTCCATTTCTCTACTCTGTATCCCCCCCAACCCGCCAAACTATGTACAAAATACAATCCCCCAGCCCTAAAGGTCGCTCCTCTAATGTATTTGTGTACGTGATGTAAACCATCCTCAGAGCAGGCCCCCTCCCCCCTCATCTCCGAAACTAGTAAAAGGCAATTAAAACAAAGCAAAACCATTTAAGGCAAAAAACATTGCAAACATTCTCAAGAAAAAAACCCATGTTGACCATCCCCTCCTAAAGACTGGGTTCATCCTGGACAGAGCTCGGAGTCAGCATTCATTCATGATACTGTAGTACAAAACCAAGCAGCAGGTACCCAACAGCGGATTGATAGATCCTATCCCAGAACCAGGGGTCAGAGACCGCCCCACCACCTGGCTACTCAGAGACCAACCCGGGGAGAGCATGCCAGGCTCCCTCAGAGTGACCACCGAGGACCAAGCATCGAGCCAGGCCGGCCCCTCCACCATGACCGGACACACCACAGCATCACCATCCCTCCTTAGGTTAAAATGTGGCCCAAGCCACAGTAAATGCAGAGAACCAGTGGCCCTACTGCCCCCCCTAAGGCAGCCGGCATGGTAGTAATTCTTAGGAGCTGCCACATCGGGTGAATAGAAAGGCAAACCTCTTCGCAAGTGGCAAATTGCCCCTCATGCTATAGCCCCAGTTCAATAAGTATGTGGCAATACAGAGTTCCAAGAGTGGAGGAGGGGAGCTATCCACGGCTCCGCCCCTGTGAACGGCTATGCCTTTACATGCTGCAAGGGGGGGGGTTGGGGCAGCCCGTAATACAAATCACGGCTCCAGCTTGGGAAAGGGCCTGAGATCCAAGTCCTACGTCCGAGCCCGCCATCCAGGATTAAGTGCTTGAAAGACTGGGGGGGGGGGACATGCTCCCCCCAACACCCTGGGGCTCCTAAAAGAAGGTGAGAAGCAGGAAGGCATATGCCCCGGTGTGCCACAGCAGCAGGGAAGAAGGATCACCCCACCCCAAAAGCCCGGTCCCAGTGAATCAACAAATAAGGGTCCTACCTCATACCCTCTCCAGGGTCTCCAAGCATGCCATGGCAGCCCTGACCATAGATCTCTGAGACAGGGAAAGTCATTGTCTGTAGCTGCCTCTTGGTAGGGAAACGAGGTGAATGAGCAGGAGTAGTCTATGTGTCACGGGGCTGCTGTATATGTTGACTCTGCCCGGGAACTCTTCCCCAATGCGATCTCCAGAGGTGTACAGTGCCAGTCTGATCAGGAGATGAAAGAGAAAGGGGCAACCAGACAGCCAGTTCTACCAAACGAGTACTTAATTAACCATAGACTTGATCAAGATCCTCGCTAATGGTAGTTAAACGCTATATTCATTTGAGGTCTGGAACAAGTCCGGAGACAATGCTGGCAATTCAATCCTAACCTGTCCCGTCGAATCAAATGACTTAGGGGTGCCCTGGTGTATCATTTGCAGCTTAGCAGGATGCAGCATTTTGAACTGGACTCCAGCTGCAATGTGTTTCAAAATGTAGGGTTCAAATCTGCCCTCTTGAGCCTGACAGAGTGTGGGAGATCTTGTGAAATTCTTAACTTGTGCCCCTACCAAATGAACTCTTTCAGCTCCTGAAGTTTAGACAGAATATGCACTTTATCTAAGTAATTCAGGAGCTTAAAAATCAATGGACAGGGTGGAGAGTTTGGGGGTGGGGCACTGGTCTGAGTGCCATGTGTGCCCTTTCCACGATATAGCTTGGGCCGTTAGGAGAGGGCCCTGCGATCTAACTGCAAAATCTTTATACAAATAGTACTGGATTTTCTCCCTCCTCTCTCTCTCGTAAGCCCAAAAGTAGGAGGTTATTCCTCCTGCTGCGCCCCTCGAGATCCTCAACCTTTTCTTCTAGCTTTTGAGCTTTCGGTGAATTGCTGTTGAGTCCTGCTCCTGTCTGCTTCTCCAATCATCGAGGGAGCTGATCCAGACCTCCACATCCCCCATCCTACATGAGAGAGCTTCAGAGATAGCCTGGAGACTGGTGAGTTGGGTGATAATCCCCGGCAATGCTTCTTTAAGTGGTGAAAGCGCTAAAAGAAATTTCTCTTCTGAGAGCAGGGTGGGAGCAGCAGGCATTTTAGGGTTGGAGCCCGACTGTGTTTTAGGCTTCTTGGATGCTTTTCCTTTTCAGGCGTATTTGGTGTGGTGTGGGTAGGTCCTGTAGGCATCATCTCTGCCTCCATGCTCTTTTAAGAGGGCCCAGACACAAATGAAGCAGGTCGAGAGAGGTGGCAGACAGTAAGCAGACCCAGGAGGTACAGATTAATGGGTTTAGCTAGAGTTATGCCAGTAGAAAACCATAATTTAATGGAGCCAAGGAGCAGAGCTGAGAGCAATGCGTCTTACTTGCTCCGACCCATCACATGACTGCCACTGTGATACATTTACGAAATATGAACTTAAAACAGTTTCCATATTTTTCAAAAATGAGGTGATTAGTATTCTGGACATGTTTACACTGGTTAAAAAAAGTGCACAGTAACTGGAACTCCGGATCCAATCATGGATTTGAAGAGTATCTGGACAGGAGGTTGGCGCATTAGGGTTAAACTTAACCATAAAGACAAGGGTGTTGAACATCTGCCAAATTGATTTTTTCCCCTGGGGAGGGATAGAGGAATCTTGGTCTATATGGGACAACCAAAAGTCTGTTACTGGTGTGACACCAAAAGACATCTGAGTAGCACCTGTGACACTCTGCAATGAGGACTATGCACGGAATTAGGACATGCAAGTAGTTTATGCCACAATAAGATGTGATGTAATTTATGCGATGAAGAAGGCCACCCATTTAGATTATGCCATTGGGTCTGTCACAATAGAAGTGCTGATATGAATCAGGCTGAGAGCAGGATTACTGTGTGTAAACACAGCTCAAAGGACGCACGCAGAACAAAGTGTACAGTATGTATTCCACCCGGAAAAACAACTTCTAGAAGAATGCCATCTGGAGCAAATCCAATAAATCCAGGTGATGAACGAAATCCTTCCACCTAAGCACTTGTGCAGGACAATATTACTAAGGTTCATGCTAAGGGGTAAGGAGCAAAAAAAGGCTTAGTACTAGCCCATGATCTCTCCTATTTCTTTACCCATAATAGGCTAGTTTATGTCCTTCGAGAATGTGAGAGTCTAGTTTTCTTTTAAACTGGGCTTTATTTTCCAAACATATGATGTCTTCGGGTAGTTTATTCCATGGGGACACCACTCTCTGTGTGAAAAAAGCCCTTCTTCTGTTGGTATTGAATTTAATATGTCTTAACTGAAGAGGGTGACCCCTAGTATTTATGTTAGCATTTTTGTAATGTAGGTTTAATTCATTTAGCATATAATCATCCTGCATTATGTCATAGCACAATAATAGGTCTTTTCTTATTCCAGTTTCCAGTGACGAGTTGTAACCTGCCAAGTCGTTGCTCATATGTTACTTTTTTAGTGTATGTATATTTTAGTAACTTGTCTCTGTACCCTTTCAACTTGTTCCACTCCCCCCTTTGAAATTGGACCCCAGACCTGGCCCCATAGTCCAGTAAAGGTCTGACATATGCCTATACAGTGGCATGACGACCTTTGACTTCTACTCTTGAAGTTTCTTTTTATGTTCCACAGCACCCTTTTTGCCTTTGTAATCTGCTTATTACAATGTGATTTATATGAGAGTTTACAATCAATTAGTATACACAAGTCTTTTTCCTCCTTGGATTTCTGCAACGGAGTGCCTTCATAAAATAGTGTGATTCGCAGTTATTTTTGCCAAGGTGAATTACACAACACTTATTTATACTAAAGTTCATACCTTTTTTGGTTGCCCAAGTAAAGATATTATCTAGGTCTGATAGTAACATTGCAGCCTCGTTACCATTTGTGACTACACCTACCAGTTTAGTATCCTCTGCATATTTCACAGTTTCATAGTATTGTGCAGGTTCTTAAAGCCAGTGGCCCATTACGAACCCGCCACCACTGAATTAGTGATGGAAGCTATATTTTTCTTTATCCAAATGATGGTCCAGATTTTTTTTAATTGTTCTACTGTCTTACTCATAACTACATAGCTTGGTAGTGCATTCCATATAGGTGGAACTCTATGTGTGAAGAATTTTTTCCTCCTAGTTGTTTTACTTATAGTGGTCTTAAGCTATAGGTTATGGGATCTAGTATTATTCTGTTATTTGTTTTTCAAGACAGATGGTAGCAAACAGTGAGTTGTTTTGGAATGTTTTAAATATATAAATCAGATCCCCTCTAAGTGATCTATATTCTATGAAAAACAGATTTAGAGTTCTTAATCTATCATTGTAGCCCTTGTTTTTTTACATTACTAATTTTTTTTGTGACTCTGTGTTGGACCCTCTCAACCATTTTTTTGGTTCCCATAGCCATTGGGGGTGCAGAAAGGAGCACAATACTCCAGGTGAGGTTGAATAAGACTAATGTGTAAGGGTGGTAGGACTTCTGCTTTTCTGCTTCTTATAGGCTCTGAATACACCCGAAGATGCCATAACATTTTTTAACTATTTTATTTGTGTGTATATCAAATTTAAGATTATCCGTGATTGTAACACTCAACTCTTTTTCTTCCGTAGTTGTTATAAGTTGTATATTATTCATTACATAATGTGCCTTAACATTGTTTTTACCCATGTGCATTACCTTGCATTTCTATTTGTTTAAACTCATTTTGTTGCCCGGCCCGGTGGTGCTGAGGGTTGAGGCACTGGACATCACACCTCACGCCATGCTGGCGACCCAGGTTCGGGAGCCAGCTCGGGCGCTGGCTGTCGGTGGGGGAGGGTTGAGGATGAGTGCCCTTGTGGTGCTCTCCTCCCCAGGAAGCAGGGGTGGGATGTCCCGGCCTGTTAGCGGCCCCTGGTGGAGACCAGTGGCACTACAGCAGGTTAGGCATGCACATAGTAGCGGGGGCCAATGCTGTCAGAGTTGCCGTGCTCCAGATCGTCGGACGGGCACCTCACAAGGGTTGGGGAGAAGAGGGACAACACAAGAAACCACAAGCAGGTAAAATCCCCTTTGGGGGGACTACAGATATGATGGGGATTTCCGAGGCACGGCTCACATCCCACCACTGGCCCAGCTTGTTAGGATCTTACCGGGTGCCAACCCGTAGGCTGCAGGACATTAGCTAGAGCGGGGGCTGGGGTCTGGTCTGGGCAGTGCTGGTGGAGAAGTTCCACGGCATGGGGGTTCAAGCAGGGAGTTAGAGGCCCTAGCCCAGTCAGTACCCTGGAAGGATGCCCAGCCCTCTGGAGTGAATAAATAGAATGGGAAAAAAAACTAAAAAACTCATTTTGTTAAGGTTTGCCTTACTTATTCAATTTTCTGTTCCTCTCCCCATTCCTGCAATAAAGATTCGAAACAGCACTGGTCCAGGACAGATCCCTGCGGCACCACATTAGTCACGAGTACAAATTCTGAGCAGTAGCCATTTATTCACACCCTCTGAGATCTTGCCCCAACCAGCTACCAATACAGTGTACCACCCTGTGATCCAAGTCAATTTCTTTTAGGCTATGCATAATTTCTAAGTGAGGTACTTGATCAAAAGCCTTAGCAAAATCTAAATAAATACAGTCCACTGTATCCCCTCTGTCCAGGGCTGCTGAGATTTTTTTCATAGAAGCACAGCACATTTGTCACACATGATCTGCCTGGCACAAACCCGTGCTGTTCACTGTCCCCTTGATTAGTATTTTCCAAATGAGAGCTTATTACATCTTTAAATATTGATTCCATCAATTTTCCCGGTACCGAGGTCAAACTAATGGGTCTATAGTTGGTGTGGTCAGCCCTATTACCACTTTCATGAATCGGCACCACATTAGCAGATAACCAGTCCCTAAGTACCTCAGCCTCCTTTGGTGATTTAATAAATATCATTGTCAGTGGGATAGAAATGCTTGGTGATAGTAGTTTAAGCATACTATTAGAAATATTATCTGGGCCAGCTGAGTTGGTGCTTTTTAAGTGTTTTATTTTATTTACCACTGTTTCTTCTGTTATTTCAATGTTACATTCCTTATTCAGTCTGTTATCTACCTGCCCTGGTAGTTTATTAGAGAAAACTGTACTGAAGTAAGAATTAAATATATTGGCTACTTTAGTTGAGTCAGAGACCACTTCGTCCCCCACCTTGATGGAACATAGATTAGTGTTAGTTTTCTTTAGGGAGTTAACGTAGCTATAAAATTGCTGCATATTATCTTTTGTAGCCGTTTCTGCCAATTTTACTTCTAGCCTTTGTTTATTGTTCTTTATCATTTGTTTACATTTGTTCCGTGTTTCTTTAAACTTTCTCCAGGACTGTGGGTCATCTGTGCTTCTAGCTTTATTATATAAGTTTGCTTCCTTTCTGAAAGTTTTGTCAAAGCTTTTGTTAACCATCTAGGCTTCTTACCCTTTTTATTGTATATATAAACTTTTTTTATGTGTTTATCACATATATTAAAGATGTTACTTTTAACAATATTCCAAATTTCTGCTACCGTTTTATGGGCCACAATTTTTTTCCCAGTTAATTTTGTCCAGGTCTCCTAAGACTTGCATTTTATCAGCTGATTTTATGTTATAGATTTATCTGCAGCCTTTATTAATTGAAATATATTGTTTGAATGAAAAGTGTACCCAACTGTGATCACTATTGCCCGGGGGAGGGGGGGCAATTATTTGACAATCTGTGATGTTTATCTCTTTGGTTGACATAACTATATGCAGTATGGTTTTCCTCTTGTTGGACTACTTACAAGTTGGGCTAACTCCAGCTCACTACTGCTAATACTATTACTAGTCATAGTAGTGAACAAGCCAGTCAGCAGGATGTTGTGGATCTGGCCATTCCAGATGTCACATTAGATGATACAGACGACCAAAGAACAGAGGATGCTTCTGGTGATACAGAAATCATGGACAATGGTCAGGACAGAAGCCCAGGGATTGAGGCTACAAAATCTAAGGAAATGCCCCCTCCATCTATGCCAGTGACTGAGAGTTTTATGATGGTCACCAGACAAAGAAAAATAAAGGGACAGTCTCCTTGTAGTACTTCTGTGGAATTATAGAACCAGTTTGAGGTATTGGACTGAGGGGATATGGAGAAGGATTCCTATGATTCCTCTCTACTCCTCTCAGCAGGATCCCTCTTCAAGTACAGAAGACCAAGGCCCAGAACCAGAAGCTACACACACACACACACACACACACACACACACACAAACAGAAGATTACATGTACTTTGGGGAGAAGGAAAAGGGAGGAAGTGATATAATGGCTGGTTGGCTTTTTTTTCTGCCCTACTTATGAGTGTACAGGACTTTTTAATAGTTACATTTAATGTTAATTGTATACAGGCTATGAGGAAGAGACACATCGTTATTTCTGTTTTGCAGAAATTGGGCCCTGACATCATTTTTCTTCAGGAAACTCAGATCCATACATTGGGTGGTGTAAATATTGTACAGAAGACATGGCTGAAGGATCCCTCTTTTTGGTTCCTGGGGGAGGATAGATGTTCAGTTGTCTGTATTACGTTCTCTAACTATCCAGGTACGCAAACCTACAGACCCGATTCCAGGTACAGTACTGATACTGAATGTTTTGTATAATGGTTTGGAGTGGCTCCTTATTAAGGTGTATTGTCCACAAACTGACAGCCAGGATTGATATATTTAAAGAAATAAGACCATTCTTATACACCACCACATGGGTTATTCTGGGGATACCTGAATTGTAGCCATTATGCTTATGGGATGAGAGGTGGTGATAAAATGTATTGCGATTCTCATATTTGTTTTAGCAACAGTGCTTTCCTCTGCGCTCCTCATAGATGCTGCTGTTGCATATGGCTCCCTTCTAGTCAATTCTTTTTTTAAAGGACACATTGGCTACAAGGATAGATTTTTTTGTTCTTGTCCCCATGGATGTCTCTATCAAAAATGTCCACAGTATCTATAGGAACCTCTCTAAACATAAGGCAGTACTGACTACTATTGACTCAGAATCTGTTCCACAGTCATGGCCCTCTAAGTGGAGACTGAATTATTCTATGTTTGAGGATAAAAGGATTAAAGAGAGAATGTGGGATTTTTTTCCAGGCCCAAATTCTGATTTTACTTGTCCATATGCTGTGAGACTGCCCTGGGTGGTGGTGGTGGTGTGACAGACTTTGCAAGTGGCCGGATTCTTAGCTCACTTATATTTTAAATAGCCTTTACAGTCTCACCACAATGAGTATGGTGGGACAGGAAGTATACTGGGAGCTGTAGTTTGTTGGGCTGTTCCTGAACTACAAACTTCCTGAGGTCATTTGTGGGACTTTTTAGGTTTGATTTCAAAACCCGTGATTGTGTGGGATATTTTTCATGTAATATTGTGCTTTAATGCCAGAATAGGGGGACAAGACATTTAAACTCTAGAGCAAAGGCTGATTTTTGGAGCGAGAGAAGGGAGGCAGGATGTCGTGTGACCTGGTTCCTACTTCAGGGTCACAAGGGGTATAAAGAAAAAGCCCTGAGCGAGTGGGGCAAGCATGAGTGCGGGACTTGCATGCATTAACCGCATGCAGAGATGCACGTTGAGACATGCGCATTGTCGCATGTCAGGCATGTCTGTCATGTCTGGTGTGTAAGGAGTGTAAGAGGTCAGTTATTCTGCTCAACCCTAAGGAAGATATTCAGTAAGTCCATGCATGGTAGTTCGCAGTAGTGATTCATTATCAGAACTTTAGGACACAGTACATCTCAGTGGGGTTATCGAAAGGAAAAAAAACTTAGGACAATCACTAATATAGCTTGTAACTGCGTGTGTTGAGAGAACAGAAGCCAGTGTTCCCTAAAGCCCAGACAAACATCCAGATAATTTATTTGAATTCATATAAGTAATTAGATCTAAGATTACAATGGCTGACACAATTCTCACCCTAGATGGTGAGATGGGTGTAAAATGTACCAGCTGCCTCATGTATAAAATCATGGAAAGCACTGAAACTAGCAAAAATGTCATCTGTGACAAATGGCAGAATAATATTGAATTAATTCTGGACATGAGTACTTTTTATAGTAGGCTTGAAACTATTGGAAAAAAAATTGCTATGAGGGAAAGACTAAATTCTACTACTACTAAACAACCACAACCAGAGACAGAAAAACCTAGTGTTGGGGGATCTATTTTTAATCCAGGGGAAACTGTAGCTGCAGAACATCCATCCACTTCCCAGGATTTAAATACTAGTCTAAATCCTGCGGAAACTGTAGCAATAGAATATCCATCTACTTCCCAGGATTTAAATACTAGTCTAAATCCTACAGAAACTGTAGCTGTAGAACATCCATCCACTTCCCAGGATATAAACACTAGTTTAAACCCAGGTGTCATTGTTAAAAGAAGGGGAAGGGAGGATGATGATGACAGCACACTCACTGATTTGGAATGGACTAAGGTAGAAGGCAAAAGAAGCTTCAAAAAGGGACACATGGCACAGAGATTTATGGTGCAAACATTTAATAGATTTGATCCTCTAAATGAGGAAAGCTTTGAAAATGTACCTTATGTGGACAATCCATTACAAAAAGGGAAACCAAGCACTGGCCCCTCATTACCAATTTACCAGGTGCAACCGAAAATTGACAGTATGGTACACATCGACACAGCTAGTGTCTCTTTTACTATCAACAACCAAGACCAGAATTCAGCAACTAATGTTAATCCTACCCCTGGCTTTTGTATTAGTGAAAAAGTTACATTGAATGAAACTAATGTTCTCTCACTAGCACAGGATGATAGACAGGAAATATCTTAAAGCATGGAAATTCAATTAAACAGCATATAAATAGTTCCGCCCGTACAAAGAGATAGCTCAAATGAGGGTACTTTAATTACTCCACTGGCTTGGATAGCTCCTGAACTGGAGACTATGGAGCAGGGTAATGTTCAGCTACATCAGGTTTTTGTAGTGGGAGATTCAATTATCAGACATATTGATAGACAGATTTGCAATCAGGATAAAGTAAACCGGACATGCTCTAGATTCAGAGGGGATAAGATTTCAAACATAACATCAATGTTAAACAATATCTTATCAAATGCAGGTGATAAGCCATTAATAATTATCCACACTGGCACTAATAATATAAATTATTCAAACATCGATGACATCAAGAAGGAATTTACTATCATGAGCGAACTGCTAAAGACTAAAAGATGTAAGATATATTTCTCAGAAATGTTACCAGTTCCTAGGGCTAAGGTGAATATAACGTACAAAATCATGTCAGTCAATGAATGGCTAAGAAAGTAGTGCCTTAAAAACAGATTTACTTGCATTACAAACTAGGAATCATTTGACAATAAAAAATCATCTATTTAGTTGGGATAGCCTCCACCTCAGTAGGAAAGGGAGTAGCATGTTGGGCAGAATTTTTGATAAGATAATATCAAAACATTTAAACTGAAACATGGGGGGGGTTCATAAATCCTTCTCTTAACCATGAGAAAATCCACTACAATCAGGGGAAACTCAGTGCAAAATTTGTATGTTAAATGCCAGAAGCCTAAATCTCACTAAGATGGCGGAACTTCAAGCAATGCTCTATGGGGATAACATTGACATTATAGCAATCAATGAAACATGGTGGGATAACTCTTCTGTATGGATGAATAATCTATTTAATTATAAATTGTATTTTAACAATAGACTAAACAGAATGGGAGGAGGAGTCTGCATCTATATCAGAGATAATATTCCCTCTGAGCAAAACCTTACAGTAACTTCATATGAGAAAACAGTAGAGAGTAAAAGGGTTAACTTATAGTTTAAATGTAGAGCAAAAAATCATATTGGGAAGCTGTATAGACCACCAACTTCTGATGAAAGGTATAACAGCTACCTTTTAAATGAGATAGTGACTGCCTTAAATATGAGTGAGGTATTAATTCTAGGAGACTTTAACTATCACAGAATTAATTGGGATGCATTAACTGATACTAATAATACAAAGAAGCAATTTGTTAACACTCTGTTAAGTCAAGGCCTGGACCAATTGGTCCAGCAGCCCACATGGGGTAATGATGTATTAGACGTAATAATAACCAGTTTAGAATTGGACATTACTGAGATCAATATTCTATGCCCATTAAATAACAGTGATCATAACATGGTCTGTTTTGAATTGAAAACCTCTAGGTCTAAATAGTTCAATGGTGATAAGGGAGTATAACAAGGCAAATATCAGCAAAATTAAGGAACATTATCAAACATCAACTGGGATTCTGTTCTGAGCAATAAATCGGTCAATGAAGCATGGAACTTATTTAAAGCTAACATACAAAAATTAGAACAGGATTTTGTACCAATAAAAAAATATATAACACTAAAGGGAAAATACCTGTATGATTAACAGTTGTTATTCAAATACAAATTAGAACCTAAGAACATTCATACCAAAAAGCCAGAAAGGAACCTTCTGATTCTAACAAATCAAGGTACAAAAAGAATTGAAGAAACTTAAAACAATGATAAGGAGAGCCAAGTACAGAACTGAATTTAGAATTGTCCATGGAAAAGATCATAAGGCGTTGTTTTCTTACATAAATAACAATAAAACTTCATCTAGGGCAATAGGGCCTTTGGTAAATAATGGATCTTTAGCAATGTGGAAACTGCAAATCTTTTTAATTCATACTTTTGTTCAGTGTTTACTATTGGAGGTACTACTAATTTAGTCCCAAGTATTGGGCAATCAGAAAATAATTTCCATTTCTCAAAGGATGAAGTCCAAAAGACTTTACTCAAATTAAAAAATAATTCTGGCCCAGGACCAGACAACAGTTATCCTAGGTTCTTGAAAGAATTGGCTCAACAACTTGCACACCCACTTGTAACCGTATTTAATCTATCAATAAACCAAGGTACCGTGCCAGAAGAGTGGCATCTGGTCACAGTGATTCCAATTTATAAAAAAGGTAATCGCAGTCAGGTTCAAAACTATCTGCCTATTAGCCTCACTTCAATCTGCTGTAAATTAATGGAGAAACTTATAAAATTTCATTAGGAAAGTGAGAACTCTAACCTGGGTCTGACAGATGAACTCCAACATGGTTTTAAGAAAGGTATTTCAACAACTATCAATTTGCTTGCATTTTATAACTATGTCAGTAGCAGTTTGGATAAGGGAAGTCTATTTCATATTATTTTATTAGACTTCCAGAAAGCCTTCGACAAGGTTCTGTACAACATTCTAATTAATAAATTGATACATATGCGGTTCAATCCAATTTGATTAGATGGATACACAGTTGGTTATCACACTGAAAGCAGAGAGTGAGAATAAAAGGAAACTTGTCAACAGAGGGTAGTGTGACTAGTGGGGTTCCTCAGGGTTCCATATTGGGGCACACTCTATTTGAGATATTTATAAGTGACATAAACAATGAAATACTGCATCCATTAGTTAGATTCGTAGATGACATTCAAATTGGTGGGGAAATAAATTCATTAAGCAACCATATGGCTTTGGTAAATGATTTATTAAATATTGAACAATGGGCTGTCACCAATGGTATGACTTTCAATGTGGATAAATGTGCTGTCATTCACTATGGTAAAAATAATAAAAACTACTCTTACTTTTTGAACAATCAACCTATTCATTCAGCTGAAATCCAACGGGACCTGGATATATATATATTTTTAAATTGCTGTTTATGCTCCCCCATGGTGTCGGTCTCCACTCATTATGCAGACACAGATGGCAGTCTCTCCCCGCACCACAACCACCCTGATTCTGCCCCAGTGGTCCCCATTGAGCCGTGGCTGTACTCCCCAGGTGGATATGGGGCCGGGCCGCACCCCCCGAGAATTTTGCAATGTCGGACCATCGGGGATGTCTGTGAGGTGCGGGCAGTCAGGGTCACTGCTGGGTCTCCATCACCTAGGAGACTGACACCAGTTTTTCCCTCCTTTTTCTCCCTTGACAAGGTGCGCAGCCCTTGACATCAAGACACTAGGTGCTGATGTTCACCATGCGTCTCGGCTGGTCCCTTCCTGGTGACAGGACTTGCTGTACCCCGGGCCTCTGCCCAGGGTCAGGCAAGCTGTAGGCCTTGGCCTCCCCCCAGAGAAGGCGAGCAGTCATGGAACACTCAAGCTTTTCTCTCCCGGTCGGCCCTCTGACAACCCAAGTCCGCTCCCAAACCCGGGTTGCCGGCGTCGCAAGCGGAAATCCAACTGCTGCACCGACGGGTCAGTGGGACCTGGGTATTTTGGTAAACAACAAACTAACCTCCTCTGATCATTGCAAATCTATCACAAAAAAAAGGCAATGGGTATGATAAAATGAATAAAATGTATGTTTATCTGTAAATCTGAACAATGTCTGCTACCCTTGTATAGGGAGTTTTGTTCAACCATATTTGGACTACGCCTCTCCCTTTTGGAACCAATATCACAAAGAGGATATTGAGATGCTCGAGAGTGTTCATAAAAAAATTACCAAAATGATTCTGCACTTGAAAAATACAACATACCACAAAAGATAAAATGCTACGGGTTTATTGTCATTATACGACAGACGGTTAAGAGGTGTTTATTTATTTATTTATTTAGTTAAACATCAGTTTAGAAACCTTTGAGCCAGAGGCTCATTTACAAAGGTACCTCGTCACAAAGAGGACATCAGAACAGTAGTACAAGGGACACAGTACTTACAAACAAAAAAAGTTACAGTTCAATTACAATTTTGTTACAATAGAATACAATCTCCAACGAAGCAAAAGATAACAAAAGGTGCAAAACTTATGGTCGGGGGAGAGCTGGTGGGAGTAGAAGGGAGGGAGATAGGGGAGGAGGAATTAGTAGGGAAAGGAAGGGGAGGGCCGCTCAGTGAGCATTGTCAAACAGAGTATATATATATATATATATATTTTTTTTTACACTAGGCTAGCGGCAGTTGCATTTGCGAAAGCTAAGCAGGAAGTTTCTGAGCCTGGGCTTAAAGCAAGCTAAGGTTAGTGAGTTTGAGACACTGGTAGGCAGTGTTCTATTACATATGTATGGAACTCTAAATTAGCCCGGGCTGACATCCCACCGTGACTTTAAATTACATCCTAGGAACAATATTTTACGTTCTCATAACAAGCAAGTTGTGGCCCCCTGGGCAAACATCTCTAAGAGGGATAATGTCTTTACTATCTGCACTGCTAAAATTTGGAATAAATTGCCTTAGGGGTTTATTAATATTGAAACTGTACTAGGATTCAAACATGGACTGGATAACTGGTTATTATCACGTAGAGAAACCTAAACTTAGGAATAAATTGACCTACTTGTGTGGGTGGACAATCTAGATGGGCTATTTATAGCCTTCTTCTGTCCTTTTAACCCAGTAAACCAATGAAGTAGGGTAATTGATATGTTTTATGATACCATGGAATGGTGTGAATCTGTAAAGAGGGGTTTCAGGAAGTTGTGTGTGTCTCATGTGATGTAAGAAATAGAATAAGGGGAGAATATTTGAGATATTTGACATTGAAGCATCAGCTGCAAAAATTGCCCACTTTGGCAATAGAATCACAACAGAACTATACAGAACAAACTGTACAAATGAAAAAAGAAATGGAAATGAGAAAGTTCCAGTATACTAGAATGTCTTCCCTATTACAAGAACAAAAGTTTGGGATACAAGGCAGACAAATCCTTTTGAAAACTGTGCAAGCAGGGTAGCAAAAAGGAGTATCTCAAAATGAAAGGATACTTCGGGTACTGTGAAATCAAAGTTAGAGGACATTGTGGAAATTCTGGGTGCTTTTGTCAGTCGCACCTTTGGGGCAGGGTTGGCTGAAGTATCATATGAGGACCTTTTACTTGAACATTTGAATATGCCAGAGTTACCAGAAGAACTTGTGGATAAAATGGGTGTGGATAAACAAAAGCAAGAAATTATGGATGCTATGAAATTCTTACAGAATGACACTTTTCCAGGTAGTGGTGGCACTTCTGGGGAAGTGTACAAACTGTTTCGAGAGGTTTTGGCAGATTGCTTGGTATATCTGTAACCCCTAGGTGGCGCTATCCTATGGACTACTACCCCTGCCTGCATGACTATGCACAGATTAAGGGGCCTGAGCTAGGTGAACAGGTGCCTCCACCCAGAGGAATGGTTTTGGGGTAGCGTAGCTGCTGTTGGTATAGTCCTCTAGGATGCTATAACCACCCACCCACCAACCCTTCTAGTGGCCTAAACAGTTTAGCAATAGACTATTCACATTTACCATATGACAGTAATGATATGCTCCCACTCCTTGCATTTACCACCAGGGCTGGATCTTCTACAACTGCCCTGGAGACCCCCTGGAACATAAGACCTGTGATGCAATAATACAATAGCAGTACTGTATCCCCACCAAGAAGGTGCACACTAGCCAGGTTAAATGTGAAAAACCACAATCTGATTTATTCAGGGGTATGTGAACAAGGGTGGGGCATGAATCTAGCAGGTGATTGGCTGATCTGATTAAATTCAGGCTGAACAAGCATGCACATTCAGTCCCTTTAACACAGTCCTCACAACCCTGGGTATGCAGTATATCGAACAGGCTAGCCTGAAGTGTTGCCCGGGGTAGGCCGGCATTGCAGCTGTTGTTGGGGCCCTTAGGAATGAAAACAATTAACATGCACTCAACCCAAATATTTGCATTCCAGAGCCGGATGGCTCAGTCCATTGCAATAAACCCAAACAAGAAAATCAGATGACACGCAAATGATTGTAGCTTTTGTTGCAGGGAGCTACCCTATTTTGTACTCATGCTACCCAGACCAGGATGCAGGACAGGCGAGATGAAGACCTCGTGGTGTTGTACTGGATTGCCAGGGGAAGCAGGGCCTACGCGACTCATCTCCTGGTAGTCACTACCTGTTCGGTGGTGTTGAGCAGGGGGCCGAATCCCCAAGTAGGTCTTTAGCCGAAAATGTCTGAATCGGGAGTAGCGGCCTAGGCTGAGATGGCAGAGCCCAGGCAGAGCAGGCAGTTTGGATGAATTCTGTGATGAAGTGCTGGAACAGCCTCCAGCTGGTGTAACAGAACTTGCCGTGGGGAACCAAATCGCCACCCATGGAACACATTCAGCACATCTATAACACTTAAAATATTTTGCCACAGTTCGGATAAAATCTATTTGCAAATCGCAGCTTCTTTGTGCAAACCTTTCAATCTGAGGCTCACTTCAGTACCAGATGGGCTGATAGTTTCTGGAGCAAGTCTTCGGTCCACTCTCAAGTAGCACTAACACACACTCTCTCTCTCTCTCTCTTCAGATAGAGATCTCAACCTGGTAATTGGACAGGTCAGACTTTCACACTCAAGGCAATACTTCACACTAGAAGATGTGGCAGGCAGGCCAGCAGAGCCTTCCTGCCAATTCTCCTTAGGCTCCAAGCAGGAGCAGCTGCTCGATGGCTCGAGCTGTTCACTCTCCAAACTCCAGCTCTCGACTGACACACTGCTGCAGGCAGTTCTGGGCTTTTCCAGTAATCCAAAAGGTTTGGTTGGCTGAGAGAACTGTCTATCATAGAAAAGGCTCCCCCTCCAGGTCCATTTAGGTACCTAACACTTAAAACTACAATTTCTTCAGAATTTCAATCCCACAAGACCTCTGGGGACAGTCTCCATTTTAGGTCCCCTGAGGTTCAAATGGTCCAACACTGGCAGTCCAGAACCAGAATTGTGGCTCTTATGCAAAAGTTTGAAGCTGCAATGTAAAGCAGGTTAGACAAACTCCTATATTATTATTATTATTATTATTATCATTATAGCAGATAAACAGTAAATAATCACTTTCCCTAATAGAGCTCCCTCTGCGCAAATAGCGACTGCACAGTGGAACAGAAATACAGACTGTCTGGCTGGTCACGAGCCTTAAATCACTCTGACCCAGCCCAGACTAATTTTCTAATACAGCATAGGTGCTCTCTTAAAGAGACAGGCACAGAGGCTTACTGGAGCACTCACATGCGGACAATTAGAACTACTAGACACAGGACACCATCCTGACAATGGGCATTAGGCAGCCCAGGAAGACATTATAGGAACCCCTATTTGTAGGGGGGTTACATATTTATATAATGAAATGCTGTCCAAGACACTGTTGGGACAGACAATGCTACAGGAAATCTTGATATTGTTACATAAAAAGGGGACAAAGAGTTCATTAATAATCGGAAACCACTGCATTTGCTTAACATGGATATTACAATTCTGCTAAAAATCTTGGGGAGTCACTTTGCAACCGCAGCATCTCACCTAATTTTACCTACACAAACGTGCGATAACTGACAGGCAGATACAAGATAACCTGATGTTACTATGTGAGCTAGTGGAACAAGGAAAACTGGGTACATCAGAGGGCCTTCTCCTGGCTTTAGACCAGGAGAATATCTTTGACAGGGTTAATCTTAACTGTCTATGGAATGTCTAGGTATGGTATGGGATCCCATTTCGGTTCGCAGACTGGATCCAGTTCCTTTATGAATAGAAACATAAAAGTTGATGGCAGATAAGGACCACAAGTCCCTTCTAGTCTGCCCATTTTTTTCTACCTTATGAATGTGCCATAGGCCTTTACTCTGTCAATGGCCTATTTATTCATACTCATCTGTATTGCTCCCTTATGCCTATCCCATGCCTGTTTGAAGCCCTGCACTGTATTCATATCCACCACTTCCCAAGGTAGGCCGTTCCTTGCATCCACTACCGTTTCTGTGAAAAAGAACTTCCTCACATTACCCCTTAATTGGCCTCCCTCTAATCTCATGCTGTGTCCTTTTGTCCTGCCGTATTTCTTATATTGAAACATGTTAGACTCTTTTACCTTGTTAATGCCCTTAAGATATTTGAATGTTTTGATCATATCACCTCTCTCCCTCCTTTGCTCTAGGGTATACATGTTGAGCACTGTTAATCTGTCCTCATGTTTTCTGATGCAGTCCCTGCACCATTTTGGTTGCCTTTCTCTGGACTGCCTCCATTTTGTTAATGTCCTTGTGCAGGTGTGGCCTCCAGCACTGCACGCATTACTCCAAATGGGGCCTAACCAGTGTCTTGTAAAGAGGGATTATTACCTCCCTCTTATGACTTGTGATACCCCTACTAATCATACCTCTCAACTGTCACACACTATGAGGTATGTCACTCATTTTATCTCTCAGAAACCCTCTGTTCCACGCTGAGAAGGTGACATCAAGCACTGACCACTGAGACTTTTAAGCAGACATTTATAATAATATAAGATGCTACATTATCAGCAAGTGTTATAAACATTAATACACTTATTTCCACAGTGTTCTGAGCTTGCAGTGTCATGTTTGATGATTTGTCACACATTTTGTTCAGTTGTCACACATCTTGTCACACATTTGGGTGATGAAAGGTTGAGAGGTATGCTACTAATACACCCCAACATCCCTCTAGCCTTACCTAGTGGTCTGCTTGGATGATTTCAGGTCATCTATGATGATGATGCCCAAGTCTCTTTCTTCCCTTTTGATTGCCAGCAACTCCCCTCTCAACCTATAGGTAGCTTCAGGGTTTCTGTTCCCTATGTGCATGATCTTGCACTTCTTTGCATTAAACCCCAGTTGCCACTCTTCTGACCATTTTGCCAGTTTTTCCAGATCTCTTCTCCTTTTGCCCACGCCATCTGGATCATCTACTCTGTTGCAGGTCTTGGTGTCATCTGCAAACAGGTGAACCTTACCCTCCAGTCTCCAGTCCATCTGCATTGTCACTGATGTAGAGATTGAAGAGGACTGGCCCCAGGACTGATCCCTGAGGTATCTCACTTGTGACTTGCCTCTCTTCTGACTGTGTACCGTTTACCACCACTCACTGTTTTCTGCCCGCCAACCAGTTTGCCACCCAGTTGACCAACTTCTGACCCACCCTGAGCCTACCCAGCTTATTAATCAATCTTCTATAATAACTTCTTAATAACATCAACTACTGTATAAAAGAAGCCAACATCCATCTGTTTGCAGATGATACAGTTCTCTACGTGAGTTGCCCAACACCTGAAGCTGCCTGCGATGACCTAAAGTCAGAATTCAACCTTTTGCAAAGCCAACTCCTCCAAAAAAAGCTACTCCTTAATGCCAAAAAAGCGATGGTCCTCTCCCCTTTTATCCGTACAGCTAACCCTGTGTACAGTGGGACAGTTCCCCAAATTACCACAGTTCTAGGTGAAAAACTAGAATTTGTTACAAAATTCAAGTATCTGGGAGTTTGGATAGACCAAAGACTGTCCTTCATTGAACATATCGAGGACTTGCTAAAACAACTTTGGCAAAGGCTTGGCCTGTTTTTTAGAATCAACCAATTTCTCACCCGAGATGCCAAGAAACAACTGGTCCAATCCATTTTCCTATCATTGGTTGATTACGCTGATTTCCTCTATAGCCAATGCCCCAACTCTTACATGGCTAAACTGGACACACTCTACCATCGAGCACTAGGGGTTTATAACGGGACTTCCTTCGACATGCATCACTACACCTATATGTGGCAGTGGGGTAGACATCACTAAAGTTCAGGCACCACAGAAACGCTGCTCTCTGGACCTATAGAGCCATCTCTAATAAGCTGCCTTACTATATCTCCTGCGGTCTTCCCCTGAGTATAATTGGGAAATACGTATTAAGAAGTTACTCAGCTATTACACTTAAAGTACCCAAAGCAAAACCCAGCTTCAGCAGGGCAGCCATAAGCTTCGTGCTACCTACCTTATGGAATGATCTACAAAAAACCCTCAAATTAAGCACTCTAATCAGTATAAATGCCTTCAAGAAGCTTTATTTCCGTACAATCAGAGAAGTATGTAACTGCTTCACCCACTCAGACCCAGTACCGGTGTCTGTACTGGTATATAGCCACACCTACACCCAATTTTAAGTACTGATCCCCCAGCTTGCTCCTCACAAGCCTAATTGTTCTCTCTCTTATCCCCCTGTCTTATCAACACTTTCCCAACCTCGGATAGGAGCTCACTACCCCTGGGTTGTGACATTTTACTATGCCCCATACTTTATAGCATTCAATCCCGGTGCTCACACATACTCCTTTTCTCCATCCACCTTCTCTACATCCCGTTTTACCAACTCCTCTCTGTGCACCGTGCCCTCCTAGCCTTTCTCCCCCTACCTCCCTCCCTTCCCCCCTACCTTCGCCTCTACCTGGTGTATTTTTTTTTCTTCTGTTACTTCCTCCTGCAACCTTAGATAACTTGCTTTATCTTCCTATAGACATTTCTATGTGTAAATACCCTGTAATCTGTACAATATCTGTATAATTATATGTACATATGAACTTCTTTTTCTTCCTCTCTGTAAACAGTATTATCTGTATTGCCTTGTAAATACCTGTGTTGATCTGTATATACAATTGTTCATGCTCCACCCAGGTCCATCTTGCAAATGAGCTTCTGCTCAACAATGAACGCCTGGTTAAAAAAAGACTTGATTGACTGATTGATTCTATGTGGAACAGTATCAAAAACTTTGCTGAAGTCAAGGCAGGTGACATCAACTGCACCCCCTTGGTCCACCACTCTGATTACCCAGTCAAAGAAATCTATGAGATTAGTTTGACAGGTCCTTCCTGTTGTAAACCCATGCTGTCTTGGATCCTGTGCTCCTATGGATTCCAGGTGTTGCACTATCCTTTCCTTAAGGAATGCCTCCATAATCTTGCCCACTACTGAGGTAAGACTGACTGGTCTGTAGTTCCCTGCCTCCTCCCTGCTGCCATTCTTGTGGAGCGGGATCACATGAGCCCTTTTCCAGTCTTCTGGGACCTCTCATGTGCTCAGAGACTCACTGAACAGTTCTACTAATGTAATGGCTCTGCTAGTTCCACCCTTAGCTCCTTTAGTACCCTGGGATGTATGCCATCAGGTCCCATTGCCTTGTCCATCCTGAGTTTAGGGAGCTCTTGTAGGACCCTTTCTTTTGTGAAGGGATTTGTGCACACCTCCCTCCTCCCCATGTCCATGGTGCTGAGCTGTGGGCCCTGCTCTACCTTCTCCTCAGTAAAAACTGAACAGAAGTATCTATTTAGGATAGAAGTTTTTCCTTGATCCTCCTCCTCCACACACACACCCTTATCCCCTTTGATCTTAGCAATACCCCCTCTGGACCTTCTTCTTTCACTAATATATCTATAGAAAGACTTGTCCCATTTTACTGTTCGTACTAGTGTTTCCTCAGTTTGGGCCTTTGCCTGCCTTACTGCCTTCCCTGCTTCCCTTAGGGAAGTTTGGTATGCCTCCCTATCTTCGTCTCGCTGTGTTCCCTTATATTTCCTGAAGGCCAACCTTTTGGCTCTGACCTTTTCTGCTACTGTTTTTGAGAACCAAAGTGGTTTCCTTCTTCTTTTGCTCTTGCTTTTCTCCTTAACACAATGGGATGTTGCTTCAAGTATTGCTTCCTTAATGCTTGCCCACTTTGCCTGTACCACCTCACCTGTATTTCTTCTTGCCAGGGCTAGCTTAACTCTGTTGGCCATTTTATCAAAGTCAGCTCCTCTGAAGTCCCATATTTTTGTCTTGGAATGGGATGATTTAGTTCTATTGGCCAAATTGAACCATACCATGTGATGGTCACTGGCCCCCAGGTGACCTGCTACCTGGAGATCTGTGATCCTTTCCCCGTTAGTCAGTAATAAATCCAGGATAGCCCTGTCTCTGGTGGGTTGTTGTACCAGTTGTTTGAGGCCCTCCCTCTGCAGGGAATCTACTGTGTGTCTAGTTCTGGTGGATTTTCCTGCTGGTATTGACCAATCTGTATCTGGCATGTTGAAGTCTCCCATTATCAGAACCTCCCCTTTAGCTGTCATGTTTTGTATATCTTCTAACAGTAATGTGTCTATGTCCTCCCCCTGGTCTGGAGGCCTGTAGATAACCCCAGTTCATATGGCTGTCCCCAGGGCCGGTTTTAGGGTTTTTGGGGACCCCAGCAGAATTAGTGAAGTCACGGGGCCCCTCTACTTGGCCCACCTTTATCCCATGTGTTTTACTGTAGCCCATCAGTGCAAGATTTTATTTGTGGTGATACTATAGGCAGAGAAAAATGGCAGACTAGGTGAGCTAAGCAGTAGTTATCTGCCAGCAAATTTTATATTTCTTTGTTTCTATGTATAGCTTTAGTATAACCAGTAGTATTTTAAAAAATGTTATAGGAGGACACAGCAGTGTCAGTTCTTGGGGCTGTTCTTCCCATCCCAGCCATTGCTGCCTGTCCACCTCATATTGACTGGATCATAGCTTGCTGAGGTATTTCATGACAGAACCAGAAGGATCTGCACAGTCCTTTACTGATGTTTTAAAAATAAATTAAGATAAAAAAATTTTTTAAAAATGAATAAGGTAGACTTCTCTGGTTGGGGGCCCCCAGGAGGAGGGGAGCTCCAGCAACCGCAGGGTTCGCTGGTGCCTAAAACCGGCTATGGCTGTCCCATTTCCTGTTTCCAGGGTGACCCACAGTTCTTCTAGCTTCTTATGTGTATTCTGAATTTCTGTAGCTTTGATATTTTCATTGATATAAAGGGCCATTCCCCCCACCCCCACATCTCTTCTGAACAGTACATAGCAGTGTTTCCTGTAGTTAATGGGGTTCAAGGGAAATAAATATTGCCATATGCTCAGGTGTCCGGCAAGGGTACCCTATGAGCTCGGTCCTTTATCTATTTATCCTAGATCCTATATTAAGAATCATTGAACAAAACCACCTCACTACAGGAATAAACACAGTAAATGGTGTATTACCACCCAAATCTTCTGCTTATGCAGATGATTTCTGTTTGTTGGTGGATGATACGCCATCAGGTGTTAGGGCATTGAACCATTTTGTACAATTTCCAAAAATATCTGGATGCAAGGTAAATGTTTAAAAGAGTGTAGCTATGCAGCTAGGATCACATGCTTCAGATAGTGTTGACGCGGTGGTGGAGATACAAATAACAGAAGAACCTGTTAAGATGCTGGGGCTATGGCATGGGAATATGATATGGCCTGCTTTAATTAGGATCAAGGGATAAAATTAGTATAGGCTAATGTGGCCAGGTGGTGCCAGTGGCCTCTGGCAAAACTTAAAATAATTTGCATGACTAAAACATTTCTGATATCAATTCATTTAGATGTGAGTTTTGCCTTCCCAGTGCCCTTGGGGTTGGAAACCACATTGTATGGTTTGTTTTTTTAGATTATGCTGGGGCAGTTAATTAAACCCCATCAAGAGAAATCATACCTACGGAGAAATTAAGGCGGGAGGGTATGGTTAATCTGGTAGTGTTTTCTTACTGTGTATTTTTTAGTTGTAACATTAGACCATTGTTTTCCACACAGCTGTGTACAGGATTACAATTGTTTAAGCAGGTTTATGAACCATATTTAGCTGTATGGGAACAAAAACTTAGGAATGTGAAGGGTCCAGGTTTTCCTGATTCACTTTATTACTGAATTGCTTTAAAAAATAAAAATAAGGAAGCTCTCGGTCAGTACAATAAGAGGAAATACAGGAAGAAATTTGTATAAGAGAATTCTGAATGAACATTATTTACAATTTTACAGCCTCCTGAGAATATCATTATTACACAGTTAAAAGACGATAGGTTACCAAAGAAAATGTGGGACACCATTTGGTTTTGTGCATGTGGTAAACTGAATGTAAAGTGGGAATACAAAGCATAAAGATATAGAGACGGAAGGGTGTATTAGGTCAGCATGTAATCATGAGACAGAAACTATTGATCGTTTATTTTTATTTGTCATTTTACACTCCTGTTTTGTCCACTTTTGGCAGTTACATGGAAGGTGCTTAATTTTCAGGGACTTCATTATAGAAGACTTGTGCTTGGAGAAGTTGATTGTGCATGGTCAGGGTGGTTGCACAGGACTGTATTACTTATTTTTGCATGTCTTAATTGGTGCATATGACAGGTGCGATGCCAATATGTATTATAAAAAAGGAAACATCATTACAAGAATTGTTAAATACGGTTAGGATGGAATGATGTAATATCAGAGAAGGAGAACCTGCTGTGTTACCAACAGAAATGTATAGCATGTACTGGAAAAGGGTTGATTGGTTATATTAGATGCTTGGAGCCAGGGGTTTTACAGTGTTTGTTATTTTACTCTATTCATTGACATGCTTTTTGAGCTAATGTAATTACAGTTTGAATTACTGTGAATGTATCTGTCTTGTAAATTGAGTATTATATTCTGTTGATTCTTTAATAAACAGTGCGTCTACTCTTCTTTGATAAGTGCCCATGGGATCTTTTACTTCCAGCTTGACCAGAGATGGGCAGAAGGGGCCTCAGTTTAACATCTCATCCGAAGGGCAGCAGCACCCTGACCCCATGTTGCACTACAGTTTCAGTTATGGGTATTACCCCGAGTGCCTGGTGTGGGGTTAGAACCCACAAACATCCAATCTTACAGCCCCAGAGGCAAGTGTGCTACCCACTGAACCACTGACACTGCATTACCAAGCTTTTCCATTTCAAAAATCGATAGTATTGGGGTCACTTCCCTGTAGCAAGACACTCAGTTTGGACTTCTCGAGTGCCAGTGGCTAGATCATCCTACTGTATACTACTTCTTGGAAACTGTTTTCTCGTTTTCATGCTTGTTTTCATTTTTGATCTATAGAAGTGGCAGCAGAGCAGTTCCTAGCCTGTGCAATGTTTTGCAGGATATCTAAACGTTCATCTCATCAGTCTATCAAAAAAACAACTGGCAGGGATTTGATTCATCCTACAACTTACTAATCACAATTTTCCTTCCATCATGTCCAGAATGCCTATTGAACAGTACCTATTCAGCCTGAAATGGACAGAATCGATAAAGCTTCTTAAATGACTACCCTTCCATTCCTCTGGCCTGATACTATTTCACTGCTTATATTTTGTATTACTGTACATACAGCTGTTTTGCACATATTGACTACTGTGTTGCTGTTGATTATAATTGTACGTACTGTTACTTATTGCTGTAATTGTTTCATTTGTACCCCTGCCCTCAGGGCGCACATGGAAGCATGCTCTTTACAGATCAATATGCCTTTTCTGGCCAAAAGTGCTAAATAAAATAAAGAAAACAAATTTAAGTTTTCTCAAAGGTTACAAACTCACTTTAAACTATTTTAAATATTGTATTTTATGTCTGCATTTGGTGTGTATTTGCAAGGCACCCTGGGTAGGCAATGCATAGCAGGGCACACTGTAAGTAAATGGGGTCTGGTAGGGTTCTGGCTCAGAGAATGGTCTTTCAGTATTTTTGGGAGATCATTTAAGTTCTGTCCCGTACCTGTTATTAGTTCTGTTGGCTAGTAATAACTAACTTTTGGATGTCTCTCTATTTTGCTCACCACAGAGTGGGGGAATTACCTTTTGATTTGTACTTCAGTGTTTTGTTTTTTTTTCATTGTGAAGGGCCCTGCTTAAGGTAGGGTGCTGCATAGATAAACTCTATCTGTTTAATCAATCTATACTCCAGTCTCATTTTCTGCTACGAATACCACCATCATGGAAATTCTGTCATATAATGTAGTTTGCCATCAGGACTCAGTTCCATGTAAAGTTAAACCAGCTCACTGTTTTTCACTTTGCTGTCTTTCCGGCATGTCATTTTAAATATTATACCTTTTGTTTTCTGTCCCCCCTCCCCCACTGCCACTGCATCCATGGCGCCTGAGTGATTTTCACATGGGAACCATAAGCTTACACATATAATTTAGTGATCTAAAAGTTTCTTAGCTGTCCAAAGTTTCAAATCCATTTCCCTTAGATTCTCTAGAGTCCTTGAAGATGCCCCAGGGATTGAGTTAACTTTGTTTCGGAAGTATTTGACTGCCAAGAATAAGAAGGCAACTTCCAGTATAAAGAGGTAGGAAGTATTTGACTGCCAAAAATAAGACAACTTCAAAAGTAGAGAGGTAAGCAGTATTTGACTCTAAAAAGGTAAAAGAAAAGTCAACGACTTCCACGTTTGCAGCTGTGGAAGTTAAAAATGATTGATTTTTCTGAAAGAAAGTATATCTTATCAGTAATAGTTAAATGAAATTCTGAACTAAATCTGTCACTGTAGAATGCTGATAGTGAAATCTGCAGGCTGGGAAACATTTTGTTGTCCAGAAAAATGAAATGACTTCCAAATTTGTACTCAAGCAATCTTTTATCTTCCACAAAAAACAGACTGAACCCATGGTCGCCATTTTAACCTATTAGGCTACTGAAGGAGTTAGACATGCAAGCTTTTAAGAATGAAACAGTTTGACACTCTGACCTCTGCATGCCACCAAGATAAAGGCTTCATGACCATTTATTGAATTTAAAATAGTCAAGCCTCAGAATATTCCCTAGCACTTAAGCTGCAGAGGGACAGCTGCAGCAAGCTCCAACACCGTAGACTATTTGGAAGTAGTAAAAACAGCTGTAAGTCTAGTGTAATAATTGACGAGAGGGAAGTGTGCATACTTCTTAACCTTTCATTGTCCAAATGTGTGACAAGATGAGTGACAAAGGATAACATGTATGTGGCATATGTAAGGAATAAGACACGACGAGGTGTGGTTTATGGCTTGATAAGAGCACGCCCCAGGTGCATGATGAGGCATGGAGGTGCTTGCGCCGAGTGACTTTAGCACCTGGGAAGTGCTCTTATCAAGCCATAAACCACACCTAGGAGTGTCTTATTCCGCTTATAAAATGGGCACTGCACTTTTGTAAATAAAGTAGAAACAGAGTTTCAAGAGTAACAAACAAAAGCTTTCAATAGGTGAAATAGTGAAAAAAAAATAGTCCCTCTATAATATAATTTCTTTGTTTTTATGAGTGTTCCAGACCTCTCTATCATCAACACCAACAAGGAATTTTATGTACTATTCGTTCTTTTTATAATTTATAGTATTTTGTGCTTTAAGAAACACTGGCAGCCTCATAAATGATTGTCAGCTTCACTCGTATTAAAAGCATTCTCCTCGTTGTATAGGTGTTTCAATCCCGGTCCCATCATGTGTTGTCCGAGCACCAAGACGGCTATACTTTGTAGAATTCATTTTTTTTTTTCATTTTTAATTGCTGTTGATTTAACTAAGAGTGATTGTTTTGTTACATTATTGTGTGCTTGGCGTCAGTTGCAGCTTCTTTAGGAGCGAGCGTGTCCCTCAGGAGCCACCATAGTGTGCCGCTCGCATTTTGCCGTTAATGGCCGTTGAAAAAAAAGACGATAATGGTGGAGTAGCGCTCTGCTTGCCTGATGTTTTGAATGGGGAGGAGAGGTACTTTGCATTTAAATATTTGATTGCAGCACAGGTTAAGATTTAATTATGAGAGTTGTGTTTTTCTGGTGAAGCAGTACCGGCGGCATTCCATTTCTTACAGCTTGGTTTTGACTGCAGCACACAGGTTACAGTTTTATTTTAAAATGTTTTATTTAGTTGTGAAATGAGGCTGTGTGGTTTGTAGAGAGTTTGTCTGTGACTCTAAGGGAGGTTCTGTTTTCAACATCGGAAACAACACCTTGAAGAGCTTGGTTGTCTGTGTAGTGTGACAGTGGTTAGTGTGGTAGATTTTCGATGGCTGGTGGCAGAACTCTCCCAGTGCAGCTTTTGCAGTTCGATCTGATGCCAGTTGTGGAGCCGCAGTTAAGAGACCTGTGAGTAGCGCACACTGATTTCAGAGTGTGCAGTGTTTTGCTTGGCATAAGTAGTGCCAGTTGCTAGTATATGTCCTGATAAGGACACGGCAAATGGTACCTCTTAACCAACCAAAATGCAGGAAATTATATACCCATTTTATAAAATCAAACGTGACATTACAAGCTCAGAACACTGTGGATATCAGAGCACTAATGTTTATAATGTTTGCTGATAGTTATGCATCATTATTATTATGGATTTCTGCTTTAGCATCCAAGTGGTTATTGCGGAATATTGTCTTTCTGTTTGGGACAAATGGTTTCTGGGAAGTAAAATAAATGACATACCTCATACTATTTGACTGTTGAACTGTTGAAAGGTATGGAGGAATGGGTACTCACTTTTAACCTGCACCTAGCCACCACTTAGGAACATCATTTCAGGCTGTACTTTGTCTTTTGCCATAACGGTGTCTCTCTGTGGGCTTTGGGTGGCTGCTGTCAGCCATGTCCTTGTCTCCCCCGACCAGCATATGTCTCCCAAGGGAACCAGAGATCCCCTGTGGACTACTGCCCATGGCAGGGTCAGGAGGGGGAGGGCAGTTGTCCCTCCAGTACACAAATCCAGAGCTGGTGGCCGGGTGATGGTGTGGGCCAGAGGAGAGTGGTCACATCTTCATTAAGCCCATCCCAACCCCTTTTTTCCATGTTTCTGGGTCCCTCTCCTTAGCTGGGATGTGCATTCTATCATGTACATGTGGAGGCATGCATACACTGCAGAGTCCCATCCCTCCCTAACTTTGCTGCTTCTGTCCCATCCAACCACCAGGCCTCTACCTGGTGGCAGTTGCATGGCAGAGGTAGCAACTGTCCCTCCCTGAGAGAGGAGAGCAGTCCAGTGGACACTTGATCCTCTCCCTCTCTGACTGGTCTCAACAACCTGAGACTGATCCTGATGCTGGGTTGCCGGCACGGTTGGTGGTAGTATTACCACCTCTCCGCTGGGCCAGCTTCAGGTTGCACTTTGTAAACGTGAGACAAAGAAGCTGGAGGGAGGTCTTTGTATAGAAGGAGTATGAAACAGCAGGACCTCAGCTCCTATATTTAACACAGAATAGTGTAGGACTTGACTGAAGGGGAGCCCCATTAAGTTGGTGCTTAGGCTTTTAAAAATCCAGCAGATATTTTATAACTAAGAAGCCCTGTTTAAAGCAAGAGAAGAAGAAGAAGAATTGGAGTTCAATAAAGAAAAACCCTTGATCACAAGCCTTTTGGGGCAATATCTGGGCCACATACATGACCCTCATCAGGAACATCTTAAAAAAGACTAAATTGATAAATTGATAAAACTCGCCAGGGTTGAGCAGGTCACATCTTGACATCTTGAATTTGAAAATGACTAAAGAGGGGTTGGGCTCCTCCCTTTTAACCTACACCCTAAGCCAGCACTTTGGAACATCATCTCAGATTGCACTTTCTAAATATGAGACAGGGCCAGCCCGCTGGTGCAGTGGTAGGGCTTCTGCCTGCCACGCCAACATCCTGGGATTGGAAATGGACTCGGAAGTCAGAGGATCAGTCGGGCAGAGAAGGATTGAGCATCCCAGATATTGTTGTCCTTCTCTGGGGGGTCCCAGTGTCCAGTGCATCGCTGACCCCTAGTGAAAGCTAGGGGATTAGCAGTGACTGGTGCTTGCACTGGTGGGAGGTGGGACGAACATCAGCATTTGTGCCATGAACATTATTGCATGTCGTGCCTCCCAGGGAATAACCTTACAAAACAGAGGGGTCCAATGACGAAATGATGTCTGCTACCATGGATCGGGCCTCGCGCTGTGGCCTACAATCCCCCACCGATATCATATCTCATTCCATCAGGGAACTAGTGGCCCTGCCCTGGGGGGAAGCCATTGTGGTAACAGAATTTGTTCCATTGGGAAGCCAGTGGCTCTGCCCAGGTGGGGGGAGGAAGCAAGGGTGCTTGGGGGTGGTGGTGTGCCCTGGTCCATGGTTGTGGGGCTGAGCATTGGGGCCAAGACTGATGGTGGTCAGTTGCCCCTCAATAAAGCATAGTATTTAAAAAAACAAAATAAATAAATATGAGACAAGGAAGTGGAGAGAAGTCTTTGCCTGAAAGGAGAATGAAACACAGGCCAACAACTCATACTAATGAGTCAAAAATAGAAGTGACTATAGCATAGAGTAGGACCAGATTGAATGGAGTCACCCAGAAGTTTGTAAACTTTTTTAGATCTTAGCCTGTTTGATAACTAAGCACTACTGTGAGAAGAGAAATGAGTTACAGAAAAAACCTCAACTAACAGCCTTTTGGGTCAGTATCGGGGGGGGGGAATTGTACTGGACTTTGCTTGTTGACACTTATGGAATCTAAATTAGCTAAGCCTCATCTCTGAATGCTCCCTAGCTCCTAACCTGCCTGAGAGACAGCTACAATACACAGTAATAGGTGCCCCAACACAGCAGATTGTATGGAAGTAGAGTCATAACAACTGTTAAGTCCAGAGCAGTAATTTTTGGCACAAGTTACATTACCCAGTTTACCAATAACCCTGGAGTATGTCAATTTGTCTCCCTGGCCTTCAGCACAAGGCAGAGACTCTCTTGGCTCCCCTTCCTCCCCACTTTCCACACCCTAGATGGGACAAATCTAGAGGACTGCACCTCCTTTAGATACCTCAGGGTATGGCTCGACCAGCACCTCAACTTTTCTGTACACATAGATGCTATCCACAAGAAGCTGCAGCCGAAACTGGGTGCCCTGTACTGGAACCGTGTAAGCATCCTGCTGCCAGCCCACTGCAAAATTGTACAGAAAATGATACTCCCAATCTTAGACTATGGTGATGTAGTCTACAGTGCTGCACACAAAACTACCCTACCCAGACTGGACAACCTCTTCCACTCCTTCTGTCACTTTACCCTCGACTGTCGTCCCAGCACCCACCACTGCACCCTGTACCAGACCCTGCACCTTCCTCTCTGCAGGATAAGAATCAGTCCCACTGCATCTGGCTCACGGCCAAGTTCAGGACCCAGTCTCTACCACCGTACCTCTCCTTTGTCCTGTCCTCACCTCCTTCCCCTTCACACTCCATCAGATACTCTGACTCCCGTTCCTTGGCTCTCCTGCACATGTCCACCACTGCCAGCCAGGCAGCCTTCTCTTATCGCATGCCTAAACTGAGGAATTCCCTCCCCACAGCCATTCTGCATGTCCCCTCTGTCCACCAACATAACATTCTCCTCAAGGCCCACTTCTGCTCCACCTATGCTTGCATCTAACCTCTCCCTAGTCCCTAACTTAGTCAGGGTACTGTTACTCTTACTGAGTAGGTCTGGGAAAGCTGATTCGGCTGCCAGCTTGTTGCTCTGGTCGGGCACTGATGGTCTAGCTGTTTATTGTGCCTAATTGTACTCTCCTGGAATAATGATTTAAGTGTCACTGTAACATATGTATTATATTGTACTGTATTCAACTTCCTGCTGTATCACTGTACAGAATGTGCTGATCATCTACACCATTGTTGCACTGTATTCTGTGTTGTCTCCCAAGCCCCCTCCCCCTAGGACGCATCTGGAATCGAGCAGTAGTCCGCTCTGTATGCCTTCCTGGTAAAACGTTTAAATAAATAAATAAATAAATGTACAAAACCAACCTCTCTTTTGGACTTGTAAAAAAAACTGTTGTCACCCACAATCCAACAAAAGGGATTTCAGATTTAATATGAGAAATATAATTGATTAATTATGTTTAATTGTGTATCTCTAAAGTATTTGTTAGCCTGCCAAAGGGACCACTGCTATCAAAGTATGCTTGATCTGTGTGTTACTGACTAACATGGCATTCTCCAGGCATGCTCAGCATAGCTGACAAATGCTGTGATGTACAGTGATGGTGATGGCCCTGCAGAATTTGGAGAGGCAATTCTATTCCTCAAAAACTATTTACATTAAATGTGAAAGCAACTAATGCTTGGATAAGTAAACTAGAGTTACTGGATTATGTAGGACAAAAGAAGGCGCAAGACCCATCATGATTGTCCCCCACAGCTGTGGGTCTTTACTGGGAATATGTCAAATTTAGCCATATGTCGAGGTTTGATTTGAAGGTTTCAAAGTTAGTTAAGTCAACCAACTCCTGTGGTAATAAATTCCATTGTTTGGCTGATCTTATGCAGAAAAAATTATTGCACTTCTTAGCATTGGCCCAATTGACTAGAAGCTGCTGATTATACAGTCTGCCAACTGTGCGTTTATTCGCTAATGACAGTTCACATTGTCACATTAAAGTGGAAGATTTTAATAGCGCAAAAGTAAATAGGATGTCGCCCCTGTATTTTCTCAAGTGCAGGGGATGCAATCCCATTGCCTTGAATCTTGTGTCGTAGTCTTTTGATGTGAGTCTTGGGATCATTTTGGTAAGCCACCTCTGAATTTGCTCTAGTCGGTTAATATCACCGTTGAGATATGGACTCCAAAAAGGAGAACCATAATCTATATGGGGTCTGACATACGCCCTATACAGTGGCACTAGGCAATGCTCAGATTTGTTGATAAAGGTTTTTTTAACCTGTTTTAGGATGATATTAGCTGTTCTAGCCACTTTGTTGCAATGATTGTTGGACGACAGTTTGTTATTAATCAAGATACCCAGACCTCTTTCACAAGTAGTTGATTTGAGCAGGGTATTATTTAAATAGTATTTGTTTTGTGGATTATTCCTTCTAAAATGAAGGACCGTTCATTTTTCAATAATAAAGGTCATGGAAATAGACTTTGCCCAAAGTTCAATAAGTTCAAGGTCGTGTTCGAGTGACAGTATGTTAGATGTAGTATCGCCTCCGCTGCCAAGTTTGGTGTTGTTGGCAAATTTAGAGATGTGGTTATTAGAGCTAAGATCCATGTCACTTACGAAGATGCTGAAAAGTGTAAGCCCAAGCACTGAGCCTTGTGGTATACCACTAGTAACTCAGCCTGTATCGGACATTACTCCATTGATTCTAACTGCCTGGGTCCTATTAAAGAGCTACTTGGATACCCAGTTAACTAAGTAGGGGAAAAAGTCAAGGGTGCAAAGTTTATTAATTAGTAAAGTATGAGACACTTTGTCAAAAGCCTTATACTATAATCAAGTAGGATGACGTCGGAGGGAATGTTGTTATCCAGATACCTGCTTATGTTGTTATAAAATGAAATAAGGTTCCGGTGGTACATGAATGCTTAGGCTTGAATTCATATTGGGAGATATTCTGAATGCAAAGCTGCTGCATTTCTTGTTTAATCAATGATTGAATTAATCGCTTCATTAATTTCCCTATGATAGAAGTTAAGCTAATAGGGCGGTAGATCTGGTCATTTGATTTATTTCCTTTTTTGTAGATCGGTGTCACTATAGTGCTTCACCAGCCATCTGGGATATCATTTTCTGCTAGTGATTTGTTGAAAAGTGAAACACAAACAGAACAGAGTGTGCACAAGGGCAGTGGTGCTTCTATGCTAAAAAGAATATATTTTACTATACTAGCAGAGCATACACAAACCTTCAAATAACCAGATGCCCTGGTTATTTGGAGGTTTGTGCGTGCTCTGCTTGTATAGTAAAATATTTGTTGAAAAGTATTTTAAGCGGAAGGGACAGTGAGTTTGATGTCTCTAAGAAAAACCTAGGGTGAATATTGTCGGGACCTGGGCTTGTGGATTTTTTAAGGGTAGACAAGGCTTTGACAACCTCTGCAGGATCAAACCAGGGAATAGAGGAGTTGTTTTTACATTTGCTCGCACACATGTGCAAGAAACATAGTGCCACCATACAAAGTTTCGTAGGTGTGCCACCTCGCTTCCAATGCCCTTCTCCTTGTCGCAGGCATGGCCTCACCACACCAATAAATGTCTGAGCTGTCTATGACAGCAGTTCAGATGCAGTGGCATACAGTTCCACACAAAACACCGCTACAATCAGTGGTGGAAACGTGTATGCAAAGCGCCTACACTTCGGCACTGCATTGGAACAGCTGTCATAGACAGCTCCATTCCCCCCCCCAAAGAAACACCCAAGTAGCACACTGGGAGCTCACCTCGGTGTGCTCATGTGCTCCCCCCCCACACACACACACTATATGGCTGACGGGGGTGCCCAATCCCCCATTGGCTCAGCTACACCCCCCAACAGACTTCCAGGTGCCACGCTGGGAGCCCACCCCAGCATGGCAACAGTCCGTATGGCTGACAGGGGTGCCCAATCCCCATCGGCTCCACAGTCCCCCCCAAACAACCTTCCAGCTGCCACACTGGGAGCCCAACCCTGCGTGGCAAAAGTCCCACATCGTCTTTCAAAAAAAAATCACTTGTAAGAAAAAATGGTCCCTCGCTGACTGTCTTGCCCTCTCCCCCAACCCACACCCACCCTCTGAATGCCCCACCTCCCCACACCCCAACCTTACCCCATACTTACCTCTGCAGGCCAGCGCAATGATCTTCGGTGGACCGGGAACACATCTGCGCTCTTCAAAGCCGACCGCGAACTGAAGAAATGCCAGTAAGTTGTATAATGGCAGAATTTTTTTTTCAACTTTGGTGCATATCTTGGGCATTTTTGGGGAATTTTTTCACCAAATTTTTGACATGGGGTTCTTGAGACCCCACCTCATGAACTCAGTCAGTCATTTTGTTATTTGGTCCCAAAAGGTGATTTCGTGTTCACTGCGTGAAACCACCTTTCTGGACTGATTTACAAGATGACAGTGTCACAGTTCATGAGGTAGGCCCCCAAAAACCCTATGTTGAAAATTTGGTGAAAAAATAAAAAATGACTGTTCTGATAACGTCGCGCAGTTCCTATACCACGTAATTTTGAGAATTAATATTTTCACTCCAGATTTTCAACATTGCCATTTTACCACACCTCCTTATGAACAGTACAGCTGTCATTTTTCACATCTCGCTCAAAATGTGTTTTCGCACATGTAGCGCACATTGGCACAGTCGGTTTGCAAAATTAATGTTCGGGACACATTGAGAAAATCACAGTGACACTGTTCGCGAGCAGAGGTGTTTAAATGGTTATATGGCATGCTCACTGAGCAAAATCACCTTTTGAGACACATTCACAAAATCACAGCGCTATGCATCTCTAGCTACGCCACTCCCACTGCCAATGCCAGCGTGACAACATTCGGCATTGACAAATGCTTGTTTAGTTCTTCCCATGCACTGTTAATTGTCAAACCTAAGATGCATTTTGAAAATGTTTCCATGTTTTCTAGTCTCCTTATCCTACAAATACCCCCCTCCAAGACTCCAGCAGTGATCCCTCCTAGCAGTTGGGACAGGGAATCCCTACAATTAGGGATGGGTGTATCTGTTGTAGTTTGGTTCCATTCCAAAGAGGTTTTAAAAAAAGTTTGTATGTCCAAACCGACATTCAGATACTTCTGACAGTAATATAAAAAGCTATTTGTTTTGAAAATCTCCTTAAGTGAAAGCAGAAACCCAGGACCCCATTCTTGCATACACCATATATAATATGCCCAGTCCTTATCCTCTTCCCTAAATAAATCACAGATCACCCCAGATCAATACATCCAATCACAAATTAACATCCTTATCACAAACACCCCCTCCACTGACAGTCAGCATCCAGCTGGCTTCTCCAGTGATAATCCCAGCTGCTGATGGGATTCATGAATGGGATGCCCTCATCTTAAGCCATCTTGGGTCAGGTACTGTAAGTACTCTAGCAATGAGACCCCCACCCCCCAACACACACACATGTGTCCATCTCACTGAGTGACAGAGATAGTGTAGGAACAGTCCTTCCATTGGAAGAAGGAAAAAAAACTCACCATAGTGAGGATGGTTCTTCGAGAGGGTGTATTTGTGAGTCATACAAATTGCAACATCTCAGCCCTAAGGTGTTGCCCCAGAGATAGTTTCAGAATGTCAGATTCAAACTCTGCATTGTGGTCACGTTCCATCTGAGAGTCCCAAGGTCGAGTTATAGCTGAAGAGCAGAAAAGCACAATGACTACCCAGCTAGCCTATGCTGGGTATTAAGAAATGTAACTGCAATATGAAGTGACAAGCCACTCTTTGAAAATTGCAGAAACTGCAAAGTTTGAAATTGTAAAATGCTCAACAATGTTTGAAAACATGTGAGCTGACTTAACAGGAAGAACCCTTTTATATAGGTTCTAGAAGGTGAGGTAAGGAGGGCTTGTATAATGCAAAATACACCCTAGAAGAAATATCACTACTATGATGATTTTTTTTCTTCTTGCAATAAGAGTCTATTTGTGATGTCATACAAACTGCAGATTCCAAGAAGTACTTTGGAGGCAGTATCTAGAAGCAGTCGGTGTTTCTGCTTTACACTGAGGTGTTAAGTGCCATTTTAGAACTGTATGATGTAGTTTATGTCCTCTCATCCACAGAGTTCTGTAACAGAATATGGATGCATTGTGCCAACAATAGAATAGTAGAACAGGGACATAAACTACATCACACAGTTCTAAAATGGCTCTTAACAGCAGCGTATAAATTAGAACCCCCCACTAGGGTAGTTAAAAAGCCTGGATAGCTAGAGCAGTAACAGAATTTGAAGTAGTATTTAAAAATAGCTTGTACGGGGAAAATGACTTATAGATTCAGTGCAATTCTCCTTTAAACCCTTTGATGGCTCATAGACACATAGAATTTGTTGGCAGATAAGGACCACTTAGCCTACCCAGTCTGCCCATTTTGTCCCTGCGTATACTTTGACCACAGACCCTAACTGATCTGTGCTCCCCCCTTCCCCAAGTTTCCTTTGTGCCTATATCATGCGTGCTGGAAGGCCACCCATGTTTTCGCCACCACCACTTCTGCTGGAAGACTGTGCCAAGCATCCTCCACTTTCAGTGAAACAGTACTTCCTCACACCCTTCCCAAATTGCATGCCCCCCTTGTTTTGTGCATCTTAAAACTTGGTAACTTACATGTACTTGTTTTGGGTAACTTAGAAACAAAACAGGACTGTCTTGTAAACTTGGTTTTCAACCCAAACGACATATATTATCCTGTATAAAATAATGTTTTTACCTATTACCAACCTTTTCCTCTGAAAAATACTCCCCTCTTGTATCTTATTCACCCCTGTGAAGTACTTATAGGCCTCTATCATGTCCCTCCCTCCAGTGTGTACATATTGAGATCCCTCAGTCTCTCCTCATAGGGTTTATGATACAGCCTCTGCACCATTTTAGTTACAAACATACAAACATACGAAAATGCCAGCAGAAACAGGCCTCACGGTCTATCGACTCTGCTCGAGTGTGCAGCTAACACCTTATAATGCTGCTGCCCCTTCCTTCCCCCCCATCCCAAGCCCTCTTGAAACTGTCTACCATCTTGCAGGCCACTACCTCACCCAGCAAGGAGTTCCACTTGTCCACCACTCTTTATGTGAAAAAATGTCTCCTCATCTTTTTCCTGACTCTACCTCCCTTCAATCTCAGTTGGTGTCCTCTCGTGTCACTCCCCTTTTTCTTCTGGAAAATCCTCTCTGTATTAGTCTTGTTTATTCCCTTCAGGTACTTAAAGGTCTCAATCATACAGTATCTCCCCTGTCCCTCCTTTTTTCTAGAGAGTACATATTCAGCTGCTCCAGCCTTTCCTCGTATGGCTTGCCCTCCAATCCCTGGATCATCTTTGTAGCTCTACGTTGTACCCCCTCCAATAATCTGATGTCCTTCTTCAGGAATGGGCACCAGTATTGTACACAGTACTCCAGGTGGGGCCTGACCAGCGACCTATATAGGAGCAGGATAACCTCCCAACTTCTGGAGGAGATCCCTTTAGCTATATAGCCCAGCTTTTTGTTGGCTTTTGCCACTGCCCTTCTGCATTGAACAGAGTTGTTCATGTTCCCTGTTAAGATCACCCCAGGTCCTCTCTGTGGAGCAACCCAACTGAACCCCGTTCAAGTGATAATCCCTCCCTTGGTTCCGGGCTCTGAAGTGCAGAACCTTGCACTTCTTGGTGTTGAACCCCAGCTGCCGTTTACCTGCCCACTCCTGCAGCTTATTCAGGTTCTCCTGCAACCCCTCCCCCCCTCCATGTCATCTACCACAGCTCCCATCTTGGTATCATTTTGGAAGTGACTAATTTTGCTCTGGATACCATTTGAGATACCTGCAATGAAAATCCCAAACAGTACTGGTCCCAGCATGGATCCCTGTGGTACCCCACTCGTCACCACTCTCAGCGATGAGAGTTCCCCCCCCTACCACCACCCTTTGCTGTCTCTCCCTCAGCCAGTTCCTGATCCAGGTCACCATTTTTTGGTGTCATCTGCAAATAGGCAGACCTTTTCTTCCAGCCCCTCTGCAATGAAGACATTGAACAGGACTGGTTCCAGTACTGATCCCTGTGGCACTCCACTGGTCACCCCTCTCTCCCCGGATTGGATCCCATTTACAACCACCCTCTGCCTTCTGTTCGTCAGCCAGTTTCTTTCTTTTTTTTTATTTAGCTTTTTGGTCCCCATCGCCTCCTCCCACCAACTGGTTATGGGGACACATAGCATTTTTACAAATGTTCTCCCCTGACCCCCCCTCCCGTGCAAGCATGTGGAGGCACACTTCACACCCCGTGGTGCCAGCTCAGCCCCCTCCACCTCCCAATTCTTTGCCACCCCCTCTCTGCCTATGCTACCTACTGGACCTCACCCGGTGGGAGCAGAACTACGGTGGGGGTGCCAACCCACCCTCACCACCCTCAGGAGAGGAGAGCTGCCCACTGGCATGCTTAATCCTGTTCCACCCCCCCCCACGCTAGCACCCTGATGACCCAAGGTCGTTCCTGAACCTGGGTCACCAGTGTAGCGCTAGGTAAGGTGCCCAGCGCCTCAACCCTCTGCGCCACTGGGCCGGCCATCAGCCAGTTTCTAACCCAATGTATCACCTTATGTCCCATGCCCAGACTACTCATCTTGTTAACCAGCCTTCTGCGTGGGACGGTATTGAAGGCTTTGCTGAAATCTAGGTAGACGACGTCTACGGACCCTCCCTGATCAACTTCCCTAGTCACTCAGTCAAAGAAATCTGTCAGATTTGTTTAAGACCTTCCTGATGAGAGTCTGTGCTGCCTCAGATCCTGGACATCAGTGGATTACAGGCATGTCATTATCCTTTCTTTCAGCAGTGTCTCCATTATCTTCCCCACCACTGAGGTGAGGCTGACAGGCCTGTAGTTCCCTGCTTCCACCCTTCTGCCACTTTTGTGCTGTGGGACTACATGCGCACTCCTCCAGCCTTCTGGAGCCACGCCTGTGTTCAGTGACTCTGTGAACAGGGTGGCCAGATGCGCTGCTAATTCCCTCTACAGCTCCCTTAATATCCTCGGGTGTATGTCATCTGGCCCCATGGCTTTATAGTAGTAGTAGTAATGATTTTATTCATTTTATAAATGAACATGGTAAAAAATTCCCATTGAGTACAAAAAATACACTCATTTTCAAGGGACACCATAATAAAATACATATCCTGGTTACAATCAAGGGAGAAATATTGGTCACAAACATACAAATATTACAAAGGACTTATAAATATATAAATACAATTAGCCATTAAGTCAATTTCATCCTGTCAGAAACAGTATTACCTTCCTGTGATGCTTATCCAACATCTGATACAATGCAACATTGTCGCAATTGACCAGATTGTTTTTGATACCATTGCTTAATTTTAAACCAGTTTACATTAGTACCATAAGGTCTCAAAATTATGGGTAGGTTGTTCCATATTTTAGGACCTATGTAAGATCCACCTTCAGCTTTGTGAGTTCCTCCAGAATTCTCTCCACTGTGAATGGCCTGGTGTCCACTCCCCCCCCCCCCGATTGCCTCTGCTCCCCAACCATGGTCCTTGACCCTCTCCCTCCTCAGTGAATACTGGACAGAAGTATTTGTTCAGTATTTCTACCTTGTTTAGATCCCCCTCCTTACACTCTCCCTTCTACCCTTTGAGCCTCACAATCCCCCCAGGTTTTTCTTCTATGACTGATGTACCTAGAGAATGTCGTCTCCTTTTTCACAGTCCGTCTTAAATCCTCCTCTGTTTGTACCTTGGCTTTCCTAACAGCCGTCCCTGCTTCTCTTAGATATTCAAGGTACATCTCCCTGTCCTTCTCCCTTCGAGTCCCCTTATACTTCCTGAAAGTTGCTCTTTTAGCCTTTACTTTGTCTCCCACCTCTTTAGAGAACCATAGTGGTTTCTTTCTCCTTTTCCCTTTAGCCACTATCCTAATGCATTGATTAGTTACCTCCATAATGGCTCCTTTTAGTCTCCCTCACTGTTCCTCTACCCCCTCCATTGCCTGTACCTTTGCCAGGGCTACTCTTAAACATCTACCCATTTAATTGAAATCTGCTCTCCTGAAATGTTATACTTTTGCACTTGTGTGGCTTAATTGAGTCCCTGTCTCCATGCCAAACCATATCATGTGGTGGTCACTGGATCCCAGCTGCCCTTCCACCTGGATTCCTTCGACTCTATTCCCATTGATCCATACCAGGTTTAGAAATGATTTGTCTCTGGTTAGCTCAAGCACCAGCTGTTTGATTCCAACCCCTTGCAGGTATTCCAGAATGGCCATGCTTCTGGCTGAAGCAACTGCCTGGATGGTCCAATCTATGTCCGGCATATTGAAATCTCCCATCAACAGGCTTTCACCTTTAGCTGCCATGTCATGAACTTCCTCCACTAGTACCCTGTCCACTTCCTCCCTCTGTGCCAGAGGTCTGTAGATCACCCCGGTATGTATTGCTGTGCCATTTCCTGGTTCAAGGGTGACCCACATTGCCTCAGCCGCCCCCTGCCTTCCCTGTACTTCTGTAGCCTTTATGCCTTCTCTGATTTACAGGGCCAGCCCCCCCCTCCCTTTTTACATTCCCTGTCCCTTCTGAATAGTGTATAGACTGGTACATTGACATCCCAGCTGTGATTAGCAGAGTGCCATGTCTCTGTTACTGCTGCTGCGTCCTGCTATGTCAAGGTCTGCATCTGTCATCAAGGCTTCCAGGTCTGGAACCTTATTTCCCAAACTGTGGGCATTTGTGAACATGACCTACCATATTTCACACCCTGCCTCCCGTTCCTGTTTTTTCTACCTTGCCTCTTACCCCCACCACAGTATTCATGCTCATGTGCTCTCACCCCTCTTTATCCCCCCTTTTACATGTTTCACTTGTCTGCCACTCACTGCTCACTTCAGTTGTTCCTGTTGTCAACTTGTACTTTTGCATGTTCCCACAGGGGAGGGGGAGTGTTCCTAAGCCACCTGGCTCTCCCCCATTGGGCAATTTAAATGCTCTCCGCTGAAGCATTCCAACTTCTCACTAAGAACCGAGGTCCCCTTTCCAGACAGATGCATGCCATCCTCCTGATACAAGCTCACATCTACCCATGTTTGGGACCCAGACCCCTATGAAGCCAAATCCTTCCCTTCCACACCAATCTTTTAACCAGGAGTTGAAGGTCTGGATGTGGAGTGCCCTGGCCTCCCCATGCCTTGGACAGGTAGCACCTCCGAGAATGAGACAGAATGTGCTACCTGTTTCAGGTCCCCCCAGCTTCCTGAAATCTTCCTGGACTCTGGTTAACTCTACCCTTCTCCTCATCAGGTCATTGGTCCCCAGATGGACAATGACATCCAGTTTCTCTCTCCCTCCTGGCTATCGCCATAGCGATCCTATGGATTCACTTCCCATTCCTCCATGCAGCGCTTCCTGGGAGGCATTTGACCTCCCTCTCCCTCCTGCTAGGTGTCCCTAATTTCACACCCTGGACAATAGAGTCCCCCACTAGGAGAAACTTCCCCCTCTTCTGGGGTCCCTTGCTCCCACTTCCCTGAGGCTCCAGCTTGGAGGTTCCAACCATCCTCCCTGGTCCCAGCTGCGGGTGCCTGTGTAGGGCATTCCCATTTCTCCAAAACAGCGTAGGAGTTATTAAGCTGGTCCAGTTAGGGGATGTGATTCTGACCACTCCCCACCCTCTCTGAGCCCACTGTGGTCCAGTCACTCTTCTTCCTGGGCAACCTTTGAGGTTCATGTTGTGGACTCGGTGGTTCCTGGGGGGGAGTGGATGCTGCCTGTAACCTGGCCACCTCTACATAGAGATTAGCAACTTCCTCCCTCAGCCCAGAGAAGTGCCTGCAGATAGGGCAGCATCGCAGCCTCCAGAATGTCTCCCTGAAGACTGCTGCTCCACAGCCACTGCACTTCACCACTCCTGTCATGTCTGATGTGACCTGGCCTGCAATATAATCTAGGTATGCCCTCTAAATGAACCCCTATGCTCCTCCCTGTCCTCAGTGTGGAACTTTCTGTGTGGTGTAGGAAGATGTAACACAATGGGCCCACACCCTATATAAGGAGGACTAGACCAGGGGTAGGTGGGTTGAGGGGTGAGTGGGTGGGATTACCCCCTGGCTGAGTCCAGAAACAATCACCTGAGAACCCCTCTACACTATGTTCATAGAGGACAAGCCCCGATGATCAAAAAATGATCCCCCAAAATCCACTGAAATATGAGACCTGCATTTAAGGTAACAGACTCAGCCAAGTACAAACAGTTATACGCTTACCAGCAACTGAATCCTTCACTCTTGCCCAAGCAAAATGGTGAATCACACTGAATGGCAATTAGGAAAATACCTCAGTTTCAAACCACACCAATCCCCTGCAATATGAGACCTGCACTTAAGGTAACAGACTCGGCCAAGTACAAACAGTTACAATCTTACCAGCAACCTATTCCTTCACTCCTGCCCAAACAAAATGGGGAATCACACTCCAAACCCTTACCAAACCCTTACATGGATTTGTTCTTAGTGGGTAATGACATCTCGGGGAAACACAGTCACAATATATAAGCACTATGTTCTCAGGTATGCCAAATTACAGGAAGAGTATACATACCATCCTGGGAGCAAGGGCTGACCCCCCCCCCAATCTGCAGTATCAGGCTCTACTCAACTGAGACCCCAAACTAATCCTGTAGTTATACAGCATTTCATGATTGGGTCTATTGTTTCAGCTTTCCTTATCTACATACAGAATAAACATGTTCTCAATACAGAACATCCGTAGCTTTTACCTGCCATGTGTGGCTGCCTCATATCAAACTATCTAACCTTGGCTTTTCTTACAATAGTTCAGAACATTACATTCTTGTCTCCTGCATGTGCACATCTCTGGACTGTACTTTTCCACATTCAGCATGGTCAGTAAAATTCAAATCATACTAAAACTAATATTGCATCATAGTAACATCTAATCTGCCCCAAAGAACAAATTTTTTTCCTAATTTTCCACTGCAGATCCTCTCTGATCCTCGACTCTTCTCCCCTCATTCCTGTTTCTGCGATTCTTCTGTGCCTATCCCATGCATGCTTAAATCCCTCCACAGTGCTTGAACTGATCACCTCTAACAGTAGTCTGTTCCAAGCATCTACCACCCTTTCCGTGAAGAATTACTTTGTCTCATTTCACCTGAGTCTCCCCCGTCTAACCTCATATTATGTCTCCTTGTTCTTGAGCATCTTCTTCTCTGTAGAATGCTCCCCTTCTGTACCTTATTTATGCCCTTGAGGTATTTGAATGTCTCTATCATGTCTGCTCTTTCTCTTCTTTCCTCTAGAGAGTACATATGTAATTCCTTGAGTCTTTCCTCATAGCTTTTCTGATGCATGTCTTGCACCATCTCTCCTCTGTGCCACCTCTATCCTTTCAATGTCCTTAAGATGGGCCCTCCAGAGCTGGACACAGTACTCCAGGTGGGGCCTCACCAATGACCTATACAGGGGCAATACCATCTCCCTCTTCCTACTTGTTTTACTCCTCCCTATGCACCCCAGGATTCTACTAGCTTTTCCTACTGTTTTTTCACACTGACTTGTCATGTTGAGGTCATCAGTTATGATCACCCCCAGGTCCCTTTCCTGTATTGTGGTCGCCATCTCCTCTCCCCCCAGATGGTACTTTGCCCTTGGGTTCTTGTGTCCTATATGCATAATTGTCCACTTGTTAGCATTAAAGCATAGCTGCCACACCCTTGACCATTCCTCTAGCTTTTTTATGTTGTTCCTCATTCTGTCTACCCCCAAGTGTGTCCACTCAGATTTTTGTGTCATCTATGAACAGGCATATGTTCCCTTCCATTCCTTCTGCGATGTCACTAATGAAGACATTGAAGAGTAATGGCCCCAGAACAAACCCCTGTGGCACCCCGCTAGTCACATCCTCTTCCTCTGAACGTACCCCATTTACCACTACTCACTGGCTCCTGTGACTTAGCCAATTCTTTATTCATTTTACTACTTTAGACCCCACCATGAGACTGCCCAGCTTGTTTACCAATCTTCTGCGTGGGACGGTGTCAAAGGCCTTCCTGAAATCCAGGTAGGCCACATACACCCCCCCCGGTCCACTTCCCTTGTCATCCAGTTGAAGAAATCGATTAGGTTTGTTTGGCAAGATCCCCACCCCCACCCCATGAACCCGTGTTGTCTCGGATCTTGCAACCCATTTGCAGTAAAGTACTCTACCATCCATTCTTTTATTGGTGTTTCCATATTTTCCCCACCACTGATGTCAGGCTTACTGGTCTGTAATTCCCTGCCTCCTCTTTATTCCCACTCTTGTCAATTGGTACTACATCCACCCTCCTTACATAAATGGTCACTCAGCAGCTCTAACTAGCACTTAATTATTTATTTGTAATTCGGAGAATACCTTTGAGCACAAGTGCTCTTTTTCAAATGTTCCACATCAATACAGGACAACGGACAGGTTACATGAAGAAACAATCTCCAGCTCAAGTACAGCCTGGTCAGATTACAAACAGGGTTACAACCAAGGAATTGCAGGGGAAATGTCTTCACATTGTCAGCAATGGAGTATCATCATTGTACAGAAGGGAATGTAATCATTTAAAACAACAGCAGGCTGATTTCTTAGAGAGTTCATTTTTTAGTGTATTTTTAAATGGTGACATTTTGGGGAGTCCCACTAGGGATTCTGGGAGTTCATTCATCCAGTGGGCTGCTTGAACTGCGAATGAGCGCATACCCAGGCTGGTTTTTCAAAAGGAGGCAGCAAGTGCTTGTCAGGGCATACTTTTAGTGGAGCAGTTGTTATTGACAAGGGAGAAGAGGTCACTTGTGGCTTCAGGGGTGAGGCATAGGAAGTATTTTTTTGACATCAGGCAGGACTGGTATTTTAGCCTGTCCTGTAGTGGAAGCCAGTTGGTGAGCGCACACGGGGAGCATGTATGTGTGAGTCTATCAGCCCCGTTAGCAAAATGACATGCTTTGCTGAAGACCAGTCTAACTCTACCAAGGACTGATCCACAAGCAGCTCTGTAAATCAGGTGCCCATAGTCAATGAGCGGAAAGATAATGCTGGAGACTCCCAAGCGTCTGGCTTTGGCTGCAAGGTTAAGTCTTTGTCTGAAGAGAACTCCTAGTTTTCTGTTGGTCGTACTCACAAGGTAGTCCACATGTGCAGCATATGATAGGGTGTCAACTAAGGTGACACCCAGATATTTAAATGGTTCAACCTGTTCAAGGGTAGCTCCTAGTGCATTTTTGATAATCAGAGGAGAGACCATTTTTTTAGCACTAGTAAACTATAAACTCCAACAATAGATTTCACTAAAACCTAACCTATAGCAGCAAATACTTTTCTATCATTAGTAATATACATATGGGGAATGCATGTCTAGCAATGTGTATATATGACAGTTCACAAGTGTATGCTAACACCGAGGTATTCAAAGGCACGGACTACATCAAGTGGTGTGCCATCCAGCCATGTTGTCTATTTCTTTCCACCACCTGTCTGTACCAACCTGCTTGACACTGGTACTTGCTGTTGCAGTGGTGCACTGCTTTGATGCCATTACCTTCTGAGGTGGTATTGGGCATTCCTCATTTACAGTCTGCCCCATGGTACCACTGCTATGGTAGAAGCCATGTGACCCAGAAGTCTCAGGAATTCCTGTGCAGTCTTTGTTTGACCTGCCTGGAATGTGTTCATACACTGAATCAGAGCTTTTACTCTTTGCAGAGGAAGGAAGGTTTGCTCAGATCTCTGTTAGCTCTGTGCCTATGAACTTCAAAATCTGTCTGGGTTCTGAGTTTGACTTTTCTAAATTTAGGGGGAAACATAACTTCTGTAGGGTGCTCCTCACTGTTTGAATTGAGCACTTGCCTTCCTCTTTGTTTATCTACACAGCCAGTCACGTTGATAAGGGAATACCACTACACTATAGCCAGTCCATCGGTGCAGTGGTAGAGCTTCTGCTCATGATGCTGGTGACCTGGGTTTGGAAACTGGCCAAGGTCATCAGGAGCCAGCTGGGGGGAGAGTGAGCATCCCAAAGGACACTCTTCTCCTCCAGGGGAGGTAGGGCAGCCAGCTTTGCTGCCATACTGCCACCTGGGTGACCACAGGTGGCACTGCAACTGGAGTAGCTGAGGGTAGGGAGGACCCAGGCTGGTGCCATGCTGTGCACACTTCCATGCAAGCACGTGCATCTCAGGGTTGGAACAAGGAAGGCAGAAATGCCCCAGCAACAGGTAGGATGATATTCTGACCTCCCACAAGCTCTGCATCACAGACATGGCTCTCCTTCACTCTGGATCCTGGTCTAGCGGTGTGATAGCATGCTCTACCACCCCTTCCATGGAGGGAATAATATGGGAGATAGAGTAGAGGTAAGTCCACAAGAAGCTAGGAGGTGAGACTGGGGAGGTCAGCATGATGGGGGCCTTGCTGGATAGAAGGGGCATAAAAAAAGGAAATACCACTGCACTATACCTGTGCAGTTGGGGTGACACCAGTGACAAGCACTTTGTGAACACTCTGGGTGCTGTGGTCAAACCAAAAGACAATGATTTGTCCTAAAACTAAGCACGCCCTACTCTGAACCAGAAATACTTTCTGTGGCAGTGTCACAGTGGGAAGTGTAAATATTCATCCCTTAAGTCCACTGACCCCAGCCAACCCAGTCAAAAACAGTGGTGGAATTCAAGCATGCATGTGACAGTCATAAGGCCATTCTAGGGGGTGGGTGTAGGAAGAAGTAGGCTGCTGGTTAACTAGGATCTGCAGCTTATCCAGTAGGTAGGAAAATGGGCAGACTGGGTGGGCCAAGCAGTCCTTATCTGCCGTCAAATTCTATGTTTCTATGTAACCCCCCTTGCTGCAGGAGATGGTATTGCATTTAGTGTTACCATTCTGAATAACTTCTTATTCAGATGCTTGTTCAGACGCCTCAGGTACTGAATGGGATGCCATTCCCCATTTTTCATCACAGTCAGAGTGTGCCTGGAGAAGAAACTTCTTCCAAGCTGGGAAACTGGAATTTTCTTCACAGCATTAAACTCTAACAACTTTCTCACCTCTAACTACAGTAGGAGATTTTGCTCTGGTAATTGAGCCAAAAACACTGTGAAGTCACTCAGTTTTGGAAATTTTACAAATTGAAGGGCTAAGCCCTCTCTTATTACTTCTAGAACCCACTTATTTGTGGTAATTTGTTTCATTTCTCAAGGTAATAAGAGAAGTGCTCTCCCAATGGCAGTGGGTCTATGGTGGCATTAACAAATTCATTGGGGGTTGGGCTTTTCCTGGGCTAGAGGAGCTGATGCAGGTTTCTGTCTGGTTTCCATTCTGCCTCTCCTTGTGCTACTCTGAACTGTATATTTATGGTGCATATAGGCTTTACTATAATAAACCCTTCCCATACCTCCCCTACCATAGGGCCTGTAGGGTATAGAGGTGGGTGAAGTCGACAAAATTCACTCCGTGAAAAATTTCGAGAATAGCGCTCAATTCTGGAGCACAATTCGCAAAATTTGGCAATTTGCAGAGCGGGAGGGGGGGTCATCCATGAAGTGTGGAATTTCATGGGTGGAATTCCACACTTCCCCACACAAAACTACTTAAATTTTAAATCTCTGGTGTCTAGTGGTAGTGGTTCCCCCGCCGCCTCCCTGGCACACTGTCCTGGTGTTTAGTGGTCCCCACCAGCCACCACCGATTGCCATCCAGGACCACAATATAAAAATATTTTTTCATTAAATCCCTATCCCTTCCCTGATGTCTAGTGGCCTCCCTCCCTACCACCAATCACCGGTTACAATAAATCCACCCTGGCACCCTGCCCTAGTGTCTAGTGGCCCCCCCCCACCGCCACCGATTGCCGCCCACATCCACAATACTGTATTAATTAAAAAAAAATTCTATTTAATCCCTGGTGTCTAGTGGACCTCCCACCCTGTCAGGTAGTGTCCCCACCCCACCCCACCTCACTCACCCTGACACTGAGCGGGCAACCAGCACAGCCCTCCACTCACCTCCACAGCTGGCAGCCTGGCTGACTGAGCTCAGTGAATGAGTGCGTGCTTGTACAAGCACGCGCTCATTCACTTGACAGCTCGCAATCATTTTCAGCAGTTTTCAGGGATGTAGAGAAGGGGGAAGGGGCTACTACGGTCACCTGTGGGATGAGGGGAATGATGCTGTGGACACCAGTCCACAGTGCCATCCCCCCATCCTGCCCCCCCGTGGGTGACTGGAGCTGCCCTCTCCCCTTCTCTACCCCCCTGAAAACTGCCGAAAATGACCGTGAGCTGTCAATGAATGAGCACATGCTTGTACAAGCACACACTCATTCATTGAGCTCATTCAGGCTGCCGTCTGTGGAGGTGAGTGGAGGGCTGTCCCGGTGGCCCGCTCAGGGTTGGGGTGAGGGAGAGCAGGGTGGGGGCACTACCTGACATGGTGGGAGGTGGGGGGTCCACTAGACACCAGGGATTAAATGAAAATGTATTTTTTTAATTAGGCATGGCAAGGCAAACTTTATTTATAGAGCACACAATGCCAGAGGCTCTGAACGCTTTATATAGGACAATAACAGAGGTAGCATAAAATCTAGTCATACATAAAAAAACATACAAATCATAACCAACATTAAATAAATTTAAATAGTCAGATAAATAAATTTCCAAAACTAAAAATTACTTCTGATAAGTCAAATGATATCGCTCGGGAAGGTCAAGGCAAAAAGATGAGCCTTAAGGCCCCTTTTAAAAACCTCAATCGATGGGGCCTCCCTGAGGGATGGTGGTCAGGCATTCCACAGAACTGGGCTGGCGACACTAAAAGCCCTATCGCCAGAGGTTTTCAACCTGGTCCTGGGAACCTCAAGGAGGCCCCTGGTCGAGGAGTGGAGGGAGCGCAATGAGGAGCAGGGTGTCAGGAGTTCATACAGGTAACCAGGGCCTAGTCCATGTAGGGCCTTGTAGGTGAGAAGATTCACCTTGAAGATAACCCTCCACCTGACAGGCAACCAGTGCAATGAACAGAGCACAGGAGTAATATGGATGGACCTCGAAAGACCAGTCAGTAACCTGACAGTGGCATTTTGAACTAGCTGCAGTTGGTGGAGGGTACCTCCAGTGACCCTGAAGTAGAGAGTGTTACAGTAGTCTAGCCTACACAAAGGCATGTACCAGAATGGGCAGATCATCAGATGGAATCAGATGCTTGATCCTGGCAATGTTCCTAAGATGGTAAAAACTACTCTGGATGACAGCCGACACCTCAGCTTCTAGTGTCAGTCTGTCATCCAGGGTCATGCCGAGATCACAAACTCTGCTGGAGGTCAACAACAGCGTTGGACCCAGATGAAGACCTGGCATCCCAGTGACCGTGACACTCCCACGACCTGGCTCAATCACTAGTACCTCTGTCTTCTTTGGGTTAAGTTGCAGCCAGCTGGAGGACATCCAGTCATTGATCTCAGTCAAGCAGTTGTTTAACACTTCCACGGCAGCCGATGTTCCAGAGGTAAAAGACAGGTACAGTCGGGTATCATCTGCATTACAGTGAAAACCCACACTGTACCATCTAATGATCTCACCCAGGGGCAGCATATACACAGCAAACAACATGAGCGACAAGATCGACCCCTGAGGAACTCCACAAGGCAGGGGCTTCAAGGTAGAAGAAAAGATACCCATAACTACCTGCTACTTCCTGCTCAAGAGAAAGGACTTGAACCAGCAGATGACAGTGTCAGCGAGCCCACAAAATTCTCTGAGGTCATTGAGGAGCACCATGTGGTCTATTGTGTCAAGAGCTGAAGAAAGGTCAAGGAGAATGAGAATTGACCTTTCTCCTCTATCCTTCACCCTGAGGAGGTCATTATGCACCCTAACTAGTACTGTTTCAGTGCTGTGCTTGGCCCTGAAACCAGACTGGAAAGGCTCATAGATGTCATAGGCCATAAGGTGTTCCTCAAGCTGAAGCACCACAATTTTCTCAACAACCTTACGCAGAAAGGGAAGGTTTTAGAGAGGGCTTCTTCAGAAGGGGCCTCACTACCACCTCTTTTAAAGCATCAGGGAAGACCCCTTCCAATAAGGAACACTTGATAATTCCAGTGAACACCAGACTGATGGCGCCAATACAACTCATCAAGAAATGTGTCGGAGCCGGGTCCAGTTCACAATAAGTGTGCCTCAGTCTGGAGATGACCTCAATGACCTCGGCTACCTCTGACGGTCTAAACTTTTCCCAGACAGATGGAGCACCTCTGCGACCCTCAGGACGATCACTGCAGACTACAGTGTCGTCAACTGGTCAGATTCCCTACAGGATAGAGGACACCCTATCAGAGAAGAACTGAACAAACTCCTCGCATAAAACGGTAGAAAAAGTTTTCCGCAGCTGAAGACAGACCGGATGAAGGAATCTGTCCACAGTCTGGAAAAGTTGGGCAGGTCAATTCCTCCCTGCAGTAATCTCCCTAGACAGAAACTCCGCCTTTTTACAGGTGATTGTCCCCTGGTACTCCAAATAATGAATACGCAGGGCTAATTTGTCCTCATCCATACAAGAACGCTGCCAGTGATGCTCCAACCTCCGACCCTTGGTCTTCATTGCCTTGAGGTCCCATCGAACCGGGGGGCCTCAAGTGAGAAGATCTGGGTCGTACATGGACTGGTGTGATGGAGTCAAGTGCACCGGCAACTGCCTCACTATATATGGTGACTGCCTTGCTCATGCTAATCACACATGCAGCGATTACCCTAGATAGGTCAGCTGCCACCAAAAGTCAATCCGGGGACAAACCCCTTAAAGGGCAGTAGCTGATCATCTCTGCTGAGGTCGGACTATCGGGGGCCCCAAAGGAGAACTCCATCATGTAATGATCAACCTACAACCTGATCAGTCTTGAGGTTCAACACATCAAGTCCCAGGGAGAACATCAGGTCCAGCGTGTGCCCGTGGTGAGGGGTCGCAGAAGTAACAACTTGTGACAGGCCCAGTGATGTCATTAACTGGAGGTCTAAACCAAAATGCGAAGAATCGTCATCGACCCAGGCATTGAAGTACCCCAGGATTAGACATCTGGGAGACTCCAAAATGATGTCTGTGACGATGTCCACCACCTCCTGCAGGAGTTCTCCCTTCCACACCAGGAGGGCAGTAGACAAGGAGAATCCTGCAGCCTGCACCTGGACCCCCATGCACAGCCACGCACTCAAAGGACCTGGTGATCCCAAACGGATACGCGGTGAAGTTCAGATTAGATCTAAAGCGGATGGCCACACCCCCAACCTCAGTGTTCTCGCCTCGGGCAGTGTACTGCAGAGTACCCAGAAGGGACGTCAGCCTCCAAAATAGGGCCAGCATCGTCGCCCAGCCAGGTCTCAGTGATGCAAGCCAGACTGACAGATGAAATCAAGTCCGTCATAATTGTGGTCTTATTTCACATCGATCTGGCATTGTATAACACTGCCCGAAGGGGACATGAGGTCGCTGCAGCCCTTCTGGCTGCCTGCCCACTCAGTCCAGTGGGAACCCTGGATACAGAAACCAAACACAATGGACCCCTCTCAAGCTTCTAATTCCAGGGTGCCTCCTACACCCCACTACTTTGATGTTCCCAACCTCCACCTGGTTCACTGTGCTCCACCGCCACTGGCCTCCTTTTTCCCTAAAAATGGCAGCCTCCCGACAGCGCCTATCTGTTTTTGGTAAGATGGGGGGCTGACAAAGGGGCAGAGGGTGCAAGCTGAACAACATCATATGGGATGCAAGAAGGATGTGGGCTCCAGCACATCCTGGCGAATATCAATTAAACACACCCAATCACTTTAAACCAACCATACACCTCACAACCAACACATTCACTGAAATACAATGAACCTTCCCCAGCCCCCCCCCCAAACCCAATAAAAGCAAAATAGAAAATAGAAAGAACAAGACAATAAAACAATGGGGAGACAGTACAACTAAGGCTGTGTGCTCATAAATGATCAATTAAAAGAAATAAATTGAGATCACCAACTAAATAAGAATAAATAAGGTCCAGTGTGTATTGAAAATAAGTTTTGATAGACAGTTTGACCAGTCAGTTTCAGTGAAAACATGGATTATAACCAGGCAAAGGTGTACTAGAAATAAGATAAAAGTTCACTCCTCTCACAGCTGGGGACTGAAAGGAAGAATGGCAGAAGAGTCCAGCCGGACCGAAAGAGATAAAGACTGTTCTCACTGAGATTCCACCAGATTAAACAGACACTGTCAACCCTTTTTGCATCATATTATTTCTAGTTAAAACCCCGCTTTTTATGAGTGCTTACCTACTCTAAAATTCATTGATGTTCCTGTTTTTTTGTATCTGCCTTTTTGCTTACTGGGACTGAAATGCATGTTTTTTTGTTTTATTTTGTATGGTTTATTTATGTACCCTTACCTTCGGGGCATCTTTCATGGTCTCTTCCACCAGCTGCCGAACACAACCGCCCACCTGAACCGACTACTCTGGGCTACATTGGATAAGCGGGGTCTGGGCACTCCCCCCGGCCCAAGGAGCGGCCCCAGACCCCAAGGAGAACCGGAGAGATGGCTGGTATTGGGCGTGAGGTTCAGACGGACTGCTTTCCAATCGCCGTCGCCTCACCTGAAGGAAGGGGGTATTTCTGTGTTTTTTCTGCCCGGAGCACGGATGTGCAATGACGTCCCAACCAGTGAGCATGCGCTCCCACACGCCCTTGGAAGACATCCGCCATGCTCCAATCCCCAAGCATCTGCTGCCATGCACTGCAGTGCCCCAGCCTCTGCCAGGAGGTGCCAGTGCATTGGGAGATCCCTCGAACCCTCCCCAGGACTAGGAGAGCTGTCTACGGGCGCTCGATCCTAGTCCTCCCCTGCCGACCCCCGGCTCCCTGAGCTCGTTCCCGAACTCGGGTTGCCGGCATGGCGCAAGGTGTGGCATCCAGCGCCTCAACCCTCAGTGCCACCAGGCTGGCTTGAAATCCATGTTAATGTAGAATTATAAACAACTTTGTTTTGTTTTGAATCCTGGACCTATTTTTATTGCATACTTCCTGAACAATAGAAATACCCCCCAAACAGTACAGCCACTCATGATACAATAGTCTCCTCTACTCCCACTGCATCATGACTGGCTAGACCATGTTGGGGGTGTTCCTAGGTCCAGCAACAATGCAGTGGGAGTTGATCAAGGAATATAAACAAACATATTTTGGTGTGGTAACACCAGTATGGTGGGCAGATTGTTTTTCATTGTTTAACAGAAAAAAGAGCCAGAATCAAACAACCAGCTATTTCAGCAGTCTCTACAGAATGTGAATTGTCATAAGATGTGTGTTTTAAACTAGGGACACTCCAAGCCCTAAGGGGGTTGACAGTGTCCCTTTAAATAACAGTAGTCAGTCAAACCAAAGTCCATAAAAATGGAACTCTCAGTCCCAATAGTCAATAATTAATACAGTATTGTGGATGTGGGTGGCAATTGGTGGCGGTGGGGAGGGAGAGGGTCACTAGATACCAGGGCAGGGTGTTAAGAGTTTATGTGGCCAGCAATTGGTGGTGGCGGGGGGGCCTAGCCACCAGGAAAGGATAGGGATGTAATGAAAAAGTATTTTTTATATTGTGGACAGCAATCGGCGGTGGGGAGGCACTAGACACCAGGTATTTATTGTGGACAGTGATTAGCGGCGGGGGGCACTAGACACCAGGGAGGGAAGTCGGGCTGCCAGCTGTGGGGAGGGGTTGTGACTTCTCCTTGCTTTGTTTTTTTTTAACTTTATGTTTACTGATTAAACAATTTAACATACAGTTTGTTTTACTGATGCAGAACATACAGGAGGTACTAGATTTAACCAAGGAGGGCACCACCCCTCTTAATACATGCAAATTAAATGATCATGCTGCATCCAAAAGATACATCATGGAGGGTATCCCAATACCATTATTGAAACTTTCAGTTTAATACTTCAATATATTTGTTGCATTAAAGAACCCATGGGCTGCATGGAATTCTAAAAGAAAAGTCCAATCAAAAAAATACAGTCTCTGCTTCCTGCAATAGGAAAATGAGTGTATCCATGCATTATACATAGTTAAGTAACCTATCTAAGGCTTTTCTCCTAAAGGAACTGCTGCGCCATATCAATCCAGCATACAAATAGAAGGCATTTGAAAGTAAATAAGGCTGTGTTATTTCTGCATATACAAATTTAACTTTTTAACTAAGGCTTGCAACAGCCCCAACAACTTTTTATTCAACAGGGCGGACCTGCGGAACACTGAACAATAAGGTAGTTTACTCCCACCACCCCCCCCTTAACCCCACAACTTTACATGCCAAAATGGGGGGGTTCAGCCGCTGTAAAATCACATCAATGAGTGTCCAAAAATTAATAAGGTCTTAGGAAGGGAGGTAAATCAGTTGGTAAACATGAACAAGGACTTACAGTAAACCTGAACATGCAGTGGGTCCCATCAGGTGTCTCTACCATCTTCATCCTCTGACTCTGGCTGGGGTGAATATTCTCTCTGTTGGGAAGCAGGTAGATGCCGCTGGGCCCATTTCAGGGCATTGCCAGGATTGGTAAACAAAAACACTCAGCTCTGATGGAGGATCCTTAGCCTGGCAGGGAACACCATTCCGTGAGCAAAATCTGCCTCCTTCAGAATCACCCTCACGCCGTTAAAGAGCAGCTAACGCCTTTGGTGAAACTTTGGAAAACATAGTATTTAGATACAATCCAACTTGTATTTCATATATCTTCTACATATTTCTCCTCTCTTTTATTTATTACTGAAGAAATTACCACAAAAGCAAGATCTTTATCTCTTAGAGTTCGTCTGCCTCTATAACTCATTCCCTACTTGAAATTATAATGCTCTGTTGTGGCATCACAGTCTGTTGCCATGGGAATAACTGTGATGTCACAAGCAGAGTATCATGACATAAGGTTGGGAAGATGAAAAAGGGAGCTGATGAACCCTCAGGGAACGACTATCCTGTTCTCAAGCATATGACCTCAGTAATAAGTAAAGGGGAAGAGAAATACAAAGCTACTGAGAGATATAAGCTGCTTTGTGTCCAAATATTATGTTTGTCAAAGTTCTCCCTGAGGCATCGGTGGCTCTTTAAACTGTTTTCTCTTCTGCACCTGGCGTAGCTGAGGTCGGGAAATAAGCAAACTTTCTGGCCATCAAAGAGTAGGGTACATTTCTGTCTTGCCAGTGCTAGGATAAAGTCCTTGGTTCCCACTCCGTTAAGGACCACAACAATCGCTCAAGGTGCTTCAGGGTTGTTTTGTCTTCCTCTGTACTCCACCCTATAGACCTTCTGAAGGGTAATATTCCAGACCTGCAAGGATGGCTCCAACTGTTGCTCCAGCCATTCTTTTATAAAAAGTGGTAGATAGTCTTTCTCACTTCTTTCGGGCAAGGGCGTAGCTACTGATACTCCAAGTAAGCCATGGCATATCAAGTTTAGTAGCAGGGGGTAGCAAACAAGCTGGCCAGCATTGCTCTGCCCTCTCTAGTCCATCACATTTAAATTCCTTTGTTTGGCTTTGCAGGCTTTTTCCTTTCTCTTTCAGCTTTGTTTGGGGTTTTGGCAGAGTGGACTGCGGACATAAAAGCTGAAGGTCTCAATTAGATCTGCATGGTCCACCTGCATAGCGATTGGCTGCAGCATCTGGTAGGGGGTGTGGAAAGTCCTGGGCGGTGAGTTTATTTTTTTTTTTTCTATCTATTTTGTCCCCCACTCCTGCTCAGGTGCCCTCCACTCCTTCAGGCTCTCCTGTGGTCCCTCTTGCTAGTCCCCCTACCAACTCACTCGAGTCCTGACTGCCCCCGCTAACCCCATATTGCAGCCCTCCTGTGGTATCCCGGCATTTCCCGTCGCCGGGCAGGTCCCCCTCCTCCGAGGAGGAATGCACCAGTGGCAGCGGCCTGGCACTTACCATATAGGCCACAGGATGCTGCTGAGGCTGCGGTGGAATGGCTCCCTGGAGGGTTCAGAGGTGCAGAGGACCTGAAGGCCGACATCCGGTGAGCACCCAGCCCATGTCTCCTTTTTCTGTAGGAGTGGTGTAGTGATGTCATGGCTAGCACCGACGTCCGCCCCTCCCCTATTACGTGTTGGTCCGGATGTCCTGTGATACTCCTAGCCTCTGCTAGGAGCCAGCAGGTGCTGGCACACTCCCCTGCCCTCCCCCCGGAGAAGGAGAGCTGTCTCTAGTACACTCTATCCTTCTACCCCTGGCCGGCCCTCCAGCGACCCATGCTCGTTCCTGAACCCGGGTCACCAGTGTCGCAAGCAGAAATCCAACCGCTGCACTGATGGGCCGACCGGGCAGCAAGTTTAAATGCCCCAGCAAAGTTAAAAGCCATACTCTTAGTTCAACTGTACTGGGAGTGAGAGAAGCAGTAGAAAAACTAAGGAGCAGCAGATGAAAGAACAGACTCAGAGCCAGCTAAAAGAATGAAGACTTCATGTGGAGCGGCAAGTGGAACAAATCTGCCTACTTGCAGGGGACAAAGAAGAAATTGTTGCCATGGTCTTGGACTCATGGTGCAGTCAGTGGCGTCTACCAGCGGACAGAGAGCACCACACTAGCAGCGAAGACAGACAGCCTGTCTAGTGTGGGAATCATCTGATTGGAGCCAGGAACCTTGGACTTAAGTCGGGGTGGGGGGAGCAGGCATGAACAACAGTGGGGGACGGGGTAGTAGTGTGGCAGGTTGGTGTACAAATCTGAAATGCCTGGCTACACCCCTGCTTTCGGGCATCCCCACGAGCCATAAATTCACCAAGCATGCCTGATTTTCCAAGGTCTCAAGTTGGGATTGCCTGTGTGTGTTCTCCTTAATTAGACTGCTCATAGCTCCCATAGCCGCCACTTGTTGTTTAGTATCTACCGGGTTAGTTTGTAAAAGAGCCATATCTGTCTACAGATTGGTAACTCTGTTAGTCAGAATATCACATTTCTCAGAGAGTCCGGCTACTGACGAGACAAGTCTATTAAGTTTTACACCAATGCTTTGCAGTTGAGTTTCAACACAGCAATTCCATATGGCTCTGTGCAGACCTCGTGGCTGAGGGACCTGGAGCATTTTTGTTTTTTGCTCAGGCCTGCTCACCTTGCCTTTCTTCGGTTACCCATTTTACTGCTGCAGGTATTCCCGACGTCTGTTAAATATTTTAGTTTCATACCAAATGGCCAGAAAATAACTTAAATTGCTGTTGATGGTGCAGAACTTCATTTCTGAACTGCCGTCTTGCTCTGGCTCCACAGCGTCACCCCTGCTTTAAAAACCCCAAAAATCAAGGCAAAGTCACAAATGGTGAATTCCAGGTAATTCTGAAAAATTATGCAAAGAGCTTCACGGAGGCGAATTTGGCGACTTTGCCACATATTCGCCCATGGAGAAAAACGCTGCTGCATCTCTAGTAAGAAATGAGTAGACCTATCTTTTTATTCAACTTTTTTTTCATGTATATAGTACCTAGATATTATCACCAAGGAAAAGAGGTACCATGAAAGGGAAAATCAGCTGCCTTATTTTGCATGTCCTTTAACAAACCTCTGCTGCACCTTATCTTATATTTTAACCAACTAAGACTAAGACCAGGAGGGTGGACTTCAGTAAAATGGGCGAACTGCTAAGGAGCCATCTGGCAGGCATCAAAGCAGATATGGGGGTGGACCAAAGGTGGTCCATCATTACGAAAGGAATACTTGTTGCCACAGATGAGTGCATTAGGCTCAGGGAAAAGAACACAAGGGCCAAAGTGCCCAGCTGGTTCAGTTCTGGGGTTGCCCAGGCAGTAAGGCAAAAGAGGTTGGCCTATAGAAAATTCAGGAAGACCAAAAGAGAGGTGGATAGGGAAAATTACCTAAGGCTGGCTAGTGAGGCAAGTAAGGAAGTCCGGCGAGCAAAGGCACAGAAGGAGCTGCAGATAGCTGAAGGAATTAAGAAGGGGGAGAAGGCTTTCTTTCACTATGTAAGTGAGAAAAGGGACAAGAAGGAAGGGATTGTTAGGCTTAAGAAAGGGGAGGAGTGGGTGGAGGATAATGGGGGAAAGCAGAGATACTAAATGAATACTTCTGTTCCATCTTCACCAGGGAGAAGGATGGACCAGTGCCTTCAGGAGGGAAAAGAGGAGTAGGGAGGGAGGGGAACACAGATGTAGTGATAGAGAAGAATAGAGTGAGGGAGAAGCTGCTGGCATTGAAGGTGGATAAATCACCTGGCCCGGACAGAGTACATCCAAAGGTACTAAAGAAACTGGCTGAGGAGCTGGCAGAGCCACTGGCAGACCTATTTAATAGTTCACTATAGTCTGGCATGGTGCTGCAGGACTGGAGAACAGCACATGTAGTGCTTCTCCACAAAAGCGGTCCTAAGGATGACCCAGGGAATTACAGACCAGTCAGTCTGACCTCCATTGTGGGCAAGCTCCTGGAGACCATACTAAAGGAAAGGTTTGTGGATTATCTAGAGGAGCATGGTCTCCAGGATGTGAGGCAGCATGGGTTCATGGTGGGGGGGGGAGATCATGTCAAATGAATCTGATTGACTACTTTGACTGTATCACTAAGACAGTAGACAGGGACAAGTAGTAAACATCCTCTGTCTTGATTTCAGCAAAGGCTTTGACTCTGTACCCCACAAAAGGTTGATCAGGAAGTTGGTGGATCTTGGGGTTGGGGAAAAGATGGCCAGATGGGTGGAAAACTGGCTGAGGGACAGAACCCAGAGGGTGGTTGTGGGGAAGAGTTATATGGTACCAGAGAGGTAACCAATGGGGTCCCACAGGGTTCTGTGCTGGGGACGGTGTTGTTCAATGTCTTCATCAATGACATTGGGTATGGCATTAAGGGCAAAATGTGCCTATTCATGGATGACACCAAGATCTGTGGGAGAATGGACACAGCTGAAGGGATAAAGGACCTACAGGAAGATCTGGAAAAACTGGGGAGGTGGTCCAGGATCTGGCAGCTTGGCTTCAATGCCAAGAAATGCAAAGTTATGCATATTGGAGCCAAGAATCCCAGGACAGAGTACTACCTGTGTGGAGTCTGAATATCTGCATCAGAGGAGGAGAAGGACCTGGGAGCAATGATCACTAGTGACCTGAAGCACTCCACGCAGTGCAAGAAAGCAGCAGTAAAGGCAAACAAGATGCTGGGATGCATAGCATGGGAGGCAGTATAGCGCAGTGGATTAAGGCTCTGAGCTGCAGGTCCAGAGACCTGGGTTTGAATCCCACAGCTGCCTAGGTGCATACTGCGTGATCCTGAGCAAGTCACTTAACTTCCTTGTGCTCCCAGGTCACATTTGGAAACAAGCTTCAGCTTAGTGTGCTACTCCTGGTTAAACAATATTCCCTTTCCCTATATCTAGGGGGATCAGTAGTAGGACAGAGGCGGTTATACTACCCTTGTACAGGTCACTGGTAATGCCACATCTAGAGTATGGAGTGCAGTACTGGTGCCCACACCTCAAAACAGACATTAACCTGCTGGAGAAGGTCCAGAGGAGGGCTAGAAAGATGAGACTTGATAGACCAAATGGCCTTCTTCTGCTGGCTTCTTCGTATGTTCATATGTTTGTATGTAAGCCAGTAGTTCAAAGGCATGCAAATCTCCTTGCAGACAATGAATTTGCTAGAGCCCCAGATGCACTGTTATTCACATCAACAGCCATTTGAAATTGGTGCAACACCCGGGTCCCCTTGGGGTTACTAGAACCTCTTTAGAATAAGTTTAGGCAGGACTGGGCAGCACAAGGGTGATATCCCTGTAAGGTCCCTACAAAAATCCTCTAGTCAGTCTCTGCTGAGCCAGGGCATGCTGTTTAGAATTTAGAACTCTCGCAGCAGCATAACCCCCCCTCCTTGCTCTAAAACCTGCAGTTTTGACTCAATAGTTGGAGACAGAGTTTGGAGTTGTGCAGAGCAGTTGGTACCCTGTCAGCTGGTAGCCCAACTTCCAGAGGGAGAGACCCTCTTGTTTTTTCTTCCCCCTAGTGTGTCAGTCAGAGGTCTTTGTGCCAGGTCATGGTGACGACTGTATGTTGCGGTGTCCTGAGGGGGTGAATTTCTTCACGAAAGTGATCACCTGGATTGGTATCAGTGAGTAACTGTTGGGGCAATCCCCACACCATGTCACTTCTCCTAAAGTGCTGCCCAGAATAGACCGTGTGTTTTTTTACATCAAAGCTCTGGCCTTGAAAAAGTTAATTACCTGGTATTTCTGTCACTTGGAATCCAGTACTTCAGAAAGTACTACAGCCTGGGGCTCCTGTGTGTGACTTCCCAAGTCTTTTACTGTGGGTGGGTTCCATGGAAAAGGACCCCTGCAGTTCCGTGAGAAATTTTTGTTCTGTAGGAACGTAAAAAATGTTCACTGAGGGTACATTGGTGCCTAACACAAAGGTTTGTAACCCCTAGATGGTGCTATCCCAAGGGCTAATACCCCTGCCTGCTTGGCTAGTAGCAGGTTAAGGGACCTAAATTCTATAACGGGTGCCTCCACCCGGAGGTCAGGGTTGGTAGTGGTCAAGCTAACCAGGGCACAGCCCTCCGGGACACTGTAACCCCCCCTTTTTCCCTGCTAGTGGCCTAAACACTGCACAATAATTACATTCACAATAACCCTTGTACACCACACAAGTACCCACACTGTTTACACTTACCACCAGGGCAGTTTACTCTAGCTCGACCCTGAGGACCCCCTGTACAACACGGTTAGGCAAAGCAACTAGCAACAGTACAGTACTCTTTGCATAAACTGGAACCACAGTCAGATTAAATGCAGAAAAGGTTAGATCTGATTTATTCAGGTGACTTGAACAAGGGAGGGGCGTAATCAGGTTGATTTGCTTAAAGGCCCTATCAATCAAACAGTTATGCATGCACTTTAGAGTCCCTAAACAGTCACACCCTCTGGGTATCCAGGTGGAGAGGAGATGGGCTAGCCAGGACCGTTGCCCGGGGTAGGCCGGCATTGCAGCTGATTGGGGCCCTGTGATGGAAAAGGCAACATGCACAGTACACACTATTTGTAATCCAGAGCCAGAGGGCTCAGTTCGTGAAGAAAAAGAAAGAACAAGACAATCAGATGACACACTTAGATTAAGCTGTTGTTGCAGGGAGCTACCTTGATATTTACTCATGATACCCAAGACTGGACGCAGGTGGGACAAAAATCGAGACAGCAGGTGGTTGATCTGGAGTGCTAGGAGAAGCAGAACCCACACGATTCACCGAGGCATCATTCCTGTTCAAGCGTGGAGCAGGGGACTGATCCCCAGGCAGGTCTCTCATTGGTGGCTTTCTCTGTACAGTGGGGTAGTCTGGCAGGGTCAGCGTGGCATGGCCCAGGCTGAATGGAGATGAACGTGGATTCAGTCCGATTAGGCTAGATAAAGCTTTCAGCAAGCAGAACACAGTTCATTCAGTGGGGAACCAAATCATGACCCACTTTCTTTTTTTTTTAAATCACATATAGATATTACATCTGTTTCAACATAACATCTTGTTAAAAGTGTCTTTACATTAATCACATTCTATTCCTTTTGGCTCTTTTCTATGTTCTATACTTCTATCAGTTAAGCATTCTAATATTTGACATATTCCAACATCTTATCTCATCAGATAGTGGAATGAAATTATGGGTGCACACTATCAAGCCTTAGGCTCTTAGTTGATAGGTACAGTTCCTCATAGCATGGCCCATATTAATGTCCTAGTTCTGGTTTTAGTTCTTCTTCTCTTCTTCCGTCTTAATATCCTCTTTTCCTTCCTGGGAATGCTACTTCCTCAGTTGACTTCATGTCTTAGCATGTTTTTCCTGCTTTTTATCTAACATTTTAACCAAACCTTTTATAACAATATGAACTTATATATATCAAAACAAATGCACTGTGACTAATATTTTCTAAATATACGTTAAGAATGTACACGTGTGCCCCCATCCCTATTTTCAGGAAGACCACCATTTTCCAGTACCCTTTTACCTTCAATTTATCCGCTTCCCCCTCCAGCCTTTTATGTCATCCCGCTCTCTTCCCATGTATTGTTTATCCCTCTTCCTCCCCTCTTGCGTCTCTATTACCTACCACAGTTTCTTCACCCAACCCCTCCTTCCAATGATACCAGGGTCCCCAGATTTCTAGAAATTTATCCTTTCTTAGCTGAATGGTGTAGGTAATATTTTCTAATCTTTCAATTTCTTCCACTTTGGAAGTCCATTGTTGAAAGGTTGGTGGGTCTTGTTTTAACCATTTAATAGTAATGCATTTTAATGCTGCAATCCGCAGTATCTGGTATAACTCCATGCTTCTCCTTTTTTGGGAGGAAAGGGTTGGCAACCCTAGGACAAGGTCCTGAAACGTATATGGTACAGGTACCCCCCCCCAGTTGAGTCATGACCCCCTGGATCTGAGACCAGAACCGCTGTAACTTTGCACACCCCCAGAATATATGCTTCCCCGGATACACGCCAACAGGCCGATGACACCTGAGGGTTAAAGTATTTGGTAATCATTGGTGAGCGAAAGTAACGGGTCAGGATTTTCCAGCTGAATTCGGGCCACGTCATGGCTGAAGTCACCTGCCATCCCCTCTGCAGGCGGCGTTCCCAATCCCTCCTAGGGATTGTCCCCATGGATTCTGTCTCCCACTTCTTCCTAATCTATTCTAGCACCGGGGTTCCCTTCTGCTCTGTGAATATCCTGTACAGGATGGAAAGGTAAGGTAATTTATCTTTGATTCTTCTAGAATCCCACCAGAATTCCTCAAGGGGGGTTAAAGCCCTAGTAATTTTCTGGAGATTTTCTCCTGTGTTAATAAAGTGCCGGGTTTGAAGGTATCTGTAAAAATCTTCCCTACTTAATGCAAAGCGTTCCTGAAGTGTGGCATATGCAAGGCAAAACCCTCTATCTATCAGTTGTTTAAAGGTCGTTAGACCCTTGCACTCCCAGAAAGCATATCCCTGATCCAACCTCGGGGAATGAAATTTGTTGTATGTCTGATTAAAGACAAAGGGCCCTGGGCGTTCGGGGTGTTCGTTTTTTTCCTAAGTTTAAGAAGGATATACAGGGATTGTTTTACCCAGGGGTTAGAAATTGACCGCCAGTTATGTGGATCGACATAGCAGGTTGGGTATGTCCATATTTTGCCATTAGGGATTGATTCGTTATGACCCACTTTCAATACATAGCACATTTACATGTAAACGATTCCATGGTACCAGCAAGTAGAACACAGTTCACACAATGGGGAACCAAATCACGACCCACTTTCAATACACAGCACATTTACATGCAAGGAAATTCTACTGTACCAAGCAAGCCGCTCTCCGGGCACAATCGCTAAGTCTCTGCAGAAACCGGGGATTCAAAAGCAGCTGAAAATCCTGATAGGCAGATCGCATTCAGCAAAATCTTCGGTCTTCTTCAGGTATGAGCCTGGTAAAAAAATCAGTGGCTTACTTCATTCTCACAAACTTGGATATAATCCGAAATAATTCTCTACTCTCCCTCTCAGGGGCAGCAGGAAGACAAGCAGGCCACAAATCAGGCCTTTCCACAGTTATCCCGCTCAAAACTACTCAGACGGCTGCTTGACTGTCTGAAGCTGTTGCTTCTTCAGTTTCCAACTTAGATTTGACTCAACTGCCAGCAAGCCTGGGACTTTCCCCAGAATCCAAAAGGTTTGGTTGGCTGATCTGTCAGTCACAACAAAGGCTACCCCTTCAAGCGCAAAAAGGCACCAAAAGCCCCAAACTACAATTCCTACAGATTTTGACTCCAGACAGCTCCTGTAGTCCGGCTCCATTTTAGGTCCCACCAGTACTGATTGGTCCAATTCAGCAGTCCAAGACCAAGATAGTGGAGATAAACAAAACAGTCCTTGCTGCAAAGAAAGCAGGTTAGACAAACTACATTATTATTATCACTCTAAATGATTTTCGGCAAATAGTTACATCTTTCAACAGAGCTCCCTCTCAGATTACTTAAGACTGCAATCCAGGCAGCTCTTAAAGAGACAGTACACGGAGACTATACAGGCACTCTCTGGCAATCATATTTAAACTGCTAAAATGCAGGACACCAGCCTGGCAGTGAGCATTTAGGCAAGCTCAAGGAAGACTTTTTGGGACCCCCATTTGCAGGGGGGTTTCACCCTTCCCTGCCTGGAGAAAATTTGGCATCCGCGTCAAGTCTGTACCATCACAATATTGCAAATGCAAACTATATGAGACATTTATACCATTAGCATGTTATGCAAGTGACATCTGATGCATCAGTCAATGTAAACTTATACCTTTTACTATACATATTCTCTACACGTCACAACACTATATCCATTCTGACAATACATCATGCATATTTCATACAGGTAATTTACACATTACTATGTGGATTCATGTAATAACTTCTTGTACCTTAAACAATGCAAGACGGGGCCCTTCCCTATCAGCTAACTTGGGGCTGGATGGGGCAGGGGCACCATGGTGAGAGGGCAGAACAAGTAACCTGAAATGGGCCATCAAATTTAATTTGGGCAGTGAGCTTGGTGAAACATAAACACGTTTGTGAACTACATGGAGAGACAAATCCACTGGCCTCTCGGGAGAATCATAACTGAAGCGTACTACTGGCTTGACAGCTTGGCCAGTCTTTCTGAGGGGGACAACTACAGTCTCTGTACTCTCAGCACTGGTCTGGGGACTCTCGTCATTTGTGAGGGGTGCCTCTGCCTGGATGGGAACGTCCAAACTTGGGGCACTGTCAGTTCTTTGCTCTGCAGGCTCTGTTTCTACAACACTTGACTCATTTTGCAAAGGCTCAGGCACAATCAAACTTTGAGGCACTGAAGGGGGGTTGTCCACACTCTCATGGTGTTCTTCAAATTCTGGTATGTCACTAGAAAGACTCAAACTATCAGCCCCTCCTTCAGGCAAATCATACAGTTCCACAATACACAGAGATTCAGCATCTTCAGATGTGATACTTTGCACTTCACTTTCTGGGAGCATTGGCTCCAAGGATGAAGCAGGGGGGTAAGGCAATCCAAAAGACCCAGCTCCATCCCCACAGTTAGTCATAGGATTACCTCGAAACAGCTGACTCAGTTCATAAGAGGGGTAATAGGCATTGTCACATTCACTTTCGTCTGAGGTGGACTGACAGTCACTATCATTCTGGACCTGCTGCAGTGGAAACCTTGAACTTGTAACCACTGGGGTAGGTTGACTCTGTTTCTTCCTTGCAGCAGCATGAGTTACTGGCCCAGGGGAATCAATCTCTAAATGTTCAGCCTCAATTATGACTTGGCCAATAGGTAGCAAGTGGTTACGGTGCATGGTATTGACAGCTTTGGAGTTGTTCTCTGGGCGCACCTTGTACACAGGTAAATCATCCAACTTTCCAGCTACTACATGGGGAAGATAGTGCCACCGATCAGCAATTTTGTGTTTACAATGCAGTCCCAAATTGTGTAACAACACATGGTCTTCAGGTTGAAGCTCTTGAGCCTTTACTTTCTTATCATGCCTCTCTTTGTTGGCTAGAGTTCTCTTGGCGGCCATTGTCTGGGCCAGTTGATAGGCATGGTTCAATTGAGCTTTCAGTTTTTGTACATATTGCAAGTAGTTTTTGGCTCAGACCCCATCTAGAGAGACCCCAAAACAGACATCAACTGGCAGCTGGGCCTATCTCCCGAACATGAGGCAGTAGGGGGAGAACACAGTAGCATCATTTTTCATGCAATTTTATGCGCGTACCAAGGTGCTAATCTGCTGGCTCCATTTATGCTTGTCTTTTGGGTGGAGGGTGCCCAGCATGTCTAGAAGGGTGCAGTTAAAATGTTCTGGTTGAGGGTCTCCCTGCGGGTGATAGGGGGTGGTTCTTGACTTTCACACCCCCCATAGAGACAGCATTTCTTTGATTAGTTGACTGTCAAAGTCTCTGCCCTGGTCAGAGTGGATCTGCTGGGGGGCACCATAGTGGAAGAAGAAATTTTCCACTAGCACCTTGGCCATGGTAGATGCCTTTTGATCTTTGGTGGGAAAAGCTTGTGCATACCATGTGAAATGATCTGTAACCACTAACACATTGCCAATGTTCCACTGATCAGGTTCTAAACACAAGAAGTCTATGCAGATTAGTTCCATGGGGCGCTGGTAGTAATATTAACAAGGGGGGTATCCCTCTGAGGCAGGGCTTTTCTTTGCAGGCAGTGACTACAAGTCTTTACGTGGTGCTCAACATCGGCCCCCATTTTGGGCCAGTAGAAACGAGATCATACCAGGTCAAGGGTTCTCTCAATACCGAGGTGCACCATGTGATTGTGAAGGGACCTCAGTACCAAATCTTTAAAGGCCGTGGACAGGACCAATTGTTGCTTGTCTACTTTGCCACTATGATCTACTGTCTCTCTATACAACAACTGATTGAGCAACTTCAATCTGGGGCCTTCTTTAAACAATAAAGCAGCTCGCAAGTCAGTGGAACATAACTTAGACACATCTTTTCCCGCACGCAGGGCATTAAGTGCTGGCTGAATCATAGAATCTTGGGACTGAGCCCATTGAATGCTGTCATTACCAAACTGAGGTAGTGCACTAATATCTAGAGTAGAGAAGTGGCAATAAGCAGCTGGTATACAGATGACAGAAGGGCCCAAGCAATCTACTAAACAGTTCACTGTGTCCGCAGACATCTGTTTATCTCTATCAAACTTTTGGCAAATTCTCAAATGTCAGGTTCAGACAGCCTGACCCAATCACTCTTGGAAGTGGGCTTTCATGATAGGGCATCAGCATCAACATGGTTCAGGCCCAGTCTGTATTCGACAGCATAATCATAGGTTGATAATGCAGAAAGCCACCGGTGCCCAGTGATGTCTAACTTAGCTGAAGTCTGTACATAGGTCAATGGGTTATTATCAGTCTTCACCAATATCTTTGCCCCATAGAGGTATTCATGAAACTGGTCAATGATGGCCCATTTTAGCGCAAGGAACTCCAACTTATGCACAGGGTAATTTCGTTTGGACGGGGTCAAGCTCCTACTGGTGAAAGCTACTGGTCTCAGGCCATCCTCATGGTCTTGATACAGCACCACTCCTAGACCCTGCAGACTAGCATCCGTATGCAGCACATAGGGTTTGGTGGGGTCAGCATAGACAAGGATGGGGCGTGGGGGAGCTGGTATATGATCTCATGGAAGGCTGTTTCACAGTCGGGCATCCAGCAGGGCCCGAAGAGTTTACCTGGGTGGAAGTATACTTTTTCTGGTTCTTTAAGAGCCCCTTTTTTGTATTTTCGATTGGTAGGAGGGTAACCCTGGGTAAGGTTCAAGAGTGGGCGAATCACCTTGGAATAGTCTTTTATGAACCTGCGGTAGTAGCCACAGAACCCTAGGAAACGTTGTAGTTCTTTCAGATAATGGGTCTGGGGCCAAGTAGTCAGTGCTTCAACCTTACTGGGATCAGTCTCTATCCCTTTTGTAGATACTATGAGCCCCACATACTTCATGGAGGTTTGGAAAAACTGGCACTTGTAAATGGACAGCTTGAGGCAGAAGTCTTCCAGTCGGTCTAGGACTTTAAACAGTTGCTTCTCATGCTCCTCTAAGGTGCTCCCAAACCCAATGGCATTGTCCAAGTACACTAAGCATTCCAGCAAACTCATATCTCCCACTGCACGTTCCATCAGTCACTGAAAAGTGGCTGAGGCACCTGATATCCTCTATGGCATCCTCAGAAATTCATAGAACCCCAGTGGACAGATGAAAGCTGTTTTCTCACAGTTTTCCGGGGCCATCGGGATCTGGTAGTATCCGCTGCGAAGATCCAACACTGAGAACCATTTGCTCCCATTCAAGCAGTCCAGGACATCTTGTATACGATGTATAGTCTATTGGTGTGGGATGGTCCGCCGGTTCAGGGTTCGATAATCAACACACATCCTCAAAGACCCATTCTTCTTGCGCACAACCACAATGGGAGAGGTGTATGGGCTCCTGGATTCTTGTATAACGCCAGCAGTGAGCATTTCCTGCAGGTGAGGTGTCTTCTCACATCATCTATGTCTGCTGGGGCTAGGGGTCAGGACCTCTCTTGAAATGGCCGTTCATCGTGCAGGCGTATGTGATGCTCTGCACCCTGGACACATCCCACATCCCATTCCTTCAATGAAAACACTTGGTCTCTCTGGGCAAGTCCCTTGCTAATTCTAGCTTTCCATTCAGCTGGCAATGGGGAGTCACCAAAGTCAAACAAGTCTGGGGTCACTCTCTCCTTTTTGCCACGGTGCTTGTTGCTGGGCAACACTGCAGTGTCGGTGCAGTGTACCGTAGCTAGGGTGCACCCTCTGTTCACCCTGATCTCCCGATCTGACACATTGTGAATCTGGACCATCACTCATTGTGCATAGGCATGGGCATGAGCAGGCAAGATGCTGGGCTTGACCAATAATCCTTCTGGCAATTTTCTATCACCTGGCACATCCAACATCAGTATTTTGTTCTTGACATCTTTCCAGAGGCGGACCTCCCCTTGAATGGTACACTGGGCGATAGGGGCCAGTACCATTGAATCAGGATCCTTCTTCCACACGATCCCCACCGTTTCATCCTGGTCTATTTCCTTGGGTTTCTGTTGCAAGTCATAGGCCCTCTTGATCACAGCCAGAATTCTTAGAACCCTTCCAGTCCATCGCCCTTTTTTCTCTTGACAGAGTTGTGCTAGCTTCCCAAACATGTGTTCATTTGTTCCAATTAACAGGAGAACCCCATCATACAGTCCAGTGGGGGGGACACACTAGGGCCAGTGTCTCTACTTGCTCCTCCACACCAGTTAAAGTTGCAGGAAAAGACAACCAAAGACAGACATATCCTAAGTAGGGATAAGACTTGACGCTCAGCCCCCACACATGTAGGCCTGGACAGACGATTTAGCCACAAAGATTTTTGAGTTAGGATGGGGGTGTGGGTGCATCCTCAGGCATCTGCTACTGAGGGTGGCTTTTCGGCTGAGATCAAGGAATTGGCTACCACCCTAAAGGAACTTTTGAGACATGGCACACTATCAGCAGGAGTCAGATCACAATCTCCCATCGGTGCTCCAGCACCCCCTGCAATGCTCTCTCCAAGGATGCCCCGAGAGCCTGTCATTTGTCACAATTGCGGCAAGGATGATCACATGAAGAGGGAATGCCATTCTCAGAGGGACTTAAGGAGAGTGGTGTACTGGCTTCAAGGGGAGTTTCAGAAACCAAATCAGTGGTCAAGGGGTGCACAAAATGATCGCAGTGAAGGCTTCAGACATCCTAACTCAAAAATCTTTGTGGCTAAATCGTCTGTCCAGGCCCCTGCTGCTGTCCCTCCCGACTGGTCTGAAATAGTGGATCCTTCAATGAAGACTACTGTGGCTGTGAATGGTATTCCTACTTGGACTGTGCTTGACAGTGGGTCACAAGTGACCATTATATTTCAGGACTGGTATGACAAATACTTATCTGATATGCCATTACAATCCCCGGAAGGCCTACATGTGTGGGGGCTGAGCGTCAAGTCAGGGGTAATACCTTTGTTGTTTATTGCTGTTGCATTGCCTGTAAAGGGTGGAGTGGGGTTACATTGGTAATTAGCAGCTTCCAAGCCAGCCTCCCTTGTATGTGCTATGACTAGGTGAATCGTCTCTTGGGAAAGCAAGCAAGCACTTATATAGGACTTTTTTTCCTCGTAAACTACTGGTAATGTGCAAAATGACTCAGGTAGGCTGTCTCCCTCAACAAAAGGGTGGAGGTAGCGTACATGTTAGTTGTTAGCAATAAGGTCAATTTTTCTGGAGTCCATATCAGGATTTGTTGAGAAATTAACCTTTGCTTTCATGCAAGCAGCTGCCTAAATAACTACATCAGGGTCATGGTGAGTATAAGTAAGCAATAACCCATGACAGGGTATGGGGTTATTCAGGATTGTGACACTTTTATGTTCATGGAATAAATAATAATAATAAAAAAACTTTATTTTTATGGCGCCTTTCCAAAACCAAGGCGCCGAACAAATTTAAAAACAAACAACATATTGCACAAATTGCCGCAGCTTAGTTGGTACACAAACATCTGAACAAACTTATAAATTAAAATAAAACAGCCAATCAGTCACCAAATGCCTGGTGCTACAAATGAGTTTTTTAAAGCTCGTTTAAATCCCTGAAACAATGCTTGCTCACGTAACTGGCGTGAAAATTCAAAGCAGGGGCGCATGCGCCGTGCCGGGCCCAGAAGATTTCAAACACACTCTTGGAATCTCTAGCAACCCTACGCCAGAACCGAGCAAGTGCATCACACTGTATTTGCAAAAACGCTTTCCCAACTTGTAGACAAGCCAAGTTGCACAGCCTGTCCACAGTTTGGAAAAGCTGAGCTGGTCGGTTCTGAGCAACTGCAATCTCCCTGGACAGGAACTCTGCTTTCTTATGGGTGATTGCAGATTGATAGGCTTGGTAATGGTCCATCAACCTAAGGCGGTCGACATCAAGGGCTGATCTCCACCAGTAACGCTCTAACCTTCGTCCTTGTTGCTGCAACTCCCTCAAAGTCCCATCAAACCATGGAGATCAAGGGCGAAGGGAGAGAGGATGAACATGGACAGGAGCAACAACATCCAGGACTGCCACAATGGTCATATTATAGGCCAACACAAGGTCCTCTGGGTCACTGTTTGCAACCAGAATGGATGATAGGTCAAGCACTGCCATAAGGCCATCAGAGTTAACATCTCATAAAGAGCGGTACTTGACCATCTCCACAGGGGTAGGCCTTCGAGGGGAGGGCACTAAAATTGAACCCCACGGTGTAGTGATCAGACCATCCGACTGGGTCCACCCCCAGATCTGAGGCTTTGATCCCCAGGGGGAAAACTAAGTCAAGGGAGTGACCATGTGTAACCTCCCCCCACTGGCCCCCCCTTATTCAACTAGCAGTGCTGCTCCTCTCACACATGGTGCCACCGAGAGGGATGGGGGTTGTCACTATGAACAGTTCTGTTTACCAATACTTCTACTTCGGAGCCTGACATCCTCATACAGGCAAACCAAGTGTGGCAACTACCTGGCTCACAGCTGGGGGGACCATTTATCATGGCCATCAACCTGGGTCCCTGGGAGAAAACGTTTGCTCAGAATTATGCTAGGTTTGTACTTCTGGTCAGGGGCACCCAAGTAAATCCAGACATAATGGAAGCAATAACAGTACTGTCCAAACCAGGTTGGGATTCTAGAGTGTGGCTTTTATTCACATACATAGAGAATAATACAAAGCGAAGATGGACCTCCACAGGGCTACTCCCACTGGTAATGCAGATTACTGAGGTACAGAACACACACACACACAGTGAACCCTCAGGTCCTGAATGGATCTTGGCACACATGGCTCGAACTGGTACACTTCCCTTGACTTGGCACCTTTGGCCAGTACTAGGAGACTTTTCCATATTTCATGAGGAATTCTTGGTGGCTCCCTTGACCACCAAAGAGCACACTCCAGCTCACAGAAAATCCAAATTCTCATGTCTGGGTATTTTCTTCAGGCACTGGCCAAGTGCACTGAGAGAAAATAAAGGTGGCCAAACTGAACCCGGAGAGGTAAACATGGTTAGTCCAGATTGGGGGTCTCCCACCATTTGCTTCCAAATTTATACTCAGTCATTCATCTGGTTAATAACACCTTTCTCTGAAACACTCCTGTAGATGCTATCTTGAAATGTCTTTCACATTTAACATTCTACTCCTCACACCTCGGAGGTGTCATGAAATTAAAAGTTCTGTAATTGGCAATGTCTTTACACTAGACCCCCACTTTAGCAGATGCTTTTAAATCAGACACAAACTAAAAGTTCTGTACTTGGCAAGTCTCTCTCTCTGGACCCCATAGTAGGCAGACACTTTTAACAGAAACGGTCTTGGTGACAGAGTCCCTTTGTCAGAGAAAAACTCACCACAGGAATGCAGGTGCCCCAGGGCTTTTTCTACACAAAAGTCTTGGGTACGCACAGAGCAAATTAATCTAAGGCAGCTTCAACACAATCCAGACTGGACCAGGGGATTGCCCCAGAATCCTGGAAATCCCCCCATCCCTCTTGGGATGGGGCACTGGAAAACCCTCTAGGAACGGTCTCTACCACTTCGCTCACTGGTCTTCTGTGTTGTTCTTCTTCTAGGGTGAGAACACACTACCCAATCTCCAGAGGTAGCTCCCTGTCAGAGCTAAGTCTGAGGAGCTGCCTTCTACAGCACTCCTCACTCTACAGACTCTCTCTCTAACTACTCACTCTAACCCAACATTCTACTGTTAACCCCTGCAGCTAGTATTCCACTGTGGCTTATGCTGCTGCAAAAATTCTAAGGTGACATCTTCACTCCAGCTCAGTTGAGACTGAAAACACAGTGTGACAGTGTGAAACCCATTTAACTGGCATTTCACAAGCTACCTCTGCCTGCCTGCCACTGATTCTAAGTGGGATTTTAGTAACCCCTGGGAAAAAGGGGGTTATACCCACCCTTGGCCAGGAAAATGACTGTCCCCAGTCATTATCTACCCAGCACCAGGCCATCCTACCCTATGTGTTGACTATGGGGATGTAGCGCTACCTTCTTCCCTACCATGTGCCAGGCACAGGCAGACAACACTAAGGGCCCAGATGCCATTGACTGACGCATCAGCCCCTACACTATGATCTTACTGCGGTAACCAGTGGCCCTGGAAGAACTTTCCAGAGCATAGCCCCAATAGACTAGCACTGCGACCCCTTTGGCCAGTCAGGACCACAGCCTGTCTATCCTCCTAGCCCTCTAGGGAAAACCTATCTGACAAAAACAAACCTACCAAAACAGGGGAACCTCCCCCCATCCCTGGACACCTACAAACCAAACCAAGGAGCTAACACTATACCCAAGCATTACACTCCCACACTCCCCCACAACTACACCTGTGGAAGGAAAAGAGGTTAACACATGTTAACAACTACACAATACTTTAAAAACAACACTTTAAAGCACATGAGGAACTCCGATGAGGTCCTCCAATCCTCTTCTTGTGTTCTCTTCTGTCTTCATCAGGCTCCACCTGAAAAAGAAAAGACAAAAACACACCCCAAATCTGCAAACACAGTACACGACCATAACCCTTACCATCAAAACACTGGAGAATCCCAAAAAATATTTTTTAGAAAAAGTAGAAAAGTAGAAAACAGTAGAAAATATCAACATTATGTACAATACACGTTTTGGGGGATGGAATGCCCTAAATGTCCCAACTAGTGACAACAGTGTCCGAAAGCAAGGTCCATGAAAGAGTCTCCTGGGCTGAAGCCCGGTGAAGCACAGTTCTTGTCGTACTGTAGTCCCAAAGGGGACAGTCTTTGTGGACAGTTTAACAGTCAGTAGTCTGCCAGGTGTAGGATGTGTATTGCAATGTCAATAAAGTAAGAAAAGTCTGGACTCACCAGTCCCTTGAAGAACGAAAAAATGGAACAACACCTGGATCTCTAGCCGAATACTCTCCCTGGCAACATTTTTCGGATACAGCTGGGCGGAAATCTTCTGGAAATGACAGGATGGCATGTCTGGAAACTGCTGGGTTTATGTCATCTCTGGTTGACGTCATCTAGGAGATGGAACCTTGGAACAGGAAAGGAACAGCTGGACTGATGTCATCTGCAATCCCAGACGATGAATCAGAAAACAGCTGGGCTGAAGTCATCTCTGACTGATGTCATCTGGAAGGCCAGGCGATGGAAATGGAAGGCACACTGCAAGGCTGACGGATCTGGACACACCTTTGGATCCTGGAATACCATACTGGTGGAACAACATGGGTATGGCAATGTCTGGATGGCAGCACTGGCTACCACTGCTCTGCTTTCCACTTGGTAAGTGTGGGCACATTCACGGGAAGCTGATTACATTGAGGTTAGTACCACAATGGGTCAGGTGCAAGAAATAATACCCCATCTGGGCACTCATAATTCACATTATCGAAAGTTCCATTACCCTTTCTGTCCACAATACGTACAGTGTCTATGAACAGTGTCCTGCCCGCTATCCAATCCTTGAGTCTGTCTCTGACAACTTTGTCTCTGACATATCGACTTGCACCTGGATGCATGTTTTTGGTTGCCTCTTCCACTAGCCAGGCTCTCCTGTTTTTCTCAATCTCCTCACAGACTCTCCGAGAAGAGGTAGGAAAGGACATTCCATAGATCTCATCTGCCTTCCTATGAACCAGTCTTTCCTCCTTACTACTCTTGATCAGTTTATGACCACCGGCCTGGCTTGGGGACAGCCAGTCCTGGTTCTGCCAGTGTCGCATACTCAAAGCTACGCAGAACTGGTACCCAACCCCTCCTTCTGGGGGCAGGGCTGTGGAGTCACCAGCTTCCTCCTCTGGTTCCTCCGAGGCTAGAGCCCGAGGCTGTGGGCTAGTACCTTCATCGCAAAGATACATAGCTCCCCTCTCCTCCTCTTCCTCACTTAGGACTGGGGCCCAGGAGTGAACAGTTGTCCTCACTGTCGAGACTGTCCACTCTTCACTGGGCATGGAGGTAGACCCCTCCCAATCTAAGGTTTCTCGAACCTCATCTTCTCCAGTGAAGTTAGGACTTGGACCCTCTCTCCATGGATCCACTGATTCTCCCTCCACACTGTCCATCTGTGACACAGGCGTGGAGACATCACTAGGACTCTACTCAGCCAATACATCTACACGCTCTTCCTTTGTGCCACACTCTGCTGCCCCCCCCAACAGGTTCCACCTGGTGCTGTGTGCTGCTACTTGCAGGATCATGAAGCTTTGTCCACGTGGGAGCCAAATGAATCTTGGGTGCACTAGTTAGGCCTTGCTTCTCTAAGCACCCTGAACAGTGAGAAATCATGACGATGTCCCTTCCAGGCTTGAGGCACATTATGCATACTCTCACAGGGTATCCGGGAATCACAACATGAGGAATCAAACTTCCACCGTAGAAACATTTCTCTATTTCTTTCATCTTGGTAACCTCTTCCACTATCATAGCCTGGGCATGATCCGGGTAGCGGGATGATCCCGTAGCCATGACTGTAGAAAAATAAACAAAAGTTCACTGTTATCACTGAGTTCACTTTACTTTGAACAGTCTCACAAAATTGCTCCCTGCAGCTGTGTTTACATTACTACCCTCACACCGTAATGGCGGTGGCAGCACTCCTGGTGCATCAACATTCTGCATCTGACTCATACTGCATACTGATAAATTTTACTCATGCAACCCCCCCCCCACAAATGGGGGTTCCCAAAAAGTCTTCCTTGAGCTTGCCTAAATGCGCACTGCCAGGCTGGTGTCCTGCGTTTTAGCAGTTTAAATGTGATTAACAGAGCTTGTATAGCCTCTGTGTACTGTCTCTTTGAGAGCTGTCTAATTGCAGTTTAAGTAATCTGAGATGGAGCTCTGTTGAAAGATGTAACTATTTGCTGAAAACCATTTAGAATGGTAATAACAGTGTAGTTTGTCTAAACTGCTTTCTTTGTAGCAAGGACTGTTTTGTTTGTCTCCACTATCTTGGTCCTGGACTGCAAATTGGACCAATCAGTACTGGTGGGACCTAAAATGTAGCCGGACTACAGGAGCTGTCTGAATTCAAAATCTATAGGAACTGTGGTTTGAGTTTTTGCACCTTTTTTGGAAATGAAGGGGGAGCTCTTGCTTTGACTGACAGCCAGATCAGCCAACCAAAACTTTTGGATCTTGGGGAAGTCCCAGGCTGCTGGCAGTTTTCAGTTAGAACTAAGCTGGAAGCTGAGCAAGAAGGAGCTGAAGTGATTCTGAGAGCAATCCTGAGTGGATTCGCATGGGAGACCTATGAAAAGGCTGAGAGTTTGGCCTCCATGTCTGCTTGCTGCTCCTGAGAGGGAGAGAAGAGAATTATTTTGAACTAAATCCAAGTTTGTGTGACTAAAGTAAGCTACCGAAGTGGGCCAGGCTCAACCTGAAAAAGACCGAATATTTTTGCAAAATGCGATCGGCCTGTCTGGGGTTCCAGCTACCCCTAAGCTCCCGGTGTGTGCAGAGACTTTGCGATTGTGCCCGGGGAGCGCTTTGCCTGGTACAGTAGAATTCCCGTACATGTAAATGTGCTATGAGCTGCTAGTGGGTTGTGAGTTAGTTCCCCACTGTGTGAACTGTGTTCTGCTTGCTGGAAGCTGTATCCAGCCCAAAACGGACTGCTTCCGAACTTGTCTCCATGCTGTCTGGGCTTTGCCAGACTGGCCCAGCCAGACTACCCACTGCACAGAGAAGCCATTGACGAGAGACCTGCCTGGGGATCAGCCCCCTGCTCCACGCTTGAACAGGAATGACGCCTCTGCAATTTGTGTGGGCCCTGCTTCTCCTGGCATTCCAGATCAACCACCTGCAGTCTCGATTTTCGTCCAGCCTGTGTCCAGTCTTGGGTATTGTGAGTAAATACCAGGGTAGCTTCCTACAACAACAGCTTAATCTGAGTGTGTCATCTGATTGTCTTGTTGTTTCATTTCCTTTATGAACTGAGCCCTCTGGCTCCGGATTACAAATATTGTGTACTGTGAATGTTGTGTTTTCCAGCACAGGGCCCCAACCAGCTGCAACCCTGGGCAACTGTCCTGGCTAGCCCATCTCTTCTCTACCTGGGTACCCAGAGGTGGACTGTGTGGGGGGGAATCAAAGCGCATGCATAACTGCTTAATTGATATAACCTTTAAGCTAATTAACCTGATTTTGCTCCTCCCTTGTTCAAGCCCCCTGAATAAATCAGATCTAACTTTTTCTGCATGTAATCTGACTGTGGTTCCAGTTTGCTCAAAGTACTGTACTGTTGCTATCTGCTGTACTTAACCTTGTTTTACAGGGGGTCCCCAGGGTCTAGCCAGAGGAACCAGCCCTGGTGGTAAGTGCAAACAGTGTGGGTACTTGTGTGGTGTACCAGGGGTATTGTGAAAGTGATTATTGTACTAGTGTTCAGGCCACTAGAGGAAAGAGGGGGTTACAGTGTCTCGGAGGGCTGTGCCCAGGTTAACTTGAGCACTGCCAACCCTGACCTCTGGGTGAGGCACCTGCTTCTAGAACCCAGGCCCCTTAACCTGCTACTAGCCAAGCAGGCAGGGGTAGTAGCCCATAGGATAGCGCCACCTAGGAGTTACATTTTGGAGGCTCACCGCTGGGATTTTGTGTCTTCTAGTGGCCAAATTTGTGATTTGCTGTTAAAAATAAATGGTTACCCCAACAGAAGTGGCTGTACACCAGTTGGTGGGGTGGTGTACTGGGCAGGAGATCGACCCACAAAATGGTATACTTATCCTGAATATTCCCTGGGTACCAATAAGGACACTGTAGATGGAGTACTTTCTGTTATGTTTTAACATTTATTCTGGTCTTGTTCAACAAACTCACGCCACAACTGGAGTAGAGCAGCTTATTTTTATTCAGGTGCCTCTCTGGTCTCAGCTACGACACTCTCTCTCGTGCTCTCTTTCTAGCTTACACATCTCGAATGCTGCCTCAAGTGGCAGAGTAACGCAATGCATTACCATTTCACATACATAACATTTCCTCCCACTAAATTATATTGTTACCAAATGAACAAGTATTAGCATTATTCGTTATTATTAAGATGGTTCATACTATGCTAGGAGGTTGGGTAGACTGCCCCAGGCCTCGACTAACCAGTCAAGGGATTATTCTGCCCCAATAGTCTGATCTGGCTCTCTAACTACACAAAACATTTATTTTTTAAATGTCTCACAGGTCAAATGATCTGAGGTTTTGAAATTCGGGATGGATAACGTTTTTCGTGAGCAACCCTTGGCATGGCTGCCCTGTCTGGTACCTCCCTCCGATCCTCGGTTGGTGGTTGTACAGCCTCACAATTGCTCCTCTCCACCTCCTCCTTAGCATCCTCCGAAGGTGTTGAGACTTCCTTAGTGGGGCTTCTATAAGCTACAGCAGATGGAATCCACATTTCCCGTGGGTTTTCTTCCCTAGAGGTGTCCCCATCTGTGCACTGCTGAAGATCTAGGAGCTGTTCAGCATGCCGTCTCCATTTCCCTCCAGATTCAACATCAACTGTATACGACACTGGACCTGTCAGATGTCACCACACCAGAGGTCCACTTCTCCCCTTCCGTAATCTCTGAACAAGCACCTCTTGACCAACAATGAACTGCCTGTCCTTTGACGAGCTTGTCACGTAGGTGTACTTGAGATTCTTGGTTCTTCCAAACCTCTGATGCCACATCTGGCTTAAGCAAATCAAGACGGGAGCAAGCTATACCGGAAAACAACATTGCTGGAGATTCCTTTGTTGTAGCATGGGGTGTATTTTGGTATGCCAGCAGGAAGTTATCCAACTTGTGTTGTAAGGTCAAGACCCCCATGGCCGATCTCAGAGCATTCTTCATGGTTTGCACAAATGCTCCACTAGACCGTTAGTCAAGGGGTGATATGGTGCACTACTAATATGCCTTACCATTGGACTCAAAAATGCTGCAAAGTCACTAGAAATAAATTGTGGTCCATTGTCACTGACTAGCTGTTCCGGAATCCCGTAACGGCTAAATAGTCCTCGCAGCACTTGAATGGTCTTACTGGTAGTAGTGGTGTCCATGATTTGAATTTCGGGCCACTTTGAGTGGGCATCTACCACAATTAAGTACATGTGTCCCTCCCACAGCCCCGCAAAATCTACATGAATGCGCTGCCACGGTGCACCCAGCCACATCCAGGGATGTAAAGGTGAGGGACACGGCATTTTCTGAACACGCTGACAGGTAGTGCATGTTTTTGCTTGTTGCTCAATGTGCAAATCAATCCCTGGCCACCAAATATAGCTTCTAGCTAAAGCCTTCATTCTCACTACGCCCGGGTGTCCCACATGTAGCTCATCCAGAACACCTAATACGTAGTTTTGAAGGGACAATTACCGGACACCCACATCAAGCAACCTTGCTGACTGAAAGCTCATTACGTCTGGCGTGAGAATGGTGATAACTCACCGTGAATGTTCTGGTTCACCGTAAAAGTCCCTTTTGTTACTAAGTCCAAGACTTGAGACAATACAGTCAACTTTGTCTCCTTTTAATTTCAGAACTTGTGATAGATAGTTTCTCAAGCTGACTGATGTAGAAGAATCAACAGTGTCCACTTTGTCACTGTGGGCTACCTGCAGAGGCAATCTTGAGAGCCCATCAGCATTGCCATGAAGAGCCGCCTTCTTGTATTCAATGCGTAGTTGTGAGCTAACAACAGAGAGCTCAACATTGCATTCTGGCTGCCATGGAAGGAATACCTTTGGGGCTGAAAATGGTCATGAGGGGCGGTGATCAGTGAGGAGTGTGAATTCCACTATATAGGTATTGGTGGAATTTATGAACTCAACACTACTCAAAGCTTCTCTCAATTTGGGCATAGTTTTGTTCAGCTTTGCTGAGAGTTCTGGATGCAAAGGCAATTGGCTTTTCGTCCCCATTCGGTAGAACATGAGAAAGAACTGCTCACCCCATAAGGTGAGGCATCACGCCCAGTCTGATGCTCAGCTGTGGAGTATAGTGAATGAGCACATCTTGAGAAACGAGCTGCTTTTCAGCCTTCTTAAATGCACTCTCGCAGTCCTTGTCCAACACCAGGACTTCCCTTGCACAGTAAGCCATTTAGCGGGTTGAGAATCAGAGATAGATTGGGAATAAAACCTGCCATAATAATTTAACAGGCCCAAGAACGACCGTAACTGGCTCATATTTTCCGAGTAGTTGGGCCCACAACGCTTTTTCTTTCTCAGGCGATTTGTGTAGGCCTGCTGCATCTACAGGTATGGCCCAAGCACTCCAATGAAGTCTTGAAAATTCACACTTCTCCTTCTGGAACACGCAAGCCAAAATCTTCAATCGCTGCAGAACTGCATCCAGATTTTTCAGGTGCTCTGCATCATTCCTGCCGGTCACCAGTATATCGTCCAGGTAACAGTGAACATTTGGAAGACCTCGTAAAACCTGGTCCATAGTCGCTGAAATATGGCTGGAGCTGACGCGTGCAAAGGTAGCAATTATAACGAGAAGAGACCCTTTGGGTGGTTATTGTGGATATTTCTTTGAGTTTTCATCTACTCTCATTTGTAGATAAGCATGTGACAAATCCAGCTTACTGAAACGTTGGCCTCTGTGCCAGCGATGCAAACAAGTCTTCATGCGGGATTGATACTGTTCCACACACAGAACTGGATTTATAGTTACTTTAAAGTCTCCACATATTCGTACGGACCCATCTTTCTTTACCACTGGCACTACTGGGCGCTGCCCAGTCACTACTGTACAGGTGACAAAACTCCATCTTAGATTAGTGCAGTTAATTGGCTCCACTTTTGGTCTGAGTGCATAAGGTACTGGAGTAGGTTGACAAAACTTTGGTTTGTGCTGTGGCTTCAAAACACTTTGCCTCAATGCCCTTCTTATTGTGCCTAGTTCCCTTTGAATAAAGGAGCATGTTTTTGCAACACACTTTAGAGTGTTGTGGTACCGTGATAGCAGTCCTTATCTCCTACCAGTTGAGGCGATTTTTCAGCCATTCTCAGCCTAAGAGGAAGGGGGTAGTTACCTTTAACCACGTACAAAGGCAGTAGTGCTGTCTGCCCATTTATTTTCACCTGCACCTTGATGACACCTTCAGGTGAAATTGCCTCGCCAGTGTATGTCCTCAATACATCAGTCATTTGCAGGTGTAAATGTCTCAGCATAGTTTCATACTTGTCTGTAGAAATCAAGGAAACTGCAGCCCCTGTGTCCAATTCCATTTTCAGTGGTTTCCCTTCAATTTCAGGTGCTACACAGATGGTTGCCGTTTCTCCTTTAAGAGTCAGCACGTGCAATGCTAATTCAGTATCAGTGTCATCACTGCACGTTCCCTGTGTTTCCACACGATGTACTTCTCTTCTACATTTTGCAAATTGCTTCCTTTGCTTCCATTGATTTCCTCCTTTCTTTTTCCCTCTGCACAACTCAACATGTGGCCTTTCTTCCCACAGTTATGACATGTCTGTTCTTTAAACCAGCAACTTTGTCACTGTGATTAGCCTTCCCACAGTGACCACATTTATTATGCTTCCTGGGAGAAGAGAAGGATAAAGCATTTACTTTCAAGGAATCACTTAGGTGCTGAGCATCCCGTGCAGCTGTTTCCATTGATACAGCGATCTCTATCGCTTTCTTGTATGTCAGTACTGCCTCCATTAAGAGACGCTTCTGAGTTGCTTCACTTTTTAAACCGCACACGAATCTGTCTCGGAGGGCATCATCTAAATGGGTGCTAAACTCACAATGCTCAGCTAATTTTTAGAACAGCCACATACTGTGGAACAGATCACCTCTGCTTGATTTTGTTTGTGAAAGCGAAATCTTCAGCAATCACCAGAGGTTAGAGAAATGTGTCTGCAAGACCTCCACAATACTAGCAAAAGTTTTCTCCCGGCTTTTCTGCGCTTATTAGACTTCTCAGCAAACTGTACATTTGCTGCCCATGACACTCAGTAACACAGCCACTTGTTTTTCATCACTTATATCATTTGCTGTGACAAAATGTCCAAATCTCTCAATATAATTTGTCCATTGTTCCACATTTTCATCAAAGGCATCAATATGTCCTATGGAAGCGGCCATCTTTTTCTGTCTCTCGCGGGTTCACTCGTGGGTCCAAAAGTTACGTCTCAGGAAAACCCTCACAGCTGTAGTTCGCTCTGGTAAGGTACCAGAGAGTAATTCAACACCTCATCGCCAATTATGTTATGTTTTAACATTTATTCTGGTCTTGTTCAACAAACTCAGCTACAACTGGAGTAGAGCATCTTTCATTTTTATTCAGGTGCCTCTCTGGTCTCAGCCACGACACTCTCTGTTTCTCTTCTAACTTACATCTCGGAATGCTGCCTCAAGTGGCAGAGTAACGCAATGCATTACCATTTCACATACATAACACTTTCCAAAGTTGAATGTTTACAAAAACCTGTGGTGGTGGGCCAACAGGCTAATCTGCTCACCTAAAGTTTCATAGCACTGGTAGAGTGTAAGGACCCAGTAGACAGTTCCAAAGTGCCACGGACTATCACCCCTGAAGCAGCCCTCACTGCCTGGAGAGTGTTAACTAAAGACAGTAAAGACCCTGGGAGAATGAGCCCCCACTATCTGAGACTTTTGAGGAGAAATTGCTAAGTTGTTGATGGAGGAAGGGAAAACTGTGGAAGACTTAAATAAACTATTCCAGCCACCTGGGGTGTTCATCCCCCAACACCCCCTCCTGCTCCAGCACCCATTATTACCCCTCCTTCTGTGCCCGTGCCAATGCTGGTTCCTATGTCTGTACCTGCCATTAGTCACGACTCTTACCGAAGGTTAAGAATCTTCTCTGGCACCCTCCCCACCCCTCAAGGGGAGGATGATTGGGAGACCTGGATAGATTGTGTTGCCCCTTTGGTACCTGAATGGCAGTGTGCGGAGGCTGAGAAACAGAAAAGGAACATAGAAAGTTGGAGGGGTCCCGCCCTAGAGGCCATTACATTTCTGAGGTCCGCAAACCCTGATGCATCTGCCCAGAAGTACCTATCTGCACTCAAAGGCAATTTTGGGAGCACTGAGTCAGGGAAGAACTTGATGCAGAAATTTCAAGGTACAAAACAATGGCCAGGGGAAGTTTGTCTGCATATGTTACTCATCTGGAAAGAGCGCTGTAGAAGGCTTACAGAAAAGGTGTGGTAGCCGCCAGTCACTTAAACCATGTGAGGTTGGGACACATACTGCAACATGCAAAGCATTCTAAATTGCAGCTCCTTCAATTAAGGCTCCCAGATAGAAGGGGTAATCCACCAGACTTTTGTGACTTGATAGAAGAACTCCAGGAGGTTGAAGATGAAGAGGGGGATTGTAATTCTAGGGTGAGCGCAGTCCAAGTGATCACGGCATCGGAAGACCCTTCCAAAGTAGAGACCAATGAGGGTGTGCCACCATGGGATGAACTGCTGAGGTAGTTAAGGGAAACAACAAACAGTCTCTTTATGAAGGCTGCTCCTGCAAGTACAGACACCAACCCTTATCCTACTGCATCTACTATGGGGGTGGAGGTGTCCACCCAGGCATCTCCTGCTGACAGCAGCTCAAAACTCGATGTCTTGACTATGACAGTAAGAGAATTGAAGAGATGTCTCCAAATGCTCACCACACAGCAAACAGAGATGGCACCAAGGTTCTCGGTTGGTAGTACCACCGCCCCAGGTCCTAGTGTGATGCCTCGGCCACCCCAAATCCCAGAAAACACATTTTGCCATAATTGTGGGAAGGATGGGCACATGAAGAGAGAATACAGGTCTGCAAAAGACCTAGATAAAGTTGTATATAGACTTCAAGGCGAGATTCGGATAACGAATCAGCGGTCGAGGAGTGCCCAAAATGACTGCAGTGAGGGTTCAAGAAGTAGTAACTCAAATCCCTATGTGGCTAAATCATCTGTCCAGGCCCCTGCTGCTGTCCCTCCAGACTGGTCCAAAATAGTGGGCCCTTCAATGGAGACTACTGGGGCTGTGAATGGTATTCCTACTCAGGCTGTGAGGGACAGTGGGTCACAAGTGACCACTGTATTTAAGGACTGGTATGACAAACACTTATCTGCTATGCCCTTACAATCCCTGGAAAGCCTACATGTGTGGGGGCTGAGCGACAAGTCTTATCCCTACCTAGGATATGTCTGCCTCTGGTTGTCATTTCCTGCAGCAGTAACTGTGTAGAGGAGCAAGTCGAGACACTGGCCTTAGTGTGTCCCCTTACTGGACTATTATATGATGTCCTCTACACTGGGGACCAACGCCATATGTTTGGGAGATCATAGCACAACTCTGTCTCAAGAAACAAGGCGACAGATGGGAGGGCCCTAGGAATTCCTGCTCTGATCAAGACAGCCTAATGATTTGCAACAGAACCCCAAGGGAGTGGACCAGGATGAACTGATAGCGGTCATGTGGAAGAAGGATGCCGATTCAGTGGTACTGGCCCAACGCCCAGTGTACCATTCAAGGGAGATCCGCCTGCAAAGATGTCAAGAACAAAATGCTGATGTTGGATGCGCCAGTGAGAGAAAAATTGCAGAAGGATTATTGGTTGCTTCAGCATCTTGCCAGCTCATGCTCACGCCTATGCACGACGAAGTGATGGTCCAGATTCATAATGTGTCAGATCGGGAGATCTGGGTGAACAGAGGATGCACCCTAGCTACGGTACACTGTGCAGACACTGCAGTGTTGCCCAGCAACAAGCACCCTGGCAAGACAGATAGAGTGACTCCTGACTTTGTTTGATTTTGGTGACTCGTTGCCAGCTGAATGGAAGACTGGAATTAGCCAGAAGCTTGCCCAGAGAGATCAAGTGTTTTCATTGAAGGAATGGGACGTGGGATGTGTCCCAGGTGCAGAGCATCACATATGCCTGCAAGATGAACGGCCATTTCGAGAGAAGTCTCGACGCCTAGCCCCAGCTGACATAAATGATTTGAGAAGACACTTGCAGGAAATGCTTGAGGCTGGTGTGATACAAGAATCCAGGAGCCCATATGCTTCTCCCATTGTGGTTGTGTGTAAGAAGAACAGATCTGTGAGAATGTGTGTAGATTATCAGACCCTCAACAGGCGAACCATCCCTGATCAATACACCATGCCCCGTATACAAGATGTTCTGGATTGTTTGAATGGGAGCAAATGGTTCTCGGTGTTGGATCTTCGAAGTGGATATTACCAGATTCTGATGGCTCCAGTGGACCATGAGAAGACAGCTTTCATCTGTCCTTTGGGGTTCTACGAATTCCTAAGAATGCCACAGGGAATATCGGGTGCCCCAGCCACCTTCCAGCGACTGATGGAATGACCGGTGGGAGACATGAATTTACTGGAATGCCTGGTGTACTTGGACAGTGTCATTGTGTTTGAGAGCTCCCTAGAGGAACATGAGAGTCGACTGTTCAAGGTACTAGACCGACTGGAAGATTTTGGCCTCAAGCTGTCCATTGACATGTGCCAGTTTTTCCAAACCTCTGTGAAGTATGTAGGGCACATAGTGTCTACAGAGGGGATAGAGACTGATCCCAGTAAAGTTGAAGCCTTGACTACTTGGCCTCAGCCCCACAATTTGAAAGAACTACAACGTTTCCTGAGATTCTGCGGCTACTACCGCCGGTTCATAAAGGACTATTCTAAAGTGATTCGGCCACTCTTGAATCTTACCCAGGGTTACCCTCCTACGAATCAAAAATACAAAAAAGGGGCCGTCAAAGAACCAGACGAAGCATATTTCCACCCAGGTGAACTTTTCGGTCTTGTTGGATGCCTGACTGTGAAGCAGTCTTCCACTAAGACATATACCAGCTCACCCATGCCCTCATCCTCGCTATGCTGATCCCGCGCAAACCCTATGTGCTGCATACTGACACCAGTCTGCAGGGTCTAGGAGCTGTACTGTATCAAGACCATGAGGATGGTTTGAGACCAGTGGCATTCGCCAATAGGAGCTTGACCCCATCACAGCTAAACTACCCTGTGCACAAGTTGGAATTCCTTGCATTAAAATGGGCCATTGTCTATCAGTTTCATGATTACCTCTATGGGGTGAAAATATTGGTGAGGAATGACAATAACCCATTGACCTATGTACAGACTTAGCTAAGTTAGGGTGCCATGGGGCACCGTGTGACTTTCTGCATTGTCAACATACTGTATGATTATGCTGTCGATCACAGACTGGGCCTGAATCATATTGATGCTGACGCCCTATCCCGGAGGCCCATTTCCAAGAGTGACTGGGTCAGGATGTCTGAACTTGACATCCGAACATTGTGCCAAAAGTTTGATAGAAATGAACAGATGTTTATGGACGCAGTGGACTGCTTAGCAGATTGCTTGGGCCCGTCTGACACCTGCATACCAGCTGTGTATTGCCACTTTTCTGCTCTAGATATTAGTGCACTACCTCAGTTTGACAATGACAGCATTCAGTGGGCTCAGTCCCGAGATCCTATGATTCAGCTAGCACTTGACGCCCTTCGTGCAGGAAAGGATGTGTCCAAGTTGCGCTCCTCTGATCTGCGAACCGCTTTGTTGTTTAAAGAAGACTCCAGGTTGAAGCTGCTTAATCAATTGTTGTATAGAGAGACTGTAGATCGAGGTGGCCAAATAGACAAGCAACAATTGGTCCTGCCTACAGCCTTCAAAGATTTGGTACTGAGGTCCCTCCACAATCATATGGGCCACCTTGATATCGACCGGACCCTTGACCTAGACATGATCTCGATTCTACTGGCCCAAGATGGGGGCCGATGTTGAGCACCATGTAAGGACTTGTAGTCACTGCCTGCAGAGAAAATCCCTGCCTCAGAGGGTTGCCCCACTTGTCAACATTACTACCAGCACCCCAATAGAACTAGTCTGCATAGACATCTTGAGTTTAGAGCCTGATCAGCAAAACACTGGAAATGTGTTAGTGGTTACAAACCATTTCACATGGTATGCACAAGCTTTTCCCACCAAAGATCAAAAAAGCATCTACCGTGGCCAAGGTGCTAGTGGAAAATTTCTTCGTCCACTATGGTGCCCCCCAGTGAATTCACTCTGATCAGGGCCGGGACTTTGAGAGTCAGCTAATCAAAGAAATGCTCTCTCTATGGGGGAAGCGAAAGTCAAGAACCACCCCTTATCACCCGCAGGGGGATCCTCAAACAGAACGCTTTAACCACACCCTGCTAGACATGATAGGCACCCTCCACCCAAAAGATAAGCATAAATGGAGCCAGCAGATTAGCACCTTGGTACACGCATACAATTGCATGAAGAATGACGCTACTGGGTTCTCTCCCTACCGCCTCATGTTCAGGAGAGCGGCCCGGCTGCCTGTTGATGTCTGTTTTGGGGTTTCTCCTGATGAGGTCCGAGCTGAAGATTACCTGCAATATGTACAAAAACTGAAAGCTCAATTGAACCATGCCTATCAACTGGCCCAGACAATGGCCGCCAAAAGAAATCTAGCCAACAAAGAGAGACATGATAGAAAAGTAAAGGCTCAAGAGCTTAATCCTGAGACTGTATGTTGTTGCTAAATTTAGGATTGCATGGTAAACACAAAATTGTTGATCAATGGCACCATCTTCCCATGTCATAGTTGGAAAGTTGGATGATTTGCCAGTGTACAAAGTGCTTCAGAGAATAATTCCAAAGCTGTCAAGACCATGCACTGTAACCACTTGCTACCCATTGGTCAAGTTATAATAGAGGCTGAACCTCCCGAGATTGATTCCCTGACCAGTGACTCGTGCTGTTGCAAGAAAGAAACAGAGTCAGCCTGCCCCGTGGTTGCTGATTTAAGACTTCTCCCACAGCAGGCCCAGAATGATAGTGACTGCCAGTCTAACACATATGACAGTGAGGTTATAATGCCTATTACCCCTCATATGAACTGAGTCAGTGGTTTCGTGGAAACTTATGTTGAATTATGGGGATGAAGTTGGGCCTTCTGGACTGCCTAGCACCCCAGCATCATCTCTGGAGCCAATGCTCCCTGAAGGTGAAGTGCAAAGTATCGCGTTGGAGGATGCTGAGTCTTTGTGTATAGTGGAACTGTATGATTTGCCTGAAGGAGAAGCTGATGGTATGAGTCTTTCTGATGACATGCCAGAACTTGAGGAACACTATGAGAGTGCTGACAACCCCCCTTCAGTGCCAGAGTGTCTTCCAAATGAGGCAAGTGTTGTAGAAACAGAGACTACAGAGCAAGGGGCTGACAGTGCTCCCAGCTTGGACTTTCCCTTCATGCAGAGGCACCCCTCACAAGTGATGAAATCTCTAAGACCATTGCTGAAAGTGCAGAGACTGTGGTTGTTCACCCTAGGAAGACTGGCTGAACTGTCAAGCCAGTGGTACGCTTCAGTTACGATTCCCCAAGGAGGCCAGTGGATTTGCCTCTCAATGTAGTCCACAAAGGTGTTTATTTCTCTCAGAGCTCACTGCCCAAATTGAGCTTGACGGCCCATTCCAGGTCACTTGTTCTGCCCTCTCATCAAGGGGTCCCTGCCCCATCCAGCCCCAAGTTAGCTGATAGGGAAGGGACGTCCTCTTGCATTGTTTAGAGTACAAGAAGTTATTACATGATTCTGTATAGTAATGTTAAATTTACCTGTATGAAATATGCATAATGTATTGTCAGAATGGAAATTATATAGTGGAGTACATTGAAATGTATGGTAAAGTGACAATTTATGCCAATTGATGAATCAGATAGTACTTGTATAGCATGCTAATAGTATAAATAACTTGTATATGTTGCATTTTCAATGTCATGATGGTACAGACTTGACGAGATGACAAGTTCAAGTTTTCCCAGACAGGAAAGGGTGTAACCCCCCACAAATGGGGTTCCCAAAAGTCTTCCTTGAGCTTGCCTAAATGCCCACTGCCAGGCTGGTGTCCCATGCTTTAGCAGTTTAAATGTGATTGCCAGAGCTTGTATATCCTCTGTGTACTGTCTCTTTAAGAGTGCCTAATTGCAGTTTAAGTAATCTGAGATGGAGCTCTGTTCCCTCCCAGCCTGTTTGTCACTTTTCCTCCTCTCTCAACTCAACTCCTTGCTCCAAGTTCATTTTGCCTTACTTGTGCATGTGTCTAGGTGTTTTCCAGTCTCTGAGTGGAATGTCTGAGTATATCTCCACCTAGTTAACACATTAATCTGACCAACTTGTCGGAGACCAACTTGTTAGAGGCATTCACTAGGTACTTATTGTATCATGCTGTATCAACTGTGGCCACCTACTATCTCTCTCTACCCACTATTGTCTAGCAAACAGCACTAATGTTAGTGTTACCTCTACTATGTAATATCAATTGTTTTTATACTGTCTTCAGTTGTTATCCACGTTCCCACCTCCCCCCAGGACGCATCTGGAATCAAGCAGTAGTCTGCTCAACATGCCTTTCTGGTAAAACATTTAAATAAATAAATTAGAATGATAATGATAATGTAGTTTGTCTAACCTGCTTTCTTTGTAGCAAGGACTGTTTTGTTTGTCTCCACTCTCTTGGTCCTGGACTGCAAATTGGACCAATCAATTCTAGTGGGACCTAAAATGTAGCTGGACTACAGGAGCTGTCTGAATTCAAAATCTATAGGAACTGTGGTTTGAGTTTTGCACCTTTTGCAACTGAAGGGGAGCTCTTGCTTTGACTAACAGCCAAATCAGCCAACCAAAGCTTTTGGATCTTGGGAAGTACTAGGCTGCTTGCAGTTTTCAGTTAGAACTAAGCTGGAAGCTGAACAAGAAGGAGCTGAAGTGATTCTGAGAGCAATCCTTGAGTGGATTCGCATGGGAGAACTATGAAAAGGCTGAGAGTTTGGCCTCCATGTCTACCTGCTGCTCCTGAGAGGGAGAGAAGAGAATTATTTTGGACTAAATCCAAGTTTGTGTGACTAAAGTAAGCTACTGAAGTGGGGCAGGCTCAATCTGAAGAAGACTGAATATTTTTGCTGAATGCGATCGGCCTGTCAGGGGTTCCAGCTACCCCTAAGCTCCCAGTGTGTGCAGAGACTTTGCGATTGTGCCTGGGAGCGCTTTTGCCTGGTACAGTAGAATTCTATACATGTAAATGTGCTATGAGCTGCTAGTGGTTGTGAGTTAGTTCACCATTGTGTGAACTGTGTTCTGCTTGCTGGAAGCTGTATCCAGCCCAAAATGGACTGCTTCCGAACTTATCTCCATGCGGTCTGGGCTTTGCCAGACTGGCCCAGCCAGACTACCCACTGCACAGAGAAGCCATTGATGAGAGACCTGCCTGGGGATCAGCCCCCTGCTCCACGCTTGAACAGGAACGACGCCTCTGCGACTTGTGCGGGCCCTGCTTCTCCTGGCATTCCAGATCAACCACCTGCAGTCTCGATTTTCGTCCAGACTGTGTACAGTCTTGGGTATCGAGAGTAAATACCAGGGTAACTCCCTACAACAACAGCTTAATCTGAGTGTGTCATCTGATTGTCTTGTTGTTTTGTTTCCTTTACGAACTGAGCCCTCTGGCTCTGGATTACAAATATTGTGTACTGTGCATGTTGTGTTTTCCATCACAGAGCCCCAACCAGCTGCAACCCCGGGCATCTGTCTTGGCTAACCCATCTCTTCTCTACCTGAGTACCCAGAGGTGGTCTGTGTGGGGGGACTCAAAGCGCATGCATAACTGCTTGATTGATATAACCCTTAAGCTAATTAACCTGATTTTGCCCCTCCCTTGTTCAAGTCCCCTGAATAAATCAGGTCTAACTTGTAATCTGACTGTGGTTCCAGTTTGTGCCCAAAGTACTGTACTGTTGTTATTTGCTGTGCTTAACCTTGTTTTGCAGGGGGTCCCCAGCATTGAGCCAGAGGAACTAGCCCTAGTGGTAAGTGCAAACAGTGTAGGTACTTGTGTGGTGTACCAGGGGTATTGTGAAAGTGATTACTGTACAGTGTTCAATCCACTAGAGGGGAAAGAGGGTGGGGTTACAGTGTCCCTGAGGGCTGTGCCCAGGTTAACTTGACCACTACCAACCATGACCTCTGGGTGGAGGCACCCATTTCAGAACTCAGGCCCCTTAACCTGCTACTAGCCAAGCAGGCAGGGGTAGTAGCCCATGGTATAGCGCCATGTAGGGGTTACACTCAAACTGCACAGATTAGCGCTGTTTTGCTTCCTCAGCACATCTATATGATTTTCTAGGACTTACATTAGCTTTCAATCACTTTTACTTGCTTAAGGTCACTAAAGCCACAGTATTTCACGAACAGGATTGCCTATTTGTTGCAGCCTCTCAGTCTCTCTTTTGCTCAGAAAATTACACTGTTACTAAATCCATAATACATGCTCACAGTCTAATGCTCAGAATTTTGATTGGGTTTGATTTACTTTACACAATCCTTCTTTGCAAAAACAGTCACACTGTTTACACACAGATCCAGCTGTCTTCAGAAGAATCACACACAGTTTGAGCTCAGTTTTGCTGAATGGTAATCACTGAATCAGTAGCTGGCTTTTTGATGGAAATTCTTGGCCTACAGCTGATCCTGGAGGCCTCTGGGTTGAAAAGGCCTGGTGACCCTGATAATTGTCCCTACAAACACCCCGCTTTCTCCCCAGTCGATTGGAACACTGGTTGAGCCTGATTTAGTACAGAAAAGTCTGTTGTTTTAACTTTTAGAATGTTTACAGTCACCGCGATGCTCCTCCTGGCTAACCAGCTCACACACCACTCACTCTCTCTCTCCCTCTAAAACACTGGGCAGCATCTGAAGCTGGTTTGGGGGTGGGACTGATTGCAGTCTCACCAATCACTCAACGCCATGCAAATGAGCCTCTCTTTTCTTCTTGTGCTCTTCTCCTCCATGGCTATTGTTGAGCAGGCAAAATTTAAACTGCAAAACAACTTTTTCTTTTCAAATGTAACTCCGTGGTGGGAGCACCATTTTAACCATTTTTCATGGCAATTTCCTTAGTGACTCCAGTCCACACAGCAAGCATTTTAAACTTTCAGGGCAAAAATGTCTCTTTGTTTCTCATAGTTTTCCATACTTTTCTTGTCACAACTTGAAAATTAAAGCTGGCAAGCATTCGTTTTGATGCAGGACAAGGCACACATAATCTGGCTTTACAGCTCTATGGTAAACGCTGGTACAATCACAGCAGCACATGAACAGCAGGCACACAGCGCACATATGAATTGCACTTCTCTGGCAAATCTCTTTATGCGAAAGCTTCAGATTTTGGGCTACCTACTGCCCGTCAGACAAAACGTTAGCCACAACCTGAGCAAACATCTCTTGTTTTCTCCCAAATCTAAAACAAACCTTAGCGGTGCCTCCATTTGTAATCCTTCCTCTGCCCCCTTGTTCAACTAGCAGGGCTGCTCCTCTCACACGTGGCGCCACTGAGAGGGATGGGGATTGTCACTATGAACAGTTCTGTTTACCAATACTTCTACTTCGGAGCCTGCCATCCTCAGACAGGCAAACCAAGTGTGGCAACTCCCTGGCTCACAGCTGGGGGGACTACTTATCATGGCCATCAACCTGAGTCCCGGGGAGAAAACATTTGCTCAGAGTTATGCTAGGTTTGTACTTCTGGTCAGGGGCACCCAAGTAAATCCAGACACAATGGAAGCAATAACAGTACTGTCCAAACCAGGTTGGGATTCTAGAATGTGGCTTTTATTCACATACACAGAGAATAATACAAAGCGAAGATGGACCTCCACAGGGCTACTCCCACTGGTAGTGCAGATTACTGAGGTACAGAGCACACACACAGTGAACCCTCAGGTTCTGAATGGAACTTGGCTCACATGGCCAGAACTGGTACACTTCCCTTGACTTGGCACCTTTGGCCAGTACTAGGAGACTTTTCCATATTTCATGAGGAATTCTTGGTGGCTCCCTCAACCACCAAAGAGCACACTCCGGCTCACAGAAAATCCAAATTCCCATGTCTGGGTATTTTCTTCAGGCACTGGCCAAGTGCACTGAGAGAAAATAAAGGTGCCCAAACTGAACCCGGAGAGGCAGACATGATTAGTCCAGATGGGGGGTCTCCCACCTTTTGCTTCCAAATTTATACTCGGCCATTCATCTGGTTAATAACACCTTTCTCTGAAACACTCTTGTAGATGCTATCTTGAAATGTCTTTCACATTTAACATTCTACTCCTCACACCTTGGAGGTGTCATGAAATTAAAAGTCCTGTAATTTGCAATGTCTTTACACTAGACCCCCCACTTTAGCAGATGCTTTTAAATTAGACACAAACTAAAAGTTCTGTACTTGGCAAGTCTCTCTCTGGACCCCATAGTAGGCAGACACTTTTAACAGAAACAGTCTTAGTGACAGAGTCCCTTTGTCAGAGAAAAACTCACCACAGGAATGCAGGTGTCTCAGGGCTTTTTCCACACAAAAGTCTTGGGTGCTCACAGAGCAAACGAATCTTAGGCAGCTTCAACACAATCGCTCCAGGGATGGGGCACTGGAAAACCTGAATGGTCTCTACCACTTCACTCACTGGTCTTCTGTGTTTTCTTCTAAGGTGAGAACACTACCACTAATCTCCAGAGGTAGCTCTCTATCAGAGCTAAGCCTGAGGAGCTGCCTTCTGCAGAACTCCTCACTCTACAGACTCTCTCTCAAACTACTCACTCTAACCCAACATTCTACTGCTAACCCCTGCAGCTAGCATTCCATTATGGCTTATGCTGCTGCAAAAACTCTAAGGTGACATCATTACTCCAGCTCAGCTGAGACTGAAAACAGAGTGTGACAGTGTGAAACCCATTTAACTGGCATTTCACAAGCTGCCTCTCCCTGCCTGCCACTGATTCTAAGTGGGATTCTAGTAATCCCTGGGAACAAGGGGGTTACACATGTTGATGGGATGCAATGGTAATTACCTGTGTAAGGCCCAGATATGTCATCAACTGGAGGAAGTGTTGTCCAAATTACAGAGTTTGACATCAACCCAGGCATTAAAGTCGCCAGGACCATCAACCTGAGAGACTCAAATGCCATGTCGATATGAAGTCTGCCACTTCCTGAAGGAACCGCTTTCATCCCGGGTGGACGGTAGATGAGGATGATCCTGCAACCTACACCTGCTACCATAGTACACTCAAATGATTCATACTCCTCAACTGGTACACTGCTAGGGCCCAATTCGTCTTGAACAGACTGCACCCCCGGTGATCCAATCTTGAGCGGTGAATCACTGAGTAACCTGCTGGGATTGCAGCTCTAGTATGGGGCTGAAGTTCTCATCCAGCCAGGTCTCAGTGATGCAAGCCAGATCCACCGAATTTACAAGATCTGCAATAATTGCAGTCTTGTTTTTACATATGCATAAATGTATGTTTTCTGAACACTGCAGCGGTTACTGTTCTGGCTGTCTCTCTCTCTCTCTCTCTCTCTCTCTCTCTCTCTGTGGCATATTCACACAGGATGGGATACTGTGGATCATCCAGGGGGTGTTTCAGTTGGGCTACAGGACACCCACCTCATACCCCATGTTATAATATTACATATGACAGCCTCCGGGAGACCCACGTCTGCTGTTGCTCGGTCTCTCTCTCCCTGTCTGCAATGCGGTGCAGTGCTGTTGATGTATATGCCTTTTGCTGTCTCTCTTGAACAGAAAGTGACCCATGCAAATACAGAAGCCACGCACTGGAGACTGCAGGACATTTTACATTATATGTCCTGGTCTTACGATCTGCCTCCAACTGTTTCTGAATGGCTGCATGTGATCATGGCAGGAGAAATGCTGCGGGGAGGAAGGAGAAACGAGAGCTACCAATGGACATGGTGGGGACAAATGGTGCAGGAGGGGACTGCATGGAAAAGAAGAGCGACAAACGGGCATGGCTGGGGCAAATGCTGCAGGATGGGACTGGAGGGAAAATGACAGCCAACAATGATAACGATGGGGACACATGCTGCAGGAGGGGGCAACAACAGAAATGGGGAGGACACATGCTGTAGGAGGGCACAACAAGAACGGTGGGGACACATGCCGCAGGAGGAGACCAGAGGGAAACAAGAGACAGCAACAGGCATGGTGGGGACAAATGCCGCAGGAGGGGACTGGAGGGAAAACCAGAATCAACAACAGGAGCGGTGGGAACACATGCTGCAGGAGGCAATCAGCGGGAAAACAAGAGCTGCCAACGGGTACAGCGGGGATAAATGCTGTGGCATTGGAACCAATATTACCGGAATTATCCCTATAACACAAACACACACTGTCAACCCTTAACTGAGTAACTGTCCCTGCTCTTGCTTCAGTAACACTGCCTTTCACTTTGGATTTCTCAACTAGATAACAAATCCCACTCTGCCCACTGATCTTACTTGATGGCGACTCACAGCAACTGTACTTGTATTGCCAATTAATGCATGGTCAGGTGATGCTGTTTCACCAGTTGCCTTCCTTCTTTATCATACCCCATGTTATAAGTAAACTTAGAGCCCTCCCTGTCAAGTTTCTTCTCTAAAGGCATAGAGGTTGATGGCATAGCAAGAATCTTTGTAGTGACATTTTTATTTTATTTATTTAATTATTTATTTAAAGGTTTTACCAGGAAGGCATACTGAGCAGACTACTGCTCAATTCCAGATGTGTCCTGGGGGAAGAGGGGAAGGGAAGAGACAACCTATACATACAGTGCACAACAAGAAATCTTACAGAGTGTTTGCGATACAATAGGGTACAGCAGGCAAACTGCAAGAATAAAGGCATATGACAAAGAGTTCATGGCAAGTGACAAGTACAATATGTGCAATTTACAAAATAAGTAAACAGCAAATACATACAAACATACATACAATGTCAATTACAGTTACATATCCGGCACGGGCTGCCCCAGAAGCTATACATTATAACATTCATGCAGTATTGCTATGCAGTCTTTTGGGGGAGTAGACAGGCCCCGGAAACAAGTGTTAAAACAAACAAGTGCAGGTGTAACAAAACTGGACTTTGAGCAGGGCATTGAGGTGCTGTCTAGTGGAGGCGTGCTGAATATCTGCAGGGAAGGAGTTCCATATTTTAGGCATATGATAAGAAAATGCTGCCTGTCCTGCTGTAGTGGACATGCATGGAACAGACAGTAGGTATAGGTCATTATTCCAGAGGGCATACACTGGGAGGTTAGGGGCTGCAAGGGCAGAGGCAAAATAAGAGGGAAGGGACTGGGCCCAGAGTTTAGCTGGGATGCTAGCACAGTGGGTGAGCCTCTGGTCCTGAAATGAGGGGAGGTCTAGGGACCGTTATAGAACACAGTGATGGGTGGTGGGAGCACAGTCAAGCGCAAAGTGACAGAACGAGTGGAAAAGAGGGTCCAGTCTGGCTAGGGTAGACTTATGGGCAGCACTGTAGGCTACATCACCGTAGTTGAATATAGGGAGAATCACCTTCTGCACAATAGCACAGTGGGCCAGCAGTGGGTTTTATGAATCCTATGGATGGTGTGGATTGTCTTTTTTTGTTCCTCTTCCTCTGCCTTCACAAATACCGCTTCGGGAGGGAGACTAGGGAGCACACTGGAGGCTGGTTTTTCAAAACCCTTCACTGATTTGAAAAATTGCCACATTTGTTTTTACGCCCTCCAGGAAGATATGTTTTTCTCTGGTACTGGTTCCTCTCTTTGCTTTACAGGCAGAAGTACCTCAAGGTGCTTTTCCTTTTACTTTCTGTTGCCAGCTATAGTATTTGGCTAGTGCTCAGAAAGCCTTTTTTTGTTTTGTTTTTGTTTTGCTTTGTCTGGCTGCTGTCAGAGTGTTCCCAGTTGGGAGCCCGGTGCTCTTTACTGGAAGATAACTTAGCAGTTCTTTCTGCCTCCTTGAGTGCCAGAGATGACTGCTCTTTAACAGAGGGGCACTTTGCAGCTTTTACGGTCACCTTGGGTGCTAAGGACCACAGCGGAGAAGAAGAGGCATCTGAAGCAAACTTTTTACTTTCAATGGTACTTTCCTCCATATTTTTATACAGAGGCTGTTTTATTTTATTTTTGTAAGATTTTGTTTGTGTGTGAATTCTAGTGCTCATGAAATGTATTGGATTGACAGCACTGCAACCCTAAAGCCCTTTGCTAATCCTCATGACAGATACAGCATGGGTAATCACAGTGCATGCTTCCCACACTGCTTTGTCAAAGGATGTTTTACAGGAAAACTCTTTGTGAAGCTATTGTGGAAATGAGTGCAGACAGAGACTGTTGTTTCACTGTCCCTTTTCCCATATTTAGGGCAGAAAACTTTGCAGCATTCACAACTTTCAAAATCCTGATCTGTGCCCACACAATCAAAGCAAAGGCTGTGCCCATCTATGTTTGGCAGTCAGTTCTTACAACACATATAATATACTGTTTAAATCCTGTAGACCCATTTTTCTGTTTTAGGCCTTCTTGCCATTCCAGTTTGACAGAAATCAATGAAAAAATAATGTTAGAAGTCATACTTGTGACAAAAGTACAACTGTTTTATAGATAAATCCAATTTAAACTCGCTTAGTTTATTTTTGTTTGATTTGGAACTGGAAATTCAAACCAGAATCAGGTGAAAACCATGTTTTTTCCAGTTCCAGGAACCACAATGGAACCAGTAAAAAAAACAATAATAAATCTGAATAAAACTAAGATAAACTAATGCGGAGAACTGAATAAGCTTAAACACTTTAAAAAATAATGAAACCATCTTCAAAACTAAGAACACTTAGCCACAGGGACTGGAACAGGGCTTGGGGTAACTGATACCTAGAGTACAGAAATAAATCTGCCATTGGAATGTCAGGTGGAGTGTGACTGCACTGCAGATTTGTACTTTTAATATTCTAAAATTCTATCTCTGGGGCAATACCTCACTGCTGATATGCTGTATGACATAACACATACTCTCTCATAACTGAAACCTATGGAACAACCTGTCACAAACCCACTCAGCAGGTCAGCCCTCTACTCCCAAAGTGCCAACCTCTGAACGCAGTCTTGTGAACAGTTTAACAGAACAAGGTAACCCTCTTGTCTGTTTTGTGAGTTCGGATCAACCTTTGGTCTACAGTCTCGGAGGGATTCAAACTGTGAACCTCTTGCTAGCGTGCCCAATGCACAGGCTCAGATATTTCTGTCTTCAGGGGGCCAGATATCTTTGCCTATGGGCACCTAACCAGGTGTACAGAAATGAACCCTTAAAAACTTTAATAAAGACCTCAGATTTAAAACGCTTCTCTTTCCAGTTTGGTATCACCATTCAAGCTTATGCCTAGTGTCAGCTTTAACCATATATACTTTTCTTGCAAATGAAAGAAAATCAAAGACAGACCAAGTAAGCTCTAAAAAGAGTTTTACTAAAATAGATAAAAATATGTAAAACACAAAATACATAACTATTATATCACAAGACATACCAAACTTTTAAAAGAACAAGGTTTTAAACAGTGCAATTCCTATTACAGTAATTAGATTTCTCTCTCTCTCGCTCTAAATACCTGCTTAAAGTGCTCCAAAGATATTTCTTTGTCAGAGTCTAGATAGAAGTGTGTCTGAAGGAAAACAGAATAATCTTTAAAAGCTGGTTTTCCCCACCTATTTTGCTTGAAGTCACCTAGCTCCTCCCTGTCAGAATGCATAAAAAAATATATCTACATAAAACAGGGTGTCTTTTTCAAAATTAAATTTTGCAATCCTCAGCATGACTCATGTCCTTCAAATGGCATTTCTTTGATCTATTGATCAGTTTCCCCTCTCACACAGACATCAGCATTTATGATTTCGCACCAGTTTACTAAACCTGGTTTCCTCCTCTTGAAACATCATAAAATGGATATGCTCAACTCAAGCTTCTTAAAGCCTGTAATTAGCTTCAGGCCTTCTATGTAACACCTGGTATCTAAAACCTGTGTGTGTGATCTCACATGCTGTTTCAGCATTTTCTCATAGCTTTCATCATTCAGTTGAAACCTGGGGGGTGGCGTTACTCCAGAGCACCAGATTTTCAGCGCCTCTCATGACAGACAGTCCATAACCCATTTTTATTTTACAAAAATGATACAGTGATCAGAACCAGCTGTCCAAGTCACACAGCCTACCAGTGGTGACACTGTACATGAAGACAGTACATACCTTTAAGGTAGGCGTTGACAAATTTCTGCGTATCAAGGGAACCAACAGGTAGCTGGCATAGTAGAGTGGATTGGGAAGCCCCATGAAGTAGTACATGTTTGTACAGAACACTTTCCTTATCCCTGTTTATGAAGACGAGGATGTTTATAATTGACATAGTGTCCCTTTGGAACATAAATTAATACGGTACTATGTTAGGCTTGGGTGGATGGTATCCATCATATTTTGGACAATGCCAAAAGAAGGTGGGAGGGCAAAAAGGAAAAAGAGGGGTAATAATCAGAATAGTAACAAAATCTGGAAGACCATGTGTGCGAATGCAAGAAGTCTAGGAAATAAGATTCTGGTCCGAGAGATCATAATGACAGAGGCTGACCTGGATATTGTAGCTATTACTGAGTCACAGTGCAATGAAAATGATGACTGGGACATGGTCATACCAAGCTATACTCTGTTCAGGAAGGACAAGGTGGGAAGAAATGGAGAGGGTGTGGTGAGGGAAAGCATACAAGTGATAGATACAGGGAATACGTGGGGAGCAGATGTACTGAGGGTCACCTTGGAGAAGGGGAATGGAGGCACTGTTCACTCTGGTGTTATCTGCAGACCTCCAGCACAGGCGGAGGAGTTAGATAAGGTACTGAATGAAGCCACTGGCAAGATGGCAGAAAATAGGGAGGTTCTGCTAGTGGGGTACTTCAGTCTGCCAGATGTAGATTGGAGCCCATCAGCTGTGGCTTCAACTAGAAGCAGGAACATCCTGGATTACCTGCAGGGGGTATTCCTCAGGCAACTAATCATCAAACATACTTATAGTGCAGCAATACTGGACCTGGTACTCACCAACAGGGACAGCGCTGCAGACATCTCAGTAGGAGGCCACAGGGTGACCAGTGATCACCATACAGTGTGGTTCAACATAAGGATGACTGTGGAATTGAACCACACAAGGATGACGGTCCTGGACTTCAGGAGGACAGGTTTTATAAAGATGGGCGAATGCCTCAGCAATGACCTGATGTGGGGGATGATTTGGTGGGGGGTGAGCTGGGTGGGGTGAAGAAACAGTGGATGAAGATAAAAGGAGGCATAGTGAAGGCAACAAGCCTCAGCATCAAACAGGTGAGTAAAAGTAATAGGAAAAAGACACTGCTATGGTTCTTGAAAGAGGTACCTGAAATGGTAAAGGCTAAAGGCTAAAATGGTGGCATTCAGAAGATAGAAGGAGATGCAGAGGAAGGAGGATAGGGAGGAGTATCAGGAGAGACAGAGAGAAGCAAGGAAAGCAGTGAGGAGTGTGAAGGCACAAACTGAAGAGAGAATAGCCCTAGTAGTAATGAAAGGGAACAAGACATTTTTTAGGTATGTAAGGGGAGGATTGTAAGGTTAAAAATGAAGAGACAGTGCAGAGGAGGAGCAGGAAAAGGCAGACATCTTGAACAACTACTTTTGTTTGGTTTTCACAGTGGAAGGAGAAGGGGACAGAGCACAAAAAAATAACAGAAGCTCTGAAGGAAGGGAAGTCAACACTAGTCCTTTTTAATAGCAGAGTCCTAAAGGGACTCGCTTACCTAAAAGTGGACAAAAGTGAGGCCAGACGGAGTCCACCCAAGGGTATGAAGGAGCTCAGGAGGTATTGGCTGCACCTCTGTCAGTCCTATTTAACAGCTCACTCAAACAGGAGTGGTTCTAAGAGGACGCTCCATCCCTAGCTGTGAACATTTCATTTAGGGGCATTGATTTCTTTGCCTGTACTTTTTATTCTATGTGTAATATATATATGGCACTGCTTTGTAGCCAATCACCAGCCTTATTTTGCCATGCCCATTTTATAAATACTACTATTTGTCTTAGATCACAAACGTAACACTAGTCTTCAGTTAAGGCTCAGCGACACTACACAAAAGTGGAAGCAGGGAGGAGGCTGGGCATTAAAGACCAGTCAGCCTGACATTGGTGGTGGGAATGTTAATGGAATCACTGCTGAAGGATAGGATTATAGAATATCTTGAATCTAATGGATTATAGGACAGAGACAGCATGGATTCATGGGTGGGAGATCATGTAAATCAAATCTGATAGATTTCTTTGACTGGATGACCAAGGAATTTGATCAAGGTGCAGCGGTGGATATTGCCTACGTAGATTTCAGTAAGGCATTCAACACCATTCAACATAGGAGACTATCAAACAACCTGGGTAACAGGAGTGGGTCAAAAGGTGCTTATCTGGGTAAGAAATTGATTAGGGGATAGGAGACAGAAGGTAGTGGTAAAGGGAGTTCACTTAGAGGAGGGGAGGATGACCAGTGGGATGCCTTAGGGATCAGTTTCTGGGAACGGTCCTGTTTAATATCTCTAAGTGACATTGCAAAGGAGCTGTAGGGGAAGGTCTGCCTCTTTATGGATGACACAAAATCTGCTATAGGGTGGATACTTTGTGGGGGTGTGTGGAAAGGATGAGCAAAGACTTGAGAAAACCTTGAGGACTGATTAAGGGCATGCAAAGTGCAAAATAATGCACTTGGGGCACAGAAACCAGGGGCACAGTACAGAATGGGGGGAATGCTATTGACGGCCACCAAGCAGGGGAGAGACCCGGAATAATAATTCTGATGACCTAGAGGTGGCCAGGCAGTGCAACATGGCAGTTGGGAGGGCCATGGGATGCTGGGGTGCATAGGGACAGGTATCACTAGCAGAAGAAGTGAGATGGTGCTCTCTGTGTAGTTCTCTGGTAAGACCTCATTTAGAATACTGTGTACAATTCTGGGGCCACATCTCTGGAAGAACATAAACCGAGTGGAGGCGGTCCAGAGGAGGACAACTAAAATGGTGCGGGTCTGCATCAAAAGCCCCATGAGGAGGGACTAAAGGGATGCAATAGGTACATCCTGGAAGAAAAGAGTGAGAGGAGGTATGTTAGAAGCCTTTAAATACCTCACAGGGGCAAATAAGGTACAGGAGGAAAGTATTTTCATAAAAAGATGCAAAAGAACAAGGGAACATGCTATGAAGTTGGAGGGGTAGATTCAGGAGAGATGTGAGGAAGTGATTCTTCATAGAAAGAGTGGTGGATTCCTGGAACAGCCTACTAGCTGAAGTTGTGGGGCAAAACAGTGGTGGGGTTCAAGAAGGCATGGGATTGGCAAAAGGAATCTTAGTGGAAGGAATGGGAGAGGGAGAAAGAGCCGTGCTCAAGTAGGGCTCACGTGTTACTGTAGGTAAAGAAAACTGGGCAGACTGTGGGCCAAGTGGCACTTATATGCCAACAAATACAAATTCTATGTTTCTATGTCTGAGCAAATGGAGCAGATAGTTTATTATGCAAAAAAAATAAATAAATAAATCAAATGACACAGGCTGAACTGATCTAATTCAATACATAAAAGAGCCTGCACACAATATTGGACCAGTGCTGCTGAAATTCAGCAGCAATCACAGAAAACACAGTAACCAACCCAAAAAAAACTACCCTGTATAACTTGTAAATCCTGAAGTGCAATATGCACATATTTAATGAACGCAATATAGGCAACACTCATCTAACAAACACCCCAACACTTTTTTCTGCACCGGGATACATGGCATACCAGCACTTTTATACCTAGTGCTTTAAAGTGACATAAATTATATTCAGTAAAGAAAACACACGGTATTCCTCTACTGTTATCAGTATAGGATCTTCTTAACATACACACATCTGTTATGTTATCCATTATTTAAAATAATTCATTGTTATATTTCTCCTTTAGAAATCTACACTAAAGGAGACAGATATGTAGATAAATTATCTTACATAACTAAGTGTAACAGATGCATGGATTTGAGAGATCAGTACCTTCCTGAAAACTGGAGAAATTACGTATGCTGTTTGTACTTTTTCTGTATTGTTAAATAATCTGCTATGTCACTTTAAATCACTGGATATTAGGGACGTACAAGACAAATGCTATTTGGAACAAATACACACAAATACTGCGCTTTTACAAATACAAACATCACTTTTTATAGCATAAAGACACAACAGGGTGTGTTGAATAGATATTACCACACACCCAGGGCGTAGTAAGGCATGAGGCCTGACCGAGTGCCTTCAGCCCCAGGAAGTGTGGTAATATCGTTCAACAACACCCTGGAGTGTCTTATTGTGTATAAATGTGCACCTTTTTATCTTATAAAAGTTTAAACAAAATATATGTTTATATGTAGAAAAAGATTTAATTATGTTAATATATGATAAAATAGTCCTTCCCCTATTTAAAAGTGACGCTATTATGTATTTCATGAGTGGTACTACTGATTTAATTTTGTTGCACTACCCCAGTGCTGCTGTGTATTTCTTACAGTTTGTTTTTTTCTGGTTTTATTTTTTTAATAGGAACGAGCTCTGACTGGGGAACTGAATCTGAGGGATGCTGAGCGGAGGAAATCTGACTGGTGCCATGCCCTACTGTTTGAATCCCGGTCCGGTGACTGTTCCTGTGGGCACTTGAGACTGCAGACATACGGAGCTCAGGCTGCGCCTGCTCCGTGCAGGTGGGAGTATTTGTGAAAGTAAGACAGTCGGTGTGGTGTGGGAGGCACTGATTGAAGTGCCCCCATTCTTTTAGGACTTGCAGGTTTTGCTACGGTCCTTTTTTTTTTTGTACTGGGAAAGAAAAATGAAGAGCGAGTGGCTCCAAAGCTTCGGTGATCCGCCACGGTGCTAAAACAATGGTGGCCTTTAAAAAATGAACGTTCCATGCCTAGCTGTGAACATTCCATTTAGGGGCATTGATTTCTTTGCCTGTACTTTTTTATTCTATGTGTAATACATATATGACACTGCTTTTGTAGCCAATCACCAGCCGCCTTATTTTGCCATGCCCATTTTATAAATACTACTATTTGTCTTAGATCACAAACATAACACTAGTCTTCAGTTAAGGCTCAGCGACACTCACGTGACGCATTACATGATGCATATGCTATTGCTAAATCTGTGTAATTATTGATAACTTTCAAACCCTCAGTCTTGTGCTATCATTAACAACAGAAACAAGTGCTGACGTGAAAAAATATATAAACACCAACACAAATACCACAGGCAGAAATACAAATGCCAAAAATCAGCCCTTTGCACAGCCCTACTGGGTGTAAGAGTGCTGGTATGCCATGGCAAGCCCCCCCCCCCACACCCGGAGCACAACAAAGTGCTGGGGCGTTAGCTGCATGTTGTCTACATTACTTTAAAGGGACATTGTCAACCATGTTTGCAACATATTATTTCTAGTTGAAGACCCATGTTTTACGATTGCTTACTTTATCTAAAATTCATTGATGTTGCTGGTTGTTTTATCTGCCTCATTTCTTAGTAGAACTGAAATGCACAGTAATATTGTATTTATACCCAACCTTGTTTTGTTTCAGATCCTTGATCTACTCTTATTGCATGCTTCCTGAACATTAGGATCACCTCAAACAGTGCAGCCACCATGATGCATTAGTCTCCTCTCTCCCTTTGTATCATGAGTGGCTAGACTGTGCTGGGGAGTTCCCAGGTCCTGGAAAGATGCATTAGGAATTGTTCCAAGAATGTAAACAAACAGATAGTGCATGTAACACAGTATGTGGGCAGTCTGTATTTCACTTTTAAAAAGAAAAATGAATCTGAATAAAACTGCCAGCTACATCAGCAAATCAGAAGACTTATTTTCTACTAACATCTTCCAGCCACCTTATGGTTTTCTACCATAGTCTGTACATTTTACCCCCACCCCTGTCATATCTTTGCTTGCATGTGTGCATGGTATGTTTACATGTATGAGGATGCCTGCACACACTTCCATCCTGTGTGAAATTCTCACTTGGGCATTCCAGCTATGTGCACACAACTATTCTCATTTTTCACAGATGTCTCCATCTCTGTCTTCTTCTCTCACGTTTGTCACCTTTCAGACTTCTTACTAGGTCCTGTTAATTACTCCCCACTTGAAGACTCCTCAGCTCATTCACTCCTGCTATGCCTTTTCTTACCTATCATCACCTTTTTGTTTTCCAGATTCTTTTCATACATTGCCTATGTAACCCAGGCACCACCTCCCAATGGGCTACTACCCCCGCCTGCCTTTCTAACTGCAGGTTGAGGGGCCTGGGTTCAGATTTAACTAACACAAGGGGCTCAGTTCTATCAATAATGCTATTAGTGTGATGCCTCCACCCAGAGAATTCTTTAAGTGGGTTAGATGTTAAACTAGCACAACCCTCTGGGAAATTGTAACTACCCACAGTCCCACCCAGTGGCCCCACACATGGAGAAACACATACCTCTTTGCTTGACATTCAATGACACTATTAATGATAGGTGCTAATAATATGCTCACAGTGACCACACTTACCAACAGGGTTCCGGCCTCTGTTACACACCCTGTGCATCTGCAAATAAATATTTTTGACAACAACACTGTACCTTTCAGTTCTTGGCATTAACATAGCACTCAGTAATAATATGCTCAGATGCGTATTTAACATTCAGACAGATGACTGATTTATTTGGGGGATTTGAACAGGGGAAAAGGCTGTAAATCAAGGTTAACTTTAAAATACTGTTTTAGATTTTGGTAACCACAGAAATACATTTAACTCCCTAGACAGTCCAGATACAGCTGCTGGTTACCCAGAGTCTAATTAGGTGCAGGCCTGAAGTATTGCCTCAGGTTGGCCGGTGTTGCAGCTGGTTGGGGCCATTAAACAAATAAACTGTGAATAATTCTGTTGCTTTTAGCTTTCACAACATTCACCAACACTTTAAACCCAAAGCAACTGTAATCCTCAGACCCAATGGCCTGCAAAAAACATCTAAACCACAATGAGAACTTGTAAGGTGAATCAGCTAGTAAAATACTTTCAATTGATGTTGCAGGGTAAAACCCTATGGTACTTACTGAACCTTGAACCTCAGGATCTGGGATGATTTCCAGGCTGACTCCCTCGAGGCAGGATTTGGTTCTCTGGTGTGTGTCTGCAGGCTGCAGGATTCTCATCCTTTCTGGCAAGGACCAGAATACAGGGACCAGGGCTGGCACATTCACTCCCCATCAACGCTTAGCCCCCAAGAGTATCTGCAACCTGCACCAGTCTTCCACAGGAGCTGACTCTTCTCTGGACTTCTGCAGCATTGGATAAACGGGCAGCAACAGTTTCTCAAGCAAATTATTTGCATCACAGGTTTGGCTTTTGGTACAGTTCTAGCAAAGGCCACAGCTTATCCACTTGCAGGTTGCAGTCTTTGGAATGTAAGCTGCTAGACAGAAGTTCTTTTGGCAAACAGGCTGAGACAATTCCGTAGCCCCAGGCTTTGGGCTGAGTCAACAGTCTCTGAGGCAAAACAGTTTCCTCACCAGAATGCAGATTGGGGATCTTTCAGAAACTCTGACCCCACTTCAGTCTGGAAATTTAGCTCTGGGGAGAATCGCTCTTTTCTCTCCCTCTGGAGAGTTTCAGTTCATTCTGCAGACTTGAAAATCCCAATCACTTAGCAATAGTTTAGGCAAAGGAGGGGCAAAGCAGGCCTCTTCCTACATTCTCTGAGCTGCATAGTACCTCCTTACTCTATGGAAGCCCAAGCCAGACTGACTCAGTTCAAACAGTCCCTCCAAACTGAAGAGCAGAGTTCAAGAAATCCAATTGGCTGCCCAAGCTGTCAATCACTGTTCCGGGCATCCGACTGGTTAAAATAGGTGCAAGCAGGAAAGTTCACAGTTTCTCCCATAAGGCACCGTAAGAGGACCCATGAGGACCCCTTTTCTGACTGGTTCAATAGCAAAGTCCCGGACCAAACATGGCGGCTCCCATGCCAAAGAAGTAAACAGTCAACATTCAAGTTAATTTTTTATAGGTAACAGTACAACTTAAGAAATGAATATTTACAGATTACAATAGTGCTCTCTCTGCTCTACTGAGTGACTGCAGAGTGGAGACTCTCAGGGTTCTGCCTGGCTGATCACGAGTTTTGTTTCACTAGAATCCAACCCATGCTATGGCTGGCAGTATAGCCTAGAGGTTAGAGGAATGAGATGTGAACAAGCTTGGTACATTCAGCAGACCAGACCTGGAGTTTGATTCTCACAACCTCCACTTGCATACTGTGTGACTCTAAGCAAGTCACTTAACCACCCAGTGCTCCCAGGTCACCACTGAAAATAGGCACTTGTGCCTAGTGGGCCTTAACCGGTTACCAAAGACTAAAAAAAAAAAAAAATGTACACTATGCACATTGGCTGACTTCTTAAAGGGGCAGCGCAGAATCATGGCATTGCACACTCACACAGGAAAGCAGCACAACATCACTGTACATGGATTTCCTTTCCTTTGCTGGGTGTCAGCCAGGCAGTGGGCTTTACTGGAGCCCAGGGAGACACTCACGGTAAGCCCCCCAAATTGAGGGGGGGGTTAAACGTAATATCACTTTTTCTCCCAGAGCCTCATATATATATATATATAGGATACATGATGGGCATGAGTGTGATATGGCAAATATTGTCACTCCTGCAGAGTGAGATATCCAGGGCTCACGATGCAGGAGTGACAATATTTGCCATAGCACATGATCTGCACATCATGTATTCGATTTATATAATAGGGCTAGGAGTTTCAGAAGTATTATTATGTTGTCTTGTGTTCTGTTCCTGTTTATGTGTTTGCTCATTCTGTGTATGAGTTTTTCTAAATGGGCTGGCAGTGTTATAAACTCTGGGAAACAGATGGGTGTGTTTTCCAATGCTAAATGAGTAAGGGTAGTTTTAGGTAGGAGTGAGAAACAGACTATTTTGTAAAGCTGTGTTCTTTAGAAGTCTGGCTGCAGTCAAGCTGAGAGTATCACAGTAATGGTAATGAGCTGACAGTCAGAGTATCAGAACAGCTGATGCTGTTTTCAGTGGTAATTGAGTTAGCTGCAGGCAGCAGTGAGGAACAGAGTGTTCTGTGAAGCTGTGCTCTTTAGAATTCTGGCTGCAGTCAAGCTGAGAGTATCACAGTAATGAGCTGGAAGTTAAGAGTGGGGAATAGATGTGTTTTGTAATGCTAACTGAGTTAGCTGCAGGCAGCAGTGAGACCTCTCATGTAGTTATGCACGTGTGTCTGGTAATAGCACAGGTGTTTCTTGTATGCTGAGGGGAAAGCTGCCTAGAGTGATGATATCAGTGACCTTTGTGTGTAAATGGCTGATATCATCACAGTACAGCAGAAGGTAAAAATATCACACTGCAGTGGATGATACACTATTTTATCTCACTCATTTATCACTCACTCCATTGTGTGTGTGCATATATATATATATATATATACATATATTAGAGGCAAAAAACTCTGTTTAATGCATCAGTTAGGGTTGTTCCACAGTGACAAAAGTGAAATTAGGTGTTAGGTTGAAAGCCCCTTGGACCCCACCACGCTCAACTGGCATCGGGTGTGCACTGGAGTTGCTGGGCCTCAACCACCCCATCAGATGTGGAAGAAACAGAGGTATAGGAGAATGGGGTGAGAGTTAGGATCAACAACCCCAACGCAGCACCCCGATGCCAGTTGGGGGTGGCAGGGGGTCCAAGGGGCTTTCAACCCTAACACCAAATTTCCTCACTTTTGCCACTGTGGAACAACCCTAACTGATAAATTAAATGGAGTTTTTTGCCTCTAATTTCCCTTCTTTTTTAGAATGATACCAAGAAATAGTGAATGTAATGTGGCAGCGGGAGCACCCCGCCACGTGATGCCTTGTCACATAGTAACACAGTGCCCGCAAACGTAAATGGTAATGCGCATGGTGACACAAAGTGAAACAGAAAGATAAACAGTACTGTAGACACAAATGATTAAAATAACGCAAATGCAAGCGCAAATGAAAACGCGAAGGGTAACGCACATGGTGGCATAGACGGGAACAGTAAGTGAAACAGTTACAGAGCCGCAAGCAGAAGCGGTAAGGGTAACAGTAATGTAAGCGCACAGGCTGGTTTTCCCCAAAAGCTGCACAGAGAAAGACAGTGAGTACAAAAAATGTATGCATAATAACGGGTCTCGGAGCAGAAAATGAGGAGTTGGAATACTAAATTGCTTGTATGTCAGGAACCATACGACGTAGAAAACCAATTTAAAAGTCATATGATATATGACTTTCAACATTTTCTCAAGGAAACGTCCGTATCTCACACCGTTTCCGAGATATGGGCCCTGAAAGGTGCGGCGAACGCCATAATGTTATCCTATGGGGAAAAAAGAGAAGTTCAGAGTGCCATAACTTTGCCTCCCTGTAATATTTTTTCACCAAAACACTAAAAGGCACATTTGTGAGATGTTAGCTGCGTTCCTCCAAATTTCAGACCAAACCGTTCTTTGCAGTAGGGTGGCAAGAATTGCTGTCATTTTGCCACAGCCTGGAAAAGTACTGTCGAACTTTGCGAAAGCTTTCGCAAATTCATTCGACAGTGTGAAAGTACTTTGTGAAAGTACTTTTTCCAGAAATTTTAAAATCATATTTCTGGGGTGTTTTATCCCACAATAAAGACATGCCTAGCATCCTCAGGGTCCGACTAGGTGAATACAAAAAGAATTAGGTTGCTATAGAGTCCCAAATTTAAATGTCAAGCATTTTTCTGACTACGTACCAACTGAAAACAAAATGGCGGATTTGTGACAATAAAAGGGCCATTTGTGAAAATAAAAACTGCATTTGCGACACTGTTGAACTTTTTGTTAACTTTTCCCATTGACTTATAATGGAACTTGTTTTGAATAACTTTTGAACTATTTAATATTTTTCATGAAATCTTCAAAGACACATCGGGACCCCGACGCATGTTTCCTGAAGATTTTTGACTGGTCGCAAACCGTGCGACCTGTAGAGACGAGCAAAGAATTCCAAAAAGCGTAAACACGCTGCAGATCACATTTAATAACTCCGCAGCCGTATATCCGAACAGTACAAAAGTTGCTAGATCCCAAGACGAATGATTCTTGATTGTGTATTCCAAATTTCAGGCAAATCCGTTGAACGGCTGCAAAGTTATTAAGGTGCAACATTTTAGGTTAATATGTAAATGGCTCTCTCTACCATAATGCACCCATATTCCTTGTCTGTACACTAACTTTGCCTTTTTTCTCTTTTAGATAATTCCTGAAGAAGACCTAAGGTCAAAACATTGATTTTAACTCTATTTTCAGCTTGCACTTAATATTACCATTTTGTTTTGTGTCAAGTCTAAATGCATTTCATAGAAAGTAGTTCAATATTTGTTTTCAAAATACTGGCCAGTGGGTGTGTTTCCATTGTAGGTCAGTTTAGCTTTATTGTACCTGATGCTCCATAGTGTAAGATGTAAAATTAAGGTTAGCTGAAACAGTGGCCTTCATAAAACAAAGATGGCCAAAATCATTGCAGCAATTACCTTCATTGATCTGTCACTGGCATAGAAGTAGAGTTTAGCGTGTTTCGTCCTGTGCTGTTGAAATGTACTGTAAGTACGTTAAGTACACTGAGCTGCCTTCAGTAACGCAGCACTGCCCTCTACCAGGATAACAGTGTAAAGAATGACTTTTTTCCATAGGTTTACCCTAAACAAAGCAACTGAAAATGGAACTTTATAGAATAGAAACATGTAGCATAATTTTTAAAGGTGATGATGTCACAGCAGACAAGGCTGGAGCCATTATTCTGTTGCATGACCAGTTCCCATGCACCGAGCAGGCAGTGCAACTGTGCAAAACTCTGGAAGTTGCTAGAAGTGATAACTGTAGGTCCAACCGAAAATGTTCTGTGCAGAGTTACTGTATGTGAATAATTGAAAATTAAAGTTGTAAAGAGTTTGAATCTAGTTCTAGAAGGCAGGGAAAGAAAAACAAGTACTGTACACTGACGGTAATGATCTTTACTGGACTTACAAATCACAGGTAAGGTTACCTTATCATGAGTTATAGTCTAAGGGCACTGTGGAGCAGCACAGAGGTTAGATACACTAGTTAACAACTTCAAGCTTATGTTTGAAAATATCCTTTATTTCGCATTTAATTGGCTGTCCACATGGTATTTACCTATAGAACCCACTGGATGTTGAATTTGTGACCAATAGGGGACCTAAAAAAGGACAGCAGTAGACTCTAAAATGTCCTGTATTTTAAGGTATTGAGCTGCAAACCTTGAGACCTGGTTTGAATCCCACAGGCCCCACTTGCATACTCTGTGACCCTGAGCAAGTCACTTAACATCCTTGTGCTCTCAGGTCACACCTGGAAAGAGGCTTCGCTTAGTGTGTCTCTCCTGGTTAAACAATTTCCTTCACTCTTTCCCTTTACTTTGCCTGCAGTAGATCCGTCTTCCAACCGGTCAAGGTCTGCACAGCACAGAAGTTCGAGCAGGGACTTACAGATGGTGAAGATTGTGGCCATGCACCAAAAAATCCAGGCAACTGGGGAGGAGACTATAAGAGGCTGGCAGCTCTGGAAATTAAGCTGAGAGATCCGGATGGCATAATTGGTGAGAACAAGATGGCAATCACCGAGTTGGTGCTGGAGATGGAGCGGCAATCTGCCCTGAATGCTATGGCGGTGAACTATGTCACCTTCCTGCATGCAAAGGTGGATACAATAGAAAATGGGCACAGACAAAGCAATGTTCGGTTGCTGGGTATTGCATGTACCCCATATCACTACTCAGCTGGAACTGGTTCCTGTGTTAGAGTGCCTTATCTTTCCATACTTGGCCCTTTGTCTATGGATGCTGGAGTATGCATAATTTTTAGTTTTATTTATTTTATTTAAACATTTGGTAACTGGGAAAGGCACACTGAGCTGAGGCTTGTTTCCAGGTGCGACCCAGGGGCAGGGGTAAAGGGATTAAGTGCACATTCAGTAATAATACAAAATCAAAATTCAAATACAAGAATAAAAGTACATACAGAAATACATAGTATGCAGAAGGTGTATGGGATAAACACTTTTAGATGCATATACAAAACATAATATGCATAAGGTATTTACAGGATAAAAACATATATATCTACATAGGTAGACAGAATGCATGTATTTAGTGGAAGAATGGTATGCGTAGCGGTGATACAGTGCCAGAAGATACAGGGCAACTAAAGCAGAAGCTAGTAGGTAGTTACCAACAGAAGAAGAGGGCTGCGAGGAATGCTACAAGTTGGTTTAGGGACAGGAGCAATTAAAGCATTTGTGATCCTGGGAACAGACTGGCCCTGGGATTGAGCAGTGCAGTGGCCTCTAACTGCCCCTGTGACACAGTCCTGTCCAGAAGCCAGAATCCCCTTGTTGCAGGCTGCCACAACACGCGAATAGTGAATGGGGAAAGAAGCAACTAACAAATTTCACAGTTATCCTCTCAGACCCAAGACCCTAAGCATCAACTGCAAGTTATTAAAAGGAACTGGTGGAAAATGAAATCATGGATACAACTTCTTTTCACTGCTCAGCTCCAGGTAAAGTTTCAGAACAAAAACTTATGTGTATACAGACCAGAGGCTCTGCAGGCCCTTGCAGAGAACAAAGATAAAAGAATCTCCAATGGAGCAGGATTTAGAAGTGGAGAATGACTGATTATGTAAGCATTGCACAAGAAATAATCCACGGTCAGGTGTATGGCAATATTGTAATAACCGAATGACCTTAGTGTGTTGTGAGGCCTGAGGTACAGCCGAGGGTCTTCAATCACCCAGGAAGTGAGGCTACTGCAGTATTGGCCTGCACCCAGATTGGATTATTACAGTTACAACATTTGAAAAAAGGTCAAAAGTGTTATAACATTTATTGCTGACTAAGTGGGCTTTTCTAATACAAGGTTACTGCTTTATCTCTCCATTTTTTATTTATTTAATTTATTTATTCAAACATTTCACCAAGGAGGTATACTTGAGCAGTAATGCTCGTTTCCAGATATGTCCTGGGGAAAGGGAAAGTGGAGGTACAACTACAGCAGTGCAAAAATACAATTTTTTTGAGGCATACAAAAACAGTCTGCAAGATACATAAGGATACAGTAAGTGCAGCACAACAAGTTAAAGTGCAATGGTGAAGATACAAAATGAGCAGAAGAAACATAGGCAGACACAGTCAAGGCAGTGCAACAATGAATACAATAACTGGGTACAACCTGGAAACTGTGAACGCCAGTGTAGCAGTAGGGTACTGAAACATAGACATAGTGGTGAGGCCATGTTGGGCAGAGTAACCACAACAAGGCAAGGGGAAGGGTTAGAGTAGTGCAAGACTTTAGTAGAACAATACTTTGAGAGGGTTAGCAGGTTTGGCATGTACAGGAGTGAGATGTATAAGCATGCTGGAGGGAAGAGAGAGCTGTGGGAGAAGGTGCATTATGGAGATTGGGGGGAGGGCATTCCAAAGTTTAGGACAGTGGTAGAAAAAGGCAGATTGACCAACAGCGGTGGAACAGTAGGTGATGGCAAATGAATGGGAGTTAGTGTTCTGAAGGGAATAAGAGCTCAGTGAAGAGACAGAGATGATAGAGAAGTGATAGGAGGGAAGAGTTCCCATCCAGAATTTAGCCATGAAAGTAGCAGAATGTGCCAGACACCTGGACTCCAGTAGAGGGAGGGAAGGATGTGGCTTTGTACAGCTCGCAGTGGTGAGTGCGAATAGGACAGGATTATATAAAGCGGCAGAATAAATTGAAGAGGGTGTCCAGTCTGGCCAGAGTGGTTTTGAGGGCAGCAATGTAGACTATGACTGTATTGTCAAAGGTGGGAAGGATAATTTTCTGCACTGTATCGAACCAGGCTGATGGAGGAATGCAGTCCTTGTTTCTATACAAGGCACCAAGCTTTGGGTGTAGGTTTTTAGGGATTGCATCCACATGTGCTGAAAAGTCCAGTTTGAAACCCTGATCTTCCCGAGTTACCATGTGAACTTTGTAAATGGACTACAAGTCTGCCCTTAGCTGTAATAATTGAAGTGGTTTGGGTAGCCTGGTTGGGATTCCACGTATCTCATATAGATGCCTAAAGTGTAACATTCTTTGATTATTTGTGTGCTAGTGCACACCTCTTAGTTTGTGAACTGACAATATCCTTTCTATAGCTTTCCTTGCATGGCAACACATTTAGGGTTGCCTAACAGTGTAAGGTTTAATGCAGCTTAATTGAGCCCAGGACTTTGTTATAGGCCATGCATTACTTTTTTAGGTGTATAGCCCTCCAGCTTCCTCTTTTTCTTGTAATCCTGCGAGGAGTGGGGAACGCTAGTAAACTGAGTTTGAGTGTACTTCACATTCGAAAATCTCCTACAGATTCACCTTGCTGGATTTTAACTCCTTTGTAGTTTCCTGCAACATTAGTTCAGTGCTGGGTACTGTATTAGTTGTTTTTTTTTTTACATATTTGCAATGTCTGTATGATAACCTGGCTGAGTGCTGTAACCGGGTGATGATATCCATAATGGTATGTTATGTCTATGTACATTTACATTCCTTAACCTTATTAATAAAAAATTTTAGAAAAAGTTATATTCTGATTTTCATTATTCCAAAGATAACCCTCAGAATGTCCATGTTGTTCAACCTCTACCAGAGAGAAACTGTAAGTACCAGGTTAACTAAACCAGAACTAAAATAAAGACATTTACCTGCTTGTACTGGGATAGGGGACTCCTCTTTGTCTCCAGTGTGAGAAGAGTAAAAACTGAATATGTCATGGAGGGCCCACAGCACAACAGAATCAAATAAGCAGCACTGCTGAGCTATGGACCATGTCCCTGTGCTTGTATGCAGACAGGATGCAAATCGGTGGTTTTATTAAAAGCTTTTAGTTTTTTTAAATCAAGTTTTTTCTCCCCTTCGTGTTGAGCTGCCATTGTCCCTCATCAGTCCTGCCAACCCTTTGAACCTTGACACCATTGACTTTATGCCATTAATGGCACAGGCCAGCAGAGTGAAAGCCATCATTTTGATGCCAGTGGGGCTTGTCATCCCTGTTCTGACTCCAGCCCTCCCCCCATGAGCTTCCCTGCTGGTGAGCACCACAGCCTCTAATGGCCTCTTGGACATACAGCATCTCTCTGAAGAGAAAGACAAACTTCCCTTGGCCTGCAGCAAGGGTAGCAGTGACTGCATGGTACCACCCTATGTAGCTGAGGAATCACTGCCGGCGGCATGTTTTGCCAGCGTTTATTTTAACTTTAGTTATGGTTGGACCTGCCATGTACTATCTCCCCTACTCTTTCTCCTCCTGCCCCCCTTCCCCCAGCAACTGTTGATGAGCACAGTGGCCCATCCAGATTCTTCAAAATGCTGTTGTAATGCTGTATCAACTGCGCTTCTGTCACTGGGGAACAGCTCCACCTGGTGGAGGAGCCAGAGGCACACCCTACTCCCAATAGCAGAAAGACTGACAGTTAGATTGGACTCCCCAGTCTATTACCAACCAATTCTCCAACTGCCTATTGCCAAAGCAAGACATTACAACCAGAAACTTTCTACAGAACAAGAGTCAAAACCAACTAATATTAATTGAGATAGACTGGAAGGTCCTGGAAGACTCTGGGAAACCACATTTCCAGGTATGAAAATTTCCCTTCTCTGGCATCTCCATGGCTTTTCATCCTGTGGCTGTCAACTGGGGACTTATAAAGCAGCATTCTGACTACCGGGGGTTGGTCCAAACCGAATCATGCTCTACCTTATTGCAAAGCCAACCAAGCAAGACCAGCATAGCTGCTTGTAGCACCCCCATCCAGAAGGTGGCATCTGCTGAAGTATGCAGTCTGTCCTGTAGAGCTTTGTAAATGTATGGACTGAGGAACAAGTTGCAGCCCTACTAATGCCAGCAAGAGAAGCCTGAGCTCTCTAAGCCCTTGATGCAGCTATGGCCTTGGTTAAATGGCCTCTGATGCCTTCTTGTACTTCTTCCCCTTTGCCATATGGGTCTCTCCAGTGCAGCATTCGACTCACCTGGATAACATGGAGGAAGATGTTTTCTTTCCTTTAGCCTTTCTTTGCAGCAGGACAAACGAAGCCTCAAAACCCTGCTGACATCCAAAGAATGCAAGTAGGTGACGGATGAAGTGGAGGTAAGTTTAAATCCTGGCTATTATGGAAGGCTCAGTTGACCCTTGGAATGAACTTCAGGCTTGTTTGAAGAACCAGTTTGTTAGAAAGCAAGGAAGACCTCTACCAACTGTATTTCTTTTAAATGAATAACATTTTTATTCTTCAGCTCCCAGAATTAGAATATTTCATTTCATTTATGTTTCAGGACCAACTTGTCCCTTCATCAGAATCTTCTTGGCTGCTATTTCTTGTTTATGGTTTTATTAGGTGCACCTTCAAATATTCCAGCAATTTTCAGTCAGTATCTTACTATAGTGGCAATAAGTCTCCATATCTTCCTTTAACTAATTGTTTTATTAATTGTTTTCCATAAGAGCAGCAGAAAAATCAGAGTTTCCTGGTGTGTTGTTATTGCTAAGAGTGCATTCCTTCTTCACATTTGGTTTTCTGTACTTCCATGTTACATTTATGTTTAAAACTTCTCTTCACTTATTTTGTTTGTATTAAGGTGCCCAACTGTGGTTTGGCGGTTTAAAGGTTCGCAGGTCTGTCCGCCATTCGGGGAGATGCCGTCTCCTTCCCGTTGCTGCTTCTCTGTGTAGATCAATGTGAAGAAGAAATGCACTCTTAGAAATAACAATACACAAGGAAACATTAATTTTTCTGTTGCTCTTAAGGAAAACAATTAAAACAATTAGTAAAAGGAAGATACAGAAGCGACACCAGTATATAGTAAGATACTGACTGAAAATTGTTTTGAACATTTGAAGGTGCACCCAATAAAAACTATAAACAAGAAATAGCAGCCAAGAAGATTCTGATGAAGGGACAGGTTGGTCCTGAAATGTAAATGAAGTGAAATATTATAATTCTGTGAGCTGAAGAATAAAAATATTATTCATCTAAAAGAAATACAGTGGGTAGAGGTCTTCCTTGCTTTCTAACAAACTGTTTCAAAGACTGGATTAGGAGAAACTCCCCAAAAAGAAAAGGGAACTCTGGGAGATAATACAACACACCCACACAATTCTTTGTTTGGAGAATCACCCTGTCCAGAAAAAAAACAGAATGACTCCACACACTCCATGGTGCTTATCTCACGCAACCTCCTTGCTGAAGTAATAGCCACTATGAAAACTACCTTCAGGTTCACTAACAAAAGAGAGGCCATAGCTAAAGGTTTAAAGGTAGGGGACATCAGACTCCATAGAACCAATTTTTGATCAGAGGTTGACCTCTTTAGCTCTTGCTCTAAGCAAGGACACCATGCTAAAAACCTTGAAACATGCAGATGTGCTCCCAAAGAGCCCACTGGACCCTCTAAAAAGGGCAGAGAACCAAAGTGTGCACTTGCAAGGTGGACTGGAAGTAGCCCAAACTAAACACTGGAATGAAGAAACTCCAGTACTTTCGAAACCCCTGCATAAACCTATGGCACCCCTTTGCCGCTATGCACTTGGTGAAGATCTCCCATACCTTATAGTAAGCTCTGGAGGTTGAGGATTTCTGGGACTTTAAGTGGGAGCCCACCATCTGACTGGAATACCTGCAAGCTAAGAACTTAGACCTCTTGATCTCAATGCTCAGAACTGTCTGTCTGGCTGTTTGTGGACCAGTGGGCTCTGCCACAGGTGACCTGGCCTCCTTCTGGTAGGAGACTGGGAGCTTGAACTGACAAACCCAGAAGATTGGAGAACTATGGCCTCTTTGGCCACCCCAGTGCCCTGGGATGATGTCCGCTCTGTCCATCTTCACATTCTGAGGCATCCTGACTGAGCGGCACTGAGAAGAAGGCATATACAAGTTCCACTTTCCACAGAAACGAGAAGGAGTTAACCTTCCATGCTGCAGACTCTAGCCACTTACAGAAGAACATCAGCAAGTAGGCATTTAACTTTGTGGGGAAAAGATCCACTGATGGGAACCAAGCTCTCAAAACACCATGGTGAAAGCTTCTGGATGGAGTTGCCATTCCTGGGAACTCTTGGCCATTTAACCAGTCTGCCCTTTAATTATCTTTTCTCATCAGATACAGTACCTTCAACTGCAGAAGTTTACTGTATGTTCCACCCAAATCAAAAGAGACTGCATCTCTTGCATCGTTCCCGAGCTCCTTGTGCCCCCTTGTGATGAAATGTAAGCTACTGGCATCCTGTCGTACTGAATCAGAATGGAATAACTGCTGCTTCAGGACCTGAATGGAAGCAGAGGTAATCTGACCATTTAGTTTTGAGCAGGTTTATCCCTTCTGCCTATCTTTTCAAGATCACATTCTCTGGGCCCCATTCCCTCCACAGACACTCCCCAGCTCCACAGACCAGCATCTGTCTGAATAACTGGCAACTGGTGCACCTCTGCACAACAGCCAGCCCTAAAGCTTTTGGCAGTGCAGCATGGTCCTTGGTATCCAGTCCCGATGGGATACAATCTTTCCTAAAGTCTGACACTGCATCCTGTCCTTATGTAGAAAAACCACCCCAATTCTGTGTAGAACAGACCTCCCAGATGTTGAAGGGAGTGACTTGAGGAAAGTATGTTTTTCCTCCAATGTATCAGAAACCCGAGGGTTTGGAGGCAATGAAATACTTTGCTCAAGTCCTCCTGTGCTTGCAGGGAGGAACTGATCCTGACCAACCAGTTATACAGGTAAGGGTGAACTGTCATGCCCAGTAGGTGGAGGAGAGTGGCTAGAACCAGATACATTGGTGAACACCTGAGGGGCCAAGGCCAGCTGGAAGGGGAGAACCGTACACTGATGTTTCCCTTGCACCACAAATTGGAAGAACTTCCTGTGCTTTTGTGATATGGGGATGTGTAGTTACGCTTCCATGAGGTCAAACGATGAAAGATGCTCTCCCTACTGGAATGCTTGTATAATGCACCTCAGTCTTGAAATAGAGGATTACTACTGACTGATTCAGACGTGTGAGGCCCCAAACCAGATGGACACCCCCCCACCCCACAACTTCTTGGGCACCAAAAATAGCAGGGAATATATTCTCTTACCCCTTTCCTTGGGTGGTACAAGGACTATGTCTCTTAGCTCTTAGAGGTTTGGCAGTGATTTCAGGAGGGCTAATCTTTATTCTATTACATTTGAGAGGGTTTCTCTCTGAAGAAATTCCTTAGTGGGGTCACATGGAATATGATAGAATATCCACAGGTTATGACTTCCTGGACCGACTGATACATCACTGAGGTGGCCTATTCCTCCTCAAACCACTGCAGCCTTCCTCCTAGGGGCTGCACAAAGAGATGGGCCTGGAAACCTTTAGAAAGAGGGTTTGGGGTCTGCTCCGTCTTTAACGAGCTAGTCCCTCTGAACTTCCCTTTGAAAGAGGATTCACCTCTAGAAGAGACTATGAGGGTTTGTCCCTAGAAAAACAGACAGAAAGAAAGCCTGGCAGTAGAGGAAAGCCCTCGTGATGTACCTGTTGTTCCTGCAAAGGCAGAAAACAACAGAAGAAGAATTTGATGGGAACAACAGGCTGTGGACTGGGGGAAGTTCCACTTACCTGTCGATCTTTCTGCTAGTTACAGTAGGGTGTGCCACCAGGTGGAGCTGTTTCCCCAGTTGACAGCCACAAGATGGAAGGATGTGGAGACAACAGGGAAGTTATAGTTCCTGACCAAAAACTTGAGTCCACCCCTAAAATGCCAGCTACTAGCAACTCTTCACCTGAACAAATGTTCCTGATAGAAAGTGATCTGCCATTCCAGATAAAGAATTCTATTTTATTAGAAAACATGTTACTATGGGGTTAAGAGCACTTACTAGCTGTGCACTGGGGAGATAATGCACTCCAAGTTTTATGTGCACTCTCTGGCGTGCAAAGGCATTTAGCTGACTTTGCGTGTCTTCTTAGCACCAGCAGTGTGCACTGAACCTTGGATTGTTTATTACCCCCTTTTCCACACACAGCCTGTCCTGTGTTAACCCCTTAATACCATTCAATGTTGGAAGATACTAGTGAGTGTTACACACTGGAACAAACACACCATTTTCTAATTGAAAATTGTTAGCTTTAAATCATTTTGAAAAATTACAAAACATGTAGCGCTCTTTTACAACTCACTGGCAACCATCTGGCAATCTGGTCTGTGAAACAGTGATGAGTAAGTCTGTCATAATAAGTCAGGAATCCTTTTCACTTGCAAAAAACTGCATCTGGTTTATAAATATTGGCTTGATTAACTAACAGGTAAACCACATGCTCACATCAAACACAGGGTACAATTAACTGCTGTACATGTAATATGTTTTGTGATAGAGGGCAAACATAGCAGGCATTGCTTGTACTGACACTCATTCTTATTAATTTTCAATGTTTCTGCAGGCGATAGTCTGCAAACGCATAAGTAACCCCTAGGTTCAGGGAGAAAATCTATTTGCTCAGCATTATGCTAGGTTTGTACCTCTGGCAGTGGTGCCTAAGTAACTCGGACACAGGAAGCAATAACTGAAACGTCCAAACCAAGAATGGGATTCTAGAGTGTGGCTTTTATTCACATCAACCCAGGAATAACAAAGCAAAGATGGACCCCCATAGGGCTACACTCACTGGTAATGCAGATTACAGAGGTCAGAGCACATCTTCTTCACTACACGAAAACCCTCAGATTCTGAACTACTCTGAGCTCACACGGCCGGAACTGGTGCTCCTCTACTTTGATTCCTTGACATGGCACCCTGGCAAGTACTTGGAAACTTTTCTATATTGCATGGAGTTTGATGGTGGCTCCCTAAACCACCCATGAGCACTTTCTAGCTCTAAAAGGAGAAACTATCCTTAATCCCACGTCTGGGTACTTTCTGCAGACACTGGCCAAGTGCCTGGGAGAAAGCTATAGGTGCGTAAACTGAACCTGTAGAGGTAAACCTGGTTACTCCAGAGGAGGTCTCCCACCTCTTGCTCCCAAATCTATACCCGCAATTCAGTTGGAACAAACCTTTCTTCAAACTACTGGTTGTAGATGCTATCTCAAAATATTTATCGCATTTAGCATTCTACACTATATTCAGATGGTGTCCTGACTTAAAAAGTTGTAAGTGGCTATGTCCATTCCTTAGACCCCCACTGTTTCAGATGCTTCCAAACCATACACAAATTAAAAGCACTGTACTTGGCAAGTCTTCTCCTGACCCCACGGTAGGCAGATACTTTTACACAACTCTCTGTCTTGGTGAACATAGGCTCTATCAGAGCAGACTCACTGTGGTATGCAGGTGCCCCAGGGCTTCTTTCAAAGGAAACAACAAATTCTCTGGTACTCTCAGTACAACTTCACTTTCAGGCAGCTTTTCCCTTTCAGGCAGGGCCAGGGATTGCCCTTGAAATGCTGAATTCCCCATCCCTCCGGGACGGGCACTGGAACAACTACCTTGGAACGGTCTCTACCACTTCCTTCTGTGTTCTCTCTAGGGTGAGAACACCAACCACATTCTGATGTAGCTCTATAGCAGAGCTAGGCTCTGAGGGCTGCCAACTGCAGCACACCTCTTCCTCTGACTGCTCCCTCCAGAAGACTGACTTGAATTCCCCAACGTTCTGCAGCTAACCCCTGCTGTTGCATTCCAATGTGTTTTATGCTGCTGTGAGAATTCTGTGGTGATGTCATCCCTCCAGCTCAGCTGAGACTGAGAACAGAGTGAGATAGTGTGAAACCCATTTAACTGGTGTCTCACAAGCTGTCTTTCCCTGCCTGCCACTGGTTTTAAGTGGGATTCTAGTAACCCCGGGGAACAAGGGGGTTACACCCACCCTTGACCAGGAAAATGACTCTCTGCAGTCATTACTTACCCGGCCCAGGCCATCCTACCCTAAGTACTACCTACAGAGAGGGGTGATCAGGCCCTCTCCTACCATGTGCCAGGCACAGGCAGGCAACACTAAGGGTCCAGAGGCCATTGGCTGACAGACCAGCCTCTACTTTATGATCTTGCTATGTTTACCCAGTGGCCCTGGAAGAATTGCCCAGAGCATAGTCCTAATAGATCAGTACTGCAGCCCCCATGGCCCACATCCTGTCTATCCCCCCTAACCCTCTAGGGAAAACCTATCTGACCAGAACCCCAAATTACCCAAAACAAGGGAACCTCCCCCCATCCCTGGACACCTGCAACCAAACCAAAGGAGCTAACACTACACTTTAAGCATTACTCCCACACTCCCTCACAACCATACCTGTGGAAGGAAACGTTAACACAGTTAACAACAACACCGCACCATGAAGTACTCCGATGAGTTCCTAACTCCTCTTCTTCTCTTCTCTTCTGTCTTCTCTTCTTTTTCTTTGTTTTTTTCTTGGTAGGTCCATAGTCATCATCTGCCCTAGTCACGGTCCCCAGGGCCTCCGCCGCCAGCTACTCCTGCCATGTCTCCCAGTTACCCCCGGCTTACCCACCCGGAGGGTGGGGCCATGGTAATGTTCCCCTATCCATGCCGTGGGACTAATGACTGGTTGGGGGACTGCAGCAGTGGTGGCTAATTGAAGCCCCGAGGAGGACTTCACATAGACAGTGGATCCTGCCCCACCTGCTCTTTTTCCTGTGTTCGCCTTTGGAGGCAGGGACATGCAATGATGCCAGCATCTGCCCCACCTCCCTTCATGATGCGCGCCAGTAGCGTGAGTGTCCCCTGGCCTCCACCAGGAGTCCTCAGCACGCTGGACACTTCCCCACCCAACCCCCGGAGAAGGAGAGCCATCCATGGGATGCTCCATCCTTCTTCCCCTGGCCAGCCCTCCTGGCAAGTCAGTTCGCACACCACTCTCTCTCTCTCCCTCTTGAACATTGTGCAGTGACTCTAGAGCTGACTTGGGGGCGGGACTGACTGCAGTCTCACCAATCACTTGACGCCATGTAAATGAGCAGGCAAAATTTAAACTGCAAACCCCACTTTTTTCCAACTGGACTCCTCGTGAGGCACCCTTTCGACCATTTTTCATGGCATTTTCCTCAGCGACTTCCTAGTCCACACAACAAGCACTTTAAACTTCTAGGCACAAACCTCTCTTTGTTTCCACAGTTTTCCATACTTTTTCTTGTCATACATGAACTTTAAAAGCTGGCAAACGTTATATTTTGATGCAGGACAAGGGGCATACACAATCTGGCTTTACTGCTCCTTGGTAAACTGGTGGCACTATTACAGCAGCAGATGAACAGCATACAGTGGCATGTTGGTGGCAATGCTTCTGATTTTTTTTTTGGGGAGGGGGCTACCTGCTGCCAGACAGCCAAACGCTAGCCACAATCTGAGCAAACCTTTCTTTTTCTCCCAATCCAAACCAAATCCTCAGCGGTGCCTCCATTTTGTAACCCCCGGTTCAGGGAGAAAATCTATTTGCTCAGCATTATGCTAGGTTTGTACCTCTGGCAGTGGTACCCAAGTAACTCTGGACACAGGAAGCAATAACTGAAATGTCCAAACCAGGAATGGGATTCTAGCGTGTGGCTTTTACTCACATCAACCCAGGAATAACAAAGCAAAGATGGACCCCCACAGGGCTACACTCGCTGGTAATGTAGATTGCAGAGATCAGAGCACATCTTCTTCACTACGTGAAAACCCTCAGGTTCTGAACTACTCTGGGCTCACACGGCCTGAACTGGAACTCTTCTACTTTGATTCCTCGACATGGCACCCGGCCAGTACTTGGGGACACTTCTCCATATAGCATGGAGTTTGATGGTGGCTCCCTAAACCACCCATGAGCACTTTCTAGCTCTAAAGGGAGAAACTATCCTTAATATCACATCTGGGTACTTTCTGCAGACACTGGACAAGTGCCTGGGAGAAAGCTATAGGTGTGCAAACTGAACCCATAGAGGTAAACCTGGTTACTCCAGATGGGGGTCTCCCACCTCTTGCTCCCAAATCTATACCCGACCATTCATTTGGAACAACACTTTTCTTCAGACTACTGGTTGTAGATGCTATTGTGAAATGTTTGTCACATTTAACATTCTACACTGTATTCAGATGGTGTACTGACTTTAAAAAGTTCTGTAAGTGGCTTGTCCATTCCTTAGACCCCCACTGTTTCAGATGCTTCCAAGCCATACACAGATTAAAAGCACTGTACTTGGCAAGTCTTCTCCTGACCCCACAGTAGGCAAAAACTTTTACACAACTCTCTGTCTTGGTGGACATAGGCTCTATATCAGAGCAGACTCACTGTGGTATGCAGGTACCCCAGGGTTTCTTTCAAAGGAAACAACAAATTCTCTGGTGCTCTCAGTACAACTTCACTTTCAGGCAGCTTTTCCCTTTCCAGGCAGGGCCAGGGGATTGCCCCTGAAATGTTGGAATTCCCACCATCCCTCCAAGGATGGGGCACTGGAACAACACTTGGAACGGTCTCTACCACTTCCTTCTGGTCTCTTCTGTGTTCCTCTCTAGGGTGAGAACACACAACTCACTTTCTGATGTAGCCCTATAGCAGAGCTAGGTTCTGAGGGGCTGCCAACTGCAGCACACCTCTTTCTCTGACTGCTTCCTCCAGAAGACTGACTTGAATACCCCAACGTTCTACAGCTAACCCCTGCTGCTGCATTCCAATGTGGCTTATGCTGCTGTGAGAATTCTATGGTGATGTCATCCCTCCAGCTCAGCTTGAGACTGAGGACAGAGTGAGACAGTGTGTGAAACCTATTTAACTGGTGTCTCACAAGCTGCCTTTTCTGCCTGCCACTGGTTCCAAGTGGGATTCTAGTAATCCTGGGGAACAAGGGGGTTACACACAGAATGATTTGGTGTTACTAGGTAGAAATGAGGATTTTATGTAAGGTAATTAGACTCCTAAGGGAACATATTTTCATGACATAAAGCATACTGTTGTTATTTGTTTGTCTTCCGTGGGAACCAAAAATCTGAAAATGTTTAAAAAGTGTCCTTTAAATGTTTTTGTCCGTACAGTGTAAGTGTATAACTATTATAATGATGAAGTATATGTCTACATAAAACAACTTCTTTCTGTCAATTTAGTGGAAAGGCATTATAAGCAAGTCAATTTAGTGAAAATAATTTCCAATACATCCCTGCATTGAAAGTTTATCGATGCCATGTGTCCATGTTGACCTGACTCCAAGATTTCATTTAAAGATAATTAAGTTAATCCTTATGGTTCCAAAGTTAGGCCTTGTCATACAAGTTATTTTTAAATGGTTTGTAAACAACTCCCCCTCTCATACTTGTCAATGATTATTTTAGTCCTGTTTAGCCGTTTTTCCTGTACTCTCACATTGCCAGAACCAATGTGCCTCTTTCATATCCAAATACCGGTTAGGGTTCCTTCCCTCTTACCTCTTGTCACCCCCTCTCCCTCATCCCCTCTACCTCATGCTCCCTCCGCTCTAGGGATCCTCACACCTTTGCCATTCCACATCCCTGCTCCTCTGCTGGGCAGTCAGCCTTTTCCTATCATCTCCTGTCACTTTGGAACCACCTATCCTCTTCCCTCTGCATCACTGCCTCTGCTGGCTCCCTCAGGTATCCCTCAGGAAACTCCTTCCCTCTCCCCTTCTGTTTCTCACTCTGCTTGACTGGTCCCTCTGCATTGGTCTCCTACCCTGGAGTAGGGGTGGCTGAAACACCTTATTTTGTTGCTTCGACCATGATTGCTCATTTTGCACTTATTCCTGTAATTAATTTCTGATCATGATTGCTCTTTATCGTAACTGTGAATTTTGTCTGTGCTATGTATTTATATCCCCTATTCTCTTCCCCCGAGTTGCACCTGGAAATGAGCCTCAGCTCAGTGTGCCCTTCCCAGTCGCCTATTTTCAGATAAATAAAATACATCTCAGCATTTTTCCAGCTTTTTTGACAGCAGCTGTTCACTGCTGCTTTGAGCCCCTGGTCTATTATGGCCACCACGTATTTTTCCTCTGCAAAATCAGTTCTCTTGCTAAATGACAAGAAAACTCAATGTATTCACTTTTCCTTAGGGGTAAATAAATAAAAAAAAACTGTACTTTGGTTTTGAAGTTCAAAAATCGGTAAAAAGTGACTAATGCAAATAGTCATAAATATCTAGATGTCCATGTTGATGGAAAACTGCCATTTGTTGAACACATTAACACGTTGGTCACAAAAGTGATTGTTTTTCCAACTATGGATTTTTGATTTCCTTCCCTGTCTCTGTGCCAAATCCTGCTGCATGCAAATTTAAGACCTCTGTAGCATTCTGGGGTATTTGTGTGGATTTTTTGTGGTACTTTAAGGTGCTTGCTGGAGCTTACAGAGTGCATTTTAGCATCTGCAATACCGTGTGCTGTTAACGGCATCTAGCTAGTCTTACAGTGTTAAGTTAGTGCCTTCACTAGTGCTTTACTAGTGGAGAAATGGTCAGAAGTATGGCAGCTAGGATTCAATGCAAAGAAGTGCAAAATAATGCACCTGGGAAACAAGAACCCAAGGGAAGAATACACAATGGGTGGGGAGGTAGTAACAACAACAAAAAAGGAAAGGGATCTGGGGGTAATAATATCAGATGACCTTAAGGTTAGCAAGCAATGTGGAAGACAGTAGGGAGGGCTGGGGTATACTGGGATGTATAGGGAGAGGCATCAGCAGCAGAAAACAGGAAGTTGTTATCCTCTGTACAGACAGTTGGTGAGACCCCATCTGAGTACTGTGTCCAGTTCTGGAGACCCCATCTCCACAAGGACATAGACAGGATAGAGGTAGTCAGAGGAGGGCAACTAAAATGGTGCAGGGTCTGCAAGAGAAGCCGGTATGAGGAGAGACTAAAGGAGCTTAATATGTATACCCTTGAGGAAAGAAGGGAGAGGGGACATGGTAGAAACTTTTAAGTACCTCAGTGGAATCAACAAAGTCCAAGAGGGTAGCATCTTTCAGAAAAAGAGACGTGCAGAACAAGGGACACAATTTAAAGATAGAAGGAGGGTGGTTCAGGGCAATGTGAGGAAGTATTATTTCACAGAGAGGGTAGTGGATGCATGAAACAGCCTTCCTGAGGAGGTTGTGGGGTCTAAAACTGTGGGAGAATTCAAGAATGCATGGGACAGACATAAGGCAATTCTTGTGGGGGGTAGGAAGAAATAGGCTGTTGGTTAACTAGGATCTGCGGCCTATCCTGTAGGTAGGGAAATGGGCAGACTAGATGGGCCAAGCGGTCCTTATCTGCCGTCAAAGTCTATGTTTCTATGCTTACAGTGTTTATTTTAGAGCTTTTTGTTAGTGATTTATAAAGTATATTTAAAGCTGTTTCCAGAGCATTACAGTGTATATTTAGAGCTGTTTCCAGAGCATTACGGTGTATATTTAGAGCTGTTTCCAGAGCATTACGGTGTATATTTAGAGTTGTTTCCAGAGCATTACAGTGTATATTTAGAGCTGTTTCCAGAGCATTACAGTGTATATTTAAAGCTGTTTCCAGAGCATTACAGTGTATATTTAGAGTTGTTTCCAGAACATTACAGTGTATATTTTTTGTTTACTGTATAAACTTTAGCTCAATACCTTACATCCATATATATATATCCATGCAATTGTATTTAAATGGCACTTCCTCCTGTTGAACCTATTGCTATGTTCTGGTGCAAGTATCTTGTCACATGTGATAGTTATATGTTATTATGTTGTTATTATTACTATGTAATTGTTATGTACGTTCACTCAACCTGTTATGTCTTTACCCTGTTGGCAATTGTTTTGCCCAGGTCCACCTTGTAAATGAGCTTGTCTCAATGATGTTCCACCTGGCAAAATAAAGATTTTGATTGATCGATTGATTGATATTTAGAGCTGTTTCCAGAGCATTACAGTGTATATTTAGAGCTTCTGTTACAGTGTCTGCTATTTCTGTGCTCACCTTCTGTATCCTTTCTGTGTGTAGCCTTTTTCTGCCTCCTGTGCTCCTTTTCTGCTCCTTTAGCGGTCTACTACTGTGGTGCTCCTGCCACCATTGTTCCGACCTAGAGTCCCCTTCGTTCTTGTTTTCTCACCTGAGATCTTTGTTCCTTCTGACTTCTGACCCCTTCAGCCCTCCCTAAGCTCTCTATCTTCCTCCCTTCCAGGCAATGTGGTCTGCGAGGAGCTAAGAGGAAGAGCTCCTCGCCACCCCAGCAATCAACCAGTGGCTGTCCTGAAACCCCTTCTTGCTACAAGTACCTGCTTTTGCTCCTACGTAGCCTGCTGCCACCCCAGGTGGGCATTACCATCATAGGTGCCCTGTGTCACGTGTCCAGGTGCCCCTAATACTGACACCCAAAATTCCCCATAGTTGCTTATACTAGCTGACCAGCAGGGATCACCACTGCCTATTTACTCCCCTACAGCTGGTTCACCTGCTGGCCACTAGCAATCACTGTCACCACCTTATTATCTAAATAACAACTTCCAGGACTACAAACATTTTCTTCTGCCCTAACTATCCCCCACTTAGTTTCCCTCCTACCCACATACTCCCTATCCCACCTCAGTGCTGGGTCTTGAACCCCAGAGCCTATATTTCTGATCTAAGCCACTAGGCAGTCTGTTGTTCTAACCACTAGGCCTCCCCAGCAACCTCAATTTTCTAACTTGCTTCGTAGTCCCTTAAACCTCCCTGACCCAAATTTGAACTTAAACTTAAAACTCCCTGAGCCAGGTTTCAAACCTGTGGCCCTATATATCTAGTCCAATTTCCCATGGAAGCTTGTTACCCTCACTCACTAGACCATCCCAGTAGTGCTATAATACTGACTCTGCACCCAGTCCCTTAAAACCCTCCAGGCTGGAATTCAAACTTAAACACCCCAGGCCGGAATCTGAACCCCCCAACCCTAGATATCTATTCTAATTCCACATGGTAGTCTATCACTCTAACCACTAAGCCATCCTAACAGTCTCAATTCTGACTCAGCTCTCTCTGGCCCTTATACTGTAATTCTCTGACTTGAATTTGGAACTTAAACATAAACTTCACAGGCCAGGTTTCAAACCGTCAGCCCAATATATCTAGTCTGGTTACCATAACCTCTAGACCATCCTAGTGGCTCCAATCCTGACAGAGCACCCAGACCCTTAAAACCCTATAGGCTGGTATTAGAATGTAAATGATCCAGGCCAGGATCTGAACCCCAGACCCTAGACTCCTATCCTAAGTTCCACCTGGTAGTCTATCACTCTAGCCACTAGGCTGTCCTAGCAGTCTTGACTCTGATCTACCTCTCTCCAACCCTTTAACCCCCTCATCCCCCACCCCTCCAGTTCAAGTTAACTCCTGCTTATTACTCTAAGCAATGGCATCTATTGTCCACCTGCTACGAGCAAGGCAGGCTGCTTGGCTACCCTCTCCTGCCTTCTGATCCTTTGTGCCACTAACTACCTTATTGCCCTCTCCCTGAGGCACCCTCCCCTGTGCAGTGAGCACTCACTACCACAACATGTGCCCCATGAACCCATACGTATGCATCTCCTCACTCCCTGCCTCCCCAAATGTGATGTTATGTATCTTGGGCATGGGCTCCAGAAAAGACTACGTGTATCTACACCTCTCGACTGCATCACCAAGAAGCTACTCCGCTTCTCAGTCTGGCCATCCCTACCCCTTCTCCTCCTCCTAACCCAAGCGACATTAAACTCAACCCTGGCCCTATATGCCCTGTCTACACATCCTCCCCCCCAATTATTAATGGCCAGTCGCCTAAAGGGTTGACGTCTGCCCATGTAAGCACCTGAGATCTGCGCTCCAAGATTGCCGAACTCGAAGCATGGATTATTCAACACTCTCTGAACATTTTAGGCTTATTTATTTATTTAGCTTTTGTTAACCAGGTAAGTACACTAGACAAAATATATGCCTATTTTCAGGTACGACCCGGGAGGGTATAGGAGAATAAAAGGACATACAGAGTACAAATTGATGCAAATAAGGCACATACATACACTGAAGTCAGAGAGACATAACATGCATACTGTAGTGGGATAGCTCAGATTACAGCAGTGGATACCATCAATTGCGAATGTGTAGCAGTACAGCTTCTATAGCAATATGCCTAACAAGGATATACAGTATTTACCCAACATACACAAGGCCACACCCAGGCAGACAGGCAACAACAGTAGGGCTAGATCCAGGTACAGGAGTTACTGTGCTCGAGTACTGTGCAGGGACCAGAGTATTCAGGGAGGTCTGAGAGATGCATACTGAGGAGAGCTTCAAGTTATTCCATAGGGAGGTTCAGATACACCTGGGAAGGGGCAGACCTGACCTGACAGGGAAAGAGTTCCATAGTCTCGGGGCACAGGATGCAAAATCCCTATCCCTCATTTGGGTGTGTGTCACAGGAACCTTGAGGATAACAGGACCCAGGGATCTTAGGGAGTAGGGAATGGAGGCAGCTGGCACAAGAAGCTCCACCAATCCAGAGGGGGTGCCAGAGCCCAGAACATTGTCCATGAAACAGCCCAGGACAAAGTTTATGTAGTTGGATGGGGAGAGCGATTTTAGCCTGCTGCAGATACTAATGGTGAGTGAGACGAGGCGAGAGCAAAGCGGTAGATATTATTGAAGGCTACGGTCCACCTAGTGAGGTGAGCCTTGGTAGTACGGGCAAACAAAAAAAGTCCATAGGATAGAGATGGGAGGAGCACTCCTCTGGCCAGTGCAAGGTGAGCAGCCGAGGTAAGATTATTCCTCGCCCTGTAAGCCAGTCCCAATTTCTAGTTAACAGCCTGACACACGTTATGGATGTGGTGACCAAGGTCGAGCTGAGGGTCAAGTGTCACCCCAAGATATTTGACAGAGTTGGTGGTGAGCATTGGAACACCATCAATCCCCGAGATGCACTAGGGGACCGAGGAGGCCTTTAACTTAGCCTGGGACCCAAACAGCATGGCCTGAGTCTTTCTAAGATTGAGGACCAACTTGTGGGACGATATCCAGAATTGGATACTCACAAAATCTTCACTCAATTGGTGATTAATGACCCTGATGTCCCGGGTGTGAGTAAAAATAATGAGGTCATCAGCGTACAGGATGGCCTTGCAAGAGGCAACAGAGATGGGGAAGGCAGTGACGAATAGGGAGAAGAGCAGGGACCAGGGATTGACCCCAGGGAACCCTGAGGACACAGTGGCGGTGTCAGAGAGCATCTTACTATATTTAGTAAGTTGCTGCCTGCCCTGAAGATAATTATGAAACCACCTAAGTGCAGGCGGGGACAGAACTAATGTCCTAAGTTGCGCATATAGTAAGGTATGGTCAGCTAGGTCACAGGCCTTAGAAAGATCGATAAAGATGGCCCCAGAAAGTCTGCCCTGGTCCATAGCAGCCCTTATCCCAGAAATGACAGAGACAAGGGCAGAAGTAGTACTATGACCTTTACGGAAGCCATGCTGCGAGGGAGACAATAGCTCATGAGACTGGATATAGTCTGTGAGTTGCCCCGCCACAACTCTCTCAAGAAGCTTACCGATAGCGGGCAGGATGGTAATTGGCTGATAGTAATCTAGGATCCTAGGGTTGCCCTGTTTGAGTATAGGCACAACCCTCACCACCTTCCACAGGTCAGGAATAACCCCAGTGGCTAGGGATAGGTTGACCATGTGGGCCACAGGGGAGGCAACGTAGGTAGCCACAAGGTGGAGAAGCATTGGTTCCATACCATCATGACCTGCAATGGTAAAGGGGAGAGACCAGAGAGCAATCTCTGCATCTCATGCACCATTACAGTCTTGAAGTAGAACAGAGGATGAGGGGAAGGAACCAGTTGAGATGAAGGGGTCTGGACAAGTCTGTCACTACCATTGGAGAAGAATAATGAGGTGAAGGCAGACAGATCCAAGAAATGTGAGTTAAATGCATTTGCTATGGTCAGTGGATTAGTGCAGCTGGCCCCTCAATAAGCATGTCAGGAGCCTCACAGGTGGAGAAACCACTCACAATGTTTTAATATTCCTCCAGAAGCTCCTAGGGTCCTTAGCTGAGGTCAGTAATGCGGCTTTACAAAACTCACTTTTTGCAGCCCTGATAGCCTTTTTACATTCATTCCTGAGTCTCCTGTATTGCTGGAAAATGGCCTGGTCCATTGAGACCTTAAAGTTGGCCCAGTATTTGTCCCTAGTCCTCATGAGAGCAAGGAGGCTCCCATGTAGCTATTTCTGAGCTGCCCCTTACCTCCGGCCTGACAAGAGGGGCATGCTTGTCCTGTAGCACCCCAAAGATGCTAAGAAAGTGGCCAACAGCTGAGGTAGCACACTGGGCCTCCATCACTGCAGACCAGTCCATGATCATAAGATCCTCCTGAAAAGTACCAAGGTCAAACCTGGAGAAATCCCTGACATAAATTATCTTAGGGGGAATCTTAGGGGCCGAGACCTTCCATATGCAATACACAGGGGCATGATCGGAGATAGAGTCAGGGAGGGTACCAGAGGAGCTGATCCTCTCTGGCCTATTGGACAGGACCCAGTCCAGAAGCGAGCTGGTATCACCAGCGGATGTCCAGGTGGTGGGATCGTTAATGAGTTGGGACAGTGAGAGACCTGCGAGCATAGTCTCATACTGCTGCTTGGTCTTGCTTCCAAGTCAGTTTAGGTTGAGGTCCCCTAGGATCAATAGCTCATTATTCCTCATCCTAGTGCCGACAGAGTCAAGAAGGGAGGATAAGCACACTACTCCACCAGTGGGGGGGTGGGGTGGGATTGTAGGCACACACAATGTGCAGTTTCTTAGCATTCCCCAATAACAGCACAGTGTGCAGCAGTTCGCAGGAAGAAGACTGCTCAGGCTGTGGGCAAACCAGCACCGAGAGGTTAAGGTGAGTCTTGTAGTATACCAGTATTCCACCCCTCCCTTCTTCCCTGGACGGTCACGCCTAACAAGGTCGAAGCCAGGGAGCGCACAGGCCGAATCTGGGGTAGAGGGTTTCAGCCAAGTTTCGGTTATACCAAGGATGTCAGGCTTACAATAGGTGAAAAACCAAAGTCAAGCAATTCACCCTCCTCACTACTGTGCTGCAGACCCATCCCGCTTCCACAGTGAGTTCCTAGTAAATGGCAGTCTTTCCCGCTAAGAGTGAGCACCATCAATCTCAGTGCGGGGGGGGGGGGCCCTGTAGCCGGGTCTACCTCACCTCCCATGTCCCTCGTAGCTGGCAGCAATGAGCCACAGGGCTCTGGAAAACAGCCTAAATCCTGGCTGGTTAAGTGACGCTGCGGCAGAAGAGCCAGTCAGGCAATAGGGATGGCGCAATTCAAACTTGGCGCCCAAATGCTCCTCTGCTTCCTTGTGGAAAATCAAGCAGAAACCAAGTCCAAGAATTAGCCCAAAACAAAACCAAAGTCAAGCAATTCACCCTCCTCACTACTGTGCTGCAGTCCCGTCCGCTTCCACAGTGAATTCCTAGTAAACGTCAGTCTCTCCCGCTAAGAGCGAGCACCGTCAATCCCGGGGTTGGGGTGGGGGGGACCCACTGTAGCCGGGTCTCCCTCACCTCCCACGAAAGCCTAGCATCAAGCAACATGAGATAACAATGCACATCTGCTTCAGGAAGGACAGGCTGGGTAAACGGGAAGATGGTGTCATTATGTATGTCTGACTTGGCTTAGATGCCACTGAAATCCCTATCCCTGCCCCTGAACCCTATGTGGCGGATTACTGTTTCTCTCCCTGATTCTCAGCTGCATCAAAAAATTAATAGTGGGTTGTGCCTACCTGCTTCCCAAAGAGGCCTCCATCTGCCTCTCCCCCCTTTCTAACCTCCCTTACCAACTTCCCTCACCGTAACCTCATCCATCCCAACCCTGTCCCTGTTGCCTCCAGCACTTCTGGTGCTTTCACAGCTGCTGCTGCCCCTCCTCTGCTCCTACAGCTCTCCCAAGAGGCTTCAAGATCCCACATCTAAATATCTGTAGCCTAGTAATAGAAATTGATCTCCTACAAACCATGGTGGCCTCTATAAAACCAGACATCGTAATCATTACAGAAACATGGCTAAAAGCATGATCCTGACCACTCGGTCTCCATTCCTGGCTACTCTCTCTTGAGGCAAGACTGAACTGGCAGGGTGGCGGTGTCACCATGTACATCCTTACTTCTCTCCAATAAGCCATAATTTACCTCCTCCTCCAACCCAATGACCCATGATACTCTAGCTATCCATGTTACCTTCCTTTACTCTTCCTGTCTTTATAGCTGGTATCTATTGCTGCCCAAATGCCCAGCCCTCTACCGCTTTTTCATCACTGCCCTCTCTCACTCTGGGGAGCTGTACAGCTTAGGAGACTTCAAGTTAAACTGGCTGTCACCAAAAACAACCAAAATACAGAATGCAATCTGTGCCCGTAACCTAACACAGTTACTATCATAACCCACCCGCCCCAACTGCAAGACACAAAATCACTCCCTACTTGACCGGGCTCTTACCTCTCACCCCCACAGAGTCATCATCTCTGGTATCCTTCCTGATGCACTCAGCGACCATAATCCTGTATTCGTAGTCACGAAAGTTCACAGACCCAAACTCCTCTCTCTCTCTCTGCCTCCGCCATTGCCTACCCCCTTTCTCTAATTCTAAACCTCTCATTTTCTACTGCCTCGGTCCCTACCCCATGGAAACATGTTGTGGTCCTCCTCTTCCCAAAGGCAGTGACCCATCTTCCCCGGAAATCACTGCCCCTCTCTCTCCTCCCTATCCTAGCTAAATTACAAGAACACCTTGTCCTCTCCCAGCTTACCTCATTTCTTAACTGACACCTCCTTCTTCACCCCTTTGCAATCTAGCTTCAGGAAAAATCACTCCACCACTACCTCCCTACTTCAGCTCACTGACTCTGTCCTTACCAGGATGGACAATGGCCAAATCACCTCAGCCATCTTTGTCGACCTTGCCAAGGCTTTTGACACTGTTTCCCACTCCCTTCTCCTTGACTGCCTCTCAACAGCTGGCCTATCTCTTTCAGCCACTAGCTGGTTCAAGGCCTACCTCACTGGTAGAACCCAGTCAGTCAGGATCTCTGATGCCATTTCCCCTCCCCTTCCGATTAATACTGGAGTCTCTCAGGTCTCAGTGCTAAGGCCGCTATTATTCTCCATCTTAATAAACGACCTTCCATCTGTCTGCTCCTCCGTCACTTCCATACACATGTATGCTGACGTTACGGTCCTGTATGTATCTGGCTCTTGCCCAGCTGAGGTTACATCCAACTTGCAGCAAGACTTTGACAAGGTTCAGCTCTGGTTTGCTAACCATCAACTTTTTCTCAACGCCAAGAAGATCGTCTCCATGATCTTTGACACAAGGCAGAGACTCTCTAGGCTTCTCTCCCTGCCCACTTTCCACACCCTCGATGGAACTTTACTTGAGGACACATCCTTCTTCAGGAGTTTGGCTGGATCAACATCTCAACTTCTCAAGACATATTGATGCCATCCAAAAAAAACTGTGCCCCAAGCTTGGTGCCCTGTTCAGGAACTGTAGTTGTATTCCATCTGCGGTTAGGTGTGAACTTCTTCAGAAAATGATCCTGACCATCTTTGACTACTGTGATGTAGTCTATGGTGCTGCTCCAAGTCCTCCCTGGCCAGATTGGATACCCTCTTCAATTCCTTCTGCTATTTGCCCTTGATGCTCACTTTTGCACCCACCACTGTGATCTCTATTGTGCCCTATCCTCCCCCTCTCTTACAAACAGACGACTCTCTCACTGCGCTAAATTCACCTCCAAACACTGGCTGGGTGAACTCCTTTCCGACCTTGCCCCCTCATTTATAACACCTCCCACTTCCTCTCACTCCCTTAGGTCATCTGACTCCCATACTCTGAGGGACCCCCGCAGAGTTACCTTCATCAGCCAATCCAGTTACTCCCACCACGTCCCAAAAATGTGGAATTCCCTTCCCTCTCAAATTTGTCACTCATCCTCCTACTACTCCGTCAGCTCTGCCCATAAAAACTTCATTACACCTAGCTGTTCTTGCTACGATCCTCCCTAATTCACCCCCTTAGCCCCTGACAAACCCTACCCCTCTTCAGTACCCATGCAATGCCCCTGCTGCAGCTCCACCTCCCACCCACCTAAAAAACAGCATTCCTTCCTTTCCCCGATTCCCTCCCTTCCGACTTTCCATTGTTCTCTTACTGTGATTTCTCAATCATCCAAAGTTGTACCAAGGGCCTATCCCTACCCTATCCTTACACCATTAACCCAACTCTTCCCTCCACTTCTCCACATCCTGAAGGGCTGGGATTCAGCATCTCTTCTCTCTCACCTTCACTCTCTCTTCTGTTCTTCCGAAGCCTATTCCCCCTCACTGCCTACAACCTGCTTCCCTCCTATCATAGTCTACCTCTCACTGCCACAACCTGCTCCTTCCTGTCATCTTCACCCTGCCTTGTAAAGGCAGGGTCTTCAACATACTGGAGGGGTCAGGCTCCCACAGACTTTTCTCCCCCTACCTCTTCCTTTGCCTCCTCCTTCTTCCATCCCTTCCACCCCCCTTCTCTGCCTACCGACATACCTACCTCTCACCTTCCCTTCTCCCCTTACGTAGCCTAGCTATGCATGTCTGACCCTAATCTCTAATGCACTTTGTAGTTAACTCTTGCACTTCTGTTATGGTTGACCCCTAATCTCTACTGCACTTGTAGTTAACTTGCACTTCTGTAATACCTTAGCCAACCTGTTCTGCCTGTGTTTACTCCTCACTAACTTCCCTAGATCAAACTACAATTTTATTCAGCCATTTTCTATCTACACAGTTATGCGTCATTTAGTATATGCCTAAATGTTATTTTCTGTTGTTGTATCTATCTAGTCCAAAAGTGTTGGCGTAGTATCTCTCTAGTTCAAAACTGTTAGCATCCTGCTATTTCATTACTCCTGTACAGTCTGCTCAAATTATTTGAATGTAATCTACTATAAATTTATATTGTGCACCAAATATCTGGAACTATCATCATGTCCTTTGTCTAGGAACCTGAACACTTATTTTACCTGTGGATCAGATTTTTGTGCTCTTGATAGATCCAATGGGACAAATATCTCATTGTCCTTTTTGGTGGCTGCAATGTGTATTGCTGCCATGGCAATGGGATGAGACATCATCCAAGTATCTCCCCCTCGAGCACCATCCTTAGCAAGGGTGTCTGCTCATTCATTAAACTTGTGATAGGGTTCTGACTTAGACTGAGCCTTCACTTTGTGAATGTACAGCTTGTGTTTAAACTGTTGGACCAAAGTGTCAATGTATACAAAGAGGTCTTTGTAATTAACAGGTGTGCCATCAGAAGAGGTGAATGAATTTCTTTGCCAGAAAAGTAGGAATTCTGTCATGATGGTATCTGCGGTACCATGGTGTAAAAGTTTGAGAGCACAGGCCACAGCTTCCAATTCAGCATACTGGGAAGATGTAACAATGCAGCGCCTGGAGACTTGCACAGTGTTACCATTGGGATATTGGATCAGCACTCCTATACCAGTCACTTGTGTTCCCTCAGGGTATGAGGCTGAGCCATCACTAAAAATGTGACACAGAGAAGTGTCAGATAAGTGTTGTGGTGTGGCTGGAAGAGAGGGTCCTGGATCAGGCAAATCAGGAGGCTGAAGTTCACAATCATGGGGTGCTCCTGTGTACAGGAGACCATGGGCCAGAATGGAAGGCATCTTGGAAGTGTGGACCTGAATATCTCAATCCTGCAAAAGAAGAGACCAATGAGTTAGCCTGGTGCTTGAAACTGATCCATCATTCACTCTATCTGATAACAAAAAGTTTGTTGGAGTGTGATTGGTGTGTAATACAATGGGTGAATACCCTATGATGTACAAAAAGTGTTTGACAGCCCAGTAGGTAGCCAAAAGGCTTCTTTCACAGAGATTGTACTTCATTTGGTGAGAACATCTGTGAGGCATAGGCAATGGGCCTGAGGGTCCCATTAACCTTTTGAGCCAGCGCTGCTGACATGGCAATGTCAGAGGTAACAGTTTCCAAATGGAAAGGCAGTGTTGGGTTTGGATTGACCAAAGCTGGAGCACAGGCCAAAGATTGTTTCAGCAGGGTCACTGCATTGGTGTGAACAGGACCCCATATCCATGGGACGTCCTTCTTGAGTAGCTCGTACAGAGGGGTGGCCTTTTGTGCAAAATCACAGATGAAGTCCCTGGAATAGCTGACCATTCCAAGGAAACGTCTGAGTGTAGCCACACTGGTAGGCAGTGACAGGTCTTATAGGTCTTGAATCTTGTTCAAGGCAAGGATGCGGCCTGATTCAGTGATACGCAGGCCCAGGAAGATTACTTCCTTACTGCAAAGTTGTATTTTATCAGGGTTGCACTTGAGGCCTACTCTCTGTAAGAGAGTCAGAAGTTTGTCAACGAGTTCGAAGTGCTTCTCCTTGGTGGTGGTGGCTAGAAGTAAGTCACCCACATATTGTAGAAGTCATTGGGGTGTAGAGAAATCCTATAAGGCATCCTTCATGTGGAGATGAAAGTGTGAGGGGCTATTATGGAAGCCCTGAGGGAGACAAGTCCAGGTATACTGGCATCCCTCAACGGTGAAAGCAAACTTGTACTGGCTATTATGTTACAATGGAAGTAACCAAAACCTGCTGGAGATGTCAAGGGCACTAAACAAGGTGTAGTCTGATGTTAGCAGTTTGAGCACGTCAGGTGCTGATGCTATTGGAGGTGATCAGCTAGGAGTGACTTGATTAAGTCTCCCATAATCAATAGTTAGTCTCCAAGAGTTGTTGGGTTTCTTAACAGGTCATATCAGTGTGTTAAGGGTTGAGACACATGGTCTAATGACTCTTTGTTGGAGGAGTGACTTAATGGTTTCTCTGAGTGATGGTAATGCTTCTGCAGGAAAAGGATACTGTCTTTGTCTGATAGGCATGGATCTAGGATTTTGATGCTAGTTTGCATGCTCCCAGAGTCATGTTTGTGTTTGGCAAAAAAGTCAAGATGTTTCTGTAAAATGGGCAAGAATTCTTTGAAAAACTCATGGTTTTAGAGTAGTGCAATAACATCATACTCCTTGTTGTTAGCTGAGATTGCAGCAACATGTCAGGAATCATGACAGCATGTTATTGTACCTTGATCTGGATCAAAACCCTATTGGCTAGATCTACTACACAGCTGTGTAGTGCTAGGAAGTCAATTCCTAAAATGCTGGGGTGATGACATACTGTAATACCATGAGGTCAAAAATTAAACCCATGGTAAGGATCCCCAATACCACTGGAAGTACAATAGAGTGGTAGGTAATCAGTGTAGTGCCATCTACACCTTGGGCATTGGTCCTCCATCTGGTGGACCAAGATGAAGAGGAAGGGTCTTCATCATGTAATACAGAGATGGCTGTGCCTGTATCCAAAAGTACAACAAGTTGGTGACCCCTGATTGTGGCCTTGGTACAAGGTTGTCCGTTAGTATCAATGGTAATTTTATTGACAATGTGGACTGGGGCCTGTAATAATCAATCTGAACTATCATTGTCTATTAAGTCATCTGGTGGCTGCTGGACCCATAGGCCTGCGGTGTCCCACTGGGCCTCTTCCAGGTCCTGGATGGGATACAGGTGTTCCTGTGTGATAGTGGCTGCAACTGACAGTGGGTTGGAAATCAGGCCTGGTGCAGCTTGGCCAGAGGAGGCTCCTGTGTCTCCTTGGCCTAGTGCAGGCAGGGCCGTGGGTGCAAGTACCACTACGGCCTGTTTGGGGATAGACTTGGCCACGGACTGGACCTTCCCAAAGAGTTTATGGAGGGTTTTGTTTTCCTACACTACCTGTAAGTAGGAAGGGCCTATATGGTAATTCCCGTTGCCCTGATTACTGTTTTGGTTGGAGTTGTTCCCATTCTGCCTATTTCTGTTTTTATTTCATTGACCCCCCCCCGAGGGGAGTTGTCTGTTATCAGAGGCAGTGGCCTTCCCATTCTGGGCCTTGCCTTTCACAGTGTAGTGGGTCACAGGCTCGCTGGTGTGTTGCACCGTGGCCACCTTGGGTTTCAAGCAGGAGCTGAGATCCCACAGGTAGAGCTGAAAACTTGTTCCAGTCTCATGACGATATCCTCAAAATTTTCTGTGTGGGGCAATATCACTGGTTCGACCTTGCCACAGACTGCTGGAATTCAGTTCTGGATAAACCAGGATTTGAACTCGATTTGGTCCTGGTTGGCTCCTTCCTCTGAGAGGATTTTGTCGATGCAGTATGCTAACCATAACTGCTGGTGATTTTACATTGGGCTTTCTTTGGCATACCGCATAATAGCATAGGCCAGCATGATGCCAACTACACCAGGAGAACGAGCGGAAATGAGGGCTGTGGCAACGTCATCGAAATTTGTATTTATGAGTCACTGGGTTTCTTCTGGAAGTTTTCCCCAGAGGGTGAGGTTGGCAGTTTGTCAGAGAATCTGGACTTGATAGTCCGCAGGGAGACTAAGCACTTCACACTTAGAACGGATCTTTTCCAAATGACAGCTGAGGCTGTCACTCGGGCCCATGCGGCCTATACTGTCAGCGGTTTGCTGAACGGAGTAGGCCGACTGGAGAGGATGGTTTACAACCATTCATTGTTGGTCAGATAATGGGGGAAATACATGTGCACCAAGAAAGACGGCCTCTGCTGTGTCGTTGGCCACAGTACGGAACAACAGCTCATGGGTTGCTGCTTCTTTCAGCATGTCTTGCATGTGTTCCCAAAAGAGGGTTTGCTGTTCCTCTGTCATGCAGGACTTGGAGATTGCTGTCTCAATCATAGGATTGATTTCTGATTTGTCTTCCTTTTTTAGGACAGCAATGAGTGGAGAACATGTCCACCCCCCCACACTGTCATGGGGTTGCCATCTTGGTGATGCACATGTGAGTCACCATGTTGTAAGTGATGTTGGGGAATGCCATCTTGTGAGTCGCGTACATGGGGGTCACCATTTTGAGGGTGGTACTAGGTGCTGCCATCTTGGATGCATTTGTCATCTGTATCATCACCGGATGACACAATGTCATTGGGTGTATAATGGACTCTATCTGTTGGTTTGACATGACCAGCCAACACCTCTCTTTGATGGCGTAGCTTCGCCATCTTGGCTGTACATTGCATAAGACTAACTTTAGCATTGCTCTATCCTATACCTGTAGTAATCTCTTCCTGTAACACTCTATATGCAGCGCTGAGTTTGCAATTGTCCCTAAGCTCCCTGTCCAATTCACCGCTTACCCTTTTCAGATCCCTTCGCAACTCCTCATACTCATCTCGTAACGTCTCGTTTGTTTCACTCAACAAATCATTCATCTGCAATACTGTATATGCCTCTTATCCTGCTTCAACCTGTCACAGTCCCCCCTCAACATACATAACTCTTGTTCATTATGCTGTACAGCACAATGCAAAAGTGTCTCATTCTTACAGCGCAGAGTTTGGAGTTCTTCATCCATTTTCTGCTGTCTTTTTGATCATTCCAGTAGCCTGCAAGCCCAATTCTTTTTTTAGATCTGAGTTTTGCAGTTTAAGGGAATGAAACCTCAATTTGGATGCTTCTAAAGCAGCGAATAGGGCCGTGACCAACAGACCCTGGTGGGTGCGTTTCTTAGCCATTTGTCACGTCTCCAAGTACTGGGTGGAGATCCCTACCGGGTTGTCTGATAGTTTCACATCCAGCGCAAAGTCGCTTCAGCCACCATGGGAGGCAAGAAAGTTCGAGACATCAAGTCTCAAATCTACACAGATATTAGACATGGTAGGGAAACTCAAAATAACCCATCAGTGGTGCTCCGTTGTGTATCGATTCACATTGTTTAAACCAAAGAACGGTCGGGCGTCTGTACTCCACAATCCTACAATTCAAAACTACTGTGGAGCAAGACGAGAAATAGTCATTCTTGCCCGGTGTGCAGCCAGATTTTGGAGGGTGCTACACAGTGTACAGACCGGTGAGAGTGAATCTTCTTACAACCAGTCCAAATGCCACATGCATTGTGAATCACTGTGAACTCTGCTGACCATCTTCTCACAGTCACCAAAAATGTAGAGGATTATTACCTCTCAGGTCTTGTTGGTCAGAGGCTAACAGAAGAGACTATAGACAAATGGCATCAGTGAGTAATAAACAGGTTTATTACATAAAATCAGAACAAAGCCCTACATGGAATCTTACCTAGATACTGGGAGCCAGAGTATTCCCTATACCCCAGGATATAAAGATGGACTTGGAGCAAAAATGACTGACAACAGTTTTATACTATAGATAATTACTATAGCAACACATTCCACTTATGCACATTAGACGTACAAACAAGCCTTATTGGCTAAAATGCTAGGTGGCTTCTCGGTATCAAAGATATACATTTGTAGTAAGGTCAGTTAAAATTGTGAATACGAAGGATTCTTCCAAATCATAGAAAACAAGTGTGGTGTTACATAAATCTGCATGGTGGCAGTGTAGGCATACATAAGACTTCTCAGAAGATCAGAATATGTGTTAGAATCAGAACATAGTAATACATTATTAGTACATTGCATATATCTTTCCCATGAATCATAACAATAATCTCATAGATTGTTTCTGATACCTTACTCTTATATGGTAGGTACCCACGCCCTAATAGATTAGTACTGATTATAGCTCATATTATAGATAATACTATGGATGCTGTCAGGGGTGTACTGTAGGTTTCCAATATAGGTTAGGGGACCAGGCCTAACACCGGTGATGCAACCAACATCCCATTCCTTAAGAGAGAACACCTTGCTTCGTTGTGTCAACTTTTGGCTGATTTTGTCCTTCCAGCCACTTGGAATGGGTGATTCCCCAGACTCAGACATATTCAGTGACACCTCACCATCTTCTCCACTTGGGCACTTGGAAAGCATGATAGCAGTATCGGCACAGTAGACTTTGGCCAAGGTACACCCTCAGTTAACTCGGACATCTCGATCGGTGACACTATGAATCTGAACTACCACTTTCCGAGCATGAGCATGGACAGGAAGCACATTGGATTTAACTAGGAGTTCTTCAGGCAGCTTTTCTTCCTCAGGGAATCCAGCATTAGTATTTTATTGTTCACATCTTTGAACAAGTGGACCTCTCCACTGACGCTACACTGTGCGTTTGGGGGAAGAATGAGAGGTGAGGAGTCTTTTAAATCCCACAAGTTCATCTTTGTCACCTTTGGTGGGGTGCATCTGCATCTTGTACACCCTCTGCACCATGGCATGAATATATAGAGCTTCCCCAGTCTTTTGTGATTGCCTTTCTTGACACATCTGGGCAAGGCAGCTGAACATATGCATGTTAGTGCCAATTAATACTGGAATCCCATTGTACAGGATAGAGGAGGGACATACTAGGGCTATGATTTCCAGAGGATCTCCTACACCCACCACAGAAGATGGAAAAGAAAGCCACACTGGCAGAAAACCAAGATAAGGATACAATTTGCTTTGATAAACCTGACCAGGTGAAACGTGAGTACTTTTCTCTATCCACCATTGTGATTCCTTGTTCTTGCTGCAATAAACTTGTATCAGTCTCTGACATACATTGGATGTAGAGGTCAGTTTTTGTTCAAGCTGTTGGTGAGTTCTGTGACTTATTTAACTGAGTATTTGTTTCAGTCATGCTGAACCAAGTCCACGCAGTTTGCCTGTTCACAGACAATACTAAGCTCTTAAATAGAGTGGACTCACAAAATGGGGCAGACAACATGAAAGCTGACCTTAAAAAGTTGGAGAAATGGTCTGAGGTCTGGCAGACTGAAATTTGGTGCCAAAACATGTAAGGTAATGCACCTGGATAGGAGGAACCCAAGAAATAAGTATACACTGGGAGGACACCAACTTGAAGAAACACAGAAAGAGTGAGATCTCGGCATAGTGATTACTGATGACTTAAAGGTAGGAAAACAGTGTGAGAAGGCAGCACAGAAAGCAAATGGCATCCTCGGCTGTATTAGTAGGGGCATTACTAGTAGGAAGTGGGAAGTGATCATGCTGCTCTACAGGTCCTTGGTTAGGCTGCACTTGGAGTACTGTGGTTGGTTCTGTAGACCGCACCTCAAAATGGACATTGACTGTTTGGATACGGTGCAAAGAAGAGCTACTAAAATGGTGCAGGGTCTACACCACAAAACATAAGAGGTACGACTCAGGGAGCTAAATTTATACTCCCCCGAGCAAAGAAGAAACAGAGGGGACCTTATAGAAACTTTTAAGTATGTGAAGGGGTTAAGCACAACTCAAGCAGGTAATCTATTTCAGCACAACACAATGGCACGTACAAGAGGCCGTGATTTGAGGTTGGTGGGAGGCAGGTTTAAAAGCAACCTCAGGAAGTAGTTCTTTATGGAGAGAGAGTGGTGGAACCTTGGAATAGCCTGCCCAAGGATGTGGTAGCATCAAAGACGATTAGAGATTTCAAACTAAATTTAAGTTGCAGGCAACGTAAGAGGGGTAGTCTTTTTGGGCAGACTAGATGGATCACATGGTCCCCATCTGCCAACATTTTTCTTATGTTCTTATGTAGAGCAGCTCTCTACTGTTTCTGCTGATACGATTTATCACTTAATTCCCATACGTGCAGTCCATTGAGGGGTTGTAGTGGATGGTCAGATAAGTGCTGATTGTACCAATCCTTGAATATTATCATGACTTGGGACCCGCTGCCTAACATGGCTTGGGTCGGGTTGCCATCTACATGTACAGTAGTCTCCATAGAAGGTCCCACCATTTCTGCACAATCAGGAGGAGCCTTGATTTTTGGATGGGTGACCGCAGACTTGGCTATGTAAGGCTTGTATGGAGGTTTGGACTGAGGTTTTATATTGTTTTGTCTGACTTGGTTGAGCAGCTTTGCTGTCACTCTCCACAAATCTTCAGGGGTTCAACATATTCTCTTGGTGTGCAGAAGACATTTGGTCTGGGGTTAGGAGGTCGAGCAGGTTCTTCCACCTGTTTGCTGCTATTGTAAGTACCTGTTTTATGGCTATCTTTGGGCCGGGGCTCAGGTTCAGTTTCACTGGACCTTCTCCAGGATGAAGACTGGCGAGACGACTAGGCAAGGTCCTTTACCAAGGCTCTGAATTCCGTCATCTCTTTCAGCATGTTACCATTTGACTCTCCACTAGGGACTTGAACACTGGCTCCTTTCACAGTGGGTTGGGAATCACTAATGGCTTCAGCAGCATTAGCTTAAACAGTCTGATCTTTAACCATGTCCAAAGCAGTTTGGGCAGTAGCTTTCATTTCCCTCAGTTCCTTCAATAAATCTGTAAGCTGCTGGGTGTTGAGAGTAGTTTCTTTGTCAGCGAGCTTTTCAGGGGCTGAGACCACTCAGGCAGCACCCACATAAGGATCCTAGAACCCTTCCTCATTCTCAGCCCCTCTAATCTCTTTAATAAGCCAGCAATATGCAGAAGGATCATCTTTACAATCAAGGTAAAGTTACCTTGCAGGTAGATCCCAACAGGTAAAAATCTGTGACAAATTATCCTCTAGTTAACTGGTTCTCTCTGGGGTCTCTCAAGTGTCCATTTTGGGCTCCTTATTGTTCAGCATTTTCCTTAACTCTGTACCTTAAGCCTGCCCTGGTGATCTACTCCTATAAATGGATGATGTGGTGTTATTCGCCAGTAATCCAGACCCTCAGGCCTTAACCCATACTCTTCAAATTAATTTCTCAGCAGTAGAGGATTGGTTCACATGACACAAATTGGTCATGAACTATAAAAAAAATGAAGACCATGCTCTTTGCTAACCCACATAACAGACTTAAATCATCTGCGCTTATTATACTCAGCTGTCTGAATGCCCCCATAGAACAAGTTCAGACCTGTAAGTACCTCAATATTACCCTCAACAGTACCCTGTCCTTCTTGGATCATATAAGCATAGTCTCTAAAGTGGTTAACAGTAGGCTACGGATCCTCTATAGGCATAAACACTGCATGCCCCAAGAGGCCCTCCAAGCTGCAGTCACAAGCTCCATTCTCTCCATAGTGGACTGTGGACTAATCATCTATGGCGCAGCCACCAACATGGCACTAAAAAGAGTCCACATTGCCTTAAACAAAGCCTGTCGCCTGATCTCAGGTGCATACAGCAGGATGAATACATGTGACCTTTATTCCAGGACAAACTGGCTCAGCCTCAGTGATAGGATTAAGTACCACACCTGCCTATATGGGAAGAAAATTAGTTTGGGCCTTACACCTCCCAACTCCCAGTTCCTGCTAACCCATGACACTAGCTCACGTATCACCAGGAAGGTATCTAACCTCGCCTTCCATGTTCCCTTTCCCGGAACAAATCAAGCCCATCGATCCTTTAGCTACTGGGTTCTCAGTTGGCTAAATGACCTTCCAACTGGTATCCTTGATGTACCCACACTTGATACTTTCAAGTACCTCCTGAGAAAACACCTTGTTGCGCTTAGCCACTGTGACTGCTCTTCTTAGCCCCCTACTAACCCCCTCCTCTCTCATCCCCATCCTCATTATCTTTTCACCCTCCTTTCCTTTCAGCAACCTGACTGCTCTTACTTGTCCTCCTTCCCTCTCCCGCTTCCCCCCTGTCTGTCTTTCTACAACCTTGACTGCTCATACCTGTCCTCCATCACTTTTCCTACCTCCCATCCATCTGGGTGTTTCTCGTCCCTCTCCTACTCTTTTATCCAAAGATCTTTTGTCTTGCCTCCCCTTCTCTCTTTCTGACTAAGCCTACCCTAGGCTGACCTCACCTTAGCCAACAAAGCCACCACTGGCTGCATCGTTAACCTGTAGTACCTGCTAGTATCACAAAGGTCTTCTATTATGTTTACATGCTTGTAATATCTTGTTTATATTTCATAGATTTCATAGATTAAATCAAGCTTATAGTAGACTTACATCCATAATGCTTGCCATTTGTAAAGGCAGTAATCCTAAATTGAAATTTATATCTGACCCCCAAATTTAACCTCATTACTCATAACCGTATCTAAATTATATTTAAAAACATTCATATCTTTACTTGCAATTACTTCCACTGGTAGTGCATTCCAAGCTGTAATCGCCCTTTGACTGAACCAGTTTGTTCTAAGTAGTAGGTTCCATTTCTCTAGGTAGAGTTGCTTGGAATGTTTCCTGCTGCTAACTCTGCTTTAGTTGAAAACTAGACCTAGCTCAGTTCTAAGGATATTATCATCCATTGCTCTGAATAGTATGCACAAGTACCCCCTGTGCCTTCTATATTGCATGAATGAAGGTTGAGTGTTATCAGTCTTTCCTGATAAGATATCCCTTTTAGTCCAATAATAGACCTGGTCATTCTTCGCTGTACCGCTTCGACCCTTCTTATATCTTCCTTATTATATGGGGACCAAATCTGGACACAATAGTCCAGATGAGGTCTGACCAGTGCTACCTACAGGGGGAGCATTACTTCCTTAGCTCGACTAGAAATATGCCCGAGGATACAATTCAGTATTTGGTTGGCCTTTTTCACTTGGTCCCTACAGTGTATATTAAATTTAAGGTCAGGGCTTATGGTCATGCCAAGATCTTTTTCGTGATGTGTTTCAGTTAGATGTTCATTATTTAAGAAATACTTGCACTGTTTGTTATGAGAACCTAAATGCATGATTTTACACTTGCTAATGTTCAAAGCCAGTTTGCTATGCTCAGTCCACGAAAAAATACAGTCCAAAACTTTTTGCAGTGCAGGGGTACTGTCTATCCCATTCACCAGTGCTCCCAAAAGACAGTCATCTGCAAATTTTGACAACCAAATATTTAGTGAATCCAATTGCAATGAGGAAATATATATATTAAAAAGTATAGGACCCAGGACCGACCCCTGGGGCACCATTAACCACCACTCTCTGCTGACGCCCTTCCAACCAGTTGGCAAGCGATATTACTGCTCCAATTAAGATTTCCCTAATGTTTTAATTATATATATATATATATATATATATATATATATATACTGTATTAACCTCACCTAGTCTCTACAATCATGTATGCTCTTTGCAGCCGCCTCCTGAAACTTTTGTATATCTGCATATGTATTCTGTTTTGTTTTGACTGGTGTGGACTATCTTGTTTATATATAACAAGATGTATCTTGTTTATATATACCTGTATTAACCTTACCTAGTCTCTGCAATCATGCATGTTCATTTCAACTGCTTCCTGAAAATTTTTGTCTGTCTGTATATGTATTCTGTATTGTCTTGACTGACATGGAACCTGTGTGAAAGAGTCTCTGACTCACAGGTATTTGTAATCTGAGACCTTAAATAAAATAAATAAATAAATAAATAAAAAACTTTAGCTTAAGCATCAATACACTGGAAAACCTGGCAGATTTGAGAATGTGATCTAGTCTCACCCTGTTTAAGTCACTTGCTAGCATCCCACCTTTTCTGTGAGCTCTTTGCAAGGCCCTTTCCAAGCGAGTTACATAAGCAGGCAGATGTTCATTTTTCCACTGTTCAGTGGACTTGAATTTCCACATCAGGTCTTCCCGGATTCAGTAATCCCAAAGACACCTTCTAATGCAGATAAATACTCATTAGCTAAAGCATCAGGACTGATAGACCTTAAGAAATCCAATTGCTTCCAGTGCAGGATCCCTTCAACTCTCCATGAGCCTTTTCCTTTCCTGTGCCCGGCACATTGGCACTCCTGGACGGGGGATGCATAGTCCATCCAAGTCTCTAGATCATCCTCCCCAAGGGAGTGAGAATGGTGCCAGAGAATACTCTCAGTCTACAATAAGAGTCAAGGTTCACTGAGTGTATTGGCACTGGTGAAGGCACAGGCAGTGAGGGTACAGGTGAGGGGGCTGGAGAGGGAACCGGAGAAGGGTTTGTGGGATGACCCTGCTAGGGTCTCTAAAGTCCTCTTCAAATCCTCAAAAGCCTTCCCTCAGCTGCTAACAACTTTCCTAACTTTTTCTTTAGCCCTTCTGTTCTGGGTGACCCCCAGGTGTAGACACACTACTATGCATAGTGATTACTCTCCAACCCACCGGGGACTCCTCAGGAATAATAACAGGAGGTACCTTCTCTAGGTCCACCAAGGTGCTGCATTCAATTAATGCTACTATATTCTGAGCAAATAAATCAGCATGTTATCTCTGTACAGTGGCTTTACCAAAACAGTTAACCTTATTCATCACCTCCTCTATCATAACTTTGGTGGTGCCAAGGGGGATATCCAATAGCAAAACAGCATGGTGAGGATCAATCTCCTCAGCTTCACTCCAACAGGCGGTGCACAGCCATTTTGTGGGGCAGGATTTTAAACTTAGACCCAGGGAGACCTTCCATTTTTACGTTAACACTTATGCAAATCCCGGTTGCAATTTAGTACTTTGGCCACTGGGGGGGGCAGTCATCCCAGTGGTGCCGCCACAGATGTAACCCTGGTGCTGTGATATCAACGGCTACTACCCCTACCTGTTGGCATGAATGCAGGTTGCGGGGCCTGGGTTCGGATATAACAGATACTTTGGCCTCCTTACTAGCAGTGCGACTATAGTAATGGTGCCTCCACCCAGAGTAAAGCCTATGTGTGTAAATAGTAATGTGGGTACAGCCTTCTGGGTAGCCATAACCACCCACAATCCTGACTAGTGGCCTTACATAGCAAGTTTCACAATTACAGAATATGGCATTCAATGTACAACCTCCTGAGAGCATTAATGATATGCTCATATACACCACACTTACCAATAGGGGTCTGATCTCTGGCCTATCCCTGTGTGCCACCCTGTAAGGAAACAGTTTCAATACAGACCATGCACTTTTACAGTTACTAGCAAAGGCAAACCAGGTAATAATAAAATGCTCATGGGCCAGATTTAACATTAAAAAAGAGATCTGGTTTACTAAGGGGCAGGTTACAAGGAATGGCCAGGAATTTAACATAATGATTGGAGTATGGTAAGATAAATAGATTGCAATTACTGTTTATCAATTTAGTCTTTGAATTACTCAGTATATCACACAGCTGGGTACCCAGGGTGGAAGGGAGCAGGCCTGGAGCATTGCCACAGGTCGGCCGGTGTTGCAGCTAGTTCAGGCCCTTGATGGAAGAAAAGGAATTATTAGGCAGATGTAACAACTTTGTAAATAGCAAAACAATTGTAACCCTGAGCTGAATGGTCTGAAATCACAGTTGAAACCCAGAACAAAGCTAAAAGACAGATCAGATGATACCACATTTATTTGGTTGTTGCAGGGGGTTACCCTGGTTGTACTCACTGCACCCATACAGATGGATAGCTGGCTGATGACACCATGAACCTACTGGACCATCCAGGATTCTGATGGGGACCGGGGCCAACACGACTCACATCCTCTTCATGGCCTTTCCCTGTAGGTGGCTGCAACCTGCGGATTGCTTCTGTGCATGGGCTGACTCCCCAAGGATGGTCTCTCACTAGATTGATGATGGCACAAGTGCAGGAACAGTTTTTTAGGGCCATCAGTGGCATAGGCCCAACTGGAAAATGTCTTTAAGGCTTAGTAGTTTTACTGGCAATTGTTAAGCTGGATGGCCAGGACAGAAGAAACCCACATCAGTCTCCCTCTCTTGATGCATGGCAGGAAACTTTCTCCACAGAAACTGGCTTCACTTTTAAAGCAGAAGTCCCTGGAGCACTCACCACACTGCAGCTTGAGTCACCCTGTGGTGACTGAAAGAAACAAATACCTGTTCTCACGGTTTAGAACGGTTTCCCTTATTTGGCTCTAGGCTGCAGAAATCACACTGTCTGCTCTTTGCAGTCCTGGGTTCAATCGATCCTTCTTAGGAATCAAACCGGGTTTATAGGCGGCAAGACAGACTTTTCCCCCGCGACTATGTCGGAGCCACATGGGCTTCCACCTCTCTCAGATGCTCAAGATGATGTGCGCTAACAGCCTAGCTGCTGCAGAGATCTTTCTCTGCTTTAGGCAGTCCAGAACCAGTAATCCCTTTTGAGGATCCAAAGACTTTCTCAGGGAGATAAACGAGCCTTCCCCCTGCGAATTGTAGCTACACGCACTTGCTCCCTTCAGCTTGAGAGCTTGAGCTGGACTGGATCTCTGTTCAAACTTCAGTCTCACTGAAGTCTGGGATCTCTGTATTCTGGCTGGCCGCCTTTGCTGTCAATCACAGTCTGAGCGCTCCTATTGATGGGTTTAGGCACCAACAGGTAAGTTCACAGTTTTACCCATAAAGCACTATAATGAGGACTCCTTAGTTCCAATTGGTCCAATTGCAAGAGTCCAGGACCAAACATGGTAACTCCCATAGTGGAAGAATTGATAGTAGATAAAACTCATTTATACAGCAACAGCAAGGACTTAGAAATAAATATTTACAGTACATTGACGGGCTTCCTCTGCACCACTAAACAACAGCAGATTATAGTGGATTAGGGCTCTGCCTGGCTGGTAGCAAGCTCCATTGCACTCGGACTCAGCCCAGGCTATATACACTATCCATGCAGGCAGGAGCTCTTAAAGGGACAGTGCAGTGGCTTGGCCTGGCATACTCACGCAGAACAGTCCCAGGACATCACTGTACATGGATTTACTATCTCTTGCTGAACATGTGCCAAGCAATGAGCACTAGAGGAGCCCAGGTAGACACTCTAGGTAAGCCCCACAATTGGGGGGTTATGTGTTTTTTTATATAGTCTTACATCCTTTTTCGTGACTCACTTCCACTTTTGTCGTATGGCCAAACAAAAAAAGAATTCAGACAGACGAAAAAGGATCCTGATAACATGGCAAGTTTAACAAGCCACAAGTCCCTCTTTTTTACCCGGTGTCTAGTGGTACCCCGCACCCTCTAATTGCTGTTCTCATATTTTTCTGTTTCCCTGGTGTCTAGTAGCACCCCCAACCCTCCGATTGCCACCTCCATATTCCATGATGTTTCCCTGGTGTCTATTGGCACCCCCTACCCTCCAATTGCCATCCCCGTATGTTGTAATGTTTCCCTGGTGTCTAGTGGCAACGCCCACCCCTCCAATCACCATCCCCATATTTTTTTATTGTTTCCCTAGTGTCTAGTAGCACCCGTCATCCACACATCACTGTCCCCATGTTACACTATAGCATGTAATACAGAAAACCATCCCCCAATGTCTTTTTCCCTTAAAAAAAGAAAGCCGTCCTTTGCTGATCCAACCCTCCTACCTGACCTCCCACTGAGCACCCACCACCCTGCACTCCCACACCCCTGAACCACCACACCTCCCACACCCTCACTCATCTGAACAGGTCCCTGGACAAAGATCCGCCTTCAAGCGAACGACGTCTTGCTGCAGAACCGCCAACTGCAATATGAGAAACTAACGTAAGTGTGGTTCAATGTATTTCCTGGGGTTTTTAATTTTGATGCATATCTTTGTCATTTTTGCATATTTTAACCCCAGATTTTTAACATGCCCTTTTTGGGACCCCCACCTCATGAACAATGGCAGTGGAATTACACAAATCATGCCCGACAGGCGATTTTTGTGGTCACTTGGCAAAATCACCTTTAGGGTGAGATTTGAAAATGTTCACCACACTTGTTCATGAGGTGGGGTCATAAGAAGACTATGTTCAAAATTTGGGTTCAAAATATGTTAAAATGGCAATGTTATGCATATGCATTGAAAGTTTGCTACACTTGCTTGTAACTTTGGTACTTTTAAATATTTTAACCCAAATTTTCAACATAGCCATTTTTTTACACCACCTCATGAACCTGACAGTTATCATTTTTCAAATCCTGATCAAAATGTGTTTTCACATTTTTGGCATGGAATCACGTTTCAGTGCACAGAGTGACATTTTAGCAGGGATTTGAAAATCTTCAGTACCGGGTTAATAAGGTGGTGTTATAAGAAGGCTGTGCTGACAATTTGGTTGCTGTTTTGCTACAAATGCAAGTGCAGGGCCCAGACGGCCCTGTGCTTCCACAGCAACATACATGTATACATCTATGGAGGGATGGGCACATGAGGATAAAATTATACTATCTCAAAACGTAAAGAAATTTTTTGCAAAAAATGCATGAATGCACCATTTAGGGTTCTGCCTGAAGCAACAAAAGTAGGGAAATGTGGTTTTAGGGTTTCCAACCCTAAAACCCTGCCCTCACCCCTGAAGTGAATCAGGGGTGGAGTCTTCCTTGGCGTTGTCAATCCTAAAGCTCACCCTATTCTATACACTCCTGAAACATATGCACCTGTGTCGATCACATCTGAGCTTTCTTGCTACCACAATGGGGTGAGCTTTAGGGTTGACAACGTCAAAGAAGACACCACCCCTGATTTGCTTCAGGAGTGGGGCTTTAGGGTTAGAAACCCTAAAATCACATTTCTCTACTTTTGCACTTAGGCAGAACTCTAAATGATGCATTAAAGCAGATATATATGTTCTTTGCAAAAATTTACATTAATGCAGACATTAAGGTTGTAGAATGCAAAGAGCAAAAAGAAGAGAAATGAAAAACATTAGGGATTTGGGTCTCCAGAGTATTGGTGAATCAGTGGTGGGGTCGTACTTGGGTTTGTCCACACTATGGCCCGCTCCCTCCCCTCAGCCCATACTTCCTGTTCAAAGCACAAGATACATGCTCCAACTTAATGCCTCACAGTGATACAGTATGGACAACATAATCTGTTGGAGCTTTCTTCATGCAGGGCTCATATCACATTTGATCTCATCTGATCAGTGGAGGGTGGGCATTGGTGGACAACCCAAGTAAGACCCCACCACCAATACTCGGAGATCAAACCCTTAATGTTTTTCATTTCCCATCTTTGTGCACTTTGCAATCTACAACTCTAATGTCTGCATTAACGTAGTTTAATTGCAATGAATTTCCCTTCTTTTTCTGATAGCGGAACTGTATCTTCATTTGCGCAAAATGAGATAAATACAATATTAGAGACAGTCCTTACGTAGTGCATGGATCCAGCAGACCCTGGCATACATGTTGATACCTTGAGGGTGAGGTTCACTGACCCACCACAGGGTGTGGCATCCGCACCAAAACATTGCTCCATCCCTACCCAGGTTGGGATGGTATTGCATGCTGCAGCACCTTCCCCATCAGCCTTGTCCCAGTAAACCAGCTCACTCAGTTCACACCTGAACTCAGCTCACTGGCACGGTAAGGCAGTATGTTCCCCAGTGGTGCATCAGACATCCCTGCAAAAAATATTACTGAATACATTCTTTGTTTTTTAATATTTTGACCCCAAACTTTCAACATAGTCTTCCTATGACCCCACATCATAAACCCCATAGGTGAAAATGTTCAAATCCATGCTAAAACACCATTCCACTCCACAGGTGCAAAAACATGTTTCAGACAGGATGTGAAAAAATGATAGCTGTACTGTTCATGAGGTGGTGTGAAAAAATGACTATGTTGAAATTATGGAGTCAAAATATTGAAAATTACCAAAGTCATGCACTTGAATAGAAGAATTTCATTGAATGCACGTGACTTGGCCATTTTAAGGAATTTGTTCACCAAATGTTCAACATGGCCTTTTTGGAACCCCACCTCATGAACTCTGGTGGTGAAATATCGTTATTCGGTCCTGAAAGGTGATTTCACACAGCGACCTCAAAATCATCTTTCAGGCCCAATAAACAAAATGACAGTTGCAGTGTTCATGAGGTGGGGCCCCAAAAAGGCTATGTTGAAAATCTATTGAAAAAATTCCAAAAAATGGCACAGTTATGAACATACGTTCAAAACGCCATTAAAATACATTATACAGCACCTACCTTTATTCCTCACTTCACAGTTTGGCTTTGAAGAGTGCAGATGTGTCTCAGTCCTCAGAAGATGACAGCATATGACTTCTGAGTGTAAGTATAGGGTAAGGGGTGGTGGGTGCTAAGTGGGAGGTCAGGATGGGGAGGGATGCGGCAACAAGAAGGGACCATTTCTTTTTCAGGTTAAAAAAAAAGACATTGGGGGCAGTTTTCTTTTGCAGGAACAAACAAATATTAAATAAATTATTTTGGGACACTGGGGTGGGCTCCTCAGTGTCCCACACTAGTGGTGGTGGTCTTGCAAGCGCCCGACATGGGGTTGGGCCCCTCAATGTCGGCAGCAATTAATCAAAACAAGGACTATGCCGGGGGGGGGTTATCCAACACCAGGGGTGGGCATCTCAGTGTCAGATGATAGACAGACAGATAGACAGACAGATAGATAGGCAGACAGACTGCCACAAGGATTATTGCCCCCCTCCGTGAGCAGATAAATAAATAAATAAATAAACGAACAAACTGCCACCGGGGATTGGGGCCCCTGGTGTACAGATACAGCATGATATGGCAAAACACAGTCAGGATGGCAGGGCTTCAATGACGGTAGCCATGTCCCTGACATGCAAGTCACAAAAACAGCAGGGGTTGCACTACACGACTCAGCTGTCATTTGTTAACAACTTCTGTGTCATATAGTGCAACCAGCTGTTTTACCAAAATTCAGTTATCCACAGAATGTTGATTTCAGAGCAGTATAGTACTGTGGTCTAGGGCTCTGAGTGGCACACCTGGAGACCTGGGTTTGAATCCCACAGCCCTCACTTGCATACTGTGTGACCTGAGCAAGGCACTTAACTTCCTTGTGCTCCCAGGTCACACCTGGAAACAAGCTTCAGCTTAGTGTGCCTTTTCTGGTTAAACAATTCCCCTTCCCCCTCCCCCCTTTTTGAACTGCGGATGCTCAGAAACACAACATTTTTCTTTAATATTTTAAAAACTACTTAACAGCTGGATCTAAAAACCACAAAAGCACATACCTTGGACCAAGCTCTATCAAACCTGAATGTTTTGGCCCGGTGGTACTGAGGGTTGAGGCGCTGGATGCCACATCTTGTGCCATGCCAGCGACCTAGGTTTGGTGATGGACTTGGCCCGCCAGGGGTCGGCAAGGGGGGAGAGAGGGATTGAGCACCCAGTGGCGTCTCTCTCTCCCTCTCTGGGGAGGATGGTACATCTGTCCTGCTGCTATATCCGCCATCTCCCCAGGTGAACTCGGGACTGGCGATGGAGGTTGGGGCACACAGTGGGAGGGGCAGCATCAGCTGAGAGCCCTGGGAGGAGTTGCGTCTTGGCGTATGCTTCCCAATTGGTTCTCCTAGCGTGCCAGTGACTGAGGGGGTAGGGGCACAGAAAAGCAGAAAAATGGAGCCCGTCACTCTTAGGTGATGACTCCTCCAGCGCCGGACCACGTCAACAAGCCATCACCAGGGCAGACTCCATTGTGATCCACCAGCTCCACCATTGTTCAGGGGAAAGATAAGGGGCATGCCTTCCCTCACCCTGCCCGGGGAGTATACCGGGGCACCTATCTAAGGAGTCTCTGAGTGGGGGGGGTCACTCTAGAGGAGCAGACTCCTGGGGCGGGGAGGGGGCGATGTGAAGGCTGAGGGGTCTGAATGAGTGGAGGAGGGAGCCAGTAAGGCCAATAAAGAGCAATGTAAAAAAAAAAAATTAACGTTTCAGGGTTCAAAGCCTCCTATTTTTTAAGTTATCCAATGGCAAAAAAAAGTCTTACAATTTTCAACAACGGAGACTTTTATGATTTTTTGCACCTCTGTAACTTTGCCCCCACTAAAACGATCCACATGAAATTTACAGGATCAAGGGACCCTGGCATAAATGCTGAGCTTTCCAAATTTCATGTAAATTGGTTGAACAGGGGCAAAGTTATTAGGGTGCAAACTTTTGGTTTAACATAGAAGTGTTTGCTCAACCCTAATATACAGGCATGACTGCTCCTCTATAATATAATATGGCTAAGGCCAATAATCCATGGACAGGAAGACTTTTCTAAATGTTATAATCAATGGATTTTATTTAATAGCAGTGTCAGTGCCTCAGCAGGTTGCACACTCCTCTCTGAGGCCAGAAGATCAGAAGGCTGTGTGTTCTAGCCCCACACCAGTCACTTGGGTTAAATCCCAATACTGATGCTGTAGTGCATCATAAGGGGGGTGCTGCACTCCTGAGGTGCTATCTTTTGGATGAGACTTTAAACTGAGGTTCTAGCTGCCCATTGTGGTAGTAGTTCAGGTGAATGTTAAAGATCCCATGGCACTTCTCGAAAAAGAGCAGGGGAATTTTTTATTGAGAAATAAAGTATCAGGTAACTATAGACCCATCAGCCTGACCTCGGTGGTGGGAAAATTAATGGAGAGTATACTGAAGAAACGATTGGAGGTGTTCTTGGAGGGAGAGGAGGGAGGCTGGATAGTAGACAACATGGGTTTGTGCCAGGTACATCATGTCAAACCGTCTTGTGGAGTGCTACGATTGGGTAACATTGGAACTGAACGGGGGAAGTCTGTGGATGTACTATTCTTGGACTTTAGCAAGGCATTTGACTCGGTCCCCCACACTGGACTGGTGGAGAAACTGACGGGGTTTGGAGTGGACCCATTGATGGTCAGATGGATAGGAAACTGGCTAGCTGGATGCACATAGACAGTAATGGTCGGTGGGGAGCTCTCGAACCCTAGAGAGGTCGGTAGTGGGGTACCGCAGGGCTCGGTCCTGGGTCCAATCCTGTTTAATGCATGCATATCTGACATCAGGGTGGGTATAGGGAGTGAGATGAGTCTCTTTACTGACTACTCCAAGATGGGAGCAGTAGTTAAGGGGGAAGAGGGGAGGTTATCCCTGAAAGGGGACCTGGACACCCTGGAAAGGTGGGCTCACACATGGAAATTGAATTTCAATACCACTAAGTGCAAGGTGTTACATCTTGGGCAGGGAAACCCTAAGCACAGGTGCACCCTGAGAGGGGAGACACTGGAGACCTCATCTGGGGAAAAAGACCTAGGGGTCAAGGTGGATGCATGTATGCATAACTCTGAGCAGTGCAGGAGAGTGGCTAGCAAAGCAAACAGGATGTTGGATGCATTGTAAGGGGGATCATCTCTAGGAGCAGGGATGTGATTCTGCCACTGTACAATGGACTGGTTAGACCATACCTCGAGTACTGTGTACAGTACTGGAGACTGCACTTGAAGAGGGACATACAGCTTCTGGAGAGGGTACAGAGGAGGGCTACCAGGATGATTTGAGGACTGAGGGAGTTGACGTATGAAGATAGACTTGAGGAGCTCAGCCTGTTTTCATTGGAGGGGAGGAGAGACAAGGGGGGGACATGATCAAGGTCTTCAAGTACCTCAAGGGAATAAATAGGGTAAATATGGAGGGGATCTTTAGACTAAAGGAGGGAGGTATCACCAGAGGGCATGGTTTGAAGTTGGAAGGTGGAAGAATGAGGAGGGAAAAGAGAAGGAGATTTTTCACTGAGAGGGTGGTGGATCCTTGGGACGTGCTGCCTTGCAAGCTGGTCCAAATTTCCACGGTGGAGGGCTTCAAGAAAGGGTGGGACAGATACAGAAAGGGGATGTATCGGAACACAAGGGGGGGTAGGTCCTCGGTTCCCAACAAGGGATCTGAGGTTCAAGCAGACTCGATAGACCGTAAGGCCTAATCTGCTGGCAATTAGTATGTTAGTATGTTAATAAAAAACAAATCATGATACAACACATTTTCTCAGGAGAAAAACATAAAAATAAATCAAATACTGTAAGTATTACTTCATACCGCCCTGCCCTTGGGGAAAGCATTTAATACAGAAATATCCATCATGCACACCTATATAAGAACCCAAAATTCCAAATAAACCCATACAAAATAGAGAATTCATGCATTCTTCCCTACAAACAGAAAATCACAGTATGGGTAGTAACACAAAAAATCCTGTAATAAAGGAAAAAAAACAGAAGAAAACACATTGAAGAAGACAGGACTAGTAATGTCACCTCCCCCTTAATTTCACATTCAAAACCCCACAGAAAATCAACCCTGGAGTCATAAATGTATCCCAGAAACCCAAAAACCAAGTTCATCAGAAAATACACCATTTGAATCCCAAATTCCTCTAAGCATATATGTAATACTCTAATCACAATCCCATACATGATTTTTCTAACTAGACCTTTAATGGCTGTAGGAAATATGAGTCAAAAGGACCAATCCCCTCTAATCAGTGGTTCTCAAATGGTGAGGCCAGCCTCCCAAGGGAGGCCCTATACTGTTCAGGGAGGCCCAGTGAAGTCTGAGAATGTACAGTACTTAAATTTTAAGTTTTGAATGTTTGTGTGAAGGGAACAAGCAAACTAAATATAGATAATGGCAGGTGAATTTCTTTACTTATGCATAGACTGGTGACCAGGAAAGGCCCTGAGCCAAAGCTTGATTATACTGTAGGCGTGTATTTACATGTACATTGGTGACTAAGAAGGCACGCTGAGTCAAGGCTTGTTTCTACAGTAGGTGTCTACTGTAAATGCAAATTAGTGACTGGGAAATGCACACTGAGTCGAGGCTTGTTTCTACAGTAGGTATTTATTTTATATGTAAATTGGTGTCTGGAAAAGACACTCTGAGCCAATGCATGTTTCAGGTGTGACCTCGGTAAGGGTACAAGAAGTTGCTTAACAGGGTAAGGGGGAAGAGATGATGTGGCTAGGTTAGTTGTTCCAGATAGAGAGGAGGTAGCATAATAAGGGTCCACGAGTCAGAATAGTGGAGTGACAAGGATAACCCAGGGTGTGGGGTTTTGGGTGGAGAACAATAAGTCAAATAAAAAGAGAATATACTCTGTCAACATTATTAGTCTCGCTTGATTCCTGGTGTACTGTGCAAAAGTATAATAAATTTTTTCTAAGGGAGGCCCAAGATTTTTTCCAAATTTGAGGGAGGCTTGAAATCTGTTCCACAGCTTGGGGGAGGCTCACTATCACAAAATGTGAGAACTAATGCTCTAATCAATATAGCCATCAACCATATTTCTGGAAAAAGAGAAAACCTCTCCACCAGGCTTGTACTTTGTTCCTAGGATGCAACATGATATCCCTAGCATAAACCTCATTCAATGCAGTTTCACACAGGGGTACTAAATGACACATGGACATCCTCTTTTGTTGAAACTGCAGCTGACTGCTAGCATGCCAAAGATAACATTTAAAATAGCAAAGAACAAATTTAAAGTGGTATCAATCCACTATGCATTAAATTGGAATAATTTCCTAGAAACAATATGCTCATACCTGATAGAGCAGAGCCATGACAATCTCCACCTCCTAGCTAACTAAGTCCATAAACCTTAGAGTATGGGCATAACAACAAAAATGTTCCATTGTCTCCGTTTGATTAATACATTCTGGATATTTTATTCATTTATTTAAGAGATTAACTAGGCAGGCATACTGGAGCGGGGACCGCTTGTTTCCAGATGCGACCTGGGAGTTACAGAGAAAATACAGCAGGACAAGTACATACTTACAGGGATAAAACAACAAGTCCAAAACAGTTACAAAGCTGGACTCGCATTTGAATTCAACATCTATTACAAGGTTTAGTCCTAAGACCGTAGAGTATAGACAGGCAGAAAACATGCTGGTACACAATCATTTTGCCGAGAGTTTATACTATCATGGAACATTTAGATGCCCCTTGGTTGAAGGTCTGGGTTGCTGGTAGCAGTTGCATATGACAGAGAAATGGTCATGGAGGAGAGGTTTAAGGAGCCTTGGGGCAGGGGTGAGCCTGATACCAGCAGGAAGATCATTCCAGAGTTTGGGCAAGCGATATTTGAAGGCGGACTGGCCTTCGATGTGTGTGAATGGGACTTGGAGGAGCCTGGAGTGAAGCATCTGAGAGAGTAGGCCGGGGAGGATTGTGCCAACAAGGTTGAGCTGAGGTGGGGGGGAGGGAATTTGTCCAGCTATGACATTTGCGCAGTGTATCTGTCGTCGAGACTCGAGCGAGTGTAGTGCTAGGGAGCTGTATAGGTTACAGTGATGGGTAGTGGGGGGGCATTCCAGGATGAAGCGGCAGGAGTGAAAAAGGGTGTCCAGGCTGGCCAAGGTGGATGAGGGTGCTGAACTGTAAACCATGTCGCCGTAGTCAAAGATAGGGAGAATCATTTTATGCACTATTTCCCTCCAAACCATGGTGGGCAAGCATCCTTTATTACGATAAAGTGCACCCAGTCTGGAGTGCAGTTTTTTTTGTAGCGAGTCAATGTGGATGTAGAAATCAAGGTTTTGATCAAACCATACTCCCAGGTATCTAAAGGAGGTGCAAGACTCCAAGGAGGACCCGTCCAGGGTATGGAAGGTGGGGGGAGCAGCTAGGCGGGAGAGTCGAGGTTGTGTGCGGAAGGTTAGGGAGACAGTTTTCTTTGAATTTAGTACTAGTTGACTGGACCTGAGCCATTTTTGAATGGCATCAAAGTCTTGTTGGAGGGCTGCAGACACGTCCTCAGTGGAGGGGCCGGAGGCATACAATACGGTGTCATCTGCATACATTTGCATGGCTGAGTTTGAGCAGGTCAGTGGGAGGTCGTTTAAGAATATGGAAAATAGTAAGGGGCCCAGAACAGAGCCTTGGGGACCCCATGGTGACTGAGAGTGGGGATACTTGTTTGCCAATTTTACTGATTGTTGTCTGCCAGTCAGGTAGGCCTGGAACCAACTAGTGGCAGCCGTGGAAAATGAAAGGTTTAGGAGGTTGGCTAGAGGGGCAGCAATGGCAGGGGCTGATAGGTGGAGAAGTTTGGCATCCAGTCCTAATGGGTATTTGCCTTTGTTGGGGTCTAGAGAACGTAGGGCATGGAGTACTTCTGCCATGGAGACTGGGCGGAATGAGAAAGTGGAGACGGGGGGGGGGGAGTGCTGGAGTTGAGAGGAGGAACTGGGTGTGGGTGAGGTGATTGGGTGGTTTGTGAGGAGAGACAAAGTGCAGTTAGTAAAGAATGTGTTGAAAGTGGAGGCAACTTTGCTAGGGTCTGAGACAGTGTTGCCGAGGACAGAAACATAGAAACATAGAATTTGTAGAATTTGACGGCAGATAAGGACCGCTTTGGCTCACCTAGTCTGCCCATTTTCCTACCTAACAGATAAGCTGCAGATCCTAGCTAACCAACAGCTTACTTCCTCTTACCCGCCACTAGGACTGCCTTATGCCTGTCCCATGCATTCTTGAAGGATGGATAGGGTTGGGGTAGGCGGCTGGGCTGGGGGAGTAAGAGGGGTTTTGATGGTTTTCCAGAAGTTAGATGGGTGGCTAAGGTTGGAGGAGAGAGCCGACTTGAAATAGTTCTTTTTTGCCTGCCGTATAGATTTGGTGCAGGAGTTGCGGAGGGTGCGATATGTCCAGGGATTCTAGGAGCAGGTTTGCTTGGGTTTTTTCCAGGCCTGGTCCCTAGCTCAGCAGCTGCCGATGATGTTGGCGGTGACCCAGGGGAGATGGAAGCCCTTGACCCTATTGCATCTTAGGGTTGGCGTGATAGTCCCATACTGCAAGCCAGTTGTCTCTGAACATGTTGAAAGCATAGTCAATAGTGGGTGCCATCTGAATAAATGACCAGTCGACGTGGGCAAGGTCATTTAGAAGGGAAGGTAGACAGAGGGATTTATAAGCTCTCGTGAGGAGTGTCTGGGGAGTTTGCAGGTCTGTGCACTTTCCTGACCATATAAACCATATGGTGATCACTCAGGAGTCAGGAGGAGACCTGCTTTAATTATCCTGTGAGGGTGGGTTGTGAGAGCTCAGTCCAGGAGTGAGTGCTTTTAGTTTTGAGTTTAGTTGGGTGGGTTGATCAATTTGTTGGGAGGGTTTAGGGAGTGAACTTTGCTCCGTAGTTTAGAGCAGTCTTTTGCTAGCCAATTGTAGTTGAAATCCTCGAGGATGTAGAGCTACGGCAGACTTTAAGTTGCTAGGTGGTCTAGGATGCTGGGCGCAGGGGTAGCAGGGCGCAGTAAGTCCCTGCCACATACACCAGGGAGGAATGCGGTACAGCAAGCTTAATCAGCAAAGATTCTATTTGGGGTGTGAGTCTAGGGATCTGGATGGGGGTGAACTGGAGCCTGGTGGATATGTACATGGCAATGCCACCTCCTTTCTTCTTGCCCTGTCTGTCCTGCTCGATTACTGTTGTAGCCAGGGATGGCTATTTCTGAATCAGCATGGTGTGGTTTCAGCCACCTCTCAGATATAATACAGATGTCTGGGCGGAGGGTTAGGGCAGTGAGCTGCAACTCGGGTACTTTGTTTAGGAGGCTGCAGATGTCTAGGTGAAGCAATCTGAGGCCCTTGGGGAGGGTTTGGGGGGTAGAGTGGGGCGATGGACCTGGGTTGGTTTCAACATCCCCGGCCAAGAGGAGAAGCAGTGTGATGTAATGCATGGAGGCGTTCTATGCATATCTGGACTTAAGCTTGGAGTGGGTTGTTTGTGGGGTGGAGAGGGAGGACGAGGTAGCTAGGTTGCGTAGGATGGATAGGCCTGGAAGGAAAGAGGGAGGATGGAAGAGCTTAGTGCCCATGTAGGGGTGGGCATATGTGGCTGGAGCTGTGAGGTGGAGGTAGATGGGGGCATAGAGGAGATGACACGGTGTAGAGGGGGTGGAGGTTTGGGTCCTGCATGGGCTGGGTTACTGGGGTTGAGAGGCAAGAGGAAAAGCTAGGGAAAAGAGTGGTATTAGGTAGAGGAGCATGGTTGATGTGTGAAAGCATGCAGCAACAAGCTGGGACTCGGTGTAGAGGCCGCTAGTGGTGGGATCTTATAATCTGCTAATCTGAAAGTGGGCTGATAGGTTCTGGTGCATCACCTGACTATAGCTGTATAAGTGAATGCCGACCAAGGGTCATGGTGGGGGCAGTGGGGAGCAGCGCACAGCGCTGGCAGGAACAAAAATCACACGCTAACTCCAGGCACAGGGAGCTGTGGTCTCCTGCCTGCTCTGCCTTGCTTCTGTGCTCCAGTGGAGGGGCTCCTGCTGTTGTCCGGTGGGAGGCGGTTGTCTGGGAGGCCCTCAGGACCTCGTGGGGTTCCTGGGGAGGCAGTGTCTCTGGCCTCGCATCACACTTGCTTCTGTGCTCCGGTGGGGGCTCCTGCTGTTGTCTGGTGGGAGGGTGGTTGTCTGGGAAGGCCCTCGCGTCCCTCGTGGGGTTCCTGGGGGAGGGCAGCGTCTCTGACCCTCGCGACCCGCTTGCTTCTGTGCTCTGGTGGGGGGGGGGGAATATGGGCAGTTTCCCTCTTCTAAAGCTTTGTGCTTACTATTTCTCTTTACCTTTAATCTCCCATGTGCACATAACCATACAATATCCCACATCTGATAAGGGATCCTTTTAGTCATCAATTGATTTATTACCAAATCCACGTTGGTGGGTTTACACCCTTTAAATTCTATATTTCAGGCCCTATAGTATCTAAAATCTGATGATATAGTGCTTTCCTCGATTTGCCCTCAATATGAGACCTATGAACCCCCCATTTATATATTTTTTGCAGAGAAGATCTAAAACTATCAGGAATCCTCCATTTAGGAGTTATTCTTAAAGGCAGCTCACTCCATGTTTGAAAACAAGAAGCTAAATTATTTAATAACCAAGTTGTTGCCAATGAATTTGTCTGCTTGACAGCCACCTGAAGAGACCCAGACCAAAACATCGTATGAAAAAAAACCCACAGAATTTATCATATTTAGGCCCCCCTCTATGTTTAGGTGGGTATGTCTCTTCACGTTTTACCAGGTTAAGCCATGAACCCCAAAACATTTGGGAAAAATAATCTCAAAAGTTACGTTTCACACTTTATAGGTAGAGGAAATACAGAACTAACATATAGTAAACATGGCACCAAAAATTGTTTAATAATAAAAATTATTTTTGTCTTAGAAAATGTTCAGTTTTTCCACCTACTTACCTTCCCCATACAAATACTAAGACTACCCTCCCAATTCTTTTGTGCCATATCCCCATCCCCCCCCCAAAAAAAACACCTAAAATCTTAATGGGATCCTTTGATATTGTGATACCTGCTATCTGAGATACTCCTATATCAGTAGTCCCTACCTGTATTCCTATACTCTTCTGAACATTCAACTTTGCACCAGAAATGCTACTATATTGGTCAATGTCCTGTAGCATAGCAGCAACGCTTTCCTCATTTCTAAGAAACAAACATAAATCATCTGCATAAGCCACCAGTTTTATCTCCTGGGACTCATGATCTTCCAAAATCCCCTATATCCTAGGATTCCCAAACATATGTCGAACCAAAGGGTCAAGAACAAAAACGTACAGAAGAGGGCTCAAGGGACAACCTTGCCTAACCCCAAGTTGTACTGGGGTTCATCATTCCTCTTTCCCTGCAATAGAGGTGTAATCTCAGCAGACCTGTATATCAACTTCAGCCAATGAATAAAATGTACAGGAACCCCATAGCAACCTAAAATGTGAAACAAAAAATCATGACTCACTTTATCAAAGGCTTTGTGCTGATCCAAAGACTGCACAAAGTCTGGCTGACCCGTTCTACTACAAAATTCTACCACATCTCTAATGATTGATAAATTTTCCTTTATATTCCTATCTGGAAGGGAGCAAGTCTGGACTGGGTGAATCTAATGCTGTGCCACCTGTCGTAATCTTTTTTGAAGTACTGTAGTGAGTATCTTAAAATCAGGGTTTAACAGACAAATCAGTCTCCAACTGTCTCCTAGCTCCTTTTATAGAGAAAACAATCAACCATCAACCCTTTAGAAAAATCTGGATGTATTAAGTTCTGAGAAAAGAAATAGTTAAATACTTTGGCTAAACAAGGAGCTGTAATGTCACCGTAGACTTTATAAAAGGAATTTGATATTCCATCACTACCAGGAGATGCTCCATCGTTTAAGGTATTTATAGTATCTAGTATTTCCTGAGAAGTTATTGAATTTGTCAATATACTGTAGTTGTGTCAATAGTGTCCAAATTTGGGATTATCATACCTTCCAAATACTGCTGTATATCTTCCTGAGATACCTCAAAAGATTGATACAAAGAAAATAAATAGTGTTCCACTTCCTGTCTTATAGCTCTTGTAGAAGATAAGGTTTCCCCCTGGGAAGTCACTATTTCTGTAATACTGGAATTAATCCTTCTATCCTTACAGGCCTCACATAGATCTACATAAGGAGTTTTTTGAGATGTGTCCTTAACTCATTCTTTCTGATGCCGCCATTTTGGGTCAGGTTAAACAATGGATGGTTTTGACGCCATATGGCGCTAATGGGTATAATGAGTTTTAACTTAATATATTCCAAAAACCGTAAATTCAATGTTTGTTTTCCATATTTTTGAAACATTTCTGTCAGATCTTGTTTCGTATCAGCCCACCATACCCCTACATCCTCATATAAACCCAGCACAGAAATTCTAGCCATTATAATAGAGGTAACTTGTAATCTAAACCCTGGTTCCTTAAGGATGGAAGTGTTCAATCTCCATCTAGTGGTGAAGGGCGAGATTGTTTGATTTATTGAAATGAAAGTTCTCAGCAAAAGATGATCCAAAAATTCTATTGGTAAAACTGAAATAGCACCTATTGATAACTGTTTAGAAACAAAAATATAATCTATTTTAGAGTTTAAAGCATTTTTCACAAATGTATGTATAATTGGTGGGGAAGCACATGAGGATCAATCAGTAAGATCAGTGGTTCCCACTAACTTCTGTAAGGCCACAGAGTCACAATACACATTTTTACCTCCCAACTTCCTTGTCCGTACATCCAAAATACAAATAGTCACCTCCCAAAAACACAGCCTTAGTAGTTGCTAAAAAAGGCTGAAGCTGATTAAATAATGCCACTCTATTAGCCTTCGTCTGGGGTGCATATACAGAGATGAACCTGCAAGGGATATTATGCCAAACCCCATCCACTAGCAGAGCCCTACCAGGTATAATGTTTACCAGCTTCTGTAAAGTAAACCTAAACCCAGAAAATAAAATACCCACCCCATCGGCGTGATCCTGACCAAAAGACCAGTATGAAGGCCCCCAAACCCAGTTGTTTTGGCTAATTGCATAGCAGCATATGAATGTAGCCAGGTTTCTTGTAAAATGGCTACTGCAAACCCATAATCATGCAATAAAGAAAGAACAGCTGATTGTTTCCTAGTATTTCTAATACTGTAAACATTTAAGGAGGCAGCTGAAAGGAAGACATGTTAACAAATTACCCACTCCCCAAAACATTAATATGGTTTCTTCTTTGTCTTTTTTATTTTTTTCCTTCTTTTCTTCAGGTAGTTGGTCAATAACTATAGACCCTGATTGTGAGGAAGCATCAGACACAAATTCTTCTTGTTCTGAGTCCACCTAAGTTTTGGAAGATAAATCCTCATATGGATTGTCTGTAACGATTTCTCCACCTTCCACCCCTACTTTTGACAATCTCAAACTCCTTCTTGTCCCTGATTTAATCCAAGTTTCCTGGGGTTGGGGGGGCGAGGCATAATGGACGTTGTAAGGTTTTTTGTTTGTATGGAATTTTGATTTTCAGTTTCCATGGATGGGACTGCCACCTCCTCAACTTGAGTCTCAGCAGGTTGCTGAGGTGGGGAAGGGAGGGCCAAAATATTTTCTTCTTCTGGAACCCCGGCATTCATATCCGGGTCTGAAGGGGGAGCAGATTTAACCCTGGATTCTGCTGACTGTGGTCTGGGTGCAGTATGCTCTGGGTCGCCTGCCAAAGAACCTGTCTGGGCTTTCCTGATTAACTCATCAGAATTCACCGCTCTGGCTTTGTTGCGGGCAGCCCATGGACACTCCTGGAACAGATGACCATGTGCATCACATAAATTACATCTTGAGTGGTTCCTGCACTGAGAACTAGTGTGGTTAAATTCCCAGCAGATACACAGCGTAATTTATCACACACGTTTGACAAATGTGTCCTGGCCCTACATTTATAGCAAGCCTTTGGTTGGCCCATGTAGAAACACACTCCTTGGTCTTTGCCTCCCAAAAAAACTATTTGGGATGTGGGAAATCCCCTCAGCCATTTGTCGAAGTTTCACCCTAAAATGCCAGCTCTCTGTCCAGAAAGCTTCTGAGTCTAGAAGGGCTTCAGATGCACTGAGAACTTCACAGCGCTGCTGAAGCCAATGATGAATATCACAGATGTGTATATTTTCATTTCAGAGCATGATCATAACCATTTTTATCAGAGATTTCATGAGGGGATGGCAAAAAATGGGGTCCACAAAGGGGAAAACCGACATTGATTATACAGTGTCCAAAATCTCTCCAGACCTGCTGGTGTCTGCAAACTTATATTAAAATTATCTTCGCCTGACACATGTATTAAAGTGTATACATCTTGGGCTGTAAACCTCATAGAGTTTTTCAAAAGTGTGCACCCTACATACAGCCTATCTGGGTGCACTTCAAGGCCTCCCTTCTCCGAGGGGTCAGCTCTGATCTATTAAATAGATCTGAGAATTTAGGGCGTGAGTCAAAACTTTGCTCTCTTTGTGGAGTTTGCCCATGTCATTGTGAACCGTTGTGAGAAGGGGAATCCGAAATGTTGTTTGGAGCCTGATTTGGTTCTTCGGGAATCGCAGTACTATCTGGCTCTATAGGGTGACCTTCAGTAGTAGCAATAAATAGTGGCACAGAGGGATCTAGATTTCGTTTCGCATCAGTTCGTAAGACATGTTCCTGTAGAGGTACCTGTGCCAGCATGATGTTCTGAACTGGAACCATGGAGTCCTGCACTGCCACAACTGAAATTTTTACAGGTTGTTTAGCCACCAAATTACCAGATACCTTATTCATGTTCCAGTCCATCAGGGGGTCCATGACTATAGTAGTCTCCTGGTTGCAAGGTGCCATTTGAGTAGATCTTTAAGGCCCTCCTACCACCTCTCCCATATGTGACCCCCCCACCCGTAATAATCCTGTGTCCAGTAATGTATCCGAGCCTCCACCTTGAGGTATCCCCACAGAAGATGCTCACGAAGAAGGCCTATGCTGTGGCGTTTGACTGGACTGTTCGGCCGTAAGCCAAGGCTCAGTTCCCGGCTTCAGAATTTCACTAGCAGCAGCAGCTTTTCTGGGGGGAAATAATATCATCTTTGATCCTGTCTGGCCCTGCAGCCTGAGAATGAGTTCGTGCCACATCCCAGTCTTGGTCTTGGATCCAAGTCCCATCTGCAGCTGATTTCCAGCCCGCTTCCCCAAGTGTTCTGTCCGGAGACCAAGCATCACTCCCTGAAGACCTTTCAAGCTCTTATATTCACATCTCAGAAATTATCACTGCAACTGTTTCCCATGACCATAAGTTGTCATAATGTAACCTGTACCATTTAACCATGAATGAATAACTCTAGTACTTGTTTCCTCCTTGGCCCTGGTCTGTCATCATGCTTTCATGTAACACCTTGATGCCTCTGTCCTCCCTTTGATACTGGTCTATCTTTCCGCTTTCTCCAGCCTTCTTTTTCTTAACTCTATACTGCACTCATCCACAATCTACATGCAATCATACTATAAAGTCCTAACTCCCTTTCCCTCTCCCGTAGACCCCCACCACCGCATCAGTTCTACCGACCTATCCTTGGGACTTCACTTCTCACAATGTTTATCCTTCACTTACGTATTACATGGGGTACCCCATCTGCCATTAGTTGGTGGTTCTCCAAGCCATTTTCATGGCTAGTACTAGTGACTGCCCCTGGTAAATGAATAATTAGTACTTCTATACAGAGAACATGGTTTATATACAGTTGCATGGTTTAATGGTGGACCTGCCCCCTTGTATTTGAATCCTCCTCTGTAATGGCTTGCCTTGTCTTCCTTTTATCATTTGACTCCCCTATTACTGCACCATTGTGTTTGTGTTTATATACTTATTTACATGTATTTATACTGTATGTTTTTATAATGGATGTTAACCAACCCTGTTCTAACCAGGTCCATCTTGTAAAGAGCTCTGCTCAATGATGTTCGCCTGGATAAATAAAGATTTTAATTGATTGATTGAAGGTAACTCTGAAAGCCCAAATTGTTTCTTTATATGCTTGTAACCCAACTACAAATGGGGTTCTCAAAAGTCTTCCTCGAGCTTGCCTAAATGCTCAGTGCCAGGCTGGTGTCCTATGCGTTTTATCAATTTAAATGTGATGGCCAGAGAGTGCCTGTATAGCCTCTGTGTACCATCTCTTTAAAGAGCTGCCTGGATTGCAGTCATAAGTAATCTGAGAGGGAGCTCTGTTGAAAGATGTAACTATCTGCTGAAAATCATTAGAGTGATAATGATAATGTAGTTTGTCTAACCTGCCTTCTTTTGCAGCAAGGACTGTTTTGTTTATCTCCATTATCTTGGTCCTGGACTGCGAATTGGACCAATCAGTACTGGTGGGAACTAAAATGGAGCTGGACTACAGGAGCTGTCTGAGTCAAAATCTGTAGGAATTGTAGTTTGGGGCTTTTGCACCTATTTGCACCTGAAGGAGATCCTTTGTCGTGACTAACAGGAGGATCAGCCAACTGAACCTTTTGGATCTTGGGAATTTCCCAGGCTGCTGCAGCTAGTTTCAGTTTTTGAGCTGAGAAGTGAAGAAGTAACAGCTCAAGTGATTTTGAGCAGTAGTTTTACATGGGAGAACTGTGAAAGGGCTGAGTTTAGCCTGCCTGTCTGCTGTCCCTGAGAGGGGAAATAGAGTTTATTCGGACTGAATCCGAATTGCGAGGACTATTTAAGCCACTGGACTGTGACCAGGCTTTAACCTGAAGAAGACCGAAGATTTGTTGAATGCGATTGGCCTGTCACGATTTCTAGCTGCTTTTGAAGCCTCAGTTTGTGCAGAGACTTTGCGATCGTGACTGGAGAGCGGTTTGCCTGGTACAGTAGAGTTTCCTTACATGTAAATGTGCAGTGTATTGAAAGTGGGTCATGATTTGGTTGCCCACTGTGTGAACTGTGTTCTGCTTGCTGGTACCATAGAATCCTTTACATGTAAATGTGCTGTGTATTGAAAGTGGGTCGGGATTTGGTTCCCCAGTGTGTGAACTGCGTTCACCTTGCTGGAAGCTTTATCCAGCCTAATCAGACTGAATCCGCGTTTATCTCCATTCGGCCTGGGCCATGCCACACTGGCCCTGCCAGACTACCCCACTGCACAGAGAAAGCCACCAACGAGAGACCTGCTTGGGGATCAGCCCCCTGCTCCACACTTGAACAGGAACAATGCCTCGGTGAATCGTGTGGGCCCTGCTTCTCCTGGCACTCCAGATTAACCACCTGCTGTCTCGATTTTCGTCCAGCCTATGTCCAGTCTTGGGTATCATGAGTAATCATCAGGGCAGCTCCTTCAACAACAGCCTAATCTAAAAGTGTGTCATCTGATTGTCTTGTTGTTTCTTTTCATGAACTGAGCCCTCTGGCTCTGGATTACAAATATTGTGTGTTTTACATGTTGTTTCTTCATCACAGGGCCACAACCAGCTGCAATGTTCCTGGCTAGCCTACCATTCTAAATCTGGGTGCCCAGAGTGTGTGACTGTTTATGGACCCTGAAGGGCATGCATAATGGTTTGATTGATAGAGCCTTTAAGCAAATTAACCTGATTATGCCCTTCCCTTGTTCAAACCCCTTAAATAAATCAGATCTAACTCTTTTTTGCATTTACCCTGACTGTGGTTTCAGTTTGTGCAAGAGTACTATACTGCTGATATTTGCTGTGTATAACCTTGTTTTACAGGGGGTCCCCAGGGCCGGACCAGAGGAAAGCCCTGGTGGTAAGTGCAAACTGTGTGGGTACTTGTGTGGTGTATCAGGGGTATTGTGAAAGTGATTATTGTGTATTTTTCTGGCCACTAGTAAGGAAAAAGGGGATTACAGTGTCCCGGAGGGCTGTACCCAGGTTAGCTTGACCACTACCAACCCTGACCTCTGGGTGGAGGCACCTGTTTCAGAACTCAGGCTCCTTAGCCTGCTACTAGCCAAGCAGGCAGGGGTAGTAGCCCCTTGGGATAGCCACCTAGGGGTTGCATTTTGAGGCTCACTGCTGGGATTTTGTGCCTTCTAGTGGCTAAAAATTACAAATTACTGTTGAGGATTAATGGCTACCCCAGTAGAAATGGCTGTACACCAGTTGGTGGGGTGGTGTACTGGGCAGGAGATCGACCCCAAAATGCTGTACTTATACTGGATATTCCCTGGGTACCAGTAAAGACACTGTAGAGGGAGCACTCTCCAAAGTTGAATATTTAAAAAACCTTGTGGTGGTGGGTCGAGAGGCTGATTTGATCACCCAAACTTTCATAGCCTTGGAAGAGTGTAGTGACCTCGTGGACAGCTCTATAGTGCCACAGACTATTGCCCCAGACAGGGTTCCAGCTGCTTGGAGAGTGATAACAAAAGACAGTAAAGACCATGGAGAGGATGAGCTCCCACCATTATCTGAGACTTTTGAGGAGAAATTTGCTAAGTTGTTGCTGGAGGAAGAGAAAACCATCGAGGACTTTAAGAAACTATTCCTGCCACCTGGGGGTGTTCCTTCCCCAACACCCCCTTCCACTCCAGCACCTGTTACTGCCTCACCTTCTGTGCCCATGCCAATGCTGGCCCCTATACCTTTATCTGCCATTACTCACAATTCCTACCGAAGGCTGAGAATCTTCTCAGGCACCCTCCCCACCCCAAGGGGGAGGATCACTGGGAGATCTGGATAGACAATGTTGCCCCTCTAGTACCTAAATGGCAATGCTCCGAAGCAGAGTAAGGAAAGAGGTTGAGTGAGAGCCTCCAAGGTCCTGCCCTGGCTACCATCCATGCCAAGCGGGCCAATAACCCCGAAGCAACTGCACAGGACTATCTTGATGCATTGGAAAATGTGTATGTGAGCCCGATTCAGATGAGGATCTGTGGTGAGAGGTAGAAATGCTCAGCAGTACCCAGGGAGCCATTGTCTGTGTATGTACCCGGCTTGAAAAGCTGCTACAAGAGTGCCTGAGAAAGAGTAGTTTGCCATCAAATGAATTAGGTCGAACTAGGCTGGACTGGATCCTTAAGTCTGCTCCGTTTTCAGAATTGTTACTGCTTAGTTGCGCGCTTGCCACCCGACTGGAATTGCCCCCATCTATGAGCAAATGAAACAAATTTGGGGGTTGAGCAAAGATGATCCCATGGAGGAATTGCACCCATATCTGCTGCTCGCATAGTGATCAAGAGTGATCAGTCAAGTGAGGCTCAGGGGCAAATGTTGGCATAGCGAGCACTCTGAGAATGCAAAGGACTTCCCACCCTGGGCCCAGCATTGGAAAGATGAGCTACTAAAGGAAGTCCGAGAGTTGAAGACGGTGCCTCTGCAAGGGTTTCCCCCATGCAACATGATTCTGGTCCCTTTCAGGATGTGACTGCCATGGAGTGGGGTTGCACCCTCAGGCATCCGCTTCCAAAGGTGGCTCCAAGGTTGAGATCACCAGATTGACTGCCACTCTAAAGGAACTGTTAAGACATGTTGCACCACTCTCACCATTGCAAGCAGATACTAGACCCCAATCTCTTACTACTGCTTCAGGTCCTCATATGATGTTCTCTCCCAGGATGACCCAGGAGTCTATCATTTGTCACAACTGTGGAAAGGATGGCCATATGAAAAGAGAATGCTGTTCTCAGAGGGACTTAGAAAGAGCAGTAAACAGACTCCCAAGGGGAGCTTCAAAAGCAAATCAATTGCCAAGGTGTGCCGAAATGACTGCAGTGAGAGTTTGAAAAACCCTAACTCAAATTTATTTGTGGCTAAATCATCTGTCCAGGCCTCTGCTACTGCCTTTCCAGACTGGCCTAAAATAGTGGGCCCTTCAATGGAGACTATGGTGACTGTGAATGGTATTCATACTCAGGCTGTGCTTGACAGTGGGTTGCGAAGTGACCATTGTATTCCAAGACTGGTATGACAAACACTTATCTGATGTGCCTTTGCAATCCCTGGAAGGCCTACATGTGTGGGGCCTGAGTGACAAGTCTTATCCCTACCTAGGGTATGTCCACCTCTGGTTGTCTTTTCCTGCAACTGTAATGGGTGTAGAGAAGCGAGTAGAGACACCTCTGGTTGTCTTTTCCTGCAACTGTAATGGGTGTAGAGAAGCGAGTAGAGACACTGGCCCTAGTGTGTCCCCTCAACGGACTGTATGATGGGGTCCCCCTGTTAATTGTGAAAAACGCCCATATATGTTTGGGAGACTGGCGCAACTCTGTCATGAGAAACAAGGATGACTGACTGGGAGGGCCCTGAGAATTCCGGCTCTGATCAAGAGGGCCTATGATTTGCAACTGAAGCCTGAGGAAGTAGACCAGGATGAACCGGTGGGGATCGAAGAAGGATCCCGATTCAATGGTACTGGCCTCTAACACCCAGTGTACTATTCAATGGGAGGTCCGCCTCCGGAAAGATGTCAAGAAAAAAATACTGATGTTGGATGCGCTAGGCGATGAAGGAAAATTGCCAGAAGGATTATTGGTCAAGCCCAGCATCTTGCTCTGTCGCCCATGCCTGTGCATGACAAGTGAGGGTCCAGAGTCACAATGTGTCAGATTGGGAGATCTGGGTGAACAGAGGGTGCACCCTAGCTATGGTACACTGCACAGACACTGCAGTACTGCCCAGCAACAAGGGGAGAGTGACCCCAGACTTGTTTGACTTTGGCGGCTTCCCATTGCCAGCTGAATGGAAGGCTAGAATTAGTGAGAGACTTGTCCAGAGAGACCAAGTGTTTTCGTCGAAGGAATGGGATGTTGGATGTGGCCAGGGTGCAGAGCATCACATACGCCTGCATGACGAATGGCCATTTTGAGAGAGGTCCCGACACCTAGCCCCAGCAGACATAGATGATGCAAGGAGACACCTGCAGGAAATGCTCACTGCTGGCATGATACAAGAATCCAGGAGCCCATACGCCTCTCCCATTGTGGTTGTGCGTAAGAAGAATGGATCTGTGAGGATGTGTGTTGATTATTGAACCATGAACCAGCAGACCATCCCAGACCAATACACTATGCCTTGTATAAAAGATGCTACCAGATCCGATGGCCTTGGAAAACTGTGAGAAACAGCCTTCATCTGTTCTTTGGGGTTCTCGAGTTTCTGAGGATGCCACAGGGATATCGGGCACCCTGGCCACCTTTCAGTGACTGATGGAACGTCTGCGGTGGGAGATATGAATTTGCTGGAATGCCTTGTGTACTTGGACGATGTCACTGTGTTTGGGAGCACCTTAGAATAGCATGTGAACAGACTGTTTAAAGTCCTAGACTGACTGGAAGACTTTGGCCTCAAGCTGTCCATTGGCAAGTGCCAGTTTTTCCAAAACTCCATGAAGTATGTGGGGCACATAATATCAACAAAAGGGAAAGAGACCAATCCCAGTAAAGCTGAAGCACTGAGTATTTGGTCCCAGCCCCATAATCTAAAAGAACTACGTTTCCTGGGGTTCTGTGGCTACTACCGCAGGTTCATAAAAGACTATTCCAAGGTGATTCTCCCACTCTTGAGCCTTACCCAGGGTTACCCTCCTTCCAATCATAAATACAAAAAAGTGTCCGTTAAAGAACCAGAAAAAGTATACTTCCACCCAGGTGAACTCTTCAGGTCCTGCTGGATGCCCGACTGTGAAGCAGCCTTCCATGAGATCATATACCAGCTCACCCACGCCCCCATCCTCACCTATGCTGACCATACCAGACCCTATGTGCTGCATACGGATGCTAGTCTGCAGGGTCTAGGAGTGGTGCTGTATCAAGACCATGAGGATGGCCTGAGACCAGTAGTTTACACCAGTAGGAGCTTGACCCTGTCCGAATGAAACTACCCTGTACATAAGTTAGAGTTCCTTGCGCTAAAATGGGCCATTGTTGACCAGTTTCATGAATACCTCTATGGGGCAAAGATATTGGTGAAGACTGACAATATCCCATTGACCTATGTACAGACTTCAGCTAAGTTAGATGCCACTGGGCACCGGTGGCTTTCTGCATTATCAACCTATGATTATGCTGTCGAATACAGTCCAGGCCTGAACCATAGTGATGCTGATGCCCTATCATGAAAGCAACTTCCGAGAGCGATTGGTTCAGGCTGTCTGAACCTGACATTCGAGCATTGTGCCAAAGTTTGATAGAGATGAGTGGATGTCTGTGGACAGAGTGGACTGTTTAGTAAGATTCTTGGGCCTTCTGACACCTGCATACCAGCTGCTTATTGCCACTTCTCTGCTCTAGATATTAGTGCACCACCTCAATTTGACAATGACAGCATTCAGTGGGCTCAATCCCAAGATCTTATGATTCAGCCAACACTTGATTCCCTGTGTGCGGGGAAAGATGTCTCTAAGCTTCCACTGACTTGCGAACTGCTTTATTGTTTAAAGAAGGCCCCAGATTGAAGTTGCTCAATCAGTTGTTGCATAGAGAGACAGTAGATCATAGTGGCAAAGTAGACAAGCAACAATTGGTCCTGCCCATGGCATTTAAAGATTTGGTACTGAGGTCCCTCCACAATCACATGGGGCACCTCGGTATTGACAGAACCCTTGACCTAGTATGACCTCGCTTCTACTAGCTCAAAATGGGGGCCAATGTTGAACACTATGTAAAGACTTGTAGTTGCTGCCTGCAAAGAAAAGCCCTGCCTCAAAGGGCTGCCCCCCTTGTTAATATTACTACCAGCGCCCCCATGGAACTAGTCTGCATAGACTTCTTGTGTTTAGAACCTGATCAGCGGAACATTGACCATGTGTTAGTGGTTACGGATCATTTCACACGGTATGCACAAGCTTTTCCCACCAAAGATCAAAAGGCATCTACCGTGGCCCAGGTGTTAGTAAAAATTTCTTTATCTTCTATGGTGCCCCATTGGATTCATTCTGATCAAGGCAGAAACTTTGTCGCTAATGAAAGAAATGCTCTCTCTCTCTCTATGGGGCACGAAAGTCAAGAACCACCCCCTATCACCCGCAGTGAGACCTTCAATCAGAATGTTTTAACTGCACCCTTCTAGACATGCTGGGCACCCTCCACCCAAAAGACAAGCATAAATGGAGCCAGCAGATTAGCAACTTGGTACACGCATACAACTGCACGAAAAATGATGCTACTGGGTTCTCCCCCTACTGCCTCATGTTCAGGAGAGAGGCCCGGCTGCCAGCTGATGTCTGTTTTGGAGTCTCTCCAGATGGGGTCCAAGCCAAAAACTACTTGCAATATGTACAAAAACTAAAAGCTCAATTGAACCATGCCTATCAACTGGCCAAGACAATGGCCGCCAAGAGAAATCTAGCCAACAAAGAGAGGCATGATAAAAAAGTAAAGGCTCAAGAGCTTCGACCTGGAGACCATGTGTTGTTAAGCAATTTGGGACTGCATGGTAAACATAAAATTGCTGATCGGTGGCACCATATTCCCCATGTAGTAGTTGGAAAGTTGGATGGTTTACCTGTGAAGAAGGTGCTCCCAGAGAACAACTCCAAAGATGTCAAGACCATGCACCGTAATCACTTGCTACCTATCGGCCAAGTCATGATTGAGGCTGAACCCCCAGAAATTGAGCCCCCTGGGCCGGTGACTCATGCTGCTGCAAGAAAGAGACAGAGGCAACCTACCCCAGTGGTCACAGATTTAAGGTTTCCTCTGCAGGAGGCCCAGAATGATAATGACTGTCAGTCCACTTCTGACGAAAGTGAATACGACCATGCCTATTACCCCTCTTATGAACTGAGTCAGCTGTTTCAAGGTAACCCCCTGATAAATTGTGGGGATGAAGCTGGGCCTTCTGGACTGCCATACCACCCAGCTTCGTCCTTGGAGCCAATGCTTCCAGAAAGTGAAATGCAAAGTATCACATCTGAAGATGTTGAGTCTCTCTGTATTGTGGAACTGTATGATTTGCCTGAAGTAGGGGCTGAGGGTTTGAGTCTTTCTGGTGGCATACCAGAACTTGAAGAACACTATGAGAGTGCTGACCACTCCCCTTCAGTGCCTCAAAGCTTGATTGTGCTTGACCCTTCGCAAAATTAGTCAAGTGTTGTAGAAACAGAGCCTGCAGAGCTAGGAGCCGACAGTGCCCCAAGTTTGGATGTTCCCTCCCAGGCATTGGCACCCCTCACACGTGACGAGAGTCCCCAGACCAGTGCTGAGAGGACAGAGACTGTAGTTGTCCCCCTCAGAAAGACTGGCCGAGCTGTCAAGCCAGTAGTATGCCTCAGTTATGATTCTCCCAGGAGGCCAGTGGATTTGCCTCTCAATGTGGTGCACAGAGGTGTTTATGTCTCACCAAGCTCACTGCCCAAATTGAGCTTGACAGCCAATTCCAGGTTACTTGTATCTCCCTTTCACCATGGTGCCCCTGCCCACTCTAGCCCCAAGTTAGCTAATAGGGAAGGGCCCCCTCTTGCATTGTTTAAGGTACAAGAAGTTGTTACCTGATTCAGTATAGTAATGTTCAATTTACCTGTGTGAAATATGCACAATGTGTTGTCAGAATGGATATAGCATCATGAAGTGTAGTGAATATGTATCATAAAGTAATAAGTTTATGTTAACTGATGCATGATGGTACAGACTTGACGGGGATGCCAAGTTTTCTCCAGGAAGGGAAGGGTATAACCCCCTAAAAACAGGGATTCCTGAAAAGTCTTCCTCGAGCTTGCCTAAATGCTCACTGCCAGGCTGGTGTCCTGCATTTTAGCAGTTTAAATGTGATTGCCAGAGAGTGCCTGTATAGCCTCTGTATACCGTCTCTTTAAGAGCTGCCTGGATTGCAGTCATAAGTAATCTGAGAGGGAGCTCTGTTGAAAGATGTAACTATTTGCTGAAAATCATTTAGAGTGATAATGATAATGTAGTTTGTCTAACCTGCCTTTTTTGCAGCAAGGACTATTTTATTTATCTCCACTATCTTGGTCCTGAACTGTGGACTGGACCAATCACTACTGGTGGGACCTAAAATGGAGCCAGACTACAGGAGCTGTCTGGAGTCAAAATCTGTAGGAATTGTAGTTTTGGGCTTTTGCACCTTTATGCACCTGAAGGGGGAGTGTAACCATATAGTGTACCTATGTCGTCATCCTAACTAACCTGCATATCTTTGCATGTGCGTAATATGTGTGTACGTGGCACCTAGATTGCCTCTTTCATGCTTACCCATATAATGGCTCATGTGACCTGCCAGAAAACCCAGGCATTGTATAGTAATAACTGCATAAACAAGGCCATATATGGTGTTGCCCTTATATGGATCTAGCAGAAACCAATGTTAGATACAAATCCCAAACATGCCCAAACATGTCCAGACATGTTTTGCCTAGATACAGGTGGCGTAACCTGACAAACTGATCCTATTGGTGCATATGTAATTCTGTGAGGGAAGGGGGAGAAGGTGTGTGTGTATATATATATATATATAGCTTGCTTGTTTCACTGAAACAAAGAGAATGTAACACAACGGCTGTATAACATCATGCGAGGAATAAACACACTTTTACTCTTCCGACTGTGTCTGTGTCATCTGTACTGTACTGTACCACCAGGTCCTGAGATAATACGTTGCTTGGAGGGCCCCATCTTAAATTCCTCTGCTACAATTGGTGCCATGACTCAGATAAGCTTTTAAATGGGGAATACCGACTTGGGACTTGACGTAGTTTGTCTGTGCCGTAAGTTGCCCTGAGGCGCTGGATCCTTGAGAAGTTCGAGTGCCACGGGAGAGACCGATCACCTCAACCAACCACGGGGCTCCACAAGGTAACGTATGCTCAGAGATTGACAGGTGCAAGCATAGAAAAATTGTATACTAGGATCCTAGAAGTAGTTCTTTCTAAAGGTAATAGTAATCAACTGTTAACTAGAGATTACTGTTTGAACTCATGAGGCAGAACTCTAGGGGACAAGATATAGGCTAGAGACCACTGTTACTTGCAAGACAGGGCTCTGGGGGGGTCATAAGTCTAGCCCGTACAGGGTCACCACTGGTGCACAAGGGGGTGACACTCTGTCCAGAGTTAGCAGTCGGGATAAGTATCGGACCGTGGGATAGTACCCCCAGAATTAATCTGTAAACACAACGCAGTATAGTTAGCAATGGAGGTAGAGATACACAAGTATCTGGGAAAAGATGCAAGTTAGATGCATACGATGCCTCCAGAGGACAAGTCAGTCCGAGAATATTTTAACAAACTAGTGCTGGATTGCAACTCTCGACCAAAAATGAAAAGAGAAGCTAGCAAATGCTGTACAAGGTCTGTGGCAGTGCAGCCAAGAAATAGCTCACCGATATCGTAAGTCAAGAGCTGCATGAACAACAAGACGTAATGACCCAACCACGGTTAGAAATAGACAGCCTAAAGGTACAAATAAATCAAGAGCCAGAGCCACTACAAAAAGAGAACCAGCAGCTAAAGTCACAGTTAGTAAAAGTACAAGGGGACCTCTGTCTTTTAGATAGGGATCATTCTATTTTAAAAATAAAAGTAAACCAGCAGTCGCAAGAACGTGCTGCTGAGGAGCATAGACAAAATTTTGAGAACAATGAACTACAAGAAAGAGTTGAGGAGTTATCGGAATTGCTAGCAGAGTGTCAGAGCAAGTTGAAGGAGCGTGAGAAAGAGGAGGAAGAGAACAAAGAAAGGGCTGTCGTAAAGATGGCGCCCGTCATCACGAGGGGCATCGCTGCCGTGGGTGGTGGTACCATGTCTGACGCAACTAGACAAAGCCAAGAGGAGTTAAAGCTTTTGTTAGAAGGAAAAAGAAACCGGTATCTACTACATCTAAAACATGCCACTGAGAGGGGAGATGCGAGGCCGGTAGAACAGTATACCAAACTAGCGGGGCATAAAGAAAAATTAGATAAAACATGGACCTGCTAGACAGAGACACAGAAGCTAGGCAAGTGGTGGAGAGAGCTGCCACCAATCCAGTACTCCCATCTCAAGGAAGAGGCGGAAGTAATTACAGAGGAGTCACAGAAAATGACAAAGGGGGTTGATGGAAATTGGACACCCACCGGAGAAAGGTCCAGATTAGAAAAGATAGTGACCAGGCACAAAGGGGATCAAACAAACCTGGGGCCTGAAGTTAGGGACCTGACTATCAAGGAGTTAACACAGCTAAGTCAGGAAGTGGGAGCCATTGATCACAAGACTAATCTGGTGGAGCTAAAGAGAAAGTTAAAACAGACTCAAAATACTATGTGATTGACTAACAAAGATGTCTGCTGCATCGTCATGTTTAATCTTAGTCCACATTTGGCAGAGGCGATGCCAGAGGAGGTGTAAGGCACACAGCGGGATGCGCCCACAAAACCCCAACTCATGGGCAGATTGTAATGAAATAGTGGATGCCATTAAACGGGCAAGGGGAGAGCCGGCACGATAGGAAGTTGACTGGGATAAAATATTACAAACCAAGCCGACGACAGGGGAAGAGCCGTGGGCATTCATTCCCAGGTTCTTCGAAGATTATTAGCGACACGGTGGGCAAGAGTGTCCCACCGAAGAGGATCCGACCTCTAGGGATTTGTGGATCCGGACATACGACCTGGACCCCACCCTAAGGTCTGTGCTAAAATGATCAAAATCACATGATGAAAGGCTAGAGTTACTGAGAGACATACCTCAGCAGCGGCGCAATAAGGTGGCCATGCTACCTGGGTAAATGAGGGTCCCAGCAAAAACCCAGTAGCTGGCAAGTCAAATTTAATGTGCTTTAATTGCAAGCAGACAGGACACCTCAAGAGTGAGTTTTGGGCCAGGGGTGGAGGACAGGAAGGAAAGGGCCCAAGACACAATGCAAGTTAGGGGAGGGTCGAGGAAGAACAGCCAATGGGCAGACAAATTAATGAGGAGACACGGTACAAGACCTCCTCGACCGCCTACAGGTAGTCCTGAGAGCATCCCAGAGAAGGGACAGGGAGGCACTCCTGGATGATGATGATGTCATCAGAGCAGCTTAGTATCCGGTGGTGGACGAGGCAATAGGAGGCAGAGGTCCAGTAACCTGACGCTAAATGGGTATGCGCTTTACATGCTGATAGTCAGGGGAGGCCTACAGCTAAAGTTACCATTAACGGCCATACTGTAGAAGCCCTCATAGACACTGGAGCAGCCATATCAATTACAAATGTCAGCATACCCTTAGACCCCGAAAGACCACCAATGAATATAGAGGGATGTACAGGACATACCACAGAAGGGTATTGGTCCCAACCACAACACATAAGGCTGGGAGATACACCCGTGGGCCACCAAGCCTTCACATGGGCGGAGGGGGGGTTCACAGAAGGCAACATCATTGGTAGCAATTGTCTAACTAAGCACCAGCTTGTCATAGATCTTAGTAATCGATGCTTATGGAAACTAAATGTTAAGGGTTTTTAACCAATTACTGTTGATGAAAGTTATGCTTTAGCCTCTGTAAAATCAAATGCTGCAACAAGTGTTAAAGGCTTGGAGACACAGTTAAAGCACCCAATTTTAAGCAGATTATACGAAATCATGAGATGGTACGGGCACAAGCGGCACAGATTGTGGACAGGTAGCTACATAAAAATAGCTGTAGAAGGTCCATGTCCAGGGCACACTAAACAGTACCCGATACCAAAGGAAGCAGTGAAGGACTCAAACCAGTCATCCAACAGCTGTTGCAACAAGGAGTCATTAGGCCTGTGTGCTCAACAGAACAGTCCCATCTGGCCAGTGTTAAAGCCAAATGGAAAATACCGCTGACCATCGATTACTGTAATTTAAATAAAGTGACCCCTCAGGTTAGCCCTGTTACTAGTTCCAATACGGAGATTTTTAACAAATTACGGCCAGAGAGCAAATTCTTCTCTGTCCTGGATTTGGCTAATGGGTTCTGGTCTCTGCCTCTCAGGGCAGAGGACCAGTATAAATTTGCATTTACTTTTGAGGGTAAACAGTATACATTTACTCGATTGCTACAGGGCTTCCACTCAGTGCCAACCTTGTTCCACAGGTACATAAAACAAATTCTGGAGGAAGAAGGGTTGGGAGACTCAGTAATCCAATACGTGGATGACCTCCTGCTGTAGAGCCCAACAAAGGAGGATCACCTAGTGCTGCTGGATAGGGTACTAGGCTTATTGGAAAGGAAAGGATTAAAGGTAAATCCAGACAAAGCACAGATTGGTGACCAAAAGGTCACCTTTTTAGGAACCATTATTTCTCCCCACGGGAGATGAATAGACCCTGCCAGAACAGCGCTTAATCCAGACCCTACCATTACCAACTACCATTACTGGCTTAAGAAAATTATTGGGTATGACACATTCTGTAGGGATTATATCAAGGGTACTCAGAGATTACAAAGCCCTTATATAATATGTTAAAGGATCCCAAAGGGCCAGTATAAACTCATCTGGGAGGGAGAAGAGTTATATTGTTTTAATAAGTTAAAAAAGGTGCTACAGACCGCGCCAGCCTTAATCCAAGCTGATTACTCAAAACCATTTATCTTACAGGCCAATGCAACTGATGACACCATCGTTGCTGTGCTGTAACAAAAACTAAATGGAAAACTAGTACCAGCCACCTACCTAAATAGGCAGCTATCAGAGGTAGAGAGAGAGAGAGAGAGAAGGTTTAACATGTGCGAGAGAGCAGTCCTGGCCATTGCTTGGACTGTACAAGCAAGTGAGGTGACCACTAGGTTTAACCCCATCATATACAAACTACACATACCCCTTTAAAATTGTTGTTAAAACAAAGTCAAGGAGTTAGCCTGACTCGACAAGCAAGGCGGCTGTTAGCCGTGCAAGATAAAAATATCACTGTTGAGAAATTGACAGTGCCACACATGTTACAGTACCTGGATTATTATTAGGGAGAGCCACATGATTGTGGGGAGGTCCAGCAAGTAGCAGCCAGAGAGTCACCTTTTGTGGATGGGCGTGGCACAAATGGCTATAACACGGCTTACGTGGATGGGTCAAGGTATTGGGAACAAGGAGTCCCATATGTGGGTGCAGCAGTGTATCATGACACCGGGTGTTACCACCTAGAGGACAAAAGACCCATACACAAACAAGGAATATTAATAAAGCTGTTACCAGGAGACTGCTCCCAATTTGCTGAATTGGTAGCAATCTATGAGCCATCCTGGCAAACCCCAAAGGCAGGTTAGGCATACATACAGACTCACAGTTCGCAGGGGATCACTTACTACCTGGTTACCCATATGGGCAACAGAGTGTATGAAAACAGCTACTGGGGGCAATTAGCTTTTGTAAACTAAAAGAACATACAAAAGACCAGGCCAGAATTATGGGTCCTGTTGACCAATGTAAAAGGTATCAGATAAGACTGATTGAATAATGATACTGCACTTGATTTGTCTTTTCAGATCCCAACACCATGTTCAGTTACTACTGCTGATGGTGGCCCATCGCTGAGAGCATCTCCTGAGGTACAAGTGTCCATCAAACCAATCACCTAGTTGTAGACTATGAGGACACTGCCTACTTAAAATAAACTATACATGGCAAGATCAAATTCCTGTCAAGTACTGGAAAATAATTTGGAAACTCAACAACACTCAAGTTGCAGCCTCAAGATGGTGCGTGAGGCATATTGGACTGTTAAGCTAGTAAATCACATACTTGTGCCTCACACTGGACACCCCACGAGGATGGGTTCAGCCAAAAACTGGAACTCTGGTGTTGGAGAAGGCAGCCCCAAAGATTCAAGCACCTGTCAAGTGACTATATATCATTGTACCGTAATCCATCTGATAGGATCACAAATGGGTGTACAGAAATATGAGGCGTGAAAGTAATAGCAACTTGCACAAATGACCTATGGCGAACTATACTAGTACAGAAATAACATGATTGTTAATCCTGCCACATGTCCCAACCTCACAGCAGGACGGAAAGTGGGCTAACATGAACATCCACTGACCAGACTCTTGTAAACGATGTACAATATGTTAGACTACCTATTAGCTTTAATTTTTCTGGTTAGGACCTAAATAGCACAAGTGATTGTACCAATTCAAAGGTATCAAAATGTTATGCGCTTTCCATGCTCGAGAAGGAGGGTTTATAATTACTAACCAAACCCAAGGCCCACTTAAGAGGAAAAAGAGGGACCTGTTGGGTGATATAACGGGACTCTTTGGTTCCGGAATGAGTATCTGGAATAGGGCTGATTTAGAAGCCATCAGGGAACACCAAAATACTGTAAACCAACAGGAGGAGGGAAAAGTCTTCCTCCCATTGGCAATCAACCAGGCTGGGTTGGCAGCTGAGGAGCGACTGACCGTATACAACATGCATGACATAGCTAAGTTGTTTAAACAGGTTAAAATAAAATAAAATGATATCATAAATGAACATAATAATGAGGTAGGGAACGCACTATAGGAAAACTATAATTTGTTCTGCTTATGGATCTTATGTATTAACTACTGTAAATAAGTTGTTACAGCAATTAAGTAACCACAAGTTACCTGATCAAATATCGGATGCACAAATCAAATTATGGTATTGCCCCATGTGTCGGGACATCAAGGGACTCCACTGTCTGACCTCTTGTGCCCATAAAAGGCCCCCTCCAATTTGGTGGGTCAGAAAAGTGGCCAAAATATATGTAAGGCCACAAGGGTTTAAACCAAATAGTACGCTGGCGGACACAATGAATGTGCTTCTCAATGTAAAATTACCACAAGTACAATATAATGAGCAAAAATATACCAATATTGTAAAGGTCCACTCCCTGAGTCAGCTCCAAGGGGGCTATTATGCATATCGAGTAAACCCACCAGACATACTAGTGCAAACCAAAAGTGGGTCCTGGGTGGCACCCAATCTACACTGCTGTGAGGAAGTAAACAGCCAGTGGGTATGCCAGTGTGATGTTAAGTCTCAAAGCCAGCCAGTTTGTGGAGAAGTTCCTATTAGGGAGGCAACTAACAATACTGCGTAGTGTCCAGTTCGAGTACAAAAATGGAACACTCAACGTGTAATCTCTACCTATAACTCTACTAATCAATATTCTATTGTAACAAATGTTAAAACATTAATACATCATGGCAAAACATGTTCTATTACCCAACCTAACTTCTGTTTTATACCCAAGGGTGATGTGCAAATTGGAGACTATACCTTTCACCCTATATCACAGTATAAGCCAATCCAAATTAATATCAGTATTCAAACTCCCCATCAGGAGTATCAAATTAATGACTATGCACCCACATTTGGAGCACCAATACAACCGCTTACCCTAAATGTACAAAACCTGCTAGATTGTAAGGATACCCATCTACTCAAAATTGAAAACTCAGCACATAAGGTACAACTTAAGGTTCAGGAAATACTTAATGATGCTGATAATGAACACTTGATATACAGTACACTGGGTGGATCTTGGGGCATTTTGACGTTCAAAACCCTATTAATGCTACAACTGACCTTGGTAGCCATTTTAATGCTCTGAAGTGATGTTATACCGGCACCATCAAAGACATGAGACGAGATACAAATGTGTTGTGGACAGAACTTGCAGAGCAACCATGTTATAATTAATAAAAGTCTCTGGACTGCATATTTATAGGAAAAGCAGCCCAAAGGGTCCATAAGAGAGCTCCTATGGAGGACTTCCACTATTGCACAGGGGACCTAAATTGTATGAAGACATTTGGCTACCTCCATAGGTACAAGGGGATTGTAACAATATAGTGTACCTATGTGTCATCCTAACTAACCTGCATATCTGCATGTGTGTGTATGTGCACCTAGATTGCCTCTTTGATGCTTACCCGTATAATGGCTCACGTGACCTGCCAGGAAACCCAGGCATTGTACAGTAATAACTGCAAAAACAAGGCCATATATGGTGTTGCCCTTATATGGATCTAGCAGAAACCAATGTTAGATACAACTCCCAAACATGCCCAAACATGTCCAGACATGTTCTGCCTAGAAACAGGTGGTGTAACCTGACAAACTGATCCTATTGGTGCATATGTAATTCTGTGAGGGGAGGGGGAGAAGGTGTGTATATATATATATGCTTGCTTGCTTCACTGAAACGAAGAGAATGTAACACCAATGGCTGTATAACATCACGGGGGAATAAACACACTTTTTACTATTCTGACTGCGTCTGTGTCATCTGTACAGTACTGTACCACCAGGTTCTGAGGTAATACATAGCTTGGAGGGCCCCCATCTTAAATTCCTCCACTACAGGGAGCCTTTGTTGTGACTGACAGGAGGATCAGCCAACCAAACCTTTTGGATCTTGGGGAATTTCCCAGGCTGCTGCAGCTAGTTTCAGTTTTTGAGCTGAGAAGTGAAGAAGTAACAGCTCAAGTGATTTTGAGCAGCAGTTCTGTGTAGTTTTGCATGGGAACTGTGAAAGGGCTGAGGTTTGGCCTGCCTGTCTGCCTGCTGTCAGTGAGAGGAAAATCAAGTTTATTTGGACTGAATCCAAATTGTGAGGACTATTTAAGCCACTGGACTGTGACCAGGCTTTAACGTGAAGAAGACTGAAGATTTGCTGAATGCGATTGGCTTGTCCCTGGTTTGTGCAGAGACTTTGCGATCATGGCCGGAGAGCAGTTTGCCTGGTACAGTAGAATTTCCTTACATGTAAATGTGCTGTGTGTTGAAAGTGGGTCGTTATTTGGTTCCCCACTGTGTGAACTGTGTTCTGCTTGCTGGTACCGTAGAATCCTTTACATGTAAATGTGATGTGTATTGAAAGTGGGTCGTGATTTGGTTCCCCACTGTGTGAACTGTGTTCTGCTTGCTGGAAGCTTTATCCAGCCTAATCAGACTGAATCCGCGTTCATCTCCATTCGGCCTAGGCCATGCCACGCTGGCCCTGCAAGACTACCCCACTGCACAGAGAAAGCCACCAATGAGAGACCTGCCTGGGGATCAGCCCCCTGCTCCATGCTTGAACAGGAACGATGCCTCAGTGAATCGTGTGGGCCCTGCTTCTCCTGGCACTCCAGATTAACCACCTGCTGTCTCAATTTTCGTCCAGCCTGCGTCCAGTCTTGGGTATCATGAGTAATCATCAGGGTAGCTCCCTGCAACAACATCCTAATCTAAAAGTGTGTCAACTGATTGTCTTGTTATTTTCTTTTCACAAACTGAGCCCTCTGGCTCTGGATTACAAATAGTGTGTGTTGTACATGTTTTCTTCCATCACAGGGTCACAACCAGCTGCAACGTTCCTGGCTAGCCCACCATTCTAAATCTGGGTACCCAGAGTGCTTGACTGTTTATGGACCCTGAAGTGCATGCATAATTGTTTGATTGATACAGCCTTTAAGCAAATTAACCTGATTATGCCCTCCTTGTTCAAACCCCTTAAATAAATCAGATCCAACTCTTTTTGCATTTACCCTGACTGTGGTTCCAGTTTGTGCAAGAGTACTATACTGCTGATATGTTGCTGTGTATAACCTTGTTTTACAGGGGTCCCCAGGGCCGGGGAGAGAGAAAGCCCTGGTGGTAAGTGCAAACTGTGTGGGTACTTGTGTGGTGTATCAGGGGTATTGTGAAAGTGATTATTGTGTATTTTTTGGCCACTAGTAAGGAAAGAGGGGGTTACAGTGTCCCGGAGGGCTGTGCCCAGGTTAGCTTGACCACTACCAACCCTGACCTCTGGGTGGAGGCACCCGTTTCAGAACTCAGGCCCCTTAAACTGCTACTAGCCAAGCAGACAGGGGTAGTAGCCCTTGGAATAGCGCCACCTAGGGGTTACATTTTGGAGGCTCACCGCTGGGATTTTGTGCCTTCTAGTGGCCAAAAATTACAAATTATTGTTAAGGATTAATGGCTACCCCAGTAAAAATGGCTGTACACCAGTTGGTGGGGTAGTGTACTGGGCAGGAGATCGACCCCCAAAATGCTGTACTTATACTGGATATTCCCCTAGGTACCAGTAAAGACACTGTAGAGGGAGCACTCTCCAAAGTTGAATATTTAAAAACCCTGTGGTGGTGGGTCGACAGGCTGATTTGATCGCCCAAACTTTCATAGACTTGGTAGCGTGTAGTGACCTCATGGACCGCTCTAAAGTGCCACAGACTATTGCCCCAGACAGGGTTCCATCTGCTTGGAGAGTGATAACAAAAGACAGTAAAGACCATGGAGAGGATGAGCTCCCACCATTATCTGATACTTTTGAGGAGAAATTTGCTAAATTGTTGCTGGAGGAAGGGAAAACCGTAGAGGACTTTAAGAAACTATTCCTACCACCTGGGGGTGTTCCTTCTGCAACCCCCCTCCCACTCCAGCACCTGTTACTGCCCCACCTTCTGTGCCCATGCCAACGCTGGCCCCTATATCTATATCTGCCATTAGTCACAACTCCTACCGAAGGCTGAGAATCTTCTCAGACACCCTCCCTATCCCCAGGGGGAGGATGACTGGGAGATCTGGATAGACTATGGTGCCCCCTAGTACTTGAATGGCAATGCTCAGAAGCAGAGAAACAAAAGAGGTTGAGTGAGAGCCTCCGAGGTCCTGCCCTGGCTACCATCCATGCCAAGTGGGCCAATAACCCCGAAGCAACTGCACAGGACTATCTTGATGCATTGAAAATGTGTATGGGAGCCTGATTCAGATGAGGATCTGTGGTGGAGAGTAAGAAACACTCAGCAGTACCCAGGGGAGCCATTGTCTATGTATGTACCTCGGCTTGAAAAGCTGCTACAAGAGAGCCTGAGACAGGGTAGTTTGCCATCAAATGAAATAGATTGAACTAAGCTGGACTGGATCCTTAAGTCTGCTCTGTTTTCAGAATTGTTACTGCTTCAGTTGCACCTTGCCACCCGACTGGAATCGCCCCCCCCCCATGATGAGCAAATGAAAGAAATTTGGGGGTCGACAAAAGTGACCCCATGGGGAACTGCACCCTTATCTGCTGCTGCTGAGTGATCAAAGTGATCAAGCAGAAGTGAGGCTCAGGGGCAAAAATTAAACAGAGCACTCTGAGAATATAAAGGACTTCTGCCCTGGGCCCAGCATTGGAAAGATGAGCTACTAAAGGAAGTCAGAGAGCTGAAGATGGGTGCCTCTGCAAGGGTTTCCCCCATGGAACAAGATTCTGGTCCCTTTCAGGATGTGACTGCCATGGGGGTGGGGGTGCACCCTCAGACAACCGCTTCTGAAGGTGGCTCCAAGGTTGAGATCACCAGATTGACTGCCACTCTAAAGGAACTGTTAAGACACGTTGCACCACTCTCACTGTTGCAAGCAGATACTAGACCCCAATCTCTTACTACTGCTTCAGGTCCTCATACGATGTTCTCTCCCAGGATGACCCAGGAGTCTATCATTTGTCACAACTGTGGAAAGGATGGCCATATGAAGAGAATGCTGTTCTCAGAGGGACTTAGAAAGAGTAGTAAACAGACTCCAAGGGGAGCTCCAAAAAGCAAATCAGTGGCCAAGGGGTGCCCGAAATGACTGCAGTGAGAGTTTGAAAAACCCTAACTCAAATTTGTTTGTGGCTAAATCGTCTGTCCAGGCCTCTGCTGCTGCCTCTCCAGACTGGTCCAAAATAGTGGGCCTTTAATGGAGACTACGGTGACTGTGAATGGTATTCATACTCGGGCTGTGCTTGACAGTGGGTCGCAAGTGACCACTGTATTCCAGGACTGGTATGACAAACACTTATCTGATGTGCCTTTGCAATCCCTGGAAGGCCTACATGTGTGTGGCCTGATCGACAAGTCTTATCCCTACCTAGGGTATGTCCACCTCTGGTTGTCTTTTTCCTGCAACTGTAACGGGTGTAGAGCAGCGAGTAGAGACATTGGCCCTAGTGTGTCCCCTTAAAGGACTGTATGATGGGGGTCCCCCCTGTTAATTGGGACAAATGCCCATATGTTTGGGAGACTGGCGCAACTCTGTCATGAGAAACAAGGGCGACAGACTGGGAGGGCCCTGACAGTGCGGATCTGATCAAGAGGGCCTATGATTTGCAACAGAAACCCGAGGAAGTAGACCAGGATGAACCGTGGAGATCGAAGAAGGATCCTGATTCAATGGTACTAGCCTCTAACACCCAGTGTACCATTCAAGGGAGGTCCGCCTCTGGAAAGATGTCAAGAAAAAAATACTGATGTTGGATGCGCCAGGCGATGGAAAATTGCCAGAAGGATTATTAGTCAAGCCCAGTATCTTGCCTGCTCATGCCCATGCCTATGCATGACAAGTGAGGGTCCAGATTCACAATGTGTCAGATCGGGAGATCTGGGTGAACAGAGGGTGCACCCTAGCTATGGTACACTGCACAGACACTGCAGTATTACCCAGCAACAAGCACCCTGGTGAGAAGGAGAGAGTGACCCCAGACTTGTTTGACTTTGGTGACTTCCCATTGCCAGCTGAATGGAAGGCTAGAATTAGCGAGAGACTTGTCCAGAGAGACCAAGTGTTTTCGTTGAAGGAATGGGATGTTGGATGTGTCCAGGGTGCGGAACATTTCATACGCCTGCATGACGAATGACCATTTTGAGAGAGGTCCCGACGCCTAGCCCCAACAGACATAGATGATGGAGGAGACACCTGCAGGAAATGCTCACTTCTGGCATGATACAAGAATCCAGGAGCCCATACGCCTCCCCCATTGTAGTTGTGCATAAGAAGAATGGGTCTGTGAGGATGTGTGTTGATTATCGAACCATGAACCAGCAGACCATCCCAGACCAATACACTATGCCTTGTATAAAAGATGCCCTGGACTGCCTGAATGGGAGCAAATGGTTCTCGGTGCAGGATCTTTACAGTGGATACTACCAGATCCCGATGGCCGCAGAAAGCTGTGAGAAAACAGCCTTATCTGTTCTTTGGGGTTCTACGAGTTTCTGAGGATGCCACAGGATATCGAGCACCCTGGCCACCTTCAGCGACTGATGGAGCGTGCGGTGGGAGATATGAATTTGCTGGAATGCCTTGTGTACTTGGACGATGTCACTGTGTTTGGGAGCACCTTAGAGTAGCATGAGAACTGACTGCTTAAAGTCCTAGACCGACTGGAAGTCTTTGGCCTCAAGCTGTCCATTGGCAAGTGCCAGTTTTCCAAACTTCCATGAATGTGGGGCACATAATATCTACAAAGGGATAGAGGCTGATCCCAGTAAAGTTGAAGCACTGACTACTTGGTCCCAGACCCATAATCTGAAAAAACTACAATGTTTTCTGGGGTTCTGTGGCTACTACCAGGTTCATAAAAGACTATTCCAGGTGATTCTCCACTCTTGAACCTTACCCAGGGTTACCCTCCTTCCAATCATAAATACAAAAAGGGTCCATTAAAGAACAGAAAAGTATACTTCTACCCAGGTGAACTCTTCAGGTCTCGCTGGACACCCGACTGTGAAGCAGACTTCCATGAGATCACATACCAGCTCACCCATGCCCCCATCCTCGCCTATGCTGACCACACCAAACCCTATGTACTGCATACGGATGCTAGTCTGCAGGGTTTTGGAGTGGTGCTGTATCAAGACCATGAGGTTGGCCTGAGACCGGTTGTTTTCACCAGTAAGAACTTGACCCTGTCTGAACAAAACTACCCTGTACATAAGTTGGAGTTCCTTGTGCTAAAATGGGCCATCGTTGACCAGTTCCATGAATACCTCTATGGGGCAAAGATATTGGTGAAGACTCTGAATAACCTGTTGACCAATGTACAGACTTCAGCTAAGTTAGGCGCCCTATCACGAAGGCCCACTTCCAAGTGCGATTGGGTCAGGCTGTCTGAACCTGACATTCGAGCATTGTGCCAAAAGTTTGATAGAGATGAGTGGATGCCTGCAGACAGAGTGGACTGTTTAGTAGAATGCTTGGGCCCTTCTGACACCTGCACACCAGCTGCTTATTGCCACTTCTCTGCACTAGATATTAGTTCACTACCTCAATTTGACAATGACAGCATTCAGTGGGCTCAATCCCAAGATCTTATGATTCAGCCAGCATTTGATGCCCCGCGTGCGGGGAAAGATGTGTCTGAGTTTCCACTGACTTGCGAACAGCTTTATTGTTTAAAGAAGGCCCCAGATTGAAGTTGCTCAATCAGTTGTTGTATAGAGAGACAGTAGATCATAGTGGCAAAGTAGACAAGCAACAATTGGTCCTGCCCACGGCATTTAAAGATTTGGTACAGTGGCCCCTCCACAGTCACATGGGGCACCTCGGTATTGACAGAACCCTTGACCTAGTATGATCTCGCTTCTACTAGCCCAAAATGGGGGCCAATGTTGAACACCATGTAAAGACTTGTAGTCGCTACCTGCAAAGAAAAGCTCTGCCTCAGAGGGCTGCCCCCCTTGTTAATATTACGACCAGCGCCCCCATGGAACTAGTCTGCATAGACTTTTTGTGTTTAGAACCTGATCAGCGGAACATTGGCAATGTGTTAGTGGTTACGGATCATTTCACATGGTATGCACAAGCTTTTCCCACCAAAGATCAAAAGGCATCTACCGTGGCCAAGGTGCTAGTCAAAAATTTCTTCGTCTACCATGGTGCCCCCCAGTGGATTCATTCTGATCAAGGCAGAGACTTAGAGAGTCGGCTAATGAAAGAAATGCTCTCTCTCTATGAGGGGTGCGAAAGTCAAGAACCACTCCCTATCACCCTCAGGGAGACCCTCAACTAGAACATTTTAACTGCACCTTCTAGACATGCTGGGCATCCTCCACCCAAAAGACAAGCATAAATGGAGCCAGCAGATTAGCACCTTGGTACACGCATACAATTGCATGAAAAATGATACTACTGGGTTCTCCCCCTACTGTCTCATGTTCAGGAGAGAGGCCTGGCTGCCAGTTGATGTCTGTTTTGGGGTCTCTCCAGATGGGGTCAAGCCAAAAACTACTTGCAATATGTACATAAACTAAAAGCTCAATTGAACTATGCCTATCAACTGGCCCAGACAATGGCCGCCAAGACAAATCTAGCCAACAAAGAGAGGCATGATAAAAAAGTAAAGGCTCAAGAGCTTCAACCTGGAGACCGTGTGTTGTTAAGCAATTTGGGACTGCATGGTAAACACAAAATTGCTGATCGGTGGCACCATCTTCCCCATGTCGTAGTTGGAAAGTTGGATGATTTACCTGTGAACAAGGTGCTCCCAGAGAACAACTCCAAAGATGTCAAGACCATGCACCTTAACCACTTGCTACCTATTGGCCAAGTCTTGATTGAGGCTAAACCCCCAGAAATTGAGCCCCCTGGGCCAGTGACTCATGCTGCTGCAAGAAAGAGACAGAGGCAACCTACCCCAGTGGTCACAGATTAAAGGTTTCCTCTGCAGCACGCCCAGAATGATAGTGACTGTCAGTCCACTTCTGATGAAAGTGAATACGACCATGCCTATTACCACTCTTATGAACTGAGTCAGCTGTTTCGAGGTAACCCCCTGAAAATTGTGGGAATGAAGCTGGGCCTTCTGGACTGCCATACCCCCAGCTTCATCTTGGAGCCAATGCTCCCAGAAAGTGAAATGCAAAGTATCACATCTGAAGAGGTTGAGTCTCTGTATTGTAGAACTGTATGATTTGCCTGAAGTAAGGGCTGAGGGTTTGAGTCTTTCTGGTGACATACCAGAACTTGAAGAACACTATGAGAGTGCTGACACCCCCTTCAGTGCCTCAAAGATTGATTGTGCTTGACCCTTCACAAAATTAGTTAAGTGTTGTAGAAACAGAGCCTGCAGAGCAAGAAGCTGACAGCGCCTCAAGTTTGGATGTTCCACCCAGGCAGAGGCACCTCTCACATGTGACAGAGTCCCCAGACCAGTGATGAGAGTACAACGACTGTAGTTGTCCCTTCAGAAAGACTGGCCAAGCTGTCAAGCCAGTAGTATGCCTCAGTTATGATTCTCCCAGGAGGCCAGTGGATTTGCCTCAATGTGGTGCACAGAGGTGTTTGTCTCACCAAGCTCACTGCCCAAATTGAGCTTGACAGCCAATTCCATTGTTACTTATATTTCCTTCTCACCATGGTGCCCTGCCCACTCTAGGCCCAAGTTAGCTGATAGGAAGGCCCTCTTGCACTGTTTAAGGTACAAGAAGTTGTTACCTGATTCAGTATAGTAATGTTCAATTTACCTGTGTGAAATATGCACAATGTGTTGTCAGAATGGATATAGCATCATGAAGTGTAGTGAATATGTATAGTAAAGTAATAAGTTTATGTTAACTGATGCATAATGGTACAGACTGTATGTGGATGCCAAGTTTTCTCCAGACAGGGAAGGGTGTAACCCCCCCTACAAACAGAGATTCCTGAAAAGTCTTCCTCGAGCTTGCCTAAATGCTCACTGCCAGGCTGGTGTCCTGCATTTTAGCAGTTTAAATGTGATTGCCAGAGAGTGCCTGTATAGCCTCTGTGTACTGTCTCTTTAAGAGCTGCCTGGATTGCAGTCATAAGTAATCTGAGAGGGAGCTCTGTTGAAAGATGTAACTATTTGCTAAAAATCATTTAGAGTGATAATGATAATGTAGTTTGTCTAACCTGCCTTCTTTGTAGCAAGGACTGTTTTGTTTATCTCCACTATCTTGGTCTGGACTGCGGATTGGACCAATCAGTACTGGTGGGACCTAAAATGGAGCCAGACTACAGGAGCTGTCTGGAGTCAAAATCTGTAGGAATTGTAGTTTTGGGCTTTTGTGCCTTTTTGCACCTGAAGGGGGAGCCTTTGTTGTGACTGACAGGAGGATCAGCCAATCGAACCTTTGGATCTTGGGAATTTCCCAGGCTGCTTCAGCTAGTTTCAGTTTTTGAGCTGAGAAGTGAAGAAGTAATAGCGCAAGTGATTTTGAGCAGCAGTTCTGTGTAGTTTTGCATGGGAGAACTGTGAAAGGGCTGAGGTTTGGCCTGCCTGTCTGCCTGCTGTCCCTGAGAGGGAAAATCGAGTTTATTTGGACTGAATCCAAATTGTGAGGACTATTTAAGCCACTGGACTGTGACCAGGCTTTAACCTGAAGAAGACCGAAGATTTGCTGAATGTGATTGGCCTGTCAGGATTTCTAGCTGCTTTTGAATCCCTGGTTTGTGCAGAGACTTTGCGATGGTGGCCGGAGAGCGGTTTGCCTGGTACAGCAGAATTTCTGTACATGTAAATGTGCTGTGTGTTGAAAGTGGGTCGTGATTTGGTTCCCTACTGTGAACTGTGTTCTGCTTGCTGGTACCATAGAATCTTTTACATGTAAATGTGGTGTGTATTGAAAGTGGGTCATGATTTGGTTCCCCACGTGTGAACTGTGTTCTGCTTGTTGAAGCTTTATCCAGCCTAATCGGACTGAATCCACGCTCATCTCCATTCGGCATGGCCATGCCATGCTGGCCCTGCTAGACTACCCCACTACACAGAGAAAGCCACCAATGAGAAACCTGCCTGGGATCAGCCCCTGCTCCACGCTTGAACAAGAATGACGCCTTGGTGAATCGTGTGGGTCCTGCTTCTCCTGGCACTCAAGATTAACCACCTGCTGTCTCGATTTTCATCCGGCCTGTGTCCAGTCTTGGGTATCATGAGTAATCATCAGGGTAGCTCCCTGCAACAACAACCTAATCTGAGAGTGGTCTCTTCAAAAATATAGAGAAAGCAAGGAGATCTAAGCTCTCATAAGGCGAGTTAAAATGTGATGCTTTTTACCTTACCGATGGAGGGGGACACTTTGCCAAAGTGGTCAGGCTCAATCATGGTTCAGCTGGATGATGAGAACCAAGAGCTCCTCCGAAAAGTATGAAAAGTAAGAATATTAGAGTTAGTTTGAAAAGAAGTGCAGGCTTTGGTGCAGCAAAATGGGAAGGGGGGGAGTATAAGGCCCTGGAACTATAGCCGTATGTTTCTGTTTGGTCACACACCAGGAGCCACCCTACTAAATTTATTAAATTGTGTTGTAAATACAGGGGCTGAGCTTGCAAACCTTTTATACTGATCTGAATAGAGGAGAATTGTGGCCTTCTTCTAATTGTTAAGCTCCCTATTAGAAACCTGTGAGCCATTCATTGGCCAGAGCATACTTTAAGTAATGAAGCCTATAGCGTGGTCTCTTCAAAAATATAGAGAAAGCAAGCAGCCTCAGCTCTGATAAGGTGAGTTAAAATGTGATGCTTTTACCTGACCGATGGAGGGGACACTTTGGTCAAGTCGTCAGGCTTAATTATGGTTCAGCTGGGATGATGAGAACCAAGAGCCCCTTCAAAAGTATGAAAAGTAGGAATATTAGGGTTAATTTGGAAAGAAGTGCAGGCTTTGGTGCTGCAAAATGGGGGTATAAGGCCCTGGAACTATAGCCATGTTAATCTAAAAGTGTGTCATCTGATTGTCTTGTTGTTTTCTTTTCACGAACTCAGCCCTCCGACTTTGGATTACAAATAGTGTGTGTTGTGCATGTTGTTTTCTTCCATCACAGGGCCCCAACCAGCTGCAACATTCCTGTCTAGCCCACCATTCTCCATGTGGGTACCCAGAGTGTGTGACTGTTTATGGACCCTGAAGTGCACACATAACTGTTTGATTGATAGAGCCTTTAAGCAAATTAACCTGATTATGCCCCTCCCTTGTTCAAGCCCCTACATAATCAGATCTAACTCTTTTTGCAGTTACCCTGACTATGGTTCCAGTTTGTGCAAGAGCACTGTACTGCTGATATTTGCTGTGTATAACATTGTTTTACAAGGGGTCCCCAGTGCCGGGCCAGAGGAAAACCCTGGTGGTAAGTGCAAACAGTGTGGGTACTTGTGTGGTGTATCAGGGGTATTGTGAAAGTGATTATTGTGTATTGTTCCGGCCACTAGTAAGGAAAGAGGGGGGTTACAGTGTCCCGGAGGGCTGTTCCCAGGTTAGCTTGACCACTACCAACCCTGACCTCCGGGTGGAGGCACCCGTTTCAGAACTCAGGCCTCTTAACCTGCTACTAGCCAAGCAGACAGGGGTAGTAGCTCTTGGGATAGTGCCACCTAGGGGTTACATGCTGTCTGGTGGTTACAGTTTTATCTAACACAGCCTGAGAAGTGGAAGCAGTGATAACAGTTTTGTCAGACCTGGGTGCTGTAGCCTCATTTAAACTTTGTGTTGTGTCTAGACATTGTCCTCTCTGTTTTAAAGCAATTTTCCTTTTTTCGTATCATTCCTCATCCTCAGCCAACATTGTTAATAAAGTTGTCTGTCTCCCATCAATTTCTTTTTCCAGCTGAGCAGCAGCAGCAGCTGCAATATCAGTGGTTCCTGAAACAACATCCACTTCATTCAACAAAAGAGGTGGTAGCAAATCGAGATTTATCATCCTCTCCCATCGATCATCATATTCTCCCTTAGAGGCATCCTCCTCTTCATTAAGCACAACTGAATGAGACACTGGCTCTTCAGGCTCCTGTAGCACATCCTCCTCTGCCATCTCCAAATCCGCCATCTTGGAAAAGAAAGAGGCCAACAGTGCCCCTTCCAAGAGCAGGGACTTTTATTGTATAATACACACCAAATCTTTCATACAAAATATTTCCATTTAAAGTCATTTGTTCCAAATACAAAACTTAATGTACAATTTATACCTCTCAAACCATTTCATAACTTCATATTTTCAACCCTTTCTATTCCCACCCTCCTTCTTCCTTTATTCTCTCTTTTCATTTTTCCAATACCCCGGACTTCAGTTATCCCTTTGCATTTTTGTCTTAAATACACCTTTTAATCTCTTATTCCTACTTGTAATTCCTATTCATATTTCACAAAATAAGTCAAACCATTCCACCACATTTCCACTTTTTCCTTGGTTGGTATTTACAGTCATTTTATACACATCACAAGAGCAGGGAATTTCCCCAGTGTCTTGGCCAAATTTTCTCCATTCACTAAAAAATATCTCTAACAGCTTAATCTGGTTCAATGTCAGTTGGCATCCATCTGTATCCCCCTCCCCTGGACAAGGCTGAAAATAGGTAGAATTGTCTAGTTCTCCTTTCCAGTCAACAAAAATTAACTAAATAAATAAATAAAATTAATTGCCAGGTAACCATTTGTAAGCGTGGATTATTGCTACCTGTTAATCATCAACAGTGGATTATCGCAACCTGTTAATCATCAACAGTGGATTATCGCAAATTGACAGAAAATGCACTTGTGCCATGGAACAAGGATTTTAGTGAGCTTTCCTTCACACTCTTTCAGTCACACTCAAGAAAACAAAACAAAAACAGGTAAACAAAAATAAAGAAGGGACTGTTTGGGTTCCCTAATCTGCCTCTGTCTGAGAATAGTAAAAGTGGCTGTCATTAAACCAGTATTCACTGATCTGTGCTGTTGTCTTCGGTTCCAGGGCCCCGCTGCCGTTATGGTATAGTCAGCACTCACAGTCCTGCTCCTAACCTAGTGAGGAGAGCCCAATTGCTTCATAAAGAAAAATGTTATTTTAGAGCTTTGGTGCTCTTTCTCAGAAGAGAGCATTTCAAGTTTTCTAACAAGTCTTCAGCCTTTTAAGCTCCACCCACAATGTCACAGAAGGTTGTCCTGGCTGAGAGTGAGTTAAAATTAAACGGCTTGATGGGAAGTGGAGAAAAACATATAGGGCCCAGGCACGGGCATCGCCGTAGAGATCATAAAAAATGGCACATCAAAAACATTAAGTACTATGCCACTTTATTTAACTGTGTGATTATCCTTACAATATAAAAAATAAAACAATGGGCAAGTGTGAGTTACAAGGTGACAGTTTAGTCTCAGGCCCAGATATTCAAACTGCGCCAGGCTGTGGCGCAAGCCTGGGTGCAGCGCAACTTGGCTGTGCAGGGGCGTTGACTAGGCGATATTCAACGGAAGTGCACCATGGCTCAGCATCATTGTATATCTCACCCTGGCCACCTGCAGTGCACATGGCACAGTGGCACTACACCAGCGCAAGTGGCCAGAGTGGAGCAGGGGGATGCGCTAGCGCAAGTTCTGTTGCGCTATGTGCAGCAACAATGATATTCAAAAGTGCACATGCAAATTAGGCCATAATGTATGCAAGGCGCAAATGGGGCCATTTGCATGTCATTATGGCTCCATTTGCATGCAGGTGTGCCAATCCCTGGCGACTTGCGCCTGGCGCCCTGCCAGGCAGCAGCTGTCGGGGACAGACGCCCCCTGCAGCGCAGCAATGTGCCCTACAGGCTGATCACAGGCATTTGTAAAATAACAATTGTATCCAATATCCCTGGTGGTCCAGTAGACTGCTGTCAGCCCGATCACAGGCATTTGTAAAATAAAGAAGAATCCAATATCCCCGGTGGTCCAGTGGATCGCTGTCAGCCCGATCGTGGGCTTAAGTAAAATAAAGAAGAATCCAGTATCCCTGGTGGTCCAATGGACCGCTGTCAGCCCGATCGCAGGCATTTGTAAAATAAAGAAGAATCCAATATCCCTGGTGGTCCAGTGGACCGCTGTCAGCCCGATCGCAGGCTTAAGAAAAATAAAAAAGAATCCAATATCCCTGGTGGTCAGCGGACCCCCCACCGCCCACTGAGCCCCACCCGGCTCCTCCAGGTCAGCGGCGGGTGGCAGCACCCTGCCTGCGCCCGCGCCCACTGACTGACACTGTCGGTGGGGCTGCATGCTGATGGTCCTGGCGTGATGATAGGCGATGCAGCCTATGCCGTACTACATATTCAGATATCTGGAATGTGGCAGCCAGGCGCAGGCTACATGCCCGTGTAGCTCATGCTGTGGACCAGTATACTAGCTACGGCAGTGTCAGATGGCGGCGGCGGTGGCGAGGCAGTGCTGCCGCCCGCGACTGGGGGCTGGGGCAGTGGGGAACTCCGGTGAAATGAGCTGGTTGGCGCGCTCAGGCCAGATTTTACAACTGCCAAGCCCGCGATCGGACTGACATCGATCACTGGACCACTAGGAATGGTCTCTATCTACTTAAGCCCCGCGATCGGGGCTGACAGTCGATCCTGGACGACCAGGAAGATAGAACGTGAGTTTTTTAAACAGATGCCCGCGATCGGGCATGGGGGGGTGCCGCCAGGTGCAGCTGGAGCTCGGGTTGCCACCCACAGGTGGCAGCTGCCATGTTGCGCTCTGCAATATGGCAGCTCACCTGTGGGTGGCCAGCCATTAATCCTTTCTTTTTGATCAACTTTGTGCGGCGCAAGTAGGGGTTGTGCATGCATGGACTCAGCATCCTGGGCTGAATATCGGGATATTTGCAGTATGCATGGACGCGCCCTCTCCCACCCTCGCCGCGCCGTACTGATGTGCTTTTGGCGCCGGGTTTGTGCCAGGCACAATTCCCATTGAATATCGCACCCGGGGTGCACCAGTGGGTTGCACATGGTGCAATGTGCAACCCTTTGAATATCTGGGCCTCATGGTTTATGGAACATCACAATCCGCTCAGCCTTCAGCCTCGTGGATTATAATGTTCCAATACCACTATATTGAATTATCACCTCGTAACTCACACTTTCTCATCATTTATTTTGCATATAGCTAGATAGATAGATAGATAGATAGATAGATAGATAGATAGATAGATAGATAGACATAGATATATAATACAGGCACGGTTGCGCCTGCATTACCCTTGAGTAAGCACTTAAATGTTAAACCCCAATTTTTGCACCTTAATAACTTTGCTCCCGTTTAACCGATTTACATGTAATGTTTGTGCTAGGATCTCTTGATCCTGAAAATTTCATGTACATCGGTTCAGTGGGGGCAAAGTTACAGAGGTGCAACAATGTAAAAATCACTGTTTTTAAGACTTTTTTTGCTCCACAGTAACTAAAAAAATAGGAGGCTTTGAAACCTGAAACTTTCAGGTTTGATAGAGTTTGGCTCAAGGTATGTACTTTTGTGGGTTTGATGCACGGTAGTCAAGGAGATTTTAAATAATTTATAACAGATTATTCGCCCTTGGGCATGCGCAGTGTAAAAAAATAAATGTTCTACGGATAGCTGTTTTTTTTGTGAACGCGTGATATCCTGTTGTCGTATTTTATTATGCGTGTCATATCGTATACTGTGGTGTTTGAGTTGAAGTTGAAACCCCCATTGAAATACACTGAACTTTATTTACATTACCTTAGTTTCTCATATTGCAGTCGCTGGTTCCAGCAGCAAGATCGTCTTCCGTTGAAGAGTGAATCTCGAACATGGGACCTGTTTAGGTGAGTGAGGTGTGTGAGGTGTCCTGGCGGTGTGTTGTGTTGTGGTGTGGTGTGGTGAGGGGCTGAGTGGGAGGTGGGGATGGATGAGGACTGACTGGCGAAGGACCGTTTTTTTTTTTCCTACAGGTTTTTTAATCGGCATCCTGTCAGAAGTGTCACACAAACTTGCACAGCTGAGCTTCCCTCCCACAGCATCACTTTCCTTCACTGGGGAAATGAACGCAAGCTTAGTGTCTAGTCTGAGATCATAGAGTGGGTGAAAGACCACACACAGGCACATTTTGAATTGTAGTCAACACAGCACAGTTTAATCAAAACTTTAACAAGCGTGTTTTTATGTAAAAACACACTCACGGTACTCTGGTAACACTTAGGGCACTGAAATGTCTCACTACACTAGCTGATGGGCCTATGTTGTGCCCCCCCAAAAAATTATTTTTAAAGTTTAGAAGAATAACAAAGAAAGCATTCATGTTTAGAATTATAACTGACTCAGACTGTGCCTGGTAGGAGAATGGAGAATGATAGTTTTTGTCTCCCGCCTGTTTCTCTGAGTGCAAGCTTTCTGCCCGCGGTGTGATGCTCTGTCTCTGTGGTGCAAGCAATAATATGTTATCAGCAAGTCACCTGCTCCTGCATTTACTGTGCATTTTCAAGTCCCAACTCAGGTCTGTCATGGTCTTCTAGTCCTGACTCCCAGCTGATGTGGTTTTCTCTCTGGTTCAGGTTGGTTCTGGTGGTGGTCACAGACTTGAGGCTCAGGAATGTAAAGGTACTGTCAGCAGCTGTCCAGTCCTCTTCGATCTCCTGGAAGGTAAAAGCAACTAAAGCTCTCTCTCTCTCTCTCTCTCTCTCTCTCTCTCTCATAGGCAGGCTCTGGTACCTGGCTCCAAATCACTGGGTGTCTTCAGAATCCGCCCAAACAGATAATAAAGGGGCCCCCTCAAAAACACAAGATGCGTCTGTGTAGCGCATTGACTACTACATTGGCCTCCATTTAAAATTCCCACTGGCCATGGCTGAGCCACTCCAAAATCAGGCTTAGCAATTGGGGGACAGGGATCTCTCCAGATACTTGTCCCGATGTGGGACACCAGGGGTTCGGAGACAAAGGAAAGGAAATCATCTGTCTCTTTACACTGTTGTAAGTCAGCTTGGCCTGGGCCCCTGAAACAATCAACTGCATTTAGCACCTATTCAGGTGTGAAAGAGTCATGCCACAGCTCAGCCTATCCATTGCCCTGCTCAGATTACTGAGCCATGATTGTCTCTTTATTAAAAAAAAAAAAAAATTCAGTTCAGGCAGAGAAGCCCCAATATCAGTTTTAGTAACTGGAGATTTATGAGGGCCCCCTGAACAGATGGGGCCCTAGGCACATACATATGCATTAATCCGGCTCTAATTATGAGGACAGTAATGGGATGGTGGGGGTGCACCACTAGACACCAGGGAAACAGCAGCTCACACCCCACAATGCAGTCCTCAGCAATAGTTCTAGCTGCGGCTGCAAAAGTCAAGAAATTCCCGCTACTCTTATACAGAGAATGCGGGGAAGCGCTCCTTTTGCTAAGCTGGATACCAGGGATTTTGGGTGCCCAGATAACATATTTGTGGCTGGTATTTTAAAAAACAGACAGCAGAATCTAGCTAAGTGGGGCCCGTTTACCTAGGTTCTGGTGTTTTGTTTTTAAAATTACAGCATATTTATGTATTTTACACCCTTTTTAGTTCGTAGAAGGTTGGAAAACATTAAAATGTAAAGCCTTATAACTCTGGAACCCTTTAATATTTTTTCATCAGACCTCTCATACGAACATACAAACATATGAAATTTGCCAGCAGATAAAGGCCTAGAGGTCTATCACGTCTGCCCAAACATGCAGCTAGCACCCCTCATTCTGCAGCTGCCCTCCCTTCCACCCTTCCCCTCCATTGCCCTCCCCCTTGCCCTGTCCCAGCCCCTTTTGAAGCAGTCCACTCTTCTACTGGATATCATTTCTGCCAGTAAAGCATTCCACCCAGCTACCACCCCCTGTAAAAAAATGTCTCATCTCCCTCCTGAACCTTCCTCCCTCCAGTCTCATAGTGCCCCTTCCCTCCCTTACTTTGACCAGCCCCTCTGTACCTGGCTTGTTTATTCCTTTAATGTACTTAAAGATTTCAATCATGTTCCCCCTGTCCCTCCTCTCCTCCAGCGAGTACATGTTCAACTCCCTCAGCCTCCTCCCATATGATAAGTCCCCCAGCCCCTTGATCATCTTTGTCACCCTGCACTGCACCCCCTTCAGTAACTTAATGTCCCTCTCAGATATGGGCGCCAGTACTGCACGCAGTACTCCAGGTGTGGTCTAACTAATGACCTATACAGTGGCAGAATCCCCTCCTTCCTCCTCGAGGATATACCCCTTGCAATACAACCCAGCATTTTGTTGTCCTTTGCAGCTGCCTTCCTACATTGTGCCGAGTTGTTCATTGACCCTGTAATGAGCACCCCCAGATCCTTCTCCTCCTCTGTCTGGGCTAGCTGCACTCTCTGCAGCTAGTAACTCCTCCTTGAGTTCTTCACCCCAAAATGCAGCACCTTGCACTTTTTGGCCTTAAATCCCACTTGCCAGGTGTCTGACCAGGTTTCCAGCTTTGCCAGATCATCCTGCAACACCTAGGTCGTCCACCATTGCTCCCATCTTGGCATCATCAGCAAACAGACTGATCTTGCTCTTGATGTCCAATGATATGTCTGCAATGAATATCCCAAACAACACTGGTCCCAACACTGAGCCCTGTGGAACATTGCTCGTAACTACCCTTGGGGATGAGAGCTCCCCACCCACCACCACCCTCTGTTGCCTTTCTGAAGCCAGTTCCCTACCCACCTCACCAGCTTTGCACCTGCCCTGTGTCTTCCTAACTTACTTCCCAGCCTCCCGTGGCACCAAGTCTAATGCCTTCACTGAAGTCCAGATACAGGACATGCACTGTATGGCCCTGTCAAATTACCTAGTTACCCAGTCATAGAACTCCACCAGGCTGGTTTGGCAGGATCTGCTATGCATGAAGCCATGCTGTCTGCTGTCCTGTATTCCTTTGGCCTCCAGGAGGGCCACCAGCCTCTCCTTCAGGACAGTCTCCATCAGCTTACCCACGATGGATGTGAGGCTCACTGGTCTGTAGTTCCCCGGTTCATCATTGGTGCCACTCTTGTGGAAGGGCACCACATGAGCCATCCTCCAATCCTGAGGTACACACCCTGAGTGTAGTGAGGCATTAAACAGGTCTGCCAAAGGTCCTGCAAGGACCTCTGCCAGCTCCTTCAGTACCCTAGGGTGGATGCCATTTGGGCCTGGCGCCTTGTCCACCCTCGGTGCCTTCTAACCCTCAGAACTCTGTCCTCCATGATTTCCCATCTGTTTACCCCCTCCCCCATTTCTGCCGTTCCTTTCCTTGGTATCACCCCTCTTCTCCTTAGTAAATACTGAGCAGAAGTAATCATTTAGCGCTTCTGCCTTATCGCACCCTGCTTCCACCCAACCCCCCTTCTTCCTAATCCTTACTATGTGGTCCTTAAAGTTCCTTTTCTCCCTGATGTACCTAAAGAAGTCCTTCTCCCCCTTCTTAATGCCTTGTGCCAGCCTGAGCTCTGTAGATGCCTTGACTCTCCTTATTGGCCATGTCACCTCCTTTGATTTCTTCAGGTACTCCTCCCTGTCCTCCCCCCCTCCCTTTTTTCTTGTACCTCCTAAAGGCAGCTCTTTTCCTCCTTACCTTTTCCATGACCTCCTTGCTCACCCAGCTTGGTTTCTTAGCCCTAGCCTTCTTGATCTGGGCCTTGTTGCAGGTTTTGGTTGCCTCCACTATCTCCAGCTTTATGAGCTCCCACCTCTGGTTAGTGCCCATACTAGGTTGAATTCTGGCCAGGTACCCTTTTACCATTTCCCCCATCCTCCCAAAGTCGGCCCTCCTGACGTCCAGCACTCTTGTGCCAGATTCCACTCCTTCCTTGCCCATATCCAATGTGAGCCATACTAAGTGGTGGTAACTCTATGACAGTGGTTATTCCACCCTAATTTCCCTCATAAACTCCCAATTTGCCAGCACAAGGTCAAGGGTATTCCCTAACATGGTTGGTTCACTGACCATTTGCATCAGGAATCTGTCCTGGAAGGCATCCAGCAGTACCTGCTCCCTTCTATTCCTGGTTGTTGGGGTACTCCAGACCACTCCTGGCATGTTGAAGTCCCCCACAATCACCACATTACCCTTCTCGCAGGTCATCCTGATCTGTCCCACTTGTTCCCTGTCTAAGTCCTCCATTTGAGAGGACAGCCTGTATACCACTCCCATTCTGAGAGTCCTAATTTTGGAATCCTGGATTTGCATCCAAAGTGACTCTGTACTACCCTCCTCCCCTTCTTCCCTTACACACTTCAGTCCTTCCTTCACATATAGTGCCATCCCCTTTCCCAATCGCCCTATCCCTATGAAATAACCTGTACCCTGGTACAGACAGGTCACAGTCATTGTATTGTGTGGCCCATATTTCTGTGATGGCTGCAATGTCCACCTCTCCCTCTGCCATGAGCACCTGTAACTCTGCAGTTTTCCTCCCAAGGCTCCTAGCATTAAGGGTGACCACCTTCTACCCCTTCCACCCATCTTGCCCTCCTTTACTAGCATCACCAATAGTACTTAGCATTTGTCCTTTGTCACTGTTATGGGGGTAAGCTCATATGGTTTCCCAACCTGTGGTCTCTGCATGTCTTTTGCCCACTTGCCGCCACCCACCCCCGCTCCTAGTTGAAATTCCCAACTTTCTCTATGTACTCCTCCATTCTCTGTTTCAACACTTCTTTTCCGTCCTCGCTCAAGTGTAGTCTATCCTTGGCATAGAGACTACTGTTCTCCCAGGTCCCTCCCATCAGCCCATACTCTTTAGTATGGCACCAGGTTCTTAACCATCCATTAAATTCCTGTATTCTCAGCTTTCTTGTTGTACTTGCCTTGGGTGCTGGAAGTATCTCTGAAAAAGTTACTGATCTTCCTGCCCCCTCACATAATTGTCCTAGTTTCTCAAACCTCCTCTGGACTATATCTACCATCTTGTCAGCCAGGTGATTCGTCCCAAGATGTGTAATTAAAAAAGGCTTGTCTCTACCCTTTCTAGCATATTTCAGAACAGATTATCCCACCCTTTCTGCTGTCATTGCTGGCATGGCCTCCATCCAAATGTAACTATGCCTCTCTTTGCTACCCCACCTGACTCCTCTTAGTATTGAGTCCCCCAGCACTAAGATTCCACCCCTCTTACTCCCAGCTTGCTTCCATTCTTCTCCATCTCTCATTCCTGGCTCCTCTTCTTCCTCCTGCACAGTATTTCCCCCTTCTGCTCCTGTTGTAATTCCCCCAAGCAGAGCTTCCCCCTGCTCCAGTTTGGTCTAGGCATTTATCACTTACTCCTCCAATTTCATCACCTCTCTCCTCCTCCTTCCCCTCTAGCACTGCAAAACAATTTTCTGAAGACCCTTCACCAATGCCCACTTTCTCTCTCCTCATAGTAACCTGTTCCCTCCTTTCCACTCCATGACTGTTGCCACTTCTTCTCCTCCCCTCACAAGTCCCCATCTCCTCCTTCCATTTGTCTTTTGTCTCCTGACCTGGTTTCCCCGGAGACCGTTCTTCCTGGCCTGGGCCCCTTCTGTCTTCACCTCCCTTCTTCTGACCCTCTCCTCACCACTGTTGTCTCAATTCCATTTACCTACCCCCTCTACATCTTTCTGCTATATACCACTTTTTTTCTTAACCCGCTCCCCTACCCCCAATTACCTGATGATGTCCTCATTTGGTTGAAAGCTCCTCCTTTCTCCCACCTCAGACGATGTCACCTCTGGCTGACCCCCCCCAATCCCCTCTTATCTAATCCGTCTATCTGTTAATATGTACTAATTTGATGTGTATAAGTTCAAATTTTACTATTACTGCCTGTGTATATGCTTCAATGTTTTTCTTTTTTTTTCTCTCTGTAAACCTTGTATTTTTGTAATGTTTGTTCACCACTGATGTGAAACCTTTGAAAATGAGTCCTTGATTCAAAGGTATTAATCCCTAACTGAAATAAATAAATAAATTGGCCTTTCTCATCTCCCTTCCTCCAGTATTGGGCTATAATCGCCTCCAGTCTGCCTTGCCTGTCATAGTTCCTCCTGCAGACCCTTGATCTCCTTTCTAAGTTTCTCTATGTGGTTACACACTAAGCATCCACCACCCTCCAGGCAATTTTTAGAAAGACTGGTGCACCGCAGTTGTTGCAGCCTACCACCTACCCATTGCTGTGGTTGCCCACCAGCGACCCTCCACCCTTCCAGATGCAGGATGCCAAACACTCCCCAAGTCTCCCTCTCCCTCTAGTTAGTGCAAAACAGTCTTCTCCTTTTCTTAATTTCCCTTACCCTTTGTCGATCACTTCTAGAAAGATTCAGCAACTGCTTTTTACATTACTATCCCTCCTGTCCACACCCAAAACTTTAAGCAACTATTGCACAGCCTTCTTCAAACTCCTACCCCTCCTTTCCACAATGCAAATACCAATGCAAACAAGTAATAATGAAAGCTCCTTGTTTTGCAGTTACTTCCCTTCCACTGAGATAGCAGTAACCTCTTCATTCGCTGCTGTTCCTTTCCTGGATGTCTGCTTCTGCTATAACAGGTGCATTTTTTTTATTTAGTTTTTGTTGACCGGGTAAGTGCACTAGACAAATCCTGCCTATTTTCAGGCACGACCTGGGGAGAGGATACAGATGAATGCCAACTGACAGACCAGATTAAGCTGTTGGTGGTATTTTGAGTGAATGAGGAAGTGGCCAGGACACCAGGGAAATTCCCCTACTCTGCTGGTGTTGGGAGGCCAGTAGGGGCGTGCAAGGGTCAGTTATGGCCACTGCAAGGAAGGAGGAGGAGGAGGAGGTGGTGCTGGATGAGGTCTCTGCAGTGAGATGGTCGATAATGGCAAATGAGCAGTTGGAATTTCAAATGGCTTTGGAAATGAACGACGTTCCTGCAGCACACGTTATTCTGAGAAAAAGTGAGTCCTTTGAGTTAACGAATGTGGAGAGTTCCAATTTGGAGATGGAAACAGCATTTCCCGCAGTCGATTCTACAATTCTGGTGGCGCCTTTAATTCAGATGGAGGAATGAAAATTAGCGGCTCACAGGAAGGAAGAACACGGAACCAGGAAGACGGTTGCACGGCTTTCACGTTTGGCGTTGGCAGAGGTAGAAGCGGCAGGCTTTCAAGGAGGAGTAAACAGCTACAAACCTGAGGCAGAGATCACCATTATAGGCATCGGATTCGGAGAATGAGGACATGGCAGATAATGGACTTACAGTGCAAAGTACGGGGGTAAGCCAAAAGCCTCTTTTGGTATCTGAGAAACACGAGCAGATTTTACCTACTGTTCCAAGCGCTACTTTTGCTACTTTTACGCTCAACAAGGAAGTTGGTTTTGTGTTTAAACCTCTCACTCATAATCTTGGGGTTGCAAAGAACACGGACAAAGTGATTTACCAAACGAAGTCAGGTTCTCAAGAGGGTGCAACGGATTTTTTCTTTTCTGATAATCTGAAAGATGGTAACGCCCCTAAATTGCCAGATGAAGCACAGGATAGTGAATTTCCAAACTTGCCTTCACTTTCCCTGGGTGAACATGATGCAAATTGGACCCCTCAAGCAGCTTTAACAGCTGCAGGGTGGAAACCTTTGGGGAAAGGGATTTGGTCACCAGACTCTGAATGGGATAGTTCTTTTGACATTACTAAAAATGTTCCTAAATGGCATCCTGGTAGCACTAATGTAAAGGCTCTACCCAGTAATCATTTGATTGTTAATAATGAAGGGGGGATACAGAGGAAGAATGTACTACTCAAAAGGTGTGTTCAGCACAATTACAATCTAAGGAACAACATAAGGGGAAAGATAATATGACAGAAAAACCTCTTATGTCAAGCTTGTTTTCACAATGTAAAAGAGAAGCAGCTCCCAGGAGGAATGCTGTGCGTATTAGGTATAAGGGAGGGTTAAAGGAAAAACCAGACAGGTATTATGTGGATAAATTACTACTGAAAGATTCTTTAAAGTTTTAACCCCGAGATGTTTTACTTTTATCAATATTTCCGTGAGGACAACTTTGACGTTAGCTTTCGTTCCCCAGCTTTATTAGACCTATTCTGGGATCGATACAATCAGGTCAAGTTTTCCCCCTTTGGTCTCCCTTTCTGGTTATTCCACTGTCTAAACCCTGACTAAGTATGTAACTGTTATGTTCAGAAGCGAGTGTGCATGTTGAGGATATCATCTTTGGTTAGCACAAAATGTGAAATCCAAAGTGAACCAGAACCAATTTTAGATGCAGAACAATTCTGGACAGGAGGGTGGAAATTCAAGGTCAAATTATGTCAAACATCTTCAGGCATTGAACATATACCTAACTCATTTATGTTAGGCAGGGATGGGGGGGTGGTGTTTTACAGCGGACAACCAAGAGCATGCTACAGGTGTGGAGCTAAAACTCATTTATCAAGTACTTGTGACCAGCCTAAATGCGATAACTGCGGCGAAATAGGGCATGTTACCATGTATTGCAATAACCCAATCAAGTGTGACCTATGCGAAGAGCAAAACCACGCTTTTAGGGACTGCCCATGGGCAGCACAAAATAAAAACGTAAACGGTAAATCCGATTTTTTCATACAAAAAGCTCAAGTGGTTATGGGAAATCAAGAACTAGAACAACCTATAATAGTTTCCCCCACAAAGCCGCAGAGTCCTGCAGTTTCATTACCTAGGGTAGTTACTCCTGAGAAAGTTATGAGCCTTGTAGATTCGAAAGGAAAGGGTAGGAGAAAACCATTCCTGTTCTTTTGCAGCCAGTTTGTTATACAGACTCAAAGGGTGAACCAGGGACAAAGAGGATGGTTCCTAAAACCTCCACCAGTACTTAGGAGATCGAGTAGGTCTCTAAAACCTCCGGTGATCCCAGATCCCGAAGGATAGAATCTAAAACACATATGAAGCTTTTAAGTTGGGTGATTCTGAGGTTGAAATGGGTGACACGGACTCACAAGTTTCAGTACAAGAAGGCTTGGGGACAGCTAGAGAAGATTATAAAGGGAAAAAAAAGAAAAGGAGGAAAAACTAATTCAAGTGGATAGATTTTGGTTAACCTACGGATGGAGTTAAATTTTTCTTGGGCAACCTTGAATACACACAGTCTTTTAAAATTTAAGAAAAGACAAGCAATTTTTCACATGCTTTATGATCTCAGTATTTCAATTATATTTTTACAAGAAACTTGGATGTTTGATAAAACTCAGTGTTCTGCTTTTGCTAAAGATTGGCCATGGGGTCCATCTTATTGGTTGTTTGGGGAACATAAAGCAGATGGAGTAGGTATCCTTTTCAACTCCTATAATTTTATTTTACATAAACTAATTGATTTATGTCCTGGAAGATCATTTATTTTAGAGGGGTCTTGGTTCTCATATACCCTCCGCCTAATCAATATATATAACCCCCAGACAAAGTTCGGCAGAGTTACATGCATGAGACAAATCCAACCCTATTTAGTGACCACTATCCCTACCTTTTGGGGTGGAGATTTTAACTGCGGGATAGAGTTAAAAAGAAAATCTGAAAACATTAAAAAGTGTATTGTGACACAGCATGCCTTTTAAACATCATTAAAAATGCTGATTTAACTTCCTGCATGGACAAACAGGCAATGGATTTAAAAGGCACTTTTATAAAGGTGGTAAGGGTATACTATAGATCATCTTCTAGTATCTGGACAAATTTCATTTCACCATCCCCAAATTATTCCGGTTGAATTTTCAGACCATGCTCTTTTACTGATTAACATAGGCCTTACGAGTAATAGTAAAAACAAAATCTAAGGTGGAAACTTAACACTTCTATGTTACAAGATCCTTTGGTTCTAAATTCCATTAGATTAATTTTACAAGCTAGATTATCTGTTAGTTTTTTATATCAGGATATGGGGAATTGGTGGTTGGAGACTAAAAATGATTGCATTAATTGGTTTAAGAAACAGGGCAAAATACGCCAAAAGAACACATTTTTCCACTATCTCAAACTAAGGAATCAGCTACAAACATTATTATCAAGAGCCAATACTTCCAGAGAGAATTTTTCTTCGCAAATTGAGGAAATTAAAACACAAATGAAAATCTTTCAATACAATCGAGCTGAAACTTTGCAGACGGTCATTTCAAATCATTTGAGAAAGTCAGTATTTGGGGACCCTTTTGAATTATGTAAAGAGGTCAAAGAGCATGGATCTTTAACTTTTTTAAACAAAGGCGCTAAGACAGTCTCCTCGATTACAGAATTAGAAGATTTAATTCATAAACATTTTATGGATCTAGAGCCTCTTCAGAACCCATCCCAAGCCCAGATTAATAAAGTATTAGGACCCCCTATAAAAAAGGCCTTAAAGCCAGATTTATTTAACGTTCTTAATCAACCCTTTATGCAAGAGGAAATTAAGACGGTATTACAATCTTTAAAGCCCAATGTGGCTCCAGGCCCAGATGGTCTTTCTAATGCCTTTTATAAAACATTTTCTGCAGAACTTAGTTCTATCCTTGTAATTGTTTACAATTTTTTTTTGGACTACGGGGTTAGTTTAGTATCCTTTTCAGATAGTATACAAATTTACATTCACAAATCAGGTGACATGGGGCTATTTCGGAATTGGAGGCCAATAACTTTGTTGAATTCTGACTATAAAATTCTGATGTCATTAATCAATAATAGACTTAGAAATTTAGCTACATATAGCTTCTCTCCAATTCAGCATTGCGGCATCCCTGATCGTAGTATTCAGTCTATGTTATGTTTAATTAGAGATCTAATTGAAAAAATCAATGAGTTGGGGGACAGTGGTTTTTTAGTTTCGCTAGACTTAGAAAAGGCGTTTGATAGAGTGAACCACTTTTTTTTATTTTCAGCATTGGATTTCTTTAAAGTCCCCCCTAAATTATGAAATTTAATTAAAAATCTTTATAGTTCTGGTAAGGTGTTTCCTTCTATTAATGGAAAACTGGGAAAGAGATTTCAAGTAAAATGCGGAGTGAGACAGGGTTGCCCGTTAAGTCCTCTATTATATAATTTTTCCTTAGAACCTTTCCTAAGGTCCGTGAGCATAGTCCCCCTATGGCAAGGAGTAAAGATTCCAGACTCTGATGCAACTTTAACCATCCAAGCTTATGCAGATGACGTCTGCTTATTTTTTACACATATCACACAGCTTGAATTGTTTTTTTCCAACTTCAAGGAATACTCAGTAGTAGCTAACGCTAAGATTAATCTACTCAAAATGAGGGGTTTACTTACAGGAGGAAATTTTCAAACACCATTAGTTTGGAACTCTATCAAAATTACAGCTGAACCTATATCAATTTTAGGGGTAAAATTTGGCCCACAGAATTGTCCAGAAGATAATTGGAACCTTGTCTTAGATAAAATCGAGAAGAAAGTTTGTAGGCGGAAAAGATTTAGATTTACTAAAATGAAAAGAATACAGGTTTTAAAGCAATTTATTCTACCCTGTCTGCAATACACTGCAGCAGTATTTCCTTTACCAGCCAAACTTGAGACTAGGCTATACAGTATTTGTTTCCAGCTACTCTGGGGTAACAGACTGAACCCGGTCAAAAGATGTTATACATACCTTGAGAGGAAAAAAGGAGGTTTAGGAATGGTAGACCCAGTTTTTTTTTGTTTTGCAATTTTTTTTTCTAGCTCTTTAAAAAATTGTCTAGGAGGCACTCATAGACAGGAGGTACCTTTCTTTAATAGCTTATTGAAGCGTTACTTTACAGCATGGATACACTGTGCTCCTAAACTATCTACCCATTTAGCCTTACCAAATTATTTTAAACCAGCTACACAGAAATTATTTAAATGGCAGGTTACAAAACATCAACTATTAAGAAGCTCTTCAAAAACATTATACAGAGAATTAATGGCTTTTGTTTATTCAGAAACCCCAGAGTTCAGGAATTGTCCTAAAAATCGTAATGAGGACATTCTGAATCAACTAAACAACGCAAGACTGCCAGAATTCATGTGGGAATCACAATGGCTTACTTTACATGGTAAATTAAATGTGAGAGGCACAGCTAAATATAAGGCCAAGATGGAGAGGATGTGTCCCTATTCAGATTGTGCAAACCAAGAAGAAACTATGGAACACTTTTTTCTTCAATGCTCAGTGGCATGCAAAATGTGAGATCATTTGGCTATAGTTTGGAATTTTCCTTGGTTAGCAAATCTCACCTATGATATCTTGGTAATAGGTTCTTTCCCAGTAAATTTACAGATTTTTAATAAAGGGACCTTACAGATTTTTATTGCTTGTTTAAGATATTGTTTATAGCAAACAAGATGCCAATGGGTTTTATATCAAAAGAAACCGTCAGTTCAAGGATTTAGATCTTATGTTACGAATACTTTGAACAACATTGTTTTTTCAGAATCACAACAGTTTAATGTTAAAAAAGTCAGAATGTGGTGGAAAGGTTTCTCCCACATTATCAAATTTAAATAATGCTGTTAGACAATCTTATCAGATGTTAATCCCAACTTATGGATTTCTATGAAGCTTAGTTTTGGGGTCCCTTTTTTTTTCTTTTCCCCCTTCCCCCTTTTTATTTTCTCTTCTTTTGTAGTCACTAGTTTTGGCTTACTGGGTTAATGTGAGTGTGGTCTATTGTCAGTCTCCTTTTTGATTTTCAGTTCCTGTGTCTCATAGCATATTAATTTCAGTGTACAATGTTAAGTACGTTCTAAAATAGTTATTTTTCCTTTTTATATCATGATTGTTTTTGTATTTCTTCCTTTTTCATACATGTTATGCTTGCTATGTGTTTATTTCAATAAAAATTGCCCCTACTCTTTTTGATAAGTGCCATGGGATCTTTAACATCCATCTGAACTACCACCAGTCCAGGCAGATTTCCTTTGCCCTTTTGGGAAAGTGATGTCAGAACCTCTGGTATAAAGGAAATTATGGACCTGGGGTGGGCGGGTGAGGGGCAGGAGAGGTGGGACCAGACTGTGCCTTCCAGAAACAGTCAGGTAGCTGAGGCCCCTGGTCAGACCATTAGCACCCTTCCCTCATTATGCACTAAACTTTGCAGCTAGTGAAGCCAGCAAAAAACAATCATAATTCCACTCACAGCACAAAAAAATAGGTTTGATAACAAAAGAAACTGGTCTCCAATTCAAACAGCCTCATCAACACAACAAAAAAGGCTTGAAATTAGAAGATATAGGTTTCCAATTCAAAGAAACTGCCCCAATAAAATCACACCAAATAGGTTTGAAATCAGAAGAAAATAGAAGAAATAGGCCTCCAGTGTAAAGGAATGACAGCCCCCACTCAAAGCACACCAAAATAGATTTAAAAGTTTCAACAACTCCAAAATAGTTCCCTGCTAGCCCCTTTTAAGAAGCAAGACAAACTCAACTTGCTACGCAGTGAAACTCAAAGGCACTACCTTGAAACATGACAAATGTCCCCTGCAGGTTTGGGATAAAAATACCACTCCATGTGGGCTGTAGGTGAGAGCAAAAAAAACCCCATGTTAAGTATAGGAAAACTTAAGACATTTACTGTACAAAATGACACATGCAGGGCTCAGAAACAAACTGCCATCACGAAAATTTCCACAAATCAAGACCTTGCCTCCTAGACAACATATACAAAATATCAGCTCATTTAATCAAACTGAGCCAAAGATATAAATGTGCAAGTTATTTTTTTTTTTTAATTTTATGTTTATTAATTTTCTGGTTAAACAGACAATTAACATCATTTAAGCGCAGACATGGTATAGTAAAATAATAGTTACATTCCTGACCTAGGTAATATTAGTATTGTATAAGCCATGTATTCTGATACAGTAGGAGATGGGGAGTCCTGGACAGAGTGTCTGACTTATGACAAAGAGTCAGTAGCGTTAACAAAGTTGCCAGCCTCTTCAACAGCTAAAGGTATTTCCAAAGGCAGAACTACAACACAATGTGGTAATACAGTACTAAGACTGTTATTTGAACCTGTTACCTAATTATAGAAATAAACATAGGAGAGGTAAATACACCAATTGCCCCTTCTTACACTTGTGGTCAGTAATCAGAAAAAATATCTCTTTAAACCACTTCCCAAAACAATTATTTAAGACCTGTTATAATAATGATGAGAAACTTAATAAGCTCTAACAGTTCTGGCAAACATTTACAGCAGCAATCACACAGGGCCCTCTTAAAACTACAGAGCATAACATCGTGACTCTCTAGTTACTTGCAGGGATTCTGCAAACGTCCGCATGACAGTGATGCCACCAGTATGTCCAGAAAAACTTACTCTATTGAGTCCAGAATCATGCCCTTGTATTCCATATTCAGCAATTATGTGTTGAGATTAATAGTTTCCCAACAGTCTTCCCAAAAACAAAGTTAGGGGTTTAACATTAAACACTCTACTCAGCCCTAACTATAGGGGTGCTACCGTGCCCCTATAATACACACACACACACACACACACACACACATATTTATGCATATAGACACACCACCAGCAGAGATAAAAAAAAGGCAAGATACCTTTGTAGCTGACCTCACGCTATCATGATATCTTTTTATTGGTGTGGTCATGTATGATATTTTAAAGATGCATCATCACAATGAAGTACTAAACCAATCAGAGAGAAACTTTCACAGTACTGATGGCGTCACAATTGTCTAGTGCAGCACTGAAGCCAGGTGTTAAAATCAGACAGAAATAGTTAAATATTTCAACAAACAGCAGATTTAAAAATTATACTAGTAAACTGATGTTGTCTAAGCTGAAAATGCAATGGTCTGACCCCAAATGTGTAATTTAGCAACCCTTGTGGGGAGGGCAGGACTTTTCATAACTCACTTGTGGCTCTGTCTTTGTGAGGTATGATCCTGCTTGCTAGTGTACTGCCTAAAACTAATATTAGTTTTTAGAGGCAGTCAACCATTACCTTTTATATCAGAGGTACTTTTTCTTTTCCCTTTGTTTAATTAGAAGATTGTTTACCTGATGTTAGCAGACGTGATGTGTGGGACAGCACTCTGCCTGGCAGCTGACATATCTGTCTCTACCTTCCCTCCCTCCCCACACCACCCACTGCATCATCAGCATTGTGACCTCACTGACTGTGACACACTGCTGCTTAGGAACAGTCATTCAGTGGCTGCCAGGTCACTCACCTGTGATGTCACTCTCAGTGAGATCACAATGCTGATGATTTAGTGTGTGTGTGTGTGCGGGGGGGGGCTAGATATGTCAGCTGCCAGGCTATGAGCTGTTCAACACATCCAGCATGCTATTACCACATTGAAGACTTTCTAATCAGCAAAAGGAAAAAGAAAAACACATCAGAAATAAAAAGTTACAACAAACAATGTCTTAAAATTTGTACTGTATTACTTTCCTATCTGCCTGTTTTGATTCCACTAACTCTTTAAGTTGCCTATTCGGAGTCAGGCAATTACACATCTCACACATACACAAACACACACCTCATCTGGCTCTGATTACGAGGATGTCCCTCATTTTACCCTAAAATTGCTCTATCCTCATCTGTTCCTCTTGGAAAAGGAGCTGCATGCACAGAGAAGGTACTTTAAATTCGGGTTTGAAAGGAGAAGTTTCTTAATATTCTAAGATGCAAAATCAAAACTGAGACAGAATGGGCCCAATTTTCAAAAGATCGGGACTGGTGCAAGGAGCTTGCATCAAGAAGAAATGGGGCAAAGGGCTCCTTGCATCACACATTGTGCCAGTCCCAATTTTGTAAAGCACCCTGCACAACTATGGGGATGGCCTGTGCTGTGCCAACCAGACTTGTGCTATCCTTGCAACAGCTGCACCAGTGCACCATGGCAGAAGGGGGCTTGTGCTGGGGCAGTGCTGCAGTATCCCCTACAGTGTGATTTTGCAAATCCCACCCAATGGGCACATGGACCCTGCTGTTAGACCAGCCCTGAGCTGGTCTAACCTGCCGTGTGCCACTCCTGGAACCATCGCTGGATGGGGTTGATACTGTGCCCCCTGGGGAAGGTTCCTACAAAGCCTCTAACACCTGTAAGACCACCACTGGAGTGGCCAGTGGTCCATGGCAGGTACAAGCCCACAACGCCCCCCCTCCATGGTGACACTGGTGCATCTGCCTCCCCCACATGGACCTGCACCAAATGGTGGCAGTTGTGCACTTGTCCCATCAGGGGCAGTAGCCATCTCCCACCCCGACCCAATGCACCCCCTGTGAGCCAGGGCATGCCCATGATGACCCACCAACCACCAGGGTGACTGGCCGGCAGGTCACCATGGCTGGCCACTGCTGTCACAAGCCTGTTCCACAGCTTGTGACATTCCCATTTTGTGTGCCATTTCTTTGGCGCAGCTGTTGGCTTGCAGAAAACTCAGGGACTTTGTCCCCAGAAACCCTCTTTTTCAAAATCCAGCACAGGGTCCCTGGTGCACCCACATTTGCCACAGACGGCAGTTTGGTGCACAATACTCTGATCTAAAGAGCCCTTTTAAAATTGAGCCCAGTGTTTTCCACAGTGTTCTGAGTTTGCAACTCCATGTGTAAATATGTGTCCCTCATTTTGATTATTCGTGTCCCTCATTTCAGTGACAGAAGGTTCACACACACACACACGTTCCTGGAATGTTTAGAAAAACACCATGCTGACTGTCAAAAAAGGATTCTGTAATTTATAATGAAACTAGTCTCTGTTATTCTTTAACACTACATATGTATAAAACTACAGACTAATTATTATGACAGCTCATTATCTTACAGAATATAACCCAAGATGTACTTGATAAAGTAACTGAAAAGGAGAGGCTGTATTCTCTGTTTTTTTCATGTAATTTGTGTTGAGCGATATAAACGGAGACAGCTCCAGTATGTTCAGTGCTAAGCAATTTGAGTAATTGCTATGCTTATTTTTAAAGAAACATCACACTTGCATAATTCACCTTTTTCTCACAGGTCTCTTTGTCTTTTTTTTTAATCAGTTATTTAATAGCTTACATGTTTTTACCATAAATAATTTTACAGTCAAGCAAATAATCCAGAAATTATTTCAATAAAAACAAATAACATTTTGTTAGAAAATAATCTTTAGCACCTCCCAGTAAGAAGTGACAGTTTGTTACCAAATCTCAGTGCTCATTTCAATGACGTGAGTGAAGTGAGGTTTGCATAGTACCCAAACATTGTATGAGTTATTTATATGTTTTATTTTAAAAGTCTTACACGGACTTGGCCGGACTACCTGAAAGAGCTCTTGGTTCCTTACTGCCTGAGCGATCGCTCCGCTTAGCCGATGAGGGGTTGCTAGAGATTCCTAGGGTGTGTTTGAAATCTTCTGGGGCCTGAGCATTTACGCATGCAGCCCCAACCCTTTGGAATTCTCTACCCCATCGGTACAGGAGTGCACGAATGTGGAGGGATTTAAGCAGGCATTAAAGACATACTTGTGGCACCAGGCATTTGGTGACTGATTGTTTTAACTGTTATTATCTGTTTTAATATTTGGATTATTTGATATGCTGTTTTATAATTGTTAGGCACTTTGGTTTTGAAAGGTGCCATAAAAATAAAAATATTATTATTATTATTTATTTATTTACTAGGAAGTGGGCTGGATGCAATCTACAGCACTGCTCCAAAGTCTTCACGTGCCAGGCTGGTCCTCTTTTCATTGCTTTCGCCACTTTCTCTTGTGCTCCTTCTCTCACCCATTGCTGCTCTCTTTATACTAATCTCAATTTCCATCTCCATAGAGGTCCAGCATCTCTCATACCGCTCCTCCTTCCCTGGCCAAATACTTACTTGCCACTGTTCCCACATAGCTCTCCTCTCCCTAACCCTACCATGATCCCATCCTCCTAAAAGGACCACAAAAAAAAAGGTACCAAAGCTCTGAAGAGGGGTGAACATTAGTCCCTTTTCACTAATCTAAAAGTGGACAAAGCAATAGGAGCAGATGGAGTACATCCTAGGGTACTGAGAGAGCTCAGGGAGGTACTGGCTGCACCTTCGACCATCCTATTTAAAAGCTCACTCAAAACAGGAGTGGTTCCAGAGGATTGGAAGAAGGCAGATGTAATTTCACTTCACAAAAGTAGTAGCAAGGAGGAGGCTGGCAATTACAGACCAGTTAGTCTAACATCAGTGGTGGAAAACACTGCTGAAGGAGAGGATACTGGAATGTCTTGAATCAGATGGGTTACAAGACTCAAGATAGCATGGGTGCATGGGTGGGAGATCACATCAAATAAATCTGATAAATTTTTCTGATTGGGAGTATAATGATTTTATAGTTGACATTGGAGAGCAGCTGGAGGGGAAGCTCTGCCTCTTGATGGATGACACCAAAATCTGCAATAGGGTGGATACTTTAGTGGGGTGGAATGGATGAACAGAGACCTGAGAAAACTCAAAGAGCGGTCAAGGGTATGACAGCTGCATTTCAGTGCAACAAATGGTGAACAATAATGCATTTGGGGCACAGAAACCCAGGGCAGAGTATCAATAGCAGAAGGAGGGAGCTAGTGCTGCCTCTGTATAGATCACTGATAAGCCCTCACTTAAAATACTGTGTACAGTTTTGGTGGCCACATCTCCAGAAGGACATAGAGTGGAGGTGGTCCAGAGGTCCACAGGAGGGCAACTAAAATGGTGCAGGGTCTGCATCAAAAGCTCTAGGATGAGAGACTAAATTAACTAAATATGTGCACCCTGGAAGAGAGGAGGGAGGCTCAGCTGAAAAGATGCTGATTTTATAATGATGTATCATTAATAATCATTATTGGTTATGTGTAAAGATCATGATCAGACTTCAAAAACCGTCATTGTGATCATGACTAACAATGATTAAACATGAACGTTAAATGTCCACCAATCAAAAACCATCATGTTATGGAAACGGTGATTGTGATTAATGATGATCGCATATTATCATGATTTTTCATGATTTCCTATAGCCAAAAGTACTGTAATAAATAAATAAAAATAATTTATCTTCTTTCTATACTTTTAAAATTTATTGTGTCTTCTACTTAGACTTCTTTATTAGTATCATCATTTGTGATACATGTTCCATACAAACACCTTGCCATCAATTATACTTGCTCTGATATCTCATCTCTTACTACTGATAGAAGGGCTCAAATTGATTTATATATCTCCTTTAAATGGTTAAGGTGAGTTTCACAAGTACCTGGTTTCTGCTCATAACCTTTAGTAAACGTTGGAAAAATACTACTGTCAAGGCAAAATTATTTCAAACATAGAAATTACCATTGTTTTGGTCGTAAACTGTGCTACTGAAATATACAAATTAGTTATGTAGATGTATATACTATATTGAACATTGCATTTCCTCTTCCTAAAGGGATTAAAACTTGACTTCACATGATTTACATTATATTTTATTTGCTTTTGCTGATATTTGACATTCATATTTTCACATTAGGAACAAAACATTTTGCTAAGTATTACTCATGTGACTTACAGTCTTATAATACAGAACTAACAGAGTCATCAGTGATCATCAGCCACCATTTTATCATCCACAGGTCATCAAAAACCATCATGCTGATTTAAGCTTACAAAAATAATCATTAATCTTCAGCTGGTGATTTTAAAGTTGCATGCTTGATGATTGAATCATGATCTAGATGATGATCTTAAATCATAATCTTGCTTGATGATCATATGGCAACATTTGATGATTAACAATGATCTGTCATGACTTGATCTTCAAAAAACATGATTGATGATTTACCAGTTCACCTGTGCAGGGATATGATAGTGACCTTTAAATACCTCACAGGGGTAGATAAGGTATAGAAGAAAAATATTTTTGGGAAAAAAGATGCCCAAAAACAAGGGACATGCTGTGAAGTTGGAAGGGGTAGATTCAGGAGAGATGAGAGGAAATACTTGAAGCACTCCTCGTAGTACAAGAAAGCAGCAGCAAAGGCAATGAGATGCTGGGATGCATGTCTAAGGGGATCAGTAGTAGGAAGAGGAGGTTATACTGCCCTTGTACAGATCACTGGTAAGGCCACATTTAGAGTATGGAGTTTAGTACTGGTGCCTACACTCAAAAGGACATTAACCTGCTGGAGAAGGTCCAGAGGAGGGCTATAAAGGTGATAGTTGGTCAGCAGGGTAAGGCATACGAGGAGAGGTTGAGGGCACTGAACATGTACTCCTGGAAGACAGGAGAGAGTGGGAACATGATTAGGACCTGCAAGTACTTGAAAGGGATAATTAAGGTTGATAAAGACAGTCTCTTTAAGCTGAGTGGCAACCATAACACGAGAGGGCACAGTCTTAAGCTGGAGGGTGGGAGGTTTAGGAGGGAGATCAGGAAGCACCTCTTCACATAGAGGGTGATGGACACTTGGAATGCACTGCCAGAAGAGATAATCTCATTGAAGACAGTGGGCAGCTTTAAGGGAGGCTGGAACAGGTATGGGGGTAAGGGTCATGGGTAGGGAGGATGGGAGGAGTGGGGAGAGGGGGCAGAGACAGTAGCTCAAGCTTTGAACCCTGTGACACAAGCAGACTTGACAGACCAAATGGCCTTCCTCTGCTGGCTTCTTTGTATGTTCATATGTTCACAGAAATAGTTGTAGATCCCTGGAACAGCCTACCAGCCAAGGTGGTGGGGTTCAAGAATGCATGGGATAGGCATAAGGGAATCATAATGAAAAGGAATGAGGGGAGGGAGAAAGAGCTGGAGATCAAGTAGGGTCTATAGTGATATTGAAGGTAGGAAAAATAGGCAGACTGGGTGGGCCAAGTAGTCCTCACCTGACGAAAAATTCTGTATTTCTATGTTTCCTACTCCCTCTGATTGTCCGCTGCTCGCTCCTTTCACATCCCTTGCAGTAAATCAGCAGACCGCTTGCTTTCTATCTGCCTTCCAACAGAATGGAATGACCTCTCTTCCCATCCTTCTCTCATCTGCACTGCACTCCCTCTCAAACCACTCTTACTGGCACACTACTCAAAAAGCATGCACCTGTCGTTAGGCATCTTCCTCTTCTCTCCACATTACGTACCCCCAGGATTTATGCTTTTTGCTTTTTGCCCTGTTGTATAGCTTAATACACAGTGTATGCTGTAATTTAAATCTTTTTTTCCTCCATGATGTTGTTACAATTATCTTGCCATTCATGGACTGCAGGTACCCCTAACTCTCATCCTTGCTACCCCCACACCTTAATACTCAGTGCACTTTTGACATTGTTTTGTTCATTTTCTGGAATGTAGTACTTGCACCATGCTTTCATTGTTCGTGTAGATGTACCCATCTTTGTTACTTTATCTGCTCCCTGTGGTATCCCTTCCCTGGGGGTCACACCTGGAAATGAGTTCTGCCTCAGTGTGCCTATCCTGGTCACCAGATTTTAAATAAATTAATAAGTAAGTAAGAAGCCATGATAGGGTATTCATTATATGATTTTAATGTACACCCCAGGGGTGTGTTAAGGCACGAGGCTGAAGGCTGAGTGTCCTTGTGCCAGGGGAAGTACATTAAAATCCTATGATGCACATCCTGGAGGGGCTTATTACACTTATAAAATTGCTCTAAGTAGTTTTTGGGGAGAAGAAAATGAGATTTGGCAACTGACCATGCATTTATAGAGATTTAATGCACAGTCAAGTGATGTTTCTTGGCCAATGAAATTTCTAGATTTTTTCTTGTCATTTTATAAATTAATATAATTAAATAAATAAATAAAACAAGACCCCTTTTCTGCCATAGGTCAAGGTAAAATACAGTACAGATGACACATTCAATACAATACAGTAAGAAGTTCACATAAATGGTAAGGTATGTACATCATAAAGTTTAACAAAAGAACTTGTTCCTAACATTTGATGTACAAGTACAGCGTGCTGTCTATTGCAGATAGTTATATTACTCTTGTTTGAAAAGTACAGGACCTTTGGTGGTGTAATTATACTGTAGATGGAAAGAGTGATTTCAAAGTAGCCACTAAAATGTTTGCAGAAGTTGAACTGACATTTTAATAGAGAAAAAAAATCTTGATAGTAATGCCATGTGGGAGGGAAGAAATGAAAGGAATGGAAAGCCAAGGAAGGGAGGGAAGGACTTTTGCCTAGTGGTTAGAGTGCGTAGTTGTGAATCTTGAGATTCAGGATTGAATGACTTTGATAGCTGCTGGCTGTGTGACCCTGACGAAGTCACTTAAACTCCCTGGGCCAGATATTCAAACTGCGCCCAAAATGTGCGCAATAGCAGAAGCAAGCACAAGTCAATTGCGCACATGCGCAACAGACGCGATATTCAAACATGGAGCAAGTCAAATTGCACAACCAGCCAACGTCTGAATATCGCACAACCTGCACCATAGCGCAACCAGGAAGGGAAGCTGAGCACATATGATGCGCCATAGCGCAACAAGGCCAGCCCAGCTGAGCAGTCCAGAGGCGCCATAGCACAAGCAGAGAGCCCCCCAGCAGCAGAGCAGTGGAACTCCACAACCAGGGAGGTAGGCAGGGGCCCACCACCCATGCCACAAATGGGCACAGGAACACACTGCAGAACTAATACACCCCCACACCCGAAGCACAGCATCACTGGTGGAGGGACGGAATATCCACCGTCCCATGGGGACAAGCCAACAAAGCACAGCTGGACCATGGTGCCCCAGCACACCCACTGGCAAGCTGAGACTGCCACACAAAGGGGCCAGACAACCCAAGTGTACAACAGCCCCCGTGCACAGCACACCCTGCACTGGAACCCCAAGACACCACCCATGAGCAGTGACTGTGACCGTCACTGCAGGAATCCCCATGCCCTCCCCCGGCACAATGCAACCATGTGTACCACAGAACCATACAAGCCAGACCCACCAGGAGCACCCAGCGGTGTGTGGCAGCACATGGCCAGACCAGCTGAAAGCCACTACCACACCAGGGACACCCCCCCACGCACACACACACACAATTCCAGGACAATACCACCCCAGATGCCATGCACAGCACTGCAACTGAGCACCCATAGCTAGCTGCAAATCAGAGACCACCACAGTATTCATATGAAAATAGATTTATAAAAGAATATCAACAGGAACACACAACAATAAACTATGTACAGATAGATATATACAAGAAAGGGGTGGGGTATGGGTACAAGGTAGGGATGGGTGAGGCAGGGGTGAAGAACTGGTGAAGGAAGGCAGGGTGTGAGGGAAGGATAAAGGGGGTAGGTAAGGGCAGCTACTGCCTCCAGGCTGCACAGCATCAGGCTGCCTCTGGTCCCGTGGCCTCCTCCGTCGTCTCACACCCCTCTGGTGCATCTTCCGTGAGAATGGACAGGGACTCCAGACACCTCCAGCCAGGCAGTGGACAGCCTGCTCAGTCCTGCGCAGGATCTGGACACCTAGGGCAAGGGAACAGAATCAATGGCTGTGACTGTCCACAACCCTGAAGCCCACCCAACATGCATGGCATACAGCCAAGTGCCCCGCCCCTGTGATGGACTGCACCCACCCACAGTGACTGTGCACAAGACAAGCCCAACCAGGCAGCAACAGCCATGTGTACCACTGCACACACACCCCACCCATGACCAGCACAGCACAACCAAGGCTGTCCAGTGACGTGGCTACGTGGTGGGAAGTTAGTGCCACAGCCATGTGCCCAGTGCATGCATGGACCACCAGTGACGCACTCACAGACATGCAGTGCCACTGGACAGTGCTGACTGTCACACGTCGCGTGCATGGCAGTGTTGTTCGTGGATGGTGGCCATGCCCTCCCCCACAGCACGCAATAGCATCCATGATGTAATGACACTCACCCTCATCAAGCCACTGCTGCTGTTGCTGCTGCTGCTGCTGCTGTGGCCCAACACCGCCGCCACCTCAGCCAGCCACCTCCGCAACGCCTCTCTGAGCCTCATCCCGGGCCCGCCTCCGCTCTTCCATGCCTGTGGGAAACAAAAGTTGAGAAACACATCAGTGAGATCCCAAAGCAGACAGCCCCTGCTCCAACGAGTGCCTGCCCACACAGCCAGACCCATACATCACACACCTGCAAACACTGACACAGCCAACCATAGACCAACCTCCCCATGCGCTGGTCACATTACACAGTGTTACCCATGCGGACAATACAGGTGCATAGACGGCTCCCACCTGGCCTAGGCACAACACCCCTCCTGCACATGACCTGAGGCACGCCAGCAGTGCCCGCTCCCTCCTGCGCAGGTCACCGTACGGTGCCTGCACTGCTCGGTGTTCTCCGCCCAGTGGCCTGCTCAAGATCAGTGGCCACCTGCTGCCACACATGGGTGCGGGCCATGTTTAGAGGTTCCTCCCCAAACAGTGGCCCATGGTGAGGCTCCACCACAGCCACCAGGTTGGCCACCTCCAATGCACTCCACTGAGGAGCTCTCCTGCGTGCCATCCCTGCAGGTTTATAGTAGGCAATATGGCGCTCCGCAGCGCGGCAACCCCACGTGGAAATGTTGTGCAATACAACTCTGTCAGTCCCTATCACGCTGTTTGTACAGTGCCGTCGGTCCCTATCGTGCTGTTACCGAACAGCGCGATAGAGCTCCAAGGGGGCAAAGGTCGGGCACAAGGTCATGGGTCTCTGGCGTAAGGCCACGCACAGCGCCATCGGACTTCTACCCATCCAGCGTGATCGGTCGCCTGCGTGCCATTGCCACAGTGGACTATTGCGCAGTTGTGCCACAGCGCCATGTGGTGACCAGCGCTGTAGCGCCACTGGTACAATGGTGGCCGTGTCCTGAATTGCCGATCGCGCACAGCACGTCATCAGCACGCCAGACGCCTATGTAAGCTACCTGGGCATGCGCGGTGCTGATTGTACTCGCAGTCACAGAACTGCACCATTAGCTCAGCGGTTCAACTGTATTGCGCAAGCGCAACAGATGCGATATTCAGCCGTCATATGCAAATCATCTGATCAGCCATTCAATGCGGCACGATTTGCATCTCATTAAATTGCTCCACTCCTAATTTGCATGCATTGCGCTATAAATGTGCGACATTGATCTGCAGTGGCCATATTCGGTTACTGCAGGTGATAGGTGAGTTGCATGCTGCGTGATGTTCTGGACTATTATCTTAGGGTATTGCTGTATACTGCACAGTCACAGGTGTCCACTTTCACCCATACAGACTGTGACATGGCCGAGCCAGGAATGGGTGAGGAGGATGATGGTGGGCGAAGAGGAGGCCCAACTTCACGAAGCCGAGACAGAGGCACTCTTGAGGCCTACCTGGAGGAAGAGCCACTACTCAGTGGGGCGGGGCACCCCTCAGGCCCGTGCTGCTGCATGGGAGGGTGGCTCACACGTAAACCTGCACGGAAGCCACCAGCGCTCATGCAGGAATGTAAAAAGAAGATGGGGACCGACAGGAGGAGGGTGAAGGAGAAGGTGGCAGCCCTCAGGGTGGCACGCGCTGCTACAGGTGGGGGCCAGCCAGAGGTGGTGCAGCTGAGCCCGGCGTTGGACCGTCTCGCTGCATCCATGCAGCGCAGTGCCATCGAGGGCATTCCGGGAGGTGGCTTCCAGACAGGTGGTAGCCCATCACTGCATGGTATGACATGGTCGGGGGGGGAGGTGGATCCCATGCACTAACATGTTCTCACTTTCTGTTACAGATCCTGTGCGTCTGCAGGGGACAGTGGTGGCGGGCCCGTCCACTGTGGACATCCAGCCGGAGTTGGAGGAGGGTCCATCCACCTCTGCTGATAGCCAGCATGCTTTGCACCAGTGTGCACGCCTGGCTGCCATCTCCGATGTCGGTGAGACAGGTGTAGGGGGTGCCCTTCCTGTGTCTCAGCGGTCTGGCATGCAAGCATGCCAGCACACTGTGGCTGTGGCTGTGGCATGAACCTGCACCATTGATGATGCAATGACCACTATGGGCATTGACACGTGTGTGTCACATAATGGACACACAGCAGGACAGCTCGCGCCCATGGACCTAGCTGGTTCCAGCGCTGTGTGCCAGCACATCAGCACAGTCCCAGGCTGTGCCTGTCAGCACCGTGGGGCAGCACCAGTGGCTGTACAGGTCACTGACACTGTTGCGGACACAGCAGTGGAACGACTGGTCCCTTGGGCACAGCAGGTGGAGGGGCAGCAGCAGCAGTCACCCACCGGGTCTGGGGGTACAGGGTTCAGCGTTGGTGTATGTACACCGCCTGTTGACTTGCCCATACCTGGTCCTGGTGAACAGCGCCCACCATCAAGGGGTGTTGAACATCAGGCCCTTCCATACCCTGAGGGACAGGTTGCCGATGTGGCAGATGACCCATTTGACGAGCACACCCACCTGCTGCGGGCATCAGTACAGCAGCAGATGCGGGTTGCAACGTCCGTGGAGGCACTGTGTGTGGCTGTGGAGCAGCACAGCAGGGACAATGCGATGATCCTTGCAGAGATTGTCCAATTGTGGATGAATGTGACCGCCACCATTGACAGGCAGACTCAGGCATTGGTCGCTGTCGTGGCCGCATTGGGCACATAGTCAGGTGCCCCTGTGCTGCGCACGCCGTACAGTACGCTATTCACTCCCCATTCCTGGCATCATGTGACACCCAGCCTGTCGACGCCGGGTTCTGCTGTGGGCATCCTGAGCACCCCTGGTGCAGGTATGTTCGGTATGCTGCAGACCCCTGTGCGGACAAGGTCACGCTCGCGCAGTGGGACCCCTGGTGGTCCATCGGTGCCACCCCAAGTGGCCCATGCTCAGCCTGCCAGTGCTGCTGGGTCTCGGCGGGGCCGTCCACACATCCGGTGGCCATGACACAGTGCCACATAACTGACCTGTCTCCAGTCACGGGCCCTGTCTGGTGCTGCCCTGTGTGCAATGTGTGTCATGGTGGGCAGTGCACCAGTGGGTGCCCTGCCCAGCACGCCGACACTGCGGACCACCTGCACACCCTCCCGACTGCTGTCCACAGGTGCGTGTGCATGATGATGCCTGCATTGCACTGTACACCAAGGTGCAAGGGTGCCCAGCATCTGACACACGACATGGACAGTACAGGTGGAGGTAGCCTGTGGATGTGTGTGTTTCATATGTCTGTTCCTGCTGTGCTGTGCACCTGCCCCTGTGCACTTTGTGCCTGGTGTGTGTGTGTCTGTCCATGTGGCGTGTGACTGTTCACCCCTCCCTGATTGTGTGTTTGTGCTCCTGTACCCTTCCACTCCCCTCGCCATCATGCACCCCTGGAGTGTTACCCTGTGTGTATGTGGGTTGTGCCCTGGACAGTGTTGGTTGCACATGGCCCCATGACTTACCTGTGTTGTGCAAAGTGCTCCTCTGTGATGGTGTCCCGGTGCAGCTGGGCCAGCGGATCAGTCAGGGGTCACGCCCGTCCAGGGGGCTGCTCATCCCCATCATCACCGGCCTCACCAGCATCCCCATTGCTGTCCCTCCCTCGACCTGTATGGCTATCCCACGTCTTTGGCCATGTTGTGCAGGATACAACAGGCCAGGAATATCCCACAGGCCTTTGAGGGCTGTACTGTAGGGTGCCACCGGAGGTGTCTAGGCATCGGAAGCGTGCCTTCAGCATCCCAAACACCCGCTCGATGATGCTGCGTGTGGTGGCATGTGCCTCATTGAAGCGTTGCTGCGATGGGGTCATGGGGCGCCAGTAGGGTGTGAGCAGCCAGGGCCGGAGTGGGTATCCACTGTCACCTGTGTGGAGATAGTGGAGGTTAGTGTCATGTTCAGGCCCATATTGCCCCTAGCCCTGTGTGCCACTCCCATGGCACCTGTGGCTTACCCACTCTTGCCCCAACTTTGCCAATCCTACATGCATACTCACCCACTAGATGTCCTGTGGGGATGTTCCCACTCTCGAATTGATGGCACAGTGCAGACTGGTACCATATGAATGAATTGTGTGCTCCGCCAGGGTGCGTGGCACAGACATTGATGATGCGCCCACTGGCATCACACACCACCTGGCAGTTGACACTGGAGAACCCCTTCCGATTGCGATATGCGGCCCCATCGGGGCCAGGTGGCGTGCGAATGGCCACATGGGTGCAGTCTATCACCCCTAGCATGCCAGGCATACGTGCTACCCTGTGGAACTCCTGTATGTTTGCTGTACGCTCTGCCACGGTGCTGGGGAAATGGATGTACTCCGCAGCATGTGGCAGCAGTGCGCTGAGGAATTAGTGAGGATGCGTGGCGTGGCCGACTGTGTTATGCCTGTGGTGTCCCTGTTGGCCTCTGGAAGGTACCCGTGGTGAGCAAGCACATGCAGGCTGTTACCTTTGTCTCCACTGACAGAGCGTGACTCCGTCATGAGGCTGCCTGCATCACATCACTGCACAGCTCACAGAGCCGCCTCAGTATTGCCCTGTTCAGGCGGTACCAGCCCACAATCTTGATGTCTGAATACAACTCAAAGCTGATGCGGGCACGGTACTGCCTGTTGGGGGCGTACCGCCAACGGGCCCTTCCACGGCCACGTCCCCCTGCAGCATGCCTTCTCACCCTCATTACAGCTTCCATGTGAGCTGGCACTGTCCATCTCCCTGGCTTGTGTCCCCCGGCTGTTGTTGTTCTGTTCCCCCCGCTGTCCTGACTGCTACCTCCACTGCACTGGGTACACCTACTGGCCTCTGAACTCTGTGGCCCCACACACCTTCAGCTGCCCCTATTCTGTCCTGACTACTCCCTGGCCTGCACTGGTTGCTGCTGTGGCCTGCTCTGTGTGGCTGCCTCATGTGCATTCCCTGTCGCGTTCTTGCGCCTCTTCCTTGAGCCTTTTTATTTTGGCTCATTTCCGCCGTGGCGCAACTTCCGGCTGATCCACTGTTGCGCATTGCGCAAGCCTTTGAATATCGCATTGTGCACTTTATGCATGGATCCACCCCCTTCGGTTGCGCATACCTTCATTTGCATTGCACTGTTGCTCAGCATGTTTTCAGTGGCGCAACTGCCTCCCGCTGAATATCGCAGAATGGCGCATTTTCGGACTTGCGCTGGCGCAACCCTATTGCTCATAGCGCAACCCTTTTGAATATCCCACCCCCTGTGCCTAACTTCTCTGCAATCTCTCTCTACAGACTATCTCTGTGCTGCTTGAATTGTTCAGTGTGCCTAATACGAACATACAAATTTTGCCAGCAGATAAAGGCCTTATGGTCTATCTAGTCTGCTCAAGTGTGCAGCTAGCAACCTTATACTGCAGCTGACCTCCTCCCGACCCTCCCTCTTACCCTATCCCATCACCTTTGAAGCAATCCACTGTTCTACAGGATACCACTTCCAGGCAACGCTTCCACCCAGACACCACTCTCTCCATAAAAAGTGTCTTCATTTCCCTCCTGAACCTTCCCCCCTCCAATCTGAGATTGTGACCTCAAGTGTCCCTACCCCCCCTTAACTGGAATAGTCCCACCATGCCTGTCTTGTTTATTCCCTTCATGTACTTGAAGGTTTCAATCATATCCCCTCTGTCTCTCCTCCAGTGAGTACATGCTCAACTCCCTCAGCCTGCTCATATAGGGTATGTCCCCTAGTCCCTGGATCATCTTTGTTGCCCTGCTCTGCACCCCCTCCAGTAATTTAATGTCCCTCTTCAGGTATGGGTGCCAGTACTGCATGCAGTACTCCTGGTGTGGCCTAACCAGTGACCTATACAACAGCAGGATTACCTCCCCTCTCCTTGAAGAAATACCCCAGGCAATACAGCACAGCATTTTGTTGGCCTTTGCAGCTGCCTTCCTTCATTGTGCTAAGTTGTTCATTGAGCCTGTTACAGACACCCCAGATCCTTTTCCTCCTCTGTCATGGCTAGTTGAACCCCCAGCTAGTAGCTCCTTCTTGGGGTTTTGCCCCAAAATGTAACACCTTGCACTTTTGGCACTGAACACCAACTGCCAGGTGTTTAACCAGGTCTCAATTTTGACAGATCATCCTGCAACCCATGCTACCCTCCTAGGTCATCCACAACTGCTCCATCTTGGTGTCATCTGCAAACAAACTGATCTTGCTCTTGCTCTTGATGCCCATTGAGATGTCTGATATGAACAACCCAAACAATATCAGTCCCAGCACTGAGCCCTGCGGAACTCCGCTTGTCACTGCCCTTGGAGATGAGAGCTCCCCTCCCACCGACACCCTCTGCTGCCTTCTCTGTAACCAGTTTATTACCTATCCCACCATTTTCACCCCTGCACCTGCAAGCTTACTACCCAGCCGCCTATGCGGCACCGAGTTGAATGCCTTACTGAAGTCCAGAAACAAGACATCCACTGCATGGCCCTTGTCCAACTGTCTAGTTACCCAGCTATAGTAATCCACCAGGTTGGTCTTACAGGACCTGCCTGTGACAAACCCATGCTGCCTAACGTCATGCAGCTCATTGGTCTCCAGAAGGGACACCAGCCTCTCCTTCAGGATTGTCTCCATCAGTTTTCCCATGATGGACGTGAGGCTTACTGGCCTGTAGTTTCCCGGTTCATCTTTGGGACCACTCTTATATAGGGGTACCAAGTGAGCCATCCTCCAGTTCTGAGGTACACTTCTCGAGACCAGGGAGGCATTGAACAGGTCTGCCAAGGGCCCCACTAGGATTTCTGCCAGCTCTCTCAGTACCCTGGGGTGAATGCTATCTGGCCCTGGTGCCTTGTCCACCCTCAGTGCCCTCAGGCCCTCCAGTACCTTGCCCTCTGTGATTCCCCCATCTGTCACCTCCTCCCCCCGATCCTGACCTCCCACCCCCTCTTGGTAGCGCCCTTTTCTCCTTAGTAAACACCGAGCAGAAGTATTCATTAAGTACTTCTGCCTGTGCTGTCCCTGTTTCCACTCACCTCCCATCCCTCTTAATCCTTACTATTTTGTCCCTACATCTCCTTTTCTCCCTGATGTACCTGAAGAATTCCTTCTCCCCCTTCTTGATGACTTGTGCCAGCCTGAGCTCCTTAGATGCCTTGGCTGCCCTTACTGCCTTCATCACCTCCTTCGATTCCTTCAGGTAATCCTCTCTGTCCTCCCTTCTACCTGTTTTTTTGAACCTCCTAAAGGCAACTCATTTATTTCTTACTTTCTCCATGACCTCATGCTCGACCAGCTGAGTTTCTTGGTCCTAACTCTCTTACTCTGGACCCTGGTGCAGGTTTTGGTTGACTCCTCAATCCCCAGTTTTATGACCTCCACATCTGGTTAGTATCCATATTAGTTTGCATTCTGGCTAGATGCCATTAACTACCTCCCATATCCTTCCAAGCTGGCCCTCCTGAAGTCCAACACTCTTGTACCTGTTTCTACTCCCTCCTTACCCATTTTCAATGTGAACCACACTGAGTGGTGGTTGCTCCCTGCCAACACTTCTTCCACCCCCAGCTCCCTCACAAACTCCCTATTTGCCAGCATGAGGTCTAGGGTGTTTCCTAACCTGGGTGGCTTGCTGACCATTTGCATTAGGAAGCTATCCTGGAACGTGTCCAGAAATATCTGCTCCCTTCTGTTTGCGGTGGCTGGGGTACTCCAATCCACTGCCGGCAGGTTGAAGTCCCCCTCAATCACCATGCTACCCTTTCTGCAGACCCTTCTGATCTGTCCCACTAGTTCCCTGTTTAACTCCTCTGTCTGAGATGGTGGCCTGTACACTACCCCCATCCTGAGAGGCCTATTCTTGGAATCCTGGGTTTGCATCCATAATGACTCTGTACTACCCTCCTCCCCCTTATCACGAACACACTTCAGTCCTTCTCTCACATAAAGTGCCGCCCCCCTTTCCCATTTACCGATATCTCTGCTCAATATCTTATACCCTGGTACTGCCAGGTCCCAGTCCTGGTAATGGGTGGTCCCTGTTTCGTGATGGTTGCCATGTTCACCTCCTTTGCCATGAGAACCTGTAGATCTGCTGTTTTGTTCCTTAGGCTCCTAGCATTCAAGGTGGCCACCCTCCACCCTTTTCCTTCCCCTCCTACTCTTCCTTCCTAGCTTCTCCTCTAGTACTCCCTTTTTCTATTGCTTCTAGCATGGGGGTAAGCTCATTTGGCTTCCCTTCCTGTGGATTCTACATGCCTCCTGCTCACTTGCCACCCCCCACTTCTGGTTTAAATGCCATTCTTTTGCTTTGTAATCCCCATCCTTTGCTTCAATACCTTCTTGCCCATCTCACTTAGGTGAAGTCTATCCTTACCGTTGAGATCACTGTCCTCCCAGGTCACCTCCCCACTCACCCACCAGCCCATAACCTTTGGATTGGCACCAGATTCTTAGCCATTTGTTAGATTCCTCTATCCTCAGTTTCCTTGCAGTGCCCACCCTGGGCACTGAAAGTACTTCCGAGAAAGCTACTGACCTACCTGCCTCCTCACATATTGGTCCTAGCTCCTCAAGCCTCCCTTGAACTACTTCTATCATCTCTCTCACTAGGTCATTTGTCCCCACATGCAGAACTATATGTGGTTTCACCCTACCCCTCCTAGCAAACTTTAGAACAGATTGACCCACCCTTTACGCTGTCATTCCCGGCATGGCCTCCACCCATATGTGACTATGCCTCTCTCCCTTGCTTCCCCATCAGACTCCTCTTAGTATTGAGTCTCCCAGCACTAGGATTCCACCCTGTTTTCCATGAGTGCATTCCCTGGTCTCCCTTCATCCCAACCCCTTCCTCCGGACTCCCCTTCATCCTCCAGCACAGTTGTTCCCCCTTCTGCCCCTGTTGAATTATCCCCAGTTGTTCACCTGCCCGTTCCATGTTTCTCCAGTCTATTTTTAGTTCCTCCTCCAATCGCACCCTCTATCACATCACCCAGTCCTGCCAGTACTGAGAATCAATTTTTTGATGTTCCCTCACTACCATATATTCCTATTACCAGCCCCCCTCACTACTACTTCTGTGTCTGTTATCTCCCCCTTCCCTCCCATCCTCCATTCTTCCCATTTTCTGCTCTCTTTGACCCTTGACCTGTGTCCCTCTGTCTCAGTTCCCTATCAGTCACCCTTTTCCCGCTCCTTCCCCCTGTTGGTTCTGTTTGTCCTTTCTCCTCAGTTCCCCATCTACTTACTCCACCTTTTGGGTTTTTATCCACTGCAGCCTGCCGATCCCTCTTTAGCTGCTCCTGTAGACCTCTGATCTCATTTTTAAGCTGCATTATTTGTTTGCACACCAAAAACCTCCCTTCCCTCTCCTGGATTATAAACTGCTTAAAGAGGAAGTTCCCTCAACCTACTGTATAGTAGCTTATTTTTGCTGGAAATTTAATTTTGCTTTATTAGCGCTGCGTCCATTTCCAGCAAAATAAAGCGTCACTAAATAAAGTGTAACTGCAGTTCCAGTACAACGTACAACAGCCTCGCGACAAACACCATCAAGGAACAAGGAGCAGCTTTATGAATACTGTGCTGCAACCATTGTAACCACCTTCACATCCACACCACCTCTACCTCTACCTTCTCTACCTTTACATTCTCAATATTTTACTCAAGCCGGGCAACAATACACACAAACATTAAATGTTTACTGTCCCAGTATTTTCATTCTGACTTGACTTCAGCCATTCACCATTCCACACCCTTCCACACTCACTCCAGACAACAGGATGCAAAACCAGGATAAATACATGATCTTTATTTGATTTTTGCAGCTCCAAAAAAAGAAAACATAAGAAAAAGCTAAAATGGCAACAAATGACTCTGATGATCCTTCCGCTCAGTCATTGTGATACCACGTGATACAGCGTCTTAATTCAGTGTCCTCATCGTCGTCATCATCATGAGCGTGGAAAACTCCTGTTGGCATGGCACCTGAATTTGACAAACAATAATGAGTGTAAGTGGAGGATGGGGATGGGGATGGAAACTGAAGGGGGGGGGACACTGTGCTTGCACAGGATTTAAACAATGTTCATGCACATCGGCAATACCCGCCTGAGAAAAGCCACGGATGCAGTCATCACTTTGTGCGCTTCTCAGAGAAGTTCGATTCAAGCCATTGTGCATGCTTCTCTTTGAGGTGTTGTAGCTTGAAATCCACTTTAATTTCCAGACTGCCCCTTGACAGTTTCTCCACTCCTTCGGTATGAGCTCCTGTGCGTTTGCTGTGGCAATTCTTTTTAGGAAGCTGGCTTTAAAGAACCACTGATGCCAAAAGTGCTACATTGCAGAATCCAAATAAGCATACTTCCAGTAAATCTCATACCAAAAACTAGATTTTTACGTTACTTGGTTTTAAAGATATTAGCCATTTTGTAACTTTGATTGCACTACCTGTACAATAAAAGCAGGTGTCAGTAAAGAACTGCTGATGATGTCATGTAGGGAGCTCAAAGTCTAGCTTATTTTTGCTGGAAAGTTTAGTAATGACTGTCAGTAAGCTTATAAGACCCATTTCTCCAAAGCTGTAAAGATCATGTGCAATGGTTTTCACAAGTAAAACAGACAGCACCAGTCAGTAAACATTGCTATAAATACTATATATGTTCCAGGTTTTTTAACAAAGTTGATAAAATTGATTAGTTAATGCTATTTGTGTGTGGTCCATTTCACCGTGGTTGCTGGATACTAGTCAGCATGCCTTCAGAATGCTGAAGCCAATTAAGAGTGCTACTAATGTTACTGCTGTTTGTCATTGTCTGCTTTTCAATATGCTTTAAATAGGGGGCCTTATATGTGTTAATTCCTGCTAGGGGTGGAAGTGTTAGTTCTGGTAAAATGACCTTTGTAATTTAGAGTAGAACATAGATGAGTCTGCCCCAACCCCATTAACAAGGAGATGGGATAATTGTTTTAAATTGCCATTCTTAGAAGTTGCCTCAATTGACTGATAGGTATGAATGAGCTCAGCCTTTCATCAGAAACGTATTCAGTCTGCAAACCTCACAGTGTGCTATGATCCAGCATTCAGCACAAGGACCTCAATAAAAAGGCATCAAGACAAAATATTGTCAGTTTTGTTACAAAGCCTGAAACACAAAGTTTTTAAAACAATGTTTACTAACTCATGCTGCCTGTTTTACTTATGAAAACCATTGCACATGATCTTTACAGCTTTAGAGAAACAGGTCCTATAAGCTTTCTGACATGGAAGAATAAACTGTAAGGTCCCTAGATGACATCAGCAGCAGCTCTTTACTGAACAGGCTTTCTTTGAACAGGTAGTGAAATCAGGGTTACAAGATGGCTGCTAACTTTAAAATGAAGTAACATAGAAATCTACTTTTGGTATGAGATTTACTGCTGATATGCTTATTCTAATTCTGCAATGTAGCACTTTTGGCCAGGTGCCAACAGCTCTTGTTCTGGGAAGTTAAAAGGGTTTTTCTGCCTGCCTTCATTCTCTTTCTACAGCTGTAACCCATCCGTCTTGTGGAGGAATTTCTTTATATATATATATATATATATATATATATATATATATATATATATATATATGTCTTTTATGCATACATATAGAGTGGATTACATATAAAGTAAAGTGTGTTACAACATATATATATATATTATGATTATAACATATAAGCTGCTAGTGCAGTTGAATATAGCCAGGTCTGAGTAGAAGCTAAGGGTCATTATAAGTTTGTAAGAATTGCAAGGCAAGCAAAAGGCAATAGCTCATGCTGGCTGAAACCAGTTACTTAAAGTTGTGAAAACAGCAGTTTAGATAAAGCTGAACAGAACTGATGGTACCAGCCTGGATAGCAAGCTTGGGCAGGGTTGGGCAAGAAGCAGAGATAAGAACATGTAGTCACATTGAAATCAAGCTGTACAGTACCATGGAGTGAGTGAAACTCATTGTTTCTATTAGGTCAGCTTGACCCAGGTGTATGTATTAAGCAGTGATGAAATAGGCCAGTGGAAAAGTACCTGACGCATATGAAACTGTTTTTCTGTTATTGCTAAGAAACTATGATTACCTTACACTGAAATGTTAGTGTGTTTTCAAGATAAGAAGTGCTATAAAATACTGTGTAAAACTTAGTTCGAGGAGCTCTTGCCTTTAGCCGAGGCTCCCACACATGTGTGTACAGACAATAAACTGAGTTTATTGGAATAACCATTGGGTGTGGTTATTGAATATATAGAATTTAAGGTAAAGTATATACAGTAATGAGAATCTGCGACCACAGTTTTTTGGCGTAGTCGGCAGGATGGCTTCACTTCTCCGTGTCACACTGTGATCGGACTGACAAGTCCCAGCCTCAGGGGAAGGTGGCCCCGGAGGTTTAAGTCCCACCATACGTGTGATGCCTTGGGAGCGGTGACAGTCATCAGTTACTGTTTCTAGGTGCAAGGGTGGCACCAAGAGTGCTAAGGTCACTTCGGCGTCAGGGCGACAAAAAAATAAGAGTGCGAGGCACTCAGGCCAGGGGACGCCTATAAAAAGTAAGAGTGCTAAGGGCACTGACGAGTGCTAGGCACTCAGGCCAGGGACGCCCATAAAAGGTAAGAGTGGTAGGGCACCGAAGGCCAGGGGACACCAGAAGAAATATAGGAGTGTTGGGCAACCGAGTTTGGTCAAGGGCCTTTAGGGACCACAATGGGAAATATGGAGGACCTCTACCAAATGGATCTCAACCTAGTACTGTTAAAGATTTTTGTTTTGTTTTGTTTTGTTTTTAAACTGCAAACCAGAGCTCTGAAAAAGACTTGGTTTGCTGGTTACTAAAATGGCCAAAACAAAACATTTGAAAGGGTTAATAGCTGCAGTGTTTGGAAATTATCATGAAGGTCCTGCAGTCAGTTTTCTTACTCAGACTTGTGTATCGGAAAAGAAGAAGAAAAATACCTTGGCACCGGGTAAGTCTGAATTTTTTATTCAAAGTTGTTTTATGTCTGTCTGTTTTATTTCTGTAATACGTATACTAAACAAGGTAATGCTCCGTATTTCTTGTGCATCTAGCTTATATCTGTGTTCTGTAATTATGTTCTGTTGTCAAGGTTGTAGATAGGATTGACTGCCTTCAGTGCACAACATGTTACAGTAAAAAAAAAAAAAAGAAAGAAAAGTTTCTTTGCCTCATAGTTGACTGTTTTAATTGGCTTTATTTTAATGGAACATTTGTGCTGCTCAGATAGGGTCAGTGAAGAACTTTTGTATGTAGTTGTTGGATGAAGCAGGTAGTGTTGAAGGTGAAGAGATATGACGTCATAGATTGCAATGTGCAAAAAATTTAGTAGTTTGCAAGCAACGTGCCAAACCACTGCTAGGTGAAATGTAATATGTTAACAGCTATAAATGGCTTTATCATACTTCAGTTAAAACCAGAAACTTTTTGCAAATGGCAAGTGCCATATTTTGGCTATGCGCCAAAAGGTGTAACCATGTTATACAAGATGTGTTCATTTACAGATGGTACGTTGGTGTTGTGTTTTAAAGGTGTTAAAAGGAGTTATTAGAATGTGTTAAAAGTGTTTTGTTCTGGAAAGATTTGGTATGGCAATATGTATAAATGTGTTGGTTTAAAATTGTCAGTATTACAAGACAGGCAGGAGGCACATATATCTAAAACACGACAGTTTTCTAATGGAACTATGGGCATTACCTCAGCAAATTGGTGAAACAATGTCAGTCTTATTTTGTGTTAAGTATTTCTTTTTTGTATGTGTATGTGTGTGTACTGTCTTGGCCAGCAGTTTTATTGTGTAAAAATATTTTAATATTGGTGGTGTTCAAGGACACTACAGGAATGGCTGGGTTTGAACTAGACCCTTGCATGCACACTGTGACCTTTTGCATGCTATTTGACCTTCTTGTGTTTCAACATTTTATGTTACTACCAGTTCAAACTTGATGTGTATTCCATACCTAAAGCACAACTTTTCACACAAAATGTATGATTCATGAAAGCACACCAAGAGTGAACCATGTAATTTGACTTTTTGTTGCAAAACTAGTATTCTAAGTGAAGAGGAACAAACTTTTCTCTCCTCTCATGGCTTCTGACTTGGAGCCAACACAGGCAATATTCTGAGCTGAAGGGAGAATTATTCATCATCTCCCCTATATTTTTATTATATATATGTACATGTACGCTTTTGAAAAAGGATTATTACAGCTGTTTTTTGAGAGTTTACTATCTACAGTTAAAAACAATGGTTTTTGTTTTATGTGTGACCATGGTGTAATCATTTTTTTTTTGTCTTTTAGAATGCATGCTAAGAGATACGTACGTACGGTATTACCATCAATCTGGATTTTTATAAACTCAGCTGATATTTTGTCATGCTTAGGACAGGAATCCAGGGACGCTTTGGCTTCTTTTATCCTATGGAAATAATCTTGTTTTATTTTTAAACTGGTGTGTGTTTGTTTTTGTTGTTTGTCTGTGTTTCTTCTCTTCTTCTAGAGAAAAGAAGTTCTATCTTTATAGTAAGGTATGGAACTTACTAAACTAATTGTATTATTATCTTGTTATAATTTAAGGTGTAGTAGGTGGGGATCATGCTCACCATCCACAGCTAACCTTTATTGCTACAGTATTCGAGCTGTCTCTTTCACTTCGAGCTGTCTCTTCCACTCAGTAGGAGCTTGGGGAGGGGTAAGCTACCTTCCTCTTATCCCTTCCAGTGTAATACTCCACAAAGGTTGCAAGGTACATCACTGTTCTCTAGAGGGGTAAATATGAAAATATGTATTTGCCAATAATTGTTTCTTTATTTACAGGTTTTAAAAAAGACCCAAGGTATTTTAACAGCATAACCCAGCTCCAAGCCTTTCTTGTTTTTTCTAGTGCAAACAGTTAAATCCTCACCTATTATTGGTACAAGGGTTTCTGCCCTCAGCAAGTAATCAGTTACGCTTGAGAGGTAAAGTTGTGTATGTATGTCCACACATATTCATTCTTTTGATTGTCTCTTTCAGCTTTCTTATCCTGTTAAAACAAAAACAACTTTTGTCTATAACTCACAGAAATGAATGATTTTTGTTTCCAAACAGTAATTCACAGTACTCTAAATATTTCTGGACTCTAAGCTTAAGTTTACAGTTTATATTTGTTGTTTAAAATGTATGTTATGCATTATGCTCAATACTAAAATTGTTCTATTGCAAACACTAATGTTTCACGCTTATGTTAATGTTTTGATATACATCTTGCTACACTGTATCATGTGTGTATTCAGAAAAGTGTTCACATGTATAACGTTTTAATGCTCATAACTAAATTTAAATACTGGGATTTAGCATTGCAATGATTCCACCCTACAATATATGTTCCAAAGCAAAATCAAAAGTAAAATTAATGCTCTGTTTGTCTTATTACTCACAGGTATTCCTTAAAGAATGAGTGTACTCATTCAGGTTTTGTCATTTTAAATTTTAACAATTATAATATGCACAATTTAGATTGTACTCCAAACCTATGCTTCAAGCCTTATCTCACTCAGTACTTAAAGTATGTCACTATACAGGTAAAAAGTAGACCTTTCTATGTGCCACAGGTGCAATAGGCACTGTTATTAAATTGGCATAGGCCAACAACATATGTATTTGTCTCACTAATTGCATTGTGTAAAAGGCGATTGTTATGAATAATATGTTTGAAGCTGTAACTGCATCAAGCAGGTTAGCAAGAGAGAATGGAAGAGGAGACCATTATGGTTTTCCAAAGAGGTAGCAAAGAAAGTGAGCCAAAAAGATAGCATTCTGAGGGCATGCAAAAAGACACAGGCAGAAGGGGATAGGGAGAAGTACCATTAGAGAAACAAAGGAGGCAGTGTCAGTATGGAAGCCAAAGCTCAGACAGAAGAACACATTGCAAATCAGTGGTTAAAGGGGACAAACCTTTACAGGTACATAAGTTAAAAAAAAAAAAAAAAAAAAAAAAAGGACAAAGAGAGGGTAGTGAGACTCAAGGGGAGGATGGGAGTCGCGTGTGAGGATGACAACAGTAAAGCTGACATATTGGAACAGGTATTTCGCTCAGTCTTTACTGAGGAAGAGGGGTAATGGGTCTGAAGGTGTACAAGGGGTGAGAATTGTGCAGAAATGGATTGTATCACAAGTCCTATGAAGACAAGTTGAAGGAACTAAACATGCACTCCCTGGAGGAGAGGAGGGAGAGGAGGATATGATAAGAGACACAAGTACTTTATAGGAGAACAGAGTGCAGGAAAACACTATTTTTGCTTAAAAAGATGTTCCAGGACTAAAGGCATGGGATGAAGTTGGAGGGAGGACGTTCAGAGGAAACATGAGAAAGAATTTCTTCACAGAACAGGTGGTGGATAAGTGGAACACCCTGCCAGAGGAAGTGGTGGGGCTGAAACAACTTGATTTAAGAATGCATGGGATAGACATAAAGGAATTCTAGAGGTCAGGGTAAGGAAAACAAAACTAAACTTATAAGCTCAAATGGGTAGACTGTGGGCTTATAGTCCTTATCTGCTGACACTGTCTATGTATTTATGTATTGTAACATTACAGGATTTTATAACCTCAGGTCTCCGGCAGGCCTGCTTTGCAACAGACAGGGAAATAATGTTCATCACTGTCATAACCGCTGTGATTTAAAGCATGGAGGTAAACTATAATATTGTCATGATTTACAAATGGTCAAATGGTATAACTGAACCCTCTGCCTTGCACCACCAGGTAAGGTTAATGTCCCATTTTTATTTTTTATTTTCTAATTGCCAGAATTTAGGCCTCTCACACCCACTTTACAAAACAAGAAGTAAAATGGTTTAAAATATTGTTATTTATGTGTTTTTAACTCAGTGTCTAATACACTTGCAAGTTTGCAGGTTTCCTTGTGTGGCACACACAAGATTCCACGCTCAACAGCAGTAACCCTGCGTAAGTGTACGTTTTCAGCGTAAATTACACCTATTTGTAGAACTTAAATCAACTGAAGAAGGTCCAGTCGTTCAGACTCTGCAATCAAGCTTATTGTTTCTGCTTACTATGAAGTTAAGTCTGGGGGAAGGCACTTCTAACCCAGCGAGAAGATTCTGCTTCAATTGACCCTTCGCAATAGATCCATTTTCTTCGCTGTTGCTTGTTCCAAACATGGCTGGTACTTTCTACAACCCTATTGCTCTGTTATGACTGTGTTCTTAATGGTTTATTGTCAATTGTTACCTTTTATGGACTGTTAATCTTGTGGTTGGGTGTAATCAACACTACAAAACAAATGCCATGCCAGTGTGTGTGTGACTGCTCCATTAAAGGACTTAATGCACCCTGGCCAGTGTGTCTTTAATCAGCCAGCCAGCAAATGAACACTGACTTTTCTACTGCTGGTGTTTTGTTTTAACACGTCTGCATTGCCTCATATGCCTTGTGGGGTTACCACCATTCTGCAAATGACATTTCATCTGTACTGTACCCATCAACCTGTGGATACTTTTATATGAACTTTTGGTGTTAACTTTATGGTTATGTTTTATATGACTTATCTGTCAAGAGAGTTTATCAATAGATTCTCAATCAAGCCCAAGGAAAGCAGACCAACACAAGGTAGCATCTACCTTATTCTCAAAGTGAATCTATGAATTCTTTTTCATCAACAAAATTATGTTATATTGTGTTATATGTGGTCACATGTTAGCATTTTTTCACATATTTCAATTGTGGTGTTGATATCCTCAATTCTGTATTATGTTTTACAAACTCCCCATTGTGTTCCATCTTTAACTCCATGCCTTAACTATCTGTAGGGGAACCAGTTTAAATCATATAAATAAAAAGGGTGGTTAGTTGATGCTGAGTATCAAAGGGGAGTGGAGAATTTCTTTATATATATATATATATATATATATGTCTTCTTTATATATATAGAGGGAGGGTCTAGCCAGAGAGAACCAGCCCTGGTGGTAAGTGCAAACAGTGTGGGTACTTGTGGTTGTTACCAGGGTATTGTGAAAGTGATTATTGTACAGTGTTCAGAGCCACTAGGTGGAAGAGAGTGGTTACAGGTGTCCCAGGAGGCTAGTGCCCAGGTTAACTTAGAGCACTGCCAACCCTGACCTCTGGGGCGAGGCACCCGTTTAGAACCCAGGCCCTTTAACCTGCTACTAGCCAAGCAGGCAGGGGTAGTAGCCCATAGGATAGCGCCACCTAGGAGTTACATTTTGGAGGCTCACCGCTGGGATTTTGTGTCTTCTAGTGGCCAAATTTGTGATTTGCTGTTAAAAATAAATGGTTACCCCAACAGAAGTGGCTGTACACCAGTTGGTGGGGTGGTGTACTGGGCAGGAGATCGACCCACAAAATGGTATACTTATCCTGAATATTCCCTTGGGTACCAATAAGGACACTGTAGATGGAGTACTTTCTGTTATGTTTTAACATTTATTCTGGTCTTGTTCAACAAACTCACGCCACAACTGGAGTAGAGCAGCTTTCATTTTTATTCAGGTGCCTCTCTGGTCTCAGCTACGACACTCTCTCTCTGCTCTCTTTCTAGCTTACACATCTCGGAATGCTGCCCTCAAGTGGCAGAGTAACGCAATGCATTACCATTTCACATACATAACATTTCCTCCCCACTAAATTATATTGTTACCAAATGAACAAGTATTAGCATTGTCCGTTATTATTAAGATGGTTCATACTAATACTAGAGGTAGAGTAGACTGCCCCAGGCCTCGAACCAGTCAAGGGTTATTCTGCCCAATAGTCTGATCTGGCTCTCTAACTACACAAAACATTTATTTCTTTTAAATGTCTCACAGTTCAAATGATCTGGAGTTTTGAAATTCGGGATGGATAACGTTTTATGAGCAACCCTTAGCATGGCTGCCCTGTCTGAGTACCTCCCTCCGATCCTCGGTTGGTGGTTGTACACTCACAATTGCTCCTCTCCACCTCCTCCTTAGCATCCTCCAAGGTGTTGAGACTTCATTGTGGGGCTTCTATAAGCTACAGCAGATGGAATCACATTTCCCGTGGGTTTTCTTCCCTAGAGGTGTCCCCATCTGTGCACTGCTGAAGATCTGGAGCTGTTCAGCATGCTGCTTCCATTCCCTCCAGATTCAACATCAACTGTATCGACACACTGGACCTGTCAGATGTCACCACAGAGGTCCACTTCTCCCCCTTCGGTAATCTCCCGAACAAGCACCTCTTGACCAACAATGAACTGCCTGTCCTTTGAGCAGAGCTTGCCGGCGTAGTACTTGAGATTCTTGGTTCTTCCAAACCTCTGATGCCACATCTGGCTTAAGCAAATCAAGGCCAGGGGCGAGCTACGCCGGAAAACAACATGCTGGAATTCCTTTGTTGTAGCATGGTGTATTTCGGTATGCCAGCAGGAAGTTATCAACTTGTGTTGTAAGGTCAAAGACCCCTGGCCGATCTCAGAGCATTCTTCATGGTTTGCACAAATGCTCCACTAGACCAATTAGTCAAGGGGTGATATGGTGCACTACTGAATATGCCTATCCATTGGACTTCAAAATGCTGCAAAGTCACTAGAAATAAATTGTGGTCCATTGTCACTGACTAGCTGTTCGGAATCCCTGCATCGCTAAATAGTCCTCGCAACACTTGAATGGTCTTACTGGTAGTAGTGGTGTCCATGATTTGAATTTAAGGCCACTTGTGGGCATCTACCACAATTAAGTACATGTGTCCTCCCACAGCCCGCAAAATCTACATGAATGCGTCTCACGCAGTGCACCAGCCACATCCAGGGATGTAAAGGTGAGGGACACGGCATTTCTGAACACGCTGACAGGTAGTGCATGTTTTTGCTGTTGCTCAGTGGCACAGATCAATCCCTGGCCACCAAATACAGCTTCTAGCTAAAGCCTTCATTCTCACTCACGCCCGGGTGTCCCACATGTAGCTCATCCAGAACACCTAATACGTAGTTTTGAAGGACAATTACCGGACACCCCACATCAAGCAACCTTGCTGTACTGAAAGCTCATTACGTCTGGCGTAGAATGGTGATAACTCACCGTGAATGTTCTGGTTCACCGTAAAAGTCCCTTTTGTTACTAAGTCCAAGACTTGAGACAATACAGGGTCAACTTTTGTCTCCTTTTTAATTTCAGAACTTGTGATAGATAGTTTCTCAAGCTGACTGATGTAGAAGACATCAACAGTGTCCACTTTGTCACTGTGGGCTACCTGCAGAGGCAATCTTGAGAGCCATCAGCATTGCCATGAAGAGCCGCCTTCTTGTATTCAATGGGTAGTTGTAGCTAACAAGAAGAGCCCAACATTGCATTCTGCTGCTGCCATGGAAGGAATACCTTGTGGGGCTGAAAATGGTCATGAGGGACGGTGATCAGTGAGGAGTGTGAATTCCCGACCATATAGGTATTGGTGGAATTTCGAACTCAACACTATACTAAAAGCTTCTCAATTTGGGCATAGTTTTGTTCAGCTTTGCTGAGAGTTCTGAATGCAAAGGCAATTGGCTTTTCGTCCCATTCGGTGAGAACATGAGAAAGAACTGCCCCACCCCATAAGGTGAGGCATCACGCCCAGTCTGATGCTCAGCTGTGGAGTATAGTGAATGAGCACATCTTGAGAAGCGAGCTGCTTTTCAGCCTTCTTAAGCACTCTCCAGTCCTTTGTCCAACACCAGGACTTCCCTTGCACTGAAAGCCATTTATGCAGGTTGAGAATCGTAGCCAGATTGGGAATAAACCTGCCATAATAATTTAACAGGCCCAAAGACACCGTAACTGGCTCATATTTTCCGGTGCTGGGCCCACAATCGCTTTTTCTTTCTCAGGCGATTTGTGTAGGCCTGCTGCATCTACAGGCAGGCCCAAGCACTACAATGAAGTCTTGAAAATTCACACTTCTCCTTCTGGAACACGCAAGCCAAAAATCTTTCAATCGCTGCAGAACTGCATCCAGATTTTTCAGGTGCTCTGCATCATTCCTGCCGGTCACCAGTATATCGTCCAGGTAACAGTGAACATTTGGAAGACCTCGTAAAACCTGGTCCATAGCCGCTGAAATATGGCTGGAGCTGACGAATGCAAAGGTAGGCAATTATAGCAGAAGAGACCCTTTTGGTGGTTATTGTGAGATATTTCTTTGAGTTTTCATCTACTCTCATTTGTAGATAAGCATGTGACAAATCCAGCTTACTGAAACGTTGGCCCTGTGCCAGCAGATGCAAACAAGTCTTGATGCGTAGGATTGGATACTGTTCCACACACAGAACTGGATTTATAGTTACTTTAAAGTCTCCACATATCACGGACCATCTTTCTTTACCACTGGCACTACTGGCGCTGCCCAGTCACTACATGTACAGGTGACAAAACTCCATCTTCGGTTAGGCGAGTTAATTGGCCTCACTTTTGGTCTGAGTGCATAGGTACTGGGAGAGGTTGACAAAACTTTGGTTTGTGCTGTGGCTTCAAAACACTTTTGCCTCAATGCCCTTCATTTGTGACTAGCTCCCTTTGAATAAAGGAGCATGTTTCTAACAATACTTCTAGAGTGTTGTGGTACTACCGTGACAGCAGTCCTTATCTCCTACCAGTTGAGGCGTATTTTCAGCCATTCTCAGCCTAAGAGGAAGGGGGTAGTTACCTTTAACCACGTGACAAAGGCAGTAGTGTTGTTCGTCCATTTATTTTCACCTGCACCTTGATGACACCTTCTTCAGGTGAAATTGCCTCGCCAGTGTATGTCCTCAATACATCAGTCATTTGCAGGTGTAAATGTCTCAGCATAGTTTCATACTTGTCTGTAGAAACTAAGGAAACTGCAGCCCTGTGTCCAATTCCATTTCAGTGGTTTCCTTCAATTTCAGGTGCTACACAGATGGTTGCCGTTTCCCTTTAAGAATCAACACGTGCAATGCTAATTCAGTATCAGTGTCATCACTGCACGTTCCTCTGTTTCCACACGATGTATCTTCTTTCTTCACATTTTGCAAATTGCTTCCTTTGCTTCATTGATTTCCCTCCTTTCTTTTTCCCTCTGCACACCTCAAGCCATGTGGCCTTTCTTCCCACAGTTATGACATGTCTGTTCTTTAAACCAGCAACTCTTGTCATGTGATTAGCCTTCCCACAGTGACCACATTTATTATGCTTCCTGGGAGAAGAGAAGGATAAAGCATTTACTTTCAGGAATCACTGGTGCTGAGCATCCCGTGCAGCTGTTTCCATTGATACAGCGATCTCTATCGCTTTCTTGTATGTCAGTACTGCCTCCATTAAGAGACGCTTCTGAGTTGCTTCACTTTTTAAACCGCACACGAATCTGTCTCGGAGGGCATCATCTAAATGGGTGCTAAACTCACAATGCTCAGCTAATTTCTTTAGAACAGCCACATACTGTGGAACAGACTCACCCTCTGCTTGATTTTGTTTGTGAAAGCGAAATCTTTCAGCAATCACCAGAGGCTTAGGAGAGAAATGTGTCTGCAAGACCTCCACAATACTAGCAAAAGTTTTCTCCCCGGGCTTTTCTGGCCTTATTAGACTTCTCAGCAAACTGTACATTTGCTGCCCATGACACTCAGTAACACAGCCACTTGTTTTCATCACTTATATCATTTGCTGTGACAAATGTCCAAATCTCTCAATATAATTTGTCCATTGTTCCACATTTTCATCAAAGGCATCAATATGTCCTATGGAAGCGGCCATCTTTTTCTGTCTCTCGCGGGTTCACTCGTGGGTCCAAAAGTTACGTCTCAGGAAAACCCTCACAGCTGTAGTTCGCTCTGGTAAGGTACCAGAGAGTAATTCAACACCTCATCGCCAATTATGTTATGTTTTAACATTTATTCTGGTCTTGTTCAACAAACTCACGCCACAACTGGAGTAGAGCATCTTTCATTTTTATTCAGGTGCCTCTCTGGTCTCAGCCACGACACTCTCTCTCTGCTCTCTTTCTAACTTACACATCTCGGAATGCTGCCCTCAAGTGGCAGAGTAACGCAATGCATTACCATTTCACATACATAACACTTTCCAAAGTTGAATGTTTACAAAAACCTGTGGTGGTGGGCCAACAGGCTAATCTGCTCACCTAAAGTTTCATAGCACTGGTAGAGTGTAAGGACCCAGTAGACAGTTCCAAAGTGCCACGGACTATCACCCCTGAAGCAGCCCTCACTGCCTGGAGAGTGTTAACTAAAGACAGTAAAGACCCTGGGGAGAATGAGCCCCCCCCCACTATCTGAGACTTTTGAGGAGAAATTTGCTAAGTTGTTGCTGGAGGAAGGGAAAACTGTGGAAGACTTAAATAAACTATTCCAGCCACCTGGGGGTGTTCATCCCCCAACACCCCCTCCTGCTCCAGCACCCATTATTACCCCTCCTTCTGTGCCCGTGCCAATGCTGGTTCCTATGTCTGTACCTGCCATTAGTCACGACTCTTACCGAAGGTTAAGAATCTCTCTGGCACCTTCCCCACCCCTCAAGGGAAGGATGATTGGGAGACCTGGATAGATTGTGTTGCCCCTTTGGTACCTGAATGGCAGTGTCAGGAGGCTGAGAAACAGAAAAGGAACAGAAAGTTGGAGGGTCCGCCCTAGAGAAGACCATTACATTTCTGAGGTCCATCAAACCCTGATGCATCTGCCCAGAAGTACCTATCTGCACTCAAAGGCAATTTTGGGACACTGAGTCAGGGAAGAACTTGATGCAGAAATTTCAAGGTACAAAACAATGGCCAGGGAAGTTTGTCTGCATATGTTACTCATCTGGAAAGAGCGCTGTAGAAGGCTTACAGAAAAGGTGTGGTAGTCGCCAGTCACTTAAACCATGTGAGGTTGGGACACATACTGCAACATGCAAAGCATTCTAAATTGCAGCTCCTTCAATTAAGGCTCCCAGATAGAAGGGGTAATCCACCAGACTTTTGTGACTTGATAGAAGAACTCCAGGAGGTTGAAGATGAAGAGGGGGATTGTAATTCTAGGGTGAGCGCAGTCCAAGTGATCACGGCATCGGAAGACCCTTCCAAAGTAGAGACCAATGAGGGTGTGCCACCATGGGATGAACTGCTGAGGTAGTTAAGGAAACAACAAACAGTCTCTTTATGAAGGCTGCTCCTGCAAGTACAGACACCAACCCTTATCCTACTGCATCTACTATGGGGGTGGAGGTGTCCACCAGGCATCTCCTGCTGACAGCAATCAAAACTCGATGTCTTGACTATGACAGTAAGAGAATTGAAGAGATGTCTCCAAATGCTCACCACACAGCAAACAGAGATGGCACCAAGGTTCTCGGTTGGTAGTACCACCGCCCCAGGTCCTAGTGTGATGCCTCTGCCACCCAAATCCCAGAAAACACATTTTGCCATAATTGTGGGAAGGATGGGCACATGAAGAGAAATACAGGTCTGCAAAGACCTAGATAAAGTTGTATATAGACTTCAAAGGCGAGATTCGGATAACTGAATCAGCGGATGAGGAGTGCCCAAAATGACTGCAGTGAGGGTTCAAAGTAGTAACTCAAATCCCTATGTGGCTAAATCATCTGTCCAGGCCCCTGCTGCTGTCCCTCCAGACTGGTCCAAAATAGTGGGCCCTTCAATGGAGACTACTGGGGCTGTGAATGGTATTCCTACTCAGGCTGTGAGGGACAGTGGGTCACAAGTGACCACTGTATTTAAGGACTGGTATGACAAACACTTATCTGCTATGCCCTTACAATCCCTGGAAAGCCTACATGTGTGGGGGCTGAGCGACAAGTCTTATCCCTACCTAGGATATGTCTGCCTCTGGTTGTCATTTCCTGCAGCAGTAACTGGTGTAGAGGAGCAAGTCGAGACACTGGCCTTAGTGTGTCCCCCTACTGGACTATATGATGGGGTTCCCCTGTTAATTGGGACCAACGCCCATATGTTTGGGAGACTGGCACAACTCTGTCTCAAGAAACAAGGGCGACAGACTGGGAGGGCCCTAGGAATTCCTGCTCTGATCAAGACAGCCTATGATTTGCAACAGAACCCCAAGGGAGTGGACCAGGATGAACTGATAGCGGTCATGTGGAAGAAGGATGCCGATTCAGTGGTACTGGCCCCTAACGCCCAGTGTACCATTCAAGGGGAGGTCCGCCTCTGCAAAGATGTCAAGAACAAAATGCTGATGTTGGATGCGCCAGGTGATGAAAAATTGCCAGAAGGATTATTGGTTAAGCCCAGCATCTTGCCAGCTCATGCTCACGCCTATGCACGACGAGTGATGGTCCAGATTCATAATGTGTCAGATCGAGATCTGGGTGAACAGAGGATGCACCTTAGCTACGGTACACTGTGCAGACACTGCAGTGTTGCCCAGCAACAACAACCCTGCAAGACAGATAGAGTGACTCTGACTTTGTTTGATTTTGGTGACTCGTTGCCAGCTGAATGGAAGACTGGAATTAGCCAGAAGCTTGCCCAGAGAGATCAAGTGTTTTCATTGAAGGAATGGACGTGGGATGTGTCCCAGGTGCAGAGCATCACATATGCCTGCAAGATGAACGGCCATTTCGAGAGAAGTCTCGACGCCTAGCCCCAGCTGACATAAATGATTTGAGAAGACACTTGCAGGAAATGCTTGCGGCTGGTGTGATACAAGAATCCAGGAGCCCATATGCTTCTCCCATTGTGGTTGTGTGTAAGAAGAACAGATCTGTGAGAATGTGTGTAGATTATCAGACCCTCAACAGGCGAACCATCCCTGATCAATACACCATGCCCCGTATACAAGATGTTCTGGATTGTTTGAATGGGAGCAAATGGTTCTCGGTGTTGGATCTTCGCAGTGGATATTACCAGATTCTGATGGCTCCAGTGGACCATGAGAAGACAGCTTTCATCTGTCCTTTGGGGTTCTCTGAATTCTCACAAGAATGCCACAGGAACTCAGGTGCCCCAGCCACCTTCCAGCGACTGATGGAATGACCGGTGGGAGACATGAATTTACTGGAATGCCTGGTGTACTTGGACAGTGTCATTGTGTTTGAGAGCTCCTAGAGGAACATGAGAGTCGACTGTTCAAGGTACTAGACCGACTGGAAGATTTTGACCTCAAGCTGTCCATTGACATGTGCCAGTTTTTCCAAACCTCTGTGAAGTATGTAGGGCACATAGTGTCTACAGAGGGGATAGAGACTGATCCCAGTAAAGTTGAAGCCTTGACTACTTGGCCTCAGCCCCACAATTTGAAAGAACTACAACGTTTCCTGAGATTCTGCGGCTACTACCGCCGGTTCATAAAGGACTATTCTAAAGTGATTCGGCCACTCTTGAATCTTACCCAGGGTTACCCTCCTACGAATCAAAAATACAAAAAAGGGGCCGTCAAAGAACCAGACGAAGCATATTTCCACCCAGGTGAACTTTTCGGGTCTTGTTGGATGCCTGACTGTGAAGCAGCTTTCCACTAAGACATATACCAGCTCACCCATGCCCTCATCCTCGCTTATGCTGATCCCGCCAAACCCTATGTGCTGCATACTGACACCAGTCTGCAGGGTCTAGGAGCTGTACTGTATCAAGACCATGAGGATGGTTTGAGACCAGTGGCATTCGCCAATAGGAGCTTGACCCCATCACAGCGAAACTACCCTGTGCACAAGTTGGAATTCCTTGCATTAAAATGGGCCATTGTCGATCAGTTTCATGATTACCTCTATGGGGTGAAAATATTGGTGAGGAATGACAATAACCCATTGACCTATGTACAGACTTCAGCTAAGTTAGGTGCCATGGGGCACCGGTGACTTTCTGCATTGTCAACATACTGTATGATTATGCTGTCGAATACAGACTGGGCCTGAATCATATTGATGCTGACGCCCTATCCCGGAGGCCCATTTCCAAGAGTGACTGGGTCAGGATGTCTGAACTTGACATCCGAACATTGTGCCAAAAGTTTGATAGAAATGAACAGATGTTTATGGGCCAGTGGACTGCTTAGCAGATTGCTTGGGCCCGTCTGACACCCTGCATACCAGCTGTGTATTGCCACTTTTCTGCTCTAGATATTAGTGCACTACCTCAGTTTGACAATGACAGCATTCAGTGGGCTCAGTCCGAGATCCTATGATTCAGCTAGCACTTGACGCCCTTCGTGCAGGAAAGGATGTGTCAAGTTCGCTCCTCTGATCTCTGAACCGCTTTGTTGTTTAAAGAAGACTCCAGGTTGAAGCTGCTTAATCAATTGTTGTATAGAGAGACTGTAGATCGAGGTGGCCAAATAGACAAGCAACAATTGGTCCTGCCTACAGCCTTCAAAGATTTGGTACTGAGGTCCCTCCACAATCATATGGGCCACCTTGATATCGACCGGACCCTTGACCTAGTACGATCTCGATTCTACTGGCCCAAGATGGGGGCCGATGTTGAGCACCATGTAAGGACTTGTAGTCACTGCCTGCAGAGAAAATCCCTGCCTCAGAGGGTTGCCCCACTTGTCAACATTACTACCAGCACCTCAATAGAACTAGTCTGCATAGACATCTTGAGTTTAGAGCCTGATCAGCAAAACACTGGAAATGTGTTAGTGGTTACAAACCATTTCACATGGTATGCTGCTTTTCCCACCAAAGATCAAAAAGCATCTACGTGGCCAAGGTGCTAGTGGAAAATTTCTTCCGTCCACTATGGTGCCCCCAGTGAATTCACTCTGATCAGGGCTGGGACTTTGAAGTCAGCTAGATCAAAGAAATGCTCTCTCTATGGGGAAGCGAAAGTCAAGAACCACCCTTATCACCCGCAGGGGATCCTCAAACAGAACGCTTTAACCACACCCTGCTAGACACAGATAGGCAACCTCCACCCAAAAGATAAGCATAAATGGAGCCAGCAGATTAGCACCTTGGTACACCATACAATTGCTGAAAAGAATGACGCTATCGGTTCTCCCTACCGCCTCTATGTTCAGGAGGAGCGCCCGGCTGCCTGTTGATGTCTGTTTTGGGGTTTCTCCTGATGAGGTCCGAGCTGAAGATTACCTGCAATATGTACAAAAACTGAAAGCTCAATTGAACCATGCCTATCAACTGGCCCAGACAATGGCCGCCAAAAGAAATCTAGCCAACAAAGAGAGACATGATAGAAAAGTAAAGGCTCAAGAGCTTAATCCTGGAGACTGTAGGTTGTTGCGAAATTTAGGATTGCATGGTAAACACAAAATTGCTGATCAATGGCACCATCTTCCCCATGTCATAGTTGGAAAGTTGGATGATTTGCCAGTGTACAAAGTGCGCCCAGAGAATAATTCCAAAGCTGTCAAGACCATGCACTGTAACCACTTGCTACCCATTGGTCAAGTTATAATAGAGGCTGAACCCGCCGAGATTGATTCCCCTGGACCAGTGACTCGTGCTGTTGCAAGAAAGAAACAGAGTCAGCCTGCCCCCGTGGTTGCTGATTTAAGACTTCTCCCACAGCAGGCCCAGAATGATAGTGACTGCCAGTCTAACACATATGACAGTGAGTGTTATAATGCCTATTACCCCTCATATGAACTGAGTCAGTGGTTTCGTGGAAATCCTATGTTGAATTATGGGGATGAAGTTGGGCCTTCTGGACTGCCTAGCACCCCAGCATCATCTCTGGAGCCAATGCTCCCTGAAGGTGAAGTGCAAAGTATCGCGTTGGAGGATGCTGAGTCTTTGTGTATAGTGGAACTGTATGATTTGCCTGAAGGAGAAGCTGATGGTATGAGTCTTTCTGATGACATGCCAGAACTTGAGGAACACTATGAGAGTGCTGACAACCCCCCTTCAGTGCCAGAGTGTCTTCCAAATGAGGCAAGTGTTGTAGAAACAGAGACTACAGAGCAAGGGGCTGACAGTGCTCCCAGCTTGGACTTTCCCTTCATGCAGAGGCACCCCTCACAAGTGATGAAATCTCTAAGACCATTGCTGAAAGTGCAGAGACTGTGGTTGTTCACCCTAGGAAGACTGGCTGAACTGTCAAGCCAGTGGTACGCTTCAGTTACGATTCCCCAAGGAGGCCAGTGGATTTGCCTCTCAATGTAGTCCACAAAGGTGTTTATTTCTCTCAGAGTCACTGCCCAAATTGAGCTTGACGGCCCATTCCAGGTCACTTGTTCTGCCTCTCATCAAGGGGTCCCTGCCCCATCCAGCCCCAAGTTAGCTGATAGGGAAGGGACGTCCTCTTGCATTGTTTAGAGTACAAGAAGTTATTACATGATTCTGTATAGTAATGTTAAATTTACCTGTATGAAATATGCATAATGTATTGTCAGAATGGAAATTATATAGTGGAGTACATTGAAATGTATGGTAAAGTGACAATTTATGCCAATTGATGAATCAGATAGTACTTGTATAGCATGCTAATAGTATAAATAACTTGTATATGTTGCATTTTCAATGTCATGATGGTACAGACTTGACGCAGATGACAAGTTCAAGTTTTCCCAGACAGGAAAGGGTGTAACCCCCCACAAATGGGGGTTCCCAAAAAGTCTTCCTTGAGCTTGCCTAAATGCCCACTGCCAGGCTGGTGTCCTGCGTTTTAGCAGTTTAAATGTGATTGCCAGAGCTTGTATATCCTCTGTGTACTGTCTCTTTAAGAGCTGCCTAATTGCAGTTTAAGTAATCTGAGATGGAGCTCTGTTCCCTCCCAGCTTCCGTTTGTCACTTTTCCTCCCTCTCTCAACTCAACTCCTTGCTCCAAGTTCATTTTGCCCCTACTTGCGCATGTGTCTAGGTGTTTTCCAGTCTCTGAGTGGAATGTCTGAGTATATCTCCACCTAGTTAACACATTAATCTGACCAACTTGTCGGAGACCAACTTGTTAGAGGCATTCACTAGGTACTTATTGTATCATGCTGTATCAACTGTGGCCACCTACTATCTCTCTCTACCCACTATTGTCTAGCAAACAGCACTAATGTTAGTGTTACCTCTACTATGTAATATCAATTGTTTTTATACTGTCTTCAGTTGTTATCCACGTTCCACCCCCCCAGGACGATCTGGAATCAAGCAGTAGTCTGCTCAACATGCCTTTCTGGTAAAACATTTAAATAAATAAATTAGAATGATAATGATAATGTAGTTTGTCTAACCTGCTTTCTTTGTAGCAAGGACTGTTTTGTTTGTCTCCACTCTCTTGGTCCTGGACTGCAAATTGGACCAATCAATTCTAGTGGGACCTAAAATGTAGCTGGACTACAGGAGCTGTCTGAATTCAAAATCTATAGGAACTGTGGTTTGAGTTTTTGCACCTTTTTGCAACTGAAGGGGGAGCTCTTGCTTTGACTAACAGCCAAATCAGCCAACCAAAGCTTTTGGATCTTGGGGAAGTACTAGGCTGCTTGCAGTTTTCAGTTAGAACTAAGCTGGAAGCTGAACAAGAAGGAGCTGAAGTGATTCTGAGAGCAATCCTGAGTGGATTCGCATGGGAGAACTATGAAAAGGCTGAGAGTTTGGCCTCCATGTCTACCTGCTGCTCCTGAGAGGGAGAGAAGAGAATTATTTTGGACTAAATCCAAGTTTGTGTGACTAAAGTAAGCTACTGAAGTGGGGCAGGCTCAATCTGAAGAAGACTGAATATTTTTGCTGAATGCGATCGGCCTGTCAGGGGTTCCAGCTACCCCTAAGCTCCCAGTGTGTGCAGAGACTTTGCGATTGTGCCCGGGGAGCGCTTTGCCTGGTACAGTAGAATTCCCATACATGTAAATGTGCTATGAGCTGCTAGTGGGTTGTGAGTTAGTTCACCATTGTGTGAACTGTGTTCTGCTTGCTGGAAGCTGTATCCAGCCCAAAATGGACTGCTTCCGAACTTATCTCCATGCGGTCTGGGCTTTGCCAGACTGGCCCAGCCAGACTACCCACTGCACAGAGAAGCCATTGATGAGAGACCTGCCTGGGGATCAGCCCCCTGCTCCACGCTTGAACAGGAGCAGCCTCTCGACATGCGCGGCCCTGCTTCTCCTGGCATTCCAGATCAACCACCTGCAGTCTCGATTCATCCAGACTGTGTACAGTCTTGGGTATCGAGTAAATACTAGGTAACTCCCTACAACAACAGCTTAATCTGAGTGTGTCATCTGATTGTCTTGTTGTTTTGTTTCTTTACTGAACTGAGCCCTCTGGCTCTGGATTACAAATATTGTGTACTGTGCATGTTGTGTTTTCCATCACAGAGCCCCAACCAGCTGCAACCCCGGGCATCTGTCTTGGCTAACCCATCTCTTCTCTACCTGAGTACCCAGAGGTGGTCTGTGTGGGGGGACTCAAAGCGCATGCATAACTGCTTGATTGATATAACCCTTAAGCTAATTAACCTGATTTTGCCCCTCCCTTGTTCAAGTCCCCTGAATAAATCAGGTCTAACTTGTAATCTGACTGTGGTTCCAGTTTGTGCCCAAAGTACTGTACTGTTGTTATTTGCTGTGCTTAACCTTGTTTTGCAGGGGTCCCCAGCATTGAGCCACAGAGAACTAGCCCTAGTGGTAAGTGCAAACAGTGTAGGTACTTGTGTGGTGTACCAGAGGTATTGTGAAAGTGATTACTGTACAGTGTTCAATCCACTAGAGGGGAAAGAGGGTGGGTTACAGTGTCCCTGAGGGCTGTGCCCAGGTTAACTTGACCACTACCAACCATGACCTCTGGGTGGAGGCACCCATTTCAGAACTCAGGCCCCTTAACCTGCTACTAGCCAAGCAGGCAGGGGTAGTAGCCCATGGTATAGCGCCATGTAGGGGTTACACTCAAACTGCACAGATTGCGCTGTTTTGCTTCCTCAGCACATCTATATGATTTTCTAGGACTTTACATTAGCTTTCAATCACTTTTACTTGCTTAAGGTCACTAAAGCCACAGTATTTCACGAACAGGATTGCCTATTTGTTGCAGCCTCTCAGTCTCTCTTTTTGCTCAGAAAATTACACTGTTGCTAAATCCATAATACATGCTCACAGTCTAATGCTCAGAATTCTTGATTGGGTTTGATTTACTTTACACAATCCTTCTTTGCAAAAACAGTCACACTGTTTACACACAGATCCAGCTGTCTTCAGAAGAATCACACACAGTTTGAGCTCAGTTTTGCTGAATGGTAATCACTGAATCAGTAGCTGGCTTTTTGATGGAAATTCTTGGCCTACAGCTGATCCTGGAGGCCTCTGGGTTGAAAAGGCCTGGTGACCCTGATAATTGTCCCTACAAACACCCCGCTTTCTCCCCAGTCGATTGGAACACTGGTTGAGCCTGATTTAGTACAGAAAAGTCTGTTGTTTTAACTTTTAGAATGTTTACAGTCACCGCGATGCTCCTCCTGGCTAACCAGCTCACACACCACTCACTCTCTCTCTCCCTCTAAAACACTGGGCAGCATCTGAAGCTGGTTTGGGGGTGGGACTGATTGCAGTCTCACCAATCACTCAACGCCATGCAAATGAGCCTCTCTTTCTCTTCTTGTGCTCTTCTCCTCCATGGCTATTGTTGAGCAGGCAAAATTTAAACTGCAAAACAACTTTTTTTCTTTTCAAATGTAACTCCGTGGTGGGAGCACCATTTTAACCATTTTTCATGGCAATTTCCTTAGTGACTCCCCCAGTCCACACAGCAAGCATTTTAAACTTTCAGGGCAAAAAATGTCTCTTTGTTTCTCATAGTTTTCCATACTTTTTCTTGTCACAACTTGAAAATTAAAGCTGGCAAGCATTCGTTTTGATGCAGGACAAGGCACACATAATCTGGCTTTACAGCTCTATGGTAAACGTTGGTACAATCACAGCAGCACATGAACAGCAGGCACACAGCGGCACATATGAATTGCACTTCTCTGGCAAATCTCTTATGCGCAAAGCTTCAGATTTTTTGGGCTACCTACTGCCCGTCAGACAAAACGTTAGCCACAACCTGAGCAAACATCTCTTGTTTTCTCCCAAATCTAAAACAAATCCTTAGCGGTGCCTCCATTTTGTAACCTCCCCCTAGCGGCCCCCCTTGTTCAACTAGCAGGGCTGCTCCTCTCACACGTGGCGCCACTGAGAGGGATGGGGATTGTCACTATGAACAGTTCTGTTTACCAATACTTCTACTTCGGAGCCTGCCATCCTCAGACAGGCAAACCAAGTGTGGCAACTCCCTGGCTCACAGCTGGGGGACTACTTATCATGGCCATCAACCTGAGTCCGGAGAAAACATTTGCTCAGAGTTATGCTAGGTTTGTACTTCTGGTCAGGGGCACCCAAGTAAATCCAGACACAATGGAAGCAATAACAGTACTGTCAACCAGGTTGGGATTCTAGAATGTGGCTTTTATTCACATACACAGAGAATAATACAAAGCGAAGATGGACCTCCACAGGGCTACTCCACTGGTAGTGCAGATTACTGAGGTACAGAGCACACACACAGTGAACCCTCAGGTTCTGAATGGAACTTGGCTCACATGGCCAGAACTGGTACACTTCCCTTGACTTGGCACCTTTGGCCAGTACTAGGAGACTTTTCCATATTTCATGAGGAATTCTTGGTGGCTCCCTCAACCACCAAAGAGCACACTCCGGCTCACAGAAAATCCAAATTCCCATGTCTGGGTATTTTCTTCAGGCACTGGCCAAGTGCACTGAGAGAAAATAAAGGTGCCCAAACTGAACCCGGAGAGGCAGACATGATTAGTCCAGATGGGGGGTCTCCCACCTTTTGCTTCCAAATTTATACTCGGCCATTCATCTGGTTAATAACACCTTTCTCTGAAACACTCTTGTAGATGCTATCTTGAAATGTCTTTCACATTTAACATTCTACTCCTCACACCTTGGAGGTGTCATGAAATTAAAAGTCCTGTAATTTGCAATGTCTTTACACTAGACCCCCCACTTTAGCAGATGCTTTTAAATTAGACACAAACTAAAAGTTCTGTACTTGGCAAGTCTCTCTCTGGACCCCATAGTAGGCAGACACTTTTAACAGAAACAGTCTTAGTGACAGAGTCCCTTTGTCAGAGAAAACTCACCACAGGAATGCAGGTGTCTCAGGGCTTTTTCCACACAAAAGTCTTGGGTGCTCACAGAGCAAACGAATCTTAGGCAGCTTCAACACAATCGCTCCAGGGATGGGGCACTGGAAAACCTGAATGGTCTCTACCACTTCACTCACTGGTCTTCTGTGTTCTTCTTCTAAGGTGAGAACACACTACCCAATCTCCAGAGGTAGCTCTCTATCAGAGCTAAGCCTGAGGAGCTGCCTTCTGCAGAACTCCTCACTCTACAGACTCTCTCTCAAACTACTCACTCTAACCCAACATTCTACTGCTAACCCCTGCAGCTAGCATTCCATTATGGCTTATGCTGCTGCAAAAACTCTAAGGTGACATCATTACTCCAGCTCAGCTGAGACTGAAAACAGAGTGTGACAGTGTGAAACCCATTTAACTGGCATTTCACAAGCTGCCTCTCCCTGCCTGCCACTGATTCTAAGTGGGATTCTAGTAATCCCTGGGAACAAGGGGGTTACACATGTTGATGGGATGCAATGGTAATTACCTGTGTAAGGCCCAGATATGTCATCAACTGGAGGAAGTGTTGTCCAAATTGCGAGAGTTTGACATCAACCCAGGCATTAAAGTCGCTCAGGACCATCAACCTGAGAGACTCAAATGCCATGTCGATATGAAGTCTGCCACTTCCTGAAGGAACCGCTTCTCATCCCCGGGTGGACGGTAGATGAGGATGATCCTGCAACCTACACCTGCTACCATAGTACACTCAAATGATTCATACTCCTCAACTGGTACACTCGTTAGGCCCAATTCGGTCTTGAAACAGACTGCACCCCGTGATCCAATCTTGAGCGGTGAATCACTGAGTAACCTGCTGGGATTGCAGCCTCTAGTATGGGGCTGAAGTTCTCATCCAGCCAGGTCTCAGTGATGCAAGCCAGATCCACAATTTACAAGATCTGCAATAATTGCAGTCTTGTTTTTATATGCATAAATGTATGTTTTCTGAACACTGCAGCATTTACTGTTCTGGCTGTCTCTCTCTCTCTCTCTCTCTCTCTCTCTCTCTCTCTGTGGCATATTCACACAGGATGGGATACTGTGGATCATCCAGGGGGTGTTTCAGTTGGGCTACAGGACACCCACCTCATACCCCATGTTATAATATTACATATGACAGCCTCCGGGAGACCCACGTCTGCTGTTGCTCGGTCTCTCTCTCCCTGTCTGCAATGCGGTGCAGTGCTGTTGATGTATATGCCTTTTGCTGTCTCTCTCTTGGAACAGAAAGTGACCCATGCAAATACAGAAGCCACGCACTGGAGACTGCAGGACATTTTACATTATATGTCCTGGTCTTACGATCTGCCTCCAACTGTTTCTGAATGGCTGCATGTGATCATGGCAGGGAGAAATGCTGCGGGGGAGGAAGGGAGAAACGAGAGCTACCAATGGACATGGTGGGGACAAATGGTGCAGGAGGGGACTGCATGGAAAAGAAGAGCGACAAACGGGCATGGCTGGGGCAAATGCTGCAGGATGGGACTGGAGGGAAAATGACAGCCAACAATGATAACGATGGGGACACATGCTGCAGGAGGGGGCAACAACAGAAATGGGGAGGACACATGCTGTAGGAGGGCACAACAAGAACGGTGGGGACACATGCCGCAGGAGGAGACCAGAGGGAAACAAGAGACAGCAACAGGCATGGTGGGGACAAATGCCGCAGGAGGGGACTGGAGGGAAAACCAGAATCAACAACAGGAGCGGTGGGAACACATGCTGCAGGAGGCAATCAGCGGGAAAACAAGAGCTGCCAACGGGTACAGCGGGGATAAATGCTGTGGCATTGGAACCAATATAACCGGAATTATCCCTATAACACAAACACACACTGTCAACCCTTAACTGAGTAACTGTCCCTGCTCTTGCTTCAGTAACACTGCCTTTCACTTTGGATTTCTCAACTAGATAACAAATCCACTCTGCCCACTGATCTTACTTGATGGCGACTCACAGCAACTGTACTTGTATTGCCAATTAATGCATGGTCAGGTGATGCTGTTTCACCAGTTGCCTTCCTTCTTTATCATACCCATGTTATAAGTAAACTTAGAGCCCTCCTGTCAAGTTTCTTCTCTAAAGGCATAGAGGTTGATGGCATAGCAAGAATCTTTGTAGTGACATTTTTATTTTATTTATTTAATTATTTATTTAAAGGTTTTACCAGGAAGGCATACTGAGCAGACTACTGCTCAATTCCAGATGTGTCCTGGGGGAAGGGGAAGGGAAGAACAACCACATACAGTGCACAACAAGAAATCTTACAGAGTGTTTTGCGATACAATAGGATCACAGGCAAACTGCAAGAATAAAGGCATATGACAAAGAGTTCATGGCAAGTGACAAGTACAATATGTGCAATTTACAAAATAAGTAAACAGCAAATACATACAAACATACATACAATGTCAATTACAGTTACATATCCGACGGGCTGCCCAGAAGCTATACATTATAACATTCATGCAGTATTGCTATGCAGTCTTTTGGGGAGTAGACAGGCCCGGAAACAAGTGTTAAAACAAACAAGTGCAGGTGTAACAAAACTGGACTTTGAGCAGGGCATTGAGGTGCTGTCTAGTGGGCGTGCTGAATATCTGCAGGGAGGGTTCCATATTTTAGGCATATGATAAGAAAATGCTGCCTGTCCTGCTGTAGTGGACATGCATGGAACAGACAGTAGGTATAGGTCATTATTCAGAGGGCATACACTGGGAGGTTAGGGGCTGCAAGGGCAGAGGCAAAATAAGAGGGAAGGGACTGGGCCCAGAGTTTAGCTGGGATGCTAGCACAGTGGGTGAGCCTCTGGTCCTGAAATGAGGGGAGGTCTAGGGACGTTATAGAACACAGTGATGGGTGGTGGGAGCACAGTCAAGCAAGTGACAGAACGAGTGGAAAGAGGTCCAGTCTGGCTAGGGTAGACTTATGGGCAGCACTGTAGGCTACATCACCGTAGTTGAATATAGGGAGAATCACCTTCTGCACAATAGCACAGTGGGCCAGCAGTGGGTTTTATGAATCCTATGGATGGTGTGGATTGTCTTTTTTTGTTCCTCTTCCTCTGCCTTCACAAATACCGCTTCGGGAGGGAGACTAGGGAGCACACTGGAGGCTGGTTTTTCAAAACCCTTCACTGATTTGAAAAATTGCCACATTTGTTTTTACGCCCTCCAGGAAGATATGTTTTTCTCTGGTACTGGTTCCTCTCTTTGCTTTACAGGCAGAAGTACCTCAAGGTGCTTTTCCTTTTACTTTCTGTTGCCAGCTATAGTATTTGGCTAGTGCTCAAGCCTTTTTTGTTTTGTTTTTGTTTTGCTTTGTCTGGCTGCTGTCAGAGTGTTCCCAGTTGGGAGCCCGGTGCTCTTTACTGGAAGATAACTAGCAGTTCTTTCTGCCTCCTTGAGTGCCAGAGATGACTGCTCTTTAACAGAGGGGCACTTTGCAGCTTTTACGGTCACCTTGGGTGCTAAGGACCACAGCGGAGAAGAAGAGGCATCTGAAGCAAACTTTTTACTTTCAATGGTACTTTCCTCCATATTTTTATACAGAGGCTGTTTTATTTTATTTTTTGTAAGATTTTTGTTTTGTGTGTGAATTCTAGTGCTCATGAAATGTATTGGATTGACAGCACTGCAACCCAAAGCCCTTTGCTAATCCTCATGACAGATACAGCATGGGTAATCACAGTGCATGCTTCCCCACACTGCTTTGTCAAAGGATGTTTTACAGGAAAACTCTTTTGTGAAGCTATTGTGGAAATGAGTGCAGACAGAGACTGTTGTTTCACTGTCCCTTTTCCCCATATTTAGGGCAGAAAACTTTGCAGCATTCACAACTTTCAAAATCCTGATCTGTGCCCACACAATCAAAGCAAAGGCTGTGCCCATCTATGTTTGGCAGTCAGTTCTTACAACACATATAATATACTGTTTAAATCCTGTAGACCCATTTTTCTGTTTTAGGCCTTCTTGCCATTCCAGTTTGACAGAAATCAATGAAAAATAATGTTAGAAGTCATACTTGTGACAAAAGTACAACTGTTTTATAGATAAATCCAATTTAAACTCGCTTAGTTTATTTTTGTTTGATTTGGAACTGGAAATTCAAACCAGAATCAGGTGAAAACCATGTTTTTTCCAGTTCCAGGAACCACAATGGAACCAGTAAAAAAAAAAAACAATAATAAATCTGAATAAAACTAAGATAAACTAATGCGGAGAACTGAATAAGCTTAAACACTTTAAAAAATAATGAAACCATCTTCAAAACTAAGAACACTTAGCCACAGGGACTGGAACAGGGCTTGGGGTAACTGATACCTAGAGTACAGAAATAAATCTGCCATTGGAATGTCAGGTGGAGTGTGACTGCACTGCAGATTTGTACTTTTAATATTCTAAAATTCTATCTCTGGGGCAATACCTCACTGCTGATATGCTGTATGACATAACACATACTCTCTCATAACTGAAACCTATGGAACAACCTGTCACAAACCCACTCAGCAGGTCAGCCCTCTACTCCCAAAGTGCCAACCTCTGAACGCAGTCTTGTGAACAGTTTAACAGAACAAGGTAACCCTCTTGTCTATTTTGTGAGTTCGGATCAACCTTTGGTCTACAGTCTCGGAGGGATTCAAACTGTGAACCTCTTGCTAGCGTACCCAATGCACAGGCTCAGATATTTCTGTCTTCAGGGGGCCAGATATCTTTGCCTATGGGCACCTAACCAGGTGTACAGAAATGAACCCTTAAAAACTTTAATAAAGACCTCAGATTTAAAACGCTTCTCTTTCCAGTTTGGTATCACCATTCAAGCTTATGCCTAGTGTCAGCTTTAACCATATATACTTTTCTTGCAAATGAAAGAAAATCAAAGACAGACCAAGTAAGCTCTAAAAGAGTTTTACTAAAATAGATAAAATATGTAAAACACAAAATACATAACTATTATATCACAAGACATACCAAACTTTTAAAGAACAAGGTTTTAAACAGTGCAATTCCTATTACAGTAATTAGATTTCTCTCTCTCGCTCTAAATACCTGCTTAAAGTGCTCCAAAGATATTTCTTTGTCAGAGTCTAGATAGAAGTGTGTCTGAAGGAAAACAGAATAATCTTTAAAAGCTGGTTTTCCCCACCTATTTTGCTTGAAGTCACCTAGCTCCTCCCTGTCAGAATGCATAAAAAAATATATCTACATAAAAACAGGGTGTCTTTTTCAAAAATTAAATTTTGCAATCCTCAGCATGACTCATGTCCTTCAAATGGCATTTCTTTGATCTATTGATCAGTTTCCCCTCTCACACAGACATCAGCATTTATGATTTCGCACCAGTTTACTAAACCTGGTTTCCTCCTCTTGAAACATCATAAAATGGATATGCTCAACTCAAGCTTCTTAAAGCCTGTAATTAGCTTCAGGCCTTCTATGTAACACCTGGTATCTAAAACCTGTGTGTGTGATCTCACATGCTGTTTCAGCATTTTCTCATGGCTTTCATCATTCAGTTGAAACCTGGGGGGGGGTGGCGCGTTCACTCCAAGAGCACCAGATTTCTCAGCGTCTCTCATGACAGACAGTCCATAACCCATTTTTATTTTACAAAAAAATGATACAGTGATCAGAACCAGCTGTCCAAGCGTCACACAGCCTACCAGTGGTGACACTGTACATGAAGACAGTACATACCTTTAAGGTAGGCGTTGACAAATTTCTACGTATCAAGGGAACCAACAGGTAGCTGGCATAGTAGAGTGGATTGGGAAGCCCCATGAAGTAGTACATGTTTGTACAGAACACTTTCCTTATCCCTGTTTATGAAGACGAGGATGTTTATAATTGACATAGTGTCCCTTTGGAACATAAATTAATACGGTACTATGTTAGGCTTGGGTGGATGGTATCCATCATATTTGGACAATGCCAAAAGAAGGTGGGAGGGCAAAAGGAAAAGAGGGTAATAATCAGAATAGTAACAAAATCTGGAAGACCATGTGCGAATGCAAGAAGTCTAGGAAATAAGATTCTGGTCCGAGATCATAATGACAGAGGCTGACCTGGATATTGTAGCTATTACTGAGTCACAGTGCAATGAAAATGATGACTGGGACATGGTCATACCAAGCTATACTCTGTTCAGGAAGGACAAGGTGGGAAGAAATGGAGAGGGTGTGGTGAGGAAAGCATACAAGTGATAGATACAGGAATCAGGGGAGCAGATGTACTGAGGGTCACCTTGGAGAAGGGAATGGAGGCACTGTTCACTCTGGTGTTATCTGCAGACCTCCAGCACAGGCGGAGGAGTTAGATAAGGTACTGAATGAAGCCACTGGCAAGATGGCAGAAAATAGGGAGGTTCTGCTAGTGGGGTACTTCAGTCTGCCAGATGTAGATTGGAGCCCATCAGCTGTGGCTTCAACTAGAAGCAGGAACATCCTGGATTACCTGCAGGGGGTATTCCTCAGGCAACTAATCATCAAACATACTTATAGTGCAGCAATACTGGACCTGGTACTCACCAACAGGGACAGCGCTGCAGACATCTCAGTAGGAGGCCACAGGGTGACCAGTGATCACCATACAGTGTGGTTCAACATAAGGATGACTGTGGAATTGAACCACACAAGGATGAGGTCCTGGACTTCAGGAGGACAGGTTTTATAAAGATGGGCGAATGCCTCAGCAATGACCTGATGGGGGGGATGATTTGGTGGGGGGTGAGCTGGGTGGGGTGAAGAAACAGTGGATGAAGATAAAAGGAGGCATAGTGAAGGCAACAAGCCTCAGCATCAAACAGGTGAGTAAAAGTAATAGGAAAAGACACTGCTATGGTTCTTGAGAAAGAGTACCTGAAATGGTAAAGGCTAAAGGCTAAAATGGTGGCATTCAGAAGATAGAAGGAGATGCAGAGGAAGGAGGATAGGGAGGAGTATCAGGAGACAGAGAGAAGCAAGGAAAGCAGTGAGGAGTGTGAAGGCACAAACTGAAGAGAGAATAGCCCTATAGTAATGAAAGGAACAAGACATTTTTTAGGTATGTAAGGGGAGGATTGTAAGGTTAAAAATGAAGAGACAGTGCAGAGGAGGAGCAGGAAAAGGCAGACATCTTGAACAACTACTTTTGTTTGGTTTTCACAGTGGAAGGAGAAGGGGACAGAGCACAAAAAAATAACAGAAGCTCTGAAGGAAGGGAAGTCAACACTAGTCCTTTTTAATAGCAGAGAGTCCTAAAGGGACTCGCTTACCTAAAAGTGGACAAAAAAGTGAGGCCAGACGGAGTCCACCCAAGGGTATGAAGGGAGCTCAGGGAGGTATTGGCTGCACCTCTGTCAGTCCTATTTAACAGCTCACTCGAAACAGGAGTGGTTCAAGAGGACGTTCCATCCCTAGCTGTGAACATTTCATTTAGGGGCATTGATTTCTTTGCCTGTACTTTTTTATTCTATGTGTAATATATATATGGCACTGCTTTTGTAGCCAATCACCAGCCTTATTTTGCCATGCCCATTTTATAAATACTACTATTTGTCTTAGATCACAAACGTAACACTAGTCTTCAGTTAAGGCTCAGCGACACTACACAAAAGTGGAAGCAGGGAGGAGGCTGGGCATTAAAGACCAGTCAGCCTGACATTGGTGGTGGGAATGTTAATGGAATCACTGCTGAAGGATAGGATTATAGAATATCTTGAATCTAATGGATTATAGGACAGAGACAGCATGGATTCATGGGTGGGAGATCATGTAAATCAAATCTGATAGATTTCTTTGACTGGATGACCAAGGAATTTGATCAAGGTGCAGCGGTGGATATTGCCTACGTAGATTTCAGTAAGGCATTCAACACCATTCAACATAGGAGACTATCAAACAACCTGGGTAACAGGAGTGGGTCAAAAGGTGCTTATCTGGGTAAGAAATTGATTAGGGGATAGGAGACAGAAGGTAGTGGTAAAGGGAGTTCACTTAGAGGAGGGGAGGATGACCAGTGGGATGCCTTAGGGATCAGTTTCTGGGAACGGTCCTGTTTAATATCTCTAAGTGACATTGCAAAGGAGCTGTAGGGGAAGGTCTGCCTCTTTATGGATGACACCAAAATCTGCTATAGGGTGGATACTTTGTGGGGGTGTGTGGAAAGGATGAGCAAAGACTTGAGAAAACCTTGAGGACTGATTAAGGGCATGCAAAGTGCAAAATAATGCACTTGGGGCACAGAAACCAGGGGCACAGTACAGAATGGGGGGAATGCTATTGACGGCCACCAAGCAGGGGAGAGACCCGGGAATAATAATCTCTGATGACCTAGAGGTGGCCAGGCAGTGCAACATGGCAGTTGGGAGGGCCATGGGATGCTGGGGTGCATAGGGACAGGTATCACTAGCAGAAGAAGTGAGATGGTGCTGTCTCTGTGTAGTTCTCTGGTAAGACCTCATTTAGAATACTGTGTACAATTCTGGGGGCCACATCTCTGGAAGAACATAAACCGAGTGGAGGCGGTCCAGAGGAGGACAACTAAAATGGTGCGGGGTCTGCATCAAAAGCCCTATGAGGAGGGACTAAAGGGATGCAATAGGTACATCCTGGAAGAAAAGAGTGAGAGGAGGGTATGTTAGAAGCCTTTAAATACCTCACAGGGGCAAATAAGGTACAGGAGGAAAGTATTTCTCATAAAAAAGATGCAAAAGAACAAGGGAACATGCTATGAAGTTGGAGGGGGTAGATTCAGGAGAGATGTGAGGAAGTGATTCTTCATAGAAAGAGTGGTGGATTCCTGGAACAGCCTACTAGCTGAAGTTGTGGGGGCAAAACAGTGGTGGGGTTCAAGAAGGCATGGGATTGGCAAAAGGGAATCTTAGTGGAAGGAATGGGGAGAGGGAGAAAGAGCCGGTGCTCAAGTAGGGCCTACGGTGTTACTGTAGGTAAAGAAAACTGGGCAGACTGGGTGGGCCAAGTGGCACTTATATGCCAACAAATACAAATTCTATGTTTCTATGTCTGAGCAAATGGAGCAGATAGTTTATTATGCAAAAAAAATAAATAAATAAATCAAATGACACAGGCTGAACTGATCTAATTCAATACATAAAAGAGCCTGCACACAATATTGGACCAGTGCTGCTGAAATTCAGCAGCAATCACAGAAAACACAGTAACCAACCCAAAAAAACTACCCTGTATAACTTGTAAATCCTGAAGTGCAATATGACATATTTAATGAACGAATATAGGCAACACTCATCTAACAAACACCCCAACACTTTTTTCTGCACCGGGGGGGGGGGGGTTAACATGGCATACCAGCACTTTTATACCTAGTGCTTTAAAGTGACATAAATTATATTCAGTAAAGAAAACACACGGTATTCCTCTACTGTTATCAAAAAGGTTGTGATCTCTCAACATCACACACATCTGTTATGTTATCCATTATTTAAAATAATTCATTGTTATATTTCTCTCCTTTAGAAATCTACACTAAAGGAGACAGATATGTAGATAAATTATCTTACATAACTAAGTGTAACAGATGCATGTGATTTGAGAGATCAGTACCTTTCCTGAAAACTGGAGAAATTACGTATGCTGTTTGTACCTTTTCTGTATTGTTAAATAATCTGCTATGTCACTTTAAATCACTGGATATTAGGGACGTACAAGACAAATGCTATTTGGAACAAATACACACAAATACTGCGCTTTTTACAAATACAAACATCACTTTTAAGTAAGCAATAAAGACACAACAGGGTGTGTTGAACAGATATTACCACACACCCAGGGCGTAGTAAGGCATGAGGCCTGACCGAGTGCCTTCAGCCCCAGGAAGTGTGGTAAATATCGGTTCAACAACACCCTGGAGTGTCTTATTGTGTGTATAAAATGTGCACCTTTTTTATCTTATAAAAGTTTAAACAAAAATATATGTTTATATGTAGAAAAAAGATTTAATTATGTTAATATATGATAAAATAGTCCTTCCGCCTATTTAAAAGTGACGTCATTATGTATTTGCGAGTGGTACTACTGATTTAATTTTGTTGCACTACCCCAGTGCTGCTGTGTATTTCTTACAGTTTGTTTTTTTCTGGTTTTATTTTTTTTAATAGGAACGAGCTCTGACTGGGGAACTGAATCTGAGGGATGCTGAGCGGGAGGAAATCTGACTGGTGCCATGCCCTACTGTTTGAATCCCGGTCCGGTGACTGTTTCTGTGGGCACTTGAAACTCGCAGCCCATACGGAGCTCAGGCTGCGGCCTGCTCCGTGCAGGTGGGAGTATTTGTGAAAGTAAGACAGTCGGTGTGGTGTGGGAGGCACTGATTGAAGTGCCCCCATTCTTTTAGGACTTGCAGGTTTTGCTACGGTCCTTTTTTTTTTTTGTACTGGGAAAGAAAAATGAAGAGCGAGTGGCTCCAAAGCTCCGGTGATCCGCCACGGTGCTAAAACAATGGTGGCCTTTAAAAAATGAACGTTCCATGCCTAGCTGTGAACATTCCATTTAGGGGCATTGATTTCTTTGCCTGTACTTTTTTATTCTATGTGTAATACATATATGACACTGCTTTTGTAGCCAATCACCAGCCGCCTTATTTTGCCATGCCCATTTTATAAATACTACTATTTGTCTTAGATCACAAACATAACACTAGTCTTCAGTTAAGGCTCAGCGACACTCACGTGACGCATTACATGATGCACATGCTATTGCTAAATCTGTGTAATTATTGATAACTTTCAAACCCTCAGTCTTGTGCTATCATTAACAACAGAAACAAGTGCTGACGTGAAAAAATATATAAACACCAACACAAATACCACAGGCAGAAATACAAATGCCAAAAATCAGCCCTTTGCACAGCCCTACTGGGTGTAGAGTGCTGGTATGCCATAGCAAGCCCCACACCCGGGCACAACAAAGTGCTGGGGCGTTAGCTGCATGTTGTCTACATTACTTTAAAGGGACTTGTCAACCATGTTTGCAACATATTATTTCTAGTTGAAGACCCATGTTTTACGATTGCTTACTTTATCTAAAATTCATTGATGTTGCTGGTTGTTTTATCTGCCTCATTTCTTAGTAGAACTGAAATGCACAGTAATATTGTATTTATACCCAACCTTGTTTTGTTTCAGATCCTTGATCTACTCTTATTGCATGCTTCCTGAACATTAGGATCACCCCCAAACAGTGCAGCCACTCATGATGCATTAGTCTCCTCTCCTCCCTTTGTATCATGAGTGGCTAGACTGTGCTGGGGAGTTCCCAGGTCCTGGAAAGATGCATTAGGAATTGTTCCAAGAATGTAAACAAACAGATAGTGCATGTAACACCAGTATGTGGGCAGTCTGTATTTCACTTTTAAAAAAAGAAAAAATGAATCTGAATAAAACTGCCAGCTACATCAGCAAATCAGAAGACTTATTTTCTACTAACATCTTCCAGCCACCTTATGGTTTTCTACCATAGTCTGTACATTTTACCCCCACCCCTGTCATATCTTTGCTTGCATGTGTGCATGGTATGTTTACATGTATGAGGATGCCTGCACACACTTCCATCCTGTGTGAAATTCTCACTTGGGCATTCAGCTATGTGCACACAACTATTCTCATTTTTCACAGATGTCTCCATCTCTGTCTTCTTCTCTCACGTTTGTCACCTTTCAGACTTCTTACTAGGTCCTGTTATACTCCCCACTTGAAGACTCCTCAGCTCATTCACTCCTGCTATGCCTTTTCTTACCTATCATCACCTTTTGTTTTCCAGATTCTTTTCATACATTGCCTATGTAACCCAGGCACCACCTCCCAATGGGCTACTACCCCCGCCTGCCTTTCTAACTGCAGGTTGAGGGGCCTGGGTTCAGATTTAACTAACACAAGGGGCTCAGTTCTATCAATAATGCTATTAGTGTGATGCCTCCACCCAGAGAATTCTTTAAGTGGGTTAGATGTTAAACTAGCACAACCCTCTGGGAAATTGTAACTACCCACAGTCCCACCCAGTGGCCCCACACATGGAGAAACACATACCTCTTTGCTTGACATTCAATGACACTATTAATGATAGGTGCTAATAATATGCTCACAGTGACCACACTTACCAACAGGGTTCCGGCCTCTGTTACACACCCTGTGCATCTGCAAATAAATATTTTTGACAACAACACTGTACCTTTCAGTTCTTGGCATTAACATAGCACTCAGTAATAATATGCTCAGATGCGTATTTAACATTCAGACAGATGACTGATTTATTTGGGGGATTTGAACAGGGGAAAAGGCTGTAAATCAAGGTTAACTTTAAAATACTGTTTTAGATTTTGGTAACCACAGAAATACATTTAACTCCCTAGACAGTCCAGATACAGCTGCTGGTTACCCAGAGTCTAATTAGGTGCAGGCCTGAAGTATTGCCTCAGGTTGGCCGGTGTTGCAGCTGGTTGGGGCCATTAAACAAATAAACTGTGAATAATTCTGTTGCTTTTAGCTTTCACAACATTCACCAACACTTTAAACCCAAAGCAACTGTAATCCTCAGACCCAATGGCCTGCAAAAAACATCTAAACCACAATGAGAACTTGTAAGGTGAATCAGCTAGTAAAATACTTTCAATTGATGTTGCAGGGTAAAACCCTATGGTACTTACTGAACCTTGAACCTCAGGATCTGGGATGATTTCCAGGCTGACTCCCCTCGAGGCAGGATTTGGTTCTCTGGTGTGTGTCTGCAGGCTGCAGGACTTCATCCTTTCTGGCAAGGACCAGAATACAGGGACCAGGGCTGGCACAATTCACTCCCCATCAACGCTTAGCCCCCAAGAGTATCTGCAACCTGCACCAGTCTTCTCCACAGGAGCTGACTCCCTTCTCTGGACTTCTGGCAGCATTGGATAAACGGGCAGCAACAGTTTCTCAAGCAAATTATTTGCATCACAGGTTTGGCTTTTGGTACAGTTCTAGCAAAGGCCACACAGCTTATCCACTTGCAGGTTGCAGTCTTTGGAATGTAAGCTGGCAGACAGAAGTTCTTTTGGCAAACAGGCTGGAGACAATTCCGGTAGCCCCAGGCTTTGGGCTGAGTCAACAGTCTCTGAGGCAAAACAGTTTCCTCACCAGAATGCAGATTGGGGATCTTTCAGAAACTCTGACCCCACTTCAGTCTGGAAATTTAGCTCTGGGGAGAATCGCTCTTTTCTCTCCCTCTGGAGAGTTTCAGTTCATTCTGCAGACTTGAAAATCCCAATCACTTAGCAATAGTTTAGGCAAAGGAGGGGCAAAGCAGGCCTCTTCCTACATTCTCTGAGCTGCATAGTACCTCCTTACTCTATGGAAGCCCAAGCCAGACTGACTCAGTTCAAACAGTCCCTCCAAACTGAAGAGCAGAGTTCAAGAAATCCAATTGGCTGCCCAAGCTGTCAATCACTGTTCCGAGCATCCGACTGGTTAAAATAGGTGCAAGCAGGAAAGTTCACAGTTTCTCCCATAAGGCACCGTAAAGAGGACCCCATGAGGACCCCTTGGTTCCGACTGGTTCAATAGCAAAGTCCCGGACCAAACATGGCGGCTCCCATGCCAAAGAAGTAAACAGTCAACATTCAAGTTAATTTTTTTATAGGTAACAGTACAACTTAAGAAATGAATATTTACAGATTACAATAGTGCTCTCTCTGCTCTACTGAGTGACTGCAGAGTGGAGACTCTCAGGGTTCTGCCTGGCTGATCACGAGTTTTGTTTCACTAGAATCCAACCCATGCTATGGCTGGCAGTATAGCCTAGAGGTTAGAGGAATGAGATGTGAACAAGCTTGGTACATTCAGCAGACCAGACCTGAGTTTGATTCTCACAACCTCCACTTGCATACTGTGTGACTCTAAGCAAGTCACTTAACCACCCAGTGCTCCCAGGTCACCACTGAAAATAGGCACTTGTGCCTAGTGGGCCTAACCCGGTTACCAAAGACTAAAAAAAAAAAAAATGTACACTATGCACATTGGCTGACTTCTTAAAGGGCAGCGCAGAATCATGGCATTGCACACTCACACAGGAAAGCAGCACAACATCACTGTACATGGATTTCCTTTCCTTTGCTGGGTGTCAGCCAGGCAGTGGCTTACTGGAGCCCAGGAGACACTCACGGTAAGCCCCCAAATTGAGGGGGTTAAGCGTATTATCACTTTTCTCCCCAGAGCCTCATATATATATATATATAGGATACATGATGGGCATGAGTGTGATATGGCAAATATTGTCACTCCTGCAGAGTGAGATATCCAGGCTCACGATGCAGGAGTGACAATATTGCCATAACATGATCTGCACATCATGTATTCGATTATATAATAGGGCTAGGAGTTTCGAAGTATTATTATGTTGTCTTGTGTTCTGTTCCTGTTTATGTGTTTGCTCATTCTGTGTATGAGTTTTTCTAAATGGGCTGGCAGTGTTATAAACTCTGGGAAACAGATGGGTGTGTTTTCCAATGCTAAATGAGTAAGGGTAGTTTTAGGTAGGAGTGAGAAACAGACTATTTTGTAAAGCTGTGTTCTTTAGAAGTCTGGCTGCAGTCAAGCTGAGAGTATCACAGTAATGGTAATGAGCTGACAGTCAGAGTATCAGAACAGCTGATGCTGTTTTCAGTGGTAATTGAGTTAGCTGCAGGCAGCAGTGAGGAACAGAGTGTTCTGTGAAGCTGTGCTCTTTAGAATTCTGGCTGCAGTCAAGCTGAGAGTATCACAGTAATGAGCTGGAAGTTAAGAGTGGGGAATAGATGTGTTTTGTAATGCTAACTGAGTTAGCTGCAGGCAGCAGTGAGACCTCTCATGTAGTTATGCACGTGTGTCTATGGTAATAGCACAGGTGTTTCTTGTATGCTGAGGGGGAAAGCTGCCTAGAGTGATGATATCAGTGACCTTTGTGTGTAAATGGCTGATATCATCACAGTACAGCAGAAGGTAAAAATATCACACTGCAGTGGATGATACACTATTTTATCTCACTCATTTATCACTCACTCCATTGTGTGTGTGCATATATATATATATATATATATATATACATATATTAGAGGCAAAAAAACTCTGTTTAATGCATCAGTTAGGGTTGTTCCACAGTGACAAAAGTGAGGAAATTAGGTGTTAGGGTTGAAAGCCCCCTTGGACCCCGCCCACACCCTCAACTGGCATCGGGGTGTGCACTGGGGTTGCTGGCCCTAAATCTCACCCCATCAGATGTGTGAAGAAACAGAGGTATAGGAGAATGGGGTGAGAGTTAGGACCAACAACCCCAACGTGCACCCCGATGCCAGTTGGGGGTGTGGGCAGGGGGTCCAAGGGGGGCTTTCAACCCTAACACCAAATTTCCTCACTTTTGCCACTGTGGAACAACCCTAACTGATAAATTAAATGGAGTTTTTTGCCTCTAATTTCCCTTCTTTTTTAGAATGATACCAAGAAATAGTGAATGTAATGTGGCAGCGGGAGCACCCCGCCACGTGATGCCTTGTCACATAGTAACACAGTGCCCGCAAACGTAAATGGTAATGCGCATGGTGACACAAAGTGAAACAGAAAGATAAACAGTACTGTAGACACAAATGATTAAAATAACGCAAATGCAAGCGCAAATGAAAACGCGAAGGGTAACGCACATGGTGGCATAGACGGGAACAGTAAGTGAAACAGTTACAGAGCCGCAAGCAGAAGCGGTAAGGGTAACAGTAATGTAAGCGCACAGGCTGGTTTTCCCCAAAAGCTGCACAGAGAAAGACAGTGAGTACAAAAAATGTATGCATAATAACGGGTCTCGGAGCAGAAAATGAGGAGTTGGAATACTAAATTGCTTGTATGTCAGGAACCATACGACGTAGAAAACCAATTTAAAAGTCATATGATATATGACTTTCAACATTTTCCCAAGGAAACGTCCGTATCTCACACCGTTTCCGAGATATGGGCCCTGAAAGGTGCGGCGAACGCCATAATGTTATCCTATGGGGAAAAAAGAGAAGTTCAGAGTGCCATAACTTTGCCGCTCTGTAATATTTTTTCACCAAAACACTAAAAGGCACATTTGTGAGATGTTAGCTGCGTTCCCTCCAAATTTCAGACCAAACCGTTCTTTTGCAGTAGGGTGGCAAAGAATTGCTGTCATTTTGCCACAGCCTGGAAAAGTACTGTCGAACTTTGCGAAAGCTTTCGCAAATTCATTCGACAGTGTGAAAGTACTTTGAGAAAGTACTTTTTCCAGAAATTTTAAAATCATATTTCTGGGGTGTTTTATCCCACAATAAAGACATGCCTAGCATCCTCAGGGTCCGACTAGGTGAATACAAAAAGAATTAGGTTGCTATAGAGTCCCAAATTTAAATGTCAAGCATTTTTCTGACTACGTACCAACTGAAAACAAAATGGCGGATTTGTGACAATAAAAGGGCCATTTGTGAAAATAAAAACTGCATTTGCGACACTGTTGAACTTTTTGTTAACTTTTCCCATTGACTTATAATGGGAACTTGTTTTTTGAATAACTTTTGAACTATTTAATATTTTTTCATGAAATCTTCAAAAGACACATCGGGGACCCCGGCCGCATGTTTCCTGAAGATTTTTAGACTGGTCGCGCAAACCGTGCGACCTGTAGAGACGAGCAAAGAATTCCAAAAAAGCGTAAACACGTGTGCAGATCACATTTAATAACTCCGCAGCCGTATATCCGAACAGTACAAAAGTTGCTAGATCCCAAGACGAATGATTCTTGATTGTGTATTCCAAATTTCAGGCAAATCCGTTGAACGGCTGCAAAGTTATTAAGGTGCAACATTTTAGGTTTAACATGTAAATGGCTCCTCTACCATAATGCACCCATATTCCTTGTCTGTACACTAACTTTGCCTTTTTTCTCTTTTAGATAATTCCTGAAGAAGACCTAAGGTCAAAACATTGATTTTAACTCTATTTTCAGCTTGCACTTAATATTACCATTTTGTTTTGTGTCAAGTCTAAATGCATTTCATAGAAAGTAGTTCAATATTTGTTTTCAAAATACTGGCCAGTGGGTGTGTTTCCATTGTAGGTCAGTTTAGCTTTATTGTACCTGATGCTCCATAGTGTAAGATGTAAAATTAAGGTTAAGCTGAAACAGTGGCCTTCATAAAACAAAGATGGCCAAAATCATTGCAGCAATTACCTTCATTGATCTGTCACTGGCATAGAAGTAGAGTTTAGCGTGTTTCGTCCTGTGCTGTTGAAATGTACTGTAAGTACGTTAAGTACACTGAGCTGCCTTCAGTAACGCAGCACTGCCCTCTACCAGGATAACAGTGTAAAGAATGACTTTTTTCCATAGGTTTACCCTAAACAAAGCAACTGAAAATGGAACTTTATAGAATAGAAACATGTAGCATAATTTTTAAAGGTGATGATGTCACAGCAGACAAGGCTGGAGCCATTATTCTGTTGCATGACCAGTTCCCCATGCACCGAGCAGGCAGTGCAACTGTGCAAAACTCTGGAAGTTCGCAGAAGTGATAACTGTAGGTCCAACCGGAAAATGTTCTGTGCAGAGTTACTGTATGTGAATAATTGAAAATTAAAGTTGTAAAGAGTTTGAATCTAGTTCTAGAAGGCAGGGAAAGAAAAACAAGTACTGTACACTGACGGTAATGATCTTTACTGGACTTACAAATCACAGGTAAGGTTACCTTATCATGAGTTATAGTCTAAGGGCACTGTGGAGCACAGAGAGTTAGATACACTAGTTAACAACTTCAAGCTTATGTTTGAAAATATCCTTTATTTCGCATTTAATTGGCTGTCCACATGGTATTTACCTATAGAACCCACTGGATGTTGAATTTGTGACCAATAGGGGACCTAAAAAAGGACAGCAGTAGACTCTAAAATGTCCTGTATTTTAAGGTATTGAGCTGCAAACCTTGAGACCTGGGTTTGAATCCCACAGGCCCCCACTTGCATACTCTGTGACCCTGAGCAAGTCACTTAACATCCTTGTGCTCTCAGGTCACACCTGGAAAGAGGCTTCGGCTTAGTGTGTCTCTCCTGGTTAAACAATTTCCTTCACTCTTTCCCTTTACTTTGCCTGCAGTAGATCCGTCTTCCAACCGGTCAAGGTCTGCACAGCACAGAAGTTCGAGCGGGGACTTACAGATGGTGAAGATTGTGGCCATGCACCAAAAAATCCAGGCAACTGGGGAGGAGACTATAAGAGGCTGGCAGCTCTGGAAATTAAGCTGAGAGATCCGGATGGCATAATTGGTGAGAACAAGATGGCAATCACCGAGTTGGTGCTGGAGATGGAGCGGCAATCTGCCCTGAATGCTATGGCGGTGAACTATGTCACCTTCCTGCATGCAAAGGTGGATACAATAGAAAATGGGCACAGACAAAGCAATGTTCGGGTGCTGGGTATTGCATGTACCCCATATCACTACTCAGCTGGAACTGGTTCCTGTGTTAGAGTGCCTTATCTTTCCATACTTGGCCCTTTTGTCTATGGATGCTGGAGTATGCATAATTTTTTAGTTTTATTTATTTTTATTTAAACATTTGGTAACTGGGAAAGGCACACTGAGCTGAGGCTTGTTTCCAGGTGCGACCCAGGGGCAGGGGTAAAGGGATTAAAGTACACATTCAGTAATAATACAAAATCAAAATTCAAATACAAGAATAAAAGTACATACAGAAATACATAGTATGCAGAAGGTGTATGCAGGATAAACACTTTTAGATGCATATACAAAACATAATATGCATAAGGTATTTACAGGATAAAAACATATATATCTACATAGGTAGACAGAATGCATGTATTTAGTGGAAGAATGGTATGCGTAGCGGTGATACAGTGCCAGAAGATACAGGGCAACTAAAGCAGAAGCTAGTAGGTAGTTACCAACAGAAGAAGAGGCTGCGAGGAATGCTACAAGTTGGTTTAGGGACAGGAGCAATTAAAGCATTTGTGATCCTGGGAACAGACTGGCCCTGGGATTGAGCAGTGCAGTGGCCTCTAACTGCCCCTGTGACACAGTCCTGTCCAGAAGCCAGAATCCCCTTGTTGCAGGCTGCCACAACACGGCGAAATAGTGAATGGGGAAAGAAGCAAACTAACAAATTTCACAGTTATCGCCTCTCAGACCCAAGACCCTAAGCATCAACTGCAAGTTATTAAAAAGGAACTGGTGGAAAATGAAATCATGGATACAACTTCTTTTCACTGCTCAGCTCCAGGTAAAGTTTCAGAACAAAAACTTATGTGTATACAGACCCAGAGGCTCTGCAGGCCCTTGCAGAGAACAAAGATAAAAGAATCTCCAATGGAGCAGGATTTAGAAGTGGAGAATGACTGATTATGTAAGCATTGCACAAGAAATAATCCACGGTCAGGTGTATGGCAATATTGTAATAACCGAATGACCTTAGTGTGTTGTGAGGCCTGAGGTACAGCCGAGGTCTTCAATCACCCAGGAAGTGAGGCTACTGCAGTATTGGCCTGCACCCAGATGGATTATTACAGTTACAACATTTGAAAAAGGTCAAAAGTGTTATAACATTTATTGCTGACTAAGTGGGCTTTTCTAATACAAGGTTACTGCTTTATCTCTCCATTTTTATTTATTTAATTTATTTATTCAAACATTTCACCAAGGAGGTATACTTGAGCAGTAATGCTCGTTTCCAGATATGTCCTGGGGAAAGGGAAAGTGGAGAGTACAACTACAGCAGTGCAAAATACAATTTTTGAGGCATACAAAACAGTCTGCAAGATACATAAGGATACAGTAAGTGCAGCACAACAAGTTAAAAGTGCAATGGTGAAGATACAAAATGAGCAGAAGAAACATAGGCAGACACAGTCAAGGCAGTGCAACAATGAATACAATAACTGGGTACAACCTGGAAACTGTGAACGCCAGTGTAGCAGTAGGGTACTGAAACATAGACATAGTGGTGAGTGTCATGTTGGGCAGAGTAACTACAACAAGGCAAGGGGAAGGGTTAGGAGTAGTGCAAGACTTTAAGTAGAACAATACTTTGGAGAGGGTTAGCAGGTTTGGCATGTACAGGAGTGAGATGTATAAGCATGCTGGAGGGAAGAGAGAGCTGTGGGAGAAGGTGCATTATGGAGATTGGGGGGAGGGCATTCCAAAGTTTAGGACAGTGGTAGAAAAAGGCAGATTGACCAACAGCGGTGGAACAGTAGGTGATGGCAAATGAATGGGAGTTAGTGTTCTGAAGGGAATAAGAGCTCAGTGAAGAGACAGAGATGATAGAGAAGTGATAGGAGGGAAGAGTTCCCATCCAGAATTTAGCCATGAAAGTAGCAGAATGTGCCAGACACCTGGACTCCAGTAGAGGGAGGGAAGGATGTGGCTTTGTACAGCTCGCAGTGGTGAGTGCGAATAGGACAGGATTATATAAAGCGGCAGAATAAATTGAAGAGGGTGTCCAGTCTGGCCAGAGTGGTTTTGAGGGCAGCAATGTAGACTATGACTGTATTGTCAAAGGTGGGAAGGATAATTTTCTGCACTGTATCGAACCAGGCTGATGGAGGAATGCAGTCCTTGTTTCTATACAAGGCACCAAGCTTTGGTGTAGGTTTTAGGGATTGCATCCACATGTGCTGAAAAGTCCAGTTTGAAACCCTGATCTTCCCGAGTTACCATGTGAACTTTGTAAATGGACTACAAGTCTGCCCTTAGCTGTAATAATTGAAGTGGTTTGGGTAGCCTGGTTCGGGATTCCTACGTATCTCATATAGATGCCTAAAGTGTAACATTCTTTGATTATTTGTGTGCTAGTGCACACCTCTTAGTTTGTGAACTGACAATATCCTTTCTACATAGCTTTCCCTTGCATGGCAACACATTTAGGTTGCCTAACAGTGTAAGGTTTAATGCAGCTTAATTGAGCCCAGGACTTTGTTATAGGCCATGCATTACTTTTTTAGGTGTATAGCCCTCCAGCTTCCTCTTTTTCTTGTAATCCTGCGAGGAGTGGGGAACGCTAGTAAACTGAGTTTGAGTGTACTTCACATTCGAAAATCTCCTACAGATTCACCTTGCTGGATTTTAACTCCTTTGTAGTTTCCTGCAACATTAGTTCAGTGCTGGGTACTGTATTAGTTGTTTTTTTTTTTTTTTTTTACATATTTGCAATGTCTGTATGATAACCTGGCTGAGTGCTGTAACCGGGTGATGATATCCATAATGGTATGTTATGTCTATGTACATTTACATTCCTTAACCTTATTAATAAAAAATTTTAGAAAAAGTTATATTCTGATTTTCATTATTCCAAAAGATAACCCCAGAATGTCCATGTTGTTCAACCTCTACCCAGAGAGAAACTGTAATGTACCAGGTTAACTAAACCAGAACTAAAATAAAGACATTTACCTGCTTGTACTGGGGATAGGGGACTCCTCTTTGTCTCCAGTGTGAGAAGAGTAAAAACTGAATATGTCATGGAGGGCCCACAGCACAACAGAATCAAATAAGCAGCACTGCTGAGCTATGGACCATGTCCCTGTGCTTGTATGCAGACAGGATGCAAATCGGTGGTTTTATTAAAAGCTTTTAGTTTTTTTAAATCAAGTTTTTTCTCCCCTTCGTGTTGAGCTGCCATTGTCCCTCATCAGTCCTGCCAACCCTTTGAACCTTGACACCATTGACTTTATGCCATTAATGGCACAGGCCAGCAGAGTGAAAGCCATCATTTTGATGCCAGTGGGGCTTGTCATCCCTGTTCTGACTCCAGCCCTCCCCATGAGCTTCCCTGCTGGTGAGCACCACAGCCTCTAATGGCCTCTTGGACATACAGCATCTCTCTGAGAGAAGACAAACTTCCCTTGGCCTGCACAAGGGTAGCAGTGACTGCATGGTACCACCCTATGTAGCTGAGGAATCACTGCCGGCGGCATGTTTTGCCAGCGTTTATTTTAACTTTAGTTATGGTTGGACCTGCCATGTACTATCTCCCCTACTCTTTCTCCTCCTGCCCCCTTCCCCCCAGCAACTGTTGATGAGCACAGTGGCCCATCCAGATTCTTCAAAATGCTGTTGTAATGCTGTATCAACTGCGCTTCTGTCACTGGGGAACAGCTCCACCTGGTGGAGGAGCTGAGGCACACCCTACTCCCAATAGCAGAAAGACTGACAGTTAGATTGGACTCCCCAGTCTATTACCAACCAATTCTCCAACTGCCTATTGCCAAAGCAAGACATTACAACCAGAAACTTTCTACAGAACAAGAGTCAAAACCAACTAATATTAATTGAGATAGACTGGAAGGTCCTGGAAGACTCTGGGAAACCACATTTCCAGGTATGAAAATTTCCCTTCTCTGGCATCTCCATGGCTTTTCATCCTGTGGCTGTCAACTGGGGACTTATAAAGCAGCATTCTGACTACGGGGTTGGTCCAAACGAATCATGCTCTACCTTATTGCAAAGCCAACCAAGCAAGACCAGCATAGCTGCTTGTAGCACCCCATCCAGAAGGTGGCATCTGCTGAAGTATGCAGTCTGTCCTGTAGAGCTTTGTAAATGTATGGACTGAGGAACAAGTTGCAGCCCTACTAATGCCAGCAAGAGAAGCTGAGCTCTCTAAGCCCTTGATGCAGCTATGGCCTTGGTTAAATGGCCTCTGATGCCTTCTTGTACTTCTTCCCCTTTGCCATATGGGTCTCTCCAGTGCAGCATTCGACTCACCTGGATAACATGGAGGAAGATGTTTCTTTCCTTTAGCCTTTCTTTGCAGCAGGACAAACGAAGCCTCAAAAACCCTGCTGACATCCAAAGAATGCAAGTAGGTGACGGATGAAGTGGAGGTAAGTTTAAATCCTGGCTATTATGGAAGGCTCAGTTGACCCTTGGAATGAACTTCAGGCTTGTTTGAAGAACCAGTTTGTTAGAAAGCAAGGAAGACCTCTACCAACTGTATTTCTTTTAAATGAATAACATTTTTATTCTTCAGCTCCCAGAATTAGAATATTTCATTTCATTTATGTTTCAGGACCAACTTGTCCCTTCATCAGAATCTTCTTGGCTGCTATTTCTTGTTTATGGTTTTTATTAGGTGCACCTTCAAATATTCCAGCTTAATTTTCAGTCAGTATCTTACTATAGTGGCAATAAGTCTCCATATCTTCCTTTAACTAATTGTTTTATTAATTGTTTTCCATAAGAGCAGCAGAAAAATCAGAGTTTCCTGGTGTGTTGTTATTGCTAAGAGTGCATTCCTTCTTCACATTTGGTTTTCTGTACTTCCATGTTACATTTATGTTTAAAACTTCTCTTCACTTATTTTGTTTGTATTAAGGTGCCCAACTGTGGTTTGGCGGTTTAAAGGTTCGCAGGTCTGTCCGCCATTCGGGGAGATGCCGTCTCCTTCCCGTTGCTGCTTCTCTGTGTAGATCAATGTGAAGAAGAAATGCACTCTTAGAAATAACAATACACAAGGAAACATTAATTTTTCTGTTGCTCTTAAGGAAAACAATTAAAACAATTAGTAAAAGGAAGATACAGAAGCGTATTACCAGTATAGTAAGATACTGACTGAAAATTAAGCTGGAATATTTGAAGGTGCACCTAATAAAAACCATAAACAAGAAATAGCAGCCAAGAAGATTCTGATGAAGGGACAGGTTGGTCCTGAAATGTAAATGAAGTGAAATATTATAATTCTGTGAGCTGAAGAATAAAAATATTATTCATCTAAAAGAAATACAGTGGGTAGAGGTCTTCCTTGCTTTCTAACAAACTGTTTCAAAGACTGGATTAGGAGAAACTCCCAAAAAGAAAAGGGAACTCTGGGAGATAATACAACACACCCACACAATTCTTTGTTTGAGAATCACCCTGTCCAGAAAAAAACAGAATGACTCCACACACTCCATGGTGCTTATCTCACGCACCCTCCTTGCTGAAGTAATAGCCACTATGAAAACTACCTTCAGGTTCACTAACAAAAGAGAGGCCATAGCTAAAGGTTTAAAGGTAGGGGACATCAGACTCCATAGAACCAATTTTTGATCGGGGGGGGGTTGACCTCTTTAGCTCTTGCTCTAAGCAAGGACACCATGCTAAGAAACCTTGAAACATGCAGATGTGCTCCCAAAGAGCCCACTGGACCCTCTAAAAAGGGCAGAGAGAACCAAAGTGTGCACTTGCAAGGTGGACTGAAGTAGCCCAAACTAAACACTGGAATGAAGAAACTCCAGTACTTTCGAAACCCCTGCATAAACCTATGGCACCCCTTTGCCGCTATGCACTTGGTGAAGATCTCCCATACCTTATAGTAAGCTCTGGAGGTTGAGGATTTCTGGGACTTTAAGTGGGAGCCCACCATCTGACTGGAATACCTGCAAGCTAAGAACTTAGACCTCTTGATCTCAATGCTCAGAACTGTCTGTCTGGCTGTTTGTGGACCAGTGGGCTCTGCCACAGGTGACCTGGCCTCCTTCTGGGTAGGAGACTGGGAGCTTGAACTGACAAACCCAGAAGATTGGAGAACTATGGCCTCTTTGGCCACCCCAGTGCCCTGGGATGATGTCCGCTCTGTCCATCTTCACATTCTGAGGCATCCTGACTGAGCGGCACTGAGAAGAAGGCATATACAAGTTCCACTTTCCACAGAAACGAGAAGGAGTTAACCTTCCATGCTGCAGACTCTAGCCACTTACAGAAGAACATCAGCAAGTAGGCATTTAACTTTGTGGGGAAAAGATCCACTGATGGGAACCAAGCTCTCAAAACACCATGGTGAAAGCTTCTGGATGGAGTTGCCATTCCTGGGAACTCTTGGCCATTTAACCAGTCTGCCCTTTAATTATCTTTTCTCATCAGATACAGTACCTTCAACTGCAGAAGTTTACTGTATGTTCCACCCAAATCAAAGAGACTGCATCTCTTGCATCGTTCCCGAGCTCCTTGTGCCCCTTGTGATGAAATGTAAGCTACTGGCATCCTGTCGTACTGAATCAGAATGGAATAACTGCTGCTTCAGGACCTGAATGGAAGCAGAGGTAATCTGACCATTTAGTTTTGAGCAGGTTTATCCCCTTCTGCCTATCTTTTCAAGATCACATTCTCTGGGCCCCATTCCCCTCCACAGACACTCCCCAGCTCCACAGACCAGCATCTGTCTGAATAACTGGCAACTGGTGCACCTCTGCTACAACAGCCAGCCCTAAAGCTTTTGGCAGTGCAGCATGGTCCTTGGTATCCAGTCCCGATGGGATACAATCTTTCCTAAAGTCTGACACTGCATCCTGTCCTTATGTAGAAAAACCACCCCCAATTCTGTGTAGAACAGACCTCCCAGATGTTGAAGGGAGTGACTTGAGGAAAGTATGTTTTTCCTCCAATGTATCAGAAACCCGAGGGTTTGGAGGCAATGAAATACTTTGCTCAAGTCCTCCTGTGCTTGCAGGGAGGAACTGATCCTGACCAACCAGTTATACAGGTAAGGGTGAACTGTCATGCCCAGTAGGTGGAGGAGAGTGGCTAGAACCAGATACATTGGTGAACACCTGAGGGGCCAAGGCCAGCTGGAAGGAGAACCGTACACTGATGTTTCCTTGCACCACATTGGAAGAACTTCCTGTGCTTTTGTGATATGGGGATGTGTATGTACGCTTCCATGAGGTCAAACGATGAAAGATGCTCTCCCTACTGGAATGCTTGTATAATGCACCTCAGTCTTGAAATAGAGGATTACTACTGACTGATTCAGACGTGTGAGGCCCCAAACCAGATGGACACCCCCCCACCCCACAACTTCTTGGGCACCAAAAATAGCAGGGAATATATTCTCTTACCCCTTTCCTTGGGTGGTACAAGGACTATGTCTCTTAGCTCTTAGAGGTTTGGCAGTGATTTCAGGAGGCTAATCTTTATTCTATTACATTTGAGAGGTTTCTCTCTGAAGAAATTCCTTAGTGGGGTCACATGGAATATGATAGAATATCCACAGGTTATGACTTCCTGGACCGACTGATACATCACTGAGGTGGCCTATTCCTCCTCAAACCACTGCAGCCTTCCTCCTAGGGGCTGCACAAAGAGATAGGCCTGGAAACCTTTAGAAAGAGGGTTTGGGGTCTGCTCCGTCTTTAAGAGCTAGTCCTCTGAACTTCCCTTTGAAAGAGGATTCACCTCTAGAAGAGACTATGAGGGTTTGTCCTAGAAAAACAGACAGAAAGAAAGCCTGGCAGTAGAGGAAAGCCCTCGTGATGTACCTGTTGTTCCTGCAAAGGCAGAAAACAACAGAAGAAGAATTTGATGGGAACAACAGGCTGTGGACTGGGGGAAGTTCCACTTACCTGTCGATCTTTCTGCTAGTTACAGTAGGGTGTGCCACCAGGTGGAGCTGTTTCCCCAGTTGACAGCCACAAGATGGAAGGATGTGGAGACAACAGGGAAGTTATAGTTCCTGACCAAAAACTTGAGTCCACCCCTAAAATGCCAGCTACTAGCAACTCTTCACCTGAACAAATGTTCCTGATAGAAAGTGATCTGCCATTCCAGATAAAGAATTCTATTTTTATTACGAAAACATGTTACTATGGGGTTAAGGCACTTACTAGCTGTGCACTGCAGGGAGATAATGCACTCCCAGGGATTTTATGCACTCTCTGGCGTGCAAAGGCATTTGGCTGACTTTGCGTGTCTTCTTAGCACCAGCAGTGTGCACTGAACCTTGGATTGTTTATTACCCCCTTTTCCACACACAGCCTGTCCTGTGTTAACCCCTTAATACCATTCAATGTTGGAAGATACTAGTGAGTGTTACACACTGAACAAACACACCATTTTCTAATTGAAAATTGTTAGCTTTAAATCATTTTGAAAATTACAAAACATGTAGCTCTTTACAACTCACTGGCAACCATCTGGCAATCTGGTCTGTGAAACAGTGATGAGTAAGTCTGTCATAATAAGTCAGGAATCCTTTTCACTTGCAAAAAACTGCATCTGGTTTATAAATATTGGCTTGATTAACTAACAGGTAAACCACATGCTCACATCAAACACAGGGTACAATTAACTGCTGTACATGTAATATGTTTTGTGATAGAGGGCAAACATAGCAGGCATTGCTTGTACTGACACTCATTCTTATTAATTTTCAATGTTTCTGCAGGCGTATAGTCTGCAAACGCATAAGTAACCCCTAGGTTCAGGGAGAAAATCTATTTGCTCAGCATTATGCTAGGTTTGTACCTCTGGCAGTGGTGCCCAAGTAACTCCGGACACAGGAAGCAATAACTGAAACGTCCAAACCAAGAATGGGATTCTAGAGTGTGGCTTTTATTCACATCAACCCAGGAATAACAAAGCAAAGATGGACCCCCATAGGGCTACACTCACTGGTAATGCAGATTACAGAGGTCAGAGCACATCTTCTTCACTACACGAAAACCCTCAGATTCTGAACTACTCTGAGCTCACACGGCCGGAACTGGTGCTCCTCTACTTTGATTCCTTGACATGGCACCCTGGCAAGTACTTGGAAACTTTTCTATATTGCATGGAGTTTGATGGTGGCTCCCTAAACCACCCATGAGCACTTTCTAGCTCTAAAAGGAGAAACTATCCTTAATCCCACGTCTGGGTACTTTCTGCAGACACTGGCCAAGTGCCTGGGAGAAAGCTATAGGTGCGCAAACTGAACCTGTAGAGGTAAACCTGGTTACTCCAGAGGAGGTCTCCCACCTCTTGCTCCCAAATCTATACCCGGCAATTCAGTTGGAACAACACCTTTCTTCAAACTACTGGTTGTAGATGCTATCTCAAAATATTTATCGCATTTAGCATTCTACACTATATTCAGATGGTGTCCTGACTTAAAAAAGTTCTGTAAGTGGCTATGTCCATTCCTTAGACCCCCACTGTTTCAGATGCTTCCAAACCATACACAAATTAAAAGCACTGTACTTGGCAAGTCTTCTCCTGACCCCACGGTAGGCAGATACTTTTACACAACTCTCTGTCTTGGTGAACATAGGCTCTATCAGAGCAGACTCACTGTGGTATGCAGGTGCCCCAGGGCTTCTTTCAAAGGAAACAACAAATTCTCTGGTACTCTCGGTACAACTTCACTTTCAGGCAGCTTTTCCCTTTCCAGGCAGGGCCAGGGGATTGCCCTTGAAATGCTGGAATTCCCCCCCCATCCCTCCGGGGACGGGGCACTGGAACAACTACCTTGGAACGGTCTCTACCACTTCCTTCTGTGTTCCTCTCTAGGGTGAGAACACCCAACCCACATTCTGATGTAGCTCTATAGCAGAGCTAGGCTCTGAGGGGCTGCCAACTGCAGCACACCTCTTCCTCTGACTGCTCCCTCCAGAAGACTGACTTGAATTCCCCAACGTTCTGCAGCTAACCCCTGCTGTTGCATTCCAATGTGTTTTATGCTGCTGTGAGAATTCTGTGGTGATGTCATCCCTCCAGCTCAGCTGAGACTGAGAACAGAGTGAGATAGTGTGAAACCCATTTAACTGGTGTCTCACAAGCTGTCTTTCCCTGCCTGCCACTGGTTTTAAGTGGGATTCTAGTAACCCCGGGGAACAAGGGGTTACACCACCTTGACCAGGAAAATGACTCTCTGCAGTCATTACTACCCGCCCAGGGCCATCCCACCCTAAGTACTACCTACAGAGAGGGGTGATCAGGCCCTCTCCTACCATGTGCCAGGCACAGGCAGGCAACACTAAGGGTCCAGAGGCCATTGGCTGACAGACCAGCCTCTACTTTATAGTCTTGCTATGTTTACCCAGTGGCCCTGGAAGAATTGCCCAGAGCATAGTCCTAATAGATCAGTACTGCAGCCCCCATGGCCCACATCCTGTCTATCCCCCCTAACCCTCTAGGGAAAACCTATCTGACCAGAACCCCAAATTACCCAAAACAAGGGAACCTCCCCCCATCCCTGGACACCTGCAACCAAACCAAAGGAGCTAACACTACACTTTAAGCATTACTCCCACACTCCCTCACAACCATACCTGTGGAAGGAAACGTTAACACAGTTAACAACAACACCGCACCATGAAGTACTCCGATGAGTTCCTAACTCCTCTTCTTCTCTTCTCTTCTGTCTTCTCTTCTTTTTCTTTGTTTTTTTCTTGGTAGGTCCATAGTCATCATCTGCCTAGTCACGGTCCCCAGGGCCTCCGCCGCCTTCTCCTGCCATGTCTCCCAGTTACCCCGCTTACCCACCGAGGGTGAGGGCCATAATGTTCCCCTATCCATGCCGTGGGACTAATGACTGGTTGGGGACTGCAGCAGTGGTGGCTAATTGAAGCCCGAGGAGGACTTCACATAGACAGTGGATCCTGCCCCACCTGCTCTTTTTCCTGTGTTCGCCTTTGGAGGCAGGGACATGCAATGATGCCAGCATCTGCCCCACCTCCCTTCATGATGCGCGCCAGTAGCGTGAGTGTCCCCTGGCCTCCACCAGGAGTCCTCAGCACGCTGGACACTTCCCCACCACCCCGGAGAAGGAGGCCATCCATGGGATGCTCCATCCTTCTTCCTGGCCAGCCCTCCTGGCAAGTCAGTTGCACACCACTCTCTCTCTCCTCCTCTTGAACATTGTGCAGTGACTCTAGAGCTGACTTAGGGGAGGACTGACTGCAGTCTCACCAATCACTTGGCGCCATGTGTGTAAATGAGCAGGCAAAATTTAAACTGCAAACCCCACTTTTTTTTTTCCAACTGTGACTCCTCGGCGGGAGCACCCTTTCGACCATTTTTCATGGCATTTTCCTCAGCGACTTCCCTAGTCCACACAACAAGCACTTTAAACTTCTAGGGCACAAACCTCTCTTTGTTTCCCACAGTTTTCCATACTTTTTCTTGTCATACATGAACTTTAAAAGCTGGCAAACGTTATATTTTGATGCAGGACAAGGGGCATACACAATCTGGCTTTACTGCTCCTTGGTAAACTGGTGGCACTATTACAGCAGCAGATGAACAGCAGCATACAGTGGCATATTTGGGTGGCAATGCTTCTGATTTTTTTTGGGAGGGGGCTACCTACTGCCAGACAGCCAAAACGCTAGCCACAATCTGAGCAAACCTTTCTTATTTTCTCCCAATCCAAACCAAATCCTCAGCGGTGCCTCCATTTTGTAACCCCTCGGTTCAGGGAGAAAATCTATTTGCTCAGCATTATGCTAGGTTTGTACCTCTGGCAGTGGTACCCAAGTAACTCTGGACACAGGAAGCAATAACTGAAATGTCCAAACCAGGAATGGGATTCTAGCGTGTGGCTTTTACTCACATCAACCCAGGAATAACAAAGCAAAGATGGACCCCACAGGGCTACACTGCTGGTAATGTGGATTGCAGAGATCAGAGCACATCTTCTTCACTACGTGAAAACCCTCAGGTTCTGAACTACTCTGGGCTCACGGCCTGAACTGGAACTCTTCTACTTTGATTCCTCGACATGGCACCGGCCAGTGCTAGGGACCTTCTCCATATAGCATGGAGTTTGATGGTGGCTCCCTAAACCACCCATGAGCACTTTCTAGCTCTAAAGGGAGAAACTATCCTTAATATCACATCTGGGTACTTTCTGCAGACACTGGACAAGTGCCTGGGAGAAAGCTATAGGTGTGCAAACTGAACCCATAGAGGTAAACCTGGTTACTCCAGATGGGGGTCTCCCACCTCTTGCTCCCAAATCTATACCGACCATTCATTTGGAACAACACTTTTCTTCAGACTACTGGTTGTAGATGCTATTGTGAAATGTTTGTCACATTTAACATTCTACACTGTATTCAGATGGTGTACTGACTTTAAAAAGTTCTGTAAGTGGCTTGTCCATTCTTAGACCCCACTGTTTCAGATGCTTCCAAGCCATACACAGATTAAAAGCACTGTACTTTGAAGTCTTCTCCTGACCCCACAGTAGGCAAAACTTTTACACAACTCTCTGTCTTGGTGGACATAGGCTCTATATCAGAGCAGACTCACTGTGGTATGCAGGTACCCCAGGGTTTCTTTCAAAGGAAACAACAAATTCTCTGGTGCTCTCAGTACAACTTCACTTTCAGGCAGCTTTTCCCTTTCCAGGCAGGGCCAGGGATTGCCCCTGAATGTTGAATTCCCACCATCCCTCCAAGGATGGGGCACTGGAACAACACTTGGAACGGTCTCTACCACTTCCTTCTGGTCTCTTCTGTGTTCCTCTCTAGGGTGAGAACACACAACTCACTTTCTGATGTAGCCCTATAGCAGAGCTAGGTTCTGAGGGGCTGCCAACTGCAGCACACCTCTTTCTCTGACTGCTTCCTCCAGAAGACTGACTTGAATACCCCAACGTTCTACAGCTAACCCCTGCTGCTGCATTCCAATGTGGCTTATGCTGCTGTGAGAATTCTATGGTGATGTCATCCCTCCAGCTCAGCTGAGACTGAGGACAGAGTGAGACAGTGTGTGAAACCTATTTAACTGGTGTCTCACAAGCTGCCTTTCTCTGCCTGCCACTGGTTCCAAGTGGGATTCTAGTAATCCTGGGGAACAAGGGGGTTACACACAGAATGATTTGGTGTTACTAGGTAGAAATGAGGATTTTATGTAAGGTAATTAGACTCCTAAGGGAACATATTTTCATGACATAAAGCATACTGTTGTTATTTGTTTGTCTTCCGTGGGAACCAAAAATCTGAAAATGTTTAAAAAGTGTCCTTTAAATGTTTTTGTCCGTTACAGTGTAAGTGTATAACTATTATAATGATGAAGTATATGTCTACATAAAACAACTTCTTTCTGTCAATTTAGTGGAAAGGCATTATAAACAAGTCAATTTAGTGAAAATAATTTCAAATACATCCCGCATTGAAAGTTTATCGATGCCATGTGTCCATGTTGACCTGACTCCAAGATTTCATTTAAAGATAATTAAGTTAATCCTTATGGTTCCAAAGTTAGGCCTTGTCATACAAGTTATTTTTAAATGGTTTGTAAACAACTCCCCTCTCATACTTGTCAATGATTATTTTAGTCCTGTTTAGCGTTTTCCTGTACTCTCACATTGCCAGAACCAATGTGCCTCTTTCATATCCAAATACCGGTTAGGGTTCCTTCCCTCTTACCTCTTGTCACCCCCTCTCCCTCATCCCCTCTACCTCATGCTCCCTCCGCTCTAGGGATCCTCACACCTTTGCCATTCCACATCCCTGCTCCTCTGCTGGGCAGTCAGCCTTTTCCTATCATCTCCTGTCACTTTGGAACCACCTATCCTCTTCCCTCTGCATCACTGCCTCTGCTGGCTCCCTCAGGTATCCCTCAGGAAACTCCTTCCCTCTCCCCGCTTCTGTTTTCACTCTGCTTGACTGGTCCCCCTGCATTGGTCTCCTACCCTGGAGTAGGGGTGGCTGAAACACCTTATTTTGTTGCTTCGACCATGATTGCTCATTTTGCACTTATTCCTGTAATTAATTTCTGATCATGATTGCTCTTTATCGTAACTGTGAATTTTGTCTGTGCTATGTATTTATATCCCCTATTCTCTTCCCCCGAGTTGCACCTGGAAATGAGCCTCAGCTCAGTGTGCCCTTCCAGTCGCCTATTTTCAGATAAATAAAATACATCTCAGCATTTTTCCAGCTTTTTGACAGCAGCTGTTCACTGCTGCTTTGAGCCCTGGTCTATTAAGCCACCACGTATTTTCCTCTGCAAAATCAGTTCTCTTGCTAAATGACAAGAAAACTCAATGTATTCACTTTTCCTTAGGGGTAAATAAATAAAAAAAAACTGTACTTTGGTTTTGAAGTTCAAAAATCGGTAAAAAGTGACTAATGCAAATAGTCATAAATATCTAGATGTCCATGTTGATGGAAAACTGCCATTTGTTGAACACATTAACACGTTGGTCACAAAAGTGATTGTTTTTCCAACTATGGATTTTTGATTTCCTTCCCTGTCTCTGTGCCAAATCCTGCTGCATGCAAATTTAAGACCTCTGTAGCATTCTGGGGTATTTGTGTGGATTTTTTGTGGTACTTTAAGGTGCTTGCTGGAGCTTACAGAGTGCATTTTAGCATCTGCAATACCGTGTGCTGTTAACGGCATCTAGCTAGTCTTACAGTGTTAAGTTAGTGCCTTCACTAGTGCTTTACTAGTGGAGAAATGGTCAAGTATGGCAGCTAAGATTCAATGCAAGAAGTGCAAAATAATGCACCTGGGAAACAAGAACCAGGGAAGAATACACAATGGGTGGGGAGGTAGTAACAACAACAAAAAAGGAAAGGGATCTGGGGGTAATAATATCAGATGACCTTAAGGTTAGCAAGCAATGTGAGAAGACAGTAGGGAGGGCTGGGGTATACTGGGATGTATAGGGAGAGGCATCAGCAGCAGAAAACAGGAAGTTGTTATCCCTCTGTACAGACAGTTGGTGAGACCCCATCTGGAGTACTGTGTCCAGTTCTGGAGACCCCATCTCCGCAAGGACATAGACAGGATAGAGGTAGTCCAGAGGAGGGCAACTAAAATGGTGCAGGGTCTGCAAGAGAAGCCGTATGAGGAGAGACTAAGGAGCTTAATATGTATACCCTTGAGGAAAGAAGGGAGAGGGGACATGGTAGAAACTTTTAAGTACCTCAGTGGAATCAACAAAGTCCAAGAGGGTAGCATCTTTCAGAAAAGAGACGTGCAAGAACAAGGGACACAATTTAAAGATAGAAGGAGGGTGGTTCAGGGGCAATGTGAGGAAGTATTATTTCACAGAGAGGGTAGTGGATGCATGAAACAGCCTTCCTGAGGAGGTTGTGGGGTCTAAAACTGTGGGAGAATTCAAGAATGCATGGGACAGACATAAGGCAATTCTTGTGGGGGTGGAAGAAATAGGCTGTTGGTTAACTAGGATCTGCAGCTATCCTGTAGGTAGGGAAATGGGCAGACTAGATGGGCCAAGCGGTCCTTATCTGCCGTCAAAGTCTATGTTTCTATGCTTACAGTGTTTATTTTAGAGCTTTTTGTTAGTGATTTATAAAGTATATTTAAAGCTGTTTCCAGAGCATTACAGTGTATATTTAGAGCTGTTTCCAGAGCATTACGGTGTATATTTAGAGCTGTTTCCAGAGCATTACGGTGTATATTTAGAGTTGTTTCAGAGCATTACAGTGTATATTTAGAGCTGTTTCCAGAGCATTACAGTGTATATTTAAAGCTGTTTCAGAGCATTACAGTGTATATTTAGAGTTGTTTCAGAACATTACAGTGTATATTTTTGTTTACTGTATAAACTTTAGCTCAATACCTTACATCCATATATATATATCCATGCAATTGTATTTAAATGCACTTCCTCCTGTTGAACCTATTGCTATGTTCTGGTGCAAGTATCTTGTCACATGTGATAGTTATATGTTATTATGTTGTTATTATTACTATGTAATTGTTATGTACGTTCACTCAACCTGTTATGTCTTTACCCTGTTGTAATTGTTTTGCTAGGTCCACCTTGTAAATGAGCTTGTCTCAATGATGTTCCACCTGGCAAATAAAGATTTTGATTGATCGATTGATTGATATTTGAGCTGTTTCAGAGCATTACAGTGTATATTTAGAGCTTCTGTTACAGTGTCTGCTATTTCTGTGCTCACCTTCTGTATCCTTTCTGTGTGTAGCCTTTTTCTGCCTCCTGTGCTCCTTTTCTGCTCCTTTAGCGGTCTACTACTGTGGTGCTCCTGCCACCATTGTTCCGACCTAGAGTCCCCTTCGTTCTTGTTTTCTCACCTGAGATCTTTGTTCCTTCTGACTTCTGACCCCTTCAGCCCTCCCTAAGCTCTCTATCTTCCTCCCTTCCAGGCAATGTGGTCTGCGAGGAGCTAAGAGGAAGAGCTCCTCGCCACCCCAGCAATCAACCAGTGGCTGTCCTGAAACCCCTTCTTGCTACAAGTACCTGCTTTTGCTCCTGCGTAGCCTGCTGCCACCCCAGGTGGGCATTACCATCATAGGTGCCCTGTGTCACGTGTCCAGGTGCCCCTAATACTGACACCCAAAATTCCCCATAGTTGCTTATACTAGCTGACCAGCAGGATCACCACTGCCTATTTACTCCCCTACAGCTGGTTCACCTGCTGCCACTAACAATCACTGTCACCACCTTATTATCTAAATAACAACTTCAGGACTACAAACATTTTCTTCTGCCTAACTATCCCCACTTGGTTTCCTCCTACCCACATACTCCCTATCCCACCTCAGTGCTGGGTCTTGAACCCCCAGAGCCTATATTTCTGATCTAAGCCACTAGGCAGTCTGTTGTTCTAACCACTAGGCCTCCCCAGCAACCTCAATTTTCTAACTTGCTTCGTAGTCCCTTAAACCTCCCTGACCCAAATTTGAACTTAAACTTAAAACTCCCTGAGCCAGGTTTCAAACCTGTGGCCCTATATATCTAGTCCAATTTCCCATGGAAGCTTGTTACCCTCACCACTAGACCATCCCAGTGGCTATAATACTGACTCTGCACCCAGTCCCTTAAAACCCTCCAGGCTGGAATTCAAACTTAAACACCCCAGGCCGGAATCTGAACCCCCCAACCCTAGATATCTATTCTAATTCCACATGGTAGTCTATCACTCTAACCACTAAGCCATCCTAACAGTCTCAATTCTGACTCAGCTCTCTCTGGCCCTTATACTGTAATTCTCTGACTTGAATTTGGAACTTAAACATAAACTTCACAGGCCAGGTTTCAAACCGTCAGCCCAATATATCTAGTCTGGTTACCATAACCTCTAGACCATCCTAGTGGCTCCAATCCTGACAGAGCACCCAGACCCTTAAAACCCTATAGGCTGGTATTAGAATGTAAATGATCCAGGCCAGGATCTGAACCCCAGACCCTAGACTCCTATCCTAAGTTCCACCTGGTAGTCTATCACTCTAGCCACTAGGCTGTCCTAGCAATCTTGACTCTGATCTACCTCTCTCAACCCTTTAACCCCCTCATCCCCCACCCCTCCAGTTCAAGTTAACTCCTGCTTATTACTCTAAGCAATGGCATCTATTGTCCACCTGCTACGAGCAAGGCAGGCTGCTTGGCTACCCTCTCCTGCCTTCTGATCCTTTGTGCCACTAACTACCTTATTGCCCTCTCCCTGAGGCACCCTCCCCTGTGCAGTGAGCACTCACTACCTCAACATGTGCCCCATGAACCCATACGTATGCATCTCCTCACTCCCTGCCTCCCCAAATGTGATGTTATGTATCTTGGGCATGGGCTCCAGAAAAAGCTACGTGTATCTACACCTCTCGACTGCATCACCAAGAAGCTACTCCGCTTCTCAGTCTGGCCATCCCTACCCCTTCTCCTCCTCCTAACCCAAGCGACATTAAACTCAACCCTGGCCCTATATGCCCTGTCTACACATCCTCCCCCCCAATTATTAATGGCCAGTCGCCTAAAGGGTTGACGTTTGCCCATGTAAGCACCTGAGATCTGCGCTCCAAGATTGCCGAACTCGAAGCATGGATTATTCAACACTCTCTGAACATTTTAGGCTTATTTATTTATTTAGCTTTTGTTAACCAGGTAAGTACACTAGACAAAATATATGCCTATTTTCAGGTACGACCCGGGAGGGTATAGGAGAATAAAAGGACATACAGAGTACAAATTGATGCAAATAAGGCACATACATACACTGAAGTCAGAAGACATAACATGCATACTGTAGTGGGATAGCTCAGATTACAGCAGTGGATACCATCAATTGCGAATGTGTAGCAGTACAGCTTCTATAGCAATATGCCTAACAAGGATATACAGTATTTACCCAACATACACAAGGCCACACCCAGGCAGACAGGCAACAACAGTAGGGCTAGATCCAGGTACAGGAGTTACTGTGCTCGAGTACTGTGCAGGGACCAGAGTATTCAGGGAGGTCTGAGACAGTCGCATACTGAGGAGAGCTTCAAGTTATTCCATAGGGAGGTTCGTAGATACACCTGGGAAGGGGCAGACCTGACCTGGACAGGGAAAGAGTTCCATAGTCTCGGGGCACAGGATGCAAAATCCCTATCCCTCATTTGGGTGTGTGTCACAGGAACCTTGAGGATAACAGGACCCAGGGATCTTAGGGAGTAGGGAATGGAGGCAGCTGGCACAAGAAGCTCCACCAATCCAGAGGGGGTGCCAGAGCCCAGAACATTGTCCATGAAACAGCCCAGGACAAAGTTTATGTAGTTGGATGGGGAGAGCGATTTTAGCCTGCTGTACAGATCACAATGGTGAGTGAGACGAGGGGCGCGAGAGCAAAGCGGTAGATATTATTGAAGGCTACGGTCCACCTAGTGAGGTGAGCCTTGGTAGTACGGGCAAACAAAAAAAGTCCATAGGATAGAGATGGGAGGAGCACTCCTCTGGCCAGTGCAAGGTGAGCAGCCGAGGTAAGATTATTCCTCGCCCTGTAAGCCAGTCCCAATTTCTAGTTAACAGCCTGACACACGTTATGGATGTGGTGACCAAGGTCGAGCTGAGGGTCAAGTGTCACCCCAAGATATTTGACAGAGTTGGTGGTGAGCATTGGAACACCATCAATCCCGAGATGCACTAGGGGACCGAGGAGGCCTTTAACTTAGCCTGGGACCCAAACAGCATGGCCTGAGTCTTTCTAAGATTGAGGACCAACTTGTGGGACGATATCCAGAATTGGATACTCACAAAATCTTCACTCAATTGGTGATTAATGACCCTGATGTCCCGGGTGTGAGTAAAAATAATGAGGTCATCAGCGTACAGGATGGCCTTGCAAGAGGCAACAGAGATGGGGAAGGCAGTGACGAATAGGGAGAAGAGCAGGGGACCAAGGATTGACCCCAGGGGAACCCCTGAGGACACAGTGGCGGTGTCAGAGAGCATCTTACTATATTTAGTAAGTTGCTGCCTGCCCTGAAGATAATTATGAAACCACCTAAGTGCAGGCGGGGACAGAACTAATGTCCTAAGTTGCGCACATAGTAAGGTATGGTCAGCTAGGTCACAGGCCTTAGAAAGATCGATAAAGATGGCCCCAGAAAGTCTGCCCTGGTCCATAGCAGCCCTTATCCCAGAAATGACAGAGACAAGGGCAGAAGTAGTACTATGACCTTTACGGAAGCCATGCTGCGAGGGAGACAATAGCTCATGAGACTGGATATAGTCTGTGAGTTGCCCCGCCACAACTCTCTCAAGAAGCTTACCGATAGCGGGCAGGATGGTAATTGGCTGATAGTAATCTAGGATCCTAGGGTTGCCCTGTTTGAGTATAGGCACAACCCTCACCACCTTCCACAGGTCAGGAATAACCCCAGTGGCTAGGGATAGGTTGACCATGTGGGCCACAGGGGAGGCAACGTAGGTAGCCACAAGGTGGAGAAGCATTGGTTCCATACCATCATGACCTGCAATGGTAAAGGGGGAGAGACCAGAGAGCAATCTCTGCATCTCATGCACCATTACAGTCTTGAAGTAGAACAGAGGATGAGGGGAAGGAACCAGTTGAGATGAAGGGGTCTGGACAAGTCTGTCACTACCATTGGAGAAGAATAATGAGGTGAAGGCAGACAGATCCAAGAAATGTGAGTTAAATGCATTTGCTATGGTCAGTGGATTAGTGCAGCTGGCCCCCTCAATAAGCATGTCAGGAGCCTCACAGGTGGAGAAACCACTCACAATGTTTTTAATATTCCTCCAGAAGCTCCTAGGGTCCTTAGCTGAGGTCAGTAATGCGGCTTTACAAAACTCGCTTTTTGCAGCCCTGATAGCCTTTTTACATTCATTCCTGAGTCTCCTGTATTGCTGGAAAATGGCCTGGTCCATTGAGACCTTAAAGTTGGCCCAGTATTTGTCCCTAGTCCTCATGAGAGCAAGGAGGCTCCCATGTAGCCATTTCGTAGCTGCCCCCCTTACTCTCCGTCTGACAAGAGGGGCATGCTTGTCCTGTAGCACCCCAAAGATGCTAAGAAAGTGGCCAACAGCTGAGGTAGCACACTGGGCCTCCATCACTGCAGACCAGTCCATGATCATAAGATCCTCCTGAAAAGTACCAAGGTCAAACCTGGAGAAATCCCTGACATAAATTATCTTAGGGGGAATCTTAGGGGCCGAGACCTTCCATATGCAATACACAGGGGCATGATCGGAGATAGAGTCAGGGAGGGTACCAGAGGAGCTGATCCTCTCTGGCCTATTGGACAGGACCCAGTCAGAAGCAGGCTGGTATCACCAGCGGATGTCCAGAGTGGTGGGATCGTTAATGAGTTGGGACAGTGAGAGACCTGCGAGCATAGTCTCATACTGCTGCTTGGTCTTGCTTCCAAGTCAGTTTAGGTTGAGGTCCCCTAGGATCAATAGCTCATTATTCCTCATCCTAGTGCCGACAGAGTCAAGAAGGGAGGATAAGCACACTACTCCACCAGTGGGGGTGGGGTGGGATTGTAGGCACACACAATGTGCAGTTTCTTAGCATTCCCAATAACAGCACAGTGTGCAGCAGTTCGCAGGAAGAAGACTGCTCAGGCTGTGGGCAAACCAGCACCAGAGGTTAAGGTGAGTCTTGTAGTATACCAGTATTCCACCCTCCCTTCTTCCTGGACAGTCCACGCTAACAAGGTCGAAGCCAGGGGCGCACAGGCCGAATCTGGGGTAGAGGTTTCCAGCCAAGTTTCGGTTATACCAAGGATGTCAGGCTTACAATAGGTGAAAACCAAAGTCAAGCAATTCACCCTCCTCACTACTGTGCTGCAGACCCATCCGCTTCCACAGTGAGTTCCTAGTAAATGGCAGTCTTTCCGCTAAGAGTGAGCACCATCAATCTCAGTGCGGAGGGCCCTGTGGCGGGTCTACCTCACCTCCCATGTCCCTCGTAGCTGGCAGCAATGAGCCACAGGGCTCTGGAAAACAGCCTAAATCCTGGCTGGTTAAGTGACGCTGCGGCAGAAGAGCCAGTCAGGCAATAGGGATGGCGCAATTCAAACTTGGCGCCCAAATGCTCCTCTGCTTCCTTGTGGAAAATCAAGCAGAAACCAAGTCCAAGAATTCGCCCAAAACAAAAACCAAAGTCAAGCAATTCACCCTCCTCACTACTGTGCTGCAGTCCCGTCCCTTCCACAGTGAATTCCTAATAAACGGTCAGTCTCTCCCGCTAAGAGCGAGCACCGTCAATCCGGGTGGGGTGGGGGGACCCATCTGGCAGGGTCTCCCTCACCTCCCACGAAAGCCTAGCATCAAGCAACATGAGATAACAATGCACATCTGCTTCAGGAAGGACAGGCTGGGTAAACGGGAAGATGGTGTCATTATGTATGTCTGACTTGGCTTAGATGCCACTGAAATCCTATCCCTGCCCCTGAACCCTATGTGGCGGATTACTGTTTCTCTCCCTGATTCTCAGCTGCATCAAAAAATTAATAGTGGGTTGTGCCTACCTGCTTCCCAAAGAGGCCTCCATCTGCCTCTCCCCTTTCTAACCTCCCTTACCAACTTCCCTCACCGTGAACCTCATCCATCCCAACCCTGTCCCTGTTGCCTCCAGCACTTCTGGTGCTTTCACAGCTGCTGCTGCCCCTCCTCTGCTCCTACAGCTCTCCCAAGAGGCTTCAAGATCCCACATCTAAATATCTGTAGCCTAGTAATAGAAATTGATCTCCTACAAACCATGGTGGCCTCTATAAAACCAGACATCGTAATCATTACAGAAACATGGCTAAAAAGCATGATCCCTGACCACTCGGTCTCCATTCCTGGCTACTCTCTCTTGAGGCAAGACTGAACTGGCAGGGGTGGCGGTGTCACCATGTACATCCTTACCTCTCTCCAATAAGCCATAATTTACTCCTCCTCCAACCCAATGACCCATGATACTCTAGCTATCCATGTTACCCTTCCCTTTACTCTTCCTGTCTTTATAGCTGGTATCTATTGCTGCCCAAATGCCCAGCCCTCTACCGCTTTTTCATCACTGCCCTCTCTCACTCTGGGGAGCTGTACAGCTTAGGAGACTTCAAGTTAAACTGGCTGTCACCAAAAACAACCAAAATACAGAATGCAATCTGTGCCCGTAACCTAACACAGTTACTATCATAACCCACCCGCCCCAACTGCAAGACACAAAATCACTCCCTACTTGACCGGGCTCTTACCTCTCACCCCCACAGAGTCATCATCTCTGGTATCCTTCCTGATGCACTCAGCGACCATAATCCTGTATTCGTAGTCACGAAAGTTCACAGACCCAAACTCCTCTCTCTCTCTCTGCCTCCGCCATTGCCTACCCCCTTTCTCTAATTCTAAACCTCTCATTTTCTACTGCCTCGGTCCCTACCCCATGGAAACATGTTGTGGTCCTCCCTCTTCCCAAAGGCAGTGACCCATCTTCCCCTGGAAATCACTGCCCTATCTCTCTCCTCCCTATCCTAGCTAAATTACAAGAACACCTTGTCCTCTCCCAGCTTACCTCATTTCTAACTGACACCTCCTTCTTCACCCCTTTGCAATCTAGCTTCAGGAAAAATCACTCCACCACTACCTCCCTACTTCAGCTCACTGACTCTGTCCTTACCAGGATGGACAATGGCCAAATCACCTCAGCCATCTTTGTCGACCTTGCCAAGGCTTTTGACACTGTTTCCCACTCCCTTCTCCTTGACTGCCTCTCAACAGCTGGCCTATCTCTTTCAGCCACTAGCTGGTTCAAGGCCTACCTCACTGGTAGAACCCAGTCAGTCAGGATCTCTGATGCCATTTCCCTTCCCCTCCGATTAATACTGGAGTCTCTCAGGTCTCAGTGCTAAGGCCGCTATTATTCTCCATCTTAATAAACGACCTTCCATCTGTCTGCTCCTCCGTCACTTCCATACACATGTATGCTGACGTTACGGTCCTGTATGTATCTGGCTCTTGCCCAGCTGAGGTTACATCCAACTTGCAGCAAGACTTTGACAAGGTTCAGCTCTGGTTTGCTAACCATCAACTTTTTCTCAACGCCAAGAAGATCGTCTCCATGATCTTTGACACAAGGCAGAGACTCTCTAGGCTTCTCTCCCTGCCCACTTTCCACACCCTCGATGGAACTTTACTTGAGGACACATCCTTCTTCAGGAGTTTGGCTGGATCAACATCTCAACTTCTCAAGACATATTGATGCCATCCAAAAAAAACTGTGCCCCAAGCTTGGTGCCCTGTTCAGGAACTGTAGTTGTATTCCATCTGCGGTTAGGTGTGAACTTCTTCAGAAAATGATCCTGACCATCTTTGACTACTGTGATGTAGTCTATGGTGCTGCTCCCAAGTCCTCCCTGGCCAGATTGGATACCCTCTTCAATTCCTTCTGCTATTTTGCCCTTGATGCTCACTTTTGCACCCACCACTGTGATCTCTATTGTGCCCTATCCTCCCCCTCTCTTACAAACAGACGACTCTCTCACTGCGCTAAATTCACCTCCAAACACTGGCTGGGTGAACTCCTTTCCGACCTTGCCCCTCATTTATAACACCTCCCACTTCCTCTCACTCCTTAGGTCATCTGACTCCCATACTCTGAGGGACCCCAGAGAGTTACCTTCATCAGCCAATCCAGTTACTCCACCACGTCCCAAAATGTGGAATTCCCTCCCTCTCAAATTTGTCACTCATCCTCCTACTACTCCGTCAGCTCTGCCCATAAAAACTTCATTACACCTAGCTGTTCTTGCTGATCCTCCCCTAATTCACCCCTAAGCCCCTGACAAACCCTACCCCTCTTCAGTACCCATACAATGCCCTGCTGCAGCTCCACCTCCCACCCACCTAAAAACAGCATTCCTTCCTTTCCCGATTCCTCCCTTCCGACTTTCCATTGTTCTCTTACTGTGATTTCTCAATCATCCAAAGTTGTACCAAGGGCCTATCCTACCCTATCCTTACACCATTAACCCAACTCTTCCTTCCACTTCTCCACATCCTGAAGGGCTGGGATTCAGCATCTCTTCTCTCTCACCTTCACTCTCTCTTCTGTTCTTCCGAAGCCTATTCCCCCTCACTGCCTACAACCTGCTTCCCTCCTATCATAGTCTACCTCTCACTGCCACAACCTGCTCCCTTCCTGTCATGCTTCACCCCTGCCTTGTAAAGGCAGGGTCTTCAGCATACTGGAGGGGTCAGGCCCCAGCAGACTTTTCTCCCCCTACCTCTTCCTTTGCCTCCTCCTTCTTCCATCCCCTTCCACCCCCCTTCTCTGCCTACCGACATACCTACCTCTCACCTTCCCTTCTCCCCCTTACGTAGCCCTAGCTATGCATGTCTGACCCCTAATCTCTAATGCACTTTGTAGTTAACTCTTGCACTTCTGTTATGGTTGACCCCTAATCTCTACTGCACTTGTAGTTAACTTGCACTTCTGTAATACCTTAGCCAACCTGTTCTGCCTGTGTTTACTCCTCACTAACTTCCCTAGATCAAACTACAATTTTATTCAGCCATTTTCTATCTACACAGTTATGCGTCATTTAGTATATGCCTAAATGTTATTTTCTGTTGTTGTATCTATCTAGTCCAAAAGTGTTGGCGTAGTATCTCTCTAGTTCAAAACTGTTAGCATCCTGCTATTTCATTACTCCTGTACAGTCTGCTCAAATTATTTGAATGTAATCTACTATAAATTTATATTGTGCACCAAATATCTGGAAACTATCATCATGTTCCCCCACCCCCACCCCTAGGTCGCATTGGGAGATGAGCAACTTGTTGCTCAGCGTGCCTTCCTGGTGAAACCTTTCAATAAATAAATAAACAAAATAATCTGTGGTGATTTTAACATAGATTGGCTGAACCCCAATTCTGACAAGATTCGTGCTTCTCTTGCCAATGGCAACCTGGCTCAGCTCATCAATGTCTCAGCAAGAATCAACACAAAGTCGGGCAACCATTCCTTGCTTGATTGGGTGATCACCAGCTGTGCCCATAAGATGAAATCTGTGGGTGTACTCGCAGACAGCCTCAGTGATCACTCCCTACCTTCTGTATCTGGCAAAATAACTTCCCTAACCCTCTACTCAACATCACTCTGATCTGAGATATGTCCCATCTCGATCCCAGTGCTTTTCTTGCCTCTACCTTGGATGCCAATTGTAGACTAATAAATACTCTCCCGGACATCAACCAGGCCCTCGATTTTTTTGTGACCACCTTCACCAATATAGTTGATCATCATGCCCCCATGAAGAGGTGCAGATCAAAAGGGATCAAAGCTCCATGGCTCTCAAAGGATATTAGGAAATTCATGACTGTTTGCGATTGGGCTTGAAAGGCCTTCAAACAAAGCGGGCTACCCTCCGACTGGTAAGCCTACAGGCAGCTCAGGAACAGGTGTAAAAATTATATTCAGAAAGCTAAGCGCACCCACTTCAGGTAACTCCAAACTGAGCATCTCTGTAATCCCAAAGAATTCTGGATGCAGCTGAACTCCCTAATTAAAGGCAAGTCCTCTGAAGCCCCAAGCTCCATCTCTGCTTAAGGCACTGTCCTCTCTGACCCCCCATCCATCACCGCTGGATTTACTGAATACTTTACTGACCTGCATAGATATACCTCACTCTTTACCAACCCCCCCCACACCCACCAGTGGACACTGGTGCTCGCCCAGCATTTCACCTTAAACTTGCCACCCTCTATGAAGTTTGTCAGCTTCTTGCTAACCTAATCCTCACATCGCAGAGGCCCTAAATGGCTACTTCACGAACCTGGATGTGTACAAGGTGGGGCACATAGATAATGGGATCAAGGCTTACGAGCATCTGCCCCACGAACTTGACCGCCCACAGTTTCATCTGTGGCTGGTTAAGGTAAAGGAAGTTCTGCTCGTCCTTAAATCCCTGCAGTCGAGAGGCATTGGAGGCCCTGACGGGATCCAGCCAAGAATCTTTAAGGAGGGTGCCCCAGCTCTAGCGAAGCCAATAGCCTGGCTGATAAACCGGTCCTTATTGGAGGGGTCAGTCCCTGAGCCATGGAAGCAGGCCCTAGTGATTCCCATTCACAAGGGAGGCCCTACCAAGCCTATAGGGAACTACAGGCCTATCTCCTTGCTGTGCGCAATAGCGAAAATACAAAAGAAGCTAGTCTACTCCCAACCTCGCGAATACTTGGATACACACCAGGTAATCTCTTCGTCTCAGTACGGCTTCAGAGCCAAGCATGGGACAGATATGGCACTAACCAAATTCTCGGCAGAAGTCCTGTACAACAATGACTCAGGGGTCAGCACAGGCGCGGTCTTCATTGACCTCTCTAAAGCTTTTGACTTGGTAAATCACAACCTCCTCTTGCATAAAATGTGCTGTCTTAGCCTGGACCCCCATGCACTAGGTTGGTTTGCAAGTTACCTCTCTGGCCATACCCAGAGGGTCAGGAGGAAGGACAATGTCTCCCAGATTGCACCACTTAAAGAAGGGGTACCACAGGGGTCTATACTTGGCCCCCTTCTCTTCACTCTGTTCATAAATGATCTGCACTTACACTGTGGGAGCAGCAGCGTCATCCAATATGCGGACAATGCTGTCATTTACCGAGCCTCCCCTAATGTAAAAGAACTGGAGAAAGCCCTTCAAAAGGACATCCTTCAGATGGAGGATTGGCTCACTTTGAACAAAATGGTACTAAACACCAGCAAAACCAAGGCGATGCTGTTTGGCCCAGATCCCTGGGATCCGAGCGGTTGATGCTCCTTCAACTGCAGTCCAGAGGGGGAGACAAACTCGAAGTGGTTACCTCTACAAAGTACCTCGGTCTAACCCTTGACCAAAGCTTCACTTTAAAAAATCATGTTGACCAACTAACCAAAGCCATCCATGTGAAACTCGGTATCCTCTATAGAATAAAGGACCAGATTATCCCTGAAGCCAGGGTAGCCATCGCAACCAGCGTCCTACTCCCTAAGCTCACCTACGCAGCCTCAGTTCTCCAAGGTGTGGCCTCTAAGGAACTTGGCAGGCTAAAGACCTTATACAAAAAGATTGCCCGGTTTGCTACTATGTCCCACCCTAGAACCCACCAGTGCGAGGCCCAAGCTAGGCTCAGGTGGCCATCATTGGAAGCCCGCCTCATCTACCCGACTCTTTGCCTGACATTTAAGCTACTGGGCCCCTCTCCTCCCCCTAGCCTCAAAGGGCTAGTCAGGGTTAAATCCAATCAGAGGAGTCTCCGCACCTCAGGACAAACTCTCCTCGAGGTTCCTAAAACAAGGACCAAAGCCGGGTCCAGGTCCTTCGCGTTCACAGCCCTTTCCAACTGGAACACCCTCCCACTTGTGGTATGGGAGGCAGGATCTGGCTCCCGCTTCCGGTCCAAACTTAAAGCACACTTGCTCGATAGGAGTACCTGCCAATGCCTTAGGACCTGACCACACATCACTCCCCCTCCTTCTTAGGAAGGTGAGATTTATTGTTACCCATACCTCCATCCATCTAAACCCTCAGGAAGGTATCTTGACTCTAGGCAACTTAGCCATTATCTCGTGCACTCCCAAGATCTACACGATTTGTGCATGCAAAATGTTTGAATATATCCAACTCGAGATGTCCCACTGACTGTATGTTCTCACAACTCCTACCTGATTGAAACCCTATGGAATATTTAACTGTCTAACATTATGTCATTTTTCAATTTGTACTGTTCTGTTTACCTGTATGTTACTTTTTACCCACGGGTCGCCCCTGAAAAAGGGACCTCCAGGGCCCAGTGGGCTTACCCGGTCAACAAAATTCAATAAATAAATAATAAATAAATAAAAGCTGACAGCTCACCTGGTCATGACACCCTCGAACCCAAATTTCTCAAATTGGGTGCTGCAGCCTTCACCCACCTAGTCTGCGATCTGTTTAAGCGATCCTTCGTCTCGGGGACTGTTCCTGATAAATGGAAGGCAGCCATGGTTGTTCCCATTCATAAGGGTGAACCCAACACAACTGTTGAGTACTTTGGGCCTATTTTCATCCTCTACCCGCTGGCAAAAATCCAAGAGCGTACACTCTATAACCATCTACAGGATTATCTGGACAACCACCACCTCCTCTCAAGGTTCCAGCATGGGTTCAGAAAAAAACACAGTACCTCACTGCCTTGATAAAAGTTACATCTGACCTGCTCCATGCTATGGACCAAGGCTTTGCCACTGGTGCTATTTTCATCGATTTGACAAAGGCTTTTGACATGGTCAACCATAATCTCCTTCTACAACAGCTACACTCACTTGGCCTTGATGTTAGTGCCTTAACTTGGCTCCAGAGTTACCTTACTGGCCACACTCAAATGATAAAGTGGTTCTGTTCTCTCTCGGATCTCAGACCAATAACCCATGGCATCCCTCAGGGCTCCATCCTGGGTCTGTTATTATTTTCCCTATTATTAATGAACTAACAAATAACTGCAAAGGGGTCTCTGTACTCCTTTATGCAGATGATGCCATTGTTTACTGTTCTTCATCTGACGTCGGGTGGCTCAATAGCATGCTCGCCTCGGACTTCCAAATTTTCGAGGGCTAGTTTCTAGATAACAAACTAGTCCCCAACACCAAAAAAAAAAAATACATGCTATTCTCCAATCCCTCCTCCTCACCATATCCCCACTCTCCTCTTGTGATACTCTCCCATAATGGTGATGCCCTTGCATCTGTCCCATCCTTTAAATATCTGGGTATCACCTTAGATTCCTCGCTTCCCCTGAACAATCACATCACCCTCCTAACCAAAGCTCTAAACCAAAAGCTGGATCTGCTCTGCTGCATATGATCCTTTCTCACATCGGCTTCATGCCACACGATTGTGGCTGCCGCCCTCCTGCCCCTCCTTATGTATGGTGCCCCGCTACTACTTACAACCAACACAACCATCCTATCTCACCTCAAACAGGCCTACCATAGGGTGGGAAGGTTTGCCTTAGGGGTTAATGCCCATCACCACCACTACGATGTCCTCTCCTCCTTGGGCTGGCTAACATACAAATCCAAACTCCAGTATGCCATGCTGAGTCCAATGCACCAACTAGTCCACCATTACACCCCTTCTTGCCTTGCTGTACTTATTCAGCTCCAGCAAATACTGCATGCTGTCAGAGCCACCTCCCTCCCTCTTCTCGTACTGCCCAAACCTCAGTTAGCAGTGGCCCAGAGATCTTTTGCCTTCTCGGCTGTGTCTAGCTGGAACTCACTACCACACTCTACCTTAACCTGCACCTCCCTTGCTAAGTTTCAGTCCTCCCTATTACACCACCTCAACGCCTCATCCCTTTGCTCCTGCTTCCGTTGACTCTTGGTCCGGCCTCCATAATGCTATGCATAAATTTTCCACACTCACTGATCCTCACATGTATAAGAATCCCTGCTCCCTGACCCCTTCTGTTCATGTAAATATTTGATGCAAGTGTATCTGTAAATGGTTCATTTTGTAAATATGCGAACTATGTAAATATAACCACTATAACTGCCATGTCTTTGTAATCTGTAAATGTTTAATCTGTGAATGTTTCTGTAAACAATGAACTTCTGTAAATCAGTGAATGATGTAAATGCATCCACTGCTACTGACATGTCATTGTCTATGTTCTGCACTTTTCGGGTCGCCCCTGAAAAAGAGACTGTAATGTATCAGCGGACTCACGTGGTTACCAAAATTCAAAAAAATAAACAAAATAAAACTAATCATAAACTTGGGGCCCTATGTAGAGTGTCCCCTTGTTGAGCAGAAGAAACTAAAACAAAACTTGTTAAATAACTGCTAATTCTGTCCCTACAGTATGGTGGTTTGCTGTATATAAATAAAAAAAAACTTTTTAAAAAATTGACTGTACAGTATGTATAACAAACTCACAAGATTTGCTAGTTCAAGTAAATTTGATACAAATCATTCAGAGATTTATTCAGCACTAAACTGGTTGGAACCGGAAAACAACAGAGTCCAACTGGCTTATGTGGTGTTTTAAATTGTCGAAGTCTAATACTGGACACCTTAAGAAATTATATACCAACAGAAACTGCTGAAAATGAAAGATATAAATTAAGAACAAAAGATTAGAACCTGCCCTATGCAAATATGGGAATATTACATTACAGATGTGTGCTGCTAAATCCTTGAATTAACTGTCCTGTGACATAAAAGCTAAGAATTCCCTTTGTGAATTCCAGACTACTCTTAATATATTATATGTAACTTCCATTAATTTTCTAGATGTCTGTCGTGCATTAATTGTACGGTTAGTGTACTATATGTGAAATATCAAATGCTACTATTCATTAAATGTACTTTATACTGTATGGGGCTTTTGTTGTAAATAGGGCTTGTTCCTAACAAATTGTTCCTGCATAAAAAAAAAAATTGATCTATCTATCTGTCTGTCTGTCAGACAGTATCTATCTATCTGATGCTAAATGCTCAGGTATCGGCCATGGTCAAGAGTGGATTTTATCATCTTTGGAATATTGCCCAAATCCGAGCCCTGATCCCGCCTGAAGACCTGACCATACTGGAACATGTTTTCATCATTTTCAGATTGGACTACTGTAATGCCCTGTACCTAGGGTTATCGGGAGGCAACCTTCGCAGGCTGCAGCTGATGCAGAATGCAGCAGCAAGATTATTGACAGGGGTGAGAAAATGCGAACGTATCACCTTGGTCCTCCATGAACTGCAGTGGCTGCCAGTCAGGTGGAGGATTGTCTTCAAAGTAGGGCTCCTGACCTACAAGACCCTGCATGAGGGGGGACCTGTCTATCTGCAAAATCTTCTGGTCATCTACAGTCCGCCCCGGGCACTCTGTTCTGCCCGGGGAGGTTTTCTTGGAGTTCCCAGGGCTAGACTGTGGCATTCCAGGGACAGAGCGTCCTCGGTGGCTGCACCTACCCTGTAGAACTCCTTACCTGTTTATTTAAAGGAGGTTCCCTTGGTAGAAGCCTTTAAGAGGGGCTAAAGACATATTTATTCAAGCAAGCGTTTAATAATTAATTCTGTGTTTTTATGGGATAGATAAATACTATGCTCCCAGTTGTGTGTATATATGTGTGTGTATATATATATATATATATATATATATTTATTTATACCACTGGGGTGAGAGCTTTCTCAATGGGATAACATGTGTTGTTTTCTCTGGAGTGAGGATAATTCCTGATGACATCACCAGAGGGAGGATATTACATTTATCCTCACTCTGCTGATGTCACCGGAGTGAGAATATTTGCACTGCAGATTGCATTCTAAAGGAAACTGCTTCAGAAAGCAGTTTCTCTTTCTCACTAAAGCTGCAACTTACGCAATTAGCTTTGCAAAACACTCTCACCTGTGTCCCACTGAGATTCTAACACTCCTAGCCCATCACTGTGCTGATCTCAGCTTCAAAACAACCTGAATTCTAAATGAAACTCTTTTACAAAGCAGTTTCTCTCTCTCAGTGCTACCTGCAGCAGTTTATCTTTCTCAGAGCCTCTGACTCACTCAATTACCTTTGCAAAACACTCTCACCTGTGTCCCACTGAGTTTCTAACACTCCTAGCCCATTACTGTGCTGATCTCAGCCTCAAAATAACCTGAATTCTAAATGAAACTATTACAAAGCAGTTTGTCTTTCTCAGTGCTACCTGTAGCAGTTTGTCTTTCTCAGTGAGCCTCTGAATCACTCAGTTAGCTTTGCAAAACACACACACCTGTGTTTCTCACTCCCAGTCCATTCAGAACACACACGCACACACGCACACACACACACACCCACACCCACACCCCACACACCACACAGAATGAGCAGGAAACACACAGAAACACAAAAAATGTTCCTAAAGCTCTCACCCCAGTGGTATAAACTGCACACATGATGTGCAGATCGTGGGATATGGAAAATATTCTCTCTCCTGCATCGTGAGCTGTGCATTCTCACTATGCAGAAGTGAGAATATTTTCCATATCCTACTCCTGCCCATTATGTATCCCATATATATATATATATATATATATATATATATATATATATTCTGTGTAGGATTTTAACTAATTGTATTGTTGTTAGTTTGTACAGTGCCTAGAGTCTCTGGAAAAGAGCACTTATATAAATAAAATATCTATCTATCTGTCTATCTACAGACAGTATATGTCTATCTGTCTAACTATCGCCAGTATCTATCTATCTGTCTGTCTGTCTGTCTGTCTATCTATCTATCCTCCACTGCAATTATAGGAGCGCCACACAGTGTGTAGTTCCTACCTCTGTTACTCCTCTCCAAGCATAGTACCTTGCATTTTACTACATTGACTCTAAGACTCCAGGGGCCCGATATTCAGTAAGGCACAAAGCATAGTGCAAAAGTTTGTGCTGCACTTTGCAATGGCCCAGGTGTCCTAGGATGGTATATTCATTCAGGTAGTGCGCTGTCCAACTGAATATAGGACCATGTTGGTACAACACTAAGTCAAGTAGCGCTGCCCATAAATGGATCCTGAAGTATGCTGCCAGAGTGGATAACACTGAAGCGGTATCTGCAATATTCATAGGGACCCATGCAAATGAGCCCATTGGGAATGCAAGGTGCAAAAGAGGCCATCTACATGCCCAGTATGGGCCCATTTGCATGGATAGCATGGTAGGGTAGGTACCAGGGCATTATGGGCCCATTTGCATGGATAACATGGTAGGGTAGGTACCAGGGCATTATGGGCTCATTTGCATGGGTAGTGCAGCACGGTAGGCACCTCTCTAATAAATGAATTTCCCTGGTGCTAGTGGTCCCCCCTGATTGCCAACCCAAAGTTAATAAATCAAACTCCCTGCTGCTAATGGTCCCCTCTCCCTCTGATTGCCAGCCAAAAGTTAAGTAATCAATCTCCCTGGTGGCTAGTGGATCCCTCCGGACAGCCAGCCTAGCAGAGTAACACACACATCATCAGTCTCCATGGTGGATAGTGTGTCCCCCTCCCTGGATAGCCTGCCCGTTTGGCCTGTGGTTCCCTTCCCCTACTGCAAGTGGCTGACCCCCACTGCATCCAACCATGCGGAAACCTGGTGGACTAGTCTCAACTCCCCCAAGATCCCTTCCTTTGCCTGGTATGCACACATAAGTGCCCTTGGGGAACGTCAAGCTTGCAACAGGTGGGCCCAGATGAAGCTGAATGACAGATTCCTCAAGTCACAATCCAGCAGTAGAATCCCACCCAGATGTGTGTACCCACAGTGCCAAAACAGTCCCTGGCATATAGCGGCCCTCCCAGCTGTGGCACTGACCACTCACCCATCCACTCACTGTCCCCTTTGCCAGGACATTGATGCCATGGGCCAGACAGCAACTGGCACAGCTCTTCACTCACTACCTCAGCCAGTCACTGTCTGAGCAGGCATGGAACATGCGTCTATTAGGATTTGCACTCCCTATCTGTTCAGATGGCGGTCAGCAGAAGTGGTGAGTGGAAGGCTGTGCTGGTCACCATCTGGCCCACAGCACTGATGTCCTGGTAAAGGGGATGGGGTGGATAGGTGGGTGGTTGGTGCCACAGTTGGGGGGGCTGCTAGATGCCAGAGACTGTTGTGGCACTGCGGGTATGGACATTGGGGGGAGGGGTTGCTGTTTCTACTGTGGGATTGTGACTTTGGGAATCTGTCATTCAGCTTTGCCCGGACTTGCCTATTGCCAGCTTACTGTTGCCCCAGGTCTGAGGATAGGATCTTGGAGGGGTGGGGTTGAGACTGGTCCATTGGGTTTCTGGGTGGTTGGACACGGTCAGGGGTCAGCTGCCTGTGGTGAGGGACAGGGACCACAGCCCACCAGGCTGCTGTGGGTGTTATTCATACAAGCAGGCTATCCAGGGAAGGGGGACACACTAGCCACCAGGGAGATTGATTATTTAATGTTGAGCTGGTGATTGTAGGGTGGGGGAACCACTAGCCACCAGGGAGGGTACTGTCTGCAGTTTGAACTGGCAGTCGGGGAGGACCACTACCACCATGGAGGATTATTATTCACCAGGCTGGCAATCAGGGTTGGGGGTTCAATGGGGGGGGAGGGTGTGCTCCCTAACTGGCCAATGGGCTGGTTGGCTGCATTACCTCTGGCAACTGCTAGGGTTGTGCAGAGTAAGAGAAGGTTTTTATCAGCAGTATTTACGCCATGCAAAAGGACCGTGCTAAACCCTTTTGCGTGACACAAATCTACTGAACATCAACTCGATATTCCCATCCCACTACCTACATCTGCATACCTCCCCACAATGTGGTTTGAAAGGGCACTAACCCTGCTTGCCAGCACAACCGACCTTTTTGAATATTGGGCTGCAGCCCAAAACCAGATTTTCCTGGGCAAACACCAGTTAGTGCCTGCACAAACCTTTGAATATTGGGCTCCAGGAGTCCAACCAGTCACTCAGCTTGTTCAGGTCCTCCTGTAGTGTGTTCCCATCCTCCAGGGGGTCTACTGCCCTTTCCAGCTTAGTGTTATCCACACAGCTGCTCAGCAGTCTGCTGGAGAATCCAAACGCTGGATCCTTTTCCTAATCTCGAGACATGAGAGAAGTGAGAGAGCATCCTCCATCATGCCCCATTCTGCAAATGTCTACATCATTCCATATCTCTTCAGCAGGGTACAACTTGATGCAGAGGGTGTTCAGGCATCAAAACATTTGTTGTGGGAGTGGTGGACATACAGGAGGGATAATATAGTTTAAAACCAAAAGTGAAAAACTTCACATAAGGAGGAGCTGTAAAGAAAAATAACTATGGGGGGGGGAGTTAAGCTAAAAGATGGCCACAACAATGACACGTTGCGCAATGTGGCAGTTTTTACTGGATGGCTTATTGGAGTGACAGTGGGTTAAGGAGATTTTCACCTCTAGGTCAGGGTTCTGAATCCTGTCCAGGTCGACAGTGGCCAAAACCATCATCACCAGAAGAAATTCCAGTGGCCTGCGTAAAATGAGTTGTGGTAGTCTCAGTCCAGTTCCTAATGGACACATGTCCAAGTTGCAAAATCACCAGCACAACTGGCACTAGTTGGCACCCTTGTTGGCCATCTCACATGAGAGACCAAGAACTGAATGGGAGTCTGAATGATCCTCTCACCTCTGAGGGGGACCGTACCTGACAGGGTTGAGGCACATCAGTGAGACTGTATAGAGGAGTCTGCAATGTGCTTGTCCATGGTCTACCTCTTAGATGGATGGGGGGGGGGGGGTAAGTGTTTAACCAGGAAAGGCACAAGAAGCCAAAATTTGTTTCCAAGTATGACCTGGGAACAAAAGGAAGTTAAATGACTTGTTCAGGGTTATACAGTATGCAAGTGGGCATATGGGATTCAAGCCCACGTCTCCAGGTTTGCAGCTCAGATCCCTAAACCACTTTGATATACTTCCTTCAGTAATTAATGTTGTTAATCTGGCACTTCTCATGAGCATTAAATTCAGAAATGGAAAAAAGCAACCTGACACTAGGCTGCAGTGCCACAAACACACTAGACAGTTAGATAGAGAGAGAGATAGATAGATAGATAGCTAGATGGATAAAACTTTTATTATATAGCGCCCCATTCCGGAGACTCAGAGTGCTTCACATTTATACTTAAAAACAACATAAAAACATACAATATAATAATCAAATTCACCAACCAGATTTAGGTGACACATGTAGCAATAAACTTAAAATCTATCTATCCTTATAATTTAAAAATAACTCATGATTACATATTTATTGGTTAAACAAAAAGGTCTTTAAACCCTATCTCTCATCTTTCCTTTCTCGTGCACTTTCTCCCACAGACTCATGTGCCTTGTGGCCACTGTACTTCACAATCAAATGCACTAGATTCTCTTGTTAGTACAAGATGGGAAGCTCAGGGAATGAGGGAAAAGGCTCACCCATTTAATTGGTGTGATGGGATTCCCTTAGTACTGTTTCTTCAGACAGCAGATACAGACCAGTCAGTAACTTTGCAACTCTTCACTTTAACCAAACCTGAGTCATGGTTAGATTTTTAAAATATTTAATAAAATTTACGGAACGTACACACCTATTTATAAAGTAGGAGCAGGAAAGCAGAATCACAGAAACGTTTCAGATTAATGTACCTGTATACTAGAAAGCTTTAAAATTAAAGTTTTAGACAGAAATGGTTCTCAAAAAACAACTTATTTGGAGATACAGTAAATGCTGACTTTAGGTTCTTCTCCTTTACTTTTCCATTACCAGCTAGCGTCTACTGGACCAGGGTTCAAATGGATCTTGCCCTTTGCAATATAACTGGTCAGCCTTCATCTGAGCTGTGCATGGATATGAGTATGCAAATTCCCCAGAGTTTAAATAGTCTTTACCAACAAAGTAGAGTTCTGTATTTCCTTTTCTGAGAGTCTTGTGTCTCTGTTGTTATTGCTTATCCCCCAAATAATACCCACAGCATTCGTTTTTAAAATAATACCCTGTGATCCTCACACTTCCCACCAATGTATCAGTTTTAAGAATGGTCACATAACAGGATTGTATTTGTATTTTGAGAATGACATTTGAAGCTAATCTGCAGAAATCATCTCTGCAAAATAAAACAAACCTTAGACCATCCATTCTAGGATCACCTATCATTAAGCCATAATATCCAGTATATACAGTTGTAATCACACAAAAAAAAAAGTTAGCGTTGCTTTGAAATGGTGCCACAGTGCTGCAGGATGTGAGGTTTCTACGTTCATATGGAAGATGTGCTCACCTCTAGCCCAGTGCACATTCAGGCAGCCAGCCTGAAAAACACTCAAAACAGACCCAAATAATGTGCACGCTTGGCTACTATATTTATTAAATAACAGCAGGCAACACCTCAGTGACAAATAGCTTGACAAACTGTGACCAACACCTCCTGGATGCACATTACTTGGGTCTGTAACAAGTGAGGTATGCATGCTGCAGCAACTCCACTGTCTTCAATAGTAATTTGATCCAGTTACATTGAGTTACCATAAGGTAAAATATTGCAGGCATACTGCAGTAGAAGTCTACTTTATCCTGTCTGCCACTGTACAGTCATCTCCAGTGTCTAATATGTAAGCAATAACATACAACAGGGTATTGGTTAGTGCATGGTAAACGTATGCTCTGGGGTGCATTGAGGCATGAGGCTGAAGGCTGAGTACCTCACTGCCCCATAGAAGTATACCTATCACACACCATTTGAAAAATGTCAGAATCTTAAAATCCTTAGGCTGCCGGAAGATTTAGAATGCATAGGTTTTTAGGACAAGATATCTTGTCGGCGGCAGCCTAAGGGTTAAAATAATTTCTCTTTTGGTGCAAAATAATCTGTTCACATTACTGTTGCCACTGTGGAGCGAGAGTGCTGATTGTATCAAAGTTTTGTTTTTCTTATGCAGTGTTTTTGTTTTGAAGTTATGATCACATTTGGAAGCAGTATAGCGTAGTGGTTAAGGGCACAGAGCTGCAGACCTGGAGATTTGGGTTTGAATCCCATCAGCCCCCACTTGCATACTGTGTGACCCTGAGCAAGCCACTTAACTTCCTTGTACTCCCAGGTTGCACCTGAAAACACGCTTTGCTTAGTGTGCATTTTCTGGTTAAACAATTTCTCCTTTCCCTTTCCTTAAACAAATGACATGTGGGGGGCACTAGCAGCCAGCAAGACAGCGATTTTCTTGTGGTTTTACCAGCAGCATGCTACCATTTCTGGTAGTGACTTCCACAGAACTACTGGCATTTTCATGCAACTGCATGTCGGGAGGAAGATCAAGAGACAGAGAATGATCGGCCAAGGGACAGTGTGTGCTGGGAGGGAGTGCGAGAGGGATTTAAAATAATTTAAAAAAAGTTTCTTATCTTAATACATTTGCATTGTTTAAAATATTGTTTTCCTGTTTCCAGGGCTGAAAGCGAGTAGCTCGCTAATCCCCTGTACACACTAGGCTTTTTAAAACATTTTAAGCAAATTAAAATGTTTTAAAAAGCCAAAACATGGTTTGCGTCCTCACCTAACATGGTTTGAAACCGTGTTTAAAAATATGCTTAAACCCTGCAAGGGACCTGGTCTTAAAACAAGTTTTAAACATGGTTTCAAACCAAAAATGTTTTACCTTGTGTTGCGGATGGGTGAATGCTTACAGCTGAATTAAAACCATGCTTCAATGCAGCCATGAAACTGTTCTGAGAAAAATTACTGGACCCAACATGTGGACCCGACTTCACCTGGTTACAGCACAGTGACTACTGGTGCAGATGGGTGACTGATGTGAGTTTAAAACCGCGTTTTAATCGGTTTCAAAAACGTTATTGCAGTGTGTACAGGGTTTAAGAAACAACATTGCACCCAAATCATTTAAAAACATTCTATGAGGTGGCATATGGATTTATTTGGTTAAAATGCCACAGGTACTGGGACTTTGTTACACCTCTGCTTTATTAAGCAAAAAAACAGACACAACTAAAATGGTCTCTCAGCAAATCAGGATTAAGGACTGTCACTACCCATTTTAGAAGGACAAAATCTGCTCTCAGGACAGTGAGGCTAATTTACTACAAAATGTACATTTATTATAGATTCCAAAGGAAAAAAAAACAGTGCCCTGGCCCTTCGACTAATGCTGGTCTTCATCAGGGGGTGTTTTTATAATGAGGCATAAAGACTTTGCAAAGTAAAAAAAACATACAAAGGAAAGCAAAACAAGCGCATCCTTCTTGGGAGATCAGCACATTTAGTACAGTTTAGTTTAGTTTATTATTCTTATAAAAGGAACCCCTCCCGGTTTCAGAGCACCTGTACAATGAAACATATGAATACTGTAGCCATAAATAAGAACATGAAACAAGACAAACCAATTATACTAGGATCTATACTAGGAGTAGGAGACAAGCAGAAGGCTCTAGGCCCATGGTGCATGTCTCCCACACTAGCAGGGCATTTGTTCTCAATCGTGCTGCAAAAGATGTTTATCTAGCTTCCCCTTGAAAGACAGGAAGGTATCTGATTCCACCACTTCTCGAGGGAGGCTATTCCACTGGGGTATAATTCTTTTAGCGAAGAAGTGTCTCCTTAAATTAGTCCTGGGATGGGTCAGTTTTAGTTGATATTTATGGCTTCTTAAACTCTGTACCTTATTAGTGGGCTTAAGTCCCAGACTACCTGCTAAATCGCTGTCTTTGAAGATGTGCTACATTTGTAAGAGGTCACATCTAGTGCATCTCATTTCCAATGGATACAGGTCAAGCCTTTGCAGCCTGATTTCATATGGCTCCCTATTAAGTCTGTCCACCATTTTAGTCAACCTCCTCTGAACCCTCTCCAAACCAATCAATCAATCAATCAAACTTTATTTAACCAGGCAAATACATCGTTGAGCAAACTCATTTGCAAGATGGTCCTGGGCACACAGAACAAATTACATTTGCAGTTTACAACATCAAATCATGACATAGCAGACAAGAGAACAGCACAGCTTTAAAAAGAAAATAATTACATAATAGGTTGACAACTGGAGCAAATCTTAGATAGCAAGGCTGAGTAAATACACAGCTAATTCATCATAGAAGTGTTTTGTGACAGTAAAAGAGCGAGGAGGGAGCGGATGGCAATGCCACAGAGGGGACGTAGGGGAAATAGGATGGTAAAGACATATGGAGGGAAAGAGGGGCAGCCCTGCTATGATAGTGTCTTCCAGGGGGGTTGCCACAGGGACGGGAGAAGGAAGGGTGGGAGGGAGCTTGGAGGGGGTAGTTACAGTGAAGGACTGCTGGCCGACAGGGGGACTAGGAAGGCCAGGTGTATCCATAAGCTAAGGGAGAATTCAGGTTATGTGTCGAAGATTACCTGAAGCAGTCCCACGCAGTTTTCAGGTATCGGAAGAGCAGCTGTTTGAATACATAGGGGCTAGGCAGGCGGGAGAGTTTAAGTACTTTTTGTGTGTTATTCTAAACAGGTGGTAGGAAGGAGCTGATGGCAGTTGAGCTAAGGCATGTCCTCATTCATGGTAGCTTGAGGAGGACATGGGAGGAGTTCTGTAAGCCAAATACACCTGTTGACCACTCAAACATGTTACAGATACAGGGCAGAAGTTTGTTGGAGAATGCCCTGCGGAGCCACATGAGGGCACTTATTTGCCTCCTCAGAGAGAGGGGGGGCCACTCACTTGCCTGGTACAGCAAGCAGTGATGAGTCCGCAGGGGCATATCGAGCATAAATCTCAAGGTGCGGTAGTAGAGTGTATTGAGCTTCTGGAGTGCATACTGGGGGCAGTGGCAGTATAGAAAATCAGTGTAGTCGAGGAGAGGTAGAAAGGTTGTTTGAACCAGTCATTTCCTTGCTTCAAGAGTGAGTAGGTGTCTTATGCGATAGAATATACTAAGGCACTGTCTTAATTTTTTTGTTAACTCACTCAGATGTACGCTGAAGTGGAGTTTGCTGTCCAACCAGACTCCCAGGTATTTGAATTTGTCCACTATTTCCAGAGGTTCACCAAGTAGGGTGGTAATCTGGGGGACGCCAGATGTCCCCATGTTGTGGGGGGGGAGGGTGAGGGGAGAAAATCATGGCTTTTGTTTTTCTTTGCATTGAGCAGGAGCTTATTGCTCAACAGGTTATGTTGGAGGGTGATAAAGTCCTCCTGTAACTCCTTATGAGCAAGATCTAGTAAGGGGTTGATTGTGTACAGGACTATGTCATCTGCAAAGAGATGAACATTTCCTGCAAGAATGCCAGAATCAATGCTATTGATATAGAGTGTGTAGAGGATAGGCCTCAAAATGGAACCTTGCGGGACGCCTTGGGGCAGAACTCTAAGTAGGGGCAGTTCCCCTTGTCTTTTAATTTGTTGTCTTCTGTCCATGAGGTAACACTGGAACCACTTTAATGCAGCAGGGGTTAGACCAGTGCTACCCAGGATTTCAAGCAGGATGGAGTGATCAACCATGTCAAAAGCTTTGCTAGGTCAAGGAAGAGTGTGTAGATGTGCTGTTTGTTGTCCAGGGCTTTTAATCACTTGTTAGACACTGCGGCTAGACCAGACATGGTGCTATGTTTGGGTCTAAACCCCAATTGGGCTAGGTTGAGGATTTTTTCACAATCTAAGTACTCCCTCAGTTGCGAATTGGCAACTTTTTCTAATAGTTTGGATAGTACAGGAAGAATCGAGATTGGCCTGTAGTTGTTCAAGACTGTAGAATCTCCCGACTTGAACAAGGGGACAAATGTGCACGATTTTCTAGCCGAGCGGCAGCTCCCCTTGCATAAGTGAGCTATTAAAGAGGTGAGTGATTGGTGCTGTCAGATAATAGAATCCTGCTTTTAGAAAAAAAGGTTATATCTCTCCTCAGATGAGGGCTCCAAAGGGGAGTGCAGTCATTTAGGTGGGGTCTAACAAATGCTCTATACAGAGGCAATATACAAGACCTGTTCCTGGAAATGAAATCTTTCCTTATGTAGCCAGTTATTTTATTAGCTTTGTTGGCTACCTTGTTACAATGTGAGTTGAAGGACAAATCATTACTGACTAATATTCCCAGGTCTCTTTCCCTATCAGTCACTCTCAATTGGGTACCATTTAGGGTATAACTACTCTGTCTGTTATTTTTGCCCAGGTGCATCACCACACATATCTTGATGTTGAACTGCATGCCATTTAATGTTGCCCATTCATATAGTTTGTACAAATCCTGCTGCATGGTCGCCACTTGACCATCGTTCCCTACCTCAGCCCCTAGTTTATAATCATCTGTGAATTTAGTACAGTAGTTCTTAAGGCCCTTATTCATGTCTATTATGAAAACAGAGAACAGGACCGGCCCCAGCACTGACCCCTGGGGCACCCCACCCGTCACCTCTCCACTCTCCCTGTGGCCCCTAATTCATACTTTTTGGGTTCTACCTGTCAGCTAGCCAGTAACCCATCAGATTATTATAGAATTGATATCTGACTGCTGCATCTTTTACATAGATACATAGACAGTGTCGGCAGATAAGGGCCTATGGCCCACCTAGTCTGCCCATTTGAGTTCGTAAGTTCAGTTTGTTTTCCTAGAAGTCTGTTTCCCCTTACCCCTGCCCTCTAGAATTCCTTTATGTCTATCCCATGCATTCTTAAATCCTGATTGTTTCAGCCCCACCACTTCCTCTGGCAGGTGTTCCACCTTGTCCATCACCCGCTCTGTGAAGAAATTCTTTCTCATGTTTCCTCTGAATCGTCCTCCCTCCAACTTCATCCCATGCCCTCTAGTCCTGGAACATCTTTTTCGCTTAAAAATAGTGTATTCCTGCACCCTGTTCCTCCCTGTAAGATACTTGTATGTCTCTATCATATCCCTCTCTCCCTCCTCTCCTCCAGGGAGTACATGTTCAGTTCCTTCAACCTGTCTTCATAGGACTTGTGATGCAACCCATGCACCATCTTTGTTGCCCTCCTCTGAACCTTCTCTACCCTGTCTATGTCCTTACGTAGGTATGGTCTCCAGAACTGTACACTGTACTTCAGGTGGGGCCTCACTAGTGTCTTGTATAGCGGAATTATGACCTCCCTTTTCCTGCTGGTGATGCCCCTGCCTATACATCCCAGCATCCTATTTGCTTTACCTGCTGCCTTATCACACTGTTTCCTCACCTTGAGGTCATCAGAGATGACAACCCCAAGATCCCTTCCTGCTTGGTGCATGCTATATCCTCACCCCCAACTGATATATTGTGCCAGGTGTTTTGTGCCCCATATGCATTATCTTGCACTTCTTTGCATTGAATTTCAACTGCCAAACCCTGACCATTCTTCAAGTTTCTGCAGGTCACTTCTCATTCTGTCTACACCTCTGTGTGTGTCTACTCTGTTACAGAGCTTTGTGTCATCAGCGAACAGTGAAATTCTGCCTTCTAGATAATGCAATGTCACTGATGAAGATGTTGAATAGGACCGGTCCCAGCACTGATCCTGTGGTACCCCACTGGTTACTCTTCCCTCTGTGGAGTGACAGCCATTTACCACCACCTCTGTGTCCTGCCACCCAGCCAGTTACCTACCCACCACACTACTGTCCTGCCCACACCCATATTCCCAGTTGTGTAATAGTCTCTATGTGGCACAGTGTCAAAGGCCTTGCTGAAGTCCAGATAGGCCATGTCCACTGCCCTCCCCTGATCCACCTCCCAAGTCACCCAGTCTAAAAATTCAATGAGGTTGGTCTGACATGACCTCCCCTAGTGAAACCATGCTGCCTTGGGTCCTGTAGTCCATTGACAACCAGATGTTCCACCAATCTCTCCTTCAGTAGTGCTTCCATGTCTTTCCCACTACCGAGGTGAGGCTGACTGAGTCTGTAGTTCCCTGCTTCTCTTTGTTCCCACTTTGTATAAGGGACTACATCTGCTGTCCTCCAGTCTTGGGTACCTCCCTGTTTCCAGTGATTGCTGAACAGGATAGCCAGAGTTCAGCCACCACCTCTCTTAGTTCTTTAAGGACCCTGGGGTGCACCCCATCTGGCCCCATTAGCTTTATCAGCTCTTATTACTTCCAGCTTCTTCTAGGACCCTTTCTGTGTAAAGGGACTTGTGTCCATTTCTGCACCATTCTCACCCCTTGTACTCCCTTCCAGACCCATTACCCCTCTTCCTTAGTAAAGACTGAGCAGAAATACCGTTCAATATGTCAGCTTTATTATTGTCATCCTCCACGGCTCCCATCCTCCCCTTCAGTCTCACTATATCCCTCCCTTTGTCTTTTTTTTTTTCACTTATGTACCTGTAAAGGTTTGTCTCCTTTACCCACTGATTTTGCAATGTGTTCTTCTGTCTGAGCTTTGGCTTCCTTACTGACTTCCCTGCCTCCTTTGTTTCTCCTGGTACTTCTCCCTATCCCTTCTGCTTGTGTCTTTTGTATTGCCTGAATGCAATCTTTTTGGCTTTCACTTTCTTTGCTACCTCTTGGAGAAAACCATAATGTCTCCTCTTCCTTTTCCTCTTGCTAACCTGCTTAATGCATAATCTGTTGTTCTTATAATCCCCATTTTAATACTGCCCACTGTTCCTCAACCCATGATTCCTGTCCCATTCCCTTAATGCCTCTTTCAAGTATCTCCCCATTTTCCCAAAGTCTGCCCCTAAAATCCAGGATAAGTGTTTTTGTGTGGTTTGGTTCTGCTCTTTATGTGATTTCAAACCACAATGACTGGTGGTCACTGTTACCCAGGTGCTCCCCACTGTTACCCCCATCACACTGTCCCTGTTTGTGAGCACAAGGTCCAGTATTGCCTTCTGCCGAGTTGGTTCCATGACCAGTTGCTTGAGGAAGGCACCTGAAGGAGTCCAGGATAAATCTGCTCCTAGTTGGTGCTGCTGCTGGGATGCTCCAGTCCACGTCTAGTATATTAAGTCTCCAACCAGTACTACCTCACCCTTGTCTGCCATCCTTTGGATGGCTAGCATCAACTCCCTATCTGTTTCTTCCTCCTGGGCTGGTGGTCTATAGACCACACTCGTTGAGATGGCTGGCCCCATTGTCCTTTCCAAGCTTAACCCAGTATCTCTCCCCCATTTGGTTCCTCCTGGATCTGTGTGGCCCTTATGTCATTTTTCACATACAGTGCCACTCCTCCTCCCTTCCTGCCTGCTCTGTCTCTTCTGAATATGTTGTGCCAGGTATGGCCATCTCCCAGTCATGGTTATCATTACACCAGGTTTCAGTGATGGCCACAAGTCCAGGTCTGACTGTACCATGACAGCCTCCAGATCTTCCATCTTGTTGCTAAGGCTCCTGGCATTTGCACACATGGCTTCATGATTTGACCTCCTAGACTGCTTCACTGTTCTACTCCAGCCCCTTCCTTGGTTGTCATTTATCCCTGGTTCTCCTTGCTGTTTGCCCTTCTGCTGAATTTTGCCCCTTTTCTGCTTATCCACCTTTTGGACACTAATCTCCATCTTTTGCACACTGCTTTGCAGAGATAGCCACCCTCTGGTTCACTGGTTCCACTACTAGCTGGGGGGGTGAGCAAGTAGGTACCGTCCTGCTGGCCTGCCACCCCTTGCTAGTTTAAATGCTTGTCAATGTAGCATTTAAACTTATCATTGAGTGCTTGAGTTCCCTCCAGGATGGATGCAGGCCGTCGAGGCTTGAACAAACCTCCATCCTCCAGGTGGGTCCCAGTCACCAATGAATCCAAACCCTTCCTCAGGCACCAGTTCTTCAACCATGAGTTAAAGTTCCTGGTGCATGCACTCTATGCCTCCTTGCCTCTCACAGGTAGTACTCTGAGAAAGTGACAGAGCTACTTGCTTGAGACCCTCCCAGTTTCCTAAACTCTTCCTGAACTTCCTTTGGCTCCCCATTTGCCAAGTCATTAGTACCTAGGTGGATAATGACATCCAGCTCACCCTCCCGCCTTGCCTTCCCAGTGATCCCCAGTATCTTCCTTCCATCCCTCCATGCCTTGGCACCTGTAGGCACCTCATCTCCTGTCCTCCCCTCCTGTGTTCCTAGCTGGATCCCTCTTACGATGGAGTCCCCACCAGGATTCACTTCCTCCTCCTCTGGGGTCCACTGCTTTCCCCACTGAGGTCACCTCCTTGCCTAACCTCCACATCCTTTCCTTCCACTTCCCTGGGTACCTCTATTTGGTTGTCCTCATTTGCCAGTGTGGCATATGAGTTCTTGAAGGAATAGGATCTGGGATGTGCCTCTGCCTGCTTCTCTAACCCTCCCTGAGCCCACTGTCATCAAGTGCTCCTCGTTCTCGGCATCCTTTGAGGCAGCTGCATTGGACTGGGTGGTCCCTGGATAGGGGTGATGGTACTCTGACCCAGTTTACTTCCGCTCTGAGTCTGGCTACCTCATCCTGCAGTCCAGAGATGCATGCAGATGGGCAGCACCTCAGTGTCCAGAAGGTCTGCCTGAATATGGCTGCCCCACAGCCACTGCATTGCACCACTCCCCACATTACACTGCAATTCCACTACTTCTCTGCTACTGAAGCTCTCTTAGTTCTCTTTTTATTTATTTACAGTACTAAAAATCCTGTAACTGATCGTCAGATATATATATATTTTTTAAGGAAAAAGAAACCAATAAATAAATAAATGAGTCAAAACACTTGTCGTGCTGAGGGTGGTCTTCTTCCCCCTTATGCCCCTCTACTTCACACTCTTACTATACCCTGTGTTTAGCTCCTGTCAATCAGATTTATCAGGGCATATAATTAAGAGTTGGGGAAAGGGTGGGAGGGCCGAAATTCATGCAATTAAAGACAGCACAGAATTACACCACCACTATGTTTTAAATTTTCAACAGCCCAAAAACAATTATAAGTAAAGACAACACAGAAAGAAAGTATAGTGTCACTACAAGCCTACAATCTAAGTTTAAAAGAAAAATACCAATTACCAGTTACTCTAAAGCACTGAATTGAATATGTTTCCTTCCTTCACCTTCTGGCTTCTTTTGTACAAGGGTTCTGTGTGGTGCCTTGTCAGAAGCCTTATGGTAGTCTAGATAACTCACATCAACTGGTTTATTACTATCTATTGAGGTACTAATCTTTCCGTAAAAAACTAAGGTGTTTGTAATGCAGGATTTTTGCTTCCTCAGTCCATGCTGGGTTGCAGCCATTAGTTTTAAACTAATTCATTTTCCAGTTTTTCCTTTAATAAAGTCTCCAGCATTTTTCCAGTTATTGTTGTTAGATTAATGGGTCTGTAGCTGCCCACATCTTCTCTATTGTCATTTTTATATATGGGGACAACTGTTGCTGTCCTCCAATCTTGAGGGACTTTCCCAATTTCCAAGGACAGATTGAACAGTTTTAGGAGGGGGTCCACTAGCCAGGCACTAACTTCCTTTAAGTGCCTGGGATGTAGATTATCAGGCCCAGGCGATTTTGGGGGGGTTAATATTATGCAACATTTTCTCAATATCAGATTTATATATCCACATAGGGTTAATTATATTTATTTCTGGGTGCATACTATTCCCATCTATTGTGTCTGTTCTCCCTTTTTGAGATTTAAAACACAGTACAGAAGTAGCTGTTAAAAACTGTATCCTGCGGTAATGGATCAGAACATTCTATGTCCGCCACTGTTATTGAGCCTATGGATCTATCCACTGTTCTGTTGTTAACGTATGTATAAAAAGACTTCCCATTATCCCTAGTGTGGGCCAGCCTAAATTCTATTTTACTTTTTCTTGTCTGTTCGAATATTTGCTATTCTTTAGCTGTTGTTTGTATATATTCCTATTATATGGGTTGTTATCCCGGTTCATTGCCCTGTATGCCAGCCTTTCCCTTTTTATTATATATAACTTTGTTAGGAACATAGATGTCTCCAAGTTCTAGTAACTTGTTCTTAATTTTGTGCCAAAGTTCTTCTGTTCTTAAATTATCTTCATCCCAAACCCATTTTGTTAGCTCTTGTCTAATCATGTCAGATTTGGCCCTTCTATAATTCTTAATAATTGTGTGGCCTCGGATGGTTTTAGATTTAACTGCACAATGTTGTGCTCACAGTTCATGAGGGGTTCCTGTATTACTAGATCTGTTATACCATCAGCCCTATCTGTTAAGACTAAATCTAATATTGCTTTATTTCTAATCGGTTTATCCACTATTTGAAGCAGTTTGTTATTGGCACATACATCAAGGAGCAGCTTGTTCTTGATTATTTGATACTGTTCCTTTGTCCCAGTCTATTCCAGAAACATTAAAATCCCCTATAAGCAGTACATCCTTGTCCTTCATTATCTCTCTGATGTTACCCAGGAGTTTTATGTTCTCTGTTGAGTCTATGTCTGGTGGCCTATAACATATGCTTACTATATTTATTTATTTAACAAATCAGAAAGACCTTTGAGCCAAGGGCTCTTTTACAGAGGTTCCACGTCAAGTGACATAAATAACAAATTACAATGGTTTCAGTAAGTAGTACGACATGAGGAAAGTAATTACATAAACAAAAGAACAATATGGCAAGATAAATATTGTGTCAAGTGCAGCCAGTGGCCTTGTCTGAAGAGGGGTGGAAGGGATTACAAGGAGAGAAGGATAGGGAGTGAATTGGGGGAAGGAGCAAAATAATAGCAAGGAGGAGCTGCTACAATGTAGCTTATGTAAGAAAAGACCCACGGGGGGGTAGAGGGAGAGAACAAGGTGAGGAAACAGAGGGGAGGGAGGGGGAAGTGGGATTGGAGGGGTAGAGGAAGGGGGTATGAGGTAGGATGAAAAGAAGGCAGGTATGAGGATGGGAAAGGGATGAAGGAAGGAAGTTCTGTATGTGGAATAACGCAGCAACAGGGTAGGGCTATACAGGGGAGAATACAGGGGCAAATGGTAAAAGAGGGAGGTCCCAGTGCATTTAGCTGTCTGCAAAGATTAGGTATAGCAGTCACAAGATGCTCTGGAAACTAGGAATTGATGCAACTTCTGCTTAAATAGTCCCAAGGTTGCAGCTGTCGCAATCTCAGGAGGAAGGGAATTTAATAAATTAGCCGCTCTAACTGCAATGGATCACTGCCGGAGCGAGATTCGACAGTGAGGTACAGGAAAAGTTTGGCTCACAGAACATCATGTGTTACAAGTGCCCCGGAAGGGGCTGAAAAGCTGAAGGGAACCTGGTGGTAAGAGACCAAGAGCTGCCTTCTTAGCCAGAAGGCAGGCTTGATATTCAATGCGAGCCTGGAGTTGAAGCCAGTTTGCTTGTCCGTAAAGGTCACAAGTGTGAGTACGATACACTGCACCAGTTAGTAGATGGCATGTCTTATTCAGAGCTGTGGCAAGCCACTATAGGGTTGTATCCATGGCGGAACCATAAATAACCAAACCATAGTCAATAACAGATACAACTGAAATTTAGATAGCCAGTCTGAGGGCTTCGGTAGTAAGGCAGTGTTTGTGTCTGTGTAGAAGGCTTAGGTGAATGTTAACTGCCTTGGCAACATTCTCAACATGGCGGGAGTAGGAGAGTGTACTATCCAGAGTAACTTCTAGGTATTTAAAAGATTGAGTCTGATCAAGGACTACACCCGCACTGTTTTTAATCACCAATTGTTTGGCTTAATGCTTGCTGTGGGTACCATGGAAGAGCATGACCTTTGTTTTTTTGCAATTAAGCACCGACTTATGAGTGGTGAACCAGGACTCAACGTCAGTAAAACTTTTCTGAAGTTGAGCCTGAAGGAGGGTAGGGTGAGCAGTCTTTAAGAAAATTATTGCATCATCCACATAGAGGAGTACTGGTTTGGAACAGGATGCCGGAAGATTATCGAGGAAGGTGCTTAATAGAATTGGTCCCAGTATCAATCCTCAAGGAACCCCAGAGCAGACAGGCAGTTTAGCAGAAAGGGTATACCCTATTCTCACCTGTTGTGTGCGGTTTGCTATATAGCTGGTGAACCACTTTAGGCCATCTGAAGATATACCAAGTGCAGCAAGTTGATGTGTCAGCAAATGGTGATTGACTATGTCAAATGCTTTAGACAGGTCAATAAAGGTTGCACCAACAAGTTGACCCTGATCAAGAGTATGGTGAATGAAACCTGTGAATTCTAGTAGGGCTGTAGATGTGCTGTGCCCTTTCCAAAAATCATGTTGTTGGACACATGGTAGGTTGTATTTTTCCAGGTACTCCACAAAAACTGATCAGCAACGATCCTTTCAAATGCTTTGGACAATGGGGAAAGAATAGATATTGGCCTATAATTCCCAGGTAGTAATCTGTCCTCACTCTTACTGGTGTAACAAGAGCAGATTTCCAGATCCTGGGGAATTTTTAAAGTATGAGGGAGTAATTGAGAAACTTGGCAAGGGGGGATAGGACTTCATCTAGGATTAGGGTAAGAAGTTTCAGGATGAGGGAATCACTGCTTGTCCTAGTTCCTCCTAGAACTTTAAGTAGGTATGTCTTGGCCTTGCTTTCTGAGATAGCTCTGAGGTAGAAACAAGGGTGGGTCAAAGCCTCTTCTCATTTGGCGGACATAGGAGCCGTGCTGGGTGGTTCAAAGAAATTTGGGGGCAGAATTTGGTTAAGGTCTGTAAAGGATGAATTAAATGTGTTGGCAATTAACATGGGGTCATGGGTGATAGACCCATCAGCATTTAACATATTTGGAGCCTGCTTGGATGCATTTCCAATGATTTCTGAAAGGTTTTCCCACAATTGTTTTCCATCTGCCCAGGTCTTGGCAAGGATGTCCATATAGTAACGCACTCTGTACTCATGGATAGCCTTAGTACATGCATTTCTGGCCATCTTATAGGCCTGTATGTCAGGTTGACTGCCAGAGGTCCTGACCCTATGCCAGAGGTGGTCACAAGCTGTAATTTGAGCCAGAAGGTTAAAAGAGATCCAGGGAGTATCAAGTCCCCTGATCCTACATGTCCTAAAATGGGCATGAATGTCACAGGCTGCATTGAAACGTTCAATGAAGTGTTCCAGAGCTGAGTCAATATCAAGGGAGGTTACAATGTAAGACCAGTCTTGTTGCCGGAGGAGAGACTTTAGTGGCTGCAAGTGGCCATGGGAGAGCACTCTACTTGTGATTGTTCTGGCAGGGGGCTTGATAAATTTGTTAGTCCAATAACACTGGGTAGAAGAGTGATCGCTGATAGTGTCAGACAATACTTCAGAATGGGAGATATGCGTTGGATGATTCATTAGGACCCAGTCCAGGAGTATGCTAGTCTCAGTCTTATAGTTTATCCTGGTTGGAGTTGTTATTAACTGGGTAAAGTTCAGGTCTGTTAACTCATCCCTATGCCTACTGACGAGAGCCAGTTGACATTAAAGTGACCTAACAGGATCTTTTCTGCGTCTTGTTTTAGACTCATCACACAGTTCATCAGGGGTTTTAAGCTCCGTTCAGCGAGGTCAGGGGGAATATAGACTGAGCCAATGTTGAGGGCCTCGTGTGCACTGAGCATAACCTTAACAGCAAGGATCTGAGTATTCATAGCTGGTTCAGAGAGGGACAGTGGATGAATCAACTTCTAGATAGTCTGTCCTGCCTAAAAAGTGAGTAGCCTGGTAGAATGATGGCCGAGTCAGGGGTAGATGCTGACAGACACTTTTTGACGACTGACAGGATGTCGGAGTTGTGTACTGCGACCCCAGCAGTGAGAGCATCCAATTCTTTTAACAGACTGCAGATCTTCATACTGACCAGGACAAGCATACCCTGTTTTTTGTTGCCATTGACTCCATCTGAAGGAGGGCCCGGATTAGGATGTACACTCCCAGAGATAAGGAGAAGTAAAAGAATGAGGCATTTCAGGAGTTGTCTTAGTAAATAAAGGATAACAGGATGTTATGTGATGGGATGTAATCAGCTCATTCTCTATAAAAGAGCAAGCAAGCGCGGTTTCATTCATAAGAAGGCAGCCAGCCGTGGAGGAGGGCGGGCTGTGCTGGCTGCCTTGTGCTTACATTTTTTTATTCTCTTACGTGCAGGCAGGGTTTGGGGGGAGGCAGGGGCTGCTGCTGGTTACTGGGGAGATGAATGTATAAACTTGGTGGGTGGCGATGGGCGTGGAGGTGGGTGGAGTTGTGCGGTCACCCAGAGAAAGTGCTGACTATTTTTATTGTAAACTGGTTTGGGAGCGTAGAAGCTTGGGGGAGGAGGAGGGGTTTGGGTGCTATTCTGAAGGTGAGGGAAAGGTATTATAATATTCCTAGATACCACATGAATAGTAAACTATTCGTTATTCGGATTCGAATAACGAATAAGCTCGTGTCATCGTATTCAGGAAATAATATTCGATATTCGCACAGCTACTCTGAAGTACCCCCTGGATTGCTGGTAGTTTGGCAATGTGTGGGCTTGGAAGAAAGGCTTGCTATAGGAACCCCTATTCCTGCCTCCCTTGACCTGGGACTTGCAAGATGTGGAGGGCTTGTCCCAGGTGGAATTGTTTCTGTAAGTGGTCTTGTATTCCTTTAGCTCTTTCATATAGGCCTCAGTCTCATCCCAAAGAGAGAACTATTCTCACAGGAAAAGCCCATGGCTTTAGTCTGGGTGTCCTGGGACAGATTAGTAGCCCAGAGCCAGGCAAACCATCTCACGAACACAGTAAGGGCCATAAGCCGATAGGCTGTATCATTAGCATCCACTGCCATATGAAACTGGTACTCAGTGGCATCTAAGGTTGTCCTGGCTGTCTCAGCCAGATCCACTGCCACGACTCCAGAGATCTTGTCAGACATGACCAAGACAGAAGACCAGAGGGCCTTCTTATACTATGCTGTATAAGCCATGTAGGTGGTTTGCCTGAGGAGAAGGGAAGCTGCTAAGTACCCCTTCTTCCCCATGCCATCCAGCTACCTGGAATCCTTGTCAGGTGGCTAGGAAGATAAAGGCACTCTGACCTTATCACAGGCAGCCACCTGTACCACACCCTCATGGTCTGGATGAACAAAAAATAATTCAGCATTAGCCCTGTCCAGCTGATATTTCTTATTGATTTTTCTGTGCACCTCTGGGATATTAGTGGGGGTTTGCATGATCTTTAAAGCAGCCTTTTTGAGCGACTTGTGTATTGGAAGCAAAAGTCTCTTTGTGGGGGTAAGACCCATCATGTCTTAAACACCTGCTTCATCCTCATCCTCCTCTGTTTCCTGAATGGATAGATTGAGGGTATCCACCATCTGTCTCACAAATGAATTGTGAGAGGAGTAATCTTCTGGTCCCCAGGGTGGAGAACCGAAGTCCTCTTTCTCCAGTTCATTATAAATATAAATATATATATATATATATATATATATATATATATATATATAAAGGCAAAAACTCCATTTAATGCATCAGTTAGGGTTGCTCCACAGCGACAAAAGTGAGAATTCGATGTTAGGGTTGTTGAAACCCCATTGCCTCAGCCCACCCCAACTGGAATCGGGGTGCACATTGAAGTCATCAGCCTAACTGTCACTCCATCACATGTGGAAAGAAGCTGAGGAATAGAAGAATGGGGTGACAGTTGGGACCGATGACCCCAAAGCGCGCTCCGATTCCAGTTGGGGGGGTGGGCTGGAGTGGTGCAAAGGGGGTTTCAACCCTAACATCGAATTTCTTCACTTTTGTCGCTGTGGAACAACCCTAACTGATGCATTAAACAGAGTTTTTTGCCTCTAATTTCCCTTCTTTTTGAGAATGATAATGAGAAATAGTGAATGTAATGCGGCGGCGGAGGGCCCCGCGCTCCCCGCCACATGATGTTTTGTAACATTGTGCCCGCAAACGCAAATCGTAATGCTCATGGTGACGCAAAGTGAAACAGAAAGATAAACAGTACTGTAGACAGAAATGTTAAAAACAATGCAAACGCAAATGAAAACGCAAAGGGTAACGCACATGGTGGCATAAACGTGAACGGTAAGTGAAACGGGTACGGAACCGCAAGCAGAAACGGTAATGGTAACAGCAATATAAGTGCACAGGCTGGTTTTACCCAAAAGCTGTATAGGGAAAGACAGTGAGTACAAAGAATGTATGCTAAATAATGACTCTCGGAACACAAGAATGAGGACTTGGAATAGTAAATTGCTTATATCTCAGTAACCGTATGACACAGAAAAAAAATTTAAAAGTCATATGAATTATCACTTTCCTGGCTAGTTTCGTACTTGGCCCCTGTTGGGAGGCTAAGAAATTTTTTGACAAAAAGTCCGTATCTTGCACCGTTTTCGAGATACGGGCCCTGAAAGGCGCTGTGAACGCCGTAATGTTATTCTATGGGAAAAAAACAGAAGTTCGGACTGCCATAACTTTGCCTCCCTGTAATATTTTTTCACCAAACCACTGAAAGGCACATCTGTGGGATGTTGGCTGTGTTCCCTGCACATTTCAGCCTAAAAGACCAAACCATTATTTTGCAGCAGGGCGCCAAACGATTTCTGCAGTGCGTCGTACGCCATAATGTTATCCTATGGGAAAAAGCATCAAATTTGGAGTATCGTAACTTTGCCGCCGTGTAATATTTTTTCAATAAAACACTGAAAGGCACATCTGTGAGATTTTGGCTGTATTCCCTCCAAATTTCAGCCCAAAACTCCAAACCGTTCTTTTGCAGCGGAGTGCCAAAGAATTACTGTTATTTTGGGCATAGTGTCGCAAAGTAGTGTCGTGATCTTCTAAAGCTTTCGCAAAAATTTGTGACACTTTCGTGAGTGCGACACTACTTTGTGAAAGTACTTTTTCCAGAAATCTGAAAAACATATTTCTGGGGTGTTTTACCCCAAAATAAAGACATGGCTAGCATCCTCAGGTCCCGACTAGGTGAATACAAAAAGAATTAGGTTGCTAGAGAGTCTCAATTTAAAATGCCAAGCATTTTTCTGATCACTAACTGAAAACAAAATGGCGGATTTGCAACAGTAACAGGGCCATTTTCGACAGTAAAAAGTGCGTTTGAGACACTGTCGAACTTTTTGTCAACTTTTCCCATTGACTTATAATGGGAAATTGTTTTTTGAATAACTTTTGAACCGTTTAATATTTTTTCATGAAATCTTTGAAAGGCACATCGGGGACCCTGGCTGCACATTCCCTGAAGATTTTGGGCCAGTTGCACAAACCGTGTGACCTGTAGGTGCGACCATAGAATTCCAGAAAAAGCGTAAACATACGAGCAGATCACGCTTAATAACTCCGCAGTCGTCTATCTGACCAGTACGAACCTTGGCAGATCCCAAGGTGTATGGGTCTTGATCATGTATTCCAAATTTCAGGCAAATCCGCCAATCGGGTTGCAAAGTATTAGGTGCAAAATTTTGGGTTAAATTAAATGGCTCCTCCCAACTATGGTAGCACGTCATGCTACATATATATAATATATATATATATATATACACACACACACACACACACACACACGGTTCCTGACTGGGGAAGTGAAGGAAGAACCGCAGGAACGGGGGGGGGACCAGGGGTCCACCGGCCTAAAGGGCCTGCAAGATCTGCAGGGCCTTGGCAATGTCCTCTGCAGAGGGCATAGTCAGTCTGTCTGCTGAGAACGCCTTTGCTTTTTCAGCAAGAGGTACAACAGCATGTTTTTCTTCATGTTTTCTTTTTGCAGGAATCATTTCCACAGTTGGTTCCACTGGACTCCTGGATTTCGAGGTATGTCTTTTTGGTGGATTTAGGGTTCACCAACTCCCTAGATTTGTCTTTCTTGGCATGTGAGGAAGAAGCCACTTCAGTGGGCTTAGGAGAGGGAGTAGAAGAGGAAGCCATCTCCTCAAGGCTTTTTGTCCTCTTTTTTTAGTGTTTTAGGATAAATATTTTGCAAACTTCACGACTGGCAAAAATATGACTAGGATCAAGACACACCGGACAAATATTGTGCCTGACAGCCTTGGCAATGATCTGACCATACTTGATACAGTTTTTAAAACCAGTCAGTCCTGTTATTTTCTTCTTTGATGTCTCTGACTTGCCAAATGTCAGATGACCAAGAAATGCCACCAAATAGGAGAAAAAGGGAGTTAGCAGTTGGTTCCCCAGGCCACAGAAAGATATATGTATGTAAAAACCTTACCCAGTCAGAATAGCACTACAAGAATAGCACACACTAACACAGCGTAGTCTATACCACGCTACCACAGACAGCGACAGGGGAATTACAGCACCATGTAGTAAGCGCTCCCCTGGTCACTGTCCGTGGTGCTACAGCACAAGACAAGAGCAGAGGAATGGAGGTAGTTAGCTGAGCTGCCCCTGTGGCTTGGAGTGGTAATGCAGGAGCAGCTTGGTCAGAAAGGTGGTAGAGACCAGTGTTCTAATCCTGGTTTCCACAATTTTACTTTTTCCCCAGTAACATTTTCTAATGGTAGCGATCACGAACTGCACTTGCCATCGCTACCACTGGCGGTGATTTTGTTGGCGGCATTGTCTCCTGCTGCTTTTCTTGTCAGCGCTGTATGGATGGTGCTGTTTTTGACAGCGTTGTCCATACATGTGGTGACATGATCTAGTGCTATAAAAACAATTGGTCAGTTCTGTGATAGGATTTTAAATGCAGGGAAGCCGGGAAGCCGCTAGGTTCCTCACAGAAAAGCATCTACAGTTAAAAGTACTAAAAAGAAAAAAGTAAACGTTACAGTTCCTAATATAAGGAACCAGAACGCTATTGATTTTAAAAGTAAAACTGCGGTGAAAAAAACACAGAGGAAATGGTTCCTCTCGGTTCCCTGGTACCACTGAGGAACCGCAAAAAAAGATAAACCGAACTAAACTAAGCTAAACTAATCTGAAAAATATATAAAAATGGGGTAGCAAACTAAATCAGTAAAACGGAATGTTACTACAGCAGAAAACAACAAAGTTTGTAGAAGCTAATGAGAGCTTTACAAGGCATCTTAACATGGCAGGTGAAGAAATGAATCTGAGCGTTTCTTCGAATGCAGCAGTTACTAGCGGCAGCAGTCCGAATTGTGTCACGAGCCAATGATGGTTCCATCCTTTACATATGTTCTTATTTCTTCTGGACAGTTCAATACAGGAGGCTAACTGCAATAGTTTAAGCATACTGAGGGATTATTGGGTTTTGAAGGGATTGTAATTTTATTTTGTGGGTTTAAAGTGGGTTAGTTGGTAGAATAGATACCGGTACAACAGCAGCAACCTGGGTTTGTCAACAGACTTGGGTCACTCATGGAGGCCAGCATGGGGGATGTGGACAGGATTCAGCCTCACTGAGCCCACTCTCCTCTTAGGGTGGTGGTGGGGCATGTTGCTCCACTCATTGACCACCATGGGGGCAGGATGAAACCACCTCCTTTCACACATGCTGCAACACAGACAGGATGACAAACTGGCAAAGTGTCTGACAGTCAAGGGGTTAGAAGTCCATCCCCCACCTATCCCCATCATGTGTGAATCTGAGGGGATACCAAAGCTACAAGGTAACTGGCTGCAAGGGAGGCAGCAGACATTGGTGGTGGGTGGGGAGCTATCATCCCCAAGGGTGGCGAAGAGTGGAGTTCCGCAGGGCTCGGTGTTGGGACCAGTGCTGTTTGGGATTTTCATTGCAGACATTTTGGTGAGCAACAAGAGCAACATCAGACTGTTTGCTGATGACACCAAGACAGGAGTGGTAGTGGATGACCTATGGGGTTGTTAAGGGCTGCAGGAGGACCTGTGAAAGCTGGAGTCCTGGTCAGACACTTGGCAGCTGGGATTCAATGCCAAAAAATTAAGGAGGGACTACCAGCTATGAGGTGAGCAGTTAGCGGTGGCTGTGGAGGAGAATGATCTGGGAGTGTTCATTACAGGGGCAATGAACAACTCAGCACAATGTAGAAGGGCGGCTGTGGAGGCCAACAGGATGTTGGGTTGTATTGCGAGGGGTATATCCTCAAGGAGGGGGGAGGTGATTCTGCCAGTGTATAGATCACTGGTTAGGCCACACCTGGAGTACTGTGTGCAGTTCTGGTGCCTGTACCTGAAGAGGGACATTAAATTATTGGAGGGGGTGCAACACAGGGTGACAAAGATGATTGAATGCTTTGGGACTTACCATATGAGAATAGGCTTAGGGACTTGAACATGTACTCACTGGAGGAGAGGAGGGAGAGGGGAGATATGATTGAAACCTGCAGGTACATGACAGGGATAAACAAACAAGTCTTGTATGGAGGGGATTTTCAAACTAAAGGAGGGAAGGGACACCTGAGGCCATGATATGAGACGAGGGGGGAAGGTTCAGGAGGGAGATAAAGAAGACACTTTTTTACATAGAGGGTGGTGGCTGGGTGGAACGTGCTGCTGGCAGAGGTGGTATCCAGTAGAACAGTGAGGCGCTTCAAGAGGTGATGGGACAGAGTAAGAGGGAGGTGAAGGGAGAGGGAGCAAGGGAGGGAGGGAGGGAAGGAGGGTCAACTGCAAAATAAGGGCTGCTAACTGCACAACTGAGCAGGCTTGGTAGACCCTAAGGCCTGTTTCTGCTGGCGAATTTCGTATGTTCGTATGTAAGTTCCTAAGATGGAAGGTGACAGGGTTACATAAAAACATAAAAACATAGACTTTGATGGCAGATAAGGACCACTTGGCCCACCTAGTCTGCCCATTTCCTACCTATTGGATAAGCTGCAGATTCCAGTTACCCAACACCCTACTTCCTCCTACCCCTCACTAACATTGCCTTATGTCTGTCCTATGCATCCTTGAATTTTCCCACTGTTTTTCACCCCACAACCTCCTCAGGAAGGTGGTTCCATGTGTCCACCACCCTCTCTGTGAAAAAGTACTTCCTCACATTCTCCCTGAGCTATCGCCCCCCTATCTTCAAACTGTGCCCCCTTGTTCTTGTGCATCTCTTTTACTTAAAGATGCTCCTGTCTTGAACTTTGTTGATTCCCTTCAGGTACTTGAAAATTTTTATCATGTCACCTCTCTCCCTCCTTTCCTCAAGGGTATACATAGTAAGCACTTTTAGTCTCTCTTCATATGGCTTCTGTTGCAGACCCTGCACCCGTTTAGTTGCCCTCCTCTGGACTGCCTCCATTCTGTCTATGTCCCTGCGGAGATGGGCAGGGACACTGGTTTACTGGGATTGAGAAAGGGCATATTCCATTTTGCACATTGTAAAAAACGGTATTGTCACCGGTGTCTGATAAGCCAAAATCCGGTTTTACCGGTATTTGGTTCTCTGTACTTTATTTAACAATTTTTAACTCTGCTAACATGCATTTTAGCAATTTTGACCTCCACTGCTGCACATCCTTCCATCCTTGTACCAATTTAAAGTTATTTTAGGTACAAGATGTGATGGCAACAGCAGCACCAGCCCCCATCTCGTGGTGATGGAAGCAGCACTACGGCCCTCATCCCTCAGGTGCGATGGCAGCACCAACAGCACTACAGCCCCTCCCTCTGGTGTGATGGCAGCGCAACAGCACCATGACCTCCTCCCTCAGAAATGACAGAAGCAGTAGCACTGTGGACCCCATCCCTCAGATGTGATTGCAGCAGTACTACTTTCCCCATTCACCACTGGTGATGGCAGAATCACTACAGCCCCCACCCTTCGGTGTAATGGCAGTGGCAACAATGCAGTCCACATCCCTCAGGGGTTATGGCAGTAGTGACAGCACATGATCCCCTTCTTCAACACCCACACCCACATGCACAACTTACAAATGACTTGGTCTCTTTGCTTGTTAGAACTCACATGTGAATTAATCTGAACCATCACCACTAAGGTGGACTACCTTTGTTTTTCCTATCTATAATTTAACTGCCTGAACTGGATATCTGCCTGTGACACCACTGACCAGGGCTAGGGAACAGACTTGGGTGTTGAAGGCCAGCTGGTGGGTAAAGGCTTGATTGTCCAACGACCATGCACCTTCTCCTGGGAGGAGGGTGGGTTCACAGCTCAGCATCTGCTGGCCCCTGGTGGATGCCAGAGGCACAACAACATATCAGCCCTCACTGCAGGAGGGAGCATGATGGACGTCAGCTTGTGCCTTGACATCATGTGGCCTGCCAAGAAAATAGGAAAACACCCACTGGCCAACCGAAGGACAGCTGTTGGTCCCTCCATAATCTGGAAGCCTCAGACATGTGTCTGTTCTGACCCCTGCCATGCTAAGGATACACAGGAAGCTCTTTGGGATAATTCTCCTCCCCTGGTAGCCTCCCACTGGGGTAGGGGCCCACTCAATGAAGGGTTACTTTTGGTTACCTGGTAGCACAGCACTAATGGGCAGTGGATGGTGGTGGGAAGGGGGCCTTGGCGGCCTGAAGGGTGGATGGCCAGGGGGTAGGAGGAGAAAAACAAAACTGCTTGAATGTGCTTCTTTGAAATAAAGTGTCTTCACCTAAAAAATCCACAAGTGATTAGTGGAGGACCTTCAAATGGTTCATGCATCTCCCAGACATGTGGATGCTTTTTTTTTTTATTTGGTGTCCATGAAAAGGGTGTTTCCCAATTTTCATGTCTTTGTTCAGATGTGAATTGAGCACCTCTCTGCCCACCAGCATCATACAGCCCCTGGGGTCTTACCGTCTATATGTCATTGATTGTGCTTTCAAAATCCACTGGACAAACAGAAGTACAGTTAGATACTTAACTTTTGCTTTTTGTCGAAGCAGTCATCAGAAAACTCTTTGTTGTCACAGAGACTAAAACAGCAGGTGGGAGAAAAGGTGCAAATCATCCAATTCATCTAAGTGGGGTGCTGACTGTGAAGTCTTTTCACAAGTAGTAAGGCAGTTTCTTCTTTGTGAACATATTTTCATTCAGACTAGTTTTCATTCAAACAGCTGAGGATTTTGGATGGCCCTACTGATTACAGTATAAACTTGAATAAGCTAGTTGGCAACAGTGATCCTGTGTTTAGCAATCTACAATCTAGAAGCTCATATGCAAACAATACAATGAAAACCTGACTAAAATCTAAAAACAAGCTTATGAAACACATAAATGTGTCTGAACATTTACCTTTACCTATACAAAATCATTGCAGTCCAAGTAAAGCAGACTAATTACATGGTACTCTGACTACTATTCTATGATGTAATAAACATATATTGGTATTTTTTTATATTCTTTGTAAAGGAGGTAAGGCCCACTATGCAGAACTGTCTGTTTTCAGGAGTGACCTAGAAGCACTGGGGAGGTTAAGTGACTTGCTTGGAGTCACACAGTATGCAAGTGGAGGTTGTGGGAATCAAACCCAAGACTGCTGGATGCACCCAGTTCAATCACTGTTTGTTTTTCTAACCACTAGGCATGGGTGATTAAATTGAATGGCTGATTACAACAAAGCAGTGCGGGTGATTTCCTTACTGACTCTATATGCAGCAAAGCAGAAAGAATGAAACACATCAGCATTCATTTTAAGATGCTGAAATCTGGAATTAAACCCACTGGGCACTGCAGTAGCATTATTGCTTGCAGTGCCAGTGACCCAGGGTCAGAAGTGAACTCAGTTTGCCGGAGGTCTGGCCAGGGGAGTAGGATCGAGCACCCAGGGGACTGCTCTCCTCCTCCAGAGAGGGTGGGCTGCAGGTCCTGCTGCTTTACCACCAACTGTGTGACCACGGATGGCGGTGAAATGGTGCTGCAGAGTGATCAGGTGGGGAGGATGCTAGCCAGGATCTGGAGCAGTGGCATGTCTCTGTGACCTACCTCCTTGGAACTCCTCTAGTGCAGATGCCCTCAGGGACAGACACCAGAAAACCAGGAACAATCACTGTACATCGGTCACTGGCAGAAGGGACCCAGGTGCCCCAGATTTCATAACCAGGCACCATGAGGGACCCACTGAGCTGCCTGCCACACTAACAGTGTGGAGGGGTGACCTGGGGTTCCATCCCTTCCCACCTGGGGGGGGGGTTACAATCCAGGCAGGATAGAGGCAGGCCCACAGGAGCTCCTGAGCATTACCTGGGGTGAAGCTAGGGGATACCCAGCCTAGGGATCTCTGAAAAGTGGAGACTGATGCTGTGAGAAGGGGACATAGAAGGAGAAAAAAAAAAGATGCTGAAATCTTAGTGATTCTGTGCAGTGACATGCGATTTCCGTGAGGCACCGGTACAAGAATTCAAAATCCGCATACCAAGCAGGATTCCGTGATTGTTACCGGTGTTACCGGTAAAAATGGAAAACCAGGGTCCCTGGAGATGGGGTCTCCAGAACTGTACACAGTACTCCAGATGGGGTCTCACCAACTGTCTGTACAGAGGGATAACAACTTCCTGTTTTCTACTGGTGATGCCTCTCCCTATACATCCTAGTATCCCCCCAGCCCTCCTTACTGCCTTTTCACATTGCTTACCTACCTTAAGATCACCTGATATGACTACCCCCAGGTTCCTTTCCATTTGTGTTGTTGTTAGTACCTCCCCCCATTGTGTACTCTTCCCCTGGGTTTTTGTTTCCCATGTGCATTACTTTGCACTTTTTCGCATTGAATCTAAGCTGCCATATTTTTGACCATTCCTCCAATCTTGCCAAGTCCCTTCTCATCCTTTGCACCCTTCTTGTGTATCAACCCTGTTGCAGATTTTTGTGTCATCTGCAAAGAGGCATACTTTTCCTACCAGCCCCTCTGCAATGTCACTTATAAAGACATTAAAGAGGACCGGTCCCAATACTGAACCCTGTGCTAGTAACCCCCCTTTCTTCAGAGTGTACTCCATTTACTATTACCCTCTGGGTCCTGTTGTTCAGTCAGCTTGTTACCCAGGTTACCACCCTGGGATCCACTCCCAGGCTGGCTAACTTATTAATCTTTTGTGTGAGGCTGTGTCAAATGCCTTGCTAAATTCTAGGTAGGCCATATCCACAGCCCCTCCCTTATCTATTACTTTGGTTACCCAGTCAAAGAAATCTATTAGATTCGTCTGACATGACCTTCCTGCTCTAAATCCATGGGTTGGGCAGCTAATAGCAGAAACAGGCCTGTTGTTGGTGTATGGGCTGCAGTAACCTGACCTTCATCTTGCCAGGTACATTTCCCCAATTTTTCTTGCCACTCTACTTGTTTAGATGCAATGAATGGGCCCATCAGGCCTCGACACGCACATCAACTCCTTGTGAGGGAAGGCTCCCTGGCCTGCCACAGGGTGCCGTGTGTGCCAGAACACTGTTCTGTCACTCCCCAGGCTGGGGCTAATGCCAAACACTGCACCGCCTTCCCTCCAGCCTCGGCCCATTCAGATGACTCACTGAGCTCCCACCTGAACTAAAGTCACTGGCACTGGAAGGCAACATGGTACCCAGTGGGCCAATGGATATCACTGCAAACAAGGTTCATTTATAAAAAATTTTGTGACATTTTGACTCCAAAATATAAACATATTCTTTTTATGATCCCCCTTCTGAGCATGACAGGTGTCATTCATAAAATACTGGGCAAAACATAATTTCACACCTCAATTGTAACATCACGTTTAGGCCAGGATTTGAAAAACAACAGTTGTTGGGTTCACAAGATGGTGTGAAAAAACAACTATGTTGAAAATTTGGAGTCAAAATGTTGAAAATTACCAAATGTATGAGCAAGCATTAAAAAATGTCAATGTGTGTTGATGACTTTGTTTTTTAATATTTTGACTTCACATTTTCAACATAGTCTTCTTATGACCTCACCTCATGAACCCAGTAAGTGAAATTCTTCAAATCCTTGCCAAAACATCATTTTACACCCAGATGTGAAAAACAATTTTAGCCAGGATTTGAAAAATGACAGCTACCACCTTCATGGTTCATGAGGTGGTGTAAGAAATGACTATGGTTATGAGCAAGTGTAGAGAAATTTCAACGTACAATCATAACATGGTCATTTTTTAACATTTTGTGCCAGCATTTTCAACATGACCTTTTTGGAATCCCACCCCATAAGCAAGGTCGGTGAAATTATTCAAATCCGTCCTGAAAGGTGATTTCCCGCCACTTGGGTTATCCAAGGTCAAACACCACTGGCACAGATAAGTTATGCATGACACAGCTCTCCCTGCATAACCCTTTTTGATATATACATATACATATATATATATATATATATATATATATATATATATATATATATATTATAGAGTGCGGTCACGCCCCTGTATTTAGGGTTGAGTAGAGTGTTTAATGTTAAACCCCAAAATTTGCAGTTTAATAGCTTCACAACTGTTCAACAGAGTAGCACAAAAGTTTGCATGTGAGGTCTCGTGGGGTAGTTCTCTTGATGTACCAACTTTTGTTCTGATCAGACGTGCAGATTCCGAGATCCAGACAGTGAAAAAAGTGATTTTTAGGATATTTTACTGTTTCTTTGTCCACCCTAGCACCCAGATCATTTATAATTTTGGTCTGAAACTTTCAGGGTAGAAAGAGCGTGGCCCACAGATTTGTCTTTTGCTGGTTTTGTGAAAAATATAAATCCATTCCAAAGTTATTAATTTTTTAAAGGTCTGATCTGAGCATGCTCAGTAGGCACTTTCAGGATAGATGTTGGGAATGAAAAATAATTTGGTCATATGAAAAAGAGTCCTCCTCTGTATTGGTAAATCCTTTTTCTTGAGGAAAAAAATCCTTTTTTGTCTGCCGCCATCTTGTTTCCATTTTTTCCCAAAAATAGAAAATAAAATTTTAAACCCCACAAAAAAGACATGCTGCACAGAGACCAACAAATGTATCTTGCTCATCAGGACCCCGCTAGTGGAGTTTGCATTTAATTTGTGTAAAAATGACCCCAAATGTGTGTGTAACCCTGGCACCATTATACCAAGGGCTACTACCCCTGCCTGTTGACCTGAATGCAGGTTGAGGGACCTGGGTTTGGATATAACAGGTACTTTGACCTTTTTACCAGCAGTACAACTACAGTAATGGTGTCTCCGCCCACAGTAAAGCCTATGTGGGTAAATAGTAATGCTGGTACAGCCCTCTGGGTAGCTATAACCACCCACAATCTGGACTACTGGCCTTACATAGCAAGTTTCACAATTACAGAATATGGCATTCAATGTACAACCTCCTGAGAGCATTAATGATATGCTCATATATACCACACTTACCAACAGGGGCTGGTCTCCTGGCATATCCCCTGTGCCCCCTGTAAGGAAACAGTTTCTTTTTTTTTTTTTAACTTTATGTTTATTGCTTTAAGTAGTAAAACAATACATACATTTCCTCATACAAGGCTATCATTAACTTGTGTAACAACATAGTTGATATTCATATACATTTCCCTGTAATCTGGTGCAATAGGAGCTGAGGGTTCTCTAATAGGGAAACAGTTTCAACACAGACCATACACTTTTACAGTTACTCTTAGTTCAGCAAAGACAAAACAGGTAATAATATGCTCATGGGCCAGGTTTAACATTAAACAAGAGAGCTGGTTTATTAAGGTGGAGTTAACAAGGAAGGGGCAGGAATTTAACGTAATGATTAGAGCATTGTAAGACAAATAGATTGCAATTAAAGTTTATTAATTTAGTCTCTGAATTACTCAGTATATCACACAGCTGGATACCCAGGGTGGAAAGGAGAGTAGGCCTGGAGTGTTGCCGCAGGTAGGCCGGCGTTGCAGCTGGTTGGGGCCCTTGATGGAAGAAAAGGTGTTATTAGGCAGATGAAACAACTTTGTAAATAGCAAAATAATTGTAATCCTGAGCTGAATGGTCTGATATCACAGTTGAAACCCAGAATGAAACTAAAAGACAGATCAGAGAATGCCACATTTATTCAGCTGTTGCAGGGGATTACCCCTGGTTGTACTCACTACACCCATACAGATGGATAGCTGGCTGGCGACATCATGTATCTATTGGAACGTCCAGGATTCTGATGGGGACCGGGGCCTACATGACTCACCTCCTCTTCACGGCCTTTCCCTGTAGGTGGCCACAGCCTGAGGATTGCTTCTATGCAGGGGCTGACTCCCCAGTGCTGGTCTCTCACCAGACTGATGATGGCACAAGTGCAGGAACAGTCTTTTAGGGCTGTCAGTGGCATAGGCCCAACTGGAAAATGTCTTAAAGGGTTAGTAGTTTTACTGGTAATTGTTAAGCTGGATGACCAGGACAGAAGAAACCCATGTTAGTCTCCCCCTCTTGACACATGGCAGGAGACTTTCTCCACAGATGCTGGCTCAACTTTGAAAGCAGGAGTCCCTGGAGCACTCTCCACACTGCAGCTTGAGTCACCCTGGGGTGACTGGAAGAAACAAATACCTTTCCTTGCAGTTTAGACAGGGTCTCCCTATTCAGATCTAGGCTGCAGAAATCACACTGTCTGCTCTTTGCAGTCCTGGGTTCAATTGATCTTTTTTAGGAATCAAATTGGGTTCAAAGGAGGCAAGACAGGCCTTTCCCCACAACTATGTCAGAGCCACATGGGCTTCCACCTCTATCAGACACTTGAGATGATCTGCACTATCAGCCTAGCTGCTGCAGAGATCTTTCTCTCTCTCTCTGCTTTGGCAGTACAAAACCATTAATCCCTTTTGAGGATCCAAAGTCTTTCCCAGGGAGGCAAACGGGCCTTCCCTCTATGAATTGCAGCTATGCGCACTTGCTCCCTTCAGCTTGAGAGCTTGAGCTGGACTGGACCCCTGTTCAAACATCAGTCCCACTGAAGTCTGGGACCTCTGTAATCCAGTTGACCACCTTTGCTGTCAATCACAGTCTGAGCATTCCTATTGATGGGTTTAGGCACCAACAAGCAACTCCACAGTTTTACCCATAAAGCACTATAATGAGTACCCCTTGAGTACCCCTTGGTTCCAAGTGGTCCAATTAACAGATAGCAGATACAACAACTCATTTATACATAATATTTACAGTACACTGACGGGCTCCCTCTACGCCACTAAGCGACTGCAGAGTGGGTGGAGTGGATTAGGGCTCTGCCCAATTGGTCACAAGTTCTGTTGCACTCTGACCCAGCCCAGGCCATGTGCACTATCCATACAGGCTGGAACTCTTAAAGGGACAGGGGGTGGCATGGCCAGGCACACTCACACAGAACAGTCCCGGGACATCACTGTACATGGATTTACCATCTCTTGCTGACCGTCTGCCAGGTAGTGGTACTAGAGGAGTCCAGGAGACACTCAAGGTAAGCTCCCCAGTTGGGGGGGTTACACTCTCCCCTACCCAGGAAATTTGGCATCCACATCAAGTCTATAATGCAAATAATAGTTTCCATTAAAATCTATTATATACAGATTGTAACCATACATTATTATATACAATTTCTGTGCAGATATAAAATAAGTATGTACAATACAGCATGCCTTAACTTTACCCAATATTCCTTTAAGCAATTGCACTGTTCAAATAGTGGTATATTTTTGTGACATCCTGAATCTATTCCTCACATATTGCTTTAAACATTTACCCATATGAAATTACATTTATACTTTCTGAGACCCTTATGCATTTACTTATTTGCACCATAACCTGCACTGTTCTACAGCTAACCCCTTTTACTCTGTAAGGGTGACCCCTAGCATAGTGGGTGGAAGGTTTGATTAGTACTTTAGAGGATGCAGTGAACACTATTTTGGGCAGGGAATTAGCTGTAACATACACCCCTTTATGAACTACATTCATGGGCAGGTCCACAGGCTTTTCTGGTGAATCGTAAGTGAGCTCAACCACACATTTTACAGTTCTCCCTGATCTTCTAGGCATAGGGGCATTGGCACTGGCCTTCCAACATCAGCGTTCAGGTTCATGACTCCCAGCTCATTGTCCAGCAACAAGACAGCTTTTGAGGAAAGGGGTACCACTGCACTCTCTTGACATTTAGAATTGCCTGTAACACTTGTACTTGGTATAACACTTGAGTTCTTGGGTTCTGGAAGCTCATTCGCATCCAAAAGCAGTATCTCAACAAAACTGGAATCATCCAACACGTTGTTAGCGTTTTCAGAAATGGCCATACTTTCTTGTACCTGAACTAGTTCATTGGGCCCATTTATTGCGACATCACATTGAGATTCACTGGCATGTTCACTATTTTCTCTGTCGGAGTTAAGCACTTCAATAGCAGATAATTCCACTAAGCAAAGGGAGTCTGCTATTTCAGAGGTCACACTTTGCACATCACTCTCGAGAGGTATAGGAGCAATTGAGAGAGCAGGATGGTCAGGAACTACTGGACTGTTAGAGCTCCTAACAGAACCAGAAGGACTGGCATATTGGAACAACTGGGCTAGCTCAAAAGATGAATAACAAGCAATGCTACCCTCACTTTCATTTTCTTTAGCGTTAGAGTTACTCTCAGCCATAACATTTTGAGTTGGTGGCTCTGACAGTAGTGCAGCAGGAAGCTGTTTTAGTTGCTTTTTACAAGTAGTAGAACTGGTAACAGGGCATGTGGGAGCAGCATTTGGAGGTGCCGTATCCAAAATTATCTGCCAATTGGCAGAAGGTGATTCCTGTGCATTTACAGCTCGAGGATCAGCTTCTGGGTGCATGGTGTATACTGGCAACTCATCTAGTTTGCCGACTACAATGTATAGCATATGACTCCAGCAATCAGCTATTCTGTATTTCCCATGGAAACCAAGATTATGCATCAGCACATGATCTCCTGCTTTCAGTTCATGTGCCTTAACTCGTTTATCATGATGGACTTTGTTAGGCAGATTTTTCTTTGCTGCCATGGTATTGACCAAATGGTAGGCATGATGTAGTTGGGCTTTTAACTTTTTGACATACTGCAGATAATTGTCGGACTGAATTCCATCAGGTGAGACTCCAAAACAGACATCGACAGGAAGGCGTGCCTCCCTACCGAACATGAGATGATATGGCGAAAAACCTGTGGCATCATTCTTGTGCAATTATACACATGTACTAGGGTGCTTTTTTGCTGACTCTACCTTGGTTTGTCTTTAGGATGCAGAGTGCCAAATCTTATCAAGCAAAATCCGATTGAACCTCTCCGGCAGTGGATCTCCTTGTGGATAATAGAGAGTGGTTCTGGACTTTCTTACACCCCAGATGGACAACAGTTCTTTAATGAGGTGACTTTCAAAGTCTAGGCCCTGATCTGAATTGATTTTCTGAGGTGCACTGTGGTGGAGAAATAATTTTCCCATGAGGACTTTTGCCACAGTGGCAGCCTTCTGGTCTTTGGTTGGATCGGCCTGAGCATACCACGTAACATGATCTGTCACTACCAACACATTGGTGATATTTTTTTAGTCAGATTTTAGGCTCAGGAAATCAATACATACATGCTCCATCAAGACATTTTGATGTACTGATCAATGTTCATGCCCATCTTAGGCCAGTAAAAACGTGCATGGGCCAGGTCCAAAGTCTTTTCGCTACCTAAGTGCCCCATGTGGTCATGTAGAGCCTTTAACACAACATACTTGAACTTTACGGGCAACACTGGTTGTTTTTTCACAACTTTTCTTTGACTGTCAGTCAACTCTCTATATAACAATTTCTCTCTTAGCTTAAGTGTAGGCCCTTCTCATAACAGTAAAGCAGTGTTGGGGTTATTGGACTGCATTTTGGAGACATACTCCACCTTGTTTAGGGCATTCACAACTGGCCTGATCATTGGGTTATGATACTGCTTTTTCTGAATGTCAGCTGGAGTTAACTGGGGTAGGGAACTTAAATCTAAAGCTGCAAAGTTACAACAGGTCACTGGCAAGCAAGTATCGGGAAGTCCCAAACAGTCTGCCAGGCAGTTCACAGTTTCTGCAGATGGAGTTTCATCTCTATCAAACTTAAAACATAGTGCTTTTCCTGATTCCTCAGAATGTGCACCCACTCTTTCTTTGGGGCAGGTCTTCTAGAGAGAATCGGCATCTACTGTATATGATTTAGGCTGGATCAGTACTCCACTGCATAATCATGAATTGTACAGTCATTTAACCACAGTTGTTAATTCCTGTTTTCCATTCTATCACCTCCGCCTACATCTCTGTCCCTCTCCTCCCCTCCTAAAGCTCCTCCAATCTACTGTCTCCTGCTAAATTCAGCCTCCCTATATCTGCAGTTCACGTACCCTCTCTCTTTCTCCTTAGCTGTGGCTACAGGAGGGCGCACCTCTGCCCCGGAGTGGTCCAACCGATGACCCTGAGCTGCCCTGCCTGAAAGGTAAAACCCTTACTACAACTGCAACGAAACATCGCTCAGACTGTGTTCCTTTGTTCTGTTTTTCTTGAACTTGGCACCTTTTACTGCCTGGATTTCAGAATCCTAAATTTACCTCCACGGTTAATGAATTAGACGCTACCTTGCTAATAGTGAAATGGAGCTGTTTTGCAATTTTCCTGAATCTTGATATCAGGATCAATTTTCTGTATGTTTTTGCTTCTAAACAGCCGATTACGGTGGACTTGATACTCAGCCAAATCTGCAGGGCTGGATTATTTTGAAAGTGGCGCCAAAACCTCCCCTTAAAAATCCTCCCACCGGCTGCCCAGTTAATACTATCCTGTTTCGGAAGGCTGCTCCCAACTTTTGTAACCTGGTCTGAATTTCACTAACGTGCCCAGTAACTGAAACTGTCTCCCTCGCTCTGCTGTATTTGTGAGCTGAGGTTGAGACTACAGTCCCAAAGCAAGAGTTGCCCCCTGATACAGCAGGAGACCCAGGCTTACACTTGTTTGCAGCAACTGCTTGGTTTTTGCAGCGCTCAGCTCGCTAACGCCTCTCTGTAGAGCACGAGATATTGAGAAGCCCAAGCGCTGCTTTCAGCTGGAAGGGAGACCCGTCTGGTGCTCTTTCTCTCCGCTTCTAGTGTCTGCAGCCGGGCCACTGCTCCAAAAGCATGGAGCGCTTACCCCGCAGTAAGCTTCTCGACTGCTCCCCCGCCCACCACACCCACTCTTGGCCGGCTTTAGCTTTATAGCCCTAAGCCACTCCCTACGCCCCTTCCATGCCCCTGAGGTGGTTGAAAATTACTATCGCCCCAAAGTACCATTTGCAGGTTATATTTTACTGCAGCTAGAGGGCGTTACACATTTTTTCTCCTCCAAATCTTAATTAAACAACCAAACCAACGTGTTAGATTCACTAAACCTTTCTTCTCTTCCCTGAGGCACTGGTTTCTTCGCTTATAAATTAGTTCTACGGATAACTTTATGCATAATATGGCAATTAAAACCTGTGCAACACTTCTTCTATTGTCCTTTCTTCTTAACCTCTTACTAGTCCAAATCCTAACCAACCTCCAAAATAATCCTTTCGGCTGTACACTAACACCAAACCCTAAGTGCCCCCTGGTGCAAATATCATTGCAATATCCCTGGAACCCTTTCCCACTCATTATACCTCAAAAACTTATATACCACTTGGCCTACTCTCTGCATAAATCCTCGGTGATCGCAATTCCTATGCTTACCCCTTTCGCCCATCATAAACTGTGGTACTTTCTTCTTCTAGCGTTACTGTTGGCAGGAGACATAGAGCCTAACCCTGGACCCGTCACCACAACCGTGACTCCAAATAATGAATCTTGGCTAGACTCAGAGGGACTACGTATTGCGCACATGAATATCAGGAGTCTCCTTCACAACCTAACCGAACTCGAGGCATGGGTTGCACAGAACCACCCAGACATCCTCTGCCTGTCAGAGACCTGGTTAAAACCCTCTACTGCTGACCCGCTAAGTGCTCTACCTAACTATAATCTTATGAGGCAAGACAGGTCTATCCCTAAGCGTGGGGGTGGAGTTGCCATCTACTACAAACAACACCTGCAGCTAATCCAAAACTCACTACCTACCCTATCTCCCGTGAAGCACTCCCACGCTACCTCCTACTAGGCTCAAATAAATTACAAATAGTCTGTGCCTACAACCCCCCTGCAGGAGGGATAAAAGGCCTTGAAGACCTCCTTCTACTAGTTGACAGCACCATCGGCCAAAATGAGGTCCTAATACTAGGTGACATAAACCTCAACTGGTCCAGCAAATCTAATCAAGCCTTCCACACCTTAGTACAAGGCCACAACTTTCACCAGTTGATCTCTAACCCTACCAGGGTAATGGCTCCCCCTAGGTCCAGTACACTCATGGATTGGGTTCTTACAAACCGCCCTGTTAGCATCAGTTGTGCTGGTACCCTTCCGGATGTAATCAGTGATCACTCCCTGATCTACTGCATCTGGCGCTCAAATAATAGACCATCCCCACCCCCCCAAACTTATCACTTTCCACAATCTCGCTAGTTTCAATCCTATTCATTTCACTCACGACCTTTCAACAATTGACTGGACCCCGGTTCACACTGCATCCAATGTCCAAACTGCCCTTGACAGTTTCCTTGACAAATTCAGTCAGCTCCAAGACACCCATGCCCCTCGAATTACCAGGTGTTTTCGAGGTACCCAGACCAAATGGCTAACAAAAGATCTGCTAACCCAGATAAGGGCCAGAGACAAAGCCTGGCATTGCTTTAAATCTATGGGGATGCAGTCTGACTACTGCTACTACCGCTCTCTAAGAAATGCCTATAAAAGAAACGTCCATCTTTTCAAAAGCTTCTTCTGTAAGGACCTTTTAACAAAAGCCTCCCGGGACTGCAAGAAATTCTGGTCAACTATAAAAACCTTTCTGGGCTCCAATCACAAGGCCCATACAAATGACATTTATTTTTTATTTAGCTTTTGTTGACCGGGTAAGCGCACTAGATAAATCCTGCCTATTTTCAGGCACGACCCGGGGGAGGGGGATACAGATGAATGCCAATTGACCTTGAACCAGATCAGGCTGTTGGTGGTATTTTTAGTGAATGAGGGAAATTTGGCCAGGACACCGGGGAAATTCCCCTACTCTTTTCGATAAGTGCCATGGGATCTTTAACATCTACCTGAACTACCACCAATCCAGGCAGATGGGACCTCGGTTTTAACGTCTCATCCGAAAGACGGCACCTCAGAAGTGCAGCACCCCTCTCATGCTGCACTACATTGTCAGTATTGGGATATTAACCCAAGTGCCAGATGTGGGAACTGAACCCACAGCCCTCTGATCTCCTGGCCTCAGAGGCGAGTGTGCTACCTACTGAGCCACTGACACTGCAGTGACATGCTGACATGCTGGTAAATGGCATACATTGCAATAACCCATTAACCATTGCTAATACTTTTAATCAGCATTTCTCAGACCTAACCAACTACCTGACCTCCTTCCCTACTGGTCACAACACTCCACCCCAATGTGACACCTATCATCCACCTCCGAATCCCCCCTTCAGGTTTCGGAGCATTCAAAAAAGAGAAGTTTTACAACTACTACTCTCCATTCCTGACAATACTAGCCCAGGATCGGATGGTCTTGAATCTAGGCTCTTGAAGGTTGCTGCCCCTTTCATTGTCTCCCCTCTAACCAAAATCTTCAATATGTCCCTACGCTATGGTTCAGTCCCAGACATATGGAAAATTGCTAAAGTCACTCCCATTCCCAAAAAAGGAGACCCCAAGGAAATCAAAAGCTACCGTCCCATCGCCATACTCTCTGTACTAAGCAAAATCCTTGAAAAACTAGTCTCCACCCAATCTATAGAGTACCTTCAAAAATACAACCTCCTGTCAAGCTCTCAACATGGATTTTGCAAAGGTCACAGTACCACCACCGCCCTGCTAAAACTAATGAGTGACATCTATTCTTCCATGGACTCAGGCCTATTGACAGGTGCAGTTTTCATTGACCTAACTAAAGCTTTTGACCTGGTCAACCACACGCTTCTTCTTACGAAATTATGGTCATTTGGTTTCTCATCAGACACCGTCACATGGTTCAATAGCTATCTGACTGATAGACAACAGGCGGTGGTCTTCAACTCAGCCATCTCAGATCATGCCCCAATCCATGTTGGAGTACCTCAAGGCTCCATACTTGGCCCTCTACTTTTCATGATGTTCTTCAATGACATCCCTCTCTCTGCTCCTAACTGCTCATCTTTGCTCTACGCTGATGACTTGGTTATCTACCACAGTGCAAAAAACTTCCGATATCCTAAATCATACCCTTGCCATGGACTATGCGAATATTCAAACCTGGCTCACTAATAGCAAACTCGTCCTCAACTCTAGTAAATCCTACTCAATGTTATTTGGCTCACCGGCCAGGCTCAAATCTAATCCCACTCCCCTTATTATCTCATGCACCGACAGCTCCCCACTACCCTCTGCCAAATCTTTCAAATATCTCGGTGTTACCCCTTGATGATTCTCTTGACCTCGACCAACACATCTCCACCATCTGTAAGTCGGTAAACACCAAGTTAGGAAGCACCTATCGCACTAGCTATACCCTTACTCCCCCAGCCAGGCTAGCAATGGCTCAAGGATTCCTTCTGCCAGCTCTGGCATATGGCTCTGCAATCTATCTATCCATAGCTAAATCCTCCCTCCACAAATGGGACACCACTTACAATAACATCTGCCGCTATGCCTCTGCATCACCGCGTTTCAAGCACCACTGCCAACTCTATAAGGACCTAAAATGGCTTAGCCCCTCTGCCTATCATCTCCAGATCTTTGGGTCACTAATAGACAATGTTACTAGAACTGGCCTCCCCCTATCCCTCTCCTCGGCACTGGAGTTACAACCTCTCACCTATGAGCTACGATCAAATGATAAAGCCCCTCTGCTTATACCAAGATGCAGATCTAACATGGGCACACGTGCTTTCTCTTATACAGCTCCTAAATACTGGAATTCCATACCTTTCTCTATCCGTCAAGCATCCACCCATGCTACCTTTAAAAAAACTACACCATGAACACCTACACACTCTAAACCCCTGCACATGCTTTAACCCACCTTGAACCTACACCCCCCTTCTTTACCTTCAGTTTATTCACCTACCTGCTTACCTCTTCCCCTTCCTTTCCTATCCACTCTCTTACCCCTCCCTCTCCTCTCTTCCCACCTTCTTTTCCCTCTGTCCCCCAGCCACATAACCTTATAGTTTGGCACTTATTGAATATGTACTGCTCTACCTATCTCTTTTTAATGTATCTCCTGTGTTACCACACTCCAAACTATTATTTGTTCTCACAGTACTTTTACTTGCATTATTCTTTTATCAAAATGCTTGTATCAAACATCCAAACATTGTTGTTTCTCACTCTGACTGTACTGCTCTCATGTGCTGTGTCACATGTATATTATTCTTTTGTCAAAGTGCTTGTATCAAATATCCAAACATTGTTGTTTCTTCACTCTGATTGCATGGTTTCCATGTGCTGTGACACACGTGTATTGTTTTGTCTGTAAACTGTCTTCTCCCGGGTCGTGCCTGAAAATAGGCATTGTTTTGCCTAGTGCACTCACCCGGTTACCAAAAGCAAAATAAATAAAATAAAATAAAAAATAAATACGTTGCTAAAGCTGAGAGCCATTGGTGTCCCAAAGCATCTAATTTAGCAGATATCTGGACATACTGTAGGTTAATGGATTGCTGTCTGTTTTAACCAAGATCTTTGCACCATACAAATACTCATAAAACTGTTCCACGATTGCCCACTTGAGAGCGAGAAACTCCAATTTATACACTGGGTAATTTTTTTCTGAAGGTGTCAGACTTCTGCTGGTAAACACCACTGAGTGCAGCTCTTGTGTGTATTCCTGGTATAATACTGTCTATATGTAGCACATAGGATTTGCATGGGTCTGCATAAGCAAGAACTGGTGCATGAGTGAGCTGATAGATAATCTCATGGAAAGCTGTATCACAATCTAGAGTCCATCTCTGGCCAAATAACTCGTGGGGTTTGAAATATGTTGTTTCAGTTGCTTTAGCAGTGCCTTTCTTGAACTTTTTGTTAGTAGGGGGTGCCCTTGAGTTAAGTTCAGCACTGGCCAGACTACCTTGGTGTAAACTTTTACAAAATGGTGATGGTGACTGCCAAAACCTATAAACCTCTGTAACTCTTTTAAGTTGTTGGGTTTTGGCCAATCAATCAGTGCTTCTACCTTGCTAGGACCATTTTGGATGCCTTCTGAAGACACATATTTTATGGAGCTCTGGAAAAACTTGCATTTATCCATCGACAGTTTTAAGCCAAACTCTTCAAGTCCGTCCAACACCTTAAACAGGCGAGCCTCATGCTCCTCAAGGGTTTTTAAAAAGATAAAGACATCGTCAAAGTATACTAAGCATTCAAGGAGGTTCATGTCTCCCACAGCACAGTCCATCAGTCTTTGAAACATTGCTGGTGCACCTGAAATGCCTTGGGGCATACAGAGGAATTCATAGATGCCTAAAGGACAAATTAATGCTGTTTTCTCTCTGTCTTGTGGCACCAACAGAATCTGATAGTACCTGCTGAGAAGATCAAGGACTGAGAACCACTTATTTCCATTTAGACAATCTAATGCATCTTGTATGTGTGGCATGGTATATTGATCGGGCATAGTTCTTTTGCTAAGGGTCCTGTAGTCCATGCACATGTGGATGTAGCCATTCTTTGTCCACACCACAATGATAGGAGAGGCATATGGACTGTGTGGTTCCTGTATGATGCCCGCTGCTAGCATTTCTTGCAGGTGGCATCTTGCATCATCGATATCAGCAGGAGCTAGGTGTCTAGACATTTTTCTGAATGGTCTCTCATCATGTAGGTGAATGTGATGTTTAGCACTGGTATAGAAGATTATTACCTCTCAGGTTCTTGTTGGTCAGAGGCTAACAGAAGAGACTATAGGCACATGGTATCAGTGAGTAATAAACAGGTTTATTACACAAAATCAGAACAAAGCCCTACATGGAATCTTACCTAGATAGCGGGAGCCAGAGTATTCCCTATACCCCGGGATATGAAGATGGACTCAGGGCAAAAATGTCTGACAACAGTTCTTATACTATAGATAATTACTATAGCAACACATTCCTATCATGCACATTAGATGTACAAACAAGCCTTATTGGCTAAAATGCTAGGTGGCTCCTCGGTATCAAAGATATACATTTGTAGTTAGGTCATCTAAAATTATGAACACAATGGGTTCTCACAAATCATAGAAAACAAGTGTGGTGTTACATAAATCCACATGGTGGCAGTGTAGGCATACATAAGACTTCTCAGAAGATCAGAATATGTGTTAGAATCAGAACACAGTAATACATTATTAGTACATTGCATATATATTTCCAGTGAATCATAACAATAATCTTATATATTGATCCTGATACCTTATTCTTATATGGTAGGTACTTATGCCCTAATAGATTAGTACTGATTATAGCTTGTATTGTGGATAATACTATGGATTCTGTCAAGGGAGTACTGTAGATTTCCAATATAGCTTAGGGAATCAGGTCTAACAATCCTCCTTGTTGCCTTACTGAAAAGGCAACAACTAATGGATAAGTTGTGGGTGATAGCATTGTTACAGACCGGCTGCATGAGCCTTGTAGAGGAATTGTAGTTGTTCATTGTGTTGTTTCAGAGTACACCTAACAAAGCAAAGTGTTAATATCATGAAAAATATCAAAAAGACTTGTATAATCACAAAACCGTTGAAAGTTAATTCTAACCAGGTATTGAAAGGTATGGTGCTAAGGTCACCGTCATGGATAAGGGTATTAAGAGCATTTCTAGCCTTCGAGATGTTATTGCTGATGTAGATAAGATGGGTATCATTTCTATTTAAAAGTATCTTGAGTGCCAGATTAAGTGGTTCAATGTGAACATTGAAAATCGGCAAACACTGAGAAAGCAAACAAATATTCAGGGTCTGTGTTAATGATGTCTAGTTCCAGGATGGGAACAGGGGTTATGACAGTATGACCAATAACTGTAGTTTGAAGTAGAATAAAACAAAAATTAGGTGCAATAATATGACATTGTTTATCACCATATGCAAAATATTTTTGATTAGTGATGACACAATATTGGCCGTCAGAGTTGTATGACACTCTCATTTGTGGGATCTGCCATGGACGAGTGAAAGATGACTCTGTCATCCTGGTGGTGAAGCATTGAACATCCTCCTTGTAATCCTTGAAGAGATGCCCAGTCTGGCTGACTGAAGATGAAGTCAATGAAGCACAGGTGGTTGCACGAGGGTTAAGAGTTCCATAGGAAGAAAGTTCAGAGTCCAAAGTAAAGGACCAATCAATGCTGTCTGGGGAGTACCCACAGACAGGCTTAATAACGTTGAATACATCATATCTGCAGAGGTAGTGATAACCCTTTTTGGCACAACAGTCTGTATTCGGAGCGACCCAAGCATCCAGGGTGGCATGGAAAACCAGAAGAGATGGGAGGTCGATTCTCTCCCTGAAGATGTTGTCGTCAAGATGTCCTATGGAGTGGATTGTAGCCAGCTTATCAAAGATGGCTGTTTGCGGATCAAAACATGGAAATAAGACAGTAAATGTTTCAAACATGGTGTCATGAATGCTACATTGTTTAGCTGTGTAACAGGGGCCCTGGTTGGGGTGACGTGTTACATAGCCTAGATTTCTAGTAGTTGATAACAGAATAGAAACAGACCTAGACATACAAAGGGAGGTACATGAGACAGATCTACAATGTGGACAATACCATTTGGCCAATTGTCTGTCATGGATTATGTCTGGGATGCAACCTGATTCCAAATCCTGGAAGACATTGTTCATGGTGGTGAACATGGGTGATATACAGACCTCCGGCCCAGAGGGAAGAAGTAGACAGAGAACTCATGGAGAACATACACAACATGGCAGCTAAAGGTGAAATCCTGCTACTGGGGTATTTCAATATGCTGGACGTGGATTGGACCACCCAGGTGGCTGCTTCAACCAGAAGCAAAGCCATCCTAGAATCCCTGCAGGAGGTTGGACTCAGGCAGCTGGTGCATGAGCCAACCAGGGACAAGTCAAGTTCTGGATTTGGTATGGACCAATAGGAACAGAATCAAAGAAATACAGAAGGAAGGGCAATTGGGGTCCAGTGACCACCACATAGTGTGGTTTAGCATGGAGACATGGACTCTATTAAGCCACACAAGGGCAAGAGTATTAGATTTCAGGAGGATGCATTTTACTGAAATGGGTAGATGTATACAAGCAGTCCTGGGGAAGGGAGGGGCAATAGAGGGGGTGGAAGAACAATGGGAGAAACTGAAAGGAGCCATAGTGGAGATAACAAACCAATGCTTTAGGATAGTGGTCAAAGGGAAAAGAAGGATACCTCTGTGGTTCTCCAAAGAGGTGGGGGACAAAGTTAGGGCTAAAAGGCTGAGTTTCAGGAAATATAAGGGGAGCCATCAGGAGGAGGAGGACAGGGAGGTGTACCTTGAATGTCTAAGGGAAGCAGGGAAGGCTGTTGGGAGGGTGAAGACGCAGAAAGAAGAGAGTTTAGCACTGTCTGTAAACAAAGGGGATGAGGCATTTTATAGGAACATCAGTGAAAGAAGAAAACCCGGGGGGGGTGGATTGTGAGGCTCAAAGAGGAGAAGGGAGAATGTAAGGAGGGGGATCTGGACAAGGCAGAAATACTGAACAAATATTTCTGCTTAGTATTCACTAAGGATGGGGAGGGTCAAGCACCGCAGTTGGGTTGCAGAGGCAATGGGGGGGAGTGGACACCAGTCCATTCACAGTGGAGGGAGTTCTGAAAGAACTCACAAAGTTGAAGGTGGATAAGGCCATGGGGCCAGATGGCATCCACCTGAGGTTATTAAAGGAGCTGCGAAGGGAGCTAGCAGCGCCTCTGGTTGCCCTATTCACTTAACATGGGTGTCATTCCAGAGGACTGGAGGAGGGCACATGTAGTCCCACTGCACAAAAGCAACAGTAGGGAGGAGGCAGGGAACCATAGGCCAGTCAGTCTCACCTCAGTGGTGGGAAAGATCTTGGAGACACTGCTGAAAGAAAGAATAGTGGCACATATGGAATCCGGAAGTTCTCAGGATCTGAGGCAACACGGATTCACATCAGGAAGGTCATGTCAAATGAATCTAATAGATTTTTTTGATTGGGTGACTAGGGAAATAAATCAGGGATGGGCAGTAGACATAGCTGGCACAGGGTCATAATGTCGCAAGACATTATGCCGTATGGAAAATCGTGCTGCCAATACAGTGCGATATTGCCAAGTGACATAAGTCTTTTTTCTGTGGGGGCGCTGCACCCCCCACACACCCCATTACGGAGGGCTGTGTCCCCCAGACCTCCCCCACTAAAGATTCTTAACTCTGGGGGGGGTTTAACTCAGGGAGTGCACAATTTGCGGAAAAAAATAAAATGTCTATGACAGGGAATCAAACATGGTCCCAGACGCAGCACCTGAGTTCCTGCTGCTGTGGCTCAGTCCAGTGAGCCATGGCAGCTACTCTGCGGAACCCACTCCCAGCAGAGATCTTATCCTCTGCCTGGGAGTGTGCGAATGGTGCAATATTGCGTACAGCAGTATATGCGGTATTGCACCATTCGCTGTCATGGACAGCGTTGTTTCGGGTTAGCTATAATGTCGTACACTATTAAGCGTACAACATTATGACCCAGTAGGGACATAGTCTACCTAGTGTCACAAACGCACTCCGCAGGTCAGGCCCTCTGCTCCCACAGTGCCAACCTCCAAGCGCAATAGTATGAACAGGTAACAGACAGGGTAACCCTCCTGTCTGCTTTTGGGTTCGACTCACCTTTAGTCTCATGTTCTGGGGGGATTCGAACTGTGAACCTTATGTTAGCGTACCCAAATGTACAGGCTCAGATAATATTCTCTTCAGAGGGATGCAATATATCTTTTGCCTAAGGACACCTAACCAGGTATCCAAAATGAATCCTTAAAACTCTATAAGAGACCTTAGGTATATTCTTACCTTTTACCAAGCTTAGTAACACCATCAAGCCCTTGAACAGTGTTAGACTTAATATCCATTCAGCAATAACATACAAAAAATGACTGAAGAGACCCAGGCAGTACCTTAAGAAAATGTTAACTAAAAATTATAAAAACAGTAAGATAAAATACAGAACAAATATCAAAGAGCATCACAATCATGTAAAAGAAAAAAAAAGAAAACTACAAAACAAATTCCTACCACAATACATTTAGATCTTTTCTATCTAATGTATTACCTCTGTAAGTGCCTTTAAAGTTAAATCAGAGAACTGTGTCTCTCTAGAGTCCCAAAATGATATATCCTACATTTCAGTCACAAGTATCAGTTTAAACTCTGTCTCCACACCCCTTCTGTGAGTCATCTAGCTCCTCCTTTTAGAATATAAAATTACAAACATGATTCCCTACCAGGAGGTATTTTAAATAATGTCAACCTCAGCAAAAACCCATTTCACAAATTATGAATCTTTGATCAACCAGTTTCTTTGAGGTTTACAAACCTGCAGCCCTGTTTTCCCAAGGAGATCAAAGGGTTTTATGATGTTTTAACACATTGCTGTTATCAATAGGTTCCTCTAGGAAATCATAAAAGTTTATTAGACTTGTCCTCTGGCAGATGGCCAGAGCCTTAATTAAGAACAAACAGGAAACTCTAGGTTTCCCCTTTACTGGTCAGTTTCACACATCCTCTGGTCAGTTTACATATCCAGTAGCTTCACTGTAATCTGGGGGGGGGGCACACATGGAAGCGCAGACTGTCTTATGTGAAACAATCACATACTATATTTTTATTTTACAAATATCATACAATAATCATAACCAGCTGGCCAAGCATCACACTCCTCCCCACCTAGACTGAATTTGGGGGCTCTATCCCCTGCATGGGATGAGCTGCACAAGTCAGTTTATTCCTCATATAGATGTGACAAGCCATCTGTATTCAGAATGGTCGCTCCAGCCCTATGTAAGATCATCATGTCATACCCTTGCAAGGCAAGACTCCATCTTAATAGTCTACCATTAGTTTTTCCCATTTGTGTCAGCCAAACCGGGGGTTGTGGTCAGTTTGTACCTCAAAATACTGCCCACATAAGTATGACTCTAACTTCTTTAAGGCCCACACTATGGCAAGACACTCTTTTTCCACAGTAGGGTAAGCCTGCTCCCTGGGAAATAACTTTTTACTCAGGTATACTACGGGGTGATCGTTACCTTGGTTGGATGTCTGACTCAGTACTGCTTCAATACCCATGTCTGAGGCATCCGTCTGGACTATAAAGGGTCTGCTATAGTCAGGACTTGTCAATACAGGAACACTGCACAGTGCCTCCTTCAGTCTGGTAAAGGCTTTTTTGCAGGCTGGTTCCCAGGTAATTTTCTTAGGCATCTTTTTCTTTACCAGGTCAGATAGGGGAGTAGCCAGGGCACTGTAATTGGGTACAAATTTCCTATAGTACCCTACTGTCCCTAAAAAACTCCCGACCTGCTTCTACGTTTCTGGTCTGGGCCATGCCTTGACCACCTCTATTTTTACTTGGTTAGAAAGGAAATGTCCCCAGCCTGCAGCATGCCCGAGGTATGCCACTTCAGCCACGGCCACCTGGCACTTCTTAGCTTTGACAGTGAGCCCAGCCCTCTGTATCCTGCCCAGCACTTCCCTAAGGTGGGACAAGTGTTCCTCCCAGCTGGCACTACAGATGTCAATGTCATCCAGGTATGCCATGGTATACTCCTCAGCTCCATTTAACACCTGAATCACCAACCTTTGGAAAGAGGCCGGGGCGTTCTTCATTCCAAAAGGCATTACTTTAAATTCAAATAACCCTATCAGAGTGATGAAGGCCGACCTCTCCCTAGCTCTGGCAGTTAACTCTATCTGCCAATACTCCTTTGGCAGGTCAGTAGTCGTAAGGTATATCATCCCTCCCAACTTGTTCAGGAGTTCGTCCGTCCGGGGCAGCGGGTGGGCATCTTACTTCGTGACTATATTCAGTCCACAATAGTCCACACAAAAATGAGTTGAGACATCTGGCTTGGGCACAAGAACTATGGGTGAGGCCCAGGGGCTGTGGGATCTCTGATTCATCCCTAAATCCAGCATTTCCTCCACCTCCCTCCTAATGTCCTTTTGGACAGCCCCTGACACCCGATATGCTGTCTGCTGTATGGGTGTCTGTGTCCCTATCTCCACATCATGCGTTGCTAAGGGGTTTCGTCCAGGCTTGGTGTTAAACAATGGGGCAAAATCTGCTAAAACCTCCCTTACTTCCTGGATCTTGTCTGGGGACAGCTGGGGTGACAATTTAACTGCATCCACAGAGGACTCCTGCTTGTTTTCTTCCAGCAGGCCCAGAAGGGGGTCTCCTTCATCCGTCCCCTCCCCAGGACTACATACTGCAAACACCATGTCAACCCTATTAGCATATGGCTTCATCATGTTGACATGGTACATTCTTTCTGTATGTCTTCTGTCAGGTAACTCTATGATATAGTTCACTTCATTTACCTTTCTAACTATTTTGTACGGTCCTGCCCACTCAGCCTGCAGCTTATCTTTCCTGACCGGGATAAGGACCATGACTTCCTGACCCACCGTGTACGAGTGAGCTCTGGCTCTGCAGTCATACCACACTTTTTGTTTCTGTTGGGCAGCTGCCAGGCTGCTCTGGGCTGTCCCCCACAAGCTCCTTCAGCTTTTCCCTAAACCTAAGGATGTAATCCACTATGGGAGTGCCCTGGGTGGCATGCTTGCCTTCCCAGTCCTCCTGGATCAAGTCTAGGGGCCCATGTACCTGGCGTCCATATAAGAGCTAGAAGGGAGAAATCCCTGTCGACTCTTGGAGCACCTCCCTGTATGCCAACAACAGGCAGGGAAGGTATTTCTCCCAGTTCCTCCCATGCTGTTCAGCAAATGCTTGGAGCACTAACTTCAGGGTACCATTAATTCTTTCCACAAGTCCATTGGCTTGCAGGTGATAAGGTGTCGTGTGCCTCTGCACCACCCCACACTTCTCCCACAAACATTTCATCAGGTCAGACATGAAGGAACCTCCTCGATCAATGATAACCTCCTGTGGAAACCCAATACAGGAGAAAATCCCAAGTAAGGCATCTGCCACTTTGTCTGTCCTCGGTGAGGATAGGGTGACTGCCTCTGGATACCGGGTGGCATAATTCACCACAGTCAGGATGAACCTCTTCCTGGAGGAGCTGGGGGTATTTAAAGGTCCCACAATATCCATTCCCGTCCTCTGGAATGGCTCCTCCACTGTGGGCAATGGAATTAGGGCAGCTTGGGTTTTCTTACTTGCCTTCCCTATTTCTTGGCACCGGTGACAAGACCTGCAATACTCCTTCACCTGCTGGGTGAAGTTGGGCCAATAGAAGGCCAACTGCTGCATAGTCCACATGATTCCCAGATGACCAGACAAGGGAATATCATGTGCAATCTTGAGCAACTGCTCACGGTAACCCTGGGGAACGACAAGCTGCCTGCCTATCACCCCTCCCTCTGTCTTAGCATCCTGCATATACATCAGTCCATTGCCCCAATAAACTTTATGTTTCCCATCACCTCCCTGTGCTCCATCAGAGTCTGCCCAAGCCCTCAGCTTCTCTACACTAGGGTCACTTTTCTGAGCAGCTGCAAACTCCTTACACGTTCCCAAGGCATGGGACAGGTCCTCTTCAGTCTGTAAACTAGGGTCCCTAGCTCTAGCATCAGGGCACTCAGGATCACTACCATCCCTAACCCTCTGAAAGTGCGTCACCCCTCTTTCTTAGGAGTAGCCATCTGTAGCTGTTGGGTTAACTGCTATCGGGGAAATTTCTATACCCCTTTCATTAGTCTCCATCTCAGGAGACCCAGGCTGGGGAACCAGCCTCCCAGTGGTTTCCACAGTGGCTTCTATGAGGTCTGGGGAACTACAATTTCCCCTTCCCAGCTGGCTACGGGTAACTGCACACACCATCCCCTATTTGAGATTGTTGCCAAGGATGATGTCAACTGCTAACATTTTGGCTTCAGCCACCTATTGCACAGTTCCTCCTGTTTCACCCCAGTCTAGGAGAACACTAGCAAGTGGCAATGTTGTCTCATCCCCAGTGAACCTTTGTACAGTTACAAATCTATTGGGTATAAGCTGACCAGGCCCTATCAGATCCCCTTTTACCAACATCAGGGATGACCCTGTGTCTCTTAACCTTTTCTGTACACCATTCACAGTGACTGGGTGCATGTGTTTCCTCATGTTCACAGGCATGCTTCAAGGGACACACAAACAACCCACTTCTTTCCTAGCACTACTTTGTACACTATTTGTCCTTTTGGGACACTGTCTGACAATATGCCCAGTTTCTTTGCAAACCCAACGTTCATTTCTTTTCTCAGAAAAATATTTTCTTTGAAACCTGGGGCTAACTGGTTTTGGTGGAGGCAGTGAGGGTTTTAGCTGCCCTGAAGGTGCACTTTTCCTTTCTGCACTGCCATGCCTACCCCATTCGCTCTCAGAGTAGGTCTACTCTTGGCATAGTGGTCCAAGAGTTCAGCAGCCGCTTGCACTGTTTTGGGATCTTGATACTCCAACCAGGTTTTCAGCTTTGCTGGGCATACCCCAAAAAACTGTTCTAACGATATAGCATTTTCAATTTTATCTACAGAGTTTGCTTCAATTCCTTCCCACCAACGTTTTAAACACTGATGTTATTTTGTGGCTAGCTTCTCGTAGCTCATGTCAGGGCTTCTCCTGAGCCTACGGAATTTAGCTCTGTATGCTTCTGCAGTTAAATCAAACTTTTTTAAAAGTGCAGCTTTAAGTTTGCTGTAAGCATTTCTGTCCTCACTGTCCATTTGACCCAATGCATCCCCAGCTTTCCTGGTAAGTAGTGGGATAGCTGGAAGCTCCAGGACCCTCTAGGAATATTTGCCTGAATGCAAACTTTTTCAAATTAATTTAAAAAGGCATCCATATCCTCCCCCTCTTTAAATTTAGCTATCAATTTGGAATTTAATTTGTAACCCAGTCCTGTAGTTCCTGTTAAACCCAAGTCACTTACCTGCTCTGGTGCTGGTGGTTGGAGTCATAGCTTCTCCAGTTCATGTCGCCTCTGGTGCTCATGCTCTTACCAGTCAGCTTCTCACTGTTCTCACTCCCTCTTCTCTCTGGAACTCCAGCTCCATCCAACGCAACTCCATCTGCAGCCTGATGGCTTCTGGCTCCAGAATGCTGGTGACCTTCCTCTGCTGCTGCGGCCCTTGGCTTGCACTGGCCCTGCTGTCCTCCTCACTAGATCTAGTCACTGCACTGGCCGCTGGCCCCTCCATGCCCAAGGTTTGGTCCTTTACAGTCACAGTCTGTGACTCAATGCTCTGAGCATCTGCTGCCATTGGGGCATCCACGAGGTTCTGCTTGGTGGCTCTCCCCTCACGCAGGACTCGTCTCTCCTTGCACAACTGCTTCAGGTAGTCTGCAGTGTGTTCACTGTAGTTGGAAGCCATCTTCTTCCCTAACTATGGCTACTCTAATTTGCACTTTGAAAAAAAATAAAACAGGTAGGAACTTTGACTGTAAGTAAAGTGATATAGTTCTGTTTTATCTTTTAAAAATAAATCACTGCCTTAATTTTCAAATGAGCTGTACAGTATTAAGCTGACACACTGAACAGTTAAAGCTTGTGTTACCAAATTTTTTTGCACCAATACCAACCAAATCTGTCACAAATGCATTCCGCAGATCAGGCCCTCTGCTCCCACAGTGCCAACCTCAGAGCACAATAGTGTGAACAGGTAACAGACAGGGTAACCCTCCTGTTTGCTTTTGGGTCTGAATCACCTTTAGTCTCAAGTTCTGGAAGGATTCAAACTGTGAACCTTATGCTAGCGTACCCAAATTTGCAGGCTCAGATAATATTCTCTTCAGGGAGATGCAATATATCTTTGCCTAAGGGCACCTAACCAGGTATCCAAAATGAATCCTTAAAACTCTGTAAGAGACCTTAGGTATATTCTTACCTTTTACCAAGCTTAGTAACATCATCAAGCCCTTGAGCAGTGTCAGACTTAATATCCATTCAGCAATAACATACAAAAAAATGACTGAGGAGACCCAGGCAGTACCTTAAGAAAATGTTTACTAAAAATGGATAAAAACAGTAAGATAAAATATGGAACAAATATCAAAGAGCATCACAGTCATGTAAAAGAAAAAAAGGGAAAACTACAAAACAAATTTCTACCACAATACATTCAGATCTTTTCTATCTAATGTATTACCTCTTTAAGTGCCTTTAAAGTTAAATCAGAGAGCTGTGTCTCTCTAGAGTCCCAAAATGATATATCCTACATTTCAGTCACAAGTATCAGTTTAAACTCTGTCTCCACACCCCTTCTGTGAGTCATCTAGTTCCTCCTTTTAGAATATAAAATTACAAACATGATTCCCTACCAGGAGGTATTTTAAATAATGTGAACCTCAGCAAAAACCCATTTCCCAAATTATGGGTCTTTGATAATCCAGTTCCTTTGAGGTTTACAACCCTGCAGTCCTGTTTTCCCAAGGAGATCAAAGGGTTTTACGACATTTTAGCACATTGCTGTTATCAATAGGTTCCTCTAGGAAATCATAAAAGTTTATTAGACTTATCCTCTGGCAGATGGTCAGAGCCTTAATTAAGAACAGACAGGAAACTCTAGGTTTCCCTTTTACTGGTCAGTTTACATATCCTCTAGCTTCACTGAAACCAGGGTGGGGGGGCACCCATGGAAGCACAGGCTGTCTTATGTGAGACAATCATATGCTATCTTTTTATTTTACAAATATCATACAATACTCATAACCAGCTGGCCAAGCATCACACCTAGATTTCAACAAAGCCTACGACACCATCCCACATAGAAGGCTGAGTAACAAGATGGGTAGTCTGGGCGTGGGAGACAAGATGGTGAGCTGGGTTAGGATCTGGTTACTAGACAGGAGACAGAGGGTAGTGATAAACAGGGTACAATCTGGGAAGAGGAGGGTGACCAGTGGTGTACCACAGGGATCAGTACTAGGACCAGTCCTGTTCAATGTCTTCATTAGTGACATTGCAGAGGGGCTGGAAGGAAAGGCCTGCCTGCCGGTCTGTTTGCAGATGACATCAAGATCTGCAACAGGGTGGATACTCCAGAAGGGGTGCAGAAAATGAAGAGGGACCAGGAGAAGCTTGAAAGATGGTCAGAGATGTGGCAACTGAGGTTCAATGCAAAATAATGCACCTGGGTAGAGGGAACCCTGGGGAGAGCTACAGGTTGGGGAGAGTTGCTGACTGTCACCAAAGAGGAAAGGGACCTAAGGGTTATCATCTCTGATGACGTTAAGGTATCAAAGCAGTGCACAAAGGCAGCAGGGAGGGCCAGTGGCATGCTGGGGTACATAGGTAGGGTTATCACTAGCAGGAGGCAGGAGGTGGTGATGCCATTGTATAAAACATTGGTAAGGCCTCACCTGGAGTACTGTGTGCAGTTCTGGAGGCAACACCTGCACAAGGACATAGATAAGGTAAAGATTGTCCAGAGAAGGGCAACACAGATAGTGCAGGGCTTGCACCACAAAACATATGAGGACAGACTAAGGGACCAAAATATGTACTCATTGGAGGAGAGGAGAGGAGACAGCAGGGGGACATGACTGAAACTTTCAAGTATCTCAAGGGCATAAACAAGGTGCAGGTGGGGGACCTTTTCCAATGTAGGAAAAAGTACTAGAGGAAGGGGGCACAATATGAAATTGGAAGGGGTAGATTAAGAGGTAATGTGAGGCAGTTTTTCTACACAGAAAGGGTATTCAATGTTTGGAATAGTCTGCCACTGGAGGTAGTGGGGGCAAGCACAGTGGAGGGGTTTAAGCATGCCTGGGACTGGCACAAGGGAAGCTTGAGAGGGGAGGGAGTGATGAAAAACCATTGATCACATAGGGTCAGTGGCCACATACAATGTATAGGGCCTACAGGCAGACTGGATGGGGTTAGCAGTCCTTATCTGCTGACAATTTCTATGTTTCTATGTTTTTAGTGTCATTAGAGTTTTTAGCTATGTCATGCATGTTATATACAGTAACCCTCTCTTCCTGACTAAGCCCATCTACACAATGTAATAATGGGGGTAAGCCATCATCTTTCATGCCAGTCTAGAATTTAACAGTTTGGCTTTTGATGGCAGCTTTGTCTGCCTGGTTCCAGATGGACATGCTGGTCCTGAAGAGATTGGAAACCATGACAGTGGCACCGGTGATATCAGCAGTAGTACGTCTGCTGCGTTTCTTGGTTTTGGGATTTTGTCATGCGCAAAATACACCCATGTGTTCAGTAGTATGTGTCCCTGCTGCTGGATCTTGAGTATGTATCTGGTATGCTGCAAGAATGTCCAGTAACATGGTACTATGAAACCTAGATGTGTTTGTTTTGGAACACCAACCAAATTTGTCCATGTTCCAGTGTGAAAGGTTAAAAATAACTGGGACGTGCATGAATTACACATTGTTCACAAGTGTACCTTGGAGTGAAGTGGCAGCCAGGCCACTAGTTGGTCCTGGGTCCTGGTTCCTGGATGGGGTGCTCTGTGAGTTCTGCTTCAGTAGGGGGAACAACTGATAAAAACCTGGTAGCTGTAACAATGTAATGATGTGTGCAAAAGTCTCTGGCAGAGTCTTCTGGAAATTTTGTCACAAAAGGTTGGATTAATCAGTGCAGTGAGGTTGCATAAACCTGTGTGTTTATAGTTAGCCTGAAGTATAGACAGGGTACCATTAGGTGCAATTCTAGTGTTGGGCCAACCTTGGAAAGTGCCTTTGGAGAGACGGGCAATGGGGATTTGTTGTCCATTGCTATCAGTTTGCCATTCAGTTTGGAGTGACAATTTGTCCGGTGCCACGACCATGCCTTCCTGAACAGTAAACAGTTTGCTGGGAACATCTGTGCTGACTCTTTCAGGTATGGTGGTGGGCACATTATGTGGGAGTAGGTAGTGGTTGTCTGCTGGTTGTAGATGTTGAAAGAGCTGCCTGAGACGTGTGCTGGCATTGGGATTATGATCTGTATCCTTTGAATGGATAATGGGAAATATTCCTGTCATGAGGAATAGTAGCAAGATAGCCATCTTGCGGGTATACCTGTAAGGAAGAAAGAAAATGGTCAGGTACAATTGCACCCAATGGGGTTAGGAAAAGTAACCAGTCTCCTTTCTACAGTTTCATCTGCTTGGCATGTAGCCACTTATCTCTGGTCTTCTTCAAATGAGTGAGTCTGACTTCATAGACTGAGGGGCTCAATTTGCTGATAATGGGGTAGGGTTCTTCCCATTTGTGGGTGAAGAAGTGTGTAGGATGTAAAAATCTGAGTGCCATTACTTGGTCTCCAACTTGCCAGTCCACTTCTTTTGCCTGTTTGTCAAAATGGACCTTGGATGAGAAGACGTATCTCTCAGTAGCTCTGTCTGGGTGAATATATTTGGGATATTTAATCAAAATTTAAGTTGCCTCAGACCCTGAGCTATAGCAGAAGATACACAGTACTCTATTCTGAATCGTCTGATACTAAATATCATTATGGGGAAGATGCACAGAAACGTTCCTGTAGGATCTAAACCTCAGATGCCTGTAGTCTCACAGGCCTCAGCTTCTGTCTCCATGCCTCCCGACCTGACTGCTGAACCTCCATGGAAGGCACTGCAAATTTCTATGCAGGCCATGGATTCAAAAGTGGAGACCTTGTTACAGCATTCCGACAAGCAGGATTTAAAAATAGACTCTGCCTTAAAAACAGCTTCATCAGCCAAAAGCTGTGCGACGCAAGCCATGGCCACATTGGCGAAGCTGGTTCAGGAGAATAACCAGCTCCTCTACAGATTGGAGGCTCTCAAAAATGCTAATTGGGCCACAAATGTTCGATTAGTTGGCCTCCCAAAAGGGACTGAAGATCCAGACTTGATGACTTTTCTCAGAAAGTGGCTACTGTGAGATTTGCATCTGCAACTGGATCTGGGGACTAAATTTACCACGGCCTATAGAATTGCGCAAATCTGCAGATGTCCAGAGGGACCTACCTCATAGTGTAATGTTGGTCACCAACAGTGCAGCTTCCAAACAGAAGATCTTGAGAGCTGCCAGGTCCACGGATTCCTTGCATTTTGAGGGACACACGGTGCACATTTTCCCGGATCTGGCCTACGCCACCAGCACCCGCTGCAAGAAATTTGAGAGGGTTAGGGCCTGCCTGAAAAGTCTCAGCGTGGCACACTCCCTTTTAATGCCAGCCCATCTCCGTATCTATTACGGAGGGCACACTATCCAGTTTAATGACCCTGGGGAGGCCAGCAAGTGGGTGGGGAAGAGACAGGCCGAGTTTGAAGCCACTTGGGGACAAGCTTTGACGGATGAAGATTCGGAGGATGAAACGGACACTTGATTGGGACTCTGTTTTAAAGGTTTTTCCTCTACTCAACTTAAATTGGACTGCAGGAATGTTTTAGAGTTTAAACAATGCATAGCATAAAGCTCTTTGATATTTTTTAGGATGTTTCTCATGCTAACGTTCCTCCTGCCTAATGTGTTTTACTCCTGCAGGTGAAGTTTTTGCATTATATATTGCAGTAAGGTTGCTTTCAAAATCTAAATACTGTATTTAGTTTGGGGTTCAAGATAATGTGGCATGCCCTTTTTAGATTGTACTGTCCGATGACAGGGCTCCTGAGAAGAATGCTATTTTTTTCTTGAATAATGTTTGGAGGCAAAGGTCAAATCAACACTGGATGCTGAATTCAGCATGTTTGGTAATCATTTATGACTTGGACTGACCGCATACTCGTATGGAGTGTAGCTATTATTTACAAATGTTAAGGACTTTTTTTTAATAAGGATTACCCCCATATCCGTAACCAGTGTATTTAGACAGATGTTCCTCTTACCATTTGATGGTTTTTGTGATGCTATCAAATGTGTTATCAGTGACATTGTGCAGGACCTAGAAGGCAGAGTTTCACTGTTTGCTGATGACACAAAGCTCTGTAACAGAGTAGACACACTAGAGGGTGTAGACAGAATGAGAAGGGACCTGCAGAAACTTGAAGAATGGTCTGGGGTTTGGCAGTTAAAATTCAATGCAAAGAAGTGAAATGCATATGGGACACAAAAACCCTGGCACAATATATCAGTTGGGGGGTGAGGATATAGCATGCACCAAGCAGGAAAGGGTTCTTGGGGTTATCATCTCTGATGACCTCAAGGTAGGGATACAGTGTGACAAGACAGAAGGTAAAGCAAATAGGATGCTGGGATGCATAGGCAGGGGAATCACCAGCAAGAAAAGGGAGGTCATAATTCCACTATACAAGACACTAGCGAGGCCCCACCTGCAGTACAGTGTACAGTTCTGGAGACCTTACCTATGTAAGGACATAGACAGGGTAGAGAAGGTACAGAGGAGGGCAACAAAGATGGTGCATGGATTGCATCACAAGTCCTATGAGGACAGGTTGAAGGAACTGAACATGTACTCCCTGGAGGAGAGGAGGGAGAGAGGGGATATGATAGAGACATACAAGTATCTTACAGGGAGGAAAAGGATGCAGGAATACACTATTTTTAAGAGAAAAAGATGTTCCAGGACTAGAGGGCATGGGATGAAGTTGGAGGGAGGACGATTCAGAGGAAACGTGAGGAAGAATTTCTTCACAGAACAGGTGGTGGACAAGTGGAACACCCTGCCAGAGGAAGTGGTGGGGGCTGAAACAATCATGGGATTTAAGAATGCATGGGATAGACATAAAGAAATTCTGGAGGTCAGGGTTAAGGGGCAACAGACTTCTAGGAAAACATAAACTGAACTTACAAGCTCAAATGGGCAGACTGGGTGGGCCATAGGCCCTTATCTGCTGACACTGTCTATGTATCTATGTGAAGTCTGATATATGGTATTGTTACTGTACAGTATGTTTATTTGATATCTAATAAACAGAAAGTACTGGAAAAAAATGGACCTTGGATTGTTGCTGGGCTTTTCCCATGTGGTGTGCTGCATACAGATGGGTCTGGATAATGTCTTGTCTAAGTTTAATAACATAAGTGTCTACGGACACTCTGTCTGCAGTAAGTGTGTTCAGATCAATCAGCAGGTGCTCAGGTAGTCTCATGGTTCTACCAGTCATAACCTCAAATGGGGTACACTGGATAGTGGATACAGGAGTGCCCCTAATTGCCATAAGGAGTAAAGACAATAGGGAATCCCAGTCCTTGGGATTGTCCTCAATGAATTTGGATAACTTCTACCTGGCCTGAAGAATGAGGGTGAGAAGGAATGTGAAAATTCTGGTGTATACCGAGAAGTTTGAGTGTTTTTGCCTCAACTCACCTGTAAAGCTAGTTCCTTGATCGCAGTCTACCTTGTGAGGTAGGCCTCACCTGGAAAACAATTGTTCTACCAGGATTTTTGTGGTTGTCTTTGCTATGCAGTTACAGCTGGGAAAAGCCTCAACCCATTTCGAGAACAAATCAGTGATTACTAAGGCATATATGTTGTTTCTGCTTGTATTGGTCAATGGCCCAATGAAATCAATTTGAATTGTATGCCAGGGGCCAGATTGTCTCTGGGAGAGTCATTTAGCATTTCATTTAGCATTTCATTTGGTTGGGATTGGATTGTTTTGTACATGGATCAGACAGTTATCAATGTAATGGTGGACCTCTGTGGTCATACCAGGCCACCAACCCACAGTTTTCAGTCTTTTGATGGTGTTATCCACCCCCTGGTGTCCACCAGTTGGGGTGTCATGTACCTGATGGATAAACTCAGACTGCAGTGATGTTGGAACCACCCACAATCTGCAGTTTAGCTTCTCAGACTGGTACCATACCAGTTTGTTGTCTTGTGACAGATGCTGCTTTGCAGCATGTCTCTTGTAGGAGTTGTTGGTCGGTAACTTTTTTTCAGTCCCTTTGTCTAGGAACCTGAACACTTATTTTACCTGTGGATCAGATTTTTGTGCTCTTGATAGATCCAATGGGACAAATATCTCATTGTCCTTTTTGGTGGCTGCAATGTGTATTGCTGCCATGGCAATGGGATGAGACATCATCCAAGTATCTCCCCCTCGAGCACCATCCTTAGCAAGGGTGTCTGCTCATTCATTAAACTTGTGATAGGGTTCTGACTTAGACTGAGCCTTCACTTTGTGAATGTACAGCTTGTGTTTAAACTGTTGGACCAAAGTGTCAATGTATACAAAGAGGTCTTTGTAATTAACAGGTGTGCCATCAGAAGAGGTGAATGAATTTCTTTGCCAGAAAAGTAGGAATTCTGTCATGATGGTATCTGCGGTACCATGGTGTAAAAGTTTGAGAGCACAGGCCACAGCTTCCAATTCAGCATACTGGGAAGATGTAACAATGCAGCGCCTGGAGACTTGCACAGTGTTACCATTGGGATATTGGATCAGCACTCCTATACCAGTCACTTGTGTTCCCTCAGGGTATGAGGCTGAGCCATCACTAAAAATGTGACACAGAGAAGTGTCAGATAAGTGTTGTGGTGTGGCTGGAAGAGAGGGTCCTGGATCAGGCAAATCAGGAGGCTGAAGTTCACAATCATGGGGTGCTCCTGTGTACAGGAGACCATGGGCCAGAATGGAAGGCATCTTGGAAGTGTGGACCTGAATATCTCAATCCTGCAAAAGAAGAGACCAATGAGTTAGCCTGGTGCTTGAAACTGATCCATCATTCACTCTATCTGATAACAAAAAGTTTGTTGGAGTGTGATTGGTGTGTAATACAATGGGTGAATACCCTATGATGTACAAAAAGTGTTTGACAGCCCAGTAGGTAGCCAAAAGGCTTCTTTCACAGAGATTGTACTTCATTTGGTGAGAACATCTGTGAGGCATAGGCAATGGGCCTGAGGGTCCCATTAACCTTTTGAGCCAGCGCTGCTGACATGGCAATGTCAGAGGTAACAGTTCCAAATGGAAAGGCAGTGTTGGGTTTGGATTGACCAAAGCTGGAGCACAGGCCAAAGATTGTTTCAGCAGGGTCACTGCATTGGTGTGAACAGGACCCCATATCCATGGGACGTCCTTCTTGAGTAGCTCGTACAGAGGGGTGGCCTTTTGTGCAAAATCACAGATGAAGTCCCTGGAATAGCTGACCATTCCAAGGAAACGTCTGAGTGTAGCCACACTGGTAGGCAGTGACAGGTCTTATAGGTCTTGAATCTTGTTCAAGGCAAGGATGCGGCCTGATTCAGTGATACGCAGGCCCAGGAAGATTACTTCCTTACTGCAAAGTTGTATTTTATCAGGGTTGCACTTGAGGCCTACTCTCTGTAAGAGAGTCAGAAGTTTGTCAACGAGTTCGAAGTGCTTCTCCTTGGTGGTGGTGGCTAGAAGTAAGTCACCCACATATTGTAGAAGTCATTGGGGTGTAGAGAAATCCTATAAGGCATCCTTCATGTGGAGATGAAAGTGTGAGGGGCTATTATGGAAGCCCTGAGGGAGACAAGTCCAGGTATACTGGCATCCCTCAACGGTGAAAGCAAACTTGTACTGGCTATTATGTTACAATGGAAGTAACCAAAACCTGCTGGAGATGTCAAGGGCACTAAACAAGGTGTAGTCTGATGTTAGCAGTTTGAGCACGTCAGGTGCTGATGCTATTGGAGGTGATCAGCTAGGAGTGACTTGATTAAGTCTCCCATAATCAATAGTTAGTCTCCAAGAGTTGTTGGGTTTCTTAACAGGTCATATCAGTGTGTTAAGGGTTGAGACACATGGTCTAATGACTCTTTGTTGGAGGAGTGACTTAATGGTTTCTCTGAGTGATGGTAATGCTTCTGCAGGAAAAGGATACTGTCTTTGTCTGATAGGCATGGATCTAGGATTTTGATGCTAGTTTGCATGCTCCCAGAGTCATGTTTGTGTTTGGCAAAAAGTCAAGATGTTTCTGTAAAATGGGCAAGAATTCTTTGAAAAACTCATGGTTTTAGAGTAGTGCAATAACATCATACTCCTTGTTGTTAGCTGAGATTGCAGCAACATGTCAGGAATCATGACAGCATGTTATTGTACCTTGATCTGGATCAAAACCCTATTGGCTAGATCTACTACACAGCTGTGTAGTGCTAGGAAGTCAATTCCTAAAATGCTGGGGTGATGACATACTGTAATACCATGAGGTCAAAAATTAAACCCATGGTAAGGATCCCCAATACCACTGGAAGTACAATAGAGTGGTAGGTAATCAGTGTAGTGCCATCTACACCTTGGGCATTGGTCCTCCATCTGGTGGACCAAGATGAAGAGGAAGGGTCTTCATCATGTAATACAGAGATGGCTGTGCCTGTATCCAAAAGTACAACAAGTTGGTGACCCCTGATTGTGGCCTTGGTACAAGGTTGTCCGTTAGTATCAATGGTAATTTTATTGACAATGTGGACTGGGGCCTGTAATAATCAATCTGAACTATCATTGTCTATTAAGTCATCTGGTGGCTGCTGGACCCATAGGCCTGCGGTGTCCCACTGGGCCTCTTCCAGGTCCTGGATGGGATACAGGTGTTCCTGTGTGATAGTGGCTGCAACTGACAGTGGGTTGGAAATCAGGCCTGGTGCAGCTTGGCCAGAGGAGGCTCCTGTGTCTCCTTGGCCTAGTGCAGGCAGGGCCGTGGGTGCAAGTACCACTACGGCCTGTTTGGGGATAGACTTGGCCACGGACTGGACCTTCCCAAAGAGTTTATGGAGGGTTTTGTTTTCCTACACTACCTGTAAGTAGGAAGGGCCTATATGGTAATTCCCGTTGCCCTGATTACTGTTTTGGTTGGAGTTGTTCCCATTCTGCCTATTTCTGTTTTTATTTCATTGACCCCCCCCCGAGGGGAGTTGTCTGTTATCAGAGGCAGTGGCCTTCCCATTCTGGGCCTTGCCTTTCACAGTGTAGTGGGTCACAGGCTCGCTGGTGTGTTGCACCGTGGCCACCTTGGGTTTCAAGCAGGAGCTGAGATCCCACAGGTAGAGCTGAAAACTTGTTCCAGTCTCATGACGATATCCTCAAAATTTTCTGTGTGGGGCAATATCACTGGTTCGACCTTGCCACAGACTGCTGGAATTCAGTTCTGGATAAACCAGGATTTGAACTCGATTTGGTCCTGGTTGGCTCCTTCCTCTGAGAGGATTTTGTCGATGCAGTATGCTAACCATAACTGCTGGTGATTTTACATTGGGCTTTCTTTGGCATACCGCATAATAGCATAGGCCAGCATGATGCCAACTACACCAGGAGAACGAGCGGAAATGAGGGCTGTGGCAACGTCATCGAAATTTGTATTTATGAGTCACTGGGTTTCTTCTGGAAGTTTTCCCCAGAGGGTGAGGTTGGCAGTTTGTCAGAGAATCTGGACTTGATAGTCCGCAGGGAGACTAAGCACTTCACACTTAGAACGGATCTTTTCCAAATGACAGCTGAGGCTGTCACTCGGGCCCATGCGGCCTATACTGTCAGCGGTTTGCTGAACGGAGTAGGCCGACTGGAGAGGATGGTTTACAACCATTCATTGTTGGTCAGATAATGGGGGAAATACATGTGCACCAAGAAAGACGGCCTCTGCTGTGTCGTTGGCCACAGTACGGAACAACAGCTCATGGGTTGCTGCTTCTTTCAGCATGTCTTGCATGTGTTCCCAAAAGAGGGTTTGCTGTTCCTCTGTCATGCAGGACTTGGAGATTGCTGTCTCAATCATAGGATTGATTTCTGATTTGTCTTCCTTTTTTAGGACAGCAATGAGTGGAGAACATGTCCACCCCCCCACACTGTCATGGGGTTGCCATCTTGGTGATGCACATGTGAGTCACCATGTTGTAAGTGATGTTGGGGAATGCCATCTTGTGAGTCGCGTACATGGGGGTCACCATTTTGAGGGTGGTACTAGGTGCTGCCATCTTGGATGCATTTGTCATCTGTATCATCACCGGATGACACAATGTCATTGGGTGTATAATGGACTCTATCTGTTGGTTTGACATGACCAGCCAACACCTCTCTTTGATGGCGTAGCTTCGCCATCTTGGCTGTACATTGCATAAGACTAACTTTAGCATTGCTCTATCCTATACCTGTAGTAATCTCTTCCTGTAACACTCTATATGCAGCGCTGAGTTTGCAATTGTCCCTAAGCTCCCTGTCCAATTCACCGCTTACCCTTTTCAGATCCCTTCGCAACTCCTCATACTCATCTCGTAACGTCTCGTTTGTTTCACTCAACAAATCATTCATCTGCAATACTGTATATGCCTCTTATCCTGCTTCAACCTGTCACAGTCCCCCCTCAACATACATAACTCTTGTTCATTATGCTGTACAGCACAATGCAAAAGTGTCTCATTCTTACAGCGCAGAGTTTGGAGTTCTTCATCCATTTTCTGCTGTCTTTTTGATCATTCCAGTAGCCTGCAAGCCCAATTCTTTTTTTAGATCTGAGTTTTGCAGTTTAAGGGAATGAAACCTCAATTTGGATGCTTCTAAAGCAGCGAATAGGGCCGTGACCAACAGACCCTGGTGGGTGCGTTTCTTAGCCATTTGTCACGTCTCCAAGTACTGGGTGGAGATCCCTACCGGGTTGTCTGATAGTTTCACATCCAGCGCAAAGTCGCTTCAGCCACCATGGGAGGCAAGAAAGTTCGAGACATCAAGTCTCAAATCTACACAGATATTAGACATGGTAGGGAAACTCAAAATAACCCATCAGTGGTGCTCCGTTGTGTATCGATTCACATTGTTTAAACCAAAGAACGGTCGGGCGTCTGTACTCCACAATCCTACAATTCAAAACTACTGTGGAGCAAGACGAGAAATAGTCATTCTTGCCCGGTGTGCAGCCAGATTTTGGAGGGTGCTACACAGTGTACAGACCGGTGAGAGTGAATCTTCTTACAACCAGTCCAAATGCCACATGCATTGTGAATCACTGTGAACTCTGCTGACCATCTTCTCACAGTCACCAAAAATGTAGAGGATTATTACCTCTCAGGTCTTGTTGGTCAGAGGCTAACAGAAGAGACTATAGACAAATGGCATCAGTGAGTAATAAACAGGTTTATTACATAAAATCAGAACAAAGCCCTACATGGAATCTTACCTAGATACTGGGAGCCAGAGTATTCCCTATACCCCAGGATATAAAGATGGACTTGGAGCAAAAATGACTGACAACAGTTTTATACTATAGATAATTACTATAGCAACACATTCCACTTATGCACATTAGACGTACAAACAAGCCTTATTGGCTAAAATGCTAGGTGGCTTCTCGGTATCAAAGATATACATTTGTAGTAAGGTCAGTTAAAATTGTGAATACGAAGGATTCTTCCAAATCATAGAAAACAAGTGTGGTGTTACATAAATCTGCATGGTGGCAGTGTAGGCATACATAAGACTTCTCAGAAGATCAGAATATGTGTTAGAATCAGAACATAGTAATACATTATTAGTACATTGCATATATCTTTCCCATGAATCATAACAATAATCTCATAGATTGTTTCTGATACCTTACTCTTATATGGTAGGTACCCACGCCCTAATAGATTAGTACTGATTATAGCTCATATTATAGATAATACTATGGATGCTGTCAGGGGTGTACTGTAGGTTTCCAATATAGGTTAGGGGACCAGGCCTAACACCGGTGATGCAACCAACATCCCATTCCTTAAGAGAGAACACCTTGCTTCGTTGTGTCAACTTTTGGCTGATTTTGTCCTTCCAGCCACTTGGAATGGGTGATTCCCCAGACTCAGACATATTCAGTGACACCTCACCATCTTCTCCACTTGGGCACTTGGAAAGCATGATAGCAGTATCGGCACAGTAGACTTTGGCCAAGGTACACCCTCAGTTAACTCGGACATCTCGATCGGTGACACTATGAATCTGAACTACCACTTTCCGAGCATGAGCATGGACAGGAAGCACATTGGATTTAACTAGGAGTTCTTCAGGCAGCTTTTCTTCCTCAGGGAATCCAGCATTAGTATTTTATTGTTCACATCTTTGAACAAGTGGACCTCTCCACTGACGCTACACTGTGCGTTTGGGGGAAGAATGAGAGGTGAGGAGTCTTTTAAATCCCACAAGTTCATCTTTGTCACCTTTGGTGGGGTGCATCTGCATCTTGTACACCCTCTGCACCATGGCATGAATATATAGAGCTTCCCCAGTCTTTTGTGATTGCCTTTCTTGACACATCTGGGCAAGGCAGCTGAACATATGCATGTTAGTGCCAATTAATACTGGAATCCCATTGTACAGGATAGAGGAGGGACATACTAGGGCTATGATTTCCAGAGGATCTCCTACACCCACCACAGAAGATGGAAAGGAAAGCCACACTGGCAGAAAACCAAGATAAGGATACAATTTGCTTTGATAAACCTGACCAGGTGAAGCGTGAGTACTTTTCTCTATCCACCATTGTGATTCCTTGTTCTTGCTGCAATAAACTTGTATCAGTCTCTGACATACATTGGATGTAGAGGTCAGTTTTTGTTCAAGCTGTTGGTGAGTTCTGTGACTTATTTAACTGAGTATTTGTTTCAGTCATGCTGAACCAAGTCCACCAGTTTGCCTGTTCTGAACAATACTAAGCTCTTAAATAGAGTGGACTCACAAAATGGGGCAGACAACATGAAAGCTGACTAAAAAGTTGGAGAAATGGTCTGAGGTCTGCAGACTGAAATTTGGTGCCAAAACATGTAGGTAATGCACCTGGATAGGAGGAACCCAAGAAATAAGTATACACTGGGAGGACACCAACTTGAAGAAACACAGAAAGAGTGAGATCTAGCATAAGTGATTACTGATGACTTAAAGGTAGGAAAACAGTGTGAAGGCAGCACAGAAAGCAAATGGCATCCTCGGCTGTATTAGTAGGGGCATTACTAGTAGGAAGTGGGAAGTGATCATGCTGCTCTACAGGTCCTTGGTTAGGCTGCACTTGGAGTACTGTGGTTGGTTCTGTAGACCGCACCTCAAAATGGACATTGACTGTTTGGATACGGTTAGAAGAGCTACTAAAATGGTGCAGGGTCTACACCACAAAACATAAGAGGTACGACTCAGGGAGCTAAATTTATACTCCCCCGAGCAAAGAAGAAACAGAGGGGACCTTATAGAAACTTTTAAGTATGTGAAGGGGTTAAGCACAACTCAAGCAGGTAATCTATTTCAGCACAACACAATGGCACGTACAAGAGGCCGTGATTTGAGGTTGGTGGGAGGCAGGTTTAAAAGCAACCTCAGGAAGTAGTTCTTTATGGAGAGAGAGTGGTGGAACCTTGGAATAGCCTGCCCAAGGATGTGGTAGCATCAAAGACGATTAGAGATTTCAAACTAAATTTAAGTTGCAGGCAACGTAAGAGGGGTAGTCTTTTTGGGCAGACTAGATGGATCACATGGTCCCCATCTGCCAACATTTTTCTTATGTTCTTATGTAGAGCAGCTCTCTACTGTTTCTGCTGATCGATTTATCACTTAATTCCCATACGTGCAGTCCATTGAGGGTTGTAGTGGATGGTCAGATAAGTGCTGATTGTACCAATCCTTGAATATTATCATGACTTGGGACCCGCTGCCTAACATGGCTTGGGTCGGGTTGCCATCTACATGTACAGTAGTCTCCATAGAAGGTCCCACCATTTCTGCACAATCAGGAGGAGCCTTGATTTTTGGATGGGTGACCGCAGACTTGGCTATGTAAGGCTTGTATGGAGGTTTGGACTGAGGTTTTATATTGTTTTGTCTGACTTGGTTGAGCAGCTTTGCTGTCACTCTCCTCAAATCTTCAGGGGTTCAACATATTCTCTTGGTGTGCAGAAGACATTTGGTCTGGGGTTAGGAGGTCGAGCAGGTTCTTCCACCTGTTTGCTGCTATTGTAAGTACCTGTTTTATGGCTATCTTTGGGCCGGGGCTCAGGTTCAGTTTCACTGGACCTTCTCCAGGATGAAGACTGGCGGGGCGACTAGGCAAGGTCCTTTACCAAGGCTCTGAATTCGTCATCTCTTTCAGCATGTTACCATTTGACTCTCCACTAGGGACTTGAACACTGGCTCCTTTCACAGTGGGTTGGGAATCACTAATGGCTTCAGCAGCATTAGCTTAAACAGTCTGATCTTTAACCATGTCCAAAGCAGTTTGGGCAGTAGCTTTCATTTCCCTCAGTTCCTTCAATAAATCTGTAAGCTGCTGGGTGTTGAGAGTAGTTTCTTTGTCAGCGAGCTTTTCAGGGGCTGAGACCACTCAGGCAGCACCCACATAAGGATCCTAGAACCCTTCCTCATTCTCAGCCCCTCTAATCTCTTTAATAAGCCAGCAATATGCAGAAGGATCATCTTTACAATCAAGGTAAAGTTACCTTGCAGGTAGATCCCAACAGGTAAAAATCTGTGACAAATTATCCTCTAGTTAACTGGTTCTCTCTGGGGTCTCTCAAGTGTCCATTTTGGGCTCCTTATTGTTCAGCATTTTCCTTAACTCTGTACCTTAAGCCTGCCCTGGTGATCTACTCCTATAAATGGATGATGTGGTGTTATTCGCCAGTAATCCAGACCCTCAGGCCTTAACCCATACTCTTCAAATTAATTTCTCAGCAGTAGAGGATTGGTTCACATGACACAAATTGGTCATGAACTATAAAAAAATGAAGACCATGCTCTTTGCTAACCCACATAACAGACTTAAATCATCTAAAGCTTATACTCAGCTGTCTGAATGCCCCCATAGAACAAGTTCAGACCTGTAAGTACCTCAATATTACCCTCAACAGTACCCTGTCCTTCTTGGATCCTTATAAGCATAGTCTCTAAAGTGGTTAACAGTAGGCTACGGATCCTCTATAGGCATAAACACTGCATGCCCAAAGAGGCCCTCAAGCTGCAGTCACAAGCTCCATTCTCTCCATAGTGGACTGTGGACTAATCATCTATGGCGCAGCCACCAACATGGCACTAAAAAGAGTCCACATTGCCTTAAACAAAGCCTGTCGCCTGATCTCAGGTGCATACAGCAGGATGAATACATGTGACCTTTATTCCAGGACAAACTGGCTCAGCCTCAGTGATAGGATTAAGTACCACACCTGCCTATATGGGAAGAAAATTAGTTTGGGCCTTACACCTCCCAACTCCCAGTTCCTGCTAACCCATGACACTAGCTCACGTATCACCAGGAAGGTATCTAACCTCGCCTTCCATGTTCCCTTTCCCGGAACAAATCAAGCCCATCGATCCTTTAGCTACTGGGTTCTCAGTTGGCTAAATGACCTTCCAACTGGTATCCTTGATGTACCCACACTTGATACTTTCAAGTACCTCCTGAGAAAACACCTTGTTGCGCTTAGCCACTGTGACTGCTCTTCTTAGCCCCCTACTAACCCCCCTCCTCTCTCATCCCCATCCTCATTATCTTTTCACCCTCCCTTTTCCTTTCAGCAACCTGACTGCTCTTACTTGTCCTCCTTCCCTCTCCCGCTTCCCCCCTGTCTGTCTTTCTACAACCTTGACTGCTCATACCTGTCCTCCATCACTTTTCCTACCTCCCATCCATCTGGGTGTTTCTCGTCCCTCTCCTACTCTTTTATCCAAAGATCTTTTGTCTTGCCTCCCCTTCTCTCTTTCTGACTAAGCCTACCCTAGGCTGACCTCACCTTAGCCAACAAAGCCACCACTGGCTGCATCGTTAACCTGTAGTACCTGCTAGTATCACAAAGGTCTTCTATTATGTTTACATGCTTGTAATATCTTGTTTATATTTCATAGATTTCATAGATTAAATCAAGCTTATAGTAGACTTACATCCATAATGCTTGCCATTTGTAAAGGAGTAATCTAAATTGAAATTTATATCTGACCCCCAAATTTAACCTCATTACTCATAACGTATCTAAATTATATTTAAAACATTCATATCTTTACTTGCAATTACTTCCACTGGTAGTGCATTCCAAGCTGTAATCGCCGTTTGACTGAACCAGTTTGTTCTAAGTAGTAGGTTCCATTTCTCTAGGTAGAGTTGCTTGGAATGTTTCCTGCTGCTAACTCTGCTTTAGTTGAAAACTAGACCTAGCTCAGTTCTAAGGATATTATCATCCATTGCTCTGAATAGTATGCACAAGTACCCCTAGTGCCTTCTATATTGCATGAATGAAGGTTGAGTGTTATCAGTCTTTCCTGATAAGATATCCCTTTTGGTCCAATAATAGCCTGGTCATTCTTAGCTGTACCGCCCGATATGCCATATCTTCCCTTATTATATGGGACCAAATCTGGACACAATGGTCAGATGAGGGTCTGACCAGTGCTACCTACAGGAGAGCATTACTTCCTTAGCTCGACTAGAAATATGCCCGAGGATACAATTCAGTATTTGGTTGGCCTTTTCACTTGGTCCCTACAGTGTATATTAAATTTAAGGTCAGGGCTTATGGTCATGCCAAGATCTTTTTCGTGATGTGTTTCAGTTAGATGTTCATTATTTAAGAAATACTTGCACTGTTTGTTATGAGAACCTAAATGCATGATTTTACACTTGCTAATGTTCAAAGCCAGTTTGCTATGCTCAGTCCACGAAAAATACAGTCCAAAACTTTTTGCAGTGCAGGGTACTGTCTATCCCATTCACCAGTGCTCCCAAAAGACAGTCATCTGCAAATTTTGACAACCAAATATTTAGTGAATCCAATTGCAATGAGAAATATATATATTAAAAGTATAGGACCCAGGACCGAACCTGGGCACCATTAACTCACCACTCTCTGTTGACGCTCTTCCAACCAGTTGGCAAGCTGATATTACTGCTCAATTAAGATTTCCCTAATGTTTTAATTATATATATATATATATATATATATATATATATATACCTGTATTAACCTCACCTAGTCTCTACAATCATGTATGCTCTTTGCAGCCGCCTCCTGAAACTTTTTGTATATCTGCATATGTATTCTGTTTTGTTTTGACTGGTGTGGACTATCTTGTTTATATATAACAAGATGTATCTTGTTTATATATACCTGTATTAACCTTACCTAGTCTCTGCAATCATGCATGTTCATTTCAACTGCTTCCTGAAAATTTTTGTCTGTCTGTATATGTATTCTGTATTGTCTTGACTGACATGGAACCTGTGTGAAAGAGTCTCTGACTCACAGGTATTTGTAATCTGAGACCTTAAATAAAATAAATAAATAAATAAATAAAAAACTTTAGCTTAAGCATCAATACACTGGAAAACCTGGCAGATTTGAGAATGTGATCTAGTCTCACCCTGTTTAAGTCACTTGCTAGCATCCCACCTTTTCTGTGAGCTCTTTGCAAGGCCCTTTCCAAGCGAGTTACATAAGCAGGCAGATGTTCATTTTTCCACTGTTCAGTGGACTTGAATTTCCACATCAGGTCTTCCCGGATTCAGTAATCCCAAAGACACCTTCTAATGCAGATAAATACTCATTAGCTAAAGCATCAGGACTGATAGACCTTAAGAAATCCAATTGCTTCCAGTGCAGGATCCCTTCAACTCTCCATGAGCCTTTTCCTTTCCTGTGCTTCGGCACATTGGCACTCCTGGACCGGGGGGATGCATAGTCCATCCAAGTCTCTAGATCATCCTCCCCAAGGGAGTGAGAATGGTGCCAGAGAATACTCTCAGTCTACAATAAGAGTCAAGGTTCACTGAGTGTATTGGCACTGGTGAAGGCACAGGCAGTGAGGGTACAGGTGAGGGGGCTGGAGAGGGAACCGGAGAAGGGTTTGTGGGATGACCCTGCTAGGGTCTCTAAAGTCCTCTTCAAATCCTCAAAAGCCTTCCCTCAGCTGCTAACAACTTTCCTAACTTTTTCTTTAGCCCTTCTGTTCTGGGTGACCCCCCCCCCAGGTGTAGACACACTACTATGCATAGTGATTACTCTCCAACCCACCGGGGACTCCTCAGGAATAATAACAGGAGGTACCTTCTCTAGGTCCACCAAGGTGCTGCATTCAATTAATGCTACTATATTCTGAGCAAATAAATCAGCATGTTATCTCTGTACAGTGGCTTTACCAAAACAGTTAACCTTATTCATCACCTCCTCTATCATAACTTTGGTGGTGCCCAGGGGGATATCCAATAGCAAAACAGCATGGTGAGGATCAATCTCCTCAGCTTCACTCCAACAGGCGGTGCACAGCCATTTTGTGGGGCAGGATTTTAAACTTAGACCCAGGGAGACCTTCCATTTTTACGTTAACACTTATGCAAATCCCGGTTGCAATTTAGTACTTTGGCCACTGGGGGGGGCAGTCATCCCAGTGGTGCCGCCACAGATGTAACCCTGGTGCTGTGATATCAACGGCTACTACCCCTACCTGTTGGCATGAATGCAGGTTGCGGGGCCTGGGTTCGGATATAACAGATACTTTGGCCTCCTTACTAGCAGTGCGACTATAGTAATGGTGCCTCCACCCAGAGTAAAGCCTATGTGTGTAAATAGTAATGTGGGTACAGCCTTCTGGGTAGCCATAACCACCCACAATCCTGACTAGTGGCCTTACATAGCAAGTTTCACAATTACAGAATATGGCATTCAATGTACAACCTCCTGAGAGCATTAATGATATGCTCATATACACCACACTTACCAATGGGGTCTGATCTCCTGGCCTATCCCCTGTGCCACCCTGTAAGGAAACAGTTTCAATACAGACCATGCACTTTTACAGTTACTAGCAAAGGCAAACCAGGTAATAATAAAATGCTCATGGGCCAGATTTAACATTAAAAAAGAGATCTGGTTTACTAAGGGGCAGGTTACAAGGAATGGCCAGGAATTTAACATAATGATTGGAGTATGGTAAGATAAATAGATTGCAATTACTGTTTATCAATTTAGTCTTTGAATTACTCAGTATATCACACAGCTGGGTACCCAGGGTGGAAAGGGGAGCAGGCCTGGAGCATTGCCACAGGTCGGCCGGTGTTGCAGCTAGTTCAGGCCCTTGATGGAAGAAAAGGAATTATTAGGCAGATGTAACAACTTTGTAAATAGCAAAACAATTGTAACCCTGAGCTGAATGGTCTGAAATCACAGTTGAAACCCAGAACAAAGCTAAAAGACAGATCAGATGATACCACATTTATTTGGTTGTTGCAGGGGGTTACCCTGGTTGTACTCACTGCACCCATACAGATGGATAGCTGGCTGATGACACCATGAACCTACTGGACCATCCAGGATTCTGATGGGACCGGGGCCAACCACGACTCACATCCTCTTCATGGCCTTTCCTGTAGGTGGCTGCAACCTACGGATTGCTTCTGTGCATGGGCTGACTCCCCAAGGATGGTCTCTCACTAGATTGATGATGGCACAAGTGCAGGAACAGTTTTTAGGGCCATCAGTGGCATAGGCCCAACTGGAAAATGTCTTTAAGGCTTAGTAGTTTTACTGGCAATTGTTAAGCTGGATGGCCAGGACAGAAGAAACCCACATCAGTCTCCCTCTCTTGATGCATGGCAGGAAACTTTCTCACAGAAACTGGCTTCACTTTTAAGCAGAAGTCCCTGGAGCACTCACCACACTGCAGCTTGAGTCACCCTGTGGTGACTGAAGAAACAAATACCTGTTCTCACGGTTTAGAACGGTTTCCCTTATTTGGCTCTAGGCTGCAGAAATCACACTGTCTGCTCTTTGCAGTCCTGGGTTCAATCGATCCTTCTTAGGAATCAAACCGGGTTTATAGGCGGCAAGACAGACTTTTCCCCGCGACTATGTCGGAGCCACATGGGCTTCCACCTCTCTCAGATGCTCAAGATGATGTGCGCTAACAGCCTAGCTGCTGCAGAGATCTTTCTCTGCTTTAGGCAGTCCAGAACCAGTAATCCTTTTGAGGATCCAAGACTTTCTCAGGGAAGATAAGCGAGCCTTCCCCTGCGGTTGTAGCTACCGCACTTGCTCCCTTCAGCTTGAGAGCTTGAGCTGGACTGGATCTCTGTTCAAACTTCAGTCTCACTGAAGTCTGGGATCTCTGTATTCTGGCTGGCGCCTTTGCTGTCAATCACAGTCTGAGCGCTCCTATTGATGGGTTTAGGCACCAACAGGTAAGTTCACAGTTTTACCCATAAAGCACTATAATGAGGACTCCTTAGTTCCAATTGGTCCAATTGCAAGAGTCCAGGACCAAACATGGTAACTCCATAGTGGAAGAATTGATAGTAGATAAAACTCATTTATACAGCAACAGCAAGGACTTAGAAATAAATATTTACAGTACATTGACGAGGCTTCCTCTGCACCACTAAACAACAGCAGATTATAGTGGATTAGGGCTCTGCCTGGCTGGTAGCAAGCTCCATTGCACTCGGACTCAGCCCAGGCTATATACACTATCCATGCAGGCAGGAGCTCTTAAAGGGACAGTGCAGTGGCTTGGCCTGGCATACTCACGCAGAACAGTCCCAGGACATCACTGTACATGGATTTACTATCTCTTGCTGAACATGTGCCAAGCAATGAGCACTAGAGGAGCCCAGGTAGACACTCTAGGTAAGCCCCACAATTGGGGGGGGGGGTTATGTGTTTTTTTATATAGTCTTACATCCTTTTTCGTGACTCACTTCCACTTTTGTCGTATGGCCAAACAAAAAAAGAATTCAGACAGACGAAAAGGATCCTGATAACATGGCAAGTTTAACAAGCCACAAGTCCCTCTTTTTACCCGGTGTCTAGTGGTACCCTGCACCTCTAATTGCTGTTCTCATATTTTCTGTTTCCTGGTGTCTAGTAGCACCCCCAACCCTCCGATTGCCACCTCCATATTCCATGATGTTTCCCTGGTGTCTATTGGCACCCCTACCCTCAATTGCCATCCCGGTATGTTGTAATGTTTCCCTGGTGTCTAGTGGCAACGCCCACCCCTCCAATCACCATCCCCATATTTTTTTATTGTTTCCCTAGTGTCTAGTAGCACCCGTCATCCACACATCACTGTCCCCATGTTACACTATAGCATGTAATACAGAAAACCATCCCCCAATGTCTTTTTCCCTTAAAAAAAGAAAGCCGTCCTTTGCTGATCCAACCCTCCTACCCTGACCTCCCACTGAGCACCCACCACCCTGCACTCCCCACACCCCCTGAACCACCACACCTCCCACACACCCTCACTCATCTGAACAGGTCCCTGGACAAAGATCCGCCTTCCAAGTGAAGACACGTCTTGCTGCAGGAACCGCCAACTGCAATATGAGAAACTAACGTAAGTGTGGTTCAATGTATTTCACTGGGGTTTTTAATTTTGATGCATATCTTTGTCATTTTTGCATATTTTAACCCCAGATTTTTAACATGCCCTTTTTGGGACCCCCACCTCATGAACAATGGCAGTGGAATTACACAAATCATGCCCGACAGGCGATTTTTGTGGTCGCATGGCAAAATCACCTTTAGGGTGAGATTTGAAAATGTTCACCACACTTGTTCATGAGGTGGGGTCATAAGAAGACTATGTTCAAAATTTGGGTTCAAAATATGTTAAATGGCAATGTTACATATGCATTGAAAGTTTGCTACACTTGCTTGTAACTTTGGTACTTTTAAATATTTTAACCCAAATTTTCAACATAGCCATTTTTACACCACCTCATGAACCTGACAGTTATCATTTTCAAATCCTGATCAAAATGTGTTTTCACATTTTGGCATGGAATCACGTTCCAGTGCACAGAGTGACATTTAGCAGGGATTTGAAAATCTTCAGTACCGGGTTAATAAGGTGGTGTTATAAGAAGGCTGTGCTGACAATTTGGTTGCTGTTTTGCTACAAATGCAAGTGCAGGGCCCAGACGGCCCTGTGCTTCCACAGCAACATACATGTATACATCTATGGAGGGATGGGCACATGAGGATAAAATTATACTATCTCAAAACGTAAAGAAATTTTTTGCAAAAAATGCATGAATGCACCATTTAGGGTTCTGCCTGAAGCAACAAAAGTAGGGAAATGTGGTTTTAGGGTTTCCAACCCTAAAACCCTGCCCTCACCCCTGAAGTGAATCAGGGGTGGAGTCTTCCTTGGCGTTGTCAATCCTAAAGCTCACCCTATTCTATACACTCCTGAAACATATGCACCTGTGTCGATCACATCTGAGCTTTCTTGCTACCACAATGGGGTGAGCTTTAGGGTTGACAACGTCAAAGAAGACACCACCCCTGATTTGCTTCAGGAGTGGGGCTTTAGGGTTAGAAACCCTAAAATCACATTTCTCTACTTTTGTCACTTTAGGCAGAACTCTAAATGATGCATTAAAGCAGATATATATGTTCTTTGCAAAAATTTACATTAATGCAGACATTAAGGTTGTAGAATGCAAAGAGCAAAAAGAAGAGAAATGAAAAACATTAGGGATTTGGGTCTCCAGAGTATTGGTGAATCAGTGGTGGGGTCGTACTTGGGTTTGTCCACACTATGGCCCGCTCCCTCCCCTCAGCCCATACTTCCTGTTCAAAGCACAAGATACATGCTCCAACTTAATGCCTCACAGTGATACAGTATGGACAACATAATCTGTTGGAGCTTTCTTCATGCAGGGCTCATATCACATTTGATCTCATCTGATCAGTGGAGGGGTGGGCATTAGGGTGGACAACCCCAAGTAAGACCCCACCACCAATACTCCGGAGATCCAAACCCTTAATGTTTTTCATTTCCCATCTTTGTGCACTTTGCAATCTACAACTCTAATGTCTGCATTAACGTAGTTTAATTGCAATGAATTTCCCTTCTTTTTCTGATAGCGGAACTGTATCTTCATTTGCGCAAAATGAGATAAATACAATATTAGAGACAGTCCTTACGTAGTGCATGGATCCAGCAGACCCTGGCATACATGTTGATACCTTGAGGGTGAGGTTCACTGACCCACCACAGGGTGTGGCATCCGCACAAAACATTGCTCCATCCCTACCCAGGTTGGGATGGTATTGCATCCTGCAGCACCTTCCCCATCAGCCTTGTCCCAGTAAACCAGCTCACTCCAGTTCACACCTGAACTCAGCTCACTGGCAGTAAGGCAGTATGTTCCCCAGTGGTGCATCAGACATCCCTGCAAAAAATATTACTGAATACATTCTTTGTTTTTAATATTTTGACCCCAAACTTTCAACATAGTCTTCCTATGACCCCACATCATAAACCCCATAGGTGAAAATGTTCAAATCCATGCTAAAACACCATTCCACTCCACAGGTGCAAAAACATGTTTCAGACAGGATGTGAAAAAATGATAGCTGTACTGTTCATGAGGTGGTGTGAAAAATGACTATGTTGAAATTATGGAGTCAAAATATTGAAAATTACCAAAGTCATGCACTTGAATAGAAGAATTTCATTGAATGCACGTGACTTGGCCATTTTTAGGAATTTGTTCACCAAATGTTCAACATGGCCTTTTTGGAACCCCACCTCATGAACTCTGGTGGTGAAATATCGTTATTCGGTCCTGAAAGGTGATTTCACACAGCGACCGCAAAATCATCTTTCAGGCCCAATAAACAAAATGACAGTTGCAGTGTTCATGAGGTGGGGCCCCAAAAAGGCTATGTTGAAAATCTATTGAAAAAATTCCAAAAAATGGCACAGTTATGAACATACGTTCAAAACGCCATTAAAATACATTATACAGCACCTACCTTTATTCCTCACTTCACAGTTTGGCTTTGAAGAGTGCAGATGTGTCTCAGTCCTCAGAAGATGACAGCATATGACTTCTGGAGGTAAGTATAGGGTAAGGGGGTGGTGGGTGCTAAGTGGGAGGGTCAGGATGGGGAAGGGGATGCCGGCAACAAGAAGGGACCATTTCCTTTTTTTCAGGTTAAAAAAAAAAGACATTGGGGGACGGTTTTCTTTTTGCAGGAACAAACAAATATTAAATAAATTATTTTGGGACACTGGGGGTGGGCTCCTCAGTGTCCCACACTGCTGGGTGGTGGTCTTGCAAACGCCGACATGGGGATTGGGCCCCTCAATGTCGGCAGCAATTAATAAAACAAAGGGCTATGCCGGGGGGGGGTTATCCAACACCAGGGGTGGGCATCTCAGTGTCAGATGATAGACAGACAGATAGACAGACAGATAGATAGGCAGACAGACTGCCACAAGGATTATTGCCCCCCTCCGTGAGCAGATAAATAAATAAATAAATAAACGAACAAACTGCCACCGGGGATTGGGGCCCCTGGTGTACAGATACAGCATGATATGGCAAAACACAGTCAGGATGGCAGGGCTTCAATGACGGTAGCCATGTCCCTGACATGCAAGTCACAAAAACAGCAGGGGTTGCACTACACGACTCAGCTGTCATTTGTTAACAACTTCTGTGTCATATAGTGCAACCAGCTGTTTTTGCAAAAATTCAGTTATCCACAGAATGTTGATTTCAGAGGCAGTATAGTACTGTGGTCTAGGGCTCTGAGTGGCACACCTGGAGACCTGGGTTTGAATCCCACAGCCCTCACTTGCATACTGTGTGACCCTGAGCAAGGCACTTAACTTCCTTGTGCTCCCAGGTCACACCTGGAAACAAGCTTCAGCTTAGTGTGCCTTTTCTGGTTAAACAATTCCCCTTCCCCCTCCCCTTTTAACTCGGATGCTCAGAAACACAACATTTTTCTTTAATATTTTAAAACTACTTAACAGCTGGATCTAAAACCACAAAAGCACATACCTTGGACCAAGCTCTATCAAACCTGAATGTTTTGGCCCGGTGGTACTGAGGGTTGAGGCGCTGGATGCCACATCTTGTGCCATGCCAGCGACCTAGGTTTGGTGATGGACTTGGCCCGCCAGGGGTCGGCAAGGGGGGAGAGAGGGATTGAGCACCCAGTGGCGTCTCTCTCTCCCTCTCTGGGGAGGATGGTACATCTGTCCTGCTGCTATATCGCCATCTCCCCAGGTGAACTCGGGACTGGCGATGGAGGTTGGGGCACACAGTGGGAGGGGCAGCATCAGCTGAGAGCCCTGGGAGGAGTTGCGTCTTGACGTATGCTTCCCAATTGGTTCTCCTAGCGTGCCAGTGACTGAGGGGGTAGGGGCACAGAAAAGCAGAAAAATGGAGCCCGTCACTCTTAGGTGATGACTCCTCCAGCGCCGGACCACGTCAACAAGCCATCACCAGGGCAGACTCCATTGTGATCCACCAGCTCCACCATTGTTCAGGGGAAAGATAAGGGGCATGCCTTCCCTCACCCTGCCCGGGGAGTATACCGGGGCACCTATCTAAGGAGTCTCTGAGTGGGGGGTCACTCTGAGGAGCAGACCTCAAGTGGGGGGGGCGATGTGAAGGCTGAGGGGTCTGAATGAGTGGAGGAGGGAGCGAGTAAGGCGAATAAAGAGCAATGTAAAAAAAAAAAATTAACGTTTCAGGGTTCAAAGCCTCCTATTTTTTAAGTTATCCAATGGCAAAAAAAAGTCTTACAATTTTCAACAACGGAGACTTTATGATTTTGCCTCTGTAACTTCCCCCACTAAAACGATCCACATGAAATTTACAGGATCAAGGGACCCTGGCATAAATGCTGAGCTTTCCAAATTTCATGTAAATTGGTTGAACAGGGCAAAGTTATTAGAGGTGCAAACTTTTGGTTTAACATAGAAGTGTTTGCTCAACCCTAATATACAGGCATGACTGCTCCTCTATAATATAATATGGCTAAGGCCAATAATCCATGGACAGGAAGACTTTTCTAAATGTTATAATCAATAGATTTTATTTAATAGCTTGTGTCAGTGCCTCAGCAGGTTGCACACTCCTCTCTGAGGCCAGAAGATCAGAAGGCTGTGTGTTCTAGCCCCACACCAGTCACTTGCTAAATCCAATACTGATGCTGTAGTGCATCATAAGGGGTGCTGCACTCCTGAGGTGCTATCTTTGGATGAGACTTTAAACTGAGGTTCTAGCTGCCCATTGTGGTAGTAGTTCAGGTGAATGTTAAAGATCCCATGGCACTTCTCGAAAAAGAGCAGAGATTTTTATTGAGAAATAAAGTATCAGGTAACTATAGACCCATCAGCCTGACCTCGGTGGTGGGAAAATTAATGGAGAGTATACTGAAGAAACGATTGGAGGTGTTCTTGGAGGGAGAGGAGGGAGGCTGGATAGTAGACAACATGGGTTTGTGCCAGGTACATCATGTCAAACCGTCTTGTGGAGTGCTACGATTGGGTAACATTGGAACTGAACGGGGGAAGTCTGTGGATGTACTATTCTTGGACTTTAGCAAGGCATTTGACTCGGTCCCCCACACTGGACTGGTGGAGAAACTGACGGGGTTTGGAGTGGACCCATTGATGGTCAGATGGATAGAAACTGGCTAGCTGGATGCACATAGACAGTAATGGTCGGTGGGGAGCTCTCGAACCCTAGAGAGTCGGTGAGTAGAAGTACCCAGGGGGCTCGGTCCTGGGTCCAATCCTGTTTAATGCATGCATATCTGACATCAGGGTGGGTATAGGGAGTGAGATGAGTCTCTTTACTGACTACTCCAAGATGGGAGCAGTAGTTAAGGGGGAAGAGGGGAGGTTATCCCTGAAAGGGGACCTGGACACCCTGGAAAGGTGGGCTCACACATGGAAATTGAATTTCAATACCACTAAGTGCAAGGTGTTACATCTTGGGCAGGGAAACCCTAAGCACAGGTGCACCCTGAGAGGGGAGACACTGGAGACCTCATCTGGGGAAAAAGACCTAGGGGTCAAGGTGGATGCATGTATGCATAACTCTGAGCAGTGCAGGAGAGTGGCTAGCAAAGCAAACAGGATGTTGGATGCATTGTAAGGGGATCATCTCTAGGAGCAGGGATGTGATTCTGCCACTGTACAATGGACTGGTTAGACCATACCTCGAGTACTGTGTACAGTACTGGAGACTGCACTGAGAGGGACATACAGCTTCTGGAGAGGTACAGAGGAGGGCTACCAGGATGGTTGAGGACTGAGGGAGTGGCGTATGAAGATAGACTTGAGGAGCTCAGCCTGTTTTCATTGGAGGAGGAGAGAACAAGGGGGACATGATCAAGGTCTTCAAGTACCTCAAGGAATAAATAGGGTAAATATGGAGGGATCTTTAGACTAAAGGAGGGAGGTATCACCAGAGGGCATGGTTTGAAGTTGGAAGGTGGAAGAATGAGGAGGGAAAAGAGAAGGAGATTTTTCACTGAGAGGGTGGTGGATCCTTGGAACGTGCTGCCTTGCAAGCTGGTCCAAATTTCCACGGTGGAGGGCTTCAAGAAAGGGTGGGACAGATACAGAAAGGGGATGTATCGGAACACAAGGGGGGGTAGGTCCTCGGTTCCCAACAAGGGATCTGAGGTTCAAGCAGACTCGATAGACCGTAAGGCCTAATCTGCTGGCAATTAGTATGTTAGTATGTTAAAAAAAACAAATCATGATACAACACATTTTCTCAGGAGAAAAACATAAAATAAATCAAATACTGTAAGTATTACTTCATACCGCCCTGCCCTGGAAAGCATTTAATACAGAAATATCCATCATGCACACCTATATAGAACCCAAAATTCCAAATAAACCCATACAAAATAGAGAATTCATGCATTCTTCCCTACAAGACAGAAAATCACAGTATGGGTAGTAACACAAAAATCCTGTAATAAAGGAAAAAAAAACAGAAAACACATTGAAGAAGACAGGACTAGTAATGTCACCTCCCCTTAATTTCACATTCAAAACCCCACAGAAAATCAACCCTGGAGTCATAAATGTATCCCAGAAACCCAAAAACCAAGTTCATCAGAAAATACACCATTTGAATCCCAAATTCCTCTAAGCATATATGTAATACTCCTAATCACAATCCCTTACATGATTTTTCTAACTAGACCTTTAATGGCTGTAGGAAATATGAGTCAAAAGGACCCAATCCCTCTAATCCAGTGGTTCTCAAATGGTGAGGCCAGCCTCCCAAGGGAGGCCCTATACTGTTCAAGGGGAGGCCCAGTGAAGTCTGAGAATGTACAGTACTTAAATTTTAAGTTTTGAATGTTTTGTGTGAAGGGAACAAGCAAACTAAATATAGATAATGGCAGGTGAATTTCTTTACTTATGCATAGACTGGTGACCAGGAAAGGCCCTGAGCCAAAGCTTGATTATACTGTAGGCGTATTTACATGTACATTGGTGACTAAGAGACGCGCTGAGTCAAGGCTTGTTTCTACAGTAGGTGTCTACTGTAAATGCAAATTAGTGACTGGAAACGCACAACTGAGTCGAGGCTTGTTTCTACAGTAGGTATTTATTTTATATGTAAATTGGTGTCTGGAAAAGACACTCTGAGCAATGCATGTTTCAGGTGTGACCTCGGTAAGGGTACAAGAGTTGCTTAACAGGGTAAGGGGAAGGAGATGATGGGCTAGGTTAGTTGTTCCAGATAGAGGGAGGTAGCATAATAAGGGTCCACGAGTCAGAATAGTGGAGTGACAAGGATAACCCAGGGTGTGGGGTTTTGGGTGGAGAACAATAAGTCAAATAAAAAGAGAATATACTCTGTCAACATTATTAGTCTAGCTGATTCCTGGTGTACTGTGCAAAGTATAATAAATTTTTTCTAAGGGAGGCCCAAGATTTTTTCCAAATTGAGGGAGGCTTGAAATCTGTTCCACAGCTTGGGGGAGGCTCACTATCACAAAATGTGAGAACTAATGCTCTAATCAATATAGCCATCAACCATATTTCTGGAAAAAGAGAAAACCTCTCCACCAGGCTTGTACTTTGTTCCTAGGATGCAACATGATATCCCTAGCATAAACCTCATTCAATGCAGTTTCACACAGGGTACTAAATGACACATAGGACATCCTCTTTTGTTGAAACTGCAGCTGACTGCTAGCATGCCAAAGATAACATTTTAAAATAGCAAAGAACAAATTTAAAGTGGTATCCAATCCACTATGCATTAAATTGGAATAATTTCCTAGAGCAATATGCTCATACCTGATAGAGCAGAGCCATGACAATCTCCACCTCCTAGCTAACTAAGTCCATAAACCTTAAGAGTATGGGCATAACAACAAAAAATGTTCCATTGTCTCCGTTTGATTAATACATTCTGGATATTTTATTCATTTATTTAAGAGATTAACTAGGCAGGCATACTGAGCGGGGACCGCTTGTTTCCAGATGCGACCTGGGGAGTTACAGAGAAAATACAGCAGGACAAGTACATACTTACAGGGATAAAACAACAAGTCCAAAACAGTTACAAAGCTGGACTCGCATTTGAATTCAACATCTATTACAAGGTTTAGTCCTAAGACCGTAGAGTATAGACAGGCAGAAAACATGCTGGTACACAATCATTTTGCCGAGAGTTTATACTATCATGGAACATTTAGATGCCCCTTGGTTGAAGGTCTGGGTTGCTGGTAGCAGTTGCATATGACAGAGAAATGGTCATGGAGGAGAGGTTTAAGGAGCCTTGGGGCAGGGGTGAGCCTGATACCAGCAGGAAGATCATTCCAGAGTTTGGGCAAGCGATATTTGAAGGCGGACTGGCCCTTCGATGTGTGCATGAATGGGACTTGGAGGAGCCTGGAGTCGAAGCATCTGAGAGAGTAGGCCGGGGAGGATTGTGCCAACAAGGTTGAGCTGAGGTGGGGGGGAGGGAATTTGTCCAGCTATGACATTTGCGCAGTGTATCTGTCGTCGAGACTCGAGCGAGTGTAGTGCTAGGGAGCTGTATAGGTTACAGTGATGGGTAGTGGGGGCATTCCAGGATGAAGCGGCAGGAGTGAAAAAGGGTGTCAGGCTGGCCAAGGTGGATGAGGGTGCTGAACTGTAAACCATGTCGCCGTAGTCAAAGATAGGGAGAATCATTTTATGCACTATTTCCTCCAAACCATGGTGGGCAAGCATCCTTTATTACGATAAAGTGCACCCAGTCTGGAGTGCAGTTTTTTGGCAGTCAATGTGGATGTAGAAATCAAGGTTTTGATCAAACCATACTCCCAGGTATCTAAAGGAGGTGCAAGACTCCAAGGGACCGTCAGGGTATGGAAGGTGGGGGGAGCAGCTAGGCGGGAGAGTCGAGGTTGTGTGCGGAAGGTTAGGGAGACAGTTTTCTTTGAATTTAGTACTAGTTGACTGGACCTGAGCCATTTTTGAATGGCATCAAAGTCTTGTTGGAGGGCTGCAGACACGTCCTCAGTGGAGGGGCCGGAGGCATACAATACGGTGTCATCTGCATACATTTGCATGGCTGAGTTTGAGCAGGTCAGTGGGAGGTCGTTTAAGAATATGGAAAATAGTAAGGGGCCCAGAACAGAGCCTTGGGGAACCCCCATGGTGACTGAGAGTGGGGGGGATACTTGTTTGCCAATTTTTACTGATTGTTGTCTGCCAGTCAGGTAGGCCTGGAACCAACTAGTGGCAGCCGTGGAAAATGAAAGGTTTAGGAGGTTGGCTAGAGGGGCAGCAATGGCAGGGGCTGATAGGTGGAGAAGTTTGGCATCCAGTCCTAATGGGTATTTGCCTTTGTTGGGGTCTAGAGAACGTAGGGCATGGAGTACTTCTGCCATGGAGACTGGGCGGAATGAGAGAAGTGGAGGCGGGAGTGCTGGAGTTGAGAGAGGAACTGGGTGTGGGTGAGGTGATTGGGTGGTTTGTGAGGAGAGACAAAGTGCAGTTAGTAAAGAATGTGTTGAAAGTGGAGGCAACTTTGCTAGGGTCTGAGACAGTGTTGCCGAGGACAGAAACATAGAAACATAGAATTTGTAGAATTTGACGGCAGATAAGGACCGCTTGGCTCACCTAGTCTGCCCATTTTCCTACCTAACAGATAAGCTGCAGATCCTAGCTAACCAACAGCTTACTTCCTTTACCCTGCCACTAGACTGCCTTATGCCTGTCCCATGCATTCTTGAAGGATGGATAGGGTTGGGGTAGGCGGCTGGGCTGGGGGAGTAAGAGGGGTTTTGATGGTTTTCCAGAAGTTAGATGGGTGGCTAAGGTTGGAGGAGAGAGCCGACTTGAAATAGTTCTTTTTTGCCTGCCGTATAGATTTGGTGCAGGAGTTGCGGAGGGTGCGATATCGCTCCAGGGATTCTAGGGAGCAGGTTTGCTTGGGTTTTTTCCAGGCCTGGTCCCTAGCTCAGCAGCTGCCGATGATGTTGGCGGTGACCCAGGGGAGATGGAAGCCCTTGACCCTATTGCATCTTAGGGTTGGCGTGATAGTCCCATACTGCAAGCCAGTTGTCTCTGAACATGTTGAAAGCATAGTCAATAGTGGGTGCCATCTGAATAAATGACCAGTCGACGTGGGCAAGGTCATTTAGAAGGGAAGGTAGACAGAGGGATTTATAAGCTCTCGTGAGGAGTGTCTGCGGGGGGGGGAGTTTGCAGGTCTGTGCACTTTCCTGACCATATAAACCATATGGTGATCACTCAGGGAGTCAGGGAGGAGACCTGCTTTAATTATCCTGTGAGGGTGGGTTGTGAGAGCTCAGTCCAGGAGTGAGTGCTTTTGCGTTTTTGAGTTTAGTTGGGTGGGTTGATCAATTTGTTGGGAGAGGTTTAGGGAGTGAACTTTGCTCCGTAGTTTAGAGCAGTCTTTTGCTAGCCAATTGTAGTTGAAATCCTCGAGGATGTAGAGCTACGGCAGCAGACTTTAAGTTGCTAGGTGGTCTAGGATGCTGGGCGCAGGGGTAGCAGGGGCGCAGTAAGTCCCTGCCACATACACCAGGGAGGAATGCGGTACAGCAAGCTTAATCAGCAAAGATTCTATTTGGGGTGTGAGTCTAGGGATCTGGATGGGGGTGAACTGGAGCCTGGTGGATATGTACATGGCAATGCCACCTCCTTTCTTCTTGCCCTGTCTGTCCTGCTCGATTACTGTTGTAGCCAGGGATGGCTATTTCTGAATCAGCATGGTGTGGTTTCAGCCACCTCTCAGATATAATACAGATGTCTGGGCGGAGGGTAGGGCAGTGAGCTGCAACTCGGGTACTTTGTTTAGGAGGCTGCAGATGTCTAGGTGAAGCAATCTGAGGCCCTTGGGGAGGGTTTGGGGGGTAGAGTGGGGCGATGGACCTGGGTTGGTTTCAACATCCCCGGCCAAGAGGAGAAGCAGTGTGATGTAATGCATGGAGGCGTTCTATGCATATCTGGACTTAAGCTTGGAGTGGGTTGTTTGTGGGGTGGAGAGGGAGGACGAGGTAGCTAGGTTGCGTAGGATGGATAGGCCTGGAAGGAAAGAGGGAGGATGGAAGAGCTTAGTGCCCATGTAGGGGTGGGCATATGTGGCTGGAGCTGTGAGGTGGAGGTAGATGGGGGCATAGAGGAGATGACACGGTGTAGAGGGGTGGAGGTTGGGTCCTGCATGGCTGGGTTACTGGGGTTGAGAGGCAAGGAGGAAAAGCTAGGAAAAGAGTGGTATTAGGTAGAGGAGCATGGTTGATGTGTGAAAGCATGCAGCAACAAGCTGGGACTCGTGTAGAGGCCGCTAGTGGTGGGATCTTATAATCTGCTAATCTGAAAGTGGGCTGATAGGTTCTGGTGCATCACCTGACTATAGCTGTATAAGTGAATGCCGACCAAGGGTCATGGTGGGGGCAGTGGGGAGCCGGCGCACAGCGCTGGCAGGGCAAAAAATCACACGCCTAACTCCAGGCACAGGGAGCTGTGGTCTCCTGCCTGCTCCGTACCTTGCTTCTGTGCTCCAGTGGAGGGGGCTCCTGCTGTTGTCCGGTGGGAAGGGCGGTTGTCTGGGAGGCCCTCAGGCCCTCGTGGGGTTCCTGGGGAGGCAGTGTCTCTGGCCCTCACCTACACTGCTTCTGTGCTCCGGTGGGGGGCTCCTGCTGTTGTCTGGTGGGAGGGTGGTTGTCTGGGAAGGCCCTCGCGTCCCTCGTGGGGTTCCTGGGGGAGGCAGCCTTGACCCTCGCGACCCGCTTCTTCTGTGCTCTGGTGGGGGGGGAATACTGGGCAGTTCCTCTTTAAAGCTTTGTGCTTACTATTTCTCTTTACCTTTAATCTCCCATGTGCACATAACCATACAATATCCCACATCTGATAAGGGATCCTTTTAGTCATCAATTGATTTATTACCAAATCCACGTTGGTGGGTTTACACCCTTTAAATTCTATATTTCAGGCCCTATAGTATCTAAAATCTGATGATATAGTGCTTTCCTCGATTTGCCCTCAATATGAGACCTATGAACCCCCCATTTATATATTTTTTGCAGAGAAGATCTAAAACTATCAGGAATCCTCCATTTAGGAGTTATTCTTAAAGGCAGCTCACTCCATGTTTGAAAACAAGAAGCTAAATTATTTAATAACCAAGTTGTTGCCAATGAATTTGTCTGCTTGACAGCCACCTGAAGAGACCCAGACCAAAACATCGTATGAAAAAAAACCCACAGAATTTATCATATTTAGGCCCCCCTCTATGTTTAGGTGGGTATGTCTCTTCACGTTTTACCAGGTTAAGCCATGAACCCCAAAACATTTGGGAAAAATAATCTCAAAAGTTACGTTTCACACTTTATAGGTAGAGGAAATACAGAACTAACATATAGTAAACATGGCACCAAAAATTGTTTAATAATAAAATTATTTTGTCTTAGAAAATGTTCAGTTTTTCCACCTACTTACCTTCCATACAAATACTAAGACTACCCTCCCAATTCTTTGTGCCATATCCCCATCCCCAAAAAACACCTAAAATCTTAATGGGATCCTTTGATATTGTGATACCTGCTATCTGAGATACTCCTATATCAGTAGTCCTACCTGTATTCCTATACTCTTCTGAACATTCAACTTTGCACCAGAAATGCTACTATATTGGTCAATGTCTGTAGCATAGCAGCAACCTTTCCTCATTTCTAAAAACAAACATAAATCATCTGCATAAGCCACCAGTTTTATCTCCTGGGACTCATGATCTTCCAAAATCCCTATATCCTAGGATTCCCAAACATATGTCGAACCAAAGGGTCAAGAACAAAAACGTACAGAAGAGGGCTCAAGGGACAACCTTGCCTAACCCCAAGTTGTACTGGGGTTCATCATTCCTCTTTCCCTGCAATAAGGGGTGTAATCTCAGCAGACCTGTATATCAACTTCAGCCAATGAATAAAATGTACAGGAACCCCATAGCAACCTAAAATGTGAAACAAAAAATCATGACTCACTTTATCAAAGGCTTTGTGCTGATCCAAAGACTGCACAAAGTCTGGCTGACCCGTTCTACAAAATTCTACCACATCTCTAATGATTGATAAATTTTCCTTTATATTCCTATCTGGAAGGGAGCAAGTCTGACTGGGTGAATCTAATGCTGTGCCACCTGTCGTAATCTTTTTGAAGTACTGTAGTGAGTATCTTAAAATCAGGGTTTAACAGACAAATCAGTCTCCAACTGTCTCCTAGCTCCCTTTTTATAGAGAAAAACAATCAACCATCAACCCTTTAGAAAAATCTGGATGTATTAAGTTCTGAGAAAAGAAATAGTTAAATACTTTGGCTAAACAAGGAGCTGTAATGTCACCGTAGACTTTATAAAAGGAATTTGATATTCCATCACTACCAGGAGATGCTCCATCGTTTAAGGTATTTATAGTATCTAGTATTTCCTGAGAAGTTATTGAATTTGTCAATATACTGTAGTTGTGTCAATAGTGTCCAAATTTGGGATTATCATACCTTCCAAATACTGCTGTATATCTTCCTGAGATACCTCAAAAGATTGATACAAAGAAAATAAATAGTGTTCCACTTCCTGTCTTATAGCTCTTGTAGAAGATAAGGTTTCCCCCTGGGAAGTCACTATTTCTGTAATACTGGAATTAATCCTTCTATCCTTACAGGCCTCACATAGATCTACATAAGGAGTTTTTTGAGATGTGTCCTTAACTCATTCTTTCTGATGCCGCCATTTTGGGTCAGGTTAAACAATGGATGGTTTTGACGCCATATGGCGCTAATGGGTATAATGAGTTTTAACTTAATATATTCCAAAAACCGTAAATTCAATGTTTGTTTTCCATATTTTTGAAACATTTCTGTCAGATCTTGTTTAGTATCAGCCCACCATACCCTACATCCTCATATAACCAGCACAGAAATTCTAGCCATTATAATAGAGGTAACTTGTAATCTAAACCCTGGTTCCTTAAGGATGGAAGTGTTCAATCTCCATCTAGTGGTGAAGGGCGAGATTGTTTGATTTATTGAAATGAAAGTTCTCAGCAAAAGATGATCCAAAAATTCTATTGGTAAAACTGAAATAGCACCTATTGATAACTGTTTAGAAACAAAAATATAATCTATTTTAGAGTTTAAAGCATTTTTCACAAATGTATGTATAATTGGTGGGGAAGCACATGAGGATCAATCAGTAAGATCAGTGGTTCCCACTAACTTCTGTAAGGCCACAGAGTCACAATACACATTTTTACCTCCCAACTTCCTTGTCCATTACATCCAAAATACAAATAGTCACCTCCCAAACACAGGCCTTAGTAGTTGCTAAAAAGGCTGAAGCTGATTAAATAATGCCACTCTATTAGCCTTCGTCTGGGTGCATATACAGAGATGAACCTGCAAGGGATATTATGCCAAACCCCATCCACTAGCAGAGCCCTACCAGGTATAATGTTTACCAGCTTCTGTAAAGTAAACCTAAACCCAGAAAATAAAATACCCACCCCATCGGCGTGATCCTGACCAAAAGACCAGTATGAAGGCCCCCAAACCCAGTTGTTTTGGCTAATTGCATAGCAGCATATGAATGTAGCCAGGTTTCTTGTAAAAATGGCTACTGCAAACCCATAATCATGCAATAAAGAAAGAACAGCTGATTGTTTCCTAGTATTTCTAATACTGTAAACATTTAAGGAGGCAGCTGAAAAGGAAGACATGTTAACAAATTACCCACTCCCCAAAACATTAATATGGTTTCTTCTTTGTCTTTTTTTTATTTTTTTCCTTCTTTTCTTCAGGTAGTTGGTCAATAACTATAGACCCTGATTGTGAGGAAGCATCAGACACAAATTCTTCTTGTTCTGAGTCCACCTAAGTTTTGGAAGATAAATCCTCATATGGATTGTCTGTAACGATTTCTCCACCTTCCACCCCTACTTTTGACAATCTCAAACTCCTTCTTGTCCCTGATTTAATCCAAGTTTCCTGGGGTTGGGGGGGCGAGGCATAATGGACGTTGTAAGGTTTTTTGTTTGTATGGAATTTTGATTTTCAGTTTCCATGGATGGGACTGCCACCTCCTCAACTTGAGTCTCAGCAGGTTGCTGAGGTGGGGAAGGGAGGGCCAAAATATTTTCTTCTTCTGGAACCCCGGCATTCATATCCGGGTCTGAAGGGGGAGCAGATTTAACCCTGGATTCTGCTGACTGTGGTCTGGGTGCAGTATGCTCTGGGTCGCCTGCCAAAGAACCTGTCTGGGCTTTCCTGATTAACTCATCAGAATTCACCGCTCTGGTTTTGTTGCGGGCAGCCCATGGACACTCCTGGAACAGATGACCATGTGCATCACATAAATTACATCTTGAGTGGTTCCTGCACTGAGAACTAGTGTGGTTAAATTCCCAGCAGATACACAGCGTAATTTATCACACACGTTTGAAAATGTGTCCTGGCCCTACATTTATAGCAAGCCTTTGGTTGGCCCATGTAGAAACACACTCCTTGGTCTTTGCCTCCCAAAAAAACTATTTGGGATGTGGGAAATCCCCTCAGCCATTTGTCGAAGTTTCACCCTAAAATGCCAGCTCTCTGTCCAGAAAGCTTCTGAGTCTAGAAGGGCTTCAGATGCACTGAGAACTTCACAGCGCTGCTGAAGCCAATGATGAATATCACAGATGTGTATATTTTCATTTCAGAGCATGATCATAACCATTTTTATCAGAGATTTCATGAGGGGATGGCAAAAAATGGGGTCCACAAAGGGGAAAACCGACATTGATTATACAGTGTCCAAAATCTCTCCAGACCTGCTGGTGTCTGCAAACTTATATTAAAATTATCTTCGCCTGACACATGTATTAAAGTGTATACATCTTGGGCTGTAAACCTCATAGAGTTTTTCAAAAGTGTGCACCCTACATACAGCCTATCTGGGTGCACTTCAAGGCCTCCCTTCTCCGAGGGGTCAGCTCTGATCTATTAAATAGATCTGAGAATTTAGGGCGTGAGTCAAAACTTTGCTCTCTTTGTGGAGTTTGCCCATGTGTGTGAACCGTTGTGAGAAGGGAATCCAAATGTTGTTTGGAGCCTGATTTGGTTCTTGGAATCGCAGTACTATCTGGCTCTATAGGGTGACCTTCAGTAGTAGCAATAAATAGTGGCACAGAGGATCTAGATTTCGTTTCGCATCAGTTCGTAAGACATGTTCCTGTAGAGGTACCTGTGCCAGCATGATGTTCTGAACTGGAACCATGGAGTCCTGCACTGCCACAACTGAAATTTTTACAGGTTGTTTAGCCACCAAATTACCAGATACCTTATTCATGTTCCAGTCCATCAGGGGTCCATGACTATAGTAGTCTCCTGGTTGCAAGGTGCCATTTGAGTAGATCTTTAAGGCCCTCCTACCACTCTCCCCATATGTGACCCCCACCCGTAATAATCCTGTGTCCAGTAATGTATCCGAGCCTCCACCTGAGGTATCCCCACAGAAGATGCTCACAAGAAGGCCTATGCTGTGGCGCTTGACTGACTGTTCGGCCGTAAGCCAAGGCTCAGTTCCCGGCTTCAGAATTTCACTAGCAGCAGCAGCTTTTCTGGGGGGAAATAATATCATCTTTGATCCTGTCTGGCCCTGCAGCCTGAGAATGAGTTCGTGCCACATCCCAGTCTTGGTCTTGGATCCAAGTCCCATCTGCAGCTGATTTCCAGCCCGCTTCCCCAAGTGTTCTGTCCGGAGACCAAGCATCACTCCCTGAAGACCTTTCAAGCTCTTATATTCACATCTCAGAAATTATCACTGCAACTGTTTCCCATGACCATAAGTTGTCATAATGTAACCTGTACCATTTAACCATGAATGAATAACTTCTAGTACTTGTTTCCTCCTTGGCCCTGGTCTGTCATCATGCTTTCATGTAACACCTTGATGCCTCTGTCCTCCCTTTGATACTGGTCTATCTTTCCGCTTTCTCCAGCCTTCTTTTCTTAACTCTATACTGCACTCATCCACAATCTACATGCAATCATACTATAAAAGTCCTAACTCCCCTTTCCCTCTCCCCGTAGACCCCCACCACCGCATCAGTTCTACCGACCTATCCTTGGGACTTCACTTCTCACAATGTTTATCCTTCACTTACGTATTACATGGGGTACCCCATCTGCCATTAGTTGGTGGTTCTCCAAGCCATTTTCATGGCTAGTACTAGTGACTGCCCCTGGTAAATGAATAATTAGTACTTCTATACAGAGAACATGGTTTATATACAGTTGCATGGTTTAATGGTGGACCTGCCCCCTTGTATTTGAATCCTCCTCTGTAATGGCTTGCCTTGTCTTCCTTTTATCATTTGACTCCCCTATTACTGCACCATTGTGTTTGTGTTTATATACTTATTTACATGTATTTATACTGTATGTTTTTATAATGGATGTTAACCAACCCTGTTCTAACCAGGTCCATCTTGTAAAAGAGCTCTGCTCAATGATGTTCGCCTGGATAAATAAAGATTTTAATTGATTGATTGAAGGTAACTCTGAAAGCCCAAATTGTTTCTTTATATGCTTGTAACCCAACTACAAATGGGGGTTCTCAAAAAGTCTTCCTCGAGCTTGCCTAAATGCTCAGTGCCAGGCTGGTGTCCTGCGTTTTATCAATTTAAATGTGATGGCCAGAGAGTGCCTGTATAGCCTCTGTGTACCATCTCTTTAAGAGCTGCCTGGATTGCAGTCATAAGTAATCTGAGAGGGAGCTCTGTTGAAAGATGTAACTATCTGCTGAAAATCATTAGAGTGATAATGATAATGTAGTTTGTCTAACCTGCCTTCTTTTGCAGCAAGGACTGTTTTGTTTATCTCCATTATCTTGGTCCTGGACTGCGAATTGGACCAATCAGTACTGGTGGGAACTAAAATGGAGCTGGACTACAGGAGCTGTCTGGAGTCAAAATCTGTAGGAATTGTAGTTTGGGGCTTTTGCACCTATTTGCACCTGAAGGGAGATCCTTTGTCGTGACTAACAGGAGGATCAGCCAACTGAACCTTTTGGATCTTGGGGAATTTCCCAGGCTGCTGCAGCTAGTTTCAGTTTTTGAGCTGAGAAGTGAAGAAGTAACAGCTCAAGTGATTTTGAGCAGTAGTTTTACATGGGAGAACTGTGAAAGGGCTGAGTTTAGCCTGCCTGTCTGCTGTCCCTGAGAGGGGAAATAGAGTTTATTCGGACTGAATCCGAATGCGAGGACTATTTAAGCCACTGGACTGTGACCAGGCTTTAACCTGAAAAGACCAAGATTTGTTGAATGCGATTGGCCTGTCACGATTTCTAGCTGCTTTTGAAGCCTCAGTTTGTGCAGAGACTTTGCGATCGTGACTGGAGAGCGGTTTGCCTGGTACAGTAGAGTTTCCTTACATGTAAATGTGCAGTGTATTGAAAGTGGGTCATGATTTGGTTGCCCACTGTGTGAACTGTGTTCTGCTTGCTGGTACCATAGAATCCTTTACATGTAAATGTGCTGTGTATTGAAAGTGGGTCGGGATTTGGTTCCCCAGTGTGTGAACTGCGTCACCTTGCTGGAAGCTTTATCCAGCCTAATCAGACTGAAGCTGCTTATCTCCATTCGGCCTGGGCCATGCCACACTGGCCCTGCCAGACTACCCCACTGCACAGAGAAAGCCACCAACGAGAGACCTGCTTGGGGATCAGCCCCCTGCTCCACACTTGAACAGGAACAATGCCTCGGTGAATCGTGTGGGCCCTGCTTCTCCTGGCACTCCAGATTAACCACCTGCTGTCTCGATTTTCGTCCAGCCTATGTCCAGTCTTGGGTATCATGAGTAATCATCAGGGCAGCTCCCTTCAACAACAGCCTAATCTAAAAGTGTGTCATCTGATTGTCTTGTTGTTTTCTTTTCATGAACTGAGCCCTCTGGCTCTGGATTACAAATAGTGTGTGTTTTACATGTTGTTTTCTTCCATCACAGGGCCACAACCAGCTGCAATGTTCCTGGCTAGCCCACCATTCTAAATCTGGGTGCCCAGAGTGTGTGACTGTTTATGGACCCTGAAGGGCATGCATAATGGTTTGATTGATAGAGCCTTTAAGCAAATTAACCTGATTATGCCCTTCCCTTGTTCAAACCCCTTAAATAAATCAGATCTAACTCTTTTTTGCATTTACCCTGACTGTGGTTTCAGTTTGTGCAAGAGTACTATACTGCTGATATTTGCTGTGTATAACCTTGTTTTACAGGGGGTCCCCAGGGCGAGACCAGAGGAAAGCCCTGGTGGTAAGTGCAAACTGTGTGGGTACTTGTGTGGTGTATCAGGGGTATTGTGAAAGTGATTATTGTGTATTTTTCTGGCCACTAGTAAGGAAAAAGGGGGATTACAGTGTCCCGGAGGGCTGTACCCAGGTTAGCTTGACCACTACCAACCCTGACCTCTGGGTGGAGGCACCTGTTTCAGAACTCAGGCTCCTTAGCCTGCTACTAGCCAAGCAGGCAGGGGTAGTAGCCCTTGGGATAGCGCCACCTAGGGGTTGCATTTTGGAGGCTCACTGCTGGGATTTTGTGCCTTCTAGTGGCTAAAAATTACAAATTACTGTTGAGGATTAATGGCTACCCCAGTAGAAATGGCTGTACACCAGTTGGTGGGGTGGTGTACTGGGCAGGAGATCGACCCCCAAAATGCTGTACTTATACTGGATATTCCCCTGGGTACCAGTAAAGACACTGTAGAGGGAGCACTCTCCAAAGTTGAATATTTAAAAAACCTTGTGGTGGTGGGTCGAGAGGCTGATTTGATCACCCAAACTTTCATAGCCTTGGAAGAGTGTAGTGACCTCGTGGACAGCTCTATAGTGCCACAGACTATTGCCCCAGACAGGGTTCCAGCTGCTTGGAGAGTGATAACAAAAGACAGTAAAGACCATGGAGAGGATGAGCTCCCACCATTATCTGAGACTTTTGAGGAGAAATTTGCTAAGTTGTTGCTGGAGGAAGAGAAAACCATCGAGGACTTTAAGAAACTATTCCTGCCACCTGGGGGTGTTCCTTCCCCAACACCCCCTTCCACTCCAGCACCTGTTACTGCCTCACCTTCTGTGCCCATGCCAATGCTGGCCCCTATACCTTTATCTGCCATTACTCACAATTCCTACCAGGCTGAGAATCTTCTCAGGCACCTCCCACCCCAGGGGAGGATCACTGGGAGATCTGGATAGACAATGTTGCCCTCTAGTACCTAAATGGCAATGCTCCGAAGCAGAGTAAGGAAAGAGGTTGAGTGAGAGCCTCCAAGGTCCTGCCCTGGCTACCATCCATGCCAAGCGGGCCAATAACCCCGAAGCAACTGCACAGGACTATCTTGATGCATTGGAAAATGTGTATGTGAGCCCGGATTCAGATGAGGATCTGTGGTGGAGAGTAAGAAATGCTCAGCAGTACCCAGGGGAGCCATTGTCTGTGTATGTACCTCGGCTTGAAAAGCTGCTACAAGAGTGCCTGAGAAAGAGTAGTTTGCCATCAAATGAATTAGGTCGAACTAGGCTGGACTGGATCCTTAAGTCTGCTCCATTTTCAGAATTGTTACTGCTTTAGTTGCGCCTTGCCACCCGACTGGAATTGCCCCCCCCATCTATGACGAGCAAATGAAACAAATTTGGGGGGTTGAGCAAAGATGATCCCATGGAGGAATTGCACCCATATCTGCTGCTGCGCAAGTGATCAAGAGTGATCAGTCAAGTGAGGCTCAGGGGCAAATGTTGGCACTTAACGAGCACTCTGAGAATGCAAAGGACTTCCCACCCTGGGCCCAGCATTGGAAAGATGAGCTACTAAAGGAAGTCCGAGAGTTGAAGACGGTGCCTCTGCAAGGGTTTCCCCCATGCAACATGATTCTGGTCCCTTTCAGGATGTGACTGCCCATGGAGTGGGGTTGCACCCTCAGGCATCCGCTTCCAAAGGTGGCTCCAAGGTTGAGATCACCAGATTGACTGCCACTCTAAAGGAACTGTTAAGACATGTTGCACCACTCTCACCATTGCAAGCAGATACTAGACCCCAATCTCTTACTACTGCTTCAGGTCCTCATATGATGTTCTCTCCCAGGATGACCCAGGAGTCTATCATTTGTCACAACTGTGGAAAGGATGGCCATATGAAAAGAGAATGCTGTTCTCAGAGGGACTTAGAAAGAGCAGTAAACAGACTCCAAGGGGAGCTTCGAAAAGCAAATCAATTGCCAAGGTGTGCCCGAAATGACTGCAGTGAGAGTTTGAAAAACCCTAACTCAAATTTATTTGTGGCTAAATCATCTGTCCAGGCCTCTGCTACTGCCTTTCCAGACTGGCCTAAAATAGTGGGCCCTTCAATGGAGACTATGGTGACTGTGAATGGTATTCATACTCAGGCTGTGCTTGACAGTGGGTTGCAAGTGACCATTGTATTCCAAGACTGGTATGACAAACACTTATCTGATGTGCCTTTGCAATCCCTGGAAGGCCTACATGTGTGGGGCCTGAGTGACAAGTCTTATCCCTACCTAGGGTATGTCCACCTCTGGTTGTCTTTTCCTGCAACTGTAATGGGTGTAGAGAAGCGAGTAGAGACACCTCTGGTTGTCTTTTCCTGCAACTGTAATGGGTGTAGAGAAGCGGTAGAGACACTGGCCCTAGTGTGTCCCTCAACGGACTGTATGATGGGGTCCCCTGTTAATTGTAAGCCTATATATGTTTGGGAGACTGGGCAACTCTGTCATGAGAAACAAGGATGACTGACTGGGAGGGCCCTGAGAATTCCGGCTCTGATCAAGAGGGCCTATGATTTGCAACTGAAGCCTGAGGAAGTAGACCAGGATGAACCGGTGGGGATCGAAGAAGGATCCCGATTCAATGGTACTGGCCTCTAACACCCAGTGTACTATTCAATGGGAGGTCCGCCTCCGGAAAGATGTCAAGAAAAAAATACTGATGTTGGATGCGCCAGGCGATGGAAAATTGCCAGAAGGATTATTGGTCAAGCCCAGCATCTTGCCTGCTCGTGCCCATGCCTGTGCATGACAAGTGAGGGTCCAGAGTCACAATGTGTCAGATTGGGAGATCTGGGTGAACAGAGGGTGCACCCTAGCTATGGTACACTGCACAGACACTGCAGTACTGCCCAGCAACAAGGGGAGAGTGACCCCAGACTTGTTTGACTTTGGCGGCTTCCCATTGCCAGCTGAATGGAAGGCTAGAATTAGTGAGAGACTTGTCCAGAGAGACCAAGTGTTTTCGTCGAAGGAATGGGATGTTGGATGTGGCCAGGGTGCAGAGCATCACATCGCCTGCATAATGAATGGCCATTTTGAGAGAGGTCCGACACCTAGCCCCAGCAGACATAGATGATGCAAGGAGACACCTGCAGGAAATGCTCACTGCTGGCATGATACAAGAATCCAGGAGCCCATACGCCTCTCCCATTGTGGTTGTGCGTAAGAAGAATGGATCTGTGAGGATGTGTGTTGATTATTGAACCATGAACCAGCAGACCATCCCAGACCAATACACTATGCCTTGTATAAAAGATGCTACCAGATCCCGATGGCCTTGGAAAACTGTGAGAAAACAGCCTTCATCTGTTCTTTGGGGTTCTACGAGTTTCTGAGGATGCCACAGGGGATATCGGGCACCCTGGCCACCTTTCAGTGACTGATGGAACGTGCGGTGGGAGATATGAATTTGCTGGAATGCCTTGTGTACTTGGACGATGTCACTGTGTTTGGGAGCACCTTAGAATAGCATGTGAACAGACTGTTTAAAGTCCTAGACTGACTGGAAGACTTTGGCCTCAAGCTGTCCATTGGCAAGTGCCAGTTTTTCCAAAACTCCATGAAGTATGTGGGGCACATAATATCAACAAAAGGGAAAGAGACCAATCCCAGTAAAGCTGAAGCACTGAGTATTTGGTCCCAGCCCCATAATCTAAAAGAACCACGTTTCCTGGGGTTCTGTGGCTACTACCGCAGTTCATAAAGACTATTCAAGGTGATTCTCCCACTCTTGAGCCTTACCAGGGTTACCCTCCTTCCAATCATAAATACAAAAAAGTGTCCGTTAAAGAACCAGAAAAGTATACTTCCACCCAGGTGAACTCTTCAGGTCCTGCTGGATGCCCGACTGTGAAGCAGCCTTCCATGAGATCATATACCAGCTCACCCACGCCCCCATCCTCACCTATGCTGACCATACCAGACCCTATGTGCTGCATACGGATGCTAGTCTGCAGGGTCTAGGAGTGGTGCTGTATCAAGACCATGAGGATGGCCTGAGACCAGTAGTTTACACCAGTAGGAGCTTGACCCTGTCCGAATGAAACTACCCTGTACATAAGTTAGAGTTCCTTGCGCTAAAATGGGCCATTGTTGACCAGTTTCATGAATACCTCTATGGGGCAAAGATATTGGTGAAGACTGACAATATCCCATTGACCTATGTACAGACTTCAGCTAAGTTAGATGCCACTGGGCACCGGTGGCTTTCTGCATTATCAACCTATGATTATGCTGTCGAATACAGTCCAGGCCTGAACCATAGTGATGCTGATGCCCTATCATGAAGGCCAACTTCCGAGAGCGATTGGTTCAGGCTGTCTGAACCTGACATTCGAGCATTGTGCCAAAAGTTTGATAGAGATGAGTGGATGTCTGTGGACAGAGTGGACTGTTTAGTAGATTGCTTGGGCCCTTCTGACACCTGCATACCAGCTGCTTATTGCCACTTCTCTGCTCTAGATATTAGTGCACCACCTCAATTTGACAATGACAGCATTCAGTGGGCTCAATCCCAAGATCTTATGATTCAGCCAACACTTGATTCCCTGTGTGCGGGGAAAGATGTCTCTAAGCTTCCACTGACTTCGAACTGCTTTATTGTTTAAAGAGGCCCCAGATTGAAGTTGCTCAATCAGTTGTTGCATAGAGACAGTAGATCATAGTGGCAAAGTAGACAAGCAACAATTGGTCCTGCCCATGGCATTTAAAGATTTGGTACTGAGGTCCCTCCACAATCACATGGGGCACCTCGGTATTGACAGAACCCTTGACCTAGTATGACCTCGCTTCTACTAGCTCAAAATGGGGCCAATGTTGAACACTATGTAAAGACTTGTAGTTGCTGCCTGCAAAGAAAAGCCCTGCCTCAAAGGGCTGCCCCTGTTAATATTACTACCAGCGCCCCCATGGAACTAGTCTGCATAGACTTCTTGTGTTTAGAACCTGATCAGCGGAACATTGACCATGTGTTAGTGGTTACGGATCATTTCACACGGTATGCACAAGCTTTTCCCACCAAAGATCAAAAGGCATCTACCGTGGCCCAGGTGTTAGTAAAAAATTTCTTTATCTTCTATGGTGCCCCCTCGTGGATTCATTCTGATCAAGGCAGAAACTTTGTCGGCTAATGAAAGAAATGCTCTCTCTCTCTATGGCGGGTGCGAAAGTCAAGAACCACCCCCTATCACCCGCAGTGAGACCTTCAATCAGAATGTTTTAACTGCACCCTTCTAGACATGCTGGGCACCCTCCACCCAAAAGACAAGCATAAATGGAGCCAGCAGATTAGCAACTTGGTACACGCATACAACTGCACGAAAAATGATGCTACTGGGTTCTCCCCCTACTGCCTCATGTTCAGGAGAGAGGCCCGGCTGCCAGCTGATGTCTGTTTGGAGTCTCTCCAGATGGGGTCCAAGCAAAAACTACTTGCAATATGTACAAAAACTAAAAGCTCAATTGAACCATGCCTATCAACTGGCCAAGACAATGGCCGCCAAGAGAAATCTAGCCAACAAAGAGAGGCATGATAAAAAAGTAAAGGCTCAAGAGCTTCGACCTGGAGACCATGTGTTGTTAAGCAATTTGGGACTGCATGGTAAACATAAAATTGCTGATCGGTGGCACCATATTCCCCATGTAGTAGTTGGAAAGTTGGATGGTTTACCTGTGAAGAAGGTGCTCCCAGAGAACAACTCCAAAGATGTCAAGACCATGCACCGTAATCACTTGCTACCTATCGGCCAAGTCATGATTGAGGCTGAACCCCCAGAAATTGAGCCCCCTGGGCCGGTGACTCATGCTGCTGCAAGAAGAGACAGAGGCAGCCTACCCCAGTGGTCACAGATTTAGGTTTCCTCTGCAGGAGGCCCAGAATGATAATGACTGTCAGTCCACTTCTGGCCGAAGTGAATACGACCATGCCTATTACCCCTCTTATAGAACTGAGTCAGCTGTTTCAAGTACCCCTGATAAATTGTGGGGATGAAGCTGGGCCTTCTGGACTGCCATACACCAGCTTCGTCCTTGGAGCCAATGCTTCCAGAAAGTGAAATGCAAAGTATCACATCTGAAGATGTTGAGTCTCTCTGTATTGTGGAACTGTATGATTTGCCTGAAGTAGGGGCTGAGGGTTTTGAGTCTTTCTGGTGGCATGCAAACTTGGGGCTACTATGGAGTGCTGGCCACTCCTCTCCAGTGCCTCAAAGCTTGATTGTGCTTGACCCTTCGCAAAATTAGTCAAGTGTTGTAGAAACAGAGCCTGCAGAGCTAGGAGCCGACAGTGCCCCAAGTTTGGATGTTCCCTCCCAGGCATTGGCACCCCTCACACGTGACGAGAGTCCCCAGACCAGTGCTGAGAGGACAGAGACTGTAGTTGTCCCCCTCAGAAAGACTGGCCGAGCTGTCAAGCCAGTAGTATGCCTCAGTTATGATTCTCCCAGGAGGCCAGTGGATTTGCCTCTCAATGTGGTGCACAGAGGTGTTTATGTCTCACCAAGCTCACTGCCCAAATTGAGCTTGACAGCCAATTCCAGGTTACTTGTATCTCCCTTTCACCATGGTGCCCCTGCCCACTCTAGCCCCAAGTTAGCTAATAGGGAAGGGCCCCCTCTTGCATTGTTTAAGGTACAAGAAGTTGTTACCTGATTCAGTATAGTAATGTTCAATTTACCTGTGTGAAATATGCACAATGTGTTGTCAGAATGGATATAGCATCATGAAGTGTAGTGAATATGTATCATAAAGTAATAAGTTTATGTTAACTGATGCATGATGGTACAGACTTGACGGGGATGCCAAGTTTTCTCCAGGAAGGGAAGGGTATAACCCCCTAAAACGGAGTTCCTGAAAAGTCTTCCTCGAGCTTGCCTAAATGCTCACTGCCAGGCTGGTGTCCTGCATTTTAGCAGTTTAAATGTGATTGCCAGAGAGTGCCTGTATAGCCTCTGTATACCGTCTCTTTAAGAGCTGCCTGGATTGCAGTCATAAGTAATCTGAGAGGGAGCTCTGTTGAAAGATGTAACTATTTGCTGAAAATCATTTAGAGTGATAATGATAATGTAGTTTGTCTAACCTGCCTTTTTTTGCAGCAAGGACTATTTTATTTATCTCCACTATCTTGGTCCTGAACTGTGGACTGGACCAATCACTACTGGTGGGACCTAAAATGGAGCCAGACTACAGGAGCTGTCTGGAGTCAAAATCTGTAGGAATTGTAGTTTTGGGCTTTTGCACCTTTATGCACCTGAAGGGGGAGTGTAACCATATAGTGTACCTATGTCGTCATCCTAACTAACCTGCATATCTTTGCATGTCGTAATATGTATTGTACGTGGCACCTAGATTGCCTCTTTCATGCTTACCCATATAATGGCTCATGTGACCTGCCAGAAAACCCAGGCATTGTATAGTAATAACTGCATAAACAAGGCCATATATGGTGTTGCCCTTATATGGATCTAGCAGAAACCAATGTTAGATACAAATCCCAAACATGCCCAAACATGTCCAGACATGTTTTGCCTAGATACAGGTGGCGTAACCTGACAAACTGATCCTATTGGTGCATATGTAATTCTGTGAGGGGAGGGGGAGAAGGTGTGTGTATATATATATATATATATATGCTTGCTTGCTTCACTGAAACAAAGAGAATGTAACACCAACGGCTGTATAACATCATGCGGGAATAAACACACTTTTTACTCTTCCGACTGTGTCTGTGTCATCTGTACTGTACTGTACCACCAGGTCCTGAGATAATACGTTGCTTGGAGGGCCCCATCTTAAATTCCTCTGCTACAATTGGTGCCATGACTCAGATCGCTTTTAAATGGGGGAATACCGACTTGGGACTTCGACGTAGTTTGTCTGTGCCGTAAGAAGTTGCCCTGAGTGCGCTGGATCCTTGAGAAGTTCGGTGCCGCGGGAGAGACCGATCACCTCAACCAACCACGGGGCTCCACAAGGTAACGTATGCTCAGAGATTGACAGGTGCAAGCATAGAAAAATTGTATACTAGGATCCTAGAAGTAGTTCTTTCTAAAGGTAATAGTAATCAACTGTTAACTAGAGATTACTGTTTGAACTCATGAGGCAGAACTCTAGGGGACAAGATATAGGCTAGAGACCACTGTTACTTGCAAGACAGGGCTCTGGGGGGGTCATAAGTCTAGCCCGTACAGGGTCACCACTGGTGCACAAGGGGGTGACACTCTGTCAGAGTTAGCAGTCGGATAAGTATCGGACCGTGGGGATAGTACCCCACAGAATTAATCTGTAAACACAACGCAGTATAGTTAGCAATGGAGGTAGAGATACACAAGTATCTGGGAAAAAGATGCAAGTTAGATGCATACGATGCCCCTCCAGAGGACAAGTCAGTCCGAGAATATTTTAACAAACTAGTGCTGGATTGCAACTCTGCGACCAAAAATGAAAAAGAGAAGCTAGCAAATGCTGTACAAGGTCTGTGGCAGTGCAGCCAAGAAATAGCTCACCGACATCGTAAGCTTCTCCAAGAGCTGCATGAACAACAAGACGTAATGACCCAACCACGGTTAGAAATAGACAGCCTAAAGGTACAAATAAATCAAGAGCCAGAGCCACTACAAAAAGAGAACCAGCAGCTAAAGTCACAGTTAGTAAAAGTACAAGGGGACCTCTGTCTTTTAGATAGGGATCATTCTATTTTAAAAATAAAAGTAAACCAGCAGTCGCAAGAACGTGCTGCTGAGGAGCATAGACAAAATTTTGAGAACAATGAACTACAAGAAAGAGTTGAGGAGTTATCGAATTGCTAGCAGTGTCAGAGCAAGTTGAAGGGCGTGGAGAAAGAGGAGGAAGAGAACAAAGAAAGGGCTGTCGTAAAGATGGCGCCCGTCATCACGAGGGGCATCGCTGCCGTGGGTGGTGGTACCATGTCTGACGCAACTAGACAAAGCCAAGAGGAGTTAAAGCTTTTGTTAGAAGGAAAAAGAAACCGGTATCTACTACATCTAAAACATGCCACTGAGAGGGGAGATGCGAGGGCGGTAGAACAGTATACCAAACTAGCGGGGGCATAAAGAAAAAATTAGATAAAACATGTGACCTGCTAGACAGAGACACAGAAGCTAGGCAAGTGGTGGAGAGAGCTGCCACCAATCCAGTACTCCCCATCTCAAGGGAAGAGGCGGAAGTAATTACAGAGGAGTCACAGAAAATGACAAAGGGGGTTGATGGAAATTGGACACCCACCGGAGAAAGGTCCAGATTAGAAAAGATAGTGACCAGGCACAAAGGGGATCAAACAAACCTGGGGCCTGAAGTTAGGGACCTGACTATCAAGGAGTTAACACAGCTAAGTCAGGAAGTGGGAGCCATTGATCACAAGACTAATCTGGTGGAGCTAAAGAAAGTTAAAACAGACTCAAAATACTATGTGATTGACTAACAAAGATGTCTGCTGCATCGTCATGTTTAATCTTAGTCCACATTTGGCAGAGGCGATGCCAGAGGAGGTGTAAGGCACACAGCGGGATGCGCCCACAAAACCCCAACTCATGGGCAGATTGTAATGAAATAGTGGATGCCATTAAACGGGCAAGGGGAGAGCCGGCACGATAGGAAGTTGACTGGGATAAAATATTACAAACCAAGCCGACGACAGGGGAAGAGCCGTGGGCATTCATTCCCAGGTTCTTCGAAGATTATTAGCGACACGGTGGGCAAGAGTGTCCCACCGAAGAGGATCCGACCTCTAGGGATTTGTGGATCCGGACATACGACCTGGACCCCACCCTAAGGTCTGTGCTAAAATGATCAAAATCACATGATGAAAGGCTAGAGTTACTAGAGACATACCTCAACGAAAAGCGGAAACGCAATAAGGTGGCCGCAGCTACCTGGGTAAATGAGGGTCCCAGCAAAAACCCAGTAGCTGGCAAGTCAAATTTAATGTGCTTTAATTGCAAGCAGACAGGACACCTCAAGAGTGAGTTTTGGGCCAGGGGTGGAGGACAGGAAGGAAAGGGCCCAAGACACATGCAAGTTAGGGGAAGGGGTCGAGGAAGAGAACAGCCAATGGGCAGACAAATTAATGAGGGAGACACGGTACAAGACCTCCTCGACCGCCTACAGGTAGTCCTGAGAGCATCCCAGAGAAAGGGACAGGAGGCCTCCCTGGATGATGATGATGTCATCAAGAGGCTTAACGCTATCCGTGAGGTGGACGAGCAATAGGGAGGCAGAGGGTCCAGTAACCCTGACGCTAAATGGGTATGCGCTTTACATGCTGATAGTCAGGGGAGGCCTACAGCTAAAGTTACCATTAACGGCCATACTGTAGAAGCCCTCATAGACACTGGAGCAGCCATATCAATTACAAATGTCAGCATACCCTTAGACCCCGAAAGACCACCAATGAATATAGAGGGATGTACAGGACATACCACAGAAGGGTATTGGTCCCAACCACAACACATAAGGCTGGGAGATACACCGTGGGCCCAAGCCTTCACATGGCGGAGGGTTCACAGAAGGCAACATCATTGGTAACAATTGTCTAACTAAGCACCAGCTTGTCATAGATCTTAGTGATCGATGCTTATGGAAACTAAATGTTAAGGGTTTTTAACCAATTACTGTTGATGAAAGTTATGCTTTAGCCTCTGTAAAATCAAATGCTGCAACAAGTGTTAAAGGCTTGGAGACACAGTTAAAGCACCCCGAATTTAAGCAGATTATACGAAATCATGAGATGGTACGGGCACAAGCCGGCACAGATTGTGGACAGGTAAGCGACATAAAAATAGCTGTAGAAGGTCCATGTCCAGGGCACACTAAACAGTACCCGATACCAAAGGAAGCAGTGAAGGGACTCAAACCAGTCATCCAACAGCTGTTGCAACAAGGAGTCATTAGGCCTGTGTGCTCAACAGCGAACAGTCCCATCTGGCCAGTGTTAAAGCCAAATGGAAAATACCGCCTGACCATCGATTACTGTAATTTAAATAAAGTGACCCCTCAGGTTAGCCCTGTTACTAGTTCCAATACGGAGATTTTTAACAAATTACGGCCAGAGAGCAAATTCTTCTCTGTCCTGGATTTGGCTAATGGGTTCTGGTCTCTGCCTCTCAGGGCAGAGGACCAGTATAAATTTGCATTTACTTTTGAGGGTAAACAGTATACATTTACTCGATTGCTACAGGGCTTCCACTCAGTGCCAACCTTGTTCCACAGGTACATAAAACAAATTCTGGAGGAAGAAGGGTTGGGAGACTCAGTAATCCAATAGTGGATGACCTCCTGCTGTAGAGCCCAACAAAGGAGGATCACCTAGTGCTGCTGGATAGGGTACTAGGCTTATTGGAAAGGAAAGGATTAAAGGTAAATCCAGACAAAGCACAGATTGGTGACCAAAAGGTCACCTTTTTAGGAACCATTATTTCTCCCCACGGGAGATGAATAGACCCTGCCAGAACAGCGCTAATCCAGACCCTACCATTACCAACTACCATTACTGGCTTAAGAAAATTATTGGGTATGACACATTTCTGTAGGGATTATATCGAAGGGTACTCAGAGATTACAAAGCCCTTATATAATATGTTAAAGGACGTCCCAAAGGGCCAGTATAAACTCATCTGGGAGGGAGAAGAGTTATATTGTTTTAATAAGTTAAAAAAGGTGCTACAGACCGCGCCAGCCTTAATCCAAGCTGATTACTCAAAACCATTTATCTTACAGGCCAATGCAACTGATGACACCATCGTTGCTGTGCTGTAACAAAAACTAAATGGAAAACTAGTACCAGCCACCTACCTAAATAGGCAGCTATCAGAGGTAGAGAGAGAGAGAGAGAGAGAAGGTTTAACATGTGCGAGAGAGCAGTCCTGGCCATTGCTTGGACTGTACAAGCAAGTGAGGTGACCACTAGGTTTAACCCCATCATAATACAAACTACACATACCCCTTTAAAATTGTTGTTAGAAAACAAAGTCAAGGGAGTTAGCCTGACTCGACAAGCAAGGCGGCTGTTAGCCGTGCAAGATAAAAATATCACTGTTGAGAAATTGACAGTGCCACACATGTTACAGTACCTGGATTATTATTAGGGAGAGCCACATGATTGTGGGGAGGTCCAGCAAGTAGCAGCCAGAGAGTCACCTTTTGTGGATGGGCGTGGCACAAATGGCTATAACACGGCTTACGTGGATGGGTCAAGGTATTGGGAACAAGGAGTCCCATATGTGGGTGCAGCAGTGTATCATGACACCGGGTGTTACCACCTAGAGGACAAAAGACCCATACACAAACAAGGAATATTAATAAAGCTGTTACCAGGAGACTGCTCCCAATTTGCTGAATTGGTAGCAATCTATGAGGCCATCCTGGCAAACCCCAAAGGCAGGTTAGGCATACATACAGACTCACAGTTCGCAGTGGGATCACTTACTACCTGGTTACCCATATGGGCTAACAGAGGTATGAAAACAGCTACTGGGGGGCAATTAGCTTTTGTAAACTAAAAGAACATACAAAAGACCAGGCCAGAATTATGGGTCCTGTTGACCAATGTAAAAAGGTATCAGATAAGACTGATTGAATAATGATACTGCACTTGATTTGTCTTTTCAGATCCCAACACCATGTTCACGTTACTACTGCTGATGGTGGCCCATCGCTGCAGAGCATCTCCTGAGGTACAAGTGTCCATCGAAACCAATCACCTAGTTGTAGACTATGAGGACACTGCCTACTTAAAAATAAACTATACATGGCAAGATCAAATTCCTGTCAAGTACTGGAAAATAATTTGGAAACTCAACAACACTCAAGTTGCAGCCTCAAGATGGTGCGTAGAGGCATATTGGACTGTTAAGCTGATAAATCCACATACTTGTGCCTCACACTGGACACCCCACCGAGGATGGGTTCAGCCAAAAACTGGAACTCTGGTGTTGGAGAAGGCAGCCCCCAAAGATTCAAGCACCTGTCAAGTGACTATATATCATTGTACCCGTAATCCATCTGATAGGATCACAAATGGGTGTACAGAAATGTGGGGGCGTGAAAGTAATGGCACTTGTACGAACATGACCTATAGCGCGAACTATACTAGTACAGAAATAACATTGGTTGTTAATCCTGCCACATGTCCCAACCTCACAGCAGGACCGGAAAGTGGGCTAACATGAACATCCACTGACCAGACTCTTGTAAACGATGTACAATATGTTAGACTACCTATTAGCTTTAATTTTTCTGGTTAGGACCTAAATAGCACAAGTGATTGTACCAATTCAAAGGTATCAAAATGTTATGCGCTTTCCATGCTCGAGAAGGAGGGTTTATAATTACTAACCAAACCCAAGGCCCACTTAAGAGGAAAAGAGGACCTGTTGGGTGATATACAGGACTCTTTGGTTCCGGAATGAGTATCTGGAATAGGGCTGATTTAGAAGCCATCAGGGAACACCAAAATACTGTAAACCAACAGGAGGAGGGAAAAGTCTTCCTCCCATTGGCAATCAACCAGGCTGGGTTGGCAGCTGAGGAACGACTGACCGTATACAACATGCATGACATAGCTAAGTTGTTTAAACAGGTTAAAAATAAAATAAATGATATCATAAATGAACATAATAATGAGGTAGGGAACCGCACTATAGGGAAAACTATAATTTGTTCTGCTTATGGATCTTATGTATTAACTACTGTAAATAAGTTGTTACAGCAATTAAGTAACCACAAGTTACCTGATCAAATATCGGATGCACAAATCAAATTATGGTATTGCCCCATGTGTCGGGACATCAAGGACTCCCACTGTCTGACCTCTTGTGCCCATAAAAGGGCCCCTCCAATTTGGTGGGTCAGAAAAGTGGCCAAAATATATGTAAGGCCACAAGGGTTTAAACCAAATAGTACGCTGGCGGACACAATGAATGTGCTTCTCAATGTAAAATTACCACAAGTACAATATAATGAGCAAAAATATACCAATATTGTAAAGGTCCACTCCTCTGAGTCAGCTCAAGGGGCTATTATGCATATCGAGTAAACCCACCAGACATACTAGTGCAAACCAAAAGTGGGTCCTGGGTGGCACCCAATCTACACTGCTGTGAGGAAGTAAACAGCCAGTGGGTATGCCAGTGTGATGTTAAGTCTCAAAGCCAGCCAGTTTGTGGAGAAGTTCCTATTAGGGAGGCAACTAACAATACTGCGTAGTGTCCAGTTCGAGTACAAAAATGGAACACTCAACGTGTAATCTCTACCTATAACTCTACTAATCAATATTCTATTGTAACAAATGTTAAAACATTAATACATCATGGCAAAACATGTTCTATTACCCAACCTAACTTCTGTTTTATACCCAAGGTGATGTGCAAATTGGAACTATACCTTTCACCCTATATCACAGTATAAGCCAATCCAAATTAATATCAGTATTCAAACTCCCCATCAGGGTATCAAATTAATGACTATGCACCCACATTTGGAGCACCAATACCACGCTTACCTAAATGTACAAAACCTGCTAGATTGTAAGGATACCCATCTACTCAAAGTGAAAACTCAGCACATAAGGTACAACTTAAGGTTCAGGAAATACTTAATGATGCTGATAATGAACACTTGATATACAGTACACTGGGTGGATCTTGGGGCATTTTGACGTTCAAAACCCTATTAATGCTACAACTGACCTTGGTAGCCATTTTAATGCTCTGGGCGTGTTGCCTGCGGCGCACCATCAAAGACATGAGACGAGAAATACAAATGTTGTGTGGAGCAGAACTTGCAAGAGCAGCCATGTTATAATTAATAAAAGTCTCTGGACTGCATATTTATAGGAAAAGCCGCCCAAAGGGTCCATAAGAGAGCTCCCTATCGGAGGACTTCCACTATTGCAGAGGAGACCTAAATTGTACGAAGACATTTGGCTACCTCCATAGGTACAAGGGGGGGGATTGTAACAATATAGTGTACCTATGTCGTCATCCTAACTAACCTGCATATCTGCGCATGTGTGTATGTGGCACCTAGATTGCCTCTTTGATGCTTACCCGTATAATGGCTCACGTGACCTGCCAGGAAACCCAGGCATTGTACAGTAATAACTGCAAAAACAAGGCCATATATGGTGTTGCCCTTATATGGATCTAGCAGAAACCAATGTTAGATACAACTCCCAAACATGCCCAAACATGTCCAGACATGTTCTGCCTAGATACAGGTGGTGTAACCTGACAAACTGATCCTATTGGTGCATATGTAATTCTGTGAGGGGAGGGAGAAAGGTGTGTATATATATATGCTGCTTGCTTCACTGAAGCGAAGAATGTAACACCAATGGCTGTATAACATCGGGGAATAAACACACTTTTACTATTCTGACTCGTCTGTGTCATCTGTACAGTACTGTACCACCAGGTTCTGAGGTAATACATAGCTTGGAGGGCCCCCATCTTAAATTCCTCCACTACAGGGAGCCTTTGTTGTGACTGACAGGAGGATCAGCCAACCAAACCTTTTGGATCTTGGGGAATTTCCCAGGCTGCTGCAGCTAGTTTCAGTTTTTGAGCTGAGAAGTGAAGAAGTAACAGCTCAAGTGATTTTGAGCAGCAGTTCTGTGTAGTTTTGCATGGGAGAACTGTGAAAGGGCTGAGGTTTGGCCTGCCTGTCTGCCTGCTGTCAGTGAGAGGGAAAATCAAGTTTATTTGGACTGAATCCAAATTGTGAGGACTATTTAAGCCACTGGACTGTGACCAGGCTTTAACGTGAAGAAGACTGAAGATTTGCTGAATGCGATTGGCTTGTCCCTGGTTTGTGCAGAGACTTTGCGATCATGGCCGGAGAGCAGTTTGCCTGGTACAGTAGAATTTCCTTACATGTAAATGTGCTGTGTGTTGAAAGTGGGTCGTTATTTGGTTCCCCACTGTGTGAACTGTGTTCTGCTTGCTGGTACCGTAGAATCCTTTACATGTAAATGTGATGTGTATTGAAAGTGGGTCATGATTTGGTTCCCCACTGTGTGAACCGTGTTCTGCTTGCTGGAAGCTTTATCCAGCCTAATCAGACTGAATCCGCGTTCATCTCCATTCGGCCTAGGCCATGCCACGCTGGCCCTGCAAGACTACCCCACTGCACAGAGAAAGCCACCAATGAGAGACCTGCCTGGGGATCAGCCCCCTGCTCCATGCTTGAACAGGAACGATGCCTCAGTGAATCGTGTGGGCCCTGCTTCTCCTGGCACTCCAGATTAACCACCTGCTGTCTCAATTTTCGTCCAGCCTGCGTCCAGTCTTGGGTATCATGAGTAATCATCAGGGTAGCTCCCTGCAACAACATCCTAATCTAAAAGTGTGTCAACTGATTGTCTTGTTATTTTCTTTTCACAAACTGAGCCCTCTGGCTCTGGATTACAAATAGTGTGTGTTGTACATGTTTTCTTCCATCACAGGGTCACAACCAGCTGCAACGTTCCTGGCTAGCCCACCATTCTAAATCTGGGTACCCAGAGTGCTTGACTGTTTATGGACCCTGAAGTGCATGCATAATTGTTTGATTGATACAGCCTTTAAGCAAATTAACCTGATTATGCCCCTCCCTTGTTCAAACCCCTTAAATAAATCAGATCCAACTCTTTTTTGCATTTACCCTGACTGTGGTTCCAGTTTGTGCAAGAGTACTATACTGCTGATATTTGCTGTGTATAACCTTGTTTTACAGGGGGTCCCCAGGGCCGGGAGAGAGGAAAGCCCTGGTGGTAAGTGCAAACTGTGTGGGTACTTGTGTGGTGTATCAGGGGTATTGTGAAAGTGATTATTGTGTATTTTTTTGGCCACTAGTAAGGAAAGAGGGGGGTTACAGTGTCCCGGAGGGCTGTGCCCAGGTTAGCTTGACCACTACCAACCCTGACCTCTGGGTGGAGGCACCCGTTTCAGAACTCAGGCCCCTTAAACTGCTACTAGCCAAGCAGACAGGGGTAGTAGCCCTTGGAATAGCGCCACCTAGGGGTTACATTTTGGAGGCTCACCGCTGGGATTTTGTGCCTTCTAGTGGCCAAAAATTACAAATTATTGTTAAGGATTAATGGCTACCCCAGTAAAAATGGCTGTACACCAGTTGGTGGGGTAGTGTACTGGGCAGGAGATCGACCCCCAAAATGCTGTACTTATACTGGATATTCCCCTAGGTACCAGTAAAGACACTGTAGAGGGAGCACTCTCCAAAGTTGAATATTTAAAAACCCTGTGGTGGTGGGTCGACAGGCTGATTTGATCGCCCAAACTTTCATAGACTTGGTAGCGTGTAGTGACCTCATGGACCGCTCTAAAGTGCCACAGACTATTGCCCCAGACAGGGTTCCATCTGCTTGGAGAGTGATAACAAAAGACAGTAAAGACCATGGAGAGGATGAGCTCCCACCATTATCTGATACTTTTGAGGAGAAATTTGCTAAATTGTTGCTGGAGGAAGGGAAAACCGTAGAGGACTTTAAGAAACTATTCCTACCACCTGGGGGTGTTCCTTCTGCAACCCCCCTCCCACTCCAGCACCTGTTACTGCCCCACCTTCTGTGCCCATGCCAACGCTGGCCCCTATATCTATATCTGCCATTAGTCACAACTCCTACCGAAGGCTGAGAATCTTCTCAGACACCCTCCCTATCCCCAGGGGGAGGATGACTGGGAGATCTGGATAGACTATGGTGCCCCCTAGTACTTGAATGGCAATGCTCAGAAGCAGAGAAACAAAAGAGGTTGAGTGAGAGCCTCCGAGGTCCTGCCCTGGCTACCATCCATGCCAAGTGGGCCAATAACCCCGAAGCAACTGCACAGGACTATCTTGATGCATTGAAAAATGTGTATGGGAGCCTGGATTCAGATGAGGATCTGTGGTGGAGAGTAAGAAACACTCAGCAGTACCCAGGGGAGCCATTGTCTATGTATGTACCTCGGCTTGAAAAGCTGCTACAAGAGAGCCTGAGACAGGGTAGTTTGCCATCAAATGAAATAGATTGAACTAAGCTGGACTGGATCCTTAAGTCTGCTCTGTTTTCAGAATTGTTACTGCTTCAGTTGCACCTTGCCACCCGACTGGAATCGCCCCCCCCCCCATGATGAGCAAATGAAAGAAATTTGGGGGGTCGACTAAAAGTGACCCCATGGGGAACTGCACCCATATCTGCTGCTGCTGGTGATCAAAGGTGATCAAGCAGAAGTGAGGCTCAGGGCAAAATTAGCAGAGCACTCTGAGAATATAAAGGACTTCTGCCCTGGGCCCAGCATTGGAAAGATGAGCTACTAAAGGAAGTCAGAGAGCTGAAGATGGGTGCCTCTGCAAGAGTTTCCCCATGGAACAAGATTCTGGTCCCTTTCAGGATATGACTGCCATGGGGTGGGGTGCACCCTCAGACAACCACTTCTGAAGGTGGCTCCAAGGTTGAGATCACCAGATTGACTGCCACTCTAAAGGAACTGTTAAGACCGTTGCACCACTCTCACTGTTGCAAGCAGATACTAGACCCCAATCTCTTACTACTGCTTCAGTCCTCATACGATGTTCTCTCCCAGGATGACCCAGGAGTCTATCATTTGTCACAACTGTGGAAAGGATGGCCATATGAAGAGAATGCTGTTCTCAGAGGGACTTAGAAAGAGTAGTAAACAGACTCCAAGGGGAGCTCCAAAAAGCAAATCAGTGGCCAAGGGGTGCCCGAAATGACTGCAGTGAGAGTTTGAAAAACCCTAACTCAAATTTGTTTGTGGCTAAATCGTCTGTCCAGGCCTCTGCTGCTGCCTCTCCAGACTGGTCCAAAATAGTGGGCCCTTTAATGGAGACTACGGTGACTGTGAATGGTATTCATGCTCAGGCTGTGCTTGACAGTGGGTTGCAAGTGACCACTGTATTCCAGGACTGGTATGACAAACACTTATCTGATGTGCCTTTGCAATCCCTGGAAGGCCTACATGTGTGTGGCCTGATCGACAAGTCTTATCCCTACCTAGGGTATGTCCACCTCTGGTTGTCTTTTCCTGCAACTGTAACGGGTGTAGAGCAGCGAGTAGAGACATTGGCCCTAGTGTGTCCCCTTAAAGGACTGTATGATGGGGGTCCCCCCTGTTAATTGGGACAAATGCCCATATGTTTGGGAGACTGGCGCAACTCTGTCATGAGAAACAAGGGCGACAGACTGGGAGGGCCCTGACAGTGCCGGATCTGATCAAGAGGGCCTATGATTTGCAACAGAAACCCGAGGAAGTAGACCAGGATGAACCGGTGGAGATCGAAGAAGGATCCTGATTCAATGGTACTAGCCTCTAACACCCAGTGTACCATTCAAGGGGAGGTCCGCCTCTGGAAAGATGTCAAGAAAAAAATACTGATGTTGGATGCGCCAGGCGATGGAAAATTGCCAGAAGGATTATTAGTCAAGCCCAGTATCTTGCCTGCTCATGCCCATGCCTATGCATGACAAGTGAGGTCAGATTCACAATGTGTCAGATCGGAGATCTGGGTGAACAGAGGGTGCACCTAGCTATGGTACACTGCACAGACACTGCAGTACCTTAACAAGCACCCTGGTGAGAAGGAGAGTGACCCCAGACTTGTTTGACTTTGGTGACTTCCCATTGCCAGCTGAATGGAAGGCTAGAATTAGCGAGAGACTTGTCCAGAGAGACCAAGTGTTTTCGTTGAAGGAATGGGATGTTGGATGTGTCCAGGGTGCGGAACATTTCATCGCCTGCATGACGAATGACCATTTTGAGAGAGGTCCGCGCCTAGCCCCAACAGACATAGATGATGGAGGAGACACCTGCAGGAAATGCTCACTTCTGGCATGATACAAGAATCCAGGAGCCCATACGCCTCCCCCATTGTAGTTGTGCATAAGAAGAATGGGTCTGTGAGGATGTGTGTTGATTATCGAACCATGAACCAGCAGACCATCCCAGACCAATACACTATGCCTTGTATAAAAGATGCCCTGGACTGCCTGAATGGGAGCAAATGGTTCTCGGTGCAGGATCTTTACAGTGGATACTACCAGATCCCGATGGCCGCAGAAAGCTGTGAGAAAACAGCCTTTATCTGTTCTTTGGGGTTCTACGAGTTTCTGAGGATGCCACAGGGGATATCGAGCACCCTGGCCACCTTTCAGCGACTGATGGAACGTGCGGTGGGAGATATGAATTTGCTGGAATGCCTTGTGTACTTGGACGATGTCACTGTGTTTGGGAGCACCTTAGAGTAGCATGAGAACTGACTGCTTAAAGTCCTAGACCGACTGGAAGTCTTTGGCCTCAAGCTGTCCATTGGCAAGTGCCAGTTTTTCCAAACTTCCATGAAGTATGTGGGGCACATAATATCTACAAAAGGGATAGAGGCTGATCCCAGTAAAGTTGAAGCACTGACTACTTGGTCCCAGACCCATAATCTGAAAAAACTACAATGTTTTCTGGGGTTCTGTGGCTACTACCGCAGGTTCATAAAAGACTATTCCAAGGTGATTCTCCCACTCTTGAACCTTACCCAGGGTTACCCTCCTTCCAATCATAAATACAAAAAAGGGTCCATTAAAGAACGAGAAAAAGTATACTTCTACCCAGGTGAACTCTTCAGGTCTCGCTGGACACCCGACTGTGAAGCAGACTTCCATGAGATCACATACCAGCTCACCCATGCCCCCATCCTCGCCTATGCTGACCACACCAAACCCTATGTACTGCATACGGATGCTAGTCTGCAGGGTTTTGGAGTGGTGCTGTATCAAGACCATGAGGTTGGCCTGAGACCGGTTGTTTTCACCAGTAAGAACTTGACCCTGTCTGAACAAAACTACCCTGTACATAAGTTGGAGTTCCTTGTGCTAAAATGGGCCATCGTTGACCAGTTCCATGAATACCTCTATGGGGCAAAGATATTGGTGAAGACTCTGAATAACCTGTTGACCAATGTACAGACTTCAGCTAAGTTAGACGCCCTATCACGAAGGCCCACTTCCAAGTGCGATTGGGTCAGGCTGTCTGAACCTGACATTCGAGCATTGTGCCAAAAGTTTGATAGAGATGAGTGGATGCCTGCAGACAGAGTGGACTGTTTAGTAGAATGCTTGGGCCCTTCTGACACCTGCACACCAGCTGCTTATTGCCACTTCTCTGCACTAGATATTAGTTCACTACCTCAATTTGACAATGACAGCATTCAGTGGGCTCAATCAAGATCTTATGATTCAGCCAGCATTTGATGCCCTGCGCTGGGGAAAGATGTGTCTGAGTTTCCACTGACTTGCGAACAGCTTTATTGTTTAAAGAAGGCCCCAGATTGAAGTTGCTCAATCAGTTGTTGTATAGAGACAGTAGATCATAGTGGCAAAGTAGACAAGCAACAATTGGTCCTGCCCACGGCATTTAAAGATTTGGTACAGTGGCCCTCCACAGTCACATGGGGCACCTCATGATGACAGAACCCTTGACCTAGTATGATCTCTTCTACTAGCCCAAATGGGGCCAATGTTGAACACCATGTAAAGACTTGTAGTCGCTACCTGCAAAGAAAAGCTCTCCTCAGAGGGCTGCCCCCTTGTTAATAATCGACCAAGCGCCCCCATGGAACTAGTCTGCATAGACTTTTGTGTTTAGAACCTGATCAGCGGAACATTGGCAATGTGTTAGTGGTTACGGATCATTTCACATGGTATGCACAAGCTTTTCCCACCAAAGATCAAAGGCATCTACCGTGGCCAAGGTGCTAGTCAAAAATTTCTTAGTCTACCATGGTGCCCCCAGTGGATTCATTCTGATCAAGGCAGAGACTTGAGAGTCGGCTAATGAAAGAAATGCTCTCTCTCTATGAGGGGTGCGAAAGTCAAGAACCACTCCCTATCACCCTCAGGGAGACCCTCAACTAGAACATTTTAACTGCACCTTCTAGACATGCTGGGCATCCTCCACCCAAAAGACAAGCATAAATGGAGCCAGCAGATTAGCACCTTGGTACACGCATACAATTGCATGAAAAATGATACTACTGGGTTCTCCCCCTACTGTCTCATGTTCAGGAGAGAGGCCTGGCTGCCAGTTGATGTCTGTTTTGGGGTCTCTCCAGATGGGGTCAAGCCAAAAACTACTTGCAATATGTACATAAACTAAAAGCTCAATTGAACTATGCCTATCAACTGGCCCAGACAATGGCCGCCAAGACAAATCTAGCCAACAAGAGAGGCATGATAAAAAGTAAAGGCTCAAGAGCTTCAACCTGGAGACCGTGTTGTTAAGCAATTTGGGACTGCATGGTAAACACAAAATTGCTGATCGGGTGGCACCATCTTCCCATGTCAGAAGTTGGAAAGTTGGATGATTTACCTGTGAACAAGGTGCTCCCAGAGAACAACTCCAAAGATGTCAAGACCATGCACCTTAACCACTTGCTACCTATTGGCCAAGTCTTGATTGAGGCTAAACCCCAGAAATTGAGCCCCTGGCCAGTGGACTCATGCTGCTGCAAGAAAGAGACAGAGGCAACCTACCCCAGTGGTCACAGATTAAAGGTTTCCTCTGCAGCACGCCCAGAATGATAGTGACTGTCAGTCCACTTCTGATGAAAGTGAATACGACCATGCCTATTACCACTCTTATGAACTGAGTCAGCTGTTTCGAGGTAACCCCCTGAAAAATTGTGGGAATGAAGCTGGGCCTTCTGGACTGCCATACCCCCCCCAGCTTCATCCTTGGAGCCAATGCTCCCAGAAAGTGAAATGCAAAGTATCACATCTGAAGAGGTTGAGTCTCTCTGTATTGTAGAACTGTATGATTTGCCTGAAGTAAGGGCTGAGGGTTTGAGTCTTTCTGGTGACATACCAGAACTTGAAGAACACTATGAGAGTGCTGACACCCCCCTTCAGTGCCTCAAAGATTGATTGTGCTTGACCCTTCACAAAATTAGTTAAGTGTTGTAGAAACAGAGCCTGCAGAGCAAGAAGCTGACAGCGCCTCAAGTTTGGATGTTCCCACCCAGGCAGAGGCACCTCTCACATGTGACGAGAGTCCCCAGACCAGTGATGAGAGTACAACGACTGTAGTTGTCCCCTTCAGAAAGACTGGCCAAGCTGTCAAGCCAGTAGTATGCCTCAGTTATGATTCTCCCAGGAGGCCAGTGGATTTGCCTCTCAATGTGGTGCACAGAGGTGTTTGTCTCACCAAGCTCACTGCCCAAATTGAGCTTGACAGCCAATTCCATTGTTACTTATATTTCCCTCTCACCATGGTGCCCCTGCCCACTCTAGGCCCAAGTTAGCTGATAGGGAAGGGCCCCCTCTTGCACTGTTTAAGGTACAAGAAGTTGTTACCTGATTCAGTATAGTAATGTTCAATTTACCTGTGTGAAATATGCACAATGTGTTGTCAGAATGGATATAGCATCATGAAGTGTAGTGAATATGTATAGTAAAGTAATAAGTTTATGTTAACTGATGCATAATGGTACAGACTGTATGTGGATGCCAAGTTTTCTCCAGACAGGGAAGGGTGTAACCCCCCCTACAAACAGAGATTCCTGAAAAGTCTTCCTCGAGCTTGCCTAAATGCTCACTGCCAGGCTGGTGTCCTGCATTTTAGCAGTTTAAATGTGATTGCCAGAGAGTGCCTGTATAGCCTCTGTGTACTGTCTCTTTAAGAGCTGCCTGGATTGCAGTCATAAGTAATCTGAGAGGGAGCTCTGTTGAAAGATGTAACTATTTGCTAAAAATCATTTAGAGTGATAATGATAATGTAGTTTGTCTAACCTGCCTTCTTTGTAGCAAGGACTGTTTTGTTTATCTCCACTATCTTGGTCTGGACTGCGGATTGGACCAATCAGTACTGGTGGGACCTAAAATGGAGCCAGACTACAGGAGCTGTCTGGAGTCAAAATCTGTAGGAATTGTAGTTTTGGGCTTTTGTGCCTTTTTGCACCTGAAGGGGGAGCCTTTGTTGTGACTGACAGGAGGATCAGCCAATCGAACCTTTTGGATCTTGGGGAATTTCCCAGGCTGCTTCAGCTAGTTTCAGTTTTTGAGCTGAGAAGTGAAGAAGTAATAGCGCAAGTGATTTTGAGCAGCAGTTCTGTGTAGTTTTGCATGGGAGAACTGTGAAAGGGCTGAGGTTTGGCCTGCCTGTCTGCCTGCTGTCCCTGAGAGGGAAAATCGAGTTTATTTGGACTGAATCCAAATTGTGAGGACTATTTAAGCCACTGGACTGTGACCAGGCTTTAACCTGAAGAAGACCGAAGATTTGCTGAATGTGATTGGCCTGTCAGGATTTCTAGCTGCTTTTGAATCCCTGGTTTGTGCAGAGACTTTGCGATGGTGGCCGGAGAGCGGTTTGCCTGGTACAGCAGAATTTCTGTACATGTAAATGTGCTGTGTGTTGAAAGTGGGTCGTGATTTGGTTCCCTACTGTGTGAACTGTGTTCTGCTTGCTGGTACCATAGAATCTTTTACATGTAAATGTGGTGTGTATTGAAAGTGGGTCATGATTTGGTTCCCCACTGTGTGAACTGTGTTCTGCTTGCTGGAAGCTTTATCCAGCCTAATCGGACTGAATCCACGTTCATCTCCATTCGGCATGGGCCATGCCATGCTGGCCCTGCTAGACTACCCCACTACACAGAGAAAGCCACCAATGAGAAACCTGCCTGGGGATCAGCCCCCTGCTCCACGCTTGAACAAGAATGACGCCTTGGTGAATCGTGTGGGTCCTGCTTCTCCTGGCACTCAAGATTAACCACCTGCTGTCTCGATTTTCATCCGGCCTGTGTCCAGTCTTGGGTATCATGAGTAATCATCAGGGTAGCTCCCTGCAACAACAACCTAATCTGAGAGTGGTCTCTTCAAAATATAGAGAAAGCAAGGAGATCTAAGCTCTCATAAGGCGAAGTTAAAATGTGATGCTTTTACCTTACCGATGGAGGGGACACTTTGCCAAAGTGGTCAGGCTCAATCATGGTTCAGCTGGATGATGAGAACCAAGAGCTCCTCCGAAAAGTATGAAAAGTAAGAATATTAGAGTTAGTTTGAAAAGAAGTGCAGGCTTTGGTGCAGCAAAATGGGAAGGGGGGGAGTATAAGGCCCTGGAACTATAGCCGTATGTTTCTGTTTGGTCACACACCAGGAGCCACCCTACTAAATTTATTAAATTGTGTTGTAAATACAGGGGCTGAGCTTGCAAACCTTTTATACTGATCTGAATAGAGGAGAATTGTGGCCTTCTTCTAATTGTTAAGCTCCCTATTAGAAACCTGTGAGCCATTCATTGGCCAGAGCATACTTTAAGTAATGAAGCCTATAGCGTGGTCTCTTCAAAAATATAGAGAAAGCAAGCAGACCTCAGCTCTGATAAGGTGAGTTAAAATGTGATGCTTTTTACCTGACCGATGGAGGGGGACACTTTGCCGAAGTCGTCAGGCTTAATTATGGTTCAGCTGGATGATGAGAACCAAGAGCCCCTTCAAAAAGTATGAAAAGTAGGAATATTAGGGTTAATTTGGAAAGAAGTGCAGGCTTTGGTGCTGCAAAATGGGGGTATAAGGCCCTGGAACTATAGCCATGTTAATCTAAAAGTGTGTCATCTGATTGTCTTGTTGTTTTCTTTTCACGAACTCAGCCCTCCGACTTTGGATTACAAATAGTGTGTGTTGTGCATGTTGTTTTTCTTCCATCACAGGGCCCCAACCAGCTGCAACATTCCTGTCTAGCCCACCATTCTCCATGTGGGTACCCAGAGTGTGTGACTGTTTATGGACCCTGAAGTGCACACATAACTGTTTGATTGATAGAGCCTTTAAGCAAATTAACCTGATTATGCCCCTCCCTTGTTCAAGCCCCTTACATAAATCAGATCTAACTCTTTTTTTGCAGTTACCCTGACTATGGTTCCAGTTTGTGCAAGAGCACTGTACTGCTGATATTTGCTGTGTATAACATTGTTTTACAAGGGGTCCCCAGTGCCGGGCCAGAGGAAAACCCTGGTGGTAAGTGCAAACAGTGTGGGTACTTGTGTGGTGTATCAGGGGTATTGTGAAAGTGATTATTGTGTATTGTTCCGGCCACTAGTAAGGAAAGAGGGGGGTTACAGTGTCCCGGAGGGCTGTTCCCAGGTTAGCTTGACCACTACCAACCCTGACCTCCGGGTGGAGGCACCCGTTTCAGAACTCAGGCCTCTTAACCTGCTACTAGCCAAGCAGACAGGGGTAGTAGCTCTTGGGATAGTGCCACCTAGGGGTTACATGCTGTCTGGTGGTTACAGTTTTATCTAACACAGCCTGAGAAGTGGAAGCAGTGATAACAGTTTTGTCAGACCTGGGTGCTGTAGCCTCATTTAAACTTTGTGTTGTGTCTAGACATTGTCCTCTCTGTTTTAAAGCAATTTTCCTTTTATCGTATCATTCCTCATCCTCAGCCAACATTGTTAATAAAGTTGTCTGTCTCCCATCAATTTCTTTTTCCAGCTGAGCAGCAGCAGCAGCTGCAATATCAGTGGTTCCTGAAACAACATCCACTTCATTCAACAAAAGAGGTGGTAGCAAATCGAGATTTATCATCCTCTCCCATCGATCATCATATTCTCCCTTAGAGGCATCCTCCTCTTCATTAAGCACAACTGAATGAGACACTGGCTCTTCAGGCTCCTGTAGCACATCCTCCTCTGCCATCTCCAAATCCGCCATCTTGGAAAAGAAAGGGCCAACAGTGCCCCCTTCCAAGAGCAGGGGACTTTTTATTGTATAATACACACCAAATCTTTCATACAAAATATTTCCATTTAAAGTCATTTGTTCCAAATACAAAAACTTAATGTACAATTTATACCTCTCAAACCATTTCATAACTTCATATTTTTCAACCCTTTCTATTCCCACCCTCCTTCTTCCTTTATTCTCTCTTTTCATTTTTTCCAATACCCCGGACTTCAGTTATCCCTTTGCATTTTTGTCTTAAATACACCTTTTAATCTCTTATTCCTACTTGTAATTCCTATTCATATTTCACAAAATAAGTCAAACCATTCCACCACATTTCCACTTTTTCCTTGGTTGGTATTTACAGTCATTTTTATACACATCACAAGAGCAGGGGAATTTCCCCAGTGTCTTGGCCAAATTTTCTCCATTCACTAAAAAAAATATCTCTAACAGCTTAATCTGGTTCAATGTCAGTTGGCATCCATCTGTATCCCCCTCCCCTGGACAAGGCTGAAAATAGGTAGAATTGTCTAGTTCTCCTTTCCAGTCAACAAAAATTAACTAAATAAATAAATAAAATTAATTGCCAGGTAACCATTTGTAAGCGTGGATTATTGCTACCTGTTAATCATCAACAGTGGATTATCGCAAACCTGTTAATCATCAACAGTGGATTATCGCAAATTGACAGAAAATGCACTTGTGCCATGGAACAAGGATTTTAGTGAGCTTTCCTTCACACTCTTTCAGTCACACTCAAGAAAACAAAACAAAAACAGGTAAACAAAAATAAAGAAGGGACTGTTTGGGTTCCCTAATCTGCCTCTGTCTGAGAATAGTAAAAGTGGCTGTCATTAAACCAGTATTCACTGATCTGTGCTGTTGTCTTCGGTTCCAGGGCCCCGCTGCCGTTATGGTATAGTCAGCACTCACAGTCCTGCTCCTAACCTAGTGAGGAGAGCCCAATTGCTTCATAAAGAAAAATGTTATTTTAGAGCTTTGGTGCTCTTTCTCAGAAGAGAGCATTTCAAGTTTTCTAACAAGTCTTCAGCCTTTTAAGCTCCACCCACAATGTCACAGAAGGTTGTCCTGGCTGAGAGTGAGTTAAAATTAAGCGGCTTGATGGGAAGTGGAGAAAAACATATAGGGCCCAGGCACGAGGCATCGCCGAGAGATCATAAAAATGGCACATCAAAAACATTAAGTACTATGCCACTTTATTTAACTGTGTGATTATCCTTACAATATAAAAAATAAAACAATGGGCAAGTGTGAGTTACAAGGTGACAGTTTAGTCTCAGGCCCAGATATTCAAACTGCGCCAGGCTGTGGCGCAAGCCTGGGTGCAGCGCAACTTGGCTGTGCAGGGGCGTTGACTAGGCGATATTCAACGGAAGTGCACCATGGCTCAGCATCATTGTATATCTCACCCTGGCCACCTGCAGTGCACATGGCACAGTGGCACTACACCAGCGCAAGTGGCCAGAGTGGAGCAGGGGGATGCGCTAGCGCAAGTTCTGTTGCGCTATGTGCAGCAACCATGATATTCAAAAGTGCACATGCAAATTAGGCCATAATGTATGCAAGGCGCAAATGGGGCCATTTGCATGTCATTATGGCTCCATTTGCATGCAGGTGTGCCAATCCCTGGCGACTTGCGCCTGGCGCCCTGCCAGGCAGCAGCTGTCGGGGACAGACGCCCCCTGCAGCGCAGCAATGTGCCCCACAGGCTGATCACAGGCATTTGTAAAATAACAATTGTATCCAATATCCCTGGTGGTCCAGTAGACTGCTGTCAGCCCGATCACAGGCATTTGTAAAATAAAGAAGAATCCAATATCCCCGGTGGTCCAGTGGATCGCTGCATCAGCCCGATCGTGGGCTTAAGTAAAATAAAGAAAATCCAGTATCCCTGGTGGTCCAATGGACCGCTGTCAGCCGATCGCGGGCATTTGTAAAATAAAGAAGAATCCAATATCCTGGTGGTCCAGTGGACCGCTGTCAGCCGATCGCAGGCTTAAAAAAATAAAGAATCAATATCCCTGGTGGTCAGCGGACCCTCCCCCCCCACTGAGCCCCACGCCCCGCTCCTCCAGGTCAGCAGCGGGTGGCAGCACCCTGCCTGCCGCCCGCGCCCACTGACTGACACTGTCGGTGGGCTGGCATGCAGATGGTCTGGCGTGACCCAATGGGCGTGCAGCCTATGCCGTACTACATATTCCAGATATCTGGAATGTGCAGTCAGTGCACGGGCTGCATGCCCATTGGCTCATGCTGTGGACCAATGTGCATACAGCCCCTGACCTGACGTGTCAGTTGGCTGGCGGCGGGCTGCAGGCGGGTGGGTGCTGGGCCGGCCGCTGACCTGGGGAGCAGGGCAGTGGCTCAGTGGGCGAGGGAGGGGTCCGCTGGACCACCAGGGATATTGGATTCTTTTTATTTTACTTAAGCCCACGATCGGACTGACATCGGTCCACTGGACCACTAGGGATATTGGATTCTTCTCTATTTTACTTAAGCCCGCGATCGGGCTGACAGTGGTCCACTGGACGACCAGGGAGATAGGACGTGAGTTTTTTAAACAGATGCCCGCGATCGGGCATGGGGGTGCCGCCAGGTGCAGCTGGAGCTCGGGTTGCCACCCACAGGTGGCAGCTGCCATGTTGCGCTCTGCAATATGGCAGCTCACCTGTGGGTGGCCAGCCATTAATCCTTTCTTTTTGATCAACTTTGTGCGGCGCAAGTAGGGGTTGTGCATGCATGGACTCAGCACATCCTGGGCTGAATATCGGGATGTGCAGAGTATGCATGGGCACGCCCCCTCCCACCTGCGCCGCATACATTACTGATGTGCTTTGGCGCATCGGGATTTGTGCCAGGCACAATTCCCATTTGAATATCGCACCGGGGTGCACCAGTGGGTTGCACATGGTGCAATGTGCAACCCTTTTGAATATCTGGGCCTCATGGTTTATGGAACATCACAATCCGCTCAGCCTTCAGCCTCGTGGATTATAATGTTCCAATACCACTATATTGAATTATCACCTCGTAACTCACACTTTCTCATCATTTATTTTGCATATAGCTAGATAGATAGATAGATAGATAGATAGATAGATAGATAGATAGATAGACATAGATATATAATACGGAACAGGTTGCGCCTGCATTACCCTTAGTAAGCATAAATGTTAAACCCCAATTTTTGCACCTAATAACTTTGCTCCCGTTTAACGATTTACATGTAATGTTTGTGCTAGGATCTCTTGTCCTGAAAATTTCATGTACATCGGTTCAGTGAGAACAAAGTTTGAAGAATACAACAATGTAAAAAATCACTGTTTTTAAGACTTTTTTGCTCCACAGTAACTAAAAAATAGGAGGCTTTGAAACCTGAAACTTTCAGGTTTGATAGAGTTTGGCTCAAGGTATGTACTTTTGTGGGTTTGATGCACGGTAGTCAAGGAGATTTTAAATAATTTATAACAGATTATTCGCCCTTGGGCATGCGCAGTGTAAAAAAATAAATGTTCTACGGATAGCTGTTTTTTTTGTGAACGCGTGATATCCTGTTGTCGTATTTTATTATGCGTGTCATATCGTATACTGTGGTGTTTGAGTTGAAGTTGAAACCCCCATTGAAATACACTGAACTTTATTTACATTACCTTAGTTTCTCATATTGCAGTCGCTGGTTCCAGCAGCAAGATGCGTCTTCCGTTGAAGAGTGAATCTCGAACATGGGACCTGTTTAGGTGAGTGAGAGTGTGTGAGGGTGTCCTGGCGGTGTGTTGTGTTGTGGTGTGGTGTGGTGAGGGCTGAGTGGGAGGTGGGGATGGATGAGGACTGACTGGCGAAGGACCGTTTTTTTTTTTCCTACAGGTTTTTTAATCGGCATCCTGTCAGAAGTGTCACACAAACTTGCACAGCTGAGCTTCCCTCCCACAGCATCACTTTCCTTCACTGGGGAAATGAACGCAAGCTTAGTGTCTAGTCTGAGATCATAGAGTGGGTGAAAGACCACACACAGGCACATTTTGAATTGTAGTCAACACAGCACAGTTTAATCAAAAACTTTAACAAGTGTGTTTTATGTAAAAACACACTACGGTACTCTGGTAACACTTAGGGCACTGAAATGTCTCACTACACTAGCTGATGGGCCTATGTTGTGCCCCCCCAAAAAATTATTTTTAAAGTTTAGAAGAATAACAAAGAAAGCATTCATGTTTAGAATTATAACTGACTCAGACTGTGCCTGGTAGGAGAATGGAGAATGATAGTTTTTGTCTCCCGCCTGTTTCTCTGAGTGCAAGCTTTCTGCCCGCGGTGTGATGCTCTGTCTCTTGTGGTGCAAGCAATAATATGTTATCAGCAAGTCACCTGCTCCTGCATTTACTGTGCATTTTCAAGTCCCAACTCAGGTCTGTCATGGTCTTCTAGTCCTGACTCCCAGCTGATGTGGTTTTCTCTCTGGTTCAGGTTGGTTCTGGTGGTGGTCACAGACTTGAGGCTCAGGAATGTAAAGGTACTGTCAGCAGCTGTCCAGTCCTCTTCGATCTCCTGGAAGGTAAAAGCAACTAAAGCTCTCTCTCTCTCTCTCTCTCTCTCTCTCTCTCTCATAGGCAGGCTCTGGTACCTGGCTCCAAATCACTGGGTGTCTTCAGAATCCGCCCAAACAGATAATAAAGGGCCCCTCAAAAACACAAGATGCGTCTGTGTAGCGCGTGACTACTACATTGGCCTCCATTTAAAATTCCCACTGGCCATGGCTGAGCCACCCAAATCAGGCTTAGCAATTGGGGGACAGGGATCTCTCCAGATACTTGTCCGATGTGGGACACCAGGGTTCGGAGACAAAGGAAAGGAAATCATCTGTCTCTTACACTGTTGTAAGTCAGCTTGGCCTGGGCCCTGAAACAATCAACTGCATTTAGCACCTATTCAGGTGTGAAAGAGTCATGCCACAGCTCAGCCTATCCATTGCCCTGCTCAGATTACTGAGCCATGATTGTCTCTTTATTAAAAAAAAAAAATTCAGTTCAGGCAGAGAAGCCCCAATATCAGTTTTAGTAACTGGAATTTATGAGGGCCCCTGAACAGATGGGGCCCTAGGCACATACATATGCATTAATCCGGCTCTAATTATGAGGAACAGTAATGGGATGGTGGGGGTGCACCACTAGACACCAGAAACAGCAGCTCACACCCACAATGCAGTCCTCAGCAATAGTTCTAGCTGCGTGCAAAGTCAGAAATTCCCGCTACTCTTATACAGAGAATGGGGAGAAGCGCTCCTTTTGCTAAGCTGGATACCGAGGATTTTGGGTGCCCAGATAACATATTTGTGGCTGGTATTTTAAAAACAGACAGCAGAATCTAGCTAAGTGAGAGCCCGTTTACCTAGGTTCTGGTGTTTTGTTTTTAAAATTACAGCATATTTATGTATTTTACACCCTTTTTAGTTCGTAGAAGGTTGGAAAACATTAAAATGTAAAGCCTTATAACTCTGGAACCCTTTAATATTTTTTCATCAGACCTCTCATACGAACATACAAACATATGAAATTTGCCAGCAGATAAAGGCCTAGAGGTCTATCACGTCTGCCCAAACATGCAGCTAGCACCCCTCATTCTGCAGCTGCCTCCCTTCCACCCTTCCCTCCATTGCCCTCCCTTGCCCTGTCCCAGCCCCTTTTGAAGCAGTCCACTCTTCTACTGGATATCATTTCTGCCAGTAAAGCATTCCACCCAGCTACCACCCCTGTAAAAAAATGTCTCATCTCCTCCTGAACCTTCCTCCCTCCAGTCTCATAGTGCCCCTTCCCTCCTTTACTTTGACCAGCCCTCTGTACCTGGCTTGTTTATTCCTTTAATGTACTTAAAGATTTCAATCATATTTCCCCCTGTCCTCTCTCCTCCAGCGGTACATGTTCAACTCCTCAGCCTCCTCCCATATGATAAGTCCCCAGCCCTTGATCATCTTTTGTCACCCTGCACTGCACCCCCTTCAGTAACTTAATGTCCCTCTTCAGATATGGGCGCCAGTACTGCACGCAGTACTCCAGGTGTGGTCTAACTAATGACCTATACAGTGGCAGAATCCTCCTTCCTCCTCGAGGATATACCCCTTGCAATACAACCCAGCATTTTGTTGTCCTTTGCAGCTGCCTTCCTACATTGTGCCGAGTTGTTCATTGACCCTGTAATGAGCACCCCCAGATCCTTCTCCTCCTCTGTCTGGGCTAGCTGCACTCTCTGCAGCTAATAACTCCTCCTTAGTTCTTCACCCCAAAATGCAGCACCTTGCACTTTTGGCCTTAAATCCCACTTGCCAGGTGTCTGACCAGGTTTCCAGCTTTGCCAGATCATCCTGCAACACCTAGGTACGTCCACCATTGCTCCCATCTTGGCATCATCAGCAAACAGACTGATCTTGCTCTTGATGTCCAATGATATGTCTGCAATGAATATCCCAAACAACACTGGTCCCAACACTGAGCCCTGTGGAACATTGCTCGTAACTACCCTTGGGGATGAGAGCTCCCCACCCACCACCACCCTCTGTTGCCTTTCTGAAGCCAGTTCCCTACCCACCTCACCAGCTTTGCACCTGCCCCTGTGTCTTCTAACTTACTTCCCAGCCTCCCACGTGGCACCAAGTCTAATGCCTTACTGAAGTCCAGATACAGGACATGCACTGTATGGCCCCTGTCAAATTACCTAGTTACCCAGTCATAGAACTCCACCAGGCTGGTTTGGCAGGATCTGCTATGCATGAAGCCATGCTGTCTGCTGTCCTGTATTCCTTTGGCCTCCAGGAGGGCCACCAGCCTCTCCTTCAGGACAGTCTCCATCAGCTTACCCACGATGGATGTGAGGCTCACTGGTCTGTAGTTCCCCGGTTCATCATTGGTGCCACTCTTGTGGAAGGGCACCACATGAGCCATCCTCCAATCCTGAGGTACACACCCTGAGTGTAGTGAGGCATTAAACAGGTCTGCCAAAGGTCCTGCAAGGACCTCTGCCAGCTCCTTCAGTACCCTAGGGTGGATGCCATTTGGGCCTGGCGCCTTGTCCACCCTCGGTGCCTTCTAACCCTCCAGAACTCTGTCCTCCATGATTTCCCCATCTGTTACCCCCTCCCCCATTTCTGCCGTTCCTTTCCCCTTGGGTATCACCCCTCTTCTCCTTAGTAAATACTGAGCAGAAGTAATCATTTAGCGCTTCTGCCTTATCGCACCCTGCTTCCACCCAACCCCCCTTCTTCCTAATCCTTACTATGTGGTCCTTAAAGTTCCTTTTCTCCCTGATGTACCTAAAGAAGTCCTTCTCCCCCTTCTTAATGCCTTGTGCCAGCCTGAGCTCTGTAGATGCCTTGACTCTCCTTATTGGCCATGTCACCTCCTTTGATTTCTTCAGGTACTCCTCCCTGTCCTCCCCTCCCTTTTTCTTGTACCTCTAAAGGCAGCTCTTTTCCTCCTTACCTTTCCATGACCTCCTTGCTCACCCAGCTTGGTTTCTTAGCCCTAGCCTTCTTGATCTGGGCCTTGTTGCAGGTTTGGTTGCCTCCACTATCTCCAGCTTTATGAGCTCCCACCTCTGGTTAGTGCCCATACTAGGTTGAATTCTGGCCAGGTACCTTTTACCATTTCCCCCATCCTCCCAAAGTCGGCCCTCCTGACGTCCAGCACTCTTGTGCCAGATTCCTCCTTCCTTGCCCATATCCAATGTGAGCCATACTAAGTGGTGGTAACTCTATGACAGTGGTTATTCCACCTAATTTCCCTCATAAACTCCCAATTTGCCAGCACAAGGTCAAGGGTATTCCCTAACATGGTTGGTTCACTGACCATTTGCATCAGGAATCTGTCCTGGAAGGCATCCAGCAGTACCTGCTCCCTTCTATTCCTGGTTGTTGGGGTACTCCAGACCACTCCTGGCATGTTGAAGTCCCCACAATCACCACATTACCCTTCTGCAGGTCATCCTGATCTGTCCCACTTGTTCCCTGTCTAAGTCCTCCATTTGAGAGGACAGCCTGTATACCACTCCCATTCTGAGAGTCCTAATTTTGGAATCCTGGATTTGCATCCAAAGTGACTCTGTACTACCCTCCTCCCCTTCTTCCCTACACACTTCAGTCCTTCCTTCACATATAGTGCCATCCCTTTCCCAATCGCCCTATCCTATGAAATAACCTGTACCCTGGTACAGACAGGTCACAGATCATTGTATTGTGTGGCCCATATTTCTGTGATGCTGCAATGTCCACCTCCCTCTGCCATGAGCACCTGTAACTCTGCAGTTTTCCTCCCAAGGCTCCTAGCATTAGGGTGACCACCTTCTACCCTTCCACCCATCTTGCCCTCCTTTACTAGCATCACCAATAGTACTTAGCATTTGTCCTTTGTCACTGTTATGGGGGTAAGCTCATATGGTTTCCCAACCTGTGGTCTCTGCATGTCTTTTGCCCACTTGCCGCCACCCACCCCCGCTCCTAGTTGAAATTCCCAACTTTCTCTATGTACTCCTCCATTCTCTGTTTCAACACTTCTTTTCCGTCCTCGCTCAAGTGTAGTCTATCCTTGGCATAGAGACTACTGTTCTCCCAGGTCCCTCCCCATCAGCCCATACTCTTTAGTATGGCACCAGGTTCTTAGCCATCCATTAAATTCCTGTATTCTCAGCTTTCTTGTTGTGCTTGCCTTGGGTGCTGGAAGTATCTCTGAAAAAGTTACTGATCTTCCTGCCCCCTCACATAATTGTCCTAGTTTCTCAAACCTCCTCTGGACTATATCTACCATCTTGTCAGCCAGGTGATTCGTCCCAAGATGTGTAATTAAAAAAGGCTTGTCTCTACCCTTTCTAGCATATTTCAGAACAGATTATCCCACCCTTTCTGCTGTCATTGCTGGCATGGCCTCCATCCAAATGTAACTATGCCTCTCTTTGCTACCCACCTGACTCCTCTTAGTATTGAGGTCCCCAGCACTAGATTCCACCCTCTTACTCCCAGCTTGCTTCCATTCTTCTCCATCTCTCATTCCTGGCTCCTCTTCTTCCTCCTGCACAGTATTTCCCCTTCTGCTCCTGTTGTAATTCCCCCAAGCAGAGCTTCCCCCTGCTCCAGTTTGGTCTAGGCATTTATCACTTACTCCTCCAATTTCATCACCTCTCTCCTCCTCCTTCCCCTCTAGCACTGCAAAACAATTTTCTGAAGACCCTTCACCAATGCCCACTTTCTCTCTCCTCATAGTAACCTGTTCCCTCCTTTCCACTCCATGACTGTTGCCACTTCTTCTCCTCCCCTCACAAGTCCCCATCTCCTCCTTCCATTTGTCTTTTGTCTCCTGACCTGGTTTCCCCGGAGACCGTTCTTCCTGGCCTGGGCCCCTTCTGTCTTCACCTCCCTTCTTCTGACCCTCTCCTCACCACTGTTGTCTCAATTCCATTTACCACCCCCTCTACATCTTTCTGCTATATACCACTTTTTCTTCCTCCCCTACCCCAATTACCTGATGATGTCATTTGGTTGAAAGCTCCTCCTTTCTCCCACCTCAGAGGATGTCACCTCTGGCTGACCCCCAATCCCTCTTATCTAATCCGTCTATCTGTTAATATGTACTAATTTGATGTAATAAGTTCAAATTTTACTATTACTGCCTGTGTATATGCTTCAATGTTTTTCTTTTTCTCTCTGTAAACCTTGTATTTTTGTAATGTTTGTTCACCACTGATGTGAAACCTTTGAAAATGAGTCCTTGATTCAAAGGTATTAATCCCTAACTGAAATAAATAAATAAATTGGCCTTTCTCATCTCCCTTCCTCCAGTATTGGGCTATAATCGCCTCCAGTCTGCCTTGCCTGTCATAGTTCCTCCTGCAGACCCTTGATCTCCTTTCTAAGTTTCTCTATGTGGTTACACACTAAGCATCCACCCACCCTCCAGGCAATTTTTAGAAAGACTGGTGCACCGCAGTTGTTGCAGCCTACCACCCTACCCATTGCTGTCGTTGCCCACCAGCGACCCTCCACCCTTCCAGATGCAGGATGCCAAACACTCCCCCAAGTCTCCCCTCTCCCCCTCTATTAGTGCAAAACAGTCTTCTCCTTTTCTTAATTTCCCTTACCCCTTTGTCGTACACTTCTAGAAAGATTCAGCAACTGCTTTTTACATTACTATCCCTCCTGTCCACACACCCAAAACTTTAAGCAACTATTGCACAGCCTTCTTCAAACTCCTACCCCTCCTTTCCACAATGCAAATACCAATGCAAACAAGTAATAATGAAAGCTCCTTGTTTTGCAGTTACTTCCCTTCCACTGAGATAGCAGTAACCTCTTCATTCGCTGCTGTTCCTTTCCTGGATGTCTGCTTCTGCTATAACAGGTGCATTTTTTTTATTTAGTTTTTGTTGACCGGGTAAGTGCACTAGACAAATCCTGCCTATTTTCAGGCACGACCTGGGGGAGGGGGATACAGATGAATGCCAACTGACCTTGAACCAGATTAAGCTGTTGGTGGTATTTTTAGTGAATGAGGGAAATGTGGCCAGGACACCAGGGAAATTCCCCTACTCTGCTGGTGCATGGCCGCCAGCAGGAGTGCTGGGTCAGCTTTCCAAGATGGACGCTGTAGAGGAGCTACAGCAAGTTCAGTCTGCAGATGTGAAGGAGACCATAGACAAGGATTCTACAAAGGTTAATTTTCCTTCAGCAGAGCTAGAAGATGCACAATTATTTCTGGATGCCTTATCTTCTGAGGATTCAAAAGTTCCTGTAAGCCCTACAGAGCCTGAAAAGTAAAAATGCTGCCTTTAAAGTCTGTTCAGCTACTTTCTTGTACAAAACCTATAGATGGTGTTGCCCTTTAAGACCTGCACTGCCTGTGGATGATGTCATGCTACTGAACACGGAAGGATTCAGCTGGAGAATGGTGTTTCTGCTGTTTGCAGGAGCAATGGCAGTTCTAAAGATCGAAATCTTTCTGCTCCAGCACAAAAACAGGTCAGTTGGGGTCTCCCTGCCTAGCACTGAAGCGCTACTTGTTTCCAATAGTTTGGGGGATTTGTTGGAAGTGGGGAAAATGGACTGCAGCAAGATAAACAAAGAAACTGAAACCAGGGAAAAGTATGTGGTGGGAACTGCTCCAACACTGACTAAACAAGCAGGGTTTGTTTTTTCTTCTTCCACTGCTCAGATTATTTATCAAAAACAGCCAAATGAACAGGAGGAAGCAACTGTTTTTTCTTTTGGTGACCGAAATATGGGGAATGCTTCTACATCTTTGCAGCAGGTTAAAGTTCTGTTCCTCAGCCCATTATGCCTAACTCTGATATTTTGACTTCCTCTTCTACACATGAGAGTGACTGGACTCCTGCTTCAGCTTTAATGGCAGCAGGGTGGAAACAAACTCCTTCAGAAGAATGGGCTGCTGACTTAACCTGGGATTCTTCATTTGACATAAACTCTCATTCCCTAAGTGGAACCCAGAAAAGCCTGTTCAATCTGCTAAAAGGGGCTCAGACTCTAGGGATTTGGTTCTTAATGTCTCTAATGATACTGTTAGTCCTGTTTCTGTAGAGTCTCATAATGCTGTATCTGATAAAAGACCTTTATTATCTGACTTATTTGCAAAAAACAAACGTGAATCCGCTCCCAGGCGGAATGCGGTGCGCATTAGATATACAGGGGGCATGGCTGAAAGGCCTAATAGAAACTATGTTGGGAGACATTTAATTAAGGAATCCTTGTATTTTTCTCCTAGAGATGTGTTTGCCATCATCAATATTTCAGGAGAGGATAATTATGATGTCAGTTTTAGATCAGCTGCCTTGTTAGAATTATTTTGGATTAGGTATTCTCAGGTAAAGTTCTCTCCCCTTTGGTCCCCGTTTGTGATTATTCCCCTCTCTCAACCAGCCATCAAGTTTGTTACAGTAATGTTCCCATAATGAAGGGGTGTCAGTGGATGATATTACATATTGGTTGTCCAATAAATGTGATGTACAGGGGGATCCAGAGCCTATTTTAGACTCAGAGGGCTTTTGGACAGGCGGATGGAAATATAAGGTCAAATTACGACACAATGAACATGGTTTTATGCATATCCCAAACTCCTTCTTACTAGGCCGTGATAGAGGTGTTTGTTTTTATAGTGGTCAGCCAAGGGCCTGCTATAAATGTGGCTCACGGACGCATTTGTCTAGTGTTTGTGATAGTCCTAGATGTGACAATTGTGGCGAAATTGGGCATTCACTGATTCAATGTTCTAACCAACGAAATGTGATTTATCACGGTAGTTCACACATTCAACACCTGTCCATGGGCTGCAAAAACAAAGCATCAGGAATTGTACTGAACAGTTTTTACAGAAAGCACAGGAAGACCTACTCTCTCATTACCTCCCACTTTTCTGGGAACCCCTCTTGATGTCAGAAAACCTGTAACTCCTGTGACAATGAATTTAGTTCTCCCCTCCTCTTCATCATTGTCAAGGCCTGTACAACCTAATAGTTCTGCTTTGCAGGACCCTCTGCTTGTCCCAAGTGTAATCGGGTGGTATTGCTAAGACTTTAGATCAGAGCGTGAACCCCCAAAATTGACCCCTCTCTCTCTGCCTCCTAGAGGTCCATGAGAATGTGAAATCAGTACCTGATGCAGTTACAGATTCAGTGGAAACTTCTAATCCTTTCTCTCTCTTTTCTTCTTGGGGATACAGCAATGGATGTTGTGGATTCGGTTCCCAAATCTCTACCAAGACCCCATGGAACCCTCCCAAGGTTCTTATAAGGAAAAGAAAAAGAAGAAGAAAAAATAAAATAAATTCCTTCTTTTTTGGTACTCATATGGGTTTTCTGTGGGCTTCTTTGAATGTTCATAGCATTTTAAATGGAGCTAAACGAAGGCTATTTTCATATGTTGCATAATTCTAGAATTACTGTTTGCTTTTTACAAGAAACTTGGATGTTCTCTAAGAACATGTTACTGCCTTTAAAAGGATTGGCCTTGGGGCCCTTCATATTGGTCATTTGGTCAGGATAAAGCTGGCGGCATTGGTATTCTTTTTCCACCTTCCAGTTTAAACTTCATAAATTAATAGACTGCATTCCAGGGAGGGTTTTGATTGTGGACTGTTTTCTTGAATCTGTCCTATATAGACTTAGTAATATTTATAATCCACAGGTAAAACAGCCAGAATAAAGTGTATGAAACTATACAACCTTTTCTGCTCACTACCAGGCCAGTACTGTGGGGTGGGGATTTCAACTGTTCTCTTACTGACAGGAGATCTAGTGGAAAAAATGTATTGTGATGCTAACTTTTTACAATCTGTTATTAGAGAGCAGACCTCAGAGTCTGCAATACTTTAGAATCAACCCCCTAAAAATACATTTTGTAAAGGGAAGACTGGTACCTGTATTGATTACCTTTTCACCTCCAAAAATATATATATTTCACAGTTTTCTAGACAGCCTTTTGAATTTTCAGACCATCTCCTACTTAAAATTGCAATAGAAATCCCAGTAAATTATAAGCCCTACAAAAGTAGATGGCGACTAAATACCTCATCATTACAAAATGACTTTGTCAAACATTCTATAGTTCAAATTCTAACTGCCCGCCTATCGATTGCAATGTTTATATTCGGACTTAGGGATCTGGTGGGAAGAACTAAACTAGACTGCATGGATTGGTTTAGAACTTATGGACAAAAACCCAGAACGATAATTTTCTTCATTACCTCACATTACGTTCAAAATTACAGTCTCTATTAACTAGAGCTAACACTTCTTCAGAAGATTTATCTCCTTTAATTAAGCATGTTAAATTACAGATGAGAAGTTTCAATATGATAGAGCCAGATCCTGCAAGCCTTAATTAACAACTACGTCCAAAACAGTGATTGGGGACCCTATAGTTTGTGTAAAACCGTGCGAGATAATTCTACACTAGATTGTTTAGTCAGTAATTCACAGTATTATACTGACCCTTCGGATATAAGTCATATTATATTCCGACATTTCCAAAATTTAGGTCCTCATATAGACTTACAAACTGGCGTCTTTCAGGATTTTCTGAAAGGTGTTACAGAGCCCTGTCATTGATGCCTCAATGGCAGCTGTTCTTCTGAACCCTTTTCTTTACAAGAAATTGTGGATGTTATTTCTAAACTTAAGCTTAATGTGTCTCCTGGGGTAGATGGGTTATCTAATGCCTTTTATAAAACTTTTGCAAATGAGCTGGTTCCCTGTTTAGTTGGTGTTTTAATTCCTTTCTTTCTGGAGGACAGATCTATCCTGCATTCTCAAAGGCTTACAAGTTTATATCTTTAAAAACAGGAGATAGAAGTGAGATCAAAAACTGGAGACCTATCACATTGTTAAATTCTGACTATAAAATCTTTGCGATGCTGCTTAATAACAGACTTCAATCTTGGGCTACTCTAGTGATTTCTCCAGTTCAGTTCTGTGGTGTTTCTCAAAAGCGAATACATTCGGTACTTTGTTATATTAGAATTTTATTGAAATATTACATCACAGCAAACAAACTGGTATTCTACTATCATTAGACTTAGAAAAAGCCTTTGATAGGTTAGTCATTCATTCCTTTTCCAAACCTTGGCCTTTTTAGGAATGCCCCTGAGATTCTTACAATTTTACAAAATTTATATTCTAATTCAATAATCTGTCCAGTTATTAAAGGGAAAATTGGGAAGGTTGGAGCGCTAAAGCTGGTGTCAGGCAGGGCTGTCCACTGAGCCCTTTATTATATATTTGCTCCTTAGAACCCCTTATTAGACATTTACAGTTGGTTTCTGGTTGGGAGGGTCCAAACATTCCTTTTCTGACTCCTTTAGAAATGTACAAGTTTTCGGATGACATCTGTTTATTTTTTAAACAACAAGGCCAGCTGGAAGTTTTCTTTAAGTTATTTCACAGGTATGCGACCTTGTCAAGCGCCAAAATTAATTTTCAAAAATCTAAAGGGTTGTTAATAGAGCAATACATTAACCCTTGTGCACAGAACTATTTCATTCACTACAACACCTATTTCCATTTTAGGGGTTCTGTTCGGTTCCCAAAATTTACCTGAGCAGAATTGGCTTGCAGTTTTAAATAAAATGGATAATAAAGTTCAGAGGTGAAACATTATAAATTCTCGAAACTGAAGAGATTTCAGATTTTAAACAATTCCTGTTACCTTGCCTACAATATTTGGCATTTCTGTACCCTGTCCCAACTAACCTGGAAGTGAAACTGTACAGTATTAGTTTTCAGTTTTTGGGAAATAGGTTAAATCCATTAAAAGGTATTATACTTACCTGGATAAAGTCAAGGGAGGGTCGGGATGGTAGATCCTGTGGTTTCTGTTCTTCCCTTTTTCTTGCTTTTCTTTTGGAACTGTACTTTAACCCCAATATTCCAGAATTTAGCTGGTTGAAATTCTTACTATCCAAGTATTCATCGAAATGGATTGGATTGGCTCCAAAACCTAATATTTCCTTTTCTACTCCCCTTTTCTTTAAACCGATTGTTCGGAAATATATATGTGGCAATTGTCCAAATCACAAATTATTAATTCTCCAACAAAACTATATTCCACTATTATTTCTCAAATCTATCCTCATTCCCCGCATTTTAAAACTGCCCAGGTACTATGACCCATCTGGTGTTAGCACAATTAAATAACCCCGTTACCCTTACATGTGGGAGGCATAATGGTTGATAATGTATGGTCGGTTACAAGTTAGAGGGACAGCTAAGTATAAAATGAAAGAAGAAAGGTTTTGTCCTTATTTAGAGTGTACGGCACAAGAAGAAACAATGGAACATTTTTATTCATTGTTCTTTTGCCTCTAAACTATGGGTGTATTTGGCAACTATCTGGCACTTCCCATGGTTGAAACATATTTCTTATGAATTGTTAGTATTGGGATCTTTACCCCATGTCTTGCTACATTTCATACTTCAACTGTACACATTTTCTTAGCATGTCTTAGATTTTGTTTATGGCAAGTTAGATGCCAGTGGGTTTTGTATCAAAAAGCCAACTTTTTTAGGCTTCAGCCACTATGTTATTGTGAATTAAATAAAGTATATCTAAAAGATGCTCAGATTTATGGGACTAGAAAAGTTCAAATCTGGTGGAAGGGTTTCAGCATATGATAAAATTTAAATGAGGATTACTTTCTTTTCTTTTATGCTTTTGTTAAAAGATAACTGTGTATCACTTGCTTTTGTTCAGTACCTTTGTTGATTTGTATAAGCTTTTGTGCTTTTGGCTGCTGTTTTTCTTGATGTGTTTTTTTTTTCCATGCTTTATTTCAATAAAGAAGCAATTTACCCCTACTCTGCTGGTGTTGGGAGGCCAGTAGGGACGTGCAAGGGTCAGTTATGGCCACTGCAAAGGAGGAGGAGGAGGAGGAGGTGGTGCTGGATGAGGTCTCTGCAGTGAGATGGTCGATAATGGCAAATGAGCAGTTGGAATTTCAAATGGCTTTGGAAATGAACGACGTTCCTGCAGCACACGTTATTCTGAGAAAAAGTGAGTCCTTTGAGTTAACGAATGTGGAGAGTTCCAATTTGGAGATGGAAACAGCATTTCCCGCAGTCGATTCTACAATTCTGGTGGCGCCTTTAATTCAGATGGAGGAATGAAAATTAGCGGCTCACAGGAAGGAAGAACACGGAACCAGGAAGACGGTTGCACGGCTTTCACGTTTGGCGTTGGCAGAGGTAGAAGCGGCAGGCGTTTCAAGGAGGAGTAAACAGCTACAAACCTGGAGGCAGAGATCACCGACAGGCGATCGGACGGAGAATGAGGACATGGCAGATAATGGACTTACAGTGCAAAGTACGGGGGTAAGCCAAAAGCCTCTTTTGGTATCTGAGAAACACGAGCAGATTTTACCTACTGTTCCAAGCGCTACTTTTGCTACTTTTACGCTCAACAAGGAAGTTGGTTTTGTGTTTAAACCTCTCACTCATAATCTTGGGGTTGCAAAGAACACGGACAAAGTGATTTACCAAACGAAGTCAGGTTCTCAAGAGGGTGCAACGGATTTTTCTTTTCTGATAATCTGAAAGATGGTAACGCCCCTAAATTGCCAGATGAAGCACAGGATAGTGAATTTCCAAACTTGCCTTCACTTTCCCTGGGTGAACATGATGCAATTGGACCCCTCAAGCAGCTTTAACAGCTGCAGGGTGAAACCTTTGGGGAAAGGGATTTGGTCACCAGACTCTGAATGGGATAGTTCTTTTGACATTACTAAAAATGTTCCTAAATGGCATCCTGGTAGCACTAATGTAAAGGCTCTACCCAGTAATCATTTGATTGTTAATAATGAAGGGGATACAGAGGAAGAATGTACTACTCAAAAGGTGTGTTCAGCACAATTACAATCTAAGGAACAACATAAGGGGAAAGATAATATGACAGAAAAACCTCTTATGTCAAGCTTGTTTTCACAATGTAAAAGAGAAGCAGCTCCCAGGAGGAATGCTGTGCGTATTAGGTATAAGGGAGGGTTAAAGGAAAAACCAGACAGGTATTATGTGGGTAAATTACTACTGAAAGATTCTTTAAAGTTTTAACCCCGAGATGTTTTTACTTTTATCAATATTTCCGGTGAGGACAACTTTGACGTTAGCTTTCGTTCCCCAGCTTTATTAGACCTATTCTGGGATCGATACAATCAGGTCAAGTTTTCCCCCCTTTGGTCTCCCTTTCTGGTTATTCCACTGTCTAAACCCCTGACTAAGTATGTAACTGTTATGTTCAGAAACGAGAGTGTGCATGTTGAGGATATCATCTTTTGGTTAGCACAAAAATGTGAAATCCAAAGTGAACCAGAACCAATTTTAGATGCAGAACAATTCTGGACAGGAGGGTGGAAATTCAAGGTCAAATTATGTCAAACATCTTCAGGCATTGAACATATACCTAACTCATTTATGTTAGGCAGGGATGGGGGTGGTGTTTTACAGCGGACAACCAAGAGCATGCTACAGGTGTGGAGCTAAAACTCATTTATCAAGTACTTGTGACCAGCCTAAATGCGATAACTGCGCGAAATAGGGCATGTTACCATGTATTGCAATAACCCAATCAAGTGTGACCTATCGAAAGAGCAAAACCACGCTTTTAGGGACTGCCCATGGGCAGCACAAAATAAAAACGTAAACGGTAAATCCGATTTTTTCATACAAAAAGCTCAAGTGGTTATGGGAAATCAAGAACTAGAACAACCTATAATAGTTTCCCCCACAAAGCCGCAGAGTCCTGCAGTTTCATTACCTAGGGTAGTTACTCCTGAGAAAGTTATGAGCCTTGTAGATTCGAAAGGAAAGGGTAGGGAGAAAACCATTCCTGTTCTTTTGCAGCCAGTTTGTTATACAGACTCAAAGGGTGAACCCAGGGACAAAGAGGATGGTTCCTTAAAACCTCCACCAGTACTTAGGAGATCGAGTAGGTCTCTAAAACCTCCGGTGATCCCAGATCCCGAAGGGATAGAATCTAAAAACACATATGAAGCTTTAAGTTGGGGTGATTCTGAGGTTGAAATGGGTGACACGGACTCACAAGTTTCAGTACAAGAAGGCTTGGGGACAGCTAGAGAAGATTATAAAGGGAAAAAAAAGAAAAGGAGGAAAAACTAATTCAAGTGGATAGATTTTGGTTAACCTACGGATGGAGTTAAATTTTTCTTGGGCAACCTTGAATACACACAGTCTTTTAAAATTTAAGAAAAGACAAGCAATTTTTCACATGCTTTATGATCTCAGTATTTCAATTATATTTTACAAGAAACTTGGATGTTTGATAAAACTCAGTGTTCTGCTTTGCTAAAGATTGGCCATGGGGTCCATCTTATTGGTTGTTTGGGAACATAAAGCAGATGGAGTAGGTATCCTTTTCAACTCCTATAATTTTATTTACATAAACTAATTGATTTATGTCCTGGAAGATCATTTATTTTAGAGGGGTCTTGGTTCTCATATACCCTCCGCCTAATCAATATATATAACCCCCAGACAAAGTTCGGCAGAGTTACATGCATGAGACAAATCCAACCCTATTTAGTGACCACTATCCCTACCTTTTGGGGTGGAGATTTTAACTGCGGGATAGAGTTAAAAAGAAAATCTGAAAACATTAAAAAAGTGTATTGTGACACAGCATGCCTTTTAAACATCATTAAAAATGCTGATTTAACTTCCTGCATGGACAAACAGGCAATGGATTTAAAAGGCACTTTTTATAAAGGTGGTAAAGGGTATACTATAGATCATCTTCTAGTATCTGGACAAATTTCATTTCACCATCCCCAAATTATTCCGGTTGAATTTTCAGACCATGCTCTTTTACTGATTAACATAGGCCTTACGAGTAATAGTAAAAAACAAAATCTAAGGTGGAAACTTAACACTTCTATGTTACAAGATCCTTTGGTTCTAAATTCCATTAGATTAATTTTACAAGCTAGATTATCTGTTAGTTTTTTATATCAGGATATGGGGAATTGGTGGTTGGAGACTAAAAATGATTGCATTAATTGGTTTAAGAAACAGGGCAAAATACGCCAAAAGAACACATTTTTCCACTATCTCAAACTAAGGAATCAGCTACAAACATTATTATCAAGAGCCAATACTTCCAGAGAGAATTTTCTTATCAAATTGAGGAAATTAAAACACAAATGAAAATCTTTCAATACAATCGAGCTGAAACTTTGCAGGCGGTCATTTCAAATCATTTGAGAAAGTCAGTATTTGGGACCCTTTTGAATTATGTAAAGAGGTCAAAGAGCATGGATCTTTAACTTTTTAAACAAAGCTAAGACAGTCTCCTCGATTACAGAATTAGAAGATTTAATTCATAAACATTTTATGGATCTAGAGCCTCTTCAGAACCCATCCCAAGCCCAGATTAATAAAGTATTAGGACCCCTATAAAAAGGCCTTAAAGCCAGATTTATTACGTTCTTAATCAACCCTTTATGCAAGGAAATTAAGGCGGTATTACAATCTTTAAAGCCCAATGTGGCTCCAGGCCCAGATGGTCTTTCTAATGCCTTTTATAAAACATTTTCTGCAGAACTTAGTTCTATCCTTGTAATTGTTTACAATTTTTTTTTGGACTACGGGGTTAGTTTAGTATCCTTTTCAGATAGTATACAAATTTACATTCACAAATCAGGTGACATGGGGCTATTTCGGAATTGGAGGCCAATAACTTTGTTGAATTCTGACTATAAAATTCTGATGTCATTAATCAATAATAGACTTAGAAATTTAGCTACATATAGCTTCTCTCCAATTCAGCATTGCGGCATCCCTGATCGTAGTATTCAGTCTATGTTATGTTTAATTAGAGATCTAATTGAAAAAATCAATGAGTTGGGGGACAGTGGTTTTTTAGTTTCGCTAGACTTAGAAAAGGCGTTTGATAGAGTGAACCACTTTTTTTTATTTTCAGCATTGGATTTCTTTAAAGTCCCCCCTAAATTATGAAATTTAATTAAAAATCTTTATAGTTCTGGTAAGGTGTTTCCTTCTATTAATGGAAAACTGGGAAAGAGATTTCAAGTAAAATGCGGAGTGAGACAGGGTTGCCCGTTAAGTCCTCTATTATATAATTTTTCCTTAGAACCTTTCCTAAGGTCCGTGAGCATAGTCCCCCTATGGCAAGGAGTAAAGATTCCAGACTCTGATGCAACTTTAACCATCAAGCTTATGCAGATGGCGTCTCTTATTTTTACACATATCACACAGCTTGAATTGTTTTTCCAACTTCAAGGAATACTCAGTAGTAGCTAACGCTAAGATTAATCTACTCAAAATGAGGGGTTTACTTACAGGAGGAAATTTTCAAACACCATTAGTTTGGAACTCTATCAAAATTACAGCTGAACCTATATCAATTTTAGGGGTAAAATTTGGCCCACAGAATTGTCCAGAAGATAATTGGAACCTTGTCTTAGATAAAATCGAGAAGAAAGTTTGTAGGCGGAAAAGATTTAGATTTACTAAAATGAAAAGAATACAGGTTTTAAAGCAATTTATTCTACCCTGTCTGCAATACACTGCAGCAGTATTTCCTTTACCAGCCAAACTTGAGACTAGGCTATACAGTATTTGTTTCCAGCTACTCTGGGGTAACAGACTGAACCCGGTCAAAAGATGTTATACATACCTTGAGAGGAAAAAAGGAGGTTTAGGAATGGTAGACCCAGTTTTTTTTTGTTTTGCAATTTTTTTTTCTAGCTCTTTAAAAATTGTCTAGGAGAGCACTCATAGACAGGAGGTACCTTTCTTTAATAGCTTATTGAGCGTTACTTTACAGCATGGATACACTGTGCTCCTAAACTATCTACCCATTTAGCCTTACCAAATTATTTTAAACCAGCTACACAGAAATTATTTAAATGGCAGGTTACAAAACATCAACTATTAAGAAGCTCTTCAAAAACATTATACAGAGAATTAATGGCTTTTGTTTATTCAGAAACCCCAGAGTTCAGGAATTGTCCTAAAAATCGTAATGAGGACATTCTGAATCAACTAAACAACGCAAGACTGCCAGAATTCATGTGGGAATCACAATGGCTTACTTTACATGGTAAATTAAATGTGAGAGGCACAGCTAAATATAAGGCCAAGATGGAGAGGATGTGTCCCTATTCAGATTGTGCAAACCAAGAAGAAACTATGGAACACTTTTTTCTTCAATGCTCAGTGGCATGCAAAATGTGAGATCATTTGGCTATAGTTTGGAATTTTCCTTGGTTAGCAAATCTCACCTATGATATCTTGGTAATAGGTTCTTTCCCAGTAAATTTACAGATTTTTAATAAAGGGACCTTACAGATTTTTATTGCTTGTTTAAGATATTGTTTATAGCAAACAAGATGCCAATGGGTTTTATATCAAAAGAAACCGTCAGTTCAAGGATTTAGATCTTATGTTACGAATACTTTGAACAACATTGTTTTTTCAGAATCACAACAGTTTAATGTTAAAAAAGTCAGAATGTGGTGGAAAGGTTTCTCCCACATTATCAAATTTAAATAATGCTGTTAGACAATCTTATCAGATGTTAATCCCAACTTATGGATTTCTATGAAGCTTAGTTTTGGGGTCCCTTTTTTTTTCTTTTCCCCTTCCCCTTTTTATTTTCTCTTCTTTTGTAGTCACTAGTTTTGGCTTACTGGGTTAATGTGAGTGTGGTCTATTGTCAGTCTCCTTTTTGATTTTCAGTTCCTGTGTCTCATAGCATATTAATTTCAGTGTACAATGTTAAGTACGTTCTAAAATAGTTATTTTTCCTTTTTATATCATGATTGTTTTTGTATTTCTTCCTTTTTCATACATGTTATGCTTGCTATGTGTTTATTTCAATAAAAATTGCCCCTACTCTTTTGATAAGTGCCATGGGATCTTTAACATCCATCTGAACTACCACCAGTCCAGGCAGATTTCCTTTGCCCTTTTGGGAAAGTGATGTCAGAACCTCTGGTATAAAGGAAATTATGGACCTGGGGTGGGCGGGTGAGGGGCAGGGAGGTGGGACCAGACTGTGCCTTCCAGAAACAGTCAGGTAGCTGAGAGCCCCTGGTCAGACCATTAGCACCCTTCCCTCATTATGCACTAAACTTTGCAGCTAGTGAAGCCAGCAAAAAACAATCATAATTCCACTCACAGCACAAAAAATAGGTTTGATAACAAAGAAACTGGTCTCCAATTCAAACAGCCTCATCAACACAACAAAAAGGCTTGAAATTAGAAGATATAGGTTTCAATTCAAAGAAACTGCCCCAATAAAATCACACCAAATAGGTTTGAAATCAGAAGAAAATAGAAGAAATAGGCCTCCAGTGTAAAGGAATGACAGCCCCCACTCAAAGCACACCAAAATAGATTTAAAAGTTTCAACAACTCCAAAATAGTTCCCTGCTAGCCCCTTTTAAGAAGCAAGACAAACTCAACTTGCTACGCAGTGAAACTCAAAGGCACTACCTTGAAACATGACAAATGTCCCCTGCAGGTTTGGGATAAAAATACCACTCCATGTGGGCTGTAGGTGAGAGCAAAAAAAACCCCATGTTAAGTATAGGAAAAACTTAAGACATTTACTGTACAAAAAATGACACATGCAGGGCTCAGAAACAAACTGCCATCACGAAAATTTCCACAAATCAAGACCTTGCCTCCTAGACAACATATACAAAATATCAGCTCATTTAATCAAACTGAGCCAAAGATATAAATGTGCAAAGTTATTTTTTTTTTTTTTTAATTTTATGTTTATTAATTTTCTGGTTAAACAGACAATTAACATCATTTTAGCGCAGACATGGTATAGTAAAATAATAGTTACATTCCTGACCTAGGTAATATTAGTATTGTATAAGCCATGTATTCTGATACAGTAGGAGATGGGGGGAGTCCTGGACAGAGTGTCTGACTTATGACAAAGAGTCAGTAGCGTTAACGAAAGTTGCCAGCCTCTTCAACAGCTAAAGGTATTTCCAAAGGCAGAACTACAACACAATGTGGTAATACAGTACTAAGACTGTTATTTGAACCTGTTACCTAATTATAGAAATAAACATAGGAGAGGTAAATACACCCCCAATTGCCCCTTCTTACACTTGTGGTCAGTAATCAGAAAAAATATCTCTTTAAACCACTTCCCAAAACAATTATTTAAGACCTGTTATAATAATGATGAGAAACTTAATAAGCTCTAACAGTTCTGGCAAACATTTACAGCAGCAATCACACAGGGCCCTCTGAAACCACAAGAGCATAACATGCGGACTCTCTAGTTACTTTAGGATTCTGCAAACGTCCGCATGACAGTGATGCCACCAGTATGTCCAGAAAAACTTACTCTATTGAGTCCAGAATCATGCCCTTGTATTCCATATTCAGCAATTATGTGTTGAGATTAATAGTTTCCCAACAGTCTTCCCAAAAACAAAGTTAGGGTTTAACATTAAACACTCTACTCAGCCCTAACTATAGAGGTGCTACCGTGCCCCTATAACACACCACACACACACACACACATATTTATGCATATAGACACACCACCAGCAGAGATAAAAAAAAGGCAAGATACCTTTGTAGCTGACCTCACGCTATCATGATATCTTTTTATTGGTGTGGTCATGTATGATATTTTAAAGATGCATCATCACAATGAAGTACTAAACCAATCAGAGAGAAACTTTCACAGTACTGATGGCGTCACAATTGTCTAGTGCAGCACTGAAGCCAGGTGTTAAAATCAGACAGAAATAGTTAAATATTTCAACAAACAGCAGATTTAAAAATTATACTAGTAAACTGATGTTGTCTAAGCTGAAAATGCAATGGTCTGACCCCAAATGTGTAATTTAGCAACCCTTGTGGGGAGGGCAGGACTTTCATAACTCACTTGTGGCTCTGTCTTTGTGAGGTATGATCCTGCTTGCTAGTGTACTGCCTAAAACTAATATTAGTTTTAGAGGCAGTCAACCATTACCTTTTATATCAGAGGTACTTTTCTTTTCCCTTTGTTTAATTAGAAGATTGTTTACCTGATGTTAGCAGACGTGATGTGTGGGATAGCACTCTCCTGGCAGCTGACATATCTGTCTCTACCTCCCTCCCTCCCCACACCACCCACTGCATCATCAGCATTGTGACCTCACTGACTGTGACACACTGCTGCTTAGGAACAGTCATTCAGTGGCTGCCAGGTCACTCACCTGTGATGTCACTCTCAGTGAGATCACAATGCTGATGATTTAGTGTGTGTGTGTGTGCGGGGCTAGATATGTCAGCTGCCAGGCTATGAGCTGTTCAACACATCCAGCATGCTATTACCACATTGAAGACTTTCTAATCAGCAAAGGAAAAAGAAAAACACATCAGAAATAAAAAGTTACAACAAACAATGTCTTAAAATTTGTACTGTATTACTTTCCTATCTGCCTGTTTTGATTCCACTAACTCTTTAAGTTGCCTATTCGGAGTCAGGCAATTACACATCTCACACATACACAAACACACACCTCATCTGGCTCTGATTACGAGGGATGTCCCTCATTTTACCCCTAAAAATTGCTCTATCCCTCATCTGTTCCTCTTGGAAAAGGAGCTGCATGCACAGAGAAGGTACTTTAAATTCGGGTTTGAAAGGAGAAGTTTCTTAATATTCTAAGATGCAAAATCAAAACTGAGACAGAATGGGCCCAATTTTCAAAAGATCGGGACTGGTGCAAGGAGCTTGCATCAAGAAGAAATGGGGCAAAGGGCTCCTTGCATCACACATTGTGCCAGTCCCAATTTGTAAGCACCCTGCACAACTATGGGGATGGCCTGTGCTGTGCCAACCAGACTTGTGCTATCCTTGCAACAGCTGCACCAGTGCACCATGGCAGAAGGGGGCTTGTGCTGGGGCAGTGCTGCAGTATCCCCTACAGTGTGATTTTGCAAATCCCACCCAATGGGCACATGGACCCTGCTGTTAGACCAGCCCTGAGCTGGTCTAACCTGCCGTGTGCCACTCCTGGAACCATCGCTGGATGGGGTTGATACTGTGCCCCCTGGGGAAGGTTCCTACAAAGCCTCTAACACCTGTAAGACCACCACTGGAGTGGCCCAGTGGTCCATGGCAGGTACAAGCCCACAACGCCCCCCCTCCATGGTGACACTGGTGCATCTGCCTCCCCCACATGGACCTGCACCAAATGGTGGCAGTTGTGCACTTGTCCCATCAGGGGCAGTAGCCATCTCCCACCCCGACCCAATGCACCCCCTGTGAGCCAGGGCATGCCCATGATGACCCACCAACCACCAGGGTGACTGGCCGGCAGGTCACCATGGCTGGCCACTGCTGTCACAAGCCTGTTCCACAGCTTGTGACATTCCCATTTTGTGTGCCATTTCTTTGGCGCAGCTGTTGGCTTGCAGAAAACTCAGGGACTTTGTCCCCAGAAACTCTCTTTTTCCAAAATCCAGCACAGGGTCCCTGGTGCACCCACATTTGCCACAGACGGCAGTTTGGTGCACAATACTCTGATCTAAAGAGCCCTTTTAAAATTGAGCCCAGTGTTTTCCACAGTGTTCTGAGTTTGCAACTCCATGTGTAAATATGTGTCCCTCATTTTGATTATTCGTGTCCCTCATTTCAGTGACAGAAGGTTCACACACACACACACGTTCCTGGAATGTTTAGAAAAACACCATGCTGACTGTCAAAAGGATTCTGTAATTTATAATGAAACTAGTCTCTGTTATTCTTTAACACTACATATGTATAAAACTACAGACTAATTATTATGACAGCTCATTATCTTACAGAATATAACCCAAGATGTACTTGATAAAGTAACTGAAAAGAGAGGCTGTATTCTCTGTTTTTTCATGTAATTTGTGTTGGCGATATAAACGGAGACAGCTCCAGTATGTTCAGTGCTAAGCAATTTGAGTAATTGCTATGCTTATTTTAAAAGAAACATCACACTTGCATAATTCACCTTTTTCTCACAGGTCTCTTTGTCTTTTTTTTTAATCAGTTATTTAATAGCTTACATGTTTTTACCATAAATAATTTTACAGTCAAGCAAATAATCCAGAAATTATTTCAATAAAAACAAATAACATTTTTGTTAGAAAATAATCTTTAGCACCTCCCAGTAAGAAGTGACAGTTTGTTACCAAATCTCAGTGCTCATTTCAATGACGTGAGTGAAGTGAGGTTTGCATAGTACCCAAACATTGTATGAGTTATTTATATGTTTTATTTTAAAAGTCTTACACGGACTTGGCCCGGACTACCTGAAAGAGCTCTTGGTTCCTTACTGCCCTGAGCGATCGCTCCGCTTAGCCGATGAGGGGTTGCTAGAGATTCCTAGGGTGTGTTTGAAATCTTCTGGGGCCTGAGCATTTACGCATGCAGCCCCAACCCTTTGGAATTCTCTACCCCATCGGCTACAGGAGTGCACGAATGTGGAGGGATTTAAGCAGGCATTAAAGACATACTTGTGGCACCAGGCATTTGGTGACTGATTGTTTTTAACTGTTATTATCTGTTTTAATATTTGGATTATTTGATATGCTGTTTTATAATTGTTAGGCACTTTGGTTTTTGAAAGGTGCCATAAAAATAAAAAATATTATTATTATTATTTATTTATTTACTAGGGAAGTGGGCTGGATGCAATCTACAGCACTGCTCCAAAGTCTTCACGTGCCAGGCTGGTCCCTCTTTTTCATTGCTTTCGCCACTTTCTCTTTGTGCTCCTTCTCTCACCCATTGCTGCTCTCTTTATACTAATCTCAATTTCATCTCCATAGAGGTCCAGCATCTCTCATACTGCTCCTCCTTCCTGGCCAAATACTTACTTGCCACTGTTCCCACATAGCTCTCCTCTCCCTAACCCTACCATGATCCCATCCTCCTAAAAGGACCACAAAAAAAAAGGTACCAAAGCTCTGAAGAGGGGTGAACATTAGTCCCTTTTCACTAATCTAAAAGTGGACAAAGCAATAGGAGCAGATGGAGTACATCCTAGGGTACTGAGAGAGCTCAGGAGGTACTGGCTGCACCTTCGACCATCCTATTTAAAAGCTCACTCAAAACAGGAGTGGTTCCAGAGGATTGGAAGAAGGCAGATGTAATTCACTTCACAAAAGTAGTAGCAAGGAGGAGGCTGGCAATTACAGACCAGTTAGTCTAACATCAGTGGTGGAAAACACTGCTGAAGGAGAGGATACTGGAATGTCTTGAATCAGATGGGTTACAAGACTCAAGATAGCATGGGTGCATGGGTGGGAGATCACATCAAATAAATCTGATAAATTTTTCTGATTGGGAGTATAATGATTTTATAGTTGACATTGGAGAGCAGCTGGAGGGGAAGCTCTGCCTCTTGATGGATGACACCAAAATCTGCAATAGGGTGGATACTTTAGTGGGGTGGAATGGATGAACAGAGACCTGAGAAAACTCAAAGAGCGGTCAAGGTATGACAGCTGCATTTCAGTGCAACAAATGGTGAACAATAATGCATTTGGGGCACAGAAACCCAGGGCAGAGTATCAATAGCAGAAGGAGGGAGCTAGTGCTGCCTCTGTATAGATCACTGATAAGCCCTCACTTAAAATACTGTGTACAGTTTTGGTGGCCACATCTCCAGAAGGACATAGAGTGGAGGTGGTCCAGAGGTCCACAGGAGGGCAACTAAAATGGTGCAGGGTCTGCATCAAAAGCTCTAGGATGAGAGACTAAATTAACTAAATATGTGCACCCTGGAAGAGAGGAGGGAGGCTCAGCTGAAAAGATGCTGATTTTATAATGATGTATCATTAATAATCATTATTGGTTATGTGTAAAGATCATGATCAGACTTCAAAAACCGTCATTGTGATCATGACTAACAATGATTAAACATGAACGTTAAATGTCCACCAATCAAAAACCATCATGTTATGGAAACGGTGATTGTGATTAATGATGATCGCATATTATCATGATTTTCATGATTTCCTATAGCCAAAGTACTGTAATAAATAAATAAAATAATTTATCTTCTTTCTATACTTTTAAAATTTATTGTGTCTTCTACTTAGACTTCTTTATTAGTATCATCATTTGTGATACATGTTCCATACAAACACCTTGCCATCAATTATACTTGCTCTGATATCTCATCTCTTACTACTGATAGAAGGGCTCAAATTGATTTATATATCTCCTTTAAATGGTTAAGGTGAGTTTCACAAGTACCTGGTTTCTGCTCATAACCTTTAGTAAACGTTGGAAAAATACTACTGTCAAGGCAAAATTATTTCAAACATAGAAATTACCATTGTTTTGGTCGTAAACTGTGCTACTGAAATATACAAATTAGTTATGTAGATGTATATACTATATTGAACATTGCATTTCCTCTTCCTAAAGGGATTAAACTTGACTTCACATGATTTACATTATATTTTATTTGCTTTGCTGATATTTGACATTCATATTTTCACATTAGGAACAAAACATTTTGCTAAGTATTACTCATGTGACTTACAGTCTTATAATACAGAACTAACAGAGTCATCAGTGATCATCAGCCACCATTTTATCATCCACAGGTCATCAAAACCATCATGCTGATTTAAGCTTACAAAATAATCATTAATCTTCAGCTGGTGATTTTAAAGTTGCATGCTTGATGATTGAATCATGATCTAGATGATGATCTTAAATCATAATCTTGCTTGATGATCATATGGCAACATTTGATGATTAACAATGATCTGTCATGACTTGATCTTCAAAAAACATGATTGATGATTTACCAGTTCACCTGTGCAGGGATATGATAGTGACCTTTAAATACCTCACAGGGGTAGATAAGGTATAGAAGAAAAAATATTTTTGGGAAAAAAGGTGCCCAAAAACAAGGGGACATGCTGTGAAGTTGGAAGGGGGTAGATTCAGGAGAGATGAGAGGAAATACTTCTTGAAGCACTCCTCGTAGTACAAGAAAGCAGCAGCAAAGGCAAATGAGATGCTGGGATGCATGTCTAAGGGGATCAGTAGTAGGAAGAGGAGGTTATACTGCCCTTGTACAGATCACTGGTAAGGCCACATTTAGAGTATGGAGTTTAGTACTGGTGCCCACACCTCAAAAAGGACATTAACCTGCTGGAGAAGGTCCAGAGGAGGGCTATAAAGGTGATAGTTGGTCAGCAGGGTAAGGCATACGAGGAGAGGTTGAGGGCACTGAACATGTACTCCCTGGAAGACAGGAGAGAGAGTGGGAACATGATTAGGACCTGCAAGTACTTGAAAGGGATAATTAAGGTTGATAAAGACAGTCTCTTTAAGCTGAGTGGCAACCATAACACGAGAGGGCACAGTCTTAAGCTGGAGGGTGGGAGGTTTAGGAGGAGATCAGGAAGCACCTCTTCACATGAGGGTGATGGACACTTGGAATGCACTGCCAGAAGGATAATCTCATTGAAGACAGTGGGCAGCTTTAAGGAGGCTGGAACAGGTATGGGGGGGTAAGGGTCATGGGTAGGGAGGATGGGAGGAGTGGGGAGAGGGGGCAGAGACAGTAGCTCAAGCTTTGAACCCTGTGACACAAGCAGACTTGACAGACCAAATGGCCTTCCTCTGCTGGCTTCTTTGTATGTTCATATGTTCACAGAAATAGTTGTAGATCCCTGGAACAGCCTACCAGCCAAGGTGGTGGGGTTCAAGAATGCATGGGATAGGCATAAGGGAATCATAATGAAAAGGAATGAGGGAAGGGAGAAAGAGCTGGAGATCAAGTAGGGTCTATAGTGATATTGAAGGTAGGAAAAATAGGCAGACTGGGTGGGCCAAGTAGTCCTCACCTGACGAAAAATTCTGTATTTCTATGTTTCCTACTCCCTCTGATTGTCCGCTGCTCGCTCCTTTCACATCCCTTGCAGTAAATCGGTAGCAGACCGTTTGCTTTCTCTATCTGCCTTCCAACAGAATGGAATGACCTCTCTCTTCCCATCCTTCTCTCATCTGCACTGCACTCCCTCTCAAACCACTCTTACTGGCACACTACTCAAAAAGCATGCACCTGTCAGGCATCTTCCTCTTCTCTCCACATTACGTACCCCCAGGATTTATGCTTTTTGCTTTTTGCCCTGTTGTATAGCTTAATACACAGTGTATGCTGTAATTTAAATCTTTTTTTCCTCCATGATGTTGTTACAATTATCTTGCCATTCATGGACTGCAGGTACCCCTAACTCTCATCCTTGCTACCCCACACCTTAATACTCAGTGCACTTTTGACATTGTTTTGTTCATTTTCTGAATGTAGTACTTGCACCATGCTTTCATTGTTCGTGTAGATGTACCCATCTTTGTTACTTTATCTGCTCCCTGTGGTATCCCTTCCCTGGGGGTCACACCTGGAAATGAGTTCTGCCTCAGTGTGCCTATCCTGGTCACCAGATTTTAAATAAATTAATAAGTAAGTAAGAAGCCATGATAGGGTATTCATTATATGATTTTAATGTACACCCCAGGGGTGTGTTAAGGCACGAGGCTGAAGGCTGAGTGTCCTTGTGCCAGGGGAAGTACATTAAAATCCTATGATGCACATCCTGGAGGGGCTTATTACACTTATAAAATTGCTCTAAGTAGTTTTGGGAGAAGAAAATGAGATTTGGCAACTGACCATGCATTTATAGAGATTTAATGCACAGTCAAGTGATGTTTCTTGGCCATGAAATTTCTAGATTTTTTCTTGTCATTTTATAAATTAATATAATTAAATAAATAAATAAAACAAGACCCTTTCTGCCATAGGTCAAGGTAAAATACAGTACAGATGACACATTCAATACAATACAGTAAGAAGTTCACATAAATGGTAAGGTATGTACATCATAAAGTTTAACAAAAGAACTTGTTCCTAACATTTGATGTACAAGTACAGCGTGCTGTCTATTGCAGATAGTTATATTACTCTTGTTTGAAAAGTACAGGACCTTTGGTGGTGTAATTATACTGTAGATGGAAAGAGTGATTTCAAAGTAGCCACTAAAATGTTTGCAGAAGTTGAACTGACATTTTAATAGAGAAAAAAAATCTTGATAGTAATGCCATGTGGGAGGGAAGAAATGAAAGGAATGGAAAGCCAAGGAAGGGAGGGAAGGACTTTTGCCTAGTGGTTAGAGTGCGTAGTTGTGAATCTTGAGATTCAGGATTGAATGACTTTGATAGCTGCTGGCTGTGTGACCTAATGAAGTCACTTAAACTCCTGGGCCAGATATTCAAACTAGCTTCAAAATGTGCGCAATAGCAGAAGCAAGTACAAGTCAATCACATACGCGCAACAGACGCCGAGTATTCAAACATGGAGCAAGTCAAATTGCACAACCAGCCAACGCCTGAATATCGCACAACCTGCACCATAGCGCAACCAGGAAGGGAAGCTGAGCACATATGATGCGCCTATAGCACAAGGCCAGCCCAGCTGAGCAGTCCAGAGGCGCCATAGCACAAGCAGAGAGCCCCAGCAGCAGAGAGCAGTGGAACTCCACAACCAGGGAGGTAGGCAGGGGTCCACCACCCATGCCACAAATGGGCACAGGAACACACTGCAGAACTAATACACCCCCACACCCGAAGCACAGCATCACTGGTGGAGGGACGGAATATCCACCGTCCCATGGGACAAGCCAACAAAACACAGCTGGACCATGGTGCCCCAGCACACCCACTGGCAAGCTGAGACTGCCACACAAAGGGGCCAGACAACCCAAGTGTGCAACAGCCCCCGTGCACAGCACACCCTGCACTGGAACCCCAAGACACCACCCATGAGCAGTGACTGTGACCGTCTGCAGGAATCCCCATGCCCTCCCCGCACAATGCAACCATGTGTACCACAGAACCATACAAGCCAGACTCCACCAGGAGACTACCCAGCGGTGTGTGGCAGCACATGGCCAGACCAGCTGAAAGCCACTACCACACCAGGGACACCCCCACGCACACACACACACAATTCCAGGACAATACCACCCCAGATGCCATGCACAGCACTGCAACTGAGCACCCATAGCTAGCTGCAAATCAGAGACCACCACAGTATTCATATGAAAATAGATTTATAAAAGAATATCAACAGGAACACACAACAATAAACTATGTACAGATAGATATATACAAGAAAGGGGTGGGGGTATGGGTACAAGGTAGGGATGGGTAAGGGGCAGGGGTGAAGAACTGGGTGAAGGAAGGCAGGGTGTGAGGGAAGGATAAAGGGGGTAGGTGTGGGGCAGCTACTGCCCTCCAGGCTGCACAGCATCAGGCTGCCTCTGGTCCCGTGGCCTCCTCCGTCGTCTCACACCCCTCTGGTGCATCTTCCGCAGAATGGACAGGGACTCCGTAGACACCTCCAGCAGGCAGTGGACAGCCTGCTCAGTCCTGCGCAGGATCTGGACACCTAGGGCAAGGGAACAGAATCAATGGCTGTGACTGTCCACAACCCTGAAGCCCACCCAACATGCATGGCATACAGCCAAGTGCCCCGCCCCTGTGATGGACTGCACCCACCCACAGTGACTGTGCACAAGACAAGCCCAACCAGGCAGCAACAGCCATGTGTACCACTGCACACACACCCCACCCATGACCAGCACAGCACAACAAGGCTGTCCAGTGACTTCGGCTATGGTGGGAAGTTAGTGCCACAGCCATGTGCCCAGTGCATGCATGGACCACCAGTGACGCACTCACAGACATGCAGTGCCACTGGACAGTGCTGACTGTCACATCGCCGTGCATGGCAGTGTTGTTCGTGGATGGTGGCCATGCCCTCCCCACAGCACGCAATAGCATCCATGATGTAATGACACTCACCTCATCAAGCCACTGCTGCTGTTGCTGCTGCTGCTGCTGCTGTGGCCCAACACCGCCCGCCACCTCAGCCAGCCACCTCCTAGCGCCTCTCTGAGCCTCATCCGGGCCCGCCTCCGGCTCTTCCATGCCTGTGGGAAACAAAAGTTGAGAAACACATCAGTGAGATCCCAAAGCAGACAGCCCCCTGCTCCAACGAGAGTGCCTGCCCACACAGCCAGACCCATACATCACACACCTGCAAACACTGACACAGCCAACCATAGACCAACCCTCCCCCATGCGCTGGTCACATTACACAGTGTTACCCATGCGGACAATACAGGTGCATAGACGGCTCGCCCACCTGGCCTAGGCACAACACCCCTCCTGCACATGACCTGAGGCACGCCAGCAGTGCCCGCTCCCTCCTGCGCAGGTCACCGTACCGGTGCCTGCACTGCTCCGGTGTTCTCCGCCGCCCAGTGGCCTGCTCAAGATCAGTGGCCACCTGCTGCCACACATGGGTGCGGGCCATGTTTAGAGGTTCCTCCCCAAACAGTGGCCCATGGTGAGGCTCCACCACAGCCACCAGGTTGGCCACCTCCAATGCACTCCACTGAGGAGCTCTCCGCGTGCCATCCTGCAGGTTTATAGTAGGCAATATGGCTCCGCAGCGCATGTAACCCCGTGGAAATGTTGTGCAATACAACTCTGTCAGTCCCTATCACGCTGTTTGTACAGTGCGTCGGTCCCTATCGTGCTGTTACCGAACAGCGCGATGAGCTCCAAGGCAAAGGTCGGCACAAGGTCATGGGTCTCTGGCGTGAGGCCACGCACAGCGCCATCGGACTTCTACCCATCCAGCGTGATCGGTCGCCTGCGTGCCATTGCCACAGTGGACTATTGCGCAGTTGTGCCACAGCGCCATGTGGTGACCAGCGCTGTAGCGCCACTGGTACAATGGTGGCCGTGTCCTGAATTGCCGATCGTGCACAGACGCGTCATCAGCACGGCAGACGCCTATGTAAGCTACCTGGGCATGCGCAGTGCGGTGTACTACGCAGTCACAGAACTGCACCATTAGCTCAGCCGGTTCAACTGTATTGCGCAAAGCGCAACAGTGCGATATTCAGCCGTCATATGCAAATCATCTGATCAGCCATTCAATGGCACAGCTGCACGATTTGCATCTCATTAAAGTTGCTCCACTCCTAATTTGCATGCATTGCGCTATAAATGTGCGACATTGATCTGCAGTGGCCATATTCGGTTACTGCAGGTGATAGGTGAGTTGCATGCTGCGTGATGTTCTGGACTATTATCTTAGGGTATTGCTGTATACTGCACAGTCACAGGTGTCCACTTTCACCCATACAGACTGTGACATGGCCGAGCCAGGAATGGGTGAGGAGGATGATGGTGGGCGGAAGAGGAGGCCCAACTTCACGAAAGCCGAGACAGAGGCACTCTTCGAGGCCTACCTGGAGGAAGAGCCACTACTCAGTGGACGGGGGCACCCCTCAGGCCCGTGCTGCTGCATGGGAGGGTGGCTCACACGTAAACCTGCACGGAAGCCACCAGGCTCCATGCAGGAATGTAAAGAAGATGGGGACCGACAGGAGGAGGTGAAGGAGAAGGTGGCAGCCCTCAGGGTGGCGCGCTGCTAGGGGGGGCCAGCCAGAGGTGGTGCAGCTGAGCCCGCGTTGGACCGCCCGCTGCATCCATGCAGCGCAGTGCCATCGAGGGCATTCCGGGAGGTGGCTTCCAGACAGGTGGTAGCCCATCACTGCATGGTATGACATGGTCGGGGGGGGAGGTGGATCCCATGCACTAACATGTTCTCACTTTCTGTTACAGATCCTGTGCGTCTGCAGGGGACAGTGGTGGCGGGCCCGTCCACTGTGGACATCCAGCCGGAGTTGGAGGAGGGTCCATCCACCTCTGCTGATAGCCAGCATGCTTTGCACCAGTGTGCACGCCTGGCTGCCATCTCCGATGTCGGTGAGACAGGTGTAGGGGGTGCCCTTCCTGTGTCTCAGCGGTCTGGCATGCAAGCATGCCAGCACACTGTGGCTGTGGCTGTGGCATGAACCTGCACCATTGATGATGCAATGACCACTATGGGCATTGACACGTGTGTGTCACATAATGGACACACAGCAGGACAGCTCGCGCCCATGGACCTAGCTGGTTCCAACGTGTGTGCCAGCACATCAGCACAGTCCCAGGCTGTGCCTGTCAGCACCGGTGGGGCAGCACCAGTGGCTGTACAGGTCACTGACACTGTTGCGGACACAGCAGTGGAACGACTGGTCCCTTGGGCACAGCAGGTGGAGGGGCAGCAGCAGCAGTCACCCACCGGGTCTGGGGGTACAGGGTTCAGCGTTGGTGTATGTACACCGCCTGTTGACTTGCCCATACCTGGTCCTGGTGAACAGCGCCCACCATCAAGGGTGTTGAACATCAGGCCCTTCCATACCCTGGGGACAGGTTGCCGATGTGGCAGATGACCCATTTGAGCGAAGCACCCACCTGCTGCGGCATCAGTACAGCAGCAGATGCGGTTGACGTCCGTGGAGGCACTGTGTGTGGCTGTGGAGCAGCACAGCAGGGACAATGCGATGATCCTTGCAGAGATTGTCCATTGTGGATGAATGTGACCGCCACCATTGACAGGCAGACTCAGGCATTGGTCGCTGTGAGTGGCGCTTGGGCACATAGTCAGGTGCCCCTGTGCTGCGCACGCCCGTGACAGTACGCTATTCACTCCCCATTCCTGGCATCATGTGACACCCAGCCTGTCGACGCCGGGTTCTGCTGTGGGCATCCTGAGCACCCCTGGTGCAGGTATGTTCGGTATGCTGCAGACCCCTGTGCGGAGAAGGTCACGCTCGCGCAGTGGGACCCCTGGTGGTCCATCGGTGCCACCCCAAGTGGCCCATGCTCAGCCTGCCAGTGCTGCTGGGTCTCGGCGGGGCCGTCCACACATCCGAGGTGGCCATGACACAGTGCCACATAACTGACCTGTCTCCCAGTGCGGGCCCTGTCTGGTGCTGCCCTGTGTGCAATGTGTGTCATGGTGGGCAGTGCACCAGTGGGTGCCCTGCCCAACACGCCGACACACGGACCACCTGCACACCCTCCCGACTGCTGTCCACAGGTGCGTGTGCATGATGATGCCTGCATTGCACTGTACACCAAGGTGCAAGGGTGCCCAGCATCTGACACACGTACATGGACAGTACAGGTGGTGGAGGTAGCCTGTGGATGTGTGTGTTTCACATGTCTGTTCCTGCTGTGCTGTGCACCTGCCCCTGTGCACTTTGTGCCTGGTGTGTGTGTGTCTGTCCATGTGGCGTGTGACTGTTCACCCCTCCCTGATTGTGTGTTTGTGCTCCTGTACCCTTCCACTCCCCTCGCCATCATGCACCCCTGGAGTGTTACCCTGTGTGTATGTGGGTTGTGCCCTGGACAGTGTTGGTTGCACATGGCCCCATGACTTACCTGTGTTGTGCAAAGTGCTCCTCTGTGATGGTGTCCCGGTGCAGCTGGGCCAGCCGGATCAGTCAGGGGTCACGCCGTCCAAGGGGGGGGGCTGCTCATCCCCATCATCACCGGCCTCACCAGCATCCCCATTGCTGTCCCTCTCCTCGACCTGTATGGCTATCCCACAGTCTTTGGCCATGTTGTGCAGGATACAACAGGCCAGGAATATCCCACAGGCCTTTGAGGGGCTGTACTGTAGGGTGCCACCGGAGGTGTCTAGGCATCGGAAGCGTGCCTTCAGCATCCCAAACACCCGCTCGATGATGCTGCGTGTGGTGGCATGTGCCTCATTGAAGCGTTGCTGCGATGGGGTCATGGGCGCCAGTAGGTGTGAGCAGCCAGGGGACGGAGTGGGTATCCACTGTCACCTGTGTGGAGATAGTGGAGGTTGAGTGTCATGTTCAGGCCCATATTGCCCCTAGCCCTGTGTCCACTCCCATGGCACCTGTGAACCTACCCTCTTGCCCCAACTTTGCCAATCCTACATGCATACTCACCCACTAGATGTCCTGTGGGGATGTTCCCCACTCCGAATTGATGGCACAGTGCAGACTGGTACCATATGAATGAATTGTGTGCTCCGCCAGAGTGCGTGGCACAGACATTGATGATGCGCCCACTGGCATCACACACCACCTGGCAGTTGACACTGGAGACCCCTTCCGATTGCGATGTCGGCCCCATCGGGGCCAGGTGGCGTCGCGAATGGCCACATGGGTGCAGTCTACCCCTAGCATGCCAGGCATACGTGCTACCTGTGGAACTCCTGTATGTTTGCTGTACGCTCTGCCACGGTGCTGGGAAATGGATGTACTCCGCAGCATGTGGCAGCAGCACTGAGGAATTAGTGAGGATGCGTGACGTGGCCGACTGTGTTATGCCTGTGGTGTCCCCTGTTGGCCTCTGGAAGGTACCCGTGGTGAGCAAGCACATGCAGGCTGTTACCTTTGTCTCCACTGACAGAGCGTGACTCCGTCATGAGGCTGCCTGCATCACATCACTGCACAGCTCACAGAGCCGCCTCAGTATTGCCCTGTTCAGGCGGTACCAGCCCACAATCTTGATGTCTGAATACAACTCAAAGCTGATGCGGGCACGGTACTGCCTGTTGGGGGCGTACCGCCGACGGGCCCTTCCACGGCCACGTCCCCTGCAGCATGCCTTCTCACCCTCATTACAGCTTCCATGTGAGCTGGCACTGTCCATCTCCCTGGCTTGTGTCCCCCCGGCTGTTGTTGTTCTGTTCCCCGCTGTCCTGACTGCTACCTCCACTGCACTGGGTACACCTACTGGCCTCTGAACTCTGTGGCCCCACACACCTTCAGCTGCCCCTATTCTGTCCTGACTACTCCCTGGCCTGCACTGGTTGCTGCTGTGGCCTGCTCTGTGTGGCTGCCTCATGTGCATTCCCTGTCGCGTTCTTGCGCCTCTTCCTTGAGCCTTTTTATTTTGGCTCATTTCCGCCGTGGCGCAACTTCCGGCTGATCCACTGTTGCGCATTGCGAAGCCTTTGAATATCGCATTGTGCACTTTAGCATGGATCCACCCTGGTTCGCATACCTTCATTTTAGTGCACTGTTGCTCAGCATGTTTTCAGTGGCGCAACTGCCTCCCGCTGAATATCGCAGAATGGCGATTTTCGGACTCTAGCTGGCGCAACCCTATTGCTCATAAGCGCAACCCTTTTGAATATCCCACCCCTGTGCCTAACTTCTCTGCAATCTCTCTCTACAGACTATCTCTGTGCTGCTTGAATTGTTCAGTGTGCCTAATACGAACATACAAATTTTGCCAGCAGATAAAGGCCTTATGGTCTATCTAGTCTGCTCAAGTGTGCAGCTAGCAACCCTTATACTGCAGCTGACCTCCTCCCGACCCTCCCTCTTACCCTATCCCATCACCTTTTGAAGCAATCCACTGTTCTACAGGATACCACTTCCGCAGGCAACGCGTTCCACCCAGACACCACTCTCTCCATAAAAAAGTGTCTTCTCATTTCCCTCCTGAACCTTCCCCCCTCCAATCTGAGATTGTGACCTCAAGTGTCCCTACCCCCCCTTAACTGGAATAGTCCCACCATGCCTGTCTTGTTTATTCCCTTCATGTACTTGAAGGTTTCAATCATATCCCTCTGTCTCTCCTCCAGTGAGTACATGCTCAACTCCCTCAGCCTGCTCATATAGGTGTGTCCCCAGTCCCTGGATCATCTTTGTTGCCCTGCTCTGCACCCCCTCCAGTAATTTAATGTCCCTCTTCAGGTATGGGTGCCAGTACTGCATGCAGTACTCCTGGTGTGGCCTAACCAGTGACCTATACAACAGCAGGATTACCTCCCCTCTCCTTGAAGAAATACCCCAGGCAATACAGCACAGCATTTTGTTGGCCTTTGCAGCTGCCTTCCTTCATTGTGCTAAGTTGTTCATTGAGCCTGTTACAGACACCCCCAGATCCTTTTCCTCCTCTGTCATGGCTAGTTGAACCCCCCCCAGCTAGTAGCTCCTTCTTGGGGGTTTTGCCCCAAAATGTAACACCTTGCACTTTTTGGCACTGAACACCAACTGCCAGGTGTTTAACCAGGTCTCCAATTTTGACAGATCATCCTGCAACCCATGCTACCCTCCTAGGTCATCCACAACTGCTCCCATCTTGGTGTCATCTGCAAACAAACTGATCTTGCTCTTGCTCTTGATGCCCATTGAGATGTCTGATATGAACAACCCAAACAATATCAGTCCCAGCACTGAGCCCTGCGGAACTCCGCTTGTCACTGCCCTGGAGATGAGAGCTCCCCTCCCACCGACACCCTCTGCTGCCTTCTCTGTAACCAGTTTATTACCTATCCCACCATTTTCACCCCTGCACCTGCAAGCTACTACCCAGCCGCCTATGCGGCACCGAGTTGAATGCCTACTGAAGTCCAGAAACAAGACATCCACTGCATGGCCCTTGTCCAACTGTCTAGTTACCCAGCTATAGTAATCCACCAGGTTGGTCTTACAGGACCTGCCTGTGACAAACCCATGCTGCCTAACGTCATGCAGCTCATTGGTCTCCAGAAGGGACACCAGCCTCTCCTTCAGGATTGTCTCCATCAGTTTTCCATGATGGACGTGAGGCTTACTGGCCTGTAGTTTCAGTTCATCTTTGGGACCACTCTTATATAGGGGTACCAAGTGAGCCATCCTCCAGTTCTGAGGTACACTTCTCGAGACCAGGAGGCATTGAACAGGTCTGCCAAGGGCCCCACTAGGATTTCTGCCAGCTCTCTCAGTACCCTGGGGTGAATGCTATCTGGCCCTGGTGCCTTGTCCACCCTCAGTGCCCTCAGGCCCTCCAGTACCTTGCCCTCTGTGATTCCCCCATCTGTCACCTCCTCCCCCCGATCCTGACCTCCCACCCCTCTTGGTAGCCCTTTCTCCTTAGTAAACACCGAGCAGAAGTATTCATTAAGTACTTCTGCCTGTGCTGTCCCTGTTTCCACTCACCTCCCATCCCTCTTAATCCTTACTATTTTGTCCCTACATCTCCTTTTCTCCCTGATGTACCTGAAGAATTCCTTCTCCCCCTTCTTGATGACTTGTGCCAGCCTGAGCTCCTTAGATGCCTTGGCTGCCCTTACTGCCTTCATCACCTCCTTCGATTCCTTCAGGTAATCCTCTCTGTCCTCCCTTCTACCTGTTTTTTTGAACCTCCTAAAGGCAACTCATTTATTTCTTACTTTCTCCATGACCCTCATGCTCGACCAGCTGAGTTTCTTGGTCCTAACTCTCTTACTCTGGACCCTGGTGCAGGTTTTGGTTGACTCCTCAATCCCCAGTTTTATGACCTCCCACATCTGGTTAGTATCCATATTAGTTTGCATTCTGGCTAGATACCCATTAACTACCTCCCATATCCTTCCGAAGCTGGCCCTCCTGAAGTCCAACACTCTTGTACCTGTTTCTACTCCCTCCTTACCCATTTTCAATGTGAACCACACTGAGTGGTGGTTGCTCCCTGCCAACACTTCTTCCACCCCCAGCTCCCTCACAAACTCCCTATTTGCCAGCATGAGGTCTAGGGTGTTTCCTAACCTGGGTGGCTTGCTGACCATTTGCATTAGGAAGCTATCCTGGAACGTGTCCAGAAATATCTGCTCCCTTCTGTTTGCGGTGGCTGGGGTACTCCAATCCACTGCCGGCAGGTTGAAGTCCCCCTCAATCACCATGCTACCCTTTCTGCAGACCCTTCTGATCTGTCCCACTAGTTCCCTGTTTAACTCCTCTGTCTGAGATGGTGGCCTGTACACCCCCCATCCTGAGAGGCCTATTCTTGGAATCCTGGGTTTGCATCCATAATGACTCTGTACTACCCTCCTCCCCCTTATCACGAACACACTTCAGTCCTTCTCTCACATAAAGTGCCGCCCCCCTTTCCCATTTACCGATATCTCTGCGCAATATCTTATACCCTGGTACTGCCAGGTCCCAGTCCTGGTAATGGGTGGTCCCTGTTTTGGTGATGGTTGCCATGTTCACCTCCCCTTTTGCCATGAGAACCTGTAGATCTGCTGTTTTGTTCCTTAGGCTCCTAGCATTCAAGGTGGCCACCCTCCACCCTTTTTCCTTCCCCCCTCCTACTCTTCCTTCCTAGCTTCTCCTCTAGTACTCCCTTTTTTCTATTGCTTCTAGCATGGGGGTAAGCTCATTTGGCTTCCCTTCCTGTGGATTCTACATGCCTCCTGCTCACTTGCCACCCCCACTTCTGGTTTAAATGCCATTCTTTTGCTTTGTAATCCCCATCCTTTGCTTCAATACCTTCTTGCCCATCTCACTTAGGTGAAGTCTATCCTTACCGTTGAGATCACTGTCCTCCCAGGTCACCTCCCCACTCACCCACCAGCCCATAACCTTTGGATTGGCACCAGATTCTTAGCCATTTGTTAGATTCCTCTATCCTCAGTTTCCTTGCAGTGCCCACCCTGGGCACTGAAAGTACTTCCGAGAAAGCTACTGACCTACCTGCCTCCTCACATATTGGTCCTAGCTCCTCAAGCCTCCTTGAACTACTCTATCATCTCTCTCACTAGGTCATTTGTCCCCACATGCAGAACTATATGTGGTTTCACCCTACCCCTCCTAGCAAACTTTAGAACAGATTGACCCACCCTTTACGCTGTCATTCCCGGCATGGCCTCCACCCATATGTGACTATGCCTCTCTCCCTTGCTTCCCCATCAGACTCCTCTTAGTATTGAGTCTCCCAGCACTAGGATTCCACCCTGTTTTCCATGAGTGCATTCCCTGGTCTCCCTTCATCCCAACCCCTTCCTCCGGACTCCCCTTCATCCTCCAGCACAGTTGTTCCCCCTTCTGCCCCTGTTGAATTATCCCCAGTTGTTCACCTGCCCGTTCCATGTTTCTCCAGTCTATTTTTAGTTCCTCCTCCAATCGCACCCTCTATCACATCACCCAGTCCTGCCAGTACTGAGAATCAATTTTTTGATGTTCCCTCACTACCATATATTCCTATTACCAGCCCCCCTCACTACTACTTCTGTGTCTGTTATCTCCCCCTTCCCTCCCATCCTCCATTCTTCCCATTTTCTGCTCTCTTTTGACCCTTGACCTGTGTCCCTCTGTCTCAGTTCCCTATCAGTCACCCTTTTCCCGCTCCTTCCCCCTGTTGGTTCTGTTTGTCCTTTCTCCTCAGTTCCCCATCTACTTACTCCACCTTTTGGGTTTTTATCCACTGCAGCCTGCCGATCCCTCTTTAGCTGCTCCTGTAGACCTCTGATCTCATTTTTAAGCTGCATTATTTGTTTGCACACCAAAAACCTCCCCTCCCTCTCCTGGATTATAAACTGCTTAAAGAGGAAGTTCCCTCAATCTACTGTATAGTAGCTTATTTTTGCTGGAAATTTAATTTTGCTTTATTAGCGCTGCGGGCATTTCCAGCAAAAATAAAGCGTCGGCTAAATAAAGTGTAACTGCAGTTCCAGTACAACGTACAACAGCCTCGCACAAACACCATCAAGGAACAAGGAGCAGCTTATGAATACTGTGCTGCAACCATTGTAACCACCTTCACATCCACACCACCTCTACCTCTACCTTCTCTACCTTTACATTCTCAATATTTTACTCAAGCCGGGCAACAATACACACAAACATTAAATGTTTACTGTCCCAGTATTTTCATTCTGACTTGACTTCAGCCATTCACCATTCCACACCCTTCCACACTCACTCCAGACAACAGGATGCAAAACCAGGATAAATACATGATCTTTATTTGATTTTTGCAGCTCCAAAAAAAGAAAACATAAGAAAAAGCTAAAATGGCAACAAATGACTCTGATGATCCTTCCGCTCAGTCATTGTGATACCACGTGATACAGCGTCTTAATTCAGTGTCCTCATAAATGCGTCATCATCATGAGCATGGAAAACTCCTGTTGGCATGGCACCTGAATTTGACAAACAATAATGAGTGTAAGTGGAGGATGGGGATGGGGATGGAAACTGAAGGGGGGGACACTGTGCTTGCACAGGATTTAAACAATGTTCATGCACATCGGCAATACCCGCCTGAGAAAAGCCACGGATGCAGTCATCACTTTGTGCTTCTCAGAGAGTTCGATTCAAGCCATTGTGCATGCTTCTCTTTAGGTGTTGTAGCTTGAAATCCACTTTAATTTCCAGACTGCCCTTGACAGTTTCTCCACTCCTTGATGTGAGCTCCTGTCGTTTGCTGTGGCAATTCTTTTTAGGAAGCTGGCTTTAAAGAACCACTGATGCCAAAAGTGCTACATTGCAGAATCCAAATAAGCATACTTCCAGTAAATCTCATACCAAAAACTAGATTTTTACGTTACTTGGTTTTAAAGATATTAGCCATTTTGTAACTTTGATTGCACTACCTGTACAATAAAAGCAGGTGTCAGTAAAGAGCTGCTGATGATGTCATGTAGGGAGCTCAAAGTCTAGCTTATTTTTGCTGGAAAGTTTAGTAATGACTGTCAGTAAGCTTATAAGACCCATTTCTCCAAAGCTGTAAAGATCATGTGCAATGGTTTTCACAAGTAAAACAGACAGCACCAGTCAGTAAACATTGCTATAAATACTATATATGTTCCAGGTTTTTTAACAAAGTTGATAAAATTGATTAGTTAATGCTATTTGTGTGTGGTCCATTTCACCGTGGTTGCTGGATACTAGTCAGCATGCCTTCAGAATGCTGAAGCCAATTAAGAGTGCTACTAATGTTACTGCTGTTTGTCATTGTCTGCTTTTCAATATGCTTTAAATAGGGGCCTTATATGTGTTAATTCCTGCTAGGGGTGGAAGTGTTAGTTCTGGTAAAATGACCTTTGTAATTTAGAGTAGAACATAGATGAGTCTGCTAACCCATTAACAAGGAGATGGGATAATTGTTTTAAATTGCCATTCTTAGAAGTTGCCTCAATTGACTGATAGGTATGAATGAGCTCAGCCTTTCATCAGAAACGTATTCAGTCTGCAAACCTCACAGTGTGCTATGATCCAGCATTCAGCACAAGGACCTCAATAAAAGGCATCAAGACAAAATATTGTCAGTTTTGTTACAAAGCCTGAAACACAAAGTTTTTAAAACAATGTTTACTAACTCATGCTGCCTGTTTTACTTATGAAAACCATTGCACATGATCTTTACAGCTTTAGAGAAACAGGTCCTATAAGCTTTCTGACATGGAAGAATAAACTGTAAGGTCCCTAGATGACATCAGCAGCAGCTCTTTACTGAACAGGCTTTCTTTGAACAGGTAGTGAAATCAGGGTTACAAGATGGCTGCTAACTTTAAAATGAAGTAACATAGAAATCTACTTTTTGGTATGAGATTTACTGCTGATATGCTTATTCTAATTCTGCAATGTAGCACTTTTGGCCAGGTGGTGCCAACAGCTCTTGTTCTGGGAAGTTAAAAGGGTTTTTTCTGCCTGCCTTCATTCTCTTTCTACAGCTGTAACCCATCCGTCTTGTGGAGGAATTTCTTTTATATATATATATATATATATATATATATATATATATATATATATATGTCTTCTTTTATGCATACATATAGAGTGGATTACATATAAAGTAAAGTGTGTTACAACATATATATATATATTATGATTATAACATATAAGCTGCTAGTGCAGTTGAATATAGCCAGGTCTGAGTAGAAGCTAAGGGTCATTATAAGTTTGTAAGAATTGCAAGGCAAGCAAAAGGCAATAGCTCATGCTGGCTGAAACCAGTTACTTAAAGTTGTGAAAACAGCAGTTTAGATAAAGCTGAACAGAACTGATGGTACCAGCCTGGATAGCAAGCTTGGGCAGGGTTGGGCAAGAAGCAGAGATAAGAACATGTAGTCACATTGAAATCAAGCTGTACAGTACCATGGAGTGAGTGAAACTCATTGTTTCTATTAGGTCAGCTTGACCCAGGTGTATGTATTAAGCAGTGATGAAATAGGCCAGTGGAAAAGTACCTGACGCATATGAAACTGTTTTTCTGTTATTGCTAAGAAACTATGATTACCTTACACTGAAATGTTAGTGTGTTTTCAAGATAAGAAGTGCTATAAAATACTGTGTAAAACTTAGTTCGAGGAGCTCTTGCCTTTGCGAGGCTCCCACATGTGTACAGACAATAAACTGAGTTTATTGGAATAACCATTGGGTGTGGTTATTGAATATATAGAATTTAAGGTAAAGTATATACAGTAATGAGAATCTGCGACCACAGTTTTTTGGCGTAGTCGGCAGGATGGCTTCACTTCTCCGTGTCACACTGTGATCGGACTGACAAGTCCCAGCCTCAGGGGAAGGTGGCCCCGGAGGTTTAAGTCCCACCATACGTGTGATGCCTTGGGAGCGGTGACAGTCATCAGTTACTGTTTCTAGGTGCAAGGGTGGCACCAAGAGTGCTAAGGGGCACTCGGCGTCAGGGGACGCCCATAAAAAATAAGAGTGCTAAGGGGCACTTTGCGTCAGGGCCATAAAAGTAAGGTGCTAAGGGGCACTTTCGAGGTGCTAGGGGCACTTTCGGCGTCAGGGGCAGCCCATAAAAGGTAAGTGGTGAGGGGCACTCGGCGTCAGGGGACGCCCGTAAGAAATATAGGAGTGTTGGGCACTCCGAGTTTGGTCAAGGCGCCTTTTAGGGACTACAATGGGAAATATGGAGGACCTCTACCAAATGGATCTCAACCTAGTACTGTTAAAGATTTTTTGTTTTGTTTTGTTTTGTTTTTAAACTGCAAACCAGAGCTCTGGAAAAAGACTTGGTTTGGCAGGTTACTAAAATGGCCAAAACAAAACATTTGAAAGGGTTAATAGCTGCAGTGTTTGGAAATTATCATGAAGGTCCTGCAGTCAGTTTTCTTACTCAGACTTGTGTATCGGAAAAGAAGAAAAATACCTTGGCACCGGGTAAGTCTGAATTTTTTTTATTCAAAGTTGTTTTATGTCTGTCTGTTTTATTTCTGTAATACGTATACTAAACAAGGTAATGCTCCGTATTTCTTGTGCATCTAGCTTATATCTGTGTTCTGTAATTATGTTCTGTTGTCAAGGTTGCGAGATAGGATTGACTGCCTTCAGTGCACAACATGTTACAGTGAAAAAAAAAAAAAAGAAAAAGTTTCTTTGCCTCATAGCTGACTGTTTTAATTGGCTTTATTTTTAATGGAACATTTGTGCTGCCTAGATAGGGTCAGTGAAGAACTTTTGTATGTAGTTGTTGGATGAAGCAGGTAGTGTTGAAGGTGAAGAGATATGACGTCATAGATTGCAATGTGCAAAAAAAATTTGTAGTTTGCAAGCAACGTGCCAAACCACTGCTAGGTGAAAATGTAATATGTTAACAGCTATAAATGGCTTTATCATACTTCTAGTTAAAACCAGAAACTTTTTGCAAAATGGCAAAGTGCCATATTTTGGCTATCTTCAAAAGGTGTAACCATGTTATACAAGAGTGTGTTCATTTACAGATGGTACGTTGTGTTGTGTTTTAAAGGTGTTAAAGGAGTTATTAGAATGTGTTAAAAAGTGTTTTGTTCTGGAAAGATTTGGCATGGCAATATGTATAAATGTGTTGGTTTAAAATTGTCAGTATTACAAGACAGGCAGGAGGCAGCACATATATCTAAAACACGTACAGTTTTCTAATGGAACTATGGGCATTACCTCAGCAAATTGGTGTGAAACAATGTCAGTCTTATTTTGTGTTAAGTATTTCTTTTTGTGTATGTGTATGTGTGTGTACTGTCTTGGCCAGCAGTTTTATTGTGTAAAATATTTTAATATTGGTGGTGTTCAAGGACACTACAGGAATGGCTGGGTTTGAGCGACCCTTGCATGCACACTGTGACCTTTGCCGTTATTTGACCTTCTTGTGTTTCAACATTTTATGTTACTACCAGTTCAAACTTGATGTGTATTCCATACCTAAAGCACAACTTTTCACACAAAATGTATGTTTTCATGAAAGCACACCAAGAGTGAACCATGTAATTTGACTTTTTGTTGCAAAACTAGTATTCTAAGTGAAGAGGAACAAACTTTTCTTCTCCTCTCATGGCTTCTGACTTGCAGCCAACACAGGCAATACTCCAGCTGGAAGGGGAGAATTATTCATCATCTCCCCATATTTTTATTATATATATGTACAGTACGCTTTTGAAAAAAGGACTATTACAGCTGTTTTTGAGAGTTTACCATCTACAGTTAAAAACAATGGTTTTTGTTTTTATGTGTGACCATGGTGTAATCATTTTTTTTTGTCTTTTTGAAATGCATGCTAAGAGATACGTACGTACGGTATTACCATCAATCTGGATTTTTTATAAACTCAGCTGACATTTTGTCATGCTTAGGATAAGGGAATCCAGGGACGCTTGGCTTCTTTTATCCTATGGAAATAATCTTGTTTTATTTTTAAACTGGTGTGTGTTTGTTTTTGTTGTTTGTCTGTGTTTCTTCTCTTTCTTCTAGAGAAAAAGAAGTTCCCCATCTTTATAGTAAGGTATGAAACTTACTAAACTAATTGTAATATTATCTTGTTATAATTTAAGGTGTAGTAGGTGGGGATCATGTCACCATCCACAGCTAACCTTTTATTGCTACAGTATTCGAGCTGTCTCTTTCACTTGAGCTGTCTCTTCCACCAGTAGGAGCTTGGGGAGGGTAAGCTACCCTTCCTCTATCCCTTCCAGTGTAATACCCACAAAGGTTGCAAGGTACATCACTGTTCCCTAGAGGTAAATAAGGAAAATATGTATTTGCCAATAATTGTTTCTTATTTACAGGTTTTAAAAAGACCCAAGGTATTTTAACAGCATAACCCAGCTCAAGCCTTTCTGTTTTCTAGTGCAAACAGTTAAATCTCACACCTATTATTGGTACAAGGGTTTCTGCCCTCAGCAAGTAATCAGTTACGCTGGAGGGTAAAGTTGTGTATGTATGTCCACATATTCATTCTTTTGATTGTCTTTTCAGCTTTCTTATCCTGTTAAAACAAATGCAAAACAACTTTTGTCATAACCTTACAGAAATGAATGCATTTTGTTTCCAACCAGTAAATTCACAGTACTCTAACATTTCTGGACTCTAAGCTAAGTTTACAGTTTATATTTGTTGTTTAAAATGTATGTTATGCATTATGCTCAATACTAAAATTGTTCTATTGCAAACACTAATGTTTCACGTTTATGTTAATGTTTTGATATACATCTTGCTACACTGTATCATGTGTGTATTCAGAAAAGTGTTCCACATGTATAACGTTTTTAATGCTCATAACCAAACCTAAATACTGGGACCAGCATTGCTGACCCACCCCTACAATATGTTCCAAAGCAAAATCAAAAGTAAAATTAATGCTCTGTTTGTCTTATTACTCACAGGTACCCCTAAAGAATGAGTGTACTCATTCAGGTTTTGTCATTTTAAATTTTAACAATTATAATATGCACAATTTAGATTGTACTCCAAACCTATGCTTCAAGCCTTATCTCACTCAGTACTTTAAAGTATGTCACTATACAGGGTAAAAAAGGTAGACCTTTTCATGTGCCACAGGTGCAATAGGCACTGTTATTAAATTGGCATAGGCCAACAACATATGTATTTGTCTCACTAATTGCATTGTGTAAAAGGCGATTGTTATGAACAATATGTTTGAAGCGTAACTGCATCAAGCAGGTTAGCAAGAGAGAATGGAAGAGGAGACCATTATGGTTTTCCAAAGAGGTAGCAAAGAAAGTGAAAGCCAAAAGATAGCATTCAGGCAATACAAAAGACACAGGCAGAAGGGATAGGGAGAAGTACCAGGAGAAACAAAGGGAGGCAGAAAAGTCAGTAAGGAAACCAAAGCTCAGACAGAAGAACACATTGCAAAATCAGTGGTTAAAGGGACAAAACCTTTACAGGTACATAAGTTAAAAAAAAAAAAAAAAAAAAGGACAAAGAGAGGGATAGTGAGACTAAAGGGGGAGGATGGGAGTCGCGTGGAGGATGACAACAGTAAAGCTGACATATTGAACAGGTATTTCTGCTCAGTCTTTACTGAGGAAGAGGGGGGTAATGGGTCTGAAGGGAGTACAAGGGGTGAGAATGGTGCAGAAATGGATTGCATCACAAGTCCTATGAAGACAAGTTGAAGGAACTAAACATGCACTCCCTGGAGGAGAGGAGGGAGAGAGAGGATATGATAAGAGACATACAAGTATCTTACAGGGAGAAACAGAGTGCAGGAAAACACTATTTTTAAGCGAAAAAGATGTTCCAGGACTAGAGGGCATGGGATGAAGTTGGAGGAGGACGATTCAGAGGAAACATGAGAAGAATTTCTTCACAGAACAGGTGGTGGACAAGTGGAACACCCTGCCAGAGGAAGTGGTGGGGCTGAAACAATCACGGGATTTAAGAATGCATGGGATAGACATAAAGGAATTCTAGAGGTCAGGGGTAAGGGAAAACAAACTAAACTTACAAGCTCAAATGGGCAGACTGGGTGGGCCATAGGCCCTTATCTGCTGACACTGTCTATGTATTTATGTATTGTAACATTACAGGATTTTATAACTCAGGTCTCCGTCAGGCCTGCTTGCAACAGACAGGGAAATAATGTTCATCACTGTCATAACTGCTGTGATTTAAAAGCAGGAGGTAACCATAATATTGTCATGATTTACAAATGGTCAAATGGTATAATTGAACCTCGGCCTGCACCACCAGGTGTGCGGTTAATGTCCCATTTTTATTTTTTATTTTTCTAATTGCCAGAATTTAGGCTCTGTCACACCACTCTTTACAAAACAAGAAGTAAATGGTTTAAAATATTGTTATTTATGTGTTTTTAACTCAGTGTCTAACACACTTTGCAAGTTTGCAGGTTTCCACGGTGTGGCACACACAAGATCTCCACGTTCAACAGCAGTAACCTCTGCAAGTGTAATGTTTTCAGCGAAATTACACCTATTTGTAGAACTTTAAATCAACTGAAGAAGGTCCAGTCAGTTCAGACTCTGCAATCAAGCTTATTGTTTCTGCTTACTATGAAGTTAAGTCTGGGGAAGGGGCACTCCCCAACTCCAGCGAGAAGATTCTGCTTCAATTGACCTTCAAGCAATACATCCATTTTCTTCGCTGCTGCTTGTTCCAAACATGGCTGGTACTTTCTACAACCCTATTGCTCTGTTATGGACTGTGTTCTTAATGGTTTATTGTCAATTGTTACCTTTTTATGGACTGTTAATCTTATGCTGGGTGTAATCAACTACACAAAACAAATGCCATGCCAGTGTGTGTGTGACTACTCCATTAAAAGGACTTAATGCACCCTGGCCAGTGTGTCTACTAATCAGCCAGCCAGCAAAATGAACACTGACTTTTCTACTATGCTGGTGTTTTGTTTTAAATTACTGTCTGCATTGCCCCATATGCCTTGTGGGGTTACCACCATTCTGCAAATGACATTTCATCTGTACTGTAACTACATCAACCTGTGGATACTTATATGAACTTTATGGACTGTTAACTTTATGGACTGTTATGTTTTATAAGGACTTATCTGTCAAGAGACATTATCAATAGATTCTTCAATCAAGCTCCAAGGGTGCCACACCTCAACACAAGAGTAGCATCTACCTTATTCACTCTCAAAGTGAATTCCATGAATTCTTTTCATCAACAAAATTGTTATGTTATATTGTGTTATATGTGGTGTCACATGTTAGCATTTTTCACATATTTCAATTGTGGTGTTGACATCCCTCAATTCTGTATTATGTTTTACAAACTCACCATTGTGTTCCATCTGTAACTCCATGCCTTAACTATCTGTATGCTGGGAACCAGTTTTAAATCATATAAATAAAAAGGGGGGTGGTTAGTTGATACAGAGTATCAAAAGGGGGGAGTGTGGAGGAATTTCTTTTATATATATATATATATATATATATATATATGTCTTTCTTTTATGCATACATATAGAGTGGATTACATATAAAGTAAAGTGTGTTACAACATATATATATATATATTATGATTATAACATATAAGCTGCTAGTGCAGTTGAATATAGCCAGGTCTGAGTAGAAGCTAAGGGTCATTATAAGTTTGTAAGAATTGCAAGGCAAGCAAAGGCAATAGCTCATGCTGGCTGAAACCAGTTACTTAAAGTTGTGAAAAATAGCAGTTTAGATAAAGCTGAACAGAACTGATGGTACCAGCCTGGATAGCAAGCTTGGGCAGGGTTGGGCAAGAAGCAGAGATAAGAACATGTAGTCACATTGAAATCAAGCTGTACAGTACCATGGGTGGTGAAACTCATTGTTTCTATTAGGTCAGCTTGACCCAGGTGTATGTATTAAGCAGTGATGAAATAGGCCAGTGGAAAAGTACCTGGCGCATATGAAACTGTTTTTCTGTTATTGCTAAGAAACTATGATTACCTTACACTGAAATGTTAGTGTGTTTTCAAGATAAGAGTGCTATAAAATACTGTGTAAAACTTAGTTAGAGAGCTCTTGCCTTTAGCCGAGGCTCCCACACATGTGTGTACAGACAATAAACTGAGTTTATTGGAATAACCATTGGGTGTGGTTATTGAATATATAGAATTTAAGGTAAAGTATATACAGTAATGAGAATCTGCGACCACAGTCTCAGACATTTTCAAGCCCACTTAAGGGTCACATTTAGCTGCCCACCATTCTCTGTTAGCAAGTGTGGTCCTGTAGCTTTTACTATACCAAGACCTACTTCTTGGACCACTCATGCACTGACCACAGCTCCTTCTGCACACCAACTGTGTAAATTTTTTAACTTTTCCTCCAAATCTGTTGGCAACATTGCTGGCCTCCCTCTCAGTTTTCTGGGCAGCACAGGAGGGAGCTGGGTCTGGTCCGGAGTCGTCTGGAGTTTTGCAAGGTAGAAGCACTTACATTTTTGCATAGTGCTTTCATTTATAGTGCTGCTATATTTGAGGAAGTAATACCTAACAGCAGACATGACATCGTTTTCAGCAGCATACCGACCGAGCTCATACCTGACCTCCAAACTGTAAGTTTGGTATGAGGTGGCTCTTTTTTCCTTTGGAGGAGATTGGGTGCTCACAAGCTCATGGCTAACTGATGCAGTAACATGTGGTTCGATACCGGAGCTTGCTGCTAGCTCGTCTGGATTAACATTACTGTATTTAGATCAAGAGGGTACTCCCGTTTCTGACCTCTCTTGCTGTGCAGCCAGGTAAGACTGGGCATATTGTAACAATGGAAAAAGCACAAGTCGTGGCACAAGTTGTTGTTCAGAAGAGGCCAGCAGCACATTGAGTGAAATTTTATGGTGTTTCAATGCTGATCAGCTGTTTGTAAAACCGCGAGCGCTAATTCATAGCAGCGTGATATCACAAAACCAGCTGATGGCGCAAAATAAATGGGACTTGAATTCAAGGCACTATACAGTATTTTCTGTGTACCTGTGTAGTTTGTAGGCATGAACAATGATTTCTTCTCTTGCAGCCCTCAAATTTCATCCTAATTTAACTATAAATGAGGTTGCTTCACTCTGTTTTGCCCTGGTGTGAAAACCTGTTTGTCTCCATTGTAAAGGACATTACCCCACTCATGCAAGGCATCATGGGAGTTGATGATGCATGCCAGTACAAACCAGCAGAAGTTATATTCTTAGTGAATTCTGTTATGTGTCTTGTGAATGCCTGTATTCTCTAAGAGCATTTTTTTTTCTAACTCAAATACACTTTAAACTGCAGAAAACAGCAGGGCACTTACTGTAGCTTGAAAAGTTTCATGACCATCATAAGACAAGAACATAGGGAGTGCAGAGGACAGCAACAGCACTGACTAATACAGCTGAACTACTGCAGGCTTTAGCACTAAACATCATAAAGTTCCAGGATGCCTTACATGAGTCAGGTCATGACGTTTGCAATGGAGTCAAGTATGTTTCATTTACATTTAAATCCTGATGAAATTAGGAGAGTGCAATAGAAGCAATCATTGTTCTTGCCTACAAACTACACAGCTAAACAGAATAAAAGGCTGAGGGGACGTTCCTTTAAAGTGATACAGTTTGTATGACTGGTGCTATACAAGATCAAATTATTTTCCTTCTTTCCTTTTACTTCCTAAATGCATACTAAAAATCAAAGTGGGATTCATATGCCAAGCATTAGGCCTTCTTCAGGAATGATCTGTGAAGTGAAAGATGATATAATTCCTGAACAAGACTGAATGCTCAAAAAAGTAAATGCAAATATTTTCTGTTCCTCGCATGCATTGAAAGGGTAGCTCGTCATCTCTGCGAAAGGAATTCCCATGCGGTAGGAAACAGTGCAGAAAGAACTACTAAAGTCCAAACCGTGCATGAATAATCCTGCCAGAGAAGGGAAAACAGGCAAGTGACAACATTTTAGTGGAGTGGTGGTCCATGATGGCATGGTGTTGGAATAGTAAATCACACTTACACACAAATTCTCGGCAGGATTCTTCATGCGCAGTTTGGACTTTCACGGTTTTCACCTCACTATTTTTACCGCGTGGTATTTCCCTTTGCAGAGTTGACATGGAGCCCATAGAAAGGTGATAGTAAACAGTTTGAAATATATGTACAGCACCTTTAAGAAAAAAACATTCTTGTTTCTTCTTTTGAAAATTATCCACTGTTCTGATATATCACGGCTGGGTTTGAAGATTATAATTCGACAGAGCACTGATGACCAGTCTCAGTGCTCCAGTAGCCTGCACACGAACCATTCATATTCAGTAGTGTCTCACACACAGCTGCCCCGCAACAGGCACATTCAGAACATTTATTTATTTATTTTTATTTAATAAAATGGTAGTACTCCCTCAGCTAATAATGTATTACGTGTCCCTCAGAGCTACTTGTTTGAGTTTAAGTCGAACACGTGTGAAACCACTCTTATACTATGAGTGACTCAGACTAAGAGGAGTGTATTAACACATTGGGGATTTAAGATATATGTTGTTTTATGTTTACTGGTGGATAGTACAAGCCATATAGCTATGCAAACTACATTTAATAAAAATGTATTTCAGATTTACTAATAAAATAAAGGATTGTACCAGTATAGCTTTTTACTGTTTCTCCTTTCTTGATTTCTAAGGCCCAGAAACTTCTGATGATGCCATTCTAGTCCTTAGTCTCTAATTACTTTCACCCCCAGCCTTTCAGGATAAGTTGTTTCAGAAAAAAAGTTTAATAAGCTATTTGCTTATAATTGCAGACTTAATTTTAGATACCAAAGGGTTCATTTTGTTTTTATCATAAGGAAAACAGTACTGGGACTAAAATGACATCATGCTTCTTCCCATGGAATGTTGGTGCTCCAAGCACTTTGGGCAGATGCAGAAGTGACCAAAACAGAATAAAGTGGTATATTTCAACATTGATTTCTTTTATTATTTATTTAACAATGCACCTCAGCATTAAAAGTAGCACCAAGTACATTTTATATTTCTATTTACATTTAAATATACTATTTTTATTACTTTTTTACTGCCACTCAGTCCACCTTATATGCACCCTCTGCCCTGCTAACTGCTGTACATTCCTGTTTCTTAGACATTTTATGATGCTAGTTTCACCATTTCATACTGCTGAGAAAATAGCATTGAACAATACTGTAGGACTGATATGGAATGCCCAGGAAACAGACATGTAAACACAGAACAAGGAAAGGGAACATTGTTTAACCAGGAGTAGCATACTAAGCCGAAGCTTGTTTCCAGATATGACCTGGGAGCACAAGGAAATTAAGTAACTTGCTCAGGATCATCAAACAGTATGCACCTAGGGGGCTGTGGGATTCAAACCCAGGTCTCCAGATCTGCAACTCACAGCCTTAACCCACTGTGGTATACTGCCACAGAAGACCGAGAGGGAGAGAGAGGAAGAAAGACACAGTAGTAATAAAAGCAATTTATTTAACTGAACAAGCATTTGTCAATGCCAAACGTTGGCTGCTTGTTAAACAATGTGTTTTTTGTAGTCTTATGGTGCAACATGCCCTCTGCTATTTTTGCCAAGTTATGTCAAACTTCTAATATACTGTAACTGTTCACCAAAAACGTGGACATTTGGATTAAACCCGGCATAAATACCACGCGGCATGCTATTCCATTAGAGGACATTCTCGGTACATAAAGCCCTGCATTATGATAGGCATAGCCCTGTCACACTCTCGCAGGGTTACTACTCTTGTTGTGAGCACTCTCGGGACAGTTAGCAGCAGCACTTGAAATACCTGCCTGCATGGTGGCCACCCGGTATTATCTTGGGGCTCGAGTTTGAAAGAAAGATTTTTTTTTGTTAACTAACGTTACAGGGCAGCAGTTTTTTCTACACTATGCCTCTGCACTTAAACTTGTTTAAGGTACTGTTATGTACTGCACCCTTGCCTGAACGAGTTTCAGAGTGCTGTATGCATATCTACATATGTGAATGAAATAAAAATAGCTTTCATTTCATTAGTTTAAGTACTGAGTATTCAGTTTTCATTTTTTGTATGGGGGTAACAAAAATGTTACACCAAACATTCTGACTTGAACTGAAATAAAAAATAAATGTACTGCGCTGTTGCTTAAATGGAGTCTCTCAGTGCTGTTCACTGGTCTGCACATATTTACCTAGCCCAATCAATCGGTTTGTTGGGTAGCAGAAACAGGGTTGGAGTGCGAGCCCCCTAATTAAAAAAAATTGACTGCTTTCTAAAAAGAAATATAATTGTTGTGTAGCAGAAATGGTGAATACAATTACACAATACATTTCCCAGCTGCTTGCTGAGTCAAATACAAATACGGTAAATGAAAACTGGATACTCACTTCTGCTACTGCTTGCTGACTGAATGCGATTGAGGACAAAAGAATAAAAATCAATGAAATTTATACAATGGCAAGAAAACTTCCCAGACTCTGATTTGTAAGTGTGTGCCTTCGACAGTGAGGTTATCTGAGTATAACCTCACTGTATGAACTCCAGGCACACACAAGAAGTCCACATTACAGAGCCAGAAATCATATGTTGCCTCCACAAGTAAACGCCACTCAGAGCTCCTGCTGTCAAGCACTTCAGCCCCCCCAAAATGGCAGTACCCTCCAAAGCTCACTCTTAAAAATAAAAATAACTCACAACACATCCCTGCAGTCCTTCTTCATGATCAAAAGTAACGGAAAAGTGCCCCACATCTAAATCACTATTTTTTAAAACCCCGCTATGACCGGCCTCAATCAGTTAACAGCGCATGCAGTCTCTCACCTGTAAACACACAACGCCGCTTCCACTAGTTTTTGTATTATTTCTATATTGTTTTTCTCCTCTAGAGCAAATAAAACAACGTTCCCCCTCACAATGTACCGGACACTTACCGACCTGTTTTGGGAAACCGGAAGTAATGCTCCTACATTCACTTGTTACAGATTTGTAGTTTAGAAGATGCCAGGTACCACAGCAGGCAGTGAATCAACTTTAGTTAAATCCGTGAACATGATCAAATCCGAGGGGAAAGTAAACTGCCACCACCAACAACAGAAAACAAAAGTTGGGGGGGGGGGTGGAATGTGCAACACAAACAGAAAACTGCTTCTGAGGGGGCAGCCAGATCAATTCACAGAACCAGTCATTTACCAGCAGCTCCACCTACTGGCCAAAAGGGAACTGTTTTTTTAATACATATACCTCCACATTGATAAATGACCTGAAAAGCAGCTAAAAATGTTTTTTTCAATTTTTTTTATAAATGAGACATTGTATAATAGCAATAATGCACTCCAGGGTGTGGGTTGTGCTAGGATAACCTCATTTCTGGGGTGTTGGATGCACTCGCCCTGTGGTCTTGTGCCCAACCACCCCAGGTGTGAGGTTATCCCAGCACAACCCACACCCTGTCATGCATTATTGCTTAGATTTACTCACTCTAATCATGGTTGCAGAGCTGAAATGGGGTATGTGGGGGCAGAGCCCCCCAACGAAAAAGTCATGGTGCTGTGGCTCCAAACATCAACTGGGAGGGGTCACAAATCAAAAATGAATAGTCACCTCTGCCTTTCCTAAGAACCGTCAGACAGTGGCTGTGGTAGTAAAATGAAACATGTGGAGTGGAGGAGTAGCAGGGCTATCGCAAAATGACAACAGCTCCGGGACCTCAGGGATGTGAACCACAGCTCCAGTGGTGGGATACGGCGAGATCTCTCCTCCCTGGTACAAGTATGTGACATTCCCCTTATTGTATTGCACTGCCATTTTTCAGGGCTTGCACTGTTGTAATGGCAAAAGTACATCTTTCTGGGTCACACTTATGCTTACTGAACCATGTGTCCCTCACATACACAGGCTCTAGTAGTTGTTTCAGGGCTAGGGTTACCACCTGTCCTGAGTTTTGCAGGATAGTCCTGATTTGGGTAGCTGTGTCCTGCAAAAAAACATGAAAAATACTATATGTCCTGACATTATAGTAGAAAATATGTTTTCTAATTTTCCTCTAAATGTTACAAAAAATATAGTACTTTAATTAAATACCTTACAATGATAATAGTATAAACAACTAAAAAAACTGCAACATTTAGTCTTAATTCTGATTATTTAGAGAAAACAAGTCTGTTGCATTGGTTGCAGTTACATACTGTCCTGCGAGAGATCATGTTTCGGTAAGAAATGTCCCACTTTGGGCTTCCTAAAAGGTGGTAACCCTATTCAGGGCTCACACTTGCCATGTTACATTAAATTAAAGCCCTATTACAGTTTTTATCATTGGGAGGACACTTCTTGATGGCATTCACCATGGGACTTTTTATACTCTGCATTATCTGTGGTCATCACCCGGTTTAGACAGTGTGTAGTTTTCTATTGGCTCCGTCCATATGCTTTGTTTGGTTGATTTACATACCGGGTGAATTCTAGTATATTTGCACGTTTTTCCTACTGGATTAGTTGCAGCTTATTTTGAACCTCTTTTGTGTATTCTTATAAGTCAGACTGGTGAGCCTGTGTCATTTTTGATTACTTGTCTCTTAGCTGCAAAAGACATTGAAGGATTTTTTTTTTCCCAGTTAATAATTTTTATTAATTTTTCAGCATACAAACATACATCACATGACAGATAAAAAAAAAGGCAGTCTGTGTCAGCAGAGTGGGATCTTACAACAGTATGTCCATAATCTTACAGTATACAGTATATCAGTGGGATACAGCCTAGAATGGACTCCAGGAGGGGTGAAAGGGGAATAACCTCAGGTCTCTGCTCTAAAACGATGCAAATAACAGAACAAAAAGGACTATGACCGGGTATCTGATCAATCCTACCATATAAACACAAAGGCAACAACAGGGTTATGGAAGTCAGTGTACATGCCTTGGCCGACTAATCTGAGCTAGGAGTAGGAGTCACTCGTACTGGGAGTATCATGGGGGGAGAGATCAGCATATGGGACACATGTGGAGGTTCATCCTATTCCGGTCCTAGGTTTCAAGTAGGCTAGAAAGGGCGCCCAGCAAGCTGCGTATGTCATGGGCTTGTTAACTGCAAAATGGAATAAGTGGTCGAATGAGGCAAGCAACGTGAGAGCATGTTGAAGTTCTAAGATGGTGGGGATTCCAGTGGACCTCCACTGACATAGTATAAGGCGTTTGGCTGAGATACCTAGAAGGGCCAGCCATCGGATTTGGTGGGGTTTAAGGTGAGTTCCAAGAGGAGGTAGGCCCAGAATCCACAAAAGTGGGTCCAGCTGGAACTCCAGGACTAGGATGTCTATGGCAAGTTGATTCACTGCCTGCCAAAAGGGGGGTCAGTAAAGAGCATTGCCAAGCCAAATAATGTGATATAAATCCCCAGACTGGACCTGACGCCTCCAGCACAAATTACTATTCAAGAGCTTAGCTTTATAGAGCACATCTGGTGTTCTGTACCAGTGGTGCAGAAGTTTATTCTGAATAAGTCTACTGCGGGCATCTGGTTAGCATGAGTGTGCCATTTTCCAGCACAGGGTCCATTGAGTGTCATCTATTTCCAGTTTCAATGCCTTTTCCCATTTTAATTTGGAAGCCCCAGATTGCAAGCGCATGCTGTCTCTAATCTCTGCATACACTTTGCTTGCCTGGCCCTTGGGGTGCTTGAGCCAGGCAGAAAACTTCTGAGGAGTGGCTGTGGTGGGTGGACTTAATTTAAAGAACTCAGCCAGGGAGATGCAGAGTTGTAGATATCTCCAGAAGTCACTTTTGCTCAGATCCTTCATTTGTGCAAGGGCTTGGAAGGGTTGCATTCCCGGCCAGTCTCATCTAGGACATCCACCTGAACTTTAATGACAGCATGCTCCCAATGGGGCCAGCAGATGGGCTTGTTGTCCACTAGTATATGGTTGTTGTGAAAGATAGGTGTGTAGAGAAGAGGGGTGGGGTTAGCTTGACCCTGTTGTGTACCTTATTCCAGATATGGATCGTCGGTGCAATGGTAGGATGGGACGTAGAGACTTGGATAATGGGTTGTATATTAGGAGGAGGAGGAGGCTGTGAATCTGAGTTATGGCCTTTTCCATATGGAGCCATTACGGGGAGTCGGGGATCAGCATAGTGAACCATTTTAGGGACTGTGCCAGTGAGTAAGCCCATGTGTATCCCTCGAACCATGGAAGGCCCCAACCACCATCCTTCCAGTGTGAGAGAACTTTGCCCCTGCTACAGTACATTGAGGTTTCTTATTCCCCCAAAGAAAGTTGCCCACTACATTATCTATAATACAGAGCCATTTCACAGGGGGGGCCGGGGAACATGTGAGAGAGGGTAAAGAAGTTTGGGAGCTGAAATCATTTTAAGAGCTGCTATTTTCCCAGCTAGAGTAAGGTGAAGCAGTCTCCACCTATCTAATTCTGTTCTAAGGCCAGCAATCAATGGGCTGAGATTGAGATCCCGAAGTCTGGATAGGTCAGGGGAGATATGAATACCATGATATGCTAGGCAGTTCGAGGCCCATTTAAGCCCTAGGGAGGAGACCTTATTCTGGATGCAGTTGGAGTTATGGGGCAGCAACTCAGTTTTGGATTTATTCATCTGGAGTCCAGAAATTGTTGCAAAGTCATCCAGGAGGGTGAGGAGTACTAGGAGAGCTGCGCGGCATCTTAGACTGGGACCAGAAGATCGTCTGCATACATAAGCGTGGTGTATGTATGTATCCCGATGGAGACACCTTGGATGCTAGGATGTTGTCGAATAGCCGCTGCAAGTGGCTCAACCACCAGGATGAACAGAACAGTAGAGAGGGGGCAGCCTTGTTGGGTGCCCCTGCCAAGCTGGAAAGGACTGGAAATCACTGTATTGGTCCGGATTCTGGCCAAGGATTCCTGATACAATGCCAGCACCCATTACTGAAAGAAGGGACCAAAGCCAAATCTCTGTAGACCTTCTCCAGAAAATCCCATTCCAGGGAGTCAAAGGCTTTCTTAAAATCGACAGCTATAGCTGCCTCAGGGGTGGGGAGAGATTTGGCCTGGTAGATGATATTAACCAGTGATCTGATGTGGTCCTGCTAAAGCACCCTGGCACAAAGCCAACCTGCGAGGGGTGTATAAGGGAGGGAAGAAAAGGGCTAAGCCTGGTAGCCAAGATCTTGGCAAAGATTTAGCTATCCGTATTGATTAGAGAAATTGGGCGATAGCTGGAGGGGAGCTTGGGATCTTTACCCTTTTTCAGGAACACGGTGATGACTGCCTCTCGAGGAGTGGAAGGGAAGATGCCATTGTGCAGAGCCTCATTATAGACCTGGGAGAGGAGAGGGGCAATGTGAGGTGCAAGCAACTGCCACAGTTCGACTGGAAAGCCATCCCTTCCGGGGGTCTTACCAGAGTTGAGGGTCATAATAGCCGCTGCGACCTCTTCAGGTGTAATAGGCAGGTCTAGTTGTGCAGCTTGGGATGGCTGAAGGATGGGAAGTTGGAGAGAAACAAGAAAGGCCTCCATTGTCTCATCTGCCTGGGTTTTGGTGGAGATGTAGAGCTCCGAGTAAAATTGCTTCATGATGGCGTTGATGGTCTTGGGGTCTATACGGGTTGAACCAGTCTGGTCCTTCAAACCAGGAATGTGGTGTTTGGCCTGTTGCTTACGGAAGTCGGTAGGCCAGAAGTTTACCAGCTTTTTCTCCCCCCCTCCCAATAGTGATGGCACAGTCTTAAAATCGCCACTTCTGCCTTGCGAGTTAGCAGATCATTGATCTCGATGTGAGTTGAGAGCATGTCTCTGTACAGTGGAGAGTCCGGCGCCAAGTGGGGCGTCTGTTTAGCCTGAGCTTCTAAAATTTTTAACCTAGCCTCCAGGGGAGGTCAGAAGATGCTCCCGTTTCTTCCGGCGCTTAGAGGCAAACCCAATAATAGCCCCACAAAGGGTGGCTTTGAAAGCCTCCCACTGGACGCCGGGGTGTGTGTCCGGGGGGGGGGGATTTTCTGCTAAGAATAAAGCCATCTCCGAAGTTACCCATTGTGCAAAATGGGGGTCCTTAAGAAGAAGGGGATCCAGTTTCCAAGCTGCAGATTTAGGGGGAAAGTGGACCTCATAGAATGTGTAGGTTCACAGGAGTATGATCCAATATGACCTTGGGTAGGATCCTAGAGTCAACTGCATTCTGACAAATATCTACTGACACCGGCCAGAAATCCAGCTGGCTATGGGACCTGTGCACCGCTGAAGTGAAGGAGTAATCTCTCACTCTTGGGTGAAAGGTTCTCCAGATACCAGTTAGGCCAGCTTTGCGATCAATTGTTGTAGGGCTAGGTGGGCCTTGGGATGTTGCACGGTTGTGGGGGCACTACAGTTTAGCTGGAGCATCAGGACAAGATTAAAATCTCCTCCCAGAATAGTGGGTAACGGATCCAGTGGATAGGGAGCACAGTTCATGTGCTAGTGAGTGAAAAAAGGAGGGATTGTCTTCGTTCGGGCGTAGATGCAGCCGAGAAGTAGGGGCCCCTCAGGGGTCATCATCAGTGCTAATACCCATCTACCTTGGGGATCCATTCGAAACTAAGTGTGTGACCAAGCTAGAAACTTATGGATAAGGATAGCCACCCCTCTCTTTTTGGAGGCGGAGGACATGAAGAGGATCTGCCCCACCCAGTCTCTTGCCAGCATAGTATGATTCTGCTTTGTGAGTTTAGTTTCCTGTAGAAAAGCCAGTGTGGCCCTCAGCCTTTTCAAATGGGATAGCACCTGTATACGTTTTACCGGGGTGTTCAGGCCCCGCACGTTCCAAGTGTATGCATGAAGGTCAGCCATGATCCGAGAGATAAAAACTAATGCAGGATACCATAGTAGTTTTGTGGAGTATATAGGCTGAGGGTACATCTGGCCCTTTCCACTGGGGACTCACAGTGACACCTAGCTGCTCGGCGTAGATAAGCCATGTAGTGCCCAGAACAGGAATATAATTAATAGATACCACGTCACTGCAGTATACAAACCAAATAATTGGGCAAACGGCCCGTAGAAACTTCCAACTATGTACAAGAACTATAACATGCCAGTAAACTTCAGTAGTCGGAGGACGACGGATAGACTGGCAGGCTAGCTGCCAAGGCCATCCATCACCCTCTCACGGGGTGGGTGCAGAGAAAAGAGAGACAGAATGCTGCAGAGAACTCAGCCTCGTGTACTCATTATGCAGCAGCATAGCTCCTTTCCTCTGTGGGGCATACAGAAGGGTATGAAACATGGGTCAATAGAGGGGACGGGACCCGTATCCAGTAAAATGAGTGATAAGGGAAGGGGGATCTTCCCTGCACCACCAAAGGGTAGCGCGTGAGTCTGTTACCACGCCAGAGAAGTATAAAGCAATACCCTCAGCAGTATTAGGTGTAGCTGAACCCCTAGTGCAGAGATGCGTTCCTGCCCTGCTACTCTGCCAGACCAGAATACTGTGGGAGCGATGGAGGATAGGGGCACAAGGCAGTGGGGCGAGGTACAACCAGTCAGCCCTGAGCAGGGGGGGATACGGGTATCGATAAATACATCTGAGGCAATATATGGGGGCTGTTAGTCCAAGTCCAGAGCCCCTGCAGTTAGTCCGCTTATACACAGATCGAGTACACAATCAATCAATCAAATTCTTTATTTATCCAGGCAAACACCATTGAGCAAGCTCATTTACAAGGTGGACCTGGATTACACAAGTCAAGTAACAATGCATTTATATACAGACAAACAGACAGTAGATGCAAGAGTACAACAGTACAGGTAGGCCTGCAATAGACAGGATAAGTAAAAATACATTTGGGTTCAGATAAAAGACAGTCGGTAAGGGTATACATAACAATAGGGTAGCAAGTCAGTAAAAATTTATACCAGATACAACAACATACATAGTTTAGTATTCCTGTAAGGTAAAGGCATTGTAGTCCAGCAAAGAGATTAGTTGAAGTGGATGCTACACGCGAAGAGACATACATAGTCCATTTAAAAAGACCCAGGCGTATCAAGGGGAAGACATGTGTCGGGAGAAGTGGGCAGCCAGTGGGGGCTGGAACTGAGATAATACTAGGAGCGAAGGAATGAGATGCTGTGGGTATACAAGGAATAGGTGGGTGAGGGAGGGTGAGATTTAGGGTGGTAGATAAGTAGGTGGCTCAGGGACAAGTTATGCACTGATACAAGAAGGAAGGAGGATGGGAAAAGCAGGGAGGATGTGGAAGGGGACGTAAGTAAGCATAGCTGGTTTTAGGCACCAGCGAACCCTGCAGTTGCTGGGGGCCCCCCGGCCAATGAAGGGCCCCCAGCCAGATCCAGAGTACCACTTTAATTTATTTTTAATTATTATTATTATTCATGTTGAATGTAAAACAGCACCAAAAGGCATCACTAGGCTCTGTGGAGCATTTTCTTGTGGTGTTATAACATCATGAAATGATTCGCTAAGGTATGCCCTGTCCACTCAGAGGCTAATGAACAGACACTGATTGAATGGATAGTGGGGCCCCAAAAACTAACATTGCTACCACTCCCTAAAAACACAAATATTACCGGTTGTATTGAAATTAAAATGTTGTGCATTTTAGACAAAGTAAAATATGAAGTATGTTTGGATTGAGGAAGGGTCCCATGACTTGTCTTGCTGGGGGCCCCCACAACTCTAAAGCCGGCCCTGTAAGTAAGCTAGGATCATTGGAAGCAGCTGCAGGCTTCTGTAATGTATTTTGAGTATAAGGTCTTAAACACATTGAGACTAACAGGATCCCTCAGTTTCACTTATTTCTGTAGCACATTTCAGAGCTAGGATCATTGGAAGCAGTTGCAGGCTTCTGTAATGTATTTTGAGTATAAGGACTTAAGCACAGTAATACTAACAGGAGTCCTCAGTTTCATTGATTTCTGTAGCGCATTCCAGAATGACGGTAGAACGAATCCTATGGCAGCTCTCCCAAAACGTGTTAGGGCTTTGGGCACTTTCAGAGAAATCAGTGAACAGCTTCTTAGGGCATAGGTTACAGGCATATTTTGAGTCAGGCAATCAACAATGTACTGCGGAAGTTTGCCAGCAATAGCTCTGTATGTCCAGAGAACTGCATTTTTACTTTGTCTGTAGTGTAGGGAGGTCCAGCTTACGGCAGCATATAAAGAGCAGTGATGGGTGGAGAAGGGGAGACCAGTGATGAAGTGCAGGGCTCTGTGATAAAGTATGTTCAATTTACCGAGGTATGAAGTAGCACATTGGCTGTGTATAAAGTCGGCGTAATCAATTAGGGAAAGGAACGTAGACTGAACTAGCTGTCTCTTGGCCTCTGTAGTTAGTAGGCGGTTTAACCTGAAGAAGAGACCTAGTCTCTGCCTCAGTTTTTTTAACAAATCCTCCAGGTGGTCTGCAAAGGAGAGTTTGAAGTCTAGCCAGACCCCCAGGTATTTGAATTTCGGCACAAATTCCAGGGGTTCTCCTAGGAGGGTGGTGATGGGGGGGTAGAGCAGGGTAGGCTGCATGGTTAATAGGTGAAAATAGCATCACCTTTGTCTTTTTGGCATTAAGTAACAATTTTTTTTACTAAGGAGCTGGTATTGAAGTATGCTGAAGTCAGCTTGCAGGTTGCTACAGGCAATTTTAGAAGTTGTACGGCTTAGGTAGATCACTGTATCATCTGCAAACAGATGAATTTTCACCTCATTGATGCCTGAGTCTATATTGTTGATGTAGATGGCAACTAGGAATGGCCCCAGGATGGAACCCTGTGGGACGCCTCTTTTTAAGAGATTTGAGGGAGAGAGTTCACCTACGGCCTTGACCTGTTGGTGCCTATCAGAAAGGTAGTTGTAGAACCAATGCAAGGAGGTAGAATCTAGACAAATAGCTTTTAATGAAGAAAGAAGGAGGCTGTAGTCAATAATGTCGAAGGCCTTACTTAGGTGTAGAAAAACGGCGCAGACAAATTTTTGTTCTCTAGCTTGCGTGCCAGTCATTTGTCACCTTGGCCAGGGCCGTGATTGTACCATGTTCAGTTCTGAAACCAGATTGCACTGGGTTTAGCAGGTTAGTATCATCTATGAAAGATTTCAACTGGGCATTCATGATTTTTTCCAGAAGTTTTGATAGTACCGGGAGAAGGGAGATGGGCCTGTAGTTGTTTAGATCTCAGGGGTCTCCGGATTTAAACAATGGAATAACATGCGGTCTTCCACAGTTTGAGGAGGGTCCCTTGAGAAAGGGACAGGTTAAATAGATGCATAATAGGTACAGCCAAGACATGATAGGCAATCTTTAGGTAGTATGGGTTGAAGGTGTCAGCGCCAGCACTTTTTCTGGTGTCCAACTGGAGGAGGAGATCTTCAACCTCTTTTAGTGAGGCAGGAGAGAATGAGAAGACTACACAAAGAGAGAAAAAAAAGAAATAGAGGAACGAGTGCACAGAGAGCCCCAATGGGCTTATTCATGGCACAGTCTAATTCAACGTACATGACCAATAGAGTGAAATAGTTTTAGTTCACTTAATCCAGGAGGACCATGGCCTATTAAAGTTAGTCCAGCCAAACCCGCACAGAGAGTGTCCATGGAGAGGTGCCAGGTTGAGTCTATCGGCCCAGAGAAGCAGACCAGGCCTGAGGTCGTGTCGGGGATCAGTTCAGGGAAGGTAACCTTTGTAAGCAGTTGAGACCCCATCCCTACCCTTAACCAGGCAGCTAGACAGAGAAAAGGAGAAAATAGCCCAAAGTACTTAGCTGTGCAGTCAGGGAGGAGATTCATCGATTGGCAAGGAAGGCGAGCAGTGTAGTACCTTGGAGATCTGCGACTGTTGCCAGGATGGGCTCACAGGAGTGAGAGACTGTTGCTTCAGGGGGGCTTGCGGCATGTCTGCTGCTATGACGGCGGCCCAGGATTTAGGCTTGGCAGAAGATGGGTGATGTGCTGAGAGATCATCCCCTTGTGGTGTCTCATCAGGGAGAGTCAGCAGAGGGGCATATTTATTTGGAGAATAGTGCTGGTGCAGGTCTCCGTCCTTATTCTCTAGGGCTGTATCCTCCATCTGCCTAACATTCAGATACTGCCTTCTCTCATGCCGCTGCAGAGTATGACGCTTCCTACTCCATGGAGGAAGGGAGGCTGCAAAGCAGTGAATCATAGGCTGGAGAGACTCCGGCGGAGACCTGGACGATTCCTCCATGCGGCCTGGGATGTCAGAAGGGCTGCAGGGTGCACTAAAGAGCTTGGAGTTCTGGAAGTCCTTAGGGAACTCTTTTCAGAGGTAATCCATGAGGCTGTCAGGGGTGGAAAAGAAGGTAGGAGCCCCATGAATTATCACCCGCATCGTAGCAGGGTAACGGAGAGAGGAGATGCGATGAGCGTGGAGGATCCTGTGGCAATCCGTGTATGTTTTGTGCCACTTGGTTAACTCCGGGAGTAGTCCTAAAAGATATGGATAATGTTACCATTCCAGGTGATGGATCCTCTGTCCCTGGCTGCAGCGGTGACCATTTCTTTTTGTCGGAAGTCAAGGAGGCAGACCAGATTAGGGTACGAGTGCTCTCCTGATTTAGGCAGTGGGGCAAGAGAGCGGTGAGCCCACTCAATATGCAGAACAGTAGTGGGAGGTAGGCCAAGAATGCGAGGCAATGTGTCCTGAAGGAAATTGATTGTGTCCCACTGTTCAGCCCCCTCGGGGAAACCGATGAACTGCAGGTTATTGCAGCGGCCCCAATTTTCCAAGTCATCCACCTTGTCCTGCAGGAGATGTATAAGGTGGGCCTGTTCCCGAGTAGTGGCTGTAAGCTCTTGCAGGACTGCATCATGGGCCTTGAGATGCCTCTCTGTATGGAACATCCGAGTCTCAAAGGCCTGTAGAGTTTGAGTGTTGGTATTTAGAGCAAAAGTCATCTGAATCATCTGTGCCAGTAGCTGAGCAAACATTTGTTCTGTCTTTGCAGGTTTGGCTGGGGCTGGGGAGGAGGAGGCCATACTGTAGGCCGTGGTGCAAGGGAGGAACTCCTGGAAATGCCATACCACCCTGACAAGAAGAAAATAAGGACTGCTTTGTGTACCCGGTAAGTCCTTCTTCTAATTCTTGTGCCTTCAGACGATAAAGCAAGCCCCTCGATGCAGGATGTCACAGGATACAAGCCCACAGACAGGGAGCAAGGAGATTATGCTGCCATCTTGGTTGAAGGCTAAGCCATGTCCCTATTGAGGGATGGTTTTGACAAAGGAACAAGGCTCCTTTGAAAGCCACACAGCTGTTTGCTTACGGCTTCATGCAAATCAAAGGACCAAAGCCATTTCTGACTGGAGTGGCTTTGGTCCTTTGAAATACTCAAAGTTTTAGCTCACAAAGCAGAGAGTGATGTCAGGACCACAGCCTGTGGTCATTGGTGTAGACTGCCAAGCCCTTGCTTTTGTGAACTGCAATGGGCTTGGCAGTGATGCCCCAACTCCAAATCCTCCGTCATTGCCACAAAACGTTGGATGCACAAGCGCAGCCAATGTAATGACAACACTGTGGTCTGGAAGAAGGTAAAGAAAAGACAAACCCCCCCAAAAAAATGCTCTCCAGTACAGTAGGTGCAGTACTGATGTTGTCACTGTGCTCTGTTTGAATCTCAGTCCACACAAAAGATATAATAGAATAACAAGACAGGATAAGACTTGAAAGGAAGGGAGTGAGATTGCTGGCATTGAAGGAGTACTCGGGAGTGAGATTGATGGCATTGAAGGAGTACTCAGGAGTGAGACTGATGGCATTGAAGGAGTATTCAGGAGTGAGACTGATGGCATTGAAGGAGTACTCTGGAGTGAGACTGATGGCATTGAAGGAGTATTCGGGAGTGAGACTGATGGCATTGAAGGAGTATTCGGGAGTGAGACTGATGGCATTGAAGGAGTACTCGGGAGTGAGATTGATGGCATTGAAGGAGTACTCAGGAGTGAGAGACAGAGAGAGAAGGGGGAGGTTGAAAGCATGGAGCTTATGTAAGCTGCTCAAGGTCACACAGCATGTGAATGGCAGTGGTCTCTGGGTTCACTGCTTGGCACTCTTAACCACTAAGCTACACTGGCTTCCTACATTTAGAAAAATCCAATAGAAACACAATATTTATGGATATTCATTGAGATAGTTGTCCGGTGTAACTGTAGATTCCATTTAACTTCAAATCACTGCACTATGGATAGATTTTCTTTTTGCACAGGGTGCATGCTTGTTTTCAAGGCACTCTTCACTCCATAAAAGAACTTTCAAACTGCCTGACTTTTTATCATGCCCTCTGTGTTTGTGTCTTAGTGAAAGTGTAGTGGGATTTCTATGACTGTAAGGCTTTAGCATTTCCATACATCATACCCAGGCCAAACAAGTTGCAGAAAAGCACACTGCCCCAATTTTATTTATTTATTTATTTACTGGATTCTGCTAACTGGGTAAGGCTCATGGAGACATGGATCCCTTTTTCAGGAGTGACCCAGGATTATTTTCATACAGTACAGTACAGTGGAGAAATGTTATTTCTAGATACAAACAGCATAATAGGAATTACATTTAAGGCAAAATTAACAGTGGTGGTTGTAGCATTCCATACATTCGGGTCAAAAGGACAAAGTGTACTGTGCGAATTCCGTCGTGTAATTCATCTCATAAAGGCAACAGTGAAACAGAGCTCACCTATTACATAGACTATACTGGACAGGTATGATAAACAACATCATCCATGCAGGTGTCAGTGGAGAAAGGTACAACAGTTGTTAGAGGGAGAACACCCTTTGAGATGCCTCTTTGAATGACTGCAACTAAGGGCTTTGTTTGATGGGAAGTGGGAGCTTGTTCCTCAGCTGATGGACTTTGTACAAGAAGAGCAGCTGGCCAGCAGTTGTCAAGGCCCTGGGTACCTCTAGGAGTGGTTGAGAAGAGTACTGAAGGTACCTCCTCTGAGGCCTATGGCTAAGTACCTCTCTGAGATTAGGGAAGTAGTCACACAGAATTTTGTAGGGCCAGGCATAGCAGAGGACAGTGGAGTCTCTCTTCCAGGGGTGGCCAGCTAAGGGAGGCAAAGGCAGTACAGGGATGTTCCCTGTTGCCTGCACCTGCTGTAAACTTGCCTATCCTGTGGCACAGTGTCTTGAGCTTATTGAGCTCAGTACTCCTCAGCAAGGAGAAAATAGGTACCCCATAAAGAAAGGTAGTTGGCTATGGATAGACAGGCTTCACCTGACACATTGTAAACTGTACTGTATCTAACTGTTTCGGATCGTTAACCCTCCACTACTCATTGTGAACTGTTTTAAATTGATCTTTTCTGACACATTGAAAACTGTACTGCATTTAATATGTTTTGGATTGTGATGACAATGTATTGTCATTTGAAATCTCCTGTACGTAATTCTCCTGTGCCATTTTTGGCCTGGGCCGTGCCTGAAAACGATCCACTGGATCAGTGCACCTACCCAGTAATCAAAGACTTAAATAAATAAATAAATAAAATTTGTGAGATAAGCTCAACTTATAGAGTAAGCCTATAGAGTAAGAGTGTGGCAGCTAAGTTTCAATGTGAAGAAGTGCAAAATCATGAACTTGGAGCAGAAAAACCCAGGGGCAGAATACAAGATGGGGGGAGTGGTACTGGTGACCAACAAACAGGAAAGAGACCTGGGGCTAATCATATCTGATGACCTAAAGGTGGGCAAACAGTGTGATAAGGCAGTGGGGTGAGCTAGTGGGATGCTAGGGTGCATAGGGAGCGGTATCACCAGCAGAAAGAGGGAAGTGGTGATACTACTGTATAAATCACTAGTGATACCTCACCTAGAGTACTGTGTCCAGTTCTGGAGACCACATCTCCAGAAGGACATAGACAGAGTAGAGGTGATCCAGAGGAGGGCAACTAAAATGGTGCAGAGTATGCATCAAAAGCTCTATGAGGAGGCACATTCCACACAGAAGGCTGTTAAACAAGCCGGGAAGCCTAGGAGTAGATCCTAAGGTAGTAAAATGGGTGGAAAATTGGCTGGGCAATAGGAGTCAGAGGGTGGTGGTAAATGGCAGTCACTCCAGAGTAGGCAGAGTGACCAGTGGAGTACCACAGGGATCAGTATTAGGGCCAGTCCTCTTCAATGTCTTCACCGGTGACATTGCAGAAGGGCTGGAAGGGAAAGTATGCCTGTTTGCAGATGACACAAAACTCTGCAACAGAGTAGACACTCTGGGAGGAGTGGAAAAAAATGAGAAGTGATCTAGAAAAGTTGGAAGAATGGTCAAGAGCTTGGCAGCTGGGTTTTAATGCAAAGAAGTACAAAATAATACACTTGGGGCATAACAACCTGGGGCAACATACCAACTGGGAGGAGAGGTATTAACAGTTATAAAGCAGGAAAGGGACCTGGCAGTGATAATTTCTAATGACCTGAAGGTAACGAAGCAGTGTCACAAAGCAATGGGGAAAGCTGGAATGATGCTGGGTTGCATTACATAGGAAGGGGAATCACCAGCAGAAGAAGGGGGTAATAATACCCCTATACAGCTCACTGGTTAGGCTGCACCTCGAATACTGTGTACAGTTCTGGAGGCCTCACCTCCGTAAAGACATAGAGAGAGTGGAGGCAGTACAGAGGGGGGCAACCAAAATGGTGCATGGCCTGCATCAAAAGCCCTGTGGAGGAAGCTCAAGGAACTTAACATGTAATCCCTGGAGGAAAGGAGGGATATGATAGAGACATTCAAATACTTCACAGGCAAAATCAAGGTACAGGATGGAAGCATTTTCCACAGAAAAAGATGCTCAAGGACAAGTGGTTATGCTATGAAGTTAGAAGGAGGGAGGCTCAGAGGAAATGCAAGGAAGCACTTCTTCACGGAGAGAGTTGTGGATGCATGGAACAGTTTACCAGCAGAGGTGGTGGGGGTGGAAACAGATGCAGGGTTCAAGAATGCATGGGATAGACGCAGAGGGATCTTAGTGGTGGGGGGGACCGGAGACCAAGTAGGGTCTGCAGCGACACTCTAGGTAGGGAAAATAGGGGAGACTAGGTGGGCCATCAGGTCCTTATCTGCCAACAGATTCTGTGTTTCTAGGAGAGGCTGAAGGACCTCAATATGTACACCTTTGAGGAAATGGAGGGATATGATGGAGACTTTCAAATACCTCACAGACACAAATAAGGTTCAAGAGGGGAGCCCTTTTCAGAGAAAAAGATGCTCAAGAACATGGGTCATGCTATGAAGTTGGAAGGGGGGTTGACTCAAAGGAGATGTAAGGAAGTACTTCTTCACAGAAAGAGTGGTGAAAGCCTATAACAGCCTTCCAGCAGAGGTGGTGGGGGCAAAAACTGTAATGGGATTCCAGAAGGCATGTGATAGACATAAGGAAACCTTCTTGGTAAGGAAAGGGGTAGGTAAAACCGGATATCAAGTAAGGTCTGCAGTGTTATAGTAGGTAGGGAAAATGGGCAGACTAGGTGGGCCAAGTGGTCCTTATCTTCAGTCAAACTCCATGTTTCAGTGTTTTCTATAAGCCTAGTTTCTGTGTGAGAAGCTTGGTTACATGTTCAGTGTGAGATCTGAAGGAGAGTTCCTGGTCAAGCATAGCACTAATATACTTTATTGCATCCACAACCTCCAGCCAAGTACCCTTAATGATAACAATCTGCACTGTAACATGGCAATAGTGTACTAGAATAAGCTATTTAGATTGGTTAAACTGCCACTGCCACACATGACCAAAGCTCAACTATGCATTAATTCCTTAGTAATACCTGGTTGCTCTTGTTGTATCTTTGTGAACCAGAGTAAATTCTTTGTTCAAGCGCAGTTCCCATCGCAGCCCAACAGATGGCTGTAAAACAGTGCTGTGCTGCTAGCATTGTTTCACAGCCATCTGTTGGCCTGCCAAGGGAACTGCAGGAACAAAACATGAAGATCTACCCTGGCATAGCCCCATCATGTAGTGCAACCCACATCTTGTACTACACGCAGACAAAAATCGAAGTACATAGCATAGCAAATGTAAAGCTAATATGTAGAAACATAGAAACACAGAAGTTGACAGCAGATAAGGACCTCAAAGCCCATCCAGTCTGCCCATTTTTTCTACCTTATGAATGTACCATAGGCTTATAGTGTATGGTGGAATGCGGTTGTGTATGGAAATCCATAGACCGCAAAAAGTTGTTCTGCTACAGTAGTGACGTCCTCACTAATGCAGAACGACTTTTTGTTCTGCGTTAGTGAGGACGTCATAATACAAGGGACTACAGCAGACGTCGTGATTCATCCCTTGCTGTGTGAGAGGGGCGTGCGAGTGTGCTGGGCAGTGTCAGTTGTGAACTGAGGGCATCAGCAGAACCGAGTGAAAATATAGAAAAGTGAGTGTCTTTTTGTCTTTTTCTCGGGGAACATACACTATATAGAACAGTGTATGGTTACCCATCACTACTCGGCTATTCTTTCACCTCGTAGATACAATGCCGATTTGGAGACCTCTCGAGCTTCGCTCTCGAGATCATCAGTCGGCATTGTATCCACTCAGTGGAAGAATAGCCTTGTAGTGTATGGTTACCCATACACTATCCTATATGTACTCTGTCAATGGCCTATCTATTCATACTCATCTGTATTGCTCCCTTATGCCTATCCTATGCCTGTTTGAAGCTCTGCACTGTATTCATATCCAACACTTCCTGAGGTAGGCCGTTCCATGCATCCACCACCCTTTCTGTGAAAAAGAACTTCCTCACATTACCCCTTAATCAGCCTCCCTCTAATCTCATGCTGTGTCCTCTTGTCCTGCTATTTTTCTTATATTGAAACATGTTAGACTCTTTCGCCTTGTTAATGCCCTTAAGATGTTTGAATGCTTCGATCATAACACCTCTCTCCCTCCTTTGCTCTGGGGTATACATATTGAGCTCCGTTAATCTGTCCTCATATGTTTTCTGATGCAGTCCCTGCACCATTTTAGTTGCCCTTCTCTGGACTGCCTCCATTTTGTTAATGTCCTTGTGCAGGTGCGGCCTCCAGTACTGCACGCAGTACTCCAGAGGGGGCCTAACCAGTGTCTTATAAAGAGGGATTATTACCTCCCTCTTAAAACTTGTGATACTCCTACTAATACACCCCAGCAGGGGTTGACCTTAACTTTTTTTTTGCACTAGCCAGCAGGACAAGTCAGTCTAAAATTGCACTAGCCCGCAGTCATTTGCACTAGTCCGCATTCCATTCACCGCAGGCATTTGCCCCCCCCCCCAACAGCCCCAGGCCCACACAATTTCAGTAACCTGCCAAAACAACTGGCACAACTTGATTGACTTACCTGCATACCTTGATGAGTGTTTGTACTTGTGTTCAATTGCAAATGAAAAAGAAAAAGCCACAGACATGCCTGCTCAGCCCACAACAAGCCACAAACATCCCTCCCCCCAGGCAACAAAACACAATGAGTAGAACTGAACAAGATAGATGTGCTGCAAAATCAAATTATTCAGGTCAGGTCAGCAAAGCAGTAATTTATACCTCAAACGAGAGAATCAAAGAATGCCAGTTTTTCACACAGTCACAGACTCAGCATTTATTTACTGTTGGCAATCCAGCTCCCAGTACTGCCTTGCAGTTGTAGCCTGCTCAGTGTGAAGAAAACCAGTCCCACAAGGCTCAGACATCCATTCCACCCCCCACCCTAGTAATTTAATAAGCACTTTATGATCCTATATTTCCTGAGACACTCAGATCCTCCCCAAGTCCCCAACAATGCCTTGAGGTGGGCTGTGTCAACCAGTGCTGTGCAGAACACCAGCCAGCCACCATTATTCAATTTTTATTTTCAGCTCAGTATGTGCTATTGACAAAGCTGAAACCATACACAAAAGATTCAAGTTCAACCTCGGTTGGTCCACCATAGAGAGGCACCACACGACACATACTGGCTGCACACAAATCAATTATTTCAGTTCCCTCCCAGAAGTGCTACAGAAGTTGAACACTGTGCCATTAGTGAGACGAGCATTTTCTTTTTTTAAATGTGTTCAGTTCAATTGCTTTACCTGAGCTGGCGTTTTTATTGCTTCTTGGACCCAACTCCCGCCGATATCCAACCCAAGTCCGTCTCTCAGCTCCCAATAATCCAACCCGCTCTCTGATTCAGTCTTCTTGGCAAATACAGGATGGAGACTCTAGAGTGCAGACCGCTGTGCCACCGTGCTGCCACTGAATCTTGGCGACTGCCGAAACCAGTAAAGCCACCGAAAGCACCGAACTTCCGATCACCCCTCACACGCCAAACAGTCCTTCTACAGCCTTGAAGCACTACATCCAGAAAATCAAATCCTCCACGCATTTTACAGGAAAACCAGGGGTTTAAATCTTCCCTTCGGCACCATGAAGCCCCGCCCCCTCAGTGATCACTGCCAATCACTGCTGGCAGTCTGCCTCCTTACACGCCCAGCTATAGGCTTTGGGCCAATCCTGGAGAATCAGCTTCTTGCTGGTGACGTTGGTGCTCCCTGGCTGTTCTCACCTCCTGTCACCACCCCTCCTCCGCTGACCTTTGCTGGCAAATCAAAACAGTATTGAAAGCTTTGCTGAAGTCAAGGCAGGCGACATCAACTGCACCCCCTTGGTCCACCACTCTGGTTACCCAGTCAAAGAAATATATGAGATTAGTTTGACAGGACCTTCCTGTGCTCCTATGGATTCCAGGTGTTGCACTATCCTTTCCTTAAGGAGCGCCTCCATAATCTTGCCCACTACTGAGATAAGACTGACTGGTCTGTAGTTCCCTGCCTCCTCCCTGCTACCACTCATGTGGAGTGGGATCACATGAGCCCTTCTCCAGTCTTCTGGGACCTCTCCTGTGCTCAGAGACTCACTAAACAGTTCTGCTAATGGCTCTGCTAGTTCCACCCTTAGCTCCTTTAGTACCCTGGGATGTATGCCTTCAGGTCCCATTGCCTTGTCCATCCTGAGCTTAGCGAGCTCTTGTAGGACCCCTTTCTTTTGTGAAGGGACTAGTGCACATGTCTCTCTCCCCCCCTGTGTCCATGGTGCTGAGCTGTGGGCCTTGCCCTACCTTCTCTTCAGTAAATACTGAGCAGAAGTATCTATTTAGAATAGATGCTTTTCCTTGGTCCTCCTCCACACACTCCCCCTTATCCCCTTTGATCTTAGCAATACCCCCTCTGGACTTTCTCCTTTCACTAATGTATCTATAGAAAGTCTTGACCCCTTATTTTATTGTTTGTGCTAGTGTTTCCTTGGTTTGGCCCTTTGCCTGCCTTACTGCCTTCCCTGCTTTCCTTAGGGGGAAGTTTGGTATGCCTCCCTATCTTTGTCCCGTTGCATTCCCTTATATTTCCTGAAGGCCAGCCTTTTGGCTCTGACCTTTTCTGCTACTGTTTTTGAAAACCAAAGTGGTTTCCTCCTTCTTTTGCTCTTGCTTTTCTCTCTAACACAATGGGATGTTGTTTCAAGTATTGCATCCTTAATGCTTGCCCACTTTGCCTGTACCTCCTCACCTGTATTTCTTCTTGCCAGGGCTAGCTTAACTCTGTTGGCTATCTTATCAAAGTCAGCTCCTCTGAAGTCCCATATTTTTGCCTTGGATGATTTAGTTCTAGTGGCCAAATTGAACCATACCATGTGATGGTCACTGGCCCCCAGGTGACCTTCTACCTGGATATCTGTGATCCTTTCCCTATTAGTCAGTACTAGATCTAGGATAGTCCTGTCTCTTGTGGATTGTTGTACCAGTTGTTTGAGGCCCTCCCCCCCCCTGCAGGGAATCCACTATGTGTCTAGTTCTGGTGGATGTTCCTGCTGGTATTGACCAATCTGTATCTGGTATGATGAAGTCTCCCATTATCAGAACCTCCCCTTTAGTTGTCATGTTTTGTGTATCTGCTAACAGTAATGTGTCTATGTCCTCTCCCTGGTCCCTGGTCTGGAGGCCTGTAGACAACCCCAGTTCGCATGGCATATTATATGTATAGAATTACTGGTTGAAAATCGTTCAGTTTCTACTCACGATATTACAGTTATCAGCGATTACAGCCATCTGTTGTCCTGCCAAGGGAACTGCAGGAACAAAACATGAAGATGTATCTAGCATGGTCCCGTCATGCAGTGCAACCCATATCTTGTAGTACATACTGATGAAAATAGAAGTATCTAGCACTGATCCAGACAGTAAGTTAGGAGAAAAAGTACCATAATAGTAAGAATTATAAATGTATATTTGACAATAATAACATCATACACTACATCAAAATGTTGTAAAGTAATGGCTCCCTACACCCACAATATTATGTAAGACAGGCTACATTCAGCAGAATGTGTACTATCAATACAGTGTTAAATATAAGAAATATAATAACTGTGTGCATGTCTTTTTTTGCATTACAAGTAAGCATTACAAATAATAAATATGCTTACTTCTGGAAACGCTTGCCATATTACAAGTGCAGTAAGCCACAAGAAAGAAGGCTTCTACTAGGGAATTAATGCATGGTTGGGGCACTCTGCCTTCGGCCTCGTGCTCGAACCCCCCCCCCCACCAACTATGCATTAATTTCCTAGTAGAAGCCTTCTTTCTCATGGCTTAATGCTTATGTAGCTCTTTTCTGTCAGAACCCAGTTTCCTGGACCCAAATAACAGCTTTTGTTTTCTCTGAGTTAGGGACAAGTCGTTTGAACGTAAACCATTTTTCAAGTTCACTGAAGTCCTTTCTTAGTCCCAGTTTCAATTACACTGAGGTCAGAGCCAGTTCTATGCAGCACTGCATCATCGATTTAAGGAAGTGCAGGGGTCGATTTTAACATTGTTTTACTAGTTCATGGCTTAGTGCAACTTGATCAGCACTAGTGCCGCTAACCCTCTACTTGTCTGTCTTGGGTAGTGCAGGTTTTCCATGGCTGTCAATAAGGTTAAAAAGTCCCTGCTTTAGCAGGCTGCAATCCTCATGCTAATTTCCCTCAGTGTTCCAGATGGCCTGGTGTGATTAACAGCTCTTTAAGAGCTACAATTATCTTACAGTACAAGAGGGGGATCCCACAAAAGACTCAATGTGAGTCATTATCACTCCATTGTTAGAACTTTCAGCTAGTGTCTAGGTTGTGATCAATGGCAGAGTGCTGTTAAGTCGCTAGCTTCTGGTGTTCTGAACTTGTCTTTATGTGTCTGATGATTTCCCCCAAATTATTAAGACCAGTTCACGTCATTTCCTTACATTCTGAGTGCCTGTATCCAACATTTCACTGACAAATTACTAAGAGATATACAGGATCTGTCCTGCAGGTGGTGGGTTTTATCCCAGCTGCTCCCTCTCCCCTCCCAATCTCCCAACTGTGTACTTTCCCTGGACACCACTGCAGGCCAGGCTCTGAAATGGCCAACCACAGACCCATAGCTGCCATTACTGGCAGATGTAGGGGGTTCCCAACTCTTCCCAATAGATCAAGCAAGACAATGCCATCCATGCAGTCCCACCTTTATCCCACCCAGCATGTCATTTCATCCTAAAAACAAAGCTTTGGAGCATGTATAGTACAAAAATAAACCTTAATAAAATCTATAATTTGAAAGGTTAAAATTCAGATTCCTCAGGTGCATAGATCCTCCTAAAAAGAAACAGAGGTGGTAGAGCTCCATGCCTGGGTACTGTTTCGCCTGGACTGATGACAGGACAATGTTTAGGAAAATGCTGTTATTGGGGGGTGGAGCATGTTAAAATCAATACTCTTGTGCCTGGTATATATAAATAAAAATGTTGGAAAGTTTTCTATTTCCCAAGCACCCTAGGTTTTTCTGGCTCCATCCCCAAAGAAATCTGAGATCTGCCCCAGGCTCATTGGACACTGTACTAAAAATTCCAGAAGTGCAGGTCTCCGGTTGATAACAGGGTGGGGTCTGAGACTGTCTTTCTTTGCCTGACTGTGTTCACTGCCCTGTGGGGTGGGGGGTGGGGCATGATGATGTCAACTATTGGGTGTGCAGAGCTACGGCTGCTTGACTGAACATTTAACAATGAATTTGCTGGCAGAAAAGGACTGCTGTGCCTGCCTAGTCTGTCCATGTTTCCCTGCCTATAGTATCAATCACTGCAGATCCTACTTGATCTCCAGCCCATTCATCTTCCCTTTCCCTAAGATTCCCTTATGCCTGTCCCATGCATTCTTGAATCCCACCTCTGTTTTTGCCACCACGACCTCTGTTGAAAGACTGTTCCAGGAATCCACCACTCTTTCTGTAAATAAATATTTCCCCTCCTGAATCTATCCCCCAGCTTCTCATCATGCCCCCTTGTCCTTGAGCACCATTTTTTTTAAAAAATACTTCCTTCTTGTACCTTGTTTACCCCTGTGACTATGATATCCCCCCTCCTCTCTTCCTGAGTACACATATTTAGGTCCTTTAATATTTCCTCGTAGGGCTTCTGATGCAGACTCTGCATCATTTTAGTTGCTCTCCTCTGGACCATTTCCACTCTATGTCCTTTCTGAAATGTGGTCTCTAGAACTGGACACAGTACTCTAGAGGGGATCTTACCAGTGATCTATACAGAGGCAAATGCCACCTTTTCCCTAAATTATCTAGGATGCTCATCCTGATCCTACTACTGATCTTGGGAAACGTTCACCCAAACCCTGGCCCTATGCCTGCAAACACCCAGACCCAGCCACCCACAGGGAGGTTGAGGATTGTGTCCTTAAACATTGGCAGCCTGCTGGCAAAGCTCACTCAGTTTGAAGCCTGGGTGGCACTTGTGCAGCCTGACGTTATCGCGCTGACCGAAACCTGGCTCACGCCCAGAACTGCTGACATGGCAATCTCCCTGTCTGGGTACAACTTGTGTAGGCTTGATCGCACAGCGAAAAGAGGGGGTGGATGCCTAATCTACACCCGTAACCATCTCCAGTGCCATAAAGTCCAGCTGCCTGCTGCCAGCAATGACTGTGAATGCCTTGCAGTAAAAATCCTCATGGGCAAGGGGAAGAAAGGGCTGATTGTCTTGTCAGTATATATTCCACCTGGATGCTAACAAACAGGGTTAAATGAGTTTGCCAGCCTCTATACCCAGGCAAGTCACAATAAGGAAACTATTGTGCTAGGTGACTTCAATTCTAACTGGCTAGCCAGCTCCAGTTCCTAACACAGGAACCTGATTACTGGACTTTACCTAACACAAGTGGTCCAGAGTTGTACAAGAACCAACTACAGAATGAGAACAAGAATCCTGATTGACTGGGTACTGACCTCCCACCCCGAGAGAATTACCAATGTCCAGGTGCTCCCAGATGCACTGAGTGACCACTCCCCTGTCCTATATGAATGGTCCTTCAAGCTGCCAAAACTACCCCAAAAGCTGGTGAGGAACAGAGTCATCAGAAATTGTTCTATGGCTGCCTTCAAGCAACATCTGGCCAGCACAGACTGGAGCATCCTGGATACCTGTCCCTCTGTTGACACAGCCCTCCAGCTCTTCCTCGATCAGTTTAACTCGGCTGCAGACAAGTATGCCCCCTTTCATAAGAAAATGATAAAAGGGAGGTGCATGGACTGGATCACCCCACAAGTCCTTAGTTTGATGCGGGAACGTGATCTACTATGGCACCAAGCAAGGGTATCAGGGACAGTAGAGAATGTGCAAAATTATAAAGCTGCTAGAAATAGATGCACATGGACAATACAACAAGCCAAGGCCTCCCACCACAGAAATCAGCAGTCTTAGTGCCTGAAAGACGGCAAAAAATTCTGGGCTACCATCAAGGACCTCGTAGGGACTTGTGACAGGTCCCCACCAACCATGCTCCACCACAGTGACAAAATCGTAGTTGACGAAGTTACCATAGCCAATATTTTCAATGAGGCATTTACTGACTACAGTGCAGTCATACCACCTAAAACAACTGCTCACGAGGACAAAACACTAAGCTGTGAACACCCCCCCCCCCTTTCTAGCACCAGCCCAAAATTCTACTTTCAGCAGGTGACCACCAAGGAGACTGCTAAATACCTTGCAAGAGTGCTGGGTAAAACAAGGATGGGTAGGGACAGGATTGATATGAAACATATCTCAATCGCCCTTCCTGAAGTAGTCGTATGTATCACTAAGCTTTTTAAAATGTCACTTCGGATGTCAACCTTCCTATCTACCTGAAAAATTGCCCTGGTCACTCTGGTTCTCAAAGGAGGGGATCGTTCACGTGTGTCCAATTACAGGCCCATCTCCATCCTGTCTCCTCTCTCCAAAGCATTGGAAAAAATCATTGTAGACCAGCTCTCTGCCTACCTACACAAATACAACCTCCTCAACCTGTGTCAACATGGGTTCCGCAAGTGGCACAGTACCAACACGGCCCTCATTGAATTCACAGGCTATGTCCACGAGGCACTAGACCAGGGACAACTAGCTGGAGCAATCTATATCGACCTATCTAAGGCATTTGACCTTGTGAATCACAAGCTGCTGCTCCACAGGTTAACCTGCATTGGGTTGTCCTCAGGCACGGTTGCGTGGTTCTCTAGCTACTTGTCTGACCGCTCACAGAAGGTAAAGATTAATGGTACCATCTCAGAGGCCAGGAAGGTCATGGTCGTGGTCCCACAAGGTTCCATACTGGGCCCCCTCCTGTTTAGCCTCTTTGTAAATGACCTCCCAGCTGCGTACCCCTCTGCCAAAGTCCTGCTCTATGTAGATGACACAGTGGTATTCCTTAGAGGCTCCTGCCAAGACACACTGACCAGGAACCTACAGTGCAACTTCAACCTGCTACAGAAATGGTTTAACACCAGCCTCCTAGTACTCAATAATAAAAAGACTAAGACAATGCTCTTTACCAGTCGCCAGAGGAAATCCACCACACTGTTTAAAATAGCACTCAATATGGAATACACCCTCGAACAGGTTCACTTTTTGCGGTACCTGGGGATCTCAATTGACGAGTCCCTCTCTTTCGACGAACACTTAAGTAATATCACTAAGGCTGTAAACAGTAAGTTGGGGACACTCTACTGACTCCGCTTCTGCCTCACCCCTGAAGCCAGGCTCTAGGCAGTCAATGGCTCAATCCTGCCAATCCTGGACTATGGAAACATGGTTTATGGTGCTGCCACGGATACTAGCCTACACAAAGTCCACCTTACCCTCGATAAAGCATACAGATTTGTCCTGGATGCAGATCGCATCACACACACTAGGTGGGCCAAGTGGTCCTTATCTGCCATCAAAGTCTATGTTTCTAAATGAGCTTCCAAACACAATCACCAGCCTTCAACGCCTAGGGCACTTCAAATCCAAACTCTGTAAGTCCATCTCTCCTCCAGTCCGCTGCCTGTGTCAAACGTAATCCCAGCATCCAGCCCACCACTCAACTGCCCACTTGCTCTGGCCAGGTTGCACCTACTCCCCCTCCCCCCCACCAACTCCCCAACTTGTCCTTTGTCCAGTACCCCTCACTACCTCCCTCCACCTGCACTCTGTCCAGTTCACCCAACACTACCTCCTGCCGGGTCCCCTGTCCACTCCCTTGCCCCTACTCCTCCCTCCACCTGCCCTCTGTCCAGTTCACCCACTCTGCCTCTAGCCCATTTTCCTGACCTCTCTTCCTCCTCCCACCCCCCCACCTACCTGCACTTGCCAGACCCCCGCTTGTCTCTCTGCACTTAACTTCTCAGATGGCTGCACATTGCGTACCTCCACTGGGAAACTGACAATGCTACCAGCTGCTTCATTCATGTCTTGTATACTGTAACTGTATTTGCTACCCCTTCCTATGTAAACTCTATGTTAGTAGTACAACCCCAGTGTCAATTTGCCTGCTGTAATTATGCTGTTGCAACAAAATGTATCTCCTTAAGTGTTGACGAGGATCCTTTGTAAAGGAGCTCTTAGCTCAAAGGTTTGTAATTCTGAGTTCCCAATAAATAAAATAAAATAAAATAAATAAATTAAAATAAAACGCAACCTCCCTCTTTTTGCTGGTGACAACCCTCCCTATGCACCCCAGCATTCCACCTGCCCTCCCAATTGCCTTGTCACATTGCCTGACCACCTTTAGATCATCCAATATGATATGCCTACCCTCAGGTCTTTTTTTTTTTTTTTTTTACCAGGAGAGACACACTAAGCTGAAAGCTTGTTTACAGGTGTGACCTGGGAGCACAAGGAAGTTAAGTGACTTTCTCAGGGTCACACAGTATGCAAGTGGGGGTTGCGGGATTCAAACCCAGGTCTCTAGGTCTCCTTCCTGCTTGGTGGTCGGCAGTACCACCCCCATTTTGTACTCTGCCCCTGGGTTTCTGTGCACCAAGTGCATTATTTTACACTATTCTGTATTGAAACTCAGCTGCCATACCCTACCACTCCTTGAGTTTTTTCAGGTCTCTGCTCATCCTTTCTACCCCCCCCACCGGAGTGTCCACCCTATTACAGAGTTTGGTGTCATCCACAAAGAGGCAGACCTTCCCTTCCTGCTCCTCTGCAATGTCACTTATAAAGACATTAAAGAGAAATGGCCCAAGCACTAATCCTGAGGCACCCCACTGGTCACCCTCGCTTCCTGTGAGTGAACTTCATTTACCACCACTCTCTGCCATCTAATACTTAACCAATTTCTTACCCAGTTTATCACCTTTGCACCCACTCCTAAGCTACCTACCTTACTAGGCCCTTATGTGGAAAGGATCTAGGTAGGCTATGTCCAGTGCTCCACCCTGATGTACTGTAGTTTCTTGGCCACCCAGTCAAAGAACTCTTATCAGATTCCTATGACATTGCTCCCTTCCCCTTCCCACCATGAATCTATGCTGGCTCAGGTCTTTTGACCCATTGAACATAAGATATTTCACAATCCTTTCTTTCAGCAGTGATTCCATTGACTTTCCCACCACCAAAGTCAGGCTAACTGGACTATAATTGCCAGGCTTTTCCCCACTAATTCTTCTGTGAAGTGGGACTACGTCCGCCCTCCTCCAGTCATCTGAGACTAAAGTTTCCAATGAGATGTTAAATAGGGCCATCAGAGGTGCAGTCTGTACCTCCCTGAGCTCCCTCAACACCGTTAGGTGGATTCCGTCTGGCCCCATTGCTTTGTTCACTTTCAAATTTGCAAGTCCCTTCAGGACTCTTTCCTCTGAAAATGGACTAGTGTCCACCTCCCTCCTGCCAATGTCTGTTACATTTTTGTAGCCCCCTCCTCCACTCTCTCTTCCATGAACACTGAACAAAACTATTTGCTCAGGATGTCTGCTTTTTCTGTCCCCCCGCCCCCCCCCCGCACAGTCCCCCAATCCCTTCTTGCCTTACAATCTCACCCCTCGTCTTCCTTTTTTCGCTTATTTACCTAAAAAATGTCTTGTCCCCTTTTGTTACTGCCTTGGCTATTCATTCAGTTTGTGCCTTTGCACTCCCTTATTGCTCTCCCTGCTTCCCTCTCTTTCCTCTGATACACTTCCCTATCCTCCTTCCTCTGCATCTCCTTGTACCTTCTGAGTGCTACCCACTCAGCCTTTACCTTTTCTGCCACCTCTTTTGAGAACCATAGTGGTCTCTTTTTCCTCTTTCTTTTGCTCACTTGCTTGATACAGTGGTTTGTTTCCTTGCTTTGGCTCTTTTTACTTTCCTCCCCCCTCCCCCCAGTTCATCCCCCCACCAGGACATCCCTGAGGCATTCGCACATCATTTTAAAATCTGCCCTCCCAAAGTCCAGGACCCTTTGCCTTTGTGTGCTTTGATTCCACAGCCACCCTTATATTGAACCACACTGTACGGTGATCACTGGTCCCCAAGTAGCCCCCCTCCACCTTGATGTCTGCAACACTGCCCCTGTTGCTGAGACCAGGTCCAGTATTGCACCATCACACATGAGTTCACTGACTAGTTGCATGAGGAACGCCCCCTGCAGGAAGTCCAAGATTTCTGTTTTTCTAGCTGAAGCCACAGCTGGGAGGCTCCAATCTATCTCTGGACTGAACAGTTCACTGGAAACTGGTGTGGTCACAGAGGACTGGAGAAGGGCAGATGTAGTCCCATTTCACAAAAGTGGTAGCAAGGAGGAAGCGGGAAATTACAGGCCTGTCAGCCTGACATCTGTAGTAGGGAAACTGAGGGAAACACTATTAAAGGAAAGAATCGTGGAACACCTGTAATCCATTGGACTGCAGGATCCGTGGCAGCATGGTTTTACAGAGGGGAAGCCATGCCAAACAAATCTGATAGATTTCTTTGACTGAGTACCCAGGATGTTGGATCCTGGGGGTGGATGTGACAAACTTGGACTTCAGAAAGCCTTTGATACGGTTCTACATAGGAGGCTGGTAAACAAGTTGGGTAGCATGGGGTGGGCAATAAGGTGGTATCCTGGATAAGAAACTGGTTAGGGGATAGGAGGCAGAATATGGTGGTAAATGGAATTCACTTTAAGGAGGAGAGAGTGACCAGTGGGTACTGCAGGGGTCAGTACTGGGGCCAGTCCTCTTTAATGTCCTCATTAGTGACATAGCAAAGGAACTAGAACAGAAGGTCTGCCTCTTTGCAGATGAAACCAAGACCTGCAGCAGGGTGGACACTCCAGAGGGGGTACAAAGAATGGAAAGAGACCTGAAATGACTGGAGGAGTGGTCAAAAGTTTTGCAGCTAAGGTTTAATGCAGAAAAGTGCAAAATAATGCACTTGGGTCACAGAAACCCAGTGGTGCAGTACAAAACAGGGGAGAGATACTAGCAGCGACCAAGCAGGAAAGAGACCTGGGGGTACTCATATCAGATGACCTGAAGGTGGCCAGACAATGCGACAAAGTGATCGGGAGTGCTAATGGGATGCTGGGATGTATAGGTAGGGGTATTACCAGCAGGAAGAGGGAAGTGGTGTTGCCACTATATAGGTCTTTAGTAAGACCCCACTTGGAGTACTCTGTGTCCAGTTTTGGAGGCCACATCTCAGGAAGGACATAGACAGAATGGAAGCTATCCAAAGGAGGGCTACCAAGATAGTAGAGGGTGTACATCAAATGCCCTATGAGGAGAGGCTAAAGGAATTAAACATGTACACCCTGGAGGAGAGAAGGGAGAGAGGGGGAATATGATTGAGACCTTTAAAGAAGAAATTTACTTCATACTTACCATGATTTCCTTTTCTGTTAGCTCCAATGTTGTCAATGGGTATTCATAGCAGCTGGATATTGTGCACCCCTACCAGGGGAATGGCATAGTCCAAGCTTTAGAATGTTGGGCATATGAGGATTCCAAGTAGCAGCATCTCCCCAGTCACTACTGACCCCACAATGCCTCAATAAACTACTATATTTGCCTTTTTTATAAGAGAAAACAATTAACCAATTACTTGTATGTAATGTTCCTTCTACACTGTAAGTAGAAAACTGTCTTAGCTTATGGCAGACCTCCGAAAGAAGGCCCCCTCCATGCTGGACACAAGGCTAGGTCGAGTCAGTTCTTTTGTGGAAAAGGTCAACACCTTCTGTACCAGCAATCTTCTGTAGTCTGGTGTTGTCAAACACAACAATGAACTTTGGCAGACAAAACCATATGCAGTGAGACTACCTGCAACAAGGAATATATCTTTAGTGATAGAAAACTATACCTGTTAACATGCGTGGTCGCAGACTGAATAATAGACATTTTATTTTTGATAAACAGGAATACAGCATAGTATGAAAATAGTGGGATGCCCTGATAATGTCATAGTAGGGGTTTTAGAAACTAACATAGAATGTGACAGCAGAAGGGGACTGCAAGGTCCATCTAGTCTGCCCAAGAACATACCTGGTCCAACAAAGGACATCCTCCACTGGAATACTGGATACTATTCTCCCACAGGAGCAAAGCTCCAGGGTAGATCCCATTAAAATGTTAGACTGCTGGCTGGAAACCGAGAGCAATGGTTGGATTTCGCTTACTGACTGGCGACTCCGGGTTGAGGAATGGACTCGGGTCGCTGGGCTCTCAACCGGAGTAGGCTTGAGCGTCCTACTACTGCTCACCTACTCCAGGGGAGGGGCGTGGCTTGCTGTCTGGTACCCCTGGCAGAGGCCAGAGAGACGACAGCAGCTCAATGCATATGGGGGCGTGGTGAACGTCGGCTCTGCTCAGACGTTTGTGGCACACCACGCCCTGGGGAGAAAAGCAGAAAATACGGCCTTCTGGTCTGCCGGATGATGGCTGCCTCGCTTCTGTCGGCCTGAGATGCCCTGACGTCTCCAAATCCACCTCAGCAGCACTCAGGGACTGATGCCTAGTGCGCTGGTTGCCCCTCCTGGCGCCTTCCCCCTTGGAGGAGGGGGACCCATCTGGCAAAGGGATACGCTGGGCCACCCCTGGGTCGGCTGCGATCTGGGGTGTGAGGAGGGGGGTCAGGGCAAGGGGGTCGCAGGAGGCATGAGCAGCCGGAAGGAGTGGCAGACCAGAAGGCAAGAAGGAGGGATAAATAAAGAACACACAAAAAAAAAAAAAAATGTTGGAGCTAACAGAAAAGGAAATTACAGTAAGCATGAAGTAAATTTCTTCTTTCTGTAATACTCCACATTGTCAATGGGTATTCATAATAACTGGATTCTAAGAAGCAGTACCCAGAACAACCAGGAGGGAGGAGAATATTATCCCATAAGCCAGAAACAAGTACCGATGAGATTATTTATGAACTGCTGCCTGAAACACTCTGCGATCAGAACTCTGAGCATGCAATTTGTAGGGTTTTATGAAAGTATGGACAGAAGATCATGTTGTTGTCTTGCATAACTCTAAAAACCAATGCTTCACCTCTATCTGTCCAGGACGTGGCCATAGCCCTGGTGGAGTATGTCTAGATGAGGACCAGAGTCCTCCTCTTTTCTGTGATATAAGCCTTAGCAATGCAGGCCCTCACCCACCTGGCTAGGGTGACCTTGGAGACTTCCTGACTCTGCTTGGCCGCTCCTAAGGAAACAAACTGGCTATCTGACTTCCAGAACATAAGCATCCATTTAAGGTATATCTTAACAGCCTGATGCAAATCCAACCTGTGCAACTCCTTCTGTCTTGGGTGAGATGGTTGCAGACAGAAGGTTGGAAGGCATATTTCCTGCAGCACATGGGAAACCATGGGCACTTTTGGAATGGAAGATGGAACCATTCTGAGTACCACCTTGTCCACAGGCATGACAAAGTATGGCTTCTTGTGAAATAAGGCCTGGAGCACGCCAAACCTCCTGGCTGAGCACATGGCAACCAAAAAAACACATCTTGTAAGGCAACACATCTGACGAGATGGGAAAAAAATATTTGAAAAGCTCCTTACAAAGAGCATTCCGTACCAGATTTAGATCCCATGGAGGAACCAGGGATTGGAAAACAAGACAACTCCTGCTAACCACACACAGAAAATGAATAACCTCTCCATTAATCCCTAGAAAAAACTGCAAAGAAGCTCTAAGGAGGAAGCTGACCTCTCAAAGTGCTCAGTGTCAACCCTTTCTGCATGTCTTCCTGTAGGAAATCCAAAAACTGGAACTGAAGCCATGAGAGGCTTAAGATTCTTCCTCTCTGGGGGGCACTAGGCAGCCAAACTCCCAGCAGGATGCTTCTCAGAACAGCTCTGTGGAGGGCTTTATGGGATAACAGATGGATCAGACACCGAACTTCAGGTTCAGCAGACAATCTCTGTGTGATGTTTATTCACAATACAGGAACTAAGCTTACACAATGCCATATTCCTTCTTCAGTACATCAGTTTGCAGCAATAGACTATGTATGTCCTTTCTCTGCACTTAGCTAACACCTACTGACACTGATCTTGGATCTAACCACTTTTCAGTGAAAACCCTTCACCCCATGTGGGCTCCATTTGCTTGGGTAATGGGAGCCCAAAAAGAAAAAAAAAACAAGACAAGCTAAAAACAAAGAACATCAGTGCAGAAATACTGAAAAAAGGGTTACCCCAAAGGGCATTGGTAACAAAGTTTCAAAGAAATACAACATCATACTTACTTCCATAATGCAAAGCATCATGGGATATATGCAAATCACCATGACATTTCAGACTTGTTCAGTTTACAGCAATTTACATGCATTTTAAATAGCACAACTAACTTAATTTCTATAATAGTCACCTGGTACTTTTTACTATTATCTAAAACACCCAGTGCCATGGTATTTTCAACATTTACAGGTTTCATAAACATAAGGTATATACATCAAGGTATTTTGTCACATAGTGCTATTACATACTAAATCTAACAATGATAAACACAACCTGTTTTACATACACTTGGAGGTCACAACAATAATCTCCCTGTACAAGGACCTGAGAGGGAAAAGGAAAATTAAAGAGGACACTATAGCATAGTCAAGAAAGGGGAGGGGGTGCCCATAGGTGGCCAACCTTATGGACTAGAACTTGTAAAGGATAGAATAGACTAAGAAATAGAAGAACTGTTGCAACAGATTTAAGAAAAGGTCAGTCCTCAAGAGTGGCAGGAACTCCCTGTCACATATCCCCCACCTTAAGAGGGAAGCAGTTATTGCAGACTGCTTACCACCTTCCTGTCCCAGGAAGGGATAGAGCTCCCACCCATGCATTTTCAGAAGCTCAGTCTCAGGGTCCCTATTAATAATAAACATTCTATCATAAACATAGTGGATATCATCATTCTTTACCCTGAGGCATTAACACATTTTTCAGCAAAGTCTAACGGTACCTTCCAATCATCTTTTAGGGAAAGTCTGTCAATATTTCTTAACCAAAAATCTGGACATCTGTAAAGTCCAGTACCATAGAAAGACTTTCTCTGGGGTGAGTAACTACCTGCTCCAACTCTACCAGACATATCAGTTTTAAGCAGGGGCCCCAGTCCTAGGTTCAACCCCTCTACATAATCCCACTATGTCTCTTGATTCATTCATTTCACTTGCTACTGATACAGACACCTGAGTAGACACTCTAGGTGTTACCCCAACACAGGTTTCTATTCATTTTCCACCCACATCCTCCGTTGAAGGTTTTTCATCAAAAAATAAAACACATATACCAGCTCCTTGATCTTAACATACTGTAACATTTTGGCAATATTAGCATCTTTAGCATGCAGTATACCCCAGTCAATGCTGTTAATAAATTTAGCTGCATCAATACAAGAAAAAGTCCCTTCAGCCTCATGAGCTTCTTCTTGCTTGCTTGGAGTCTTCAACCCTAGCACAATATCACTAGGCACAGTCTTACCTGGGGTCTCACATTCAAGTTCCATACTTGCATCTCTGACCTACAACAGGTAACATCCAGGGAACACAGGAAACAAAGGAATATCCTGCTCAGTCAGGGGGTCCTTCTCAAACTGAGCCCATGAAAAATCCTCTTCCGACTGTTTATCCAAACTCTGACAGGAACCTCTTGAGCACCTGGGACAGGTGTTCCTCCTCTCTGTGCAGTCATCTGCCTCAACCCCATGCTAGTTCCTCGTCCCTTTGCATCTCTTTGTCGTCTTCAGGCTTGGTCTTCCTCTGAGCTCCCAGGTCCAGTCCAGGCAGCAGCTTCTCTCCATCTGTCAGCCATGGTTCTGGTCAGAACTCCATGGACTTTCTGCTCTGGGTTCTCCTCTGGCAACTCCTGGTGCATCGGTCCACCCGGGATATCTGGATGATATCCAACAGAAAACATTCCTCTTCAGCCAGTCCAGATGCTTCCAGCAAGTTATCCCACACCAAGTCTGTGGAGAGGTTGTGGGATAACAGATTGACCAGACACCAAACTTCAGGTTCAACACACAATCTCTGTGTGATGTTTATTCAAAATACAGGAAATACGCTTCTACAATGCCATGTTCCTTCTTTAGTACATCAGTTTGCAGCAACAAACTATGTATGTCCTTTCTCTGCACTTAGCCAGCACCTACTAACACTGATCTCTGATCTAACCACTTTTCAGTGAAAACCCTTCATCCCTATGTGGGCCCCGTTTGCTTGGGTAGTGGGGGCCCAAAAAGAAAAAAACAAGCTAAAAACAAAGAACCTTGGTGCAGAAACACTGAAAAAAGGGTTACCCCAAAGGGCATTGGCAACAAATCAGGTTTCAAAGAAATACAACATCACACATACTTCCATAATGCAAAGCATCATGAGATATATGTAAATCACCATGGAATTTCAGACTTGTTCAGTTTACAGCAATTTACATGCATTTTAAATAGCACAACTAACTTAATTTCTATAATAGTCACCTAGTACTTTTTACCATTATCAAAAACACCTGGTGCCATGGTATTTAACATTTACAGGTTTCATAAACATAAGGTATATACATCAAGGTTTTTTATGACATAGTGCTATTGCATACTAAATCCAACAATGATAAACACAACCTGTTTTACATACGCTTGGTGGTCACAACAATAACCTCCCAGTACGAAGACCTGAGAGGGAAAAGGAAAATTAAAGAGGACACTATAGCATAGTCAAGAAAGGGAATGGGGTGCCCATAGGTGGCCAACCTTATGGACTAGAAATTGTAAAGGATAGAAAAGACTAAGAAATAGAAGAACTGTTGCAACAGATTTAAGAAAAGGTCAGTCCTCAAGAGTGGCAGAGCTCCCTGTCACAAGCTCCGCACAATAGCTTAGAAAACTAGAATATTTCAACTGTTACGGTCAAATAAGTCAGCAGACATTGATTGTTTTGAAATCCTGATGCTGCAGGCTTCAAATTGATGCCAAATTCAATATGGGGAAAACAAAAACTACAGGAGCAGGACCTTCTAAATCAGTCACATTGAAACAGACACAGGCTCGGGAAGCTGCAAGCCACAAGGTAGCTGTTGAGCCAGAGAACTCACAGGTTCCACCATGGCAGCAAATGTTAGCAACTGTACAATCAATGGACAGTAAAATGGAACACACCTTGGTGAAGTTAGAAAAGCATGAAGTGACCATTAAAGTATAAAGTGGTACAGTCACCGAGGCAGATAAGCAATCCATTTCTATGTAAGCGGCAATAGCTACACTCACTAAAGAAAATACCCAATTAAGAGATCAGTTAGAGGCCTTAGAAAATGAAGCTCTGGCTGGAATGCCTGAAGGAGCAGAAGGCGCTAGCTTCCTGGACTTCTTGAGGAGTTGGATGCAGGAGTCAATCCCGGTTCCAGAGGACTTTGATTGGAACGTTCTCTGGAGGGCTTATAGACTCAACCCGAGGGTGAGGCCCAACAGCTCAGATAAACCTCGCACTGTATTAGTGCGAACTACAGGAGTGGAGATATGGGACCAGCTATTAGCGGCTGCAAAGTCAGTGTATCTGATCACAATTGATGATCAAGATGTCAAAGTGTTTCCAGACCTGTTGTTCCAAACCAAGGATAGAAGAAAGTAGTTTGACGTAGTTCGGCAAAGACTCCATGCACTAGGCATAGTGCACTCCTTTCTGTTACCGGCGCACCTTCAGATTGTCTACAGGGGAAAAGCTGGCAATTTAATGATCCCAAAGGTGCTGGATGCTGAATGGAGAGAACTGAAAGAGAATTTGAGGCTAAAGCTGCTGGAGTCCTGGAACAGGACACTTCTGATAAAGAATGAAGGGACTTGAACACACTTAGGACACGTTTCAATTTAATGAAGGTTAGAGCTTTTGTGCAGGACTAAAGGTACTGCTGTCTCACTCTTATCTTTATAGGGGGAGTTTTTTTCTTTTTTCAATACATTCACTTTGTTTACCCACTAATCCTCCCTTATCTTAATACTATAGAGTCTCATCCTGTCATTATGGTGGTGGTGCTACCATTTTTGGTGAGCCCAGTTCCTTTTTTATTGGTATTTTGGCCTCCATATGTCTTGTTAATGGAAGGGGGAGGGTTTAATATAGTCCTACATTAAAGGCTCTTACATGTTGATGTGTGTTATAATTGAAGTTCTCATAAGACGCAGTTCTGTCCTAGTATTTTATTTGATTATATTCTAAATTTTACAATGTTTAAGTGAAGTAGTTTTTCTATGGCTCCGTGCAGAGTAAACACTGAAAATAATGATCTCTTCCTGGCAATTTAAACAGTTTCAAGTGGATAAATAGCAATCCACAGGGATTGTGGCAGATAATCTCCTGTTGCTACTACCTAACCTGGACATTCCTATGCTATTGAGCAGGCTGGCATATATGGACTCTTATTTTGGACAATATACTGGAATACTCTCTTTTTCCTTCTGTAACAGAATGCAAGTGATGAAAATGTATATCAATCAATCAATCAAAACATTTATTTATTCAGCTGGACACCACTGAGCAAGGCTCATTTGCAAGGTGGACCTGGTCATGAATACATCAAAGTACAGTACAGAAGCAGGTATACAAAAAGCAATAATATACAAGGAAGAAAAAGTGTATACAGTGTATACAGTACAGTACAAGGTTGAAATAAATAATAAAAAAAACAGCATTATTTTACAATTAAAGAAGTCAGCAGATGTACTGTACAATCAACCATAGGCATACAGGGGTTATAAGCAGAGATCTTTTGAGTGAGGCAGCCTGCAACTACACATATATAGGGGAGAGAGGCCATGTATGGGGTGGCAGGTTAGAGAGGTAAAGAAGAGGAGGGATATATTACCGATGACTGGGGGAACAATTGGGCTAAAACCACAGAAAGTGACGATGGCTGTCGTGTACTTGTTTATTATGATAATGACGGAGGAGGGGTAGATAATTGGGACACTACTATGGATGGGGTGGGATTTTAGCCAGGCTGGAGCAGACAGGGAAGGGTGGGTGCAGCAGGAAGAGTTAATAGGGAAAAAGTGAGAGCCAGGGGAAGAAACATGGCGAGCATCAGGATGGAAAGGGGGAGTTGTGGAATTAGTGGGCTAGCGATGAGGAAAACATTTGCTAGGTGCTTTCATGTAGTGATCGTAGAGCGCCTTGAAGATATTCAGGCTAATAGGGCAGCTCAGCTTCAAGTTCCTTTGTAAACTGTTCCACAATGTGGGTAAAGAGAAGCTTAGAGCAGCTTTGACGAAATCAGCTTTGACCCTTGGAACTTGGAGGGCAATTAGGGAATAGCTCCTTAGAGTGTAGGTGCCTAACACACTCTGGGGAATACAATCTGAGACATATGAGGGGAGCTTGTTGGTCACTGCTCTGAAGGCCCATAGAGTGGCGTTTATATTCCTTCTATAGTGAAGGGAAGACCAGTCTAACGATGAGTACAGGGAGCGGTGGTGTGTGGAAAGTGGAAGGCCAGTAATGAACCTGATAGCTCTGTGGTAGAGGGTGTCCAGCTTAGCCAGTGCAGAGGCAGTGCAGTGGCTGTAGAGCAGGTCTGCATAATCTATTAAAGATAGGAAGGTAGCTTGAACCAGTTGAATCTTGGCCTCCTTTGTGAGCAGGTGGTTAATTCTGTAGAATAGTCCTAATCTTTGCCTTAGTTTCTTCTGTAGTTCTTTGAGATGGTCGTCGAAGGAAAGTTTATGATCGAGCCAAACTCCTAGATATTTGAATTTAGCTACAGTACATACTCTAGTGATTCTCCAAGAACAGTGGTAATTCGTGGGATAGCTCCCCTCCCCAGCAGGAACTGCCGCATGTAAGGAGGGGGAGAAGAGCATGGCTTTTGTCTTTTTTGCATTGAGCAAAAACTTTTTGTTTATGAGCTGGTATTGTAGAAGGTTAAATTCAGCTTGGAGGTCTTCACAGGCTGCTTCCGGTGTGGGACGACTCAAGTACAGTACAGTGTCATCCACGAATAAGTGGATGTTGGCTTTTTGATGGGGTCATTGATGTTGTTACTGTAGACTGCAAAGAGGAGGGGACCAAGGATAGAGCCCTGGGGTACGCCCCTCAGCATAGGTTTTAGTGGAGAAAGATCACCTTCAGCTTTAACCTGCTGTTTCCATTCTCCGAGGTAGTCTGCAAACCAGCACATAGATTTATGGTCCAGGCCTAAGGTGTTTAGGGAGGAAAGAAGCAGGCTGTAATCGACTGTGTCGAATGCCTTACTAAGATCCAAGAAAATGGCACAGACATGATTCTTGTTGTCAAGGTCTAGGAGCCAATCATTGGTTACCTTAGCTAGAGCTGTAATGGTGCTGTGCTTTGCTCTGAATCCAGACTGAACTGGGTTTAATAGGCTTCTGGATTCTAAGTATACCCCTAGCTGGCCACACACTATTTTTTCTAGTAATTTAGACAGGATGGGGAGGAGGGAGATCGGTCTGTAATTATTTAGATTGCAGGGGTCACGTGCTTTTAACAGAGGGATGACATGGGCTATTTTCCATTGAGGGGGGAGGCTACCCTGGGAGAGTGACATGTTGAATAGGTGGGTGATTGGCACCACAAGCACATGGTAGGCACATTTCAGATAGTATGGCTTTATGAAGTAGGAGCCTGCTCCCTTCCTGGTGTTCAGTTGCAGCAGTAGGTCTTCCACCTCTTTTAGAGAGACAGACAGGAGGGAGAAGGGCTCTTCGGTAGAGGGGGACTCGTGGGTTGGTGGGCCCTGACTTGTGTGGAGGTCATTGGCAGGAGAAGTATCAAATGCTAGCCCTGCCGTTGCAAAATGGTTATTGAGGGCTTCCAATATCTCCGATCGGTTAGAGATAACGCTGTCACCAGACTTAATTTTTGCTGGAATGGAATTACCAGGTGCGTGTCCAGACATGTCTTTTAATGTTTTCCAGAGCTTTGTAGGATTTCTTGAGGCAGAGGCTAGCTCCAAACGACAGTAGGTGTCCTTGGCTGCTCTGACCAACTTGGTGCACTTGTTACGTGCTCTCTTAAAAAGACACCAATCCGAGTCGTTCTTGCTTCTTTAGGCTTTTTTCCATAAAGTATCTTTTTCTAACAGGGAAGCTTTGAGCTCAGGTGAGAACCAATGGCAGATGCTGCTCCTGACCCGCACCTTAACTAAGGGTGCATGCTTATTTAATACCTCACTTAAAATATCATAAATAAATAGTATATGCCCTGTTAACCGTTTTGGCTAGGAAGAATTCCTGCCATCGCGGTAAATGTTTCAAGTTGTGGACGTATGCAAACAAATTGAAGTTGCGTTTTCACCTCTTGATAGAGAACTTTGCCACAAACTGTGGGTTGTGCACGGATCTAATGGTGGTGATTATACAATGAATGCTAATGTCTGAGAAAAATGTTCTGACATGATAGAACAGGTGTGGCTTGTTAACCAAAATTACATCTAAGAGGGAGCTATTGTTAAGGTTTCTTTTTATTTTGGTGAGTAGGCTCGCCAATGAGTTGCACCAGTCCTAGAGTGTCACAAAAGGATTTCAAGGGAGCTGATGTACTTGATAGCCAATCATAGGTCAGGTCACCAAGAATAATGGTTTCCAAGGAACTGAGCCCCAGTACGGAACTGAGGTGAGACAGGAAATGAGGCCCGGCAGAAGGGGGCATGTAGCAGCCTATTACACAGAGTGCACTGGAAGGAGAAAGTTCGATCTTTAGGGTCAAGCACTGAAATTCTTTGGGGGAGGATGATGCGTCTATGCATGCGGCTGAGTATTTGTCACTTACATAAATTGCCACCCCACCTCCTCTTGATTGCCTATCTGCTCGGAAGAGTAAATAATTTGGGATATTGATTTCATTGTCTGGGGTGGCTGGCCTAAGCCAGGTCTCAGTGATCACTAGGACGTCAGGTAGGGTGTGGCTCACCCAAGCCTGGATAAGGGTGAACATTTTCAGCAAACTACAGGCATTAAGATACATACAAGACATTCCTTTGATACCTGCCAGGTCTGATGGAGAAGCAAGGGTGTCTAATGGTCCTGGGTTGAGTTCAACATTGCCTGAGCACAATAGTAAAAGAAGCAGGATTCTTTTTAAGGCAGTGAACTGTAATTTGTAAACACTATTTTTGAGGCAATAGGGGAGGCGGTGCTGATGGGTAAGCCTGTACCCACTCCTGGTGTTATACTGGCCTAGTGTTGCAGCCACTAGTGTGCTGGCAAGAATTTGCCATCAGTAGGAAGTCTCGAGTCTGCTTGGGGGAGTAATCTGCAGAGGCAGCTCAGGAGATGTCCTGCTCCCCGGCAGAGACAGCTGAGAAGTCCAATAGTCCAGAATGGCTACCTGAAAGGAGCTGTTGGACGCAGGACAGGGAGAAGTGCAAGGGTCATTCCACTTTAGGGAGGGATGAGGGTTCTGAAGAATTGAGCTGAGTGCTAGTAAGCTAGTGACACTCTGAGGAACCAGCTGTAATTTCCCATGGTAGATCTAAACAACATAACCTCCGGCAGTAAAAGTCACTAAAAGCCTAGACCAATCGGCGATCAGGTGTCATAAGTTCAAAATCCTTTTGTCGGCTGAGAGGTGGTTTTGGCACTGAATGTACCTGTGGAGCAACTCTTTGCAGCTGAGCCAGTTAGGTGGCTCAAGGCTGCAATCCAGTGTGGCAAGATTGGTCTGTAGCATTCGTTTCTGTTTCTGGCCCTGCTGCACCAGTACAGAATGGGAGTGGGGGCAGGTGTTCAAGTCTTGCAGCCTTAGTGGATGAGCATGGTTCGGCCTGAGAAACAGACAGAAAAACCCCAGGGATGGTCCTCAAAAAGAGAGGTATCTCAGGTCCACTAGAGCAGAAGAGGAAGAAGAAAATATAATGTGTTTTCTCTTTAACAGAAAAGACAGCTGTTGTAGCCGTCTAGTGGCTATGTAGTATAATTTGCAAATGAGAAAGTAGACACTTAAAAAAAAAATGAAATTCTTGCTTTACAAAAAAGGTTAGTCCCAGGATCAGCAGCGCTGATGTCTCTAATGAAGCAAGGTAAAATGGAGACCAGCAGGAAGAAGTCAGTGAGGCTGAGATCCTCCAATCAGAGTGCTGGCGCTGAAAATTCAAATATCATGGTAGTCAATGTTATTGATGGCCTTGTATGAGGATTTTTATGAATTATTTTATGTTAAAGCAATAAACATAAAGTACAAAAAAAAAGAAGATTCTTCTCCCGGCCAAACATGAAAAGTGGTCCATTCACAAGCATAAGCTGTGGAAGAAGCAGATTCCCTGTCAGCCATCCAAGTATCCACTACTTTCACAGGGTAACTTAAATTTAGGATCCTCCTCCACTAGGAGCCATGAGCAACATCGCTCCTGGATTTGGATGCCAAATGGAACCCTGAGACAGAAGGTCTCCTTGCACTGGAAAGCGAGAGGGTACTTGATGAGCTAGGTTCACCAAGTCCAAGAATCATGGTCTTTTTGGCCACTCTGGAACTACTAGAAAGAAATTTCCTCGTGAGTGTCTTATTTTTTATATGACCTTGAAGAGAAGAGGCAGTGGAGGGGAAGTCATATGCTCTGCTGAAAGTCCACTTCTAAGTCAGGGCGTCCACTGCTTCTGCCTGTGGACACCCATAGCAGTTGCATCCTTGAAGTCTGAGCATTATAGCTGGAGGTGAACAGATCAGTCTGAGTGCATCTGTTGCACAGAAAGTCGAACACCTCCAGGTTCAACCTTCACCCCTCGAAGTGAACATTTACGTGGCTTATCCAGCCCACTTGAATGAGCAATTCCACTGCCAGGAGGACTACTGATAGAGAAAGAGAGGTTCTCCTCTGTCTACCTGAGAAGATCGGAGGCTTCTTTTAGCATCTCCCTGTTCTTTGTGCCACCTTGTTTGGTTCTGTACACCAGTGTGACGGCATTGACTGACATTATTTTTTATTTATTTTTTTGCTTTGGTCTGCAGCAGACTTTGAAATTGAAGAGGAGCCAGATGAAGCACCCTCATTTTCAGAACATCGATGTGGAAAAACTGTTCCTGCACTGACCAAGTTCCCTGTGTGGGTAGTTGGTTCAGGCCTGTCTCCCAACCATGCAGACTAGCATCCATTGTTAGAATCAATAATGGGAGGAGTTCCAACAGAACCCTTTTGCTCTGATTCTGCACAGTCACCCACCAACTCAGGGAGTGTTGTAGCTGCAGGGAAAGGGAGAGCCTGGCTTGATAATCTTCTGGGTCAGATCCCGGGCCTTCACCAATCCCATTGGAAGAGGCCACATATAAGCGAACCCATGGAACTATGCTATTGCTGCTGCCAAGAGGCCCAAGATAACAGGCTGAGAGCAGAGGCTGATGACTGCGTCCTGAGCTCCTGAACTTCTGTCAATAAAAACTCCTTCCAGGAAAGCAAGAGGGAACCTTCCCTCGTTTCGTGTTGAAGACTGACCCCAGGTCTTCTACAGTCTGAGATGGCTCGAGAAAGTGTTTCTCCCGGATAACCACCCAGTCGTGGGACTTGAGAATCTCCAGAGTCCTTAGCACTGACTTCTTCACCAAGGGCAACATCAGTGCATGAATAAGCAGGTCACCGAGATGAGGAGGGACATGATGCTCCTCCTGCTGAAGTTGAGCCACCAGGACTATCAGCACCTTTAAGAAGACCCTGGGGGCTGTTGCAGGTCTTAAGGGAAGTACCTGTACTGGGAATGTTGGCCCAGTATCAAGAACCTAAGATACTCCTGGTGAGACTGACAAATGGGAATGCAAAGGTAGGCCTCCATCAAATCTATGGGAGCTAGGAAGTCCCACGGCTGAACAGCTCGGATGATTGATCTCAGGGATTCCACCTGAAGGTTGTGAGTATGGAACACTTCACGAATTTGCGTGTCATCCCTGTGCAGGGGCCATGCTAATCTTCCCTGTATCATTCCAATTTTAGTATACACTACTGAAGTGAACACTTATTCAGATGTTTCAGATCCAAGATGGGCCTGCCCCCCCTTAAATTTTTTTTTTTGGGGGGGGACTACCAAATAGAATGAGTAAAAACCCTAATCTTGTTTGACCGGTACAATGGCCCTTATTGAAGGAGGAGGTTCAGGGTCTCTGACGCCACCTGTCTCTTGCAGCATCCTGGTAGACCGGGGATTGCAGAAAACACCCCCTTGAGGAGAGTGATGACATTCTATGGCATAACTCAGGTCTAGAATTTTCAAAACTCAGGCCTCTTACATTGTTTGGGCCCCTCTAGAGTAAAATTCCTGTAGTCTTCCACCAAGGAAGGAGGGGGACGGGTTTGCCTCATGTAGCATTATAGCGAGTTACCAGGATTTTTGGGTTGGCTGCTGCACTGCATTTTGGCCAGGGCACCTCTGTTGCTGTAGCCCTTGATACACGAGGCCTCCTCTATTCTCTGGTTACCAAAGTTCCCTTAAATAACATTTATACCAGAACGAACCACTAGCCTCCCTCAAAGGGGAGGGTAAACAGCTTAGATTTTGAAGTTTGATCAGCGGCCAAATGCCTCAGTCATACTCCAAACATGGTTGAAACAATGTGATAGGATGAACAGGCTAATCTACGCAAATTCCCCACTGTAGAAACACCTAGAAGCATGAAGGCCATGGCAACCAACTGCAAAATGCTTGCTCCTACAAAATCAGGAGGAACGAAACTGCCCAGAATAGTGACCCACAAATTCAAGTCTCTGGCAATAATAAAAGAGGTGTAATAAGGACATCTGTTTTCTGACATTAGAGGGAAAACCCCTCCTACACACAGCATCCACCCATTTGTTGTGGGAATCTGTTGAGGCCAGATAGCCTTCGATACGCAAGGTGGTGTGTTTAACTGAATTATAGACAGCCTTGTCCACCAGTGAAGGCTTCTCACCTGCAAAATGTTTCCTCTAAAATGGAAAGGTCACGCCATTGGTTTTGAAAGGAACTGTCTCTGATCCACACCAGCCCAATCTTTCTCAATAATTTGATCACAGTGAAGAAACTCGGATTGATGTCCAGCATTTCCATGGACTGTTCCTCCTTGAGCTGAAAGGATCTACATGCCTCAGCTATCAAGAAAGACAAGGACTTGTCAAACGGGAGGAATCAGAATCCTTCACCTGGGCTCCATCCACTCCCTTTTCTGTTCTTCCTCCACCTCAGAGGGGACATTCTCTTCTACAGAGAGCAACTTGATACCTGAGAGGCTCCTCTATTCTCTGGTTACTAAAGTTCCCTTAAATACCATTCATACCGGAACAAACCATAAGCCTCCCTCAAAGGGGAGGTTAAACATCTTAGATTGTGAAGCTTGATCAGTAGCCAAAAGCCTAAGCCATACGCCCCACATGGCTAAAACAATGTGGTAGGCCAAATAGGCCGACCTTCACAAATTCTCCACTGTAGAAACACCTAGAAACAAGGAGGCCATGGCAACCAACTGCAAATTGCTCGCTCTTACCAAATCAGGAGGAACAAAACTGCCCAGAGTAGTGACCCACAAGTTCAAGGCTCTGGTAATAATAGAAGAGGGGTAAGAAGGACTTCTGTTTTGTGCCATTAGAGGGAAAACTCCTCCTACACACGGCATCTACCTGTTTGTCGTGGGAATATGTTAAGGCCAGATAGCCTTCAATAGGCAGGGTGGTGTGTTTGACCAAATTATAGACAGCTTTGTACACCAGTGGAGGCTTCTCACCTGCAAAATGTTTCCTCTAAAATGGAAAAGCCACACCTTCGGTTTGGAAAGAACTTTCTCTGATCCACACCAGCCCAATCTTTCTCAATAATTTGGTCACAGTGAAGAAACTCGGATTGACGTCCGCCATCTCCATGAAGTGTTCCTCCTTGAACTGAAAGGATCTACATGCCAAAGCTATCAAAAAAGACAAGGACTTGTTGTCAAACAGGGGAGTAATTGAAATCCTTCACCTGGGTTCTATCCACTCCCTTTCCTGTTCCTCCTCCTCCTCAGAGGGAACATCCTCTTCTACAGAGACCATCTTTTTTTTGTAAAGGTCAGGAGCTTCCTCAAGATCCTCAAAATTCTCATCCTGACCTTAAAGAAGTCAGGGACGGGATCTGCCTGCACATCTGTCTTCACAGCCTTTCTCGCTGCGATGCACCTGGACATGCCAGTGTGGGCCCCTCCCGACCAGAGGGGCCCAGATTGGGGACAGGTGTATCTGCTGAGATGTCCTGTGGAACATCGGGGCCCAAAAGCTTGCCCAGGAGCAATAAAAGTGATTTTCACAATTCAGCTTGCCACTGCCAACGGAGAACCAGGTGCCCCCCTCCCCAGCTCGTAGGACCGGCTTGGGGGAACCCAAGGAATATTATGCTGAGCAAAACAATGAGGGAAATAAGAACCCATGGGGGAGGGCCTCATCACCCTTTGCATGTCTTACATTGTTTCATAATTAATGGTCTCCAATAAGCCTTGGTGCCAAGTATATGTTTATAATTGTAAATGCCAAAGTACTGAGGTATAGTGTCTACCAGAGCAAAAATAATTAGCTCCATTAGCTTGCCTGCGCTGATGTGCTCTCAAACTGAAGCTGCAGGCATGAATCAGCATAGCTAAAGGGAGCTGACTAGGTGTGTGCACTCACAGCAGAAGAGCGCACAACGTCACAATGACCTCGTGATGTTGTGCAGCGCGTCCGGCGTGTACTTGGCCAGACGCATAAAAGCGCATTTGCGCAATTCAGAATATAGCGACTGCACACACTAACATGCCATGCTATTGTGCAACTGCATGCACTCTTGGGCATGCGAAATCAAGTGCAAGAAAACAAACTGAATGGCGGCTACGTAAAGGCGTTCAGAGGGCTGAGGAAGGAAAAAAACTCCTAAAGCCATCTGATTGCAACATGAGGGCAAAAATACCAATTTTTTTTAATTAGTGACACAGAAACCTGAAGCTACACTACCCCAGTAATAGTAAAAAATGTATCTACCTGTAGCTCCTTTTTTTTTTTTTTTTTTTTTTTAACAGAGACCATTAAAACACCCTAGTAAGGCAGAAGTGGCTCCCAAGCCACACCAGGAATGGAACAAAAGGCAGGTTAGGCAGTTTGAAAGCCACAGTTTAACAGGCACACCCAACATGCTATGCAGATTTGCAGCCCCAAGAGAAAATTTTGAAGATCCTGAGAGAAGATTAAGGTAGTTCTGTCCCCTTTGAATGCCACAGCTGAACGGGAGAGTTGCTGCTACTTGGAATCCTCATATGCCCAACATTCTAAAGCTTGGTCTGTGCCATTTCCCTGGTAGGGGTGCACTATATCCAGTTGTTATGAATACCCATTGAAAATGTGGTGCGCTACAGGAGTGAATAAGGTACAAGGGAAGGGGTATTTTTCAAAGGAAAGGGTGCTCCAGAACAAGGGGCCACGATATGAAGCTGGGGTGGGGGGTAGGTTTAGGAGAGATGTAAGGAAATACTTCTTCAGAGAAAGAGTGGTGGATGCCAGGAACAGTCTTCCACTGGGGTTACAAACAGTGGGGAGATTCAAAAAAGCCTGGGATAAGCACATGGGAGTCATAAGGGATAGATAAGGGACTGGCAGAGAAAGTGCTGTAGACTCAGAAGTGTCTACAGTGTATATGCAATGCAACAAAACAGGGCAGACTGGATGGGCTATGTGGCTTTTATCTACTATCAGCTTCTATGTTTCTATGTTTCTATATCAGGCAGATTGAACTAACCCACCAGCAGCACCTCCCCCTTTTCTGCCATCTTGCCAACTGCTTCCATCAGTACCTGCTGTGGGATCCTCTGGTTCAGTGTGGGGGGGGGGGGCACAGAATGAGGAAGAGAGGACACCATGGTACAAAACTATTGGGAAACACTGTGTGTGATTGCATGGCAGTCCTTTTTTTTTTGCTGGGGCAGGAAGCAGTGTGGGAGCAGGATAAATGTGCAATAATCAGAGTATTTCTTGGCTTCCCTGTTTTCCTGTATAAGTGATCAAAATTCACCATTATAATTGTAGACTAGTGCAATCATCTGTGAGTGCCATTTTGAATCAACATGTCCTGTTGGTTAGTGCAAAAAAAAGGTTAAGGTTGACCCCAAAGTACTTTGGTTTCACCACAGTTGGAGGGTAGCTTGCTGATAAATAATGAGAAAAGTATGGGTCCCAGAATACAGCTCTGTTGTACCCCCCTCTGAGATCTCACGCATGGAAGAGAGGCAAGCTACCCATTTAACCAACTGGTTATGGCCCATGAGATAATTTCTGAACCACATGCAGGAGAGGTGATCTAGGTTCAGGCGCATTCATTTGGACAACAGAAGTTCATTTTTCACCAAGTCAAAGGCCTTGGTTAAATCAATGAATATCATTCCAGTAGCTTTGCCATCATCTGTGGCTCTAAAGACGTCTGTGATTAGACGCATCAGGGATGTGCCAGTGCTGGTATGCTTACGAAAACCATGCTGGACGTCTGTGAACAGTGAGTCTGACTCAATATAGGCTAATAGTTGTATACTAATCTTTCTTGGATTTTTGCCAGAGTACAAAGTATGGAAATAGGACTGTAGTTTTCTATCGGCTCCCTGGCTCCCCCTTTGTGGAGAGAGACCACGTGTGTCACCTTCCACCCTTGGGGCACAATGTCTTGGAGCGGAGATGTACTACAGAGTTGCTTTTGATTCTCTCTCAGCCCCTGATATCCCCTCAGCTGTGCTATTCCAGTCCCATAATCTGCCTTCTCCTGGATTTACCTCCGCTGTCCTTCCATGATGTCCCTCCCATGCGAGAGCAATCCACGGGGGCCCCCGTGAATTACTCCCTCATGGCAGGGACATCAGGGAAGGGACTAGACCCCTTTGGAGACCAACATCCAGAGTGAGGCACAGAGTGCCAGGTCAGTGGTGTGGGGCCTGTGGAGAGCCACCATCATCCTATTAAGGACTGCATTCTTCTCCACCCCTTGCGCATCAGTGTTAACACAACACATGCATGCAACAGGCTTTGTGTGTCACCTCAGCCAGTCAATCCCTCCCACTGCCAGTCGTGAACTGCCTGCAATACCTGGGAGCCCTGTAGGTGTCACTGCTGCAGTGGGGCATAATCCACCCTCTCTCCCCGAGGAGGTGAGCATCCTCTGGAACGCCCAATCTCCTTTCCCCAATAGCCATCCAGCACCCAGAGTTCTTTCTTGAACCTGGGTCACAGACATCACAAGTGGTAGTGTTACTGCTGCCCCGAAGGGCCGGCCACACTGCTCCAGTCATAAACATGCTGCCAGAACCAAGCCTGAATGTTGGAATCATGTAAACAAAAAGCACAATAGTCAGATGCATATAGTCTGTGAAGGAGGTAGTATAACATTAGTGCAATAGCAACAATGCAGAAACAAAATATAATTACTGGTGATCCTTTTTAATGCACGAAGCCAACGTGGTTTTCAAATGCTGCAATAAGCAGTAGAACCGGTTATTACAGAGTATTGTGTCAGTCATTGCTAGTGCGCCACCTCATTTGCTCTTAGCGTGTGTGTGGGTGGGCCAAACATCTCAGCCAACATGGTAGCTCCCTTGCTCCATTACTGAGCACCCGCACACATCGTTTGCCACACACTGTCATGCTGGGTAACATTTTTAACATTTTCCTATATCTATCTGGTTAATCCTACCTTCACACCATTAAAGATATATCTGGTTGATCCTGCCATTCATACCCTTCGAGCGGAGCTTAGAGACACAGCAGCTGCATTGCCAACAGACCGCGGCTGTCTAGCTAACTTTACTTATTGTAGGTCACAGTGTAATTTAAAAAAATTAAAAGTAAAGAAAAAAACGAAAACAAATGAATGCCTGTACTAGAAAGGAAGAGAGTAGTGTGTGTGTGTGTGTGTGTGTGTGTGTGTGTGTGTGTGTCACAACAGTGCTCCAATAACTTGTGTTGAAGGAAAAAAAATCCCAGAACCAGTAATTATAAAAAATAATGTCTATGCAACTGTGTTATGGATTTTTTTTTTAACACACCCTTGGTGTGTGATGACCTCAAACCTTGAAGCTCTCGAGATTTATGAGTAATCACACACCTCGGGTGTTTAAAAAAATCCATAACACACAGTTGCATAACCATTAATCTCTATAAACCAACTCAGTGCCATACTCCAGGGTCTTACAGTATATTACTGACTTCAGACTCCAGTTTGTGTGCACCGAATATTTGTGCTTTTATTCATATTACATCCTGGCCACTCTATTACATCACTTTTTCCAGAGTCTTTTAATGGTAGCCAGGCCATACCATGTCCCATTCATCTGCTCTATCTTGACATCTGTTCTCATTTCATATGTAGACAAACAGAACAGTTCTTTATGGGAAAAGAAAATATTTACAGTGAAGCAGCATTTAGCACTAAACTAATGTAACTAGCTTCTGCACTCCTGGCAGAGGCTCTTACCTTTCTATTGATTATGTCCCTGGCCTTGATTTAAGTACCTCCCCCTTCAAGAGAGATATATAGCGAACCCCCTTCATAAAGGGGTGAACTTTGTGACTGCAACCACTACTGGTCAGCTAGTGCACTCAAACTCCACCTTACACTAATTCAACTGGATAAATCATCATTCAGAAACAAGAGTGTTTTCAATTCAAATTTTTCTTCTGTAGGAGCTACACGAGTGAACATCTGACCCTGGGCTTTCAAACAGAAGAGATCTGCCAGGGATAAATACATACAAGCTGCTCTTTTTGTGAAATTCTTACCTGAACGTTGCAAGCTCCACTAACTGTACTCATCAGCTTTTGCCTTCTTGCAATACAATATGGCCTTGACTATTCTACAAAATACAAATGCAGTGTCCAGGACTGAAGAAAATGTTTTAAGGGAAGTGTCACAGACCCTCTGATAACTCAGTATGCACTGCTACCAGTTTTTACAACACTTCAGATGCCTTGCCATCACCGATTTGACTCTCACTCAGGGTATCTTTAAGTGTGACTCCCAACGGTGCCAGTTCTCACAGCTCTTCACAAAAGAGGAGGGGGAAGTGTCTAATCCAATTAACAGAAGCACTCTTGATAGGGGGGTCGAGCCCAGTCCTTTCACAGAAGAAAGGGTTCTGCAAGAACTCCTAAAACTGAAGGTGGACAAAGCAATGAGTCCTGATGGAATTCACCCCAGAATTCTAAAAGAATTAAGGGAGGAACTAGTGAAACCACTGGCTACTCTTTTTAATAAATCATGGGAGGATGGTGTGGTACCCGAGGATTGGAGGAAGGCAGATGTGATTCCTCATCACAAAAGTGGGACCAAGACAGAGGTAGGAAACTACAGACCTGTCAGTCTGACCTCTGTGGTAGGGAAAGTGATGGAGTCACTTATGAAGGAAAGAATAGTTGAGTACCTAGAGACCAGTGGAGCACAGGACCCAAGGCAGCATGGGTTCACAGCGGGAAGGTCATGTCAGACGAATCTAATAGATTTCTTTGACTGGGTGACCAAAGTAGTAGACCAGGGAGGGGCTGTGGGCATGGCCTACCTAGACTTTAGCAAGGCATTTGACACAGTCCCACACAAAAGATTAATAGTCAAATTAACCAGCCTGGGAGTGGGTCCCAGGGTGGTAGCCTGGGTAAAACATTGGCTGCACAACAGGACACAGAAGGTAATTGTAAATGGAGTCCACTCTAAGAAAGAGGGGTTACTAGTGGGTACCGTGAGGGTTCAGTATTGGGTCCAGTCCTTTTTAATGTCTTCATCAGTGACATTGCAGAGGGACTGGAAGGAAAAGTATGCCTTTTTGCAGATGACACAAAGATCTGCAACAGGGTTGGTACACACAAGGAGGCATGGAAAGGATGAAAAGGGACTTGGCAAGGTTGGAGGAATGGTCAGAAGTATGGCAGCTAGGATTCAATGCAAAGAAGTGCAAAATAATGCACCTGGGAAAACAAGAACCCAGGAGAAGAATACACAATGGGTGGGGAGGTAGTAACAACAACAAAAAAGGAAAGGGACCTGGGGGTAATCATATCAGATGACCTTAAGGTTAGCAAGCAATGTGAGAAGGCAGTAGGGAGGGCTGGGGTATACTGGGATGTATAGGGAGAGGCATCAGCAGCAGAAAACAGGAAGTTGTTATCCTCTGTACAGACAGTTGGTGAGACCCCATCTGGAGTACTGTGTCCAGTTCTGAGACCCCATCTCAGAAGGACATAGACAGGATAGAGGTAGTCCAGAGGACGGCAACTAAAATGGTGCAGGGTCTGCAAGAGAAGCCGTATGAGGAGAGACTAAAGGAGCTTAATATGTATACCCTTGAGGAAAGAAGGGAGAGGGGACATGATAGAAACTTTAAGTACCTCAGTGGAATCAACAAAGTCCAAGAGGGTAGCATCTTTCAGAAAAAGAGACTTTCAAGAACAAGGGGACACAATTTAAAGATAGAAGGAGGGCAGTTCAGGGGTAATGTGAGGAAGTATTATTTCACAGAGAGGGTAGTGGATGCATGGAACAGCCTTCCTGAGGAGGTTGTAGGGTCTAAAACTGTGGGAGAATTCAAGAATGCATGGGACAGACATAAGGCAATTCTTGTGGGAGATAGGAAGAAATAGGCTGTTGGTTAACTAGGATCTGCGGCCTATCCTGTAGGTAGGGAAATGGGCAGACTAGATGGGCCAAGTGGTCCTTATCTGCCGTCAAAGTCTATGTTTCTATGTTTCAGTACAGCGACCTTTACCAAAGGCCAAATGACCCACCCCTTTGGTCACAGCTGAGAACACTTTTTTTCATGTACTGTGGCTTAGTAGCTTGTCTCTTTGGAAACAGATCACAGACTTGCCAGTTACCCCAGGTTATCTATCCCTTAAAAAGTCAGTCACAGAGACAAGTATATACACTAAAGACTATGGTAAATACAGATTTCTATAGAGATGAGAAAAATAAACATTTGAACAAGACAGAATTCACACAGAAAACCCTGACTAAAAGCTAACAACTTCTAAGCAGTAGAGCTTACCCCCAACTGGGATCTTGTGAGTTATGGCAACGCAAGCACAAACACTTGCTGTTACAAGTTCAGTGTCCCAACACAACAGACTTTTATCAGAGAAACATGGTCAGAATATCCATGGCAGGCCAGCCCACTAGCTTGCATCATCAGCCCTGCCTCTCTGACATCACACTCTGGACATTTTTTTTTAATCGTGGGGACCTTCTCCACATCAGAAGTAGTCCAAACTGTGTGTGTGTATTCGAGTTTTGTCCTATTTTTATCATTCCCATCTACACAGCAGGGAAGGTCTTACTCTGCCTTGGCCACTGTTTACAACAAAACACAAGCCTTTTTTTTTTTTTTTTAATTGAAAAAAAGCATCCAACAAACTTAGACATTTCCAGGCAGAATTTGCATATAACAGTTACAGCTGGTGAAACTGAGGTCTGAGTTACAGTCATATTGTAACTATTATACATGTGCTTTAAACGTGAATGAAAGACATGTCATATCTAGACCTCAGTTCTCCTTGTTCACAGCAGTTCCATTTCCCAGTTAGGGTCCCCTTCCCAAGCAAATAATTTCTCCACCCTTCCCACCATACCCTGGTTAGGCCAAAAATCTCTATAAGAGGATTGGTGGTACCCATGTTTATTCTTATATCTGGCTGTGCTAAGCCACAATAGTTCCTTGTTCAGTAGCTTTTAGCAAGAGGTTCCACGTTTTTGCAAAGACATCTGATTGGCCCAATGAAGTGAGTTGGTACTTTTCTATCTTCATGCATCGCATAAGATTGTTGAGCCATTGGGCAATGGTGGGAGAATATTTACTGACCCAATTCTGGGCTATAGTTTTCCTAGCATTTACAAGGGCAATCTGCCATAACCTGATCTTTTCTGATTGCATCACAGGTGTAGATTCCATACCCAGTATAAATTCTAAGAATGAAGCGGGCAATGCCATCTTCAGTACTTTTTCCATCCGGTCATGAATACCAAAGAAGAAATTAACTTCATACTTACCGTAATTTCCTTTTCTGTTAGCTGCAACACTGTCAATGGATAATCAATACAACCAGGTTCTAAGAAGCAGTACCCAAACAAAAAAACAGAAGGGGGAGAATATTATCCCATACGCCAGATGCATCCGAATTACTTGCAAACTGCTGTTAGCAAAACTCTGCGACCAAAAGCTGCATCAGCAGAACTCTGAACATCCATTTTTTTATATGTTGATTACTCATTGACAATGTGGAGCGCTATAGAAACCAATATTTAACACAAGCCTTTTTTTAATGAAAGTATTCTGTTATTCCATAAAAAAGCCTTTAAAGGACAGGAACTCTGTGGCCCACACTCAACTTATTCTCCCTGGGACATCAGATTTGAAAGAAACTGTAATCTCATTTCCCACATACTTCCCACATCAACTATAATAGTTTACACAGGGAAAAATTGTTTTTCTGAGTGTTACGTCTCCATACCTCAGAGAAATGAAAGGGCATGTTTTAGTACTGTTAAAGGGTCGGAGGGAGGGGAAATTGTTTAACCAGGAAAGACACACTAAGCTGAAGCTTGTTTCTAGGTGCGACCTGGGCGCACAAGGAAGTTAAGTAACTTGCTCAGGGTCACACAATATGCAAGCGGGGGCTAATGGGATTCAAACACAGGTCTCCTAGTTTGCAGCTCAGTGCCCTTAACCACTTCATGATAGTGTCTCCTAAAGATGTTTTCAAGTTAGCAGGTTGGCACTACCTGCTACACCCAAGTTCTCTCTCTTGTTCAACATTTCATGTTTATTCTTTAAGGTACTCCCTTTCTTTACTGACTGACTGGTTACTGCCTAGATAAACCATCTGCATTGCCATGCTCTGCCTAATGTCCATGTTATAGGACTGTAGCACCAGGCTCCATCTTTACAATTTGGGATATTGCCCACTGGTACTGTGGAGCTATGTGAGGGGGGCTGTGGTTGGCGACCAGTGTGAAATCCCTTCCATACAAATATGGCTGCAGCTTCTGCAGAGCCCAGACTATATCTAAACACTCCTTCTCAATTGTGCAGTGGGCCTCCTCTCTGAGCAACAGCTTCCTGTTCAGGTTCATGACGAGGTGTTCCTCCCCCCCATTTGCATGACCTGACTCAAAGCCACTCCTAGCACATGATCAGATGCATCCATCTGTGCACAGAACTTCAGAGAGCAGTCAGGTCTTGCGAGCACAAGTGCCTCACACGATGCTTCCTTTAGTTAACTGTCGTACAGTGATCTGTCTACTGTCTGCCATTTTCTTCCTTGTGAGAACGGACAAGGATTTGGCTTTACTACTGAAGTTTGGCACAAATTTTTGTTAGTACCCTGACATCCCTAGGAAGGCCCATATGTTCCTCTTTGTGGTGGCGTGGCCCATTTCTGTCTGGCCTCAGTGTTTACTGGCTCAGGCTGGATGCACCCACTCCTTACCCTGTGCCCAAGGTATGACAAGGTAGGCCTTCAGTCAGCAGAGCACCTTTGTCATGTGTCTGACGTGATCCTCCCATGTCTGGCTGTAGATGACGATGTTGTTCTGGTTTGCCAGCACAAAATCACCTGCTGCAGACAGAATGTGGTCCATGAACTGTTGAAAAGTTGCTAGTGCATCCTTCATCCCGATTGGCATTAATCGAAACTTGAATAGGCTAAACAGAATGATGAAGGCCCATCTCTGTCTCTAACTTCAGGGGTCAGGGATACCTGTCAATAGCCCTTGGCCAGGTATATGGTGATCAGGCACAAGGCTGCCCCTAACCTCTCTAGGACCTCACCCATCCTGGGCATGGGGTATGAGTCTGACTCTGTACAGCTGTTGAGCCTGCGGTAGTCAACACAGAACCTCATGGTCCCATCCTTCTTGGGGTCAGTACCACAGGGGAGACCCTGGGACTACTGGACTTCTGGATTACCTTAAGAGTCAGCATTTTCCTGATCTCTCTCCTCAATGGAATATTTCACTCCTTTGAGGACTCTGGGGTGGTTGCCTCAGTGGGGCCTGGGACCCTGTATCCCCATGGTGCTCCACCAGCATGGCATACCCTACTTTCCCTGTGAACATTTCCTCAAATCTCTGCAGCGCCCCATGCATTTAGGTAAAGGGGAAATTGTTTAACCAGGAAAGGCACACTAAGCTGAAGCGTGTTTCCAGGTGCGACGTAGAAGCACAAGAAAGTTAACAGACTTGCTCAGGGTCACACAGATTGCAACTGGGGGCTGTTGTATTCAAACCCAGGTCTCCAGGTTTGCAGCTCAGTGCTCTTAACCACTACACTATACTGCCTCCTCCTGCATTTCACCAGCTCAAGTTAGTATCAGCCACTCTGAGAAGGTGACAGCATCCTCTAAGGATTTTACCTTAACCTTTCCAAGGAGACCTTTCCAAGTGGGTCTGCTTCTACCTCCTCCTCCTCCTCTGGATAGCTTCACAAGGACCATCTCTTCCCAGTCATGGTAGGGTTTCACTATGTTTACGTGGTAGATTCACTGCTTGTCCCTCCTGTTGTTCAGCTCCACCACATAATTAACATCATTCCACCTCCTGATCACTGAGTAAGCACACTCCAAAGCTGCATGCAATTTATTCTGTTGAATAAGGATGTGAATCATCACCTGTTGCATGACTTTGTACTTCCAGCCTCTGGCCCACAGTTATACCTCATCGTCTGTCTCTGTTGTGCAGTGCTAGGAGCTGCTGGGAAAATTCCATTAGCTTCTTGAGCCATGACCTGTAATTCTGAAAGAACTCTAACAACAGATTCCCAGTGGGAGCAAGCTCATCCTCCCATTCATCTAGGGGACCATTACCCTACGGCCAAATTAGGAGCTCGAAGGGTGAGAAGAAAAAAATTACTTACCATAGTAATCTTGTTTCTTCCAAGGGAATATTTACTGTATTCTGACATATGCAGATAGCCTTCACCATTCAACTGCCCCAAAGAGAAATAAGTTAATAGAACCTATGTTAATAGTGGAACGTTGATAGGCTCGAACTCCGTTTTCAAACCACTGTCCCTGATGCATTCTATGCAACCATCTGATTCTTACAACGCATACATAAAAAATACTAACTATACTATCCTAAAGAAAAAACAAGTTCACCCACCAATAAATAGTCCCCCTTTTTAACAATGGTGGCATCCCCAAGACTCAGTCACAGATGCCCAGAAACAACCAATTCAAACAGGTCTCATAAACAACATGGACAGCTGGAATGTAGTGTCCACTAGGTTCTAGTATGGGAGGTAGGGTGGGAGCTCAGAATACAGTAGATTCCCTTGAAAGAAACAAGATTACTGTGGTAAGTAATTTTTTTTTTCAAACACCAGGAAATCTTTACTGTATTCTGACATATGCAAACTATCCAAGCAGTACCTTTGGGGGTGGGCAGATAACCTACTGCAATACTGCTGTGCCAAATCTGGCATCACTTCTAGCCTGGATGTCCAGGCAATTGTGCTTTGCAAATGCGTGAACGGTTTTCCAGGTAGCTGCTTTACACATTTCTAACAGAGGAATATCTCTGGAAGCTGCTATGGAGGCAGCTGTACCCCTGGTAGAGTGGGCTCTGAGGCCCACAGGGGGTTCCTTACCCAAGTTGCTGTAGCAAAACTGAATACAGGCAACAATCCAACATGCAGTATTTCTCTTTGAAGCTGGTTTGCCTTTCCCCACTTCCCCATAGGTTAGGAAAAGCTGCATATTATCCTGCCTATGGGCTTTTGTGTGATCCAAGTAGTAGCTACTAGCGCTCTTGGCATCAAGGCTATATAACCTACGTCCCCTGAACTGGAATGACCAGTAAAGAAGACAGGCAGGGTAATGGACTGGTTAAGTTGGAAGTTAGAAACCACCTTGGGGAGGAACTTCCTATTGGTCCAGAGCACTACCTTGTCCCTGTGGACTGAAATGTAGTTAGATTCTATGGACAAGGACTGCAGTTCACTGAACCTCCTGGCTGAAGTGACTGCTACCAAGAAAACTGTTTTCCAAGTCACATACTTGAGCTCTGATGAAGATATGGGTTCAAACGAGGGTTGCATCAGCTGTGTAATACTTTTATTCAGGTCCCACGATGGGGTTGGTTCCCTGTGTGGAGGGGGGTGCAAATGTAGCAGACCCTTAAAGAACTTCCTGAAAATGGGGTTGGAGGCCAGGGAAGAGCCCTTCCCTGCCGAGAGATAGGGTGAGACAGCTACTAAGTGTACCTTGAGAGTGGATGGCTTCAGCCCAAGGGAATGGAGATGGGCTAGATAGTCCAACAATACTGGCAGCCCAGCCTGATGAGGATCTATGTCCTTCTGTTGGCACCAAATGGAGAACCTCTTCCACTTGGAAGTGTAAGTCTTCCTGGTAGAGGATTTTTCTAGAGACCCTAAGAACCTCTAGAACCCCTTCTGAGAGATGCAGACTAGCATATTCTAGGTCCTCAAGAGCCAGGCCCTGAGCCTGAGGTATCTGAGGTTGGGGTAAAGGATCCTCCCTTGGGAGGATGTCCGCAGGTTGTACCTCCCGGGGAGGTGAATCAGGCTGTAGATTGAAAGGGACAGGAGCAGTGAGTACCAAGTCTGTCTGGCCCAGTCTGGTGCTGTGAGGATCATTGTTGCTGTCTGGGTCCTGAGCTTGTTCAGTATCCTGGGCAGCAAAGGAACAGGAGGGAAGGCATACAGAAATGCCCCTGTCCAATCCAGCAGAGGTGCATCCACTGGCACTGTGCCCATTATGGGAGGCCTGCAGCAGCAGCTGGTGATTGTCTGGGACACAAAGAGGTCCACCTCTGGGGTGCCCCACCATCTGAAGACAGTTTGAAGTACCTGCCTGTTCAGAGACCACTTGTGGTGGTTCTGACTGATCCTGCTGAGGACGTCTGCCAGGACATTGTCCTTCCCTGACAGACGAACTGCTGTCAGAGAAATTCTGAAAGAGTGAGCCAGACTTTAGATTTTCATAGCTTCCGTGCACAGCAAGGTTGACCTTGTGCCCCCTTGCTTGTTTATGTAATACATGGTAGTTGTATTGTCCATTCTGACTTGTGCTACCTTGGCCTAGAGCATTGTTGCAAAGGACTGGATGCCCAGGAGAACCGCCCTGAGTTCCAGCAGGTTTATGTGGGACAGAGATTCCTGCTGAAGCCACGTACCATGTGTGGTGTGGTCCCATAGGTGGGTACCCCACCCTAGGAAGGAGGCATCAGTTGTTAACACTACTGTTGGGGATTGCTGCAGGAATGGCACACCTTGTCTGAGGTTGTCCCTTTCCTGCCACCACTGAAGTGTCTGAAGAAGGGTTCCTCTGACTGGCACTAGCTTTCACAGAGAGTCCCTTCTCTGGAACCAATAAATTCTGAGGTGAAACTGAATGTCCCGTATTTGGAACCTGGCTCCTGGTACTATTGCTGTTGAAGCTGCCATATGGCCCAATAGCTGCAGGAAATGCCATGCTGGTGTGGGGGTGTGGAGCTGGAAGGAACTTACAGCTGCACCAGTGTGCCCACCCTTCCTTGAGGGAGGAATGCCTTTCCCTGCAATGTGTCCAGTTCTGCTCCAATGAATTCCATGAGCTGAACCACTTGCAAGACTTTTCTTTTAGATTTACCAGGAACCCCAAGGACTGCACGGTGTCCTGTATGGAGGTTAGAGCATCGCTGACCTGCTGAGGAGACTGTCCCATGACTAACCAGTCATCTAGGTAAGGCAAGACTGTCACCCCATGCCTTCTCAAATGTGCCACCACCACTGCTAGACACTTTGTGAACACCCTTGGAGCAGAGGTTAGGCCAAAGGGTAGGGCTCTGAACTGATAATGGATTGATGGCAACCTGAATCTGAGATACTTTCTGTGGGATTGTCATATGGGATTGTGAAAGTAGGCATCCTTGAGGTCCAGAGATGCCAACCAGTCTCCCTGCCTGAGTGTGGGGAGAATATCTGCAAGAGTGACCATCTTGAACTTTGGTTTAGTAAGGTGCCTGTTTAAGTGTCTGAGATCCAGAATGGGTCACCACTCCCCAGTTTTCTTTAAAGTTAGGAAGTACATTGAGTACAGACCTTGTGCCCTCTGATCCAGGGGAACAGGTTCCACTGCCTTTGAGGAGAAGGTTGGCTACTTCTGATTCCAGTAGTACTTTTCTGTTGTGGTGGCAGGTCTGAATATCCTTGCCCTCAACCTTGGTATAACCTTGAAGCTGAGAGCAAGACCCTGGCTTACCACTTCTAGGAACCACTTGTCTGTGGTGATGTTTTGACATACCTAGAAGTGGTAAGCCAGCCTGCCCCCTACTGGAAATGGGGAGGCAACCCTGGCAAGCCCCTCTGGGATTCTGTTTTGCTTGGGTAGTGGGCTGGGGAGAAGGTCCAGCACGACTGCTGCCTATTCTTCCCCTGCCTCTGAAATATCCTCTTTGCTGCTGATAGGCTGGGAAAGCCAGAGTCTGGTAGAAAGGCCAGGGGTAAGGCCTCCCCCTACCTCCCCTACTGTGGTGCCTCTGGGGAGTGGATGCTCTCTCCTTAGCAGCCGCACTTTTATAAGCCACTTTGTACTCATCCATTTTCTTCATATAGGCCCCTGTCTGCTCACCAAACAGCGAGGTTGGCTCACAGGAAAAATCCAGGGCCTTAGCCTGTGTGTCTTGAGATAGACCCTGAGCCAAGCAAACCTCCTCAGGGATACTGAAGTTGCCATTACCCTAGCCACAGTATTATTAGAATCCACTGCCATGTGGAATTGGTACTTTGAAACTTCAATATCACACTTTGCAACTTCCATGATGTCATGTGCCAGTGGGAAGGGGGCTGCCTTGACCATCTCCATAACTGAATTCCACAGGTTCTTCTTATACCTGGAAACATAAGCCATGTAGGAGGCTTGCCTAATAGCTAGGGAAGTTCCCAAATAGGCCTTTTTTGCCATGGAATCCATCCTCTTGGAATCCTTTTCAGGGGGATGACAGAATAGAGGTATGGCTGCTTTATCACAGGTAGCTGCCTGCACTACCCTTTTGTGGCTGGGATGGCCTAGGAGGAATTCAGCTCCTCCCTTGGCAACCAAGTACTTTCTCTCCATCTTCTTATCCACAGGAGGGAGGAGGGATAGAAGTGGGAGTTTGCAGGATTTTTGTAGCTTGTCTTTTCAGAGATTTATGAACAGGGAGAAGCAACCTTTTACTGCAGTTGCTGGCACATCCATCATCTCCATGGAATCCAGCTCCTCCTCCTCCTCAGTAGTTTCCTGAGTGGGGAGCCCCAGAGCCTCTGCAACCTTCTTCATGAAGGAAAAATGAAAAATAATCCTCAGGCTGTCTGGGAAGTGATACAAACTCTTCATTCTCTGGAGAAACCTCTGGTTCAGGAGGTTCCCCATAATCTTCTTCCTCCTTCTCCTCATAGTAAGGTTCATTCTCAAATAAACCAGGAAGATTAGAGGGAACCGGTGTTAGAACCAATTGCGGTTCCTTCTGTGGAACTGGAATTGAGGTACTGGACTGCAGCAGCTGAATTATTCTAAAAGCGCCTGCAATCCGTTCAGCGGTAGGAACCGTTGGTTCTTTCAGTTGTGGTTCTTGCGCTGTATGCTTTTCTTTTCTTTTTTGTGGCTGGTTCAGCACTCCTTTTACCACTTGGGGGAGTTTCACCCTTGTCAGAAGGCTTTCCATCCAGTTCTTTTGGTTTATCTTTGCTCTGCAAGGGAGCTGTATGTCCAGAAACCGTGTCAGTGGCTTTTTCAGACATTTTTCCTTTCAACCGGTTTAAACGCCTGTTCAAAGTGGACTGAGGAAAATTCTTGCAAATATCACGATCTGTTTTAAGGTGGTCAAAACCTAGACAGACTACACAAATAAGGTGTGGATCAGCCTTGGCAAATGTTTCTCCAGACTCACTACAATGTTGAAAACCCATAGGGCCGGTTCTCTTTTAAGGAGTCTGTAACATTACCTACAAAATAAAGCATGGGTACTCAGGAAAAACTAAGACTTCTCTGTCAGTATATAATTAAACTGTATTTATGTTTTTTTTTTGTGGTTGGTTCAGCGACCGATAAACCGAGACGAAACTCGGTAAAAAATCCACACTAAAATAGGAGAATCCGGCCGACAGAAAAACTTAAGAAAAAAAAAAAAGAACTTTACCTTAAAGAAGAAAGGGGTCTGGTTCCCTTCTGGTTGTTGGGAACCTCAAAGGAACCACAAGACCTATCAAAATAACACTAAATCTAGACAATTCTGCCTGTACTGAGGACAGTGCTTCGAAAAGCCTAAATAAAATTAATCGGTACTACGAAAACTGAGAAAATAAAGTAAGATCTTCAAGACAGCTGAAGGAGAAGTCTGAGACATCTTACTAGGCAGGTGGAGTAAAGAATCTGATGGTTGCATTGAATGTACCAGGGACAGTGGTTTGAAAAACGAGCTTGAGCCTATCAACGTTCCACTATTAGAATAGGTCCTATTAACTAATTTCTCTCTGGGGCAGTTGAATGGTGAAGGCTAACTGCATATGTCAGAATACAGTACAGATTTCCTGGGGTATGAACCATGTTGACTCCGGGAGGACTTGCTATGCGATTAAGAGATGGAATAAGTATCTGTCAACCTCTCTCACATACTGGTCGGTAAATGCCTTTAACATACATTTAAGTGATGCATTAAAATCCTTGAGAAGACCGTTAGTCTGGAGGTGGTATGGAGAGACCCTTAGCTGCTGCATCCCACACTTCCTCCATAGACCAGTCATTAAGACAGACATATAGTTGGTGCCCTGGTTTGACAGAATCTCTTGGGAAAACCCCACCTGGCTGAATATTCCCAGCAGTTCATCATCTACATTGTCCACCTCAATGGAAGAGAAAACTATGACCTCCAGGTACCTCATGGCATAATCCATGACCACCAAAACGTACCTCATACCTGTGCAACTTGGGGTGCTGAGTAGCCCCACAATGTCCACAGCGGTTTGCTGAAATGGCTTTTCAGTTACAGGCAGGGGAATCAAAATGCCTTACCTTTGTCTACAACCTTTCCCTCCCTCTGGCACTGCGGACAAGTCCAGCAGTAGTTTCAGGGCCAGATTAAGCCTTTGGGGGGCCTGGGGCACTTGACCTCTGGGGGGCCCATGCATATGCAGTGATTATGACAGGTCAAAATCCCCAACCAATGTAGGGGGGTCCGGGGGCATGCTCCCCCTGTAAAATTTGAAAAAATGGTTGAAAATGGTGCATTTTAGGGAGTTTCCTTACTGTTTTCTTATTTTTTTTCTACTGTAAAAAGTGACACTTTATGCTGGAAAAGTTCTGTACTTGTCATTGCCTTAAATCATGTATTGTATGTTTCCATATTCACATATCTGGATAGTGCAAATTTGTATGTACTTTCAGGATATGAATATGTAAACATACATTGGTTACTACTACAGATATATTTGCATTACCACAGTATGTTTCTTGGCGGGGGGGCGCTCAGGCTGAAAACTAAAGCAAGTGAGACAGTGTAGAGTAAGGGCTGTGTTCAAACTTTGGGGAGGTCTGGTGGTGAGGTTTGAGTCTGGAAGGTGTGCACTACTCCCTTCACAAAATAAAGGGTCCTACAAGAGCTCATTAAGCTCAGGGTGGACAAGGTAATGGGACTTGACAGCATACATCCCAAGGCACTAAAGGAGCTAAGGGTGGAGCTAAGAGAGACATTATTGGAACTGTATTGCAACCCTCCCAGGTATACCCGAAAATAGACATCTGCATGCCTAGTGCACGCCCCTGAAAACCAAAGACAAAATACAAATTTATGTTTTTCCAATCCCCCCCATCTGAAGGTATAACGTCAGTGCACCTTCTCTACAATGGGCACTCCAGTTCTTCGTGGGACAGATGTGGAAACTAAGGAGCAGGTCTGAGGGGAAAAACGTGGGGCAAAGGTTGAGAGGCACTCTACATCTCCTCGAAAACGTCTGCTAGCGTCTTTATAGACTATCACATCTAAACATTAATGCATGCATAAGTTAACTATTCTGATGTAAAATCACTTAAAGGTTTACAGACCCCTTTGTAAAGGAGGCAATTTGTGCTGGTGGTTAGAGCACAGAGGGAATGGGGACTAGAAGAGCACATATTCAAATCCCACCCCCACAGCCAGTATACTCACTGTCTGTAATATGACCCAAGCAGATCACTTAACCCCTAGTGCCCCAGTCATTCACCCAGCTGTAGTAACTTGTGGAGACGGAAAACAAATGGTTGCATCTCAGCTGGTTTATCACAGGTACATTGTACAACAGCTTGTAATGTTAAACATAATAAAAAGTAGGACAATTTAAGACACCTTTAAAAAAACTAATGAGTGATAATGCTACGGTTTATTAATTATCATAAAGTTTCTATTTTCCTTGTGATGATTTTATTGGTACCAGGTATCTGCATATGCCGTCAAGTTAACCTTTTTATTTTTTCCAGCATTTTACTGTTCGGGTTCGTTTACTTTTTACCAGACTGATGGCCATTGGGTGGCACCAACAGCTCCGATGTTCGATTCCTGGCCACAGGAAAAGAATCTTGTGACTGCCTGGACAAAGCAGAGATATTTGCGGTGATACATCTAACTCAGTGCTTAGTTTTGCAATTGATGTTCATGCTTCGCTTCTCATTTTTCTAAATGCTAAATAATTTGTTATAATACCTCACTCAGGGTACTTAGAAAACGAGAAGCATGAATCGCTTACATTACTGGCCGTCTCAGTAAAATTATCCTCTAACATGCCGTTCTAGCTGCTACTACTCCTCGAAGTCCCGTCTCCCTGTTTTCCCACTCTGGCATCAAAATCGATAGTTTTTGAATTGTTTTCATAGGGCCCCTCCTCCACCAAACCGAACAACAGTCAACGTCCCCCCATATATTTCACTCAGGGCGTTTGAGCTGTAGTCCTGGGTCTGGCTAGATACACTGGGTCGGTTGCGGGTAAGACGCTGATCATAAAAAAAAAAAATCCGGCAATGTGGTAGAAAACTTTTGAATTAACCCCGTCAGAATAGTGCCATGCCAGTAGTGCAATAGTTCACTGACTCCCTCCCATTCGGTCAGTCAATCCTTGGCAGGCTCGTTCTCCACTTGGGCCCCGCGGTGGGGCAGTTTGCTCCTGACCTCAACTGAGTCTCTGTTTTTTTTCTTTTGGACTATTCATTCACTCCTGCCTCCCCCTGTGAGTCATGGCTCTCTTGTTCAACTCTGCCCAGTCCCCACTCAGCATATCACTGGTGACCCATCCTAACCATCCAGGCCCGACTCCCGAGTCCCAACTTCCAAGTCTGTCCCTCCTGAGTCTCGACACACATTAGTTTGCTTTATTGCTTAGATTTGCTCCCCACTTGCTTTCTTAAGTATCTGTGTGAGTGTGACTTTTCTGAAAGTACAATTTGTGCAAACACAGTTTTTTTTTTTAAATATGCTGCGAGTCGTGAGACAAGACTAGCTAATGATCCGGTCGGAGAAAGCAAGACCAATCTGCTCCTCCTCTAAAGATCCAACAACACCGCGGTGGCAACGATGCAGCATGTGCTAACATGCGCGTGAAGTGCCAGTGGCATGTAAACCAGATGACTTGGCTTCTGCATACCATGTGCCCCCCCCCCCGTTCTCCAAGTCTCAAGGGTGACACTACTGGCAAAAACATGAACAGCACAGGCCAGAAGTAAGTAATTTAAAGCAGCAGCCAGCAGGCGCACTTAAAAGGTTCACTACATGTATTTATTGCATGCATGCATGGCCATTTTGGGGGACCCCCCTATAGTGGGGGGCCTGGGGCATTTGCCCCATTTGCCCCCCTCTTAATCAGGCCTGAGTAGTTTACTATGTCCTTGAAGATACTGGGCAGTAAAAATTGTTGGTCAATCACCTCTTTGTACAACTGACTCCAGTCGTAGGCATCCAGAAAAGAATATATCATGGGCTAAGGCCAGAAGAAAAAAAATACGCAACATTGTAATGTTTTTTTTTTTCAGGGATTCATCAATGAGCCATTACAATTGCACCATCCCACCAGACTGTGATGCCTCAGAGACAGAACTTTATGCTAATGATGGAACTGATTTAAGTTCAAACTCTGTGCTGAGGCACACTCCACCTACTGACTTAACACCAGATTTGTTTCTAAAGCCAGGGGAGCAGTGACCACTAAAAACTATCCAGTGACTAATCTTTTCAAAAATAATTTGATAAAAAATGTTTGAAACTAAAATAAAATATTTATTTATTTTATTTATGACTTTGATAACTGGATAAGTACACTGATCCCAGGGACCGGGCCAAAAGCATTGGCACAGGAGCAACAATAGCAAAAAATACATAGAACATGGAAGCCAGTTTACACATGGATTACAAAAGTAATAAAAGAAAATACAACAATGGACAGTAACAATAGTAGGTCCAGACACATAATACAGGGTGATAAACTCCTATTAGAGAAAAACAGCATGAAACAAGGGGCCGAACCATTATGGCAGATAGAAATAGGGAGGGGAGTAAGTGCTAGGAATGGAAGGGTTGGCAAAAAGAAGCAAGGGAAGGGTAACTAGAAACAGACTCAGGAAGTAATAGATGTCAAGGGAAGGGGGAAACACTAGCCGGAAAAGCACAGGCATCAAGACTCAGCAAGGAGACAGTCTTTGAGGCGGGATTTGAACAGGCGCTGAGTGTCCAAGGACTGAAGTTCAGTGGGCAGCCTATTCCATAGTGAGGGGGCTGCAGCTGATAGGGCTCCCCCACCCATGTTGGTAGATACTCTGGGAACAAATATTGGGGGGATAGTATTTGAGTGGAGGCAGCGGTGCACTGTTCTGACTTTGAAGAGGGCTGCAAGAGGGGACTCTTTGCCGGAGCGGATAGCATTATCAGCCAAGCAGCAGAGGGTGAGGTCAAAGCTGCCTTGAAGTGGGAGCCACCCCATTGACTGATAGAGGACACAGTGGTGAGTGGAATAAGGGGCTAGTAAGGTGAAGCAACAGGCACTATTGTAGGCTGTGGAGAGTTTGGCCATGAGGGTTGAGGATGACCTGGTGTAGACGGAGGAACAGTAATCAAGTATGGGGAGTAGGTTGCCCTGGACTATGGCTAGTCGAGCCTCAGGGGTGAGATACTGCCTAGATCTTTAGGCTGTACCCAACTTTTGGTATATTCTGCAAACTACTGAGTTAAAGTGCTCAGAGAAGGAGAGGGAGGGGTCAAACGGGATACCTAGGTACCTGAAAGTATCTACATTTTCAAGAACCTGGCCATCCGGACAGACTGTGTTGAGAAAGAAGGGAGATTTGAGCTTAGCAGGAAAGGGCTTTGACCCAAACAGCATTGACTTTGTTTTCTTGACATTAACCAGGAGGAGGTTGGCTGCAAACCAGTTGTGGACAGCTCCACAGTTTTGGGTGATGATGGAGGAAATGTGGGAGAGGGATTTATCACTGAAAAAAAGAAGAGGTCATCAGCATACAGTAGAGGAGGGAGTGACAGGTAAGACTGTCTGAGGGAAGGGAGTTAATAAATAAGGAGAAAAGCAGGGGACCTAGAATAGAGACCTGTGGGACTCTGGTGGAGACAGGCAGGGTAGGGAGCAGGCATGGCCTACATAGACATATTGGGAGCAATCAGAGAGGTAGTTCTTGAACTGGTTAGATACCATGTGGGAACAGCCAAGGAGATGTAATTTTGAGAGGAGGAGGGTATGGTTCACCTAGTTAAAGGCCTTGGAGAGGTCGACAAAAACAGTGCCCGTGACTTGCCCATTGTCCATGTTCATGAGGATGTGGTCAGTCAGTAGTGCAAGGGCAGGGGAGGTACTATGATTCTTGCGAAAGCCATGTTGCTGGCTGCACATGAGGTTGTACTCTGTGATGTGTTCGATAAGCTGATAGTGGATGATATTTCTCGAGGAGCTTACTTAGGTGGGGAAGATTGGAGATAGGCCGGTAGTTGTTGGTGGAGTGGGGGTCTCCAGCTTTGAAAATGGTGATCACTTTTGCAGTCTTCCATTGGTCGGGCATGGTGGAGGTGGATAGGGCAAGATTAAAGGAGAAGACTCCTGTATATGTATGATTTGGATATGTCTGATGTATTTATTATACATTATTTATTTATGTATTTATTTACAGTTTCAGAATTACAACCTTTGAGTCAGTGACTCATTTGCAAAGGCTCCACGTCAGGGCAAAACAGACAATAACAACAATAAATAAATATTAATGTACAGAGGTGATTACAGGAAGACAGAAGACATAATTCCATGGCTTGGGTAATTACATTTTGGGATTGCTATTGCAGCCCAAGTCAGATAGACAATGCACCATTTAAGAACTTGAGTACTTTCCAGAAGCGTTGTACACTTTGCAGTCAATGACCTTGTCTCAGGTTGGATGAACAACCCTGCATCAATGTGGCGTAATGTGTTTAGCTGCAACAACAAGTTTCTGAGTCTAGTAGGTGCATCTTGATGCTGGTTTTGAACTGGCTAATGCTTGGGGCTTGTGCTATGGATGGGGGGAGTTCATATGTCAATAAGAGATCAGCCATTTCTTCTGTTGCAACACATATCTAGAGTTTGAGGCTCTGACACAAGGTAGTAAAATGTCAAGCAAGTCTCCATTTACATGCAAATGAGTCACTTGTAATACAGCCCCTCCCATTCCTTGATGTCACTGCAGCAACAGTGCAGAACAAAACATAAGGGTATCAATGCTGTCTATCCCGATTTTAGTTTAAGTTTGCAATGGCTTAAGACAGTTCTGTCATGCAGCTCACACAGGGAGTGGTATTTGTAGCCTTAATACTGCATATGTAGAGCAAATAATACATCTAATATTATTGCATTCACAGGAAACAAAAGATGTTCCTGTGTACTGCTCATTTCTCTCTGTGAGATAGTCATAACATGTTGTGGAAAGCAGTAGACTGAATCAGTTAATCAACCAATCAACCAACCAATCAATCAATCGTGCAGTCAATCAGTCACTCTGTAGTGAACCAGGTGAACACCCTTGAGAGGATTCATTTACAAGGTAGGCTTGAGCAGTTTCCCAAAGGATCACAGAAGACTGAATTCTTCCTTTGCACAAATTATACACTCCCCTTTCAGCAGCCTGAAAGTGGAGAGCTAGATCACTTACTTTATAAAGTGTATTGTTTTACATTTCAAATGCTCCTTACATCTGGGTTCTGACTGGAAATACCAAGACACAGAATGCATATGACATGGGAGGAATGAGCTAAGCAAATACAGAGTACTACAAACACTGAGACTGATTAGTTTGTTTACCTACAACAGCTGAAGTGTAGCATCTGATTTGTGAAGGACATCTTACTTCAAATGCTGGCATTACAAAGGGGGGGGCTGCCACAGTTCGCTTTCGGTACATTCAAAGTGAAGTGTTGTAGCTCTCACATCACTGCTAATGATTTATAATGGGAATGGGGGCACTGTTAAAGTCATGGACCTGAGGGGCCATCACAGTTCCCAAGGAGGTTAGGGGGAACTTGTTGAGGGTTAGAGAGTAAGGGACTTTAGTAGGATTTGAACCAGAGTTTCCCAGTTCTTGTGCATGTGCTTTAACCACTAGATTACTGTTCTTCCATATGCTGCAGTTGATGTCCTGGTAACCTATTCCTTGTTATAGCTGAACTCTTTATTGCCTTACATCAGCCATCCAATCACTGACTGCCTAGTTACAAAGGGAAAGGGGCATGTTTGCAAGATTGATTCTCACTGCTGGTGTCAATCAAAACAGAGAATGCTAACACACACAGAACATAATAAAACAGCTATATAATGCCACTTAAGACTCTTGTTGTACCCAGACTCATTTATTGGGTAAACTGTTTTTGCTAACAGAAACATTAACACAACTCATACAGGCACTTCCTTATAGGCATACTGTATATACATGTCAAATCAGTACTGAATCACACTCATATGGTCCTAGTCCCTATTAGACCTGCACTTCAGGATGTGCACAACACTTAAAGAGTTCCCCCATTACTCAAGTGGGGGACCAAACATTGTGGGTTCTGTTTACTGGTGGAACAGCTTTTAGTGCAGTACCATTATCTGTTGTTCTGATGACATCATCCTTCAGCAGCATTGATGGTAAAATGGAGGACAAACACATTGATAACTTCTGGGGGCTGTATATTTTTATTTATAATCTAGATTTGGACAGCAATAGGACTGCTGGCAACTAGAGGAGGAACACAACAGTTACACATAAGGAGTTGGGAAAATATGGGTGTGAAACTACAGGAGACTTCCCCTTTAAAGATAAAGGTGAGGGTTTGACAATGGCAGAGGAGATGAGTCTAAGGAAGATAGAGGAGAGGCCATTGGACTCAGAGGAGCCATGGTTAGAGAGGCCTTTGAGGAGCTTGGAGGTATTATGACAGGAGGCAGCCTTAAAATAGAAAGGGGGGTAGAGGAAGGGGGACTAGAGGAGGGAGGGAGGGTTCAACTTGGGGGTTAGGGTGGTTGGCCGATATGCCAGGCTGACCACACAGGAGCTTGGAGAGAAGCACAGTGAGGTCGGTGACTTTATCATTGAAGGCTCAGGCCACTGCCAGAGGGTCAGTCACCAGGCCTGAGGAGGAATTTGGCTGCAGGACAGACTTTTCAGTTTGAGGGGCTAGCAGGGAGCCGATGGATACCGAGAATTTTCTAGGGTTCCCAAGACTATCCTTCTGGAGGTTATGGAAATAGCTCTGCTTCAGGGATTTAGCCAGGTGTTTGCACCGATTTTTCCAGTGCCTATAGGCATCCTAGATGGCAGGGAAGGGGGATGCCTTGAAGGCCGTCTGTGACAGGGAGATTCTGCCACTCTTGAGGACTGATCTTTTCCTAAATCTGTTGCAAAATTTCTTCTATTTCTTAGCCTAATCTATGCTTTACAATTTCTAGTCCATAAGGTTGGCCACCTCTGGGCACCCCCTCTCCTTTCTTGACTATGCTATAGTGTCCTCTTTAATTTTCCTTTTCCCTTTCAGGTCCTCGTACAGGGAGGTTATTGTGGTAACCTCAGAGCTGATGTAAAACAACAGGCTGTGTTTCTTGTTGATGGATTCAGTATGCAAAAGCACTATGTCATAAAATTCCTTGATGAATATACCTTATGAGTATGAAACCTGTAAATGTTGAAAATACCATGGCACTAGGTGTTTTGGATAAAGGTACACAGTACTAGGTGACTGTATTATAGAAATTAAGTTACCAGGGTAGAGATATCAGAACCCCCCCACCCCGTTATGTTGTTAAATGCATGTAAATTGCAGATTGTTTGAGAGGCCCTTTTGGTACCATGCATTTCTGCTATAAACTGAGCCAGTCTGAAATTTCATGGTGATTTGCATATGCGTCCCACGATGCTTTGCATTATGGGGGTATGTGTAATGTTGTGTTTCTTTGAAACTTGGCTTTATTGTCAATGCCCTTTGGGGTAACCCTTGCTTCAGTGCTTCTGCACTGAGGTTCTTTGTCTTTAGCTTGTTGTGTTTTTTTTTTGTGCCCCCCCCCATCACCCAAACACCTGAGACAAACATAGGGATGAAGTGGTTTTCACTGAAAAGTTAGATCAGTAAATCAGTGAGTCAGTAGGTGCTGACTAAGTGGAGAGGAAGGACATGCCTAGTCTGTTGCTGCAAACTGATGTATTGAAGAAGGGATATGCCATTGCTGAAGGTTATCTTCTTTGTTTTAAATAAACATCACACAGAAATTCTGTGTTGAACCTGAAGTTCTCCATCTGGTCTGTTTGTTATTCCACAACCCCTCCACACTGTCCAGGCATGATCTCTATCCTTCATGTGGGAGAGTAGGTCTTTAGCGATCCAGTGGGAGCAACCACCTCTGACCCTTCTTGTGCTGAGAGGGAAGTGCCTATCTTGTAGGGCCATCGAGGCCTGAGTGAAAGAAATTACTACTGAGGACACGACAGCAATGGAGTAGAGTGTAGACCAGTCCAATGATCGTACTTCACCAAGGAGGAGGGAGGTGTCAGGGCCTGCGAAAGTTATAAAAGGACAGGTATTTTGGGGGATCGGTTTTGGTAGATCAAAGGATAAACGTGGGGGAGTGGTCAATGATGGAATCAGCCATTATTCCAGCTTGAACTGTGCATTCATCTCTGTTGGTGAGGATCCAATCCAATAGGGTTTGTGTAGCAGTGTGCTGATTTTGCCTGGTGGGTAGCATAATTGTATGGACACGGTTGTGCTGTTTTAGGAGGCAAACGTAGTTCGACTGGTGGGCACTCAGCCAGTTAAGGTTGAAATCGTCAAGAAAAATGGAGTTTGTAGTGGGGGAGAAAGAGTTAAAACCACCCATGAAGTTGTTTAAACCCTCAGGTCAAGCAGATGGAGGGTGGTAGCAGCAGCCAAAGTAGAGTTTCTTTGTGGAGCCCAGAGCTAGCTCAGAGAGGAGCCATTCGCTGGGGGAGGTGGAGGACAATTTTGGCAGTGAGGGGTTCTCTGAGAAACAAAACTATGTCTCCACCCTTCTTTTTGCCAGACCTGTCAAGGTACAGGGAAGAGTATCCAGGTAGCAGATGTGAGGTTTCAGATAAGTGAGGCTTTAACTAGGTTTCCGAGAGTCCCAGCACATGGGGCTTGTGCAGCGATACCCAGGCTTAAAAGTCAGGGAAGTTGGAGGGAAGGTTGCAGATGTTGATATGTGCAATTTTTAAACCCGAGGCATTTGCCCAGGTGCTGGTGGATGAGGTAATACAGGAGTAATACAGGAGTTGGGTGGGCCAGGGTTACACTCAATGTCGCCAGCTAGAAGACCAATGTCATTAAATGGCCACAAATTTAAAATGTTCATGAAAATTCAACAAAGCTCAAAATGCTCAAACAACCACAAAAGTAACAACTGATTCTTGTGTGAACCTATTTTCAGGTTCTGGAAGTGGAGGCAGGGTCAGGGACTATACTAGCTTATTGTTGGATCCCAAAGAAGAAACATCAGTACAGTAATTGTTTCTTATAACAGCTAGAATCCATCAATGATGCCTAATATAATGTGCAGAATAACTAGTGGTACCTTGAGAACATGGGTCTAGAACTTATTTAGAAAAAACATTCTGCAAGACAGCAGCTTCAAACCTGGCATCCCTCCAGGACTGAATGTTTAAACAGTAGTGCTTCATGAAGGTGTGTACTGTTTTCCAGGCAGCTGTTTTACACATTTGTTAAAGGGGAATGCCCATTGTAGATGCCACAGAGGCAGAGGCTCCCTACGTGGAGTGTGCCCGTCATCCTTTGTGGAGTTGTTTAGAAGCTTTCTCGTAACCAAACTGTACACAAGAGACTATTATGAAAGATAATCTTCTTGGCTGCTGGTTTACCTTTGTCAACCTCATCATAGGTAACAAAGGGAGACACATGTTCAAGTCCCATAGAGGGACTGATTCCCTCACAAGAGAGTGCAAGTGATTGAGGCCTTTGAAAAACCTTTTGAGGACAGGCTGCGAGGCCAACATAGAAACATAAAAGTTGTCAGCAGATAAGGACCATATGGCCACCTAGTCTGCCCATTTCCCTACTCAACGGAACAGCACAGATCCTATTTGATCTGCAGCTCACCCTCTCTACCCATCTCCAGGGTACCTTTATGTCTATCCCATGCACTCTTGAATCCCTGTACTGTTTTTGCCCTCACTACCTCTGCTGGTAGGCTGTTCCATGGTTCTGCCACTCTTTCTGTGAAAAAGTACTTCCTCACATTGCCCCTGAGCCTTCCCCCCTCCAGCCTCATATCGTGTCCCCTTGTTCTTGTGCATCGTTTTCTCTGAAAGATGCTACCCTCCTGTACCCGGTTTATACCTCTAAGGTACTTGAATGTCTATCATATCCCCCCTCTCCCTTCTCTCCTCTAGTGAATAGATATTGAGATCCCTGAGTCTTTCCCAATAGGGCTTCTGGTGTAGTCCGTGTACCATTTTTCTTGCCCTCCTCTGGATTGCCTTCAATCTGTCTATGTATTTCTGGAGATGTGGTCTTCAGAACTAGACACGGTACTCCAGCTGAGGTCTCACCAGTGATCTGTACAGTGGCATCACCACCTCCTTTTTTCTGCTGGTTATGCCTCTCCATGTGCACCCCAGCATTCTGTTTGCTCTTCCCACAACCTTCTCACATTGTTTGGTTGCCTTTAGGTTATCAGATATGATCACCCCCAGGTCTCTTTCCTGACTTGTGGTGAACAGAACCTCACCACCCCATACTGTGCTCCTCCCTTGGATTCTTGTGTCCCAGGTGCATGACCTTGTACTTTTTAGCATTGAAACTTAACTGCCATACACTTGAACACTTATCTAACAAGCTTAGATACTCTCTCATCTTTTTACCCCCTCTGAGGTGTCATCTTTGTTGCAGATCTTAGTGTTGTCTGCAAAGAGGCATACCTTTCCTTTCAGTTGCTCTACAATGCCACTACTGAAGATATTGAAGAGGACTGGCCCAGCACTGATCTCTGTGGCACCCCGCTGGTCACCTCCCTCTCCTTGTATTTCCTGCCATTTACCACCACCCTCTGAGCCCTGTCACCTAGCGAGTTTCTAACCCATTTTACCACAGTAGGACCCACCCCCAGGTTCCCCAATTTATTTAACAATCTCCTGTGTGGAACGGTGTTGATGGCCTTGCTGAAATCCAGGTAGGCCACATCCACTGCCCCTCCCTGATCTACCACCCTGGTCACCCAGTCGAAGAAATCTATCAGATTTGTCTGACAAGACCATCCTGCTGAGAATCCATGCTGCCTTGGATCCTGTGCCCCGCTAGATTCCAGAAACATCACAATTCTCTCCTTAAGTAGAGACTCTACTAACTTCTCCACTACTGAGGTCAGGTTTGGCCTGTAATTGCCTGCCTCCTCTCTATTTCCACTCTTGTGGAGAGTGACCACATCTGCCCTCCTCCAGTCTTCTGGGACCTCTCCTGTCTCTAGTGATGAGTTGAAAAGGACAGTCAGTGGAGCCAACAGTACCTCCCTGAGTTCCTTTAATACTCTGGGTGAATCCTGTCTGGCCCCATTGCTTTATCAATTTTTATTTTCCCTGAGTTCCTCTAGGACTGTTTCCACCATGAATGGGCTGGTGTCTACCTCCCTCCCCTGGATACCTTTCTTGATAGGTTTTGGTCCCTCACCTTCCCCTTCCCTGGTGAATACTGAGCAAAAGTATTTGTTCAGTATATCTGTCTTTTCTAAGTCATCCTCCACACTCCCTCCTCCTTCCTTCTTCAACCTAACAATCCCATTCCTGATCTTTTTCTTCTTGCTAATGTATCTGAAGAAGGTCTTGGTTCTCTCAAAATAGACTAATTGTTAACTTGAAAAAAAAAAAACCAAACCATGGTTTTTGACTCTCAAGGAAGGCTCGCTAGAAGCAAACCTAATCTCACCATCCAAACTCCCAATGGTTCCTCGACTGAAAAAGTATCAGACTTCAGGTATCTAGGAATAACTTTAGATCCCTCTCCAACATTCGCTACCCACATAAGTCAAGTAATCAAGAAAGTGAGTCAATGACTTGGAGTCTGCTATAGACTGAAACATATGCTAACACAGCTTAGTTAGCAATAGGAAAGGGAACACTGCTTTCCATACTGGACTACAGTTCCCCCATCTTTTCCTCTGCCTCCACACATCTAATGAACAGACTTAACATTACCTACAACAACATGGGATTGTCTCTCAAGCCCCCTTCAACACCCACCACTGCTCCCTATATAAAATAACTGAGTGCCCCCCCTCGGCATGTAGGGACCAGCTATTCAGATCCCTAATAGCCAAAGCCCTACATGAAGGTTCCAAGTCATCACTATTGGAATTACTATGCATTAGAAGTAACCCTCATCTGTTGAGGCCTTCTGGTAATATGCTTCTGGAGTGCCCTAAACTATCTACTGCCATGGGGCAGAGATCTTTCTCAGGCACAGCACCCAAATTTTGGAACTCTCTCCCAGAGGACCTCTTATCCCTAGACTCACCTCCCACTTTCAAAGATCACTTCAAAACAGCACTAAACAAAAGGGCGACACTAGACCTCATATAAGGTAAAATAACTATCTGATAACCTGTAGAACCCTGTACTGTTAACACATAATAGGGTTCTAACTCATATTCAAACATGTATTTCAAATTGTGTATGTTGAGAACTGCATTGACTCTGATATCTGTATAGCTACACTCTGTGAAAAAACTGTTATGTCACTATCTGACCAGAATAGTGCACTTTCGGTATTTAACAACTGCCTCGCTGAAATCCAGTATTGGATGAGTTCCAGCTGGCTGAAGTTGAACTCAGGAAAAACAGAGGTAATGGCTGTGGATCTGGGTTGCCGGATAGAGGAGTTTGGGGCTGGTCAACCTGATAGAGGGGTTTGGGACTGGTCAACCTTCTGGGCTTTGCTTGGGAGGCTCCCAGCTTCTTACCTCTGAATTGGTGTGGGACCTAGGGGTGATTCTTGATGATGGGCTGACACTGCGATCTCAGGTGTCAGCAGTTGTCAAGTCTTCCTTTTATCACCCGAGGAACATCGCCAGAGTCAAGCACCTAGTTCCATCTGGCAATCTTTCTACATTGATCCACGACTTTGTGACCTCGTGCCTCGATTACTGCAACTCCCTTTACCTAGGGCTGCCGGGGGTTGATATCCACTGCTTGCAGCTAGTGCAGAATGCTGCAGCCTGGTTGCTGATGGGGACCCTTCGGGTTTGCCACATCACACTGGTGCTGCGCAAACCGCGCTGACTGCCTATTCAGTGGTGGATCACCTTCAAGGTCAGGCTTCTGACCTATAAAGCCCTACATGGACTGGGCCTGGACTGCCTGAAAGAGCAGCTGTCCCCCTCCTGGTCCAGGCAACCACTCCGTTTGGCTGACGAGGGGTTGCTAGAGATTCCAAGAGTATCTCTAAAGTCATCGGTGGGCCCATGCATTTACGTATGCGGCTCCAGCCCTGTGGAACTCTCTACCCCGTCAGCTATGGGAGTGCATGATCGTGGGGGGTTTCAAGAAGGCCCAAAAGACCCATTTGTGGCACCAAGCCTACCCGAATTGATATTAGCTATATCTGTATCCTGTTTTTACTGTTTTATCTATTTTTTATGTTAAGCGCTTGGCAATTTGAAAGGCGCTCTACAAATAAAGATTATTATTATTGTGTTCTGTAACCATGTAAATGTACTGTACTTATGTAATATACAGTATGTGCCATCTATATGGCTCGGATCATACCTAAGAATGGTCCCTGGTGATCAAAGACATAAAATAAAAATAAATTAAAAATTCTCTCTGTTTCTCCAGATACTGTTCTCTATCTTCATCCCTTTGTGTCTCCTTGTATCTCCTGAAAGCCCCTCTTTTTTCTCCTACTTTCTCAGCCACTTCCTTCGAGAACCATAGTAGCTGTTTCTTTCTTTTACTCTTACTATACATTTTGACACAGTGACTTGTTACTTCTGTTATGACCCTTTTGAAGATAGACCACTGTTTCTCCAGATCCTCCCCTTTTTCCTCTGCTGCTAGGGCTCTTTTAAGATATTTCCCCATCTCCTTAAATTTGGCATACCTGAAATATAGGACCTTTGTGTGGCTTTCCTCTTCCACTGTGGTCACATTAAACCATACTGTCCTGTGGTTGCTGGAGCCAAGGGGGCTGGCCACCTCAATGTCTGTGATCCTGTCCCCATTGGTCAGCACCAGCTCCAATATAGCCCTCTCCCGGGTGGGTTCTGCTACAAGCTGTCTTAAGTTTGCCCCCTTCTGGGTGGTCATGATATCCCTGCTCCTTGTTGTACTCGCAGTCTGAGTGCTTCAATCTACATCTGGCAGATTGAAGTCTGCCAGTAGTAGTACTTCCCCTTTGGCTGACATTTTACAACAATTATAGAGAGGGTGGTGGAACCTTGAAACAATATACCTGCTGAGGTGGTAGGAGACAAAACTATTAACTGTTTCAAGCATGGTGGGACAGAGTTAAAGCTATTGTGGTTACTTGGGCAGTACTAGCAGCAGGGAGGGGAATAATGGAAAGGATAATGAGGGCTAGTACTGTACCCTGGATTTTAGGCCCTGGGGATAGAGAGGGAACCACATTTGCATATTTATCTCTTGTCAGTTACTTGCTGTATATTAAATATTTACTCTATGTAATGCATTTAATAGTCACTGTTTGGAATGTAGTACAATGTGACTGAATGAACTGTACTAAGTGATTTCTTCTGCGATACTTATTCCATCACCAGAGAAAGTAGGCGGCTATAGTTCCAGCCCTTCTTGATGTTGTCATGCCAACAGTAGAACTCTTGAGCGTCACTCTTGAGCTTTACTAAGTTGCAATGACAACCTCTCGAAGGGCGCACAGCATTGTTGTTAACTGTTGCCCATCAGTTATCCTCTATACTGTCTCTGTATAGAATAAATTAAATAGCAAAACACAGAATCAAAGCATTCACTGGTCAGAGAACTACAACTTCTATAAATTAGTAATATACCTTCATAACGTTTTTTTAGCCTCTTATAGGGAATAAAGATGCATAGTATGCATCTTGTTATTATTTATATGAAGAATAATAGATCGGTAGGTGGCTATAATGAGGATTATACATCCCTCCGAGGTGTGGGATGCCACATAAACCCCGAGAGCGAAGCTCGAGGGATTTATTAAGGCATTTCACACCGAGGGAGCTGTAAAATCCAAGTTTTGACCAGCTAACCATCCTTTATTTTATATAATTGCAGGGGATCATTTTCTCACCACAGCAGTTCGATAAAATAAACTGATGTCTCCATGGAGCCACCGACTGGTCGGGTTTCAAAGTACTCCATTGTTGCTTGTGGAGAAACTGAAATGTTTACTTTTTTTTGTTTGTGTTTTTTTGAAAAAGCCCCTTCAAAACTTTTTTTGCCACATTATTATTATTTTTTTTAAACTTACCACCAACTCGGAGTGGCAGCGGTCACTGCTGCGCTGTGGACTGGTGGCTAGACAGAGGAAGGGAAAAGCAGCAACTGGCACATACGCAGAAGGGAAACCCAGTGTGTGTTCATTGTTATAACCAGCTGGTTATAATGACAAAATTATAACCGGGTTTCCCTATGGGAGAAAGTCCTCCCCAGTTATTAAACTGAGATTATTGCTATTTTACATAAGTATTACTTATGTTAGCCGGCAATTCGTTATTATTCCAATTCTGATTTTTATCACAATGTGTAGATAGTACCAAAATGTAAAACAAATTATTAGCTATCTCCCTCAAAGTTTAAACCATACATTATTTAGGGAAAATACCTATACGATATATACTTCAAGGTTTATCTGTATTGAAATATATGATGTTTAAAGTCCATATTTTAAGAAATTAAAAATGAGAACAATTGGTGCATTGTATAAACTTCGTTCAGTCCTTTGGCTTCAGTTCGGCAGCATCTTGGGGAGCAAGTTCTTTTTGCATTGGAATGAGATTGTCAAGCAGTGTCATTTGAAGGCCCTCATTGTTCTTGTCTAATATGAAAAACATTCTATGTTATGTTATGTTTAGCTCACCAGTAGATTTAGAGGAGATGTCCATAGGTCCTGAATCTGCAGTATTTTTCTCAGCTCCATTTGAGTTATCTGTTTCTGTACAACTTTCTGCTACTTTCACAGCTTGTTGAGCACAAAACATTTCTAAATGTTCCCCTTGAAAGAAAATCTATGTTCTTTTCCTTTACTAGATTCTAGACTTACAAGGTCTAAAGGATAGAGAGGCATCCTCCCAGACCCTCCACCTCTTGTCTGTACTGTTGATGGTGTGGTCTCCTTGACTGAGCAGCTGAAGCAACGTTGGGATACACCAACACTTTTGAATTTTTAAAAGTGTAGGCACCCTTTATTCAACTCTCTTTCCAGCAAAGAACTAAAAGTGACTATAATAGCTGCTGATTTTGTCATTGAAAGCTGGTGCTCCAAAAATGTTTTTCACATCAGAATTCTAAATGTTTTAGTTATAGCTGGGAAGTAAGACTATAATTGAACTGGTTGATAAGGAAAATGTATAATGTCCCTCGTTGTAAATGTAGCTGTGTCTAAAACTGGCATGCCTACAAATCCTATGTAACCCCTAGTTGGCGCTATCCCAAGGGCTACTACCCCTGCCTGTGTGACTAGTTGCAGGTTAAGGGGCCTGGGTACTGAAAACGGGTGCCTTCACACAGAGGACAGAGTTATTGGTAGCGTAGCTGACCTAGGTACAGCCTTCTGGGACACTGCAACCCCCCTTTCCCCTCTAGTGGCCTAAGCAATGTACAACAGACACAGTTACAATAACCCCTAATCAGCATACAAATCCCCACTCTGTTTGCACTTACCACCAGGGCTGGTTCCACCAGTCCGACCCTGGAGACCCCCTGTAAAATAAGGTTAGACACGGCAGGTGACAACAGTTTTTTATTTTATTTAGTTTTTGTTGACCGGGTAAGTGCACTAGACAAATCCTGCCATTTTCAGGCACGACCTGGGGAAGGGGGATACAGATGAATGCCAACTGACCTTGAACCAGATTAAGCTGTCAGTACAGTGCTTCTGGTACAAAATGGAACCACAGTCAGGCTAAATGCAAAAAGAATTAGATCTGATTTATTCAGGGGGAATGAACAATGGAGGGGCATAATTTGGCTGATTAGTTCTGTAACTGATTCAATCAGGCAATCATGCATGCACTTTAGAGTCCCTTCACAGTCACACGCTCTCTGGTTACCCAGTTGGAAAAAAGGTGGGCTAGCCTAATTCATGGCCCGGGGTAGGCTGGCATTGCAGCTGGTCAGGTTCCTTTGATGGAAAGAAAAAACATGCACAACCACACACACAATTTGTAAACCGGAGCCTGGAGGCTCAGTTCATGACAAGGAAATGACAAAGGAATCAGATGACAACACTTTTGATTTAGCTGATGTTGCAGGGAGCTACCCTGGGATTTACTCATGCTGCCCAATACGACACACAGGAGGGACGAAATGGAGACTGCAGGTTGACAAACTGGTATGCCAGGAGAAGCGGGGCCCATAAGAATCACCGAGATGTCATTCTTGTTCAAGATGGTTGAGCAAGGGGCTGATCCCTGGGCAAGTCTCTCATCGATGGTGATCTCTGTACCTGGAGTAGCTGGCTGTGCTAAGGTGGCAGGGCCCAGGCCGGTTGAACGGTTCAGATTCAGTCCGGTAAATGCTGGATGCAGCTTCCAACAAGCGTAGCACACTTAGGCAGTGGGGAACCAAATCGCGACCCACTAACATTATTCTGCACACTTATAGTAAGACAAAACACAATACCACAGGTCAGATGACAGTCCGGTTGCAATTTCAGCTTTCCTGAGCAAAACCGTAATCTCTGTGGTGATTCAGACGTCCTGACAGGCTGATCGCGTACATCAAATCTTTGGTCTTCTTCAGGCAATGGCACAGTCACAATTCAGTGACTTTTGTAACAATTGGTTCAGATACAGTCTAGTTATTTAAGCACTCGCTAAGGATCCCTTTTGAGGGACAGCAGGCAGACAGGCCAAAGTCAGCCTTTCCACCAGTTTCCTGCATGACTACGCAGGAGCAGCTGTTCACTCTCTCAACTCCAATCTCAGACTGACTTGCTGCTGCAGGCAGCTCAAAACTTTCTCTCTGATCCAAAAGGTTTGATTCGATGGCTCCCCCTCCAGGTCCATTCAGGCACCAAAGTAGAAAAACTACAATTCCTACAGAAATTCACTCCCACAAGACCCCTGGGGACAGACTCCATTTTAGGTTCCCCAAAGGTACTGATTGGTCCAAAACAGAAGTCCAGAACCAAGATGGTGGTGATTCACAGAAATGTCCATGCTGCAAAGAAGGCAGGTTAGACAAACTACGATATCATTACTATTAGAATAGATAATTAGCAAATAAGCACAGCTTCTAACAGGGCTCCTTCTCTGCAATTAGTGATGGCAGAATGGAGCAATTATCTGGCAGCCCAGGCAGGACTCGAGCTTAGGAACACTCAGCCCCCACCCAGATTAATTATACACTGCGATATAGGCAGCTCTTAAAGAGACAGAACACAGAGGCTATAAAGGCACTCACATGCAATAGCTTTTAAACGGTTAAGACACAGGACACCAGCCTGGCAGTGGGCATTTAGGCACACCCAAGGAAGACTTTTGGGAACCCCCATTTGTAGGGGGGTTACACCTGGATTATGATTTCTTTGATTATTCTCCAATATTTCCAGTTTCTTTGCTGTTGTGACAGTTTCTTTCATAAGAGATTCAAAGGGCTAATGCGGTTTCTAATTTTGTTTTTAGTTCAAGGTTTTGCTTATGGTGGTCTTTTATTTCCTGTGTGGGCTGTTTAGATTTGTACTCATGACTTTAAGTAAGCATTACCTATTTGCTAAACTTAGAATTGAGTTCGCTTTGTTAAACTTAGAATCGAGTTTTTGATCCACTTTTGAAGGCATGTTTATTAATATGTTGAAGCTCTTATTAACATCATAAAAATGGTCAATTGTTTTTGTGGGAGTAGGCATTTTTGGCATTGGTTTCAGGGAGGTCTGCAATATAGATTTAGAATCCAAGTCTGGTTGTGCCCCTACTGCTGTAGAAACCACAGATGCCTTTACCAAATTCAGACGAGTCATCAGGTCATTTTTTAACACTGCTTTATTAGTAGCCATTGCTTGGTTAGCCAATTTCTCTTTAGTCAATGTGTTTTCTTGCTCTGTCATCTGAGATGTTCTGGTCTGTGCTTGTGGTTGAGTTTCTATGCCTGGCATGGCCCCATCTACTAAACTTGTAACCAGTCCAGAACAGCCGTAGTCCAAGGCAGGTGCAGCACACAGGAATTTATCAAGTTAGCTGGCCCTCTCCTGTTTCTGAGGATTGGAGACTTGTGTGGAGGGACTAATAGCCTCCTTGTAGTCCTTGTAGGGGCTAGTCCCATCATGTCCATGAATTACACATTCTCCTCATCCTCATGAGAGGGAATGTTGAGAGTTTCTTCCAGTAGCTCTAAGAGGGGGAACCAAACTCCCGATCCAAAGGGCCATCAGGTTTGATTGGTTTACCATCTTTCTCCTCTGCATAATAAATTTCTTTGTGCAGGATAGGCTACTGATCTGCAACCATAGGCTGTGGCGGACAGGGGGGTACAGGTGTATTCAGTAAAATTCCCATAAACTGAAAGGCCTGAAAAAAAGGCCACATCTTTTCTCATGTCCTCCGCAGAAGGCATTTCTTTATGCGCCACTGCCCTGCTCCTTCTCCTTCACAGGAGGAGTTGCAGGGATATGTTTCTCTTTTTTTTTTTTTCTTAGCAGGCACTGGTTCTAGTACCTGCTCTGAGGCTCTGCTATTTGTATTTCTGTCATCACTGGAGTCAGGGTTCCCCCTCTCAGACACCCTAATGTCTTTACCATACCTTTCCAATGGATGGGCAGCTTTATCCTTTGTGTCTGTCCCCTTTGATAGGAACTGCTGCTTATGAGGAGAAAAACCCTCTGATTGGAGCTTTCCCCCAGCACTGGGAGCTCCCTCTGAGCCTTTATTGTGATTTTTTTTTTTTTTTTTTAGTCTTTGGTAACCAGGTAGGGCCCACTAGGCACAAGTGCCTGTTTTCAGGGGTGACATGGGAGCACTGGGTAGTTAAGTGACTTGCTCAGAGTCACACAGTATGCAAGTGGAGGTTGTGAGACTCAAACTCAGGTCTGGTCTGCTGGAGGTATCAAGCTTGTTCACACCTCATTCCTCTAAACTCTAGGCTATACTGCCAGCCCATTGGTGACATTACAGGCAGATGGAGAAGCCATAAAGTCTTCTCTTCTTAAAACCCTTTTCTTTTTTTTTTTGGCAAAACTTTTGATAGTAGGCAATGTTTAAAATCATTATCTGACACCAAGCACCTTAAACAAAGCTTCTGGTAGTCTACTCTTGTCAGGATCTCATGCTGGTCATGTCTTTCTCATTCCTCTCTCTCTCTCTCTCTCTCTCCTCTGTCTTGCTTTTCAGCTTCCAGCTTCGTTCTCTGCAGTTCAGCATCTGCCTTTTGCTTCTCAGTCTCTGCCTTAACTAGGGTGAAGTTCAGCTCCATAATTTGTATCTGGTCTATACAAGCAACTGCCCCAGTTATAGGTTCTGGTTCACTTGCACACTCCCTAGCCCATAGCTCATGACTTTGGCTAGCAGTGACTACTTTTGCAGTGCTTCCCTGGTCACTTTTCTCAAGGATGTCTATGAGTTCTGCTCATGGCTGATCTTTGTCAAGGACAAGCCCTCTTCTTTGTAGAGTTCCTGAAGGTTTGACAATGTGCATTTCTCATATAGCCGAGACACAGTATTTTCTATCTAGCTACTCTTACTTAAAACAAAACAAAAATAGTGGTATATACTGTATCCCCTTTTTATAGCCTGTTCTTTGACTGGAAGATAACCATTTCATTGACAAGCCATTTAAGGTCCCAATCACTGCCAAACAATTTGTGACAGACTGTTTCGTTCTCAGAACTCAGTCTGCACTGCAACCAGTTTTCACAACCTTTCAGCACTGGCTATCTGGTTGACCTCCTGACACCAGCTGTCTCAGCCCGCTCCCTTCACTCTTTGAACAGGGGCCTCCTTGAGGTTCCTAGAACCCGTCTTAAAACTGTCAGTGATCATGCCTTTAGCATCACCAGCCTTGTCCTATGGAACGCTCTTCCACTCCATATTAGGGAGGCCCCCTTCATTTGAGTGCTTTAAGAGTGGTCTCAAGGCCCACTTATTTGTATCGCCTTCCCAGACAATGTGTTTTAACCAGCTGTTAGATTTGTTACTGTTTTAAATTGGTTTTATTATATTTCTTTTGTGTATGATGTTTTGATTTTATTCTCCATGCCTTTTGTATGCTAGGTGCCCAGAGCCTTCGGGATTGGGCACCCTACAAATAAACTTTGCCTTGCCTTGCCTTCAGATGCCTGAATGGTCATCTTGATGTTGCCATCACTGAGCTTGACTCTCACTTGGGGTATTTTTAGGCAGGGTTGTTCAAATCAAAACTTTTAGGACTTGCCCAGCCATGACTGTAGCTGAATTTTCACTTACCCCTATTCATTACAATTAAATTAGCTCTCTTTTTGTACTTGCCCTTTAAGAAAATTTACTTGATTCAGACAGAGGGAAATAGGATTTGCACATCCCTGTCTTTAGGTCTGAATTCCACCAGTGCCACTTCTCACAGATTACAATGACCTTTTCCAAAAGGCAAACAACCCACCCTTTTTGTCTCATCTGAGAACACTCATCTTTAGATACTGCATCCTAGTAGCCTGTCTCTTCAGAAATGTATCACAGACTAGGCCAATAACCCCCACATTATCAATACCTTACAAACTCAGTCACAGAGAAAATAATGTATATAAAAATAACATTTAATACTCCAAGATATTTGGCACCATCTGATGGCCCAAAAGGTGGTCCTGTGCTGGCAACCCAGGTTCAAGAGCGAGCTTGGGAGCTGGGTCAGGCATCCCCAAAGGCTGGGAATGTGCTGCTGTGTGGCAGCACTCCCAGCTTGAGGAGGGAAGGCATTGGGATCCGCCACTGTGGCAACCCCAGCAGTGGGCCAGGTAGCTTGTTCCTACGTTGGGGCATGTCAGCAGCATGAAAGAATGGCTGCAGGCTGTACCTGATGTTGGGGAGGTGGGTGGGGTGAAAATGGAAAAGAATAGAGGCAGTGGATGAAGCCGGACTTGTTTCTTGGCCCACACTGCCATACAGGCTCAGTGATTCTGGATGTGTATACCGGGTAGGGGGAGGACAGACCTCCCCTTCCTGGCTCGGCTATGGGGGAGGAATCAGTGGAGGACTCTAGCTGGTAAGTCCTGTGGAGGTATGTGCCCGCTGGTGGTGGGCTAGGGCTGATGGCTTGCCAGCTCCAAGGGGAGAAATAGTTGTGGAAGAAGCACTCCAAGATATTTACATACAAGGCTGGCTCAGTGGTGTGGAGGGCTGAGGTGCTATGAACCTTACCTCCTGCAATGCCGGTGACCCAGGTTCAAGTACAGATGCTGGCCACTTGGGGGCCAGCCAGGAGAGGGAGGATTCAGCATCCGTATAACTGCTCTCCTCCCTTGGGGGGTTAGATTGTTCATCATTGGACTGCCACCCAGTGGTAGCTGGGAGGCAACACATGTGATGCCACACAGAGGGAAGGGATACCCTGTTCTGATTCCCTGGGGCATCTCCACAGAGGCAGAGCTCACCTACTCTGCCCACTGCATGTCTGTGGGGTTGCAGGGGTGAAAAAAAAAAACAGGTGGAAAAAAACAGCTACAGCATGAAGACTAAGCTCTCGCAGGCCCCATACTGTTGACTGGGCATCCTCTACTTTCTTGTGGCAGAGGATGACAGAGGAAAAGCAAGTCTTGGGGAAACTACATGACAGGGCTGGAGGGGTCAGTTGGAAGGGGGCAGCCAGTGCAGAATGTGTATAAATAGATAATGAAAAAAAAAGCTATTTACGTACAGTACAGGATTATACACACTAAAGACTATGGGGAATTGAAATGTTTTGCAGCATAGAGACCCAGTAGGGTCAGTAGGTGTGATTACAGCCCTCAGTAGAAAAGTTTGAGCAGGCTTTTCCTCAGTCTAGCTCAGTGTTCTTAGCAGCTAGGCCAATATTTTCCTGAGTTCACTGTTTCAGTTGCAAGTTTGCTAACTCCTGGAACTTTGCTAGATCGCAAATGGATTGGAAGTGGAATTTTACAGTGTTTTTGGCTCTACAGGATGTTATCTCTGGTTTTTCACCCTCCCCAGAAGAGGTTGATTAGAAGTTATACTCACTGAAATTTCAATACAGTGTATATAGTTAGTCTTTTGGCTGTGTTCTATTAAAGTACTGTGTTGTCAGCCAGTCTGTGCGCTAGTGTTCTGCTGCATGTTGATACAGATGGGTTCAAATTAGGAACAATGTTATGCTTGTTGTGGTGTGAGTTGTACTGTTGCACACGTGACAATTCTCTGCTACACTATTGATACGGATAATGTCGGTTCAGATTAGAAATGTTTCATTTGTTGTGGCGTCAATTGTATTGTTGTACATGACACAGTTCTTTGCTATGCTATTGATACAAATGGTCTCAGTTCGAATTAGGAACAATATTATGTTTGTTGTGGCATCAATTGTACTGTTGTACACAGGACACAATTCTTTGCTATGGCCTATGCAATAAACATGCTGTGTAATCTATCACTTGTCTGGGTTACTGTGTAGGTGTGGAGCAAAACAGAAAACAGAAATACAGTATTCTACAGAGATGAAAAAATGAAACATTTAAACAAGATCAAATTCACACAGAAAAAATGGACTAAACACTAACTAGACTTCTAAGCAGTAGAAGCTTTCCTCCAACTGGGATCTTATGAGTTATGGCAGACTCAAACATGTGATGTTACAAGCTCAATATCCCAACACAACTGACTTTCAGAGAAACATGGTTAGAATATCCGTGGCTGTCCACTTGCTTGCGTCATCTGCTCTGCCTCTCTGATATCACACACTGAACATTTCTTTTGAACTGTGTGGACCTTGTCCACACCAGAACTGGTCCAAACTCGTTATGTGTATTTGGGTTCTATCCTGTTGTCATCATGTCCTTCTGCACAGTAGGAAACATCTTATTCTCCCTTGGCCACTGTTTAACACCAAACACAAGCCTTTTTCTGTGAAAGGAATTCTGTTATCCCAAATCAAAAGCCTTGAAAGGACAGGAACTATATGACCCGCACCCATCTTGTTCTCCCCTGGGACATCAAATTTGAAAGAAACTGTAATCTCAGGTCCCACACAGCACCCACATCAACTATAATAGTTTACGAAGAAAAGAGATAAATTATTAAAAAAATAATTCTGGGTGTTAAATCTGTTACTTACAGGAAGTATTCTCCAGAGTCCCATGGATGTGTCTGATCTTTCCCCTTCTTACATACTGCTGTGCTTGATGAAAATAAGCTAAAAAACTGAAAAAAGGAAGGGGGTGACTGTCTGAACAACATCACGTGACCATGCAGTAAGATATGTCTTACCAAATGGCTAGTTGTCAATCAACTTCATTTATTCTGACATTCAAGGCTCTAAATGGATTGAGTACTGCTTACCTCCATGATCCACTGGCTCCCTGCTGCCTTGGCAGGTTTCTTCTCTCTGGAGAAAAGGAACTATTTAGTGCCCCGTTCTTATTTGAAATCAGCAGAGGACAAGGCGTATGGAATGGATGCCCCTGCTCTCTCAAACTCACTCCTGGCCTACATCAGCGGGTCATTTGAGTAAGTCTCTTCAGAGCAGAGGCATTAAAGTGACTCTTTAATGCTGACTTCCCTGGCCAGATGTAGATCATTCCTTTTGATAACTAGGTTTCTTATTGTCTACTGTTACCTTTTATATATATATTTTTATTTATTGTATTTTTTGACCATGTGTGTGTCTCGGGTATTTTTAGTTGTAACTGGGTTGCTGTGGATGCTGTGGTTAATATCCAGAACAGTCCAGAGAAGGGCAACCAACATGATCCAGGGCCAACAGGGCAACATCTCTGAAAGGAGGCTCAAGGGGCTCACCATGTGATCTCTTGAGGACAGAGGAGAGAGGGAGGACATGATCCAGACCTTCAAGTACCTTAAATATATTAACAGGGTGAGCACTGAGGCCCTGGGAGTAGTTATAGCCCTACTCTTCCTACTCTGCCCCCTTCTGCCCCACATCTTCTTAATCAAGTCCTTGCTTGGCTCTGCCCCCTTGCAGGGTTCTCAGCATCCTGGAGTGGGTAGTTCTAATCACTTCTTCTCCTACTTCTCCCCCACTCTTCCATCTATCTTCCCTACCCCCAGTCCCTCATTTTATATCTTCCCCCCCACCCGCTACCCTCCCCACTCCATTTGTCATCGCCCAGTTCTTCCCTTGGCAGGGTTCTCAACATCCTAGAGTGGCTTGACTCGCTGCTTCCCTATAGTAATCCTCCTCCTCTCCCCTCTTCTCTTCCATTCCTTTATTCCACCAGCACTTAATTGGTATCCCCTTCCCTATATGCACTATTAAATACACCCCTCCATTGTCCCTTTACTCTCTGCACTGCCAGAAACACTACTTGTGCTCACCTTCATCCAGAGTCAAATATCTCACTCATCCAGGCCATGATTTTGTACTTACTGATAATGTCCTCCTGCTTCAGTTTCTCCTTTCCCAGCTGGTTCCACTGCTACACCTACTTTTCTTTCTATGGCACTTTACAGTATAATTAAACCATTTAAACATGTTTAAATTGAAGAACCATTCCTACAGTGGTTGTAGCTAGTGTACCTCACTCTATGTACATAATAATATTCTCATGTATGTAACCGAAACTGTAAGTATAATCTGTACTTAGTAGTTAGAGTGGCTTAATCTCTATGCATAGTAATATCCTCATGTATGTAACTGAAACTGTATGTATAGTATGTCTTATATCCACTTGTACCCCCACCCACCCCCCAGGTCGCACCTTGAGACAAGCAATTTGTTGTTCAGTGTGCCTTCCTGGTGAAACATTTCAATAAATAAATTAATTAATTAAATTAATATGAACAAGTCCGCTAGGGGCATAGCCTAAAACTGGTAGGGGCAAGATTCAGGAGAGAGATGAGGGAGACACTTTTTCACTGACAGAGTGGTGACCAAGTGGAACAAAATGATGGACAGCTTCAAAACAGGATGGGACAGAGTGAAGAGGAAAATTGCTGGTGGCGCTGGGGGAGGGAGGTATTTGAGGGGGTCATGGGGAAAATGGGGGGGCATAAAGGCCTTTATCTGCTGGCATATTTGTATGTTTGTATGTACTCCTGCCTTGTGGGCTCAAACAATGTTGTAGGGCCTGGATTCTTATTTTCCTAAATGAGGGGTTTGTATCCAGATAGTTCAAGCTTATGCAGTGCCTCCACCCAGAGTTAAGTTTAAATAGGCCTGGTGTCAGAATATTACAATGCTCTGGGATGCAGTACCTCCCCACAATGACCCCTTGCACATGAACAACTACAATACAACTGTGACACAAATCCCTCACCCGGGACTTCAAGATCACTGCCACCACCATGGGTTTTTATAAACAGGACCCCAAGGAAACCTGTCTCTTACCTTCTCCTTTGCACAAGGTCAAGAAGATCAATGTGACAGGGTTGAATAGGACCCTGTCCCAGTTGTTATGGAGAGTTCGAATGCAGGGATCTGTTCTGTTCTGTTCTTTCCTTTCCTGTCTCTTGTCTGTCTGATTGCACAACCACATTTTCCTGTGAGACCTAGGATTTGATCACCCTGACAGTCTTGCAATTCTTTGCCTCATGCTGTCTCTCAGTCTTCCCTTGCTGTTTCTGTCTTTTCCTCCCTTGCATATCTGCTGGTATAAAAGTATATGCAGAGCATTAGGTGGAAATGTAACGGATATTGGGATCCCTTTGTTTAGAAATTATATAGTCTTACTGTTGAAATGTATATAATTATACTTTTGATATGATTGCAAAGCTATTTGGAACTCAAGGGGTTAACCTGAAATGCAATTGTTAAACCTTTTGCAGAAGCTGTGAAGAAGGGGCCTCAGTTCTGGGACATTGTGTTCTGGCTATACCTGCCTGAAATATGCAAGAACATTTTAGAAAAAAAACAGGATGCTTGTTAAGAAGGGGGGTTTCAAGGACTTATGAAAATAAAGCTGCAATTTCTTGCAAGGGAGACACAGAGATTGAAGGAAATCTCAGATGAATCTCCTCTGTTTATTCTGCCTTTGTAAATAGTTATACTGAACAAGTTTATTTTTTTATGTTACTACTAGTACTAATAAACATTTATTTGCAAATTCTACAACTGCTTCTGGTTTTTACTATGCTTCCTGACCTGTGCCTCTGACAGATGTTGTCAGAAGTGTGATTTACACCGTGCATACTCTAAGCCAGGAGTTTTGTGCGTGGGTACTGGACCTAGTACCAAGGAAGCATACAGAAAGGTATGGATTCTGCCGCAGCAAGTCTAGGAGTGGTTACCAGGAGAATGGCAGCCAAACTAGCAGAGACAGAAGTCCAAGCTGAGAGTGTACAGCCAGCACAAGTTATGAAAAAAGAACAAGCAGTGACAGAACCTGAAAGCCTGATGCACTTTCTCAAATGGTGGGCTGTACAACAAAAAGAGACAGAGAAGCAGAGAGAAAAAGAAATTCAATGTTTAGAAGCACAGATGAGAGAAGAGATGCAGCGACAGGAGCAGCACAGGAGAGAAGAGAAGAAAAAAAATACTCACCTGTAGTAATCTTGTTTCTTCCAAAGGGGTCCACTAATATTATTGCTCTTGCAGTGCTCCTTTAAATGAACACTGCCCCAGAGAGAATAGAATGCTATGCTAATCATGGAATGTTTAGCTCGTGCATCTATTTTCAAACTGCCCAGTGTCAACTACCTACATTCTACCTCAGATTTCTTAGAAGCTTGCAAAGAGGCTATAACAACATGTGAATCACTATTTAAATAATTATAGAAAAATAATGCCCAACTGGGCAAATAGCAACATTAACCAAAGGACTAGTATAAACAGATGTCCCTTTTTTTTTTGAAGTCAGATATGCCTTTAGAAAAGAACCTACAAGTTAAGACATTACTAGAAGATGCAAGCAGGTGGCATGCCACTCCAACTATACATCTTATTTGCTGTGGAGAGGATTTTTTTATTACTAATTCTGAAAGGGGAGGCAAGGAAGGGGAGTAATAATATTAGTGGATCCCTTTGGAAGAATCACAATTTCTACAGGTAAGTATTTTTTTCTTCTAACCCCAGGAATCCACTAACATTATTATTACTCATGCAGACTATGCAGCAGTACCTCAAGGAGGTGAGTCAGAATCTATTTAGGAAAAAGACTCTGCAAGACTGCTGTGCCAAATCTGGCATCACTCCTGAACTGGGTGTCCAGGCTATAATGCTTAGTGAAGGTGTGGACTGGCCTCCAGGTAGCTGCTTTACATATTTCCATTAAAAGTAACTCTTGGGCAGCTGCAATAGTGGCAGCTGTGCCCTTGTAGAGTGGACCCTAAGACCAGAGGGAGGAACCTTGCCTGACTTTGGGTAGCAAAACTGAATACACTGGACTATCCATTGAGAGATAGTCCTCTTTGAAGCAGGAGTACATTTACCTACTTTCCCATAGGTGAGGAACAGTTGTTGTCTGTCCTGCCTATGATCTTTGGTATGAGTCATGTAATAACTCAGTGCTTTTTTTTTTTTTTACATCCAAGTTGTGCAATCTATGCTCACCTGAGCTAGGGTGTTCAGTAAAGAAAACTGTCAGTGTTATAGACTGGTTCAAATGGAAGTCAGAAACCACCTTGGGGAGGAACTTCCTATTAGTTCTCAACACTACCTTGTCCCTGTGGAAAGGAACATAGTCCTTTTCCACACAGAAGGCCTATAGCTCGCTCATCCTTCTGGCAGAAATGATTGCTACCAGAAACACTATATTCCAGGTAAGAAATTTAAGCTCTGCAGATGCCATAGGCTCAAAGGATGGAAGCATAAGCTGGGCAATGCAAATATTAAAGTCCCATGCTGGCGCTGGTTCCCTGTGGGGGGAAACAAATGAGAGAGCCCCTTAAGTAAGCAATAATATCTGACAGGGTGGGTGGTATTGGGGAATACCGGACCGCCCAGGGGTGTAATGAGGCCCGACAACGCAAGCAGAGGGCCTTATAGCCCCTGAAAGGTCTGGAATTCCTCAATACCACCCATCCTGGAGAGTATTATTGCACTTAGAAAATGATCACTGTGAAAAAACATAAGTTTAATACAAAAAATTAAGGAAAAATTATTTTAAAATAACTTTTGTTATAAAATAGTTCCTCCACCTTAGAATTGTTTTCTTTAAAGATGTATGTGTATTGCTAGTACTGATACTGGAGGGCACTGTAGCTGTGGTTTTAAAAGCGGTATGCTCTGTGTCTTAGCCACTGCATCTGTATAGCTTGCCATGGTGACTTTAGGTCATAGGTAACAAGAGGTCGAACCCTCATAACTCAAGAGCTGCATTAGTTTTATTTATTTTGAGATGAAAGTGCTTTTTTTCCCTAGCTTTTTTTTTTAATCAGATTCACATCTTTGAGGTCCTCCCTTCCCCCGCTCTGCATGAGGAAATGTATGGCAAAACTCGGAACGTTGGTGCACGCGTATCATTTCAGAAGGAGATGACTGGAGAAAAGAAAACAAATTAAGGTACAGGGTTGTGTATAGTAAAAAACAATTCTCTATTTGTATGTATTTTGTTGATTTAGTCATTGGAGCAGGGTTGAAGGCAAGGCAAGCTATGAGAAGCTGTTGCCACTAACATGGGGCACATGACCTGCACGCGCTAATGATTTTAAATGTACTGGGGAAAAAACATCTTTCAGGTGACTGAAAACTGTTCTTCTCATCTAAGGAATGTTCTGGTGTGGGAGCAGGGGTACACAGCTGGGCTGCCAACTTGCTGAAGTGCCGCTAAGCGAGATGAGAAACATGGCAGCTAGGGAGTTTGAAAGTTTGAGGTGCTCCATCATATTTCATGTAATGCAGCACCCCGAATTTGCATTTATTTTTTGGGGGGCTCTATTGAGAAATACCCAACTACTTAGGTCAGCATCCTAGCCAATCAGGATGCTAGGTTTTACGCGCCCATTTTCTAAAGAATCTTTTGAATACAGGGTTTGATGCCAGGGAGGTATCCTTTCTGGCTGAAAGGTATGCTGAAACTGAAGCCAGGTGCACCTTCAGAGTTTAGTGCTGCAACCCCAGGGAGTTCAGGTGAGACAAATAATCAAAAGGGATTGGGATCCCGGCCTGGGCTGGGCCTATACTCTTGTCACTGCACCAAATGGAAAATCTTTTCCATTTTGAAGCATAGGTTTTTTTGGTGTACGGCTTCTATAACCCTTAAGGACTTGTAAAACTGCTTCAGAGAATTGGAAATCTGCATATTCTAAGTCCTCAAGAGCCAGACCTTGAGTTTGAGAGACCTGAGATTGGGGTACACTACCCTCCCCTGAAAGGAAGCCAGTAGATTGTACCTCTGAGGGAGGTGAATCGGTTTGCTCACAGACACATAGATCAGCAAGGAGTACCAAGACTGTCTTGTCCAATCTGGGGCTATTAGAATCATCGAAGCTGGTTGTGACCTGAGCTTGATGAGCACCCTGAGTATCAGGGGAAAAGGAGGAAAGGCATAGAGGTACCTGCCTGTCCAATCCAGAATCAGGGCATCTATTGGAACTGTCCCCTTCACTAGGGCCCTGCAGCAATAAAGAGGTAAGTGGTGATTTTGGTGGGAAGCAAATAGGACTATTTCTAGGTTCCCCCACCTCCTGAATAGAGCATTCACCACTTGCTTGTTCAATGCCCATTCATGATGGGCCTGGTTTATCCTGCTCAAGGCATCTGCCAAGGTGTTGTCCTTGCTTGGCAGATGAATTGACTACAGAGAGGCATTTAGAGAGTAAGCAAGGCTCCATATCTTCATTGCCTCTGTACACAGAGAAGTGGACCTTATCCCTGCTTGTTCGTTGATTTAATACATTGTTGTGGTATTGTCTGTTCTGACTTGTACCACCTTTCCCTGTATGAGATGAGAAAACCTGAAGGGCCAGATAAACAGCTCTTAACCCCAGCAGGTTTGTGTGCAGGAGTGAATCTGCACTCTTCCGGGTACCTTGGATGGTGTGATCCCCTAAGTGAGCACCCCAACCAATCAGGTAAGCATCAGTTGTGAGAACCAAGGAGGGAGGCTCCTGCAGAAATGGAACCCTTTCCCTTAAATGTTCTGGTTCCCTCCACAGTTGGAGGGCCTGTAGTAATGTTTGTGTGACTGGTCCTGGCTTTGGGAAGGGGTCTCACCTTTGGCATGTGTGTGCTCTGAGGTGGAACTGAATATCTCATCGGAAACCTGGCACCTGTGACTGTGCTTGTTGCTGCAGCCATGTGCCCTAACAGTTGAAGAAACTGTTTTGCTGGCTTTGACCTGAGCAGGGCAAATTAGCCTGCCAGAAGCTGAATGATTTCTGCCCTCTTTTGAGGGAGAAAAGCTCTTCCCACTACTATATTCAGTTCTGCACCTATGAACTGCAGAACCTCCACAGGGGTCAGGACTGACTGTTTGGTATTGAGAAGGAATCCCAGGTACAGCAGCATATCCTGGGTTACCTGAAGGTGGTCTGACACCTGTTGGTAGGATTTCCATATGATTAGCCAATCGTCCAGATAAGGAAAAATTGTGACACCCAGTCTTCTGAGGTGTGCCACTACTACTGCTATGCACTTGGTAAAGACCCTTGGTGCAGAAGTAAGGCCGAAGGGAAGGGTTGAGAACTGGTAGTGGCCTGAGGGAAGTATGAATCAGAGATACTTCTTTGTGACTCCCTTATGGTAATATGGAAATATGCATTGTTTAGATCCAAGGAGGCTAGCCAGTTCCCTTTTTGCAGAGTTGGCAAACCTCATGGTCATTGTGACCATTTTGAACCTGGGCTTTACCAGGTACCTGTTTAGCAATCTGAGGTCTAGTATAGTTTGCCACTCACCATTCTTTTTTGTTGTTAGGAAATATCTGGAATAGAACCCTTGCCCTCTTTGGTTGTGGGGGACAGGCTCCGCTGCTTTTGCCAGCAGTAGGGCCTGTACCTCTTGCTCCAGTAGTTTTCTTTCTGAGAAGGGAGCTGGTGCAAAATATTTTAACCTTGGAGGAGGAAGGGACTTGAAGCAAAGGGAGAGACCCTGACTCACTATTTCCAGGACCCACTTGTTTGTGGTTACTTTTAACCATTCCTGGAAATAGTGGTCGAGTCTGCCCCCTACAGGATGTGGAGAGGCAGCCTGAAGGGAAAAGTCAGGGGTTCTGTTTTGCTTGCTGCTGAGGCTGAGCAGATTGGGATCCTCTCCAAGAACCCCTTCTACCTCTAGGTCTGTAAAATCCAGTCTGCTGTGGTTGGCACTGCTGCTGGGAAACAGCCTGTACCTGAAAAAAATGCCTCCTAAAAGAGGACCTGCCCCTGCCTCCCCTAGAATAAGATGAAGTTGAAGTAGAGGGCCTGTCTCTGGTTGAGTTGCTCTTAAAAGTAGTTTTATATTAGTCTACTTTTTTCACATATGCCTCGGTCTGGACACCAAAAAGAGAGTGGCCTTTGACAGGAAAGTCCAGTGCCTTAGTTTGGGAGTCCTGGGTGAGGTTGGTAGCCCTCAGCCAGGTGAATTTTCTTAGAGCAATGGTACCAACTACCCACCTTGCAGTTGTATTATTGGTGTCAGCTGCCATCTGAAATTGGTATTTGGAAGCCTACAATCCCAATTTTGCTGTGTCTAGCAGCTCTGACACTGTTAAACATACTTCTCAACCTCTAAGCATTAAAAATCATAGCACTTACCCTTCAAAAATCATAGCAAAGGGCCAGAATATGTAACACTCTTATTTTAAACAATAATATGTCTACAAATAGTGGGCCCCATAAAGTTAGTGATAAGGAATGTTTCAATCAACTTAGTTCAATGATTTAGTAGTTTGTGTGTCCAAAAATAGCTCTAACATTATTAAGAACATCAGTAACTCTATGCAGAGCAAGGGTAAATGTGAGTGTGAAAATCATAGCGCTATGCAAAATTCATAGCAGTTGAGATGTATGCTGTTAAAGAGGGGTTAACCTCAGCATTGTCCACTACTGACTGCCAGTTTTTTGATAAAGGGTTGCATAGGCCTGGCAGCTGGCTTGATGAATTGCCAGGGATGCCAAAAGGTACCCCTTTTATGTCATGCTGTCCACCTTTCTTGACTTCTTCTCAGGGGTGGGAGGATAAGGGAGTTTTGGCTTTCTCACAGGCAGCCTGCTGTACAATACCCTGGTGGTCTGGGTGACTAAAAAGAAACTCAGCACCAGAGCTTTCTAACTGATACTTCTTGTCACACTTTTTGTCAGTGGGTATGACTGTATTGGGAGCCTTTAGGATTTCTAAAGCATCCTTCTTAAAGAATTTGTAAATAGTCAAAATGAGCCTCTTTGAGAGTGTCAGTCCCATCAGCTCCATGTATTGTGCCTCTTCTTCATCCTGGATCTCTTCAGCTGTCTGGAGATCCAGGGTTTCTACCATTTCTTGACAAAAGAAAAATAAGAAGAGAAATCCTCTAAGACAGGGTTTCTCAAATGGTGAGGGCAGCCTCCTTGGGGAGGCCCCAACCTGTTCCAGGGGAGGCTCGAGCAAGTCTGAAAAAGTAGTGTGTTTGAATTTTGAGTTTCAGATATTTTGTGTGATAGGATGAGGCAAACTGAAAGAGGATAACAGGGCAATGTATGTATTTATTTACATATTGGTGACCAGGAAAGGTACACTGGACTAAGGCTTATTACAAGTGAACCCAGGGAAGGGTGGCAAGTGAATACAATTTCAAAGGTAACTGCAAAGCAGTCAAGCAATACAAAATGATCAATAGTACAAACAAATAGGAAACATGAACAAATAGTGAGAGGCAGCAATTGACAAATTAGGCTTGTGGAAGAACAGCCCAGTATAATAGCCCATATACAAGGCTTTGGCAGAGAGGTACTAGGAGCAGGAGCAGAAGAAAGCAAAAGGATCCTGAGGAATTGATTAAGAGCAGAGTAAGAGGGAAGAGGCGGAGGTGGGTAGGAAGGTTATTCCAGATAGAAGGTAAACAGAATGAGAAAGCAGTCTGACCATGAAGGTATTGCAACAAGGGGTAATAATAGTTTGAGAATCAAAATAGCAGAGCAAGTAGGTTGATGGGGGGGTCAATAAGCTGAATAAAGTGAGAACCAACTACTCAAAGGAGTTTCACTTTATTACTGATGAACTGTGCAAAGTATGTTATTTTTCTACGGGGAGGCCCAAGATTATTTCAATATTTGGGGGAGGCTCAAGATCTTTTCCACAGCTTGGGGGAGGCTCCCTATGACAAAGACTGAGAACTATTGCTCTAAGAGGTCTGGGAGGGGAGCCAAAATCCTGTTCTGGTTACACCTTAGGTTCAATTCCCTCTTCTTCCAGGTCATCCTCCTCATATGCCACTGTAGCAGTAGGCAAAAGAGGGTAAGCAACAGTTGCTTTTTCAGCAGTAGTAATCACAGGCTGCTGAGGAGGTAGTACACCCTGCAGAGCCTGGAGTAAGGCTAAAGCCTGTGTCAAATCAGCAGGAGAAGGAGCATTAATAGGCACCTGAGGGACCCCTTGAGGCATTTCAGCCGGGGTGTTAATGTGTTTGGTTTTCTTTAATTTCTTGGCAGGCACCGAGGAGTCAGCCAGTTGATTGCCTCTCTTACCAGAGCCCTCACCCGTATCAGGGGTGGATTTAGAGGCTCTAGAAGGAACTGCCACAGTTTTAGAGGGGGTGGACTGATTAGAGTCCATGAACCCCTCCCAAAGTTTCCTTTTAAGCCTCTCCCTGCATTTCTCTACTGTCTTAACAGGGAAAGACTTACAAATATCACAGTCATCACTGAAGTGCTGTTGCCCAAGGCAAATCATGCAAAGATCATGCTTGTCAGCCTTGGTAAACACCTCTGCACACCTCAAGCAATTCTTGAACCCAGGGGGTCCTGTTTTCTTTTTAGGCTTCTCTGACATCATAGAAAACAGAATCCAGTAACCAATCAAAAAATAGTCTAAATTTAAATATTTGAGGTTAGTTTCAATAGAGAAATGGTTGGTTCAGGTACCGATGCAGTGAAAAAGAATATAAATTCCAATCGGATCCGAAACAGAGAAACTGCTAAGAAAAATCAAAAAACCTCAGTTCAAAAGCAGATAAAGTTAAATAAAATTAAAGAATAAAGTAACCAGAACCCCCCAAAAAAGGATCTGATTATATAAAAAGAAAGATCGGTTGCCCCTCAGTTCAAACAAACTGCGAGGAACCGATAAACAAGTTTAAATTTAAAACTTATGAGGTATAAAACACTAAAGAACAATGACACTAGGCAGTAATGAAAAATAAAACAAAAATACTTACTTTTTTGCTGTATGCACTACAGGAATCTGTCCTGATTGAGAGAGATCTTCAGGGCATCTAAACTTTGCAGCAGAGAAAAGAAATCTGAGGTAGAATGTAGGTAGTTGACACTGGGCAGTTTGAAAATAGATGCACAAGCTAAACATTCCATGATTAGCATAGCATTCTATTCTCTCTGGGGCAGTACTGATTTAAAGGAGCACTGCAAGTGTAATAATATTAGTGGATTCCTGGGGTTAGAAGCAGCAGATGAGAGAAGAGATGCAGCAACAGAAGCAGCGATGGCTGGATGCCTTGCAAACTATCAAAGGCAGAGGATCTGGCACAGATCTAGACTAGCAACAAAACATAAGCAACTTAAAAGCCATTAAACTTACAAAGTTGTGTCCCTCAGATGATATTGAGGCATACCTGACAACTTTTGAAAGAGTTGCCACAGCCTGCCAATGGTCAAAGCAGCAATGGACAATCAGACCGGTACCTTACCTGACAGGGAAAGCCCAACTTGCCTACAACAATATGGACACTGCACAGTCAGAAAACTATGACCTGGTGAAAAGTGGAATCCTGAAAAGGTATGACATCTCAGAAGAGACCTACAGGCAGAGATTTCTATTTCTGAAGTACAACTCAGTCAACAATCCTCGAGAAACCTTCACCCAACTCAGAGAACTCCTGATAAAATGGCTCCAACTAGAGGGCAAAACAGTCCCACAGATCATCAACACATTTGCCATGGAGCAGTTCATCAACATCCTGCCTACAGATGTGCAGCTTTGGGTAAAAGAAGAACATCAACCAGAAAGTGGGGAAAAGGCAATTTCTTTGGTGAAAGACTACCAAATAACCAGACAGATGCCACAGCAGCGAGATAACAGCCACGCACCAGGAAGACACTCTTTTTCCCATTTAAACTCCAAATCTGATAAGAACTCTGCTGGGGGTAACAAATCTGTGCCCAAAGATGTTATTTACTATAACTGTAATAAGCCAGGTCATATTGCAAGAAATTGCCATAGGAAAAGTGGCACTGGAGCAGACTTTTCCTTGGCAAATTGGGGCAAGTACTTAACAGCTATGAAGGTGGGGGGGATAAGACTGTAAAGAGACTCACTTATTTAGAAAGCAGACAGACTCTAGTGCATGTTGAAGTGCTGGGAAAACACTGTACAAAAGGACCAGGTACTGGTGTCATCTGCATCCACAGGGACACTCGCTACTATCCCACTATCCAAGTGACTGACCACTAAGGGTGTGTCACACCAAAGGAAAGTGGGGGTAGTACCCAAGGTACCTGTACCCGTAATTATTGGAAATGACTGTCCAGGATTTACTGAGTTGACCTCAAAGGAACTGAACCCTGCACTTTCAGCAGGAGTGGTGAAAAGAGCTCAGGCAAAGACAATTTCAAACAGTGGGGACACTTTTCATTTCGTTGATTTTGATTCGGACTTGTTTGAGCACAACTCCAAGATCTGGAAATCCAGGAAAGAAAGATGATGCCTGAAGAAACTGTGGCAACAAATGACTGATGGACATAAGGGGTTAACATATGAAAATGCTGAAACTAAACTGATCACTGATTGTGATTTCCTTTCAGAACAAGCTAACAATGTTTCTCTCCAGGGTTATTTTAAGCAGCTGGTGGTAAAAACAAAACAGGGTGAACCTATGTTTAAAAAATGTAATGGGTTCCTGTACAGAGTTTGGGTTAAACCTCAGACACAGGACCAGATAGAACAATTGGTTATACCACAAAAGTACAGAACAGAGTTGTTACAGATAGCACATGATAGTCCTATGGCTGGTCACTCAGGGAGGGATTGCACCCTTGCCAGATTGCTGTTTAGATTTTACTGGCCTGGAATTCATGAAGATGTTGATACCTGTTGTAATTCCTGTGCTAAGTGTCAGAAAGTAGCCCAGTCACTAGAAAAGACAAGGTGCCCCGGTGTCCCTACCCTTGATAGATGTGCCTTTTGAGAGAATTGCAATGGATGTGGTTGGTCATTTAGCCAAAATTAATAGGGTAATAGATTTATCCTGGTGGTATGCAACTATGCTACTCGATACCCAGAAGCAGTTCCAACATGTACTGTCACAGCTTTAAAAGTGGCAAAAGAGCTTGCAAAAATTTTCAGCAGAGTGGGCATACCTAAAGAAATTATTACTGATCAGTGTAGTAATTTTGTTGCTGCATTACGTAAAGAGCTGTACACAGACTACTAGGTATCACTGCCTTATGAAACTCCCCCTGTCACCCTCAGACAGACGGTCTTGTTGAGCATTTTAACCAAACCCTAAAATGCATGTTAAAAAGGTTTGTAAAAGGGGAAGGGAAAGATTGGGACCAATACTTGCCTTACCTACCTTTTGCTTAAAGAGAAATGTCACAGGCATCAACAAGGTTTTCACCATTTGAAATGCTGTATGGTAAGCAGCCAAGAGGGCCACTGGATGTGATAAAAGAAATGTGGGAAGATAACCCCATTCAGAAACAATCTATAACATCTTATATATCTGCCCTAAGAAAGAAGCTGGCAAAATATGATGAAATTGCCCATAGTAATCAGAAAGAGGCCCAAAACCAGCAGAAGGTATATTATGACCATGGAGTAAAAGAAAAAGCTTTTTAACCAGGTGAAAAGGTTTTGCTACTGCTACCCACAACAGAAAATGAACTGTTAATGAAGTGGCAAGGGCCTTATAGAGTGCTTAGACGTACTGGCACCATTAACTACGAGACTGAGACCCCTGACAGGAAAAATCCTATTAAGATATACCATGCTAACCTCCTCAAGAAATGGGATGAAAAAATGCCAAAAGCTGCTTTGCTAGTTTTACCAGAAACTGATAAAGAAGATATTGATGTAGCTTACGATAGACTGAAACAAACTGTAACTGCTGATGCTGTAAAGGTGAATGCTTCCTTAACCTCAGAACAAACTGCAGAAATTTGTAACTTGCTTCAGGCATTTAACAGTACTTTTACCACAGTACCAGGCCGAGTAAAAGGAGTTGAGCATGTAATAGTGCCAAGGAATTCACACCCTATTAGGCAAAAGACATACAAGTTACAAGAGCGGTTAAGTGCAGACATGGTTAAGGAAATACACAAAATGAAAGAATTGGGTATCATAGAAAGGTTGAGGAGTGCTTGGTCATCTCCAGTGGTGATTGTAAACAAAAAAGAAGGGAGTGCAAAGTATATTAGTACCCTCGATCTCACCAACAGTTACTGACAAATCCCTTTATCTAAAGAATCTAGAGACAAAACTGCATTTGCCACTCCTTTTGGATTCTATCAGTTCACCACCATGCCATTTGGTTTACATGGTGTGCCACCTACATTCCAGCTGTACCTGGATGTAATTTTATCACTTCACACTGGTTATTGTGCTATGTATCTGGATGATATCGTGGTGTACAGTCTAGACTGGAAAAGCCACCTGGAACACCTATGAACAGTTATCCAAGCTGTCAAAAATGCAGGTCTGACTATTAATCCTACCAAATGTGCATTGGGCATGCAGGAAACCAGATATTTGGGCTATGTGTTGGGAAATGGAGAAATTAAGCCAGAAATTTCTAAAATAGAAGCTATAGCTAACAGCCCTGTCCCTAAAACAAAGAAACACGTCAGGTCATTTTTAGGGTTGGCTGGTTATTATCGGGGATTTGTTCCCAACTTTGCTGAGTTAGCTACTTCCCTCACTGAACTCATGAAAAAACGGTACCAAAATAATGTGAAATGGACCCCAGAGTGTGATGAAGCTTTTCAAGACATTAAGGCTGCAGTATATGTTCAGTCCCTGTTTCAAGAAGCCCAGACTTTGAGAAACCATTTTTGTTACAAAAAGATGCATCAGAGGTAGGCCTAGGTGCAGTCCTGAGTCAAAATATAGATGGGATGGAACATCCTATTCTGTACATAAGTAGGAAGTTGCATGACAGAGAGAAAAAGTACTCCACCATTGAAAAGGAATGTTTAGCAGCAAAGTGGGCCATGGAGTCCCTTAAGTTTTATTTGCTAGGGGGCTGCCTTTGTACTAATAACAGATCACAATCCTCTCTGTTGGCTTAACCAAATGAAAGATAAAAATTCCAGAATCACAAGGTGGTACCTGGCACTACAGCCATTTAAATTCAAGGTGATATACAAATCTGGTAAAGAGAATAGCAATGCTGATGTTCTGTCAAGATATGGATCAGGAATTAAGGCTTCTGAAGGTTGAAAACAAATGTATGAGTTTAAACTTTACTGCTTACTGTACTGTTATAGAAAAAAAGGATACTACACATGTGCCTAATTTCTGAATGTTAGAAGCCAATATTAGTAGAGAATTAATAGAAAGTTTTAGAAACCTGTTTATTAAAACAGATTCCCTCTTAAGGAGAGGGTGTATGTGACAGGGTTGAATAGGACCCTGTCTCAGTTGTTATGGAGAGTTTGAATGCATGGATCTGTTCTTTCCTTTCCTGCCTCTTGTCTGTCTGATTGCGCAACCACTTTTTTCAGTGAGACCTAGGATTTGATCACCCTGACAGTCTCACAGTTCTTTGCCTCTCGCTGTCTCTCAGTCTTCCCTTGCTGTTTCTGTCTTTTCCTCCCTTTCATATCTGCTGGTATAAAAATATATGCAAATCATTAGGTGGAAATGTAACTGATACTGGGATCCCTTTGTTTAGAAATTATATAGTGTTACTGTTGAAATGTATGTAGTTATACTGTTGATATGATTGCAAAGCTATTTGGAACTCAAGGGGTTAACCTGAAATGCAATTTTTTAAGCCTTTTGCAGAAACTGTGGAGAAGGAGCCTCAGTTCTGCGGCATTGTGTTCAGGTTGCACCTGCCTGAAATATACAAGAACATTTTAGAAAAAACAGGATGCTTGTTAAGCGGGGGGTTTCCAGGGACTTACAAAAACAAAGCTGCAATTTCTTGCAAGGGAGATACAGAGATTGAAGAAAACCTCAGATGAATCTCCTCTGTTTAATCTGCCTTTGTAAATAGTTATACGGAACAAGTTTATTTTTTATTTATTTTTTATCATGTAATACTTTTTCGCCTGCTGTAGCACACTCCGGCTTGGGGCATCCAGCCACAGGCTCCGCCTGACCAGAGAACTGAGTAGCTCAAACTGCACCCAGGAGGATCTGGGACAGCTGTCTTGCCATCCCACTGGAGGGCTCCCCCTCTGCCTCAGCCAGCCAGGACAGCCCCGGACCCTCCCCATCAGAACTCCGCCAAAGTCCTCCAAGCAGCTAGGAGTGTGGCCACCAAGCTTGGAACACAGACGTGCAATGCGTCCGGGCACAACATGCCGACGTCTGCTGCATTCCCCCTCCAGTATCACCAGCACTAGTAGTGCCCCTGAGCTTCCCAGGGCTGCTACAGCATGGTGAGATTCCCCAACCCACCCCAGGACCAGGACAGCAGTCTGCAGGTGCTCAGTTCAAGTCCTCCCCTGCAAACCACCGATGGCCCGGGCTCATTCCCGAACCTGGGTCACCGGCGTGGCACGAGGTGTGGCGTCCAGTGCCTCAACCCTCAGTGCCACATGGCTGGCCCTGAGCAAGTTTATTTTTTTATGTTACTGCTAGTACTAATAAACATTTTTTTGCGAATTCTACAACTGCTTCTGTTTTTTCCTTTGCTTTCTGGCCTGTACCTCAATGACAGTCAACACAGTAATTGTGGGTACAGCCCCTTCAGAGATGGACTGCAAACAGAGTCCAGCAAAAATAGTAGAATTACCCTTTTAAATAAAACAAACAGTCACTGATTCTATAAAAATAGAAGCTTTACTAAAATACTACAAGTGTTTACAATAGGATTTATGTAGAGTCAGACAAAAGGATTACAGTTTACTAGAAATTAAAATAAATGAAAGTTATGCAAGACAGGTTGCAAAGAGAAGAATCTGAGTTATTCTCATTTTAACCCTATGTCTTTACCTGTTGCTGTTTGAAGAAAACACTATTCCCTAAGCTGTCTTTCTTATCAAACTTCTACCTACAGGGCTCTGTCATTTTCAGATGTTCCAAGACCAAGAGGACATGCTTACTTTCAGCACCACAACATATTTTTCACTTCCTATGGGAAGGGGTTTCACTCACTTTGATTGACAGTTCCATGTTGTTCCAGCCCTCTTTGAGAGAGGGTGTGTGTATATATGTCCACCCACCCTTCAGCTCCTCCTTGCTAACATTATGACTTGCACCTGGGTCCTTTGTCCAATATGGGAACATCCCCAGAAAGGACTCCCCTCTGGGGATATTGCTTCATTGCCTCCTCCCTAGCCTTCCTGTTAGTTTTCCCATGAGAACCATCAGTCCCTCCACCCTGTCTGACATAAGCTGTCATATACTACTTAATCATGTGATCTGGTAGCCATCTTGTACATGAAGTAGATGCATATTCAGAAAAGAATAAATGCATCAAAAGAATATATGGTTCTGGACCCCTTTCCCATCATAGCAACCTTAAAATCAACAAAAATGCAATTATGGCTGTGTACTAATCATATGCTCATGAGATAAAATGTAAAATACCAGTGAAATATTTATTGGGGGATATTTACAAGGGATAGGAAAATAACAATGTAAAACTTTTTTTCAGCTCCCATGAACTTTAAAGTACTGAGGCTGGAGTTAGGTGCCTAGTTGGGTTTGGCCTATTAAACACACTTTTAATACCAGTAGTAACTCAGTAGTACCAACCCCCGCCAGTTAATGCAACACAGTTACTGCTATGGCTGTAAGACATTTGTCGTTACCAGCCCTCCTATACTGGGGGCAATACCAACTTCCAACCGGTACTGTTTAAAACCCTTTTTAACTGTTAGGCTGCCAGACGATTTGGAATGCATAGGTTTTGTATAGACACTGGTGGCACAGCAAGGGTTAAATGAATTGGAAGCTCCCTATGCTTTACTGGGTACCCAGCCAATGAAATGGTGCAGGCCCAATGAAGTTATAGCTAGTTGGTGGTGCACTATATGAAAGCAGTAAGACACATTGTGGTATGGATCGTTGCCTGATAACAGCACACCCCAGGTGTGTAGTGAGGCAGAAGGCACTTGCACAGAGTGCCTTCACCACCTGGGAAGTGCTCTTATCAGGCAACAACCCACATACCCCATATGTCTTATTGCTCTTATAAAATGGGTCCCACAAGTAAATATTTTAAAAAAAGTTGAAAAAGAATAAAAAGATGTTCAGAAAATGTAAAATGGGTTTTTATTTGTAGTTAAAGAATAATAGTTCACCTATTAAAGTACTTATATATAGGTATATAGGTGTATTGCAGTGCAGAATTGTTAGGTTTCCAGTAGAGGGTGCCTGGATGTAAATTCCATAAACTGTAGCCACTGCTGTATGGTTGCTTTGTATCCATGAACTGTCCCCCCTCTCACTGTAGTGTCCCCTAGTTGCAAATGCATTACCATTTTTCCCCAGTGAAACAGCTCTGTATTTGAGTACACTGTGGAGCAAATGGATGCATTACAAGTGTCATGGTTATAGTGGTCCTTTTAGGCTTTCTGATTCATTAAAAAAAGCTATATCTATACGTCTACATCTATATATATATATTTATGCAATAGGTGTGGATATAAACAGAGTGTGATAAATATTTGTTTGTAACATGGCATAAATTAAGGGACTGAAATGTGCCATTTCTATAGGGCTAAATGTAACATGTGGTACAGTAGCAACCATGGTCTAATACTACAGTAGACCATGGTAGTGATCGGGGTGCGCTCAAAAACAGTTAGACCACGGCGTAGATGCTGCTCATGCTATACAGCATTGGTGACGAGCCAGCTGAACAAGCTTGTAGAAGACAGGCAAAACGGTGCTTCCAACAGTAGCCAGTGCCGAAACACCTATGTAGTGATGCAGTCGATACACACTGCACAGTGTGAAAGTGAAAAGGTTGGACGAGGGTCTCAATACTGTTGTTGCTGGACATCGTAAGCAACTGTGTGGCCCGAACAGGTATCCAGTGAGCCACACAACAGCTTGCACAGTGGCAAAGTCAGCACAACATAAAATAAGTAGTGTAATACAAAGACAGGTGCAGTGGGTGGTATGCAGGAAAACCGGTCAGTGGCACAGAAATGTCTCCTTACCCATAGGTGTGTTAGTTGCTCAACAGCAAGAAGCAGAACATGAGGAGCGTCTCATGGTAAGAGACGCTGATGTGCATAGAAATGAGATTGTAGCCCAACTGGTAGCGTAGAGTAAATGTAGCAATGCAAATCACCAGACATAACCACAGTACAACAGGAATCCCCACAGAAAAAGCACACAGTGGACGTGACATTGTGAAAGAGAAGGCATAGGGTAAAAAAGTAACAGCACTCAGCAGTATGTATAGTAGTGCTGGATATTTTAGCCACTTCAGTCCGAATGTCACAAAAACCACATAAGTATATGAATGAATGTAAGATGTGCAACGTGCACATGCATGTTTGAAAGTGAATAGAACCGTATAGACAGATTACTGACAGATGTTCTCACTGCAATGTAGAAGTCATAGTCATGAGTTTTACTAATAATACATATGAACTTCCTAAATTCCATGCCAAGTTACAAGCGGATTAAGCCACTCGAAAGGATGGGTCTACAGTGGAATTAATCCATGGTTGGTTGGTTGGACCCACTCGGCCTTCAGCTTCGTGGCTCAACCTCCCCAACCATAGATTAATTCACAGTAGACCCATCGCTCTATATTAATCCTGCTATCTGAGTCACTGTAGGTACAGCTTTATTTATACACACAGTTACTCATTTATAATAACTGGCCAGCAATTTCTCTCAATGTACTGACCAGGTTGATATTTTCCATAACAACCGGCTGGTTGTTATGACATTCATGAGTCATGCCAGTCAAACTATGCAACTGCCTCATTGGCCAATGTTCTGTATGTGGGCGGGGCCAAACAGTCTCACAAACTGCTGGAGAAAAATTGCTGGTCTGTTATTATAAAAAATAAAAGATGGGGAGGGTGTTTCATATGAGAATTTAATGCACACCCTCATTGTGGGATGCTTTGATAAACCCCTCAAGCTTCGCCCTCAGGGTTTATGTAGCATCCCACAACTCGGGTGTGCATTAACTTCTCATAGCAAACCCTTCCCCATCCATTATTCTCTATATACACACAGTTACTATGTCATAAATCTCTTTGGAATTCATTTAGTATGTTCAGCCTCATAAGCAGTACTAACCATATTCAAATGGGAATAACTTTAAAAAGAAAAAAGATAGCATGGTACTGTGAGCAGAAAAATTGTTCAGCACAAAATTATCTACAAAATGAATGGTGTTTCATTTATAGATACCTTATAGATTGTTTATAATTAGCAATAAAATAAAGAAGAACATTTAATTTTTTGTTCACTTTTTTGACAAACAAATGTGAATAGCTTTAAAACAAAAAATTATAGCATGGCACTGTGAGCACAAAAAATGTTCAGCACAAAAATAGCTACAAAATGAGTGGTGTTTCATTTCTAGATTCCTTTTAGGTTTTTTTTTATAATTATCAAAAAACAGCATAAAATTCGATTTTCTTTTCCCTCTTTTGACAAACAAATGTGAATAACTTTAAAATGAAAAAAAGTAGCATGGTACTGTGAGCATGACATTTGTTCAGCATGAGGTTTTTTCTACAAAATGAGTGGTGTTTCATTTAATAGCAACCACTATGCTAGGTGGACATACTCTAGGAAAGTCAACCAAATCTCCCAGAAATTATTATTTAAAAAAAAAGATAAACAGTCAAAACCAAATGTTCCTGCACTGATAGAAAACATCCCTATTGCATAAATGAAATATACAATGGTGAGCTTTCAGATAAATGATTTATCTACACTAGTGCTGTTTGACCTCGGGTAACCTCATGAGTGGCATAATATATATGTGTGCAATAGGTGTGGGTAGATAACCAGTGGAATAAATCCATTTATTCTCACTGGTGTTGGATAAACGGTGGTTCTAATATTTATCCAACACCCTAACCTCAATCAACCACCATTTATCCAACACCCTGCCATCAATCAAACCTCTCCTGCCGGCACTTCAACACTTTTATTTTCATTTTCCCAATCTCAAACTGCCTGCTTACAATGCAGAGACCAGATGGATGAACAACTGTTTGTGAATGTATACACAGACACAAAAGAAAATACCTAATGTAAATGCTTTAATCTCAGCTTTACGTATTGTGAGCCCAACATCAAACTCTTCCCTGCTGCAGACTGTCTTTCCCACCCTGCTGCCTGGCTGCTCACCCGTTTGCTCGAACGCATTCCTGGTGTTACCCACTCTTTTCTCCAGTTGGCAAAACAATGGCTTTAAAAAAAAAAAAAATCTGTCCATCCCAGCCAAGAAGAACTCACAAACAGGCACCAGCCTCACTAACACAATGATGCAGTGCAATCCATAATGCAACCGCACTGCTTACCTCCGACACAGACTGCCATCTGCAGTCTCCTCATCACCTTCGCCACACAATCTGTCAGCTTGCTTCCCTACTCTGCAGGGATTGAAGGCAGGAACAACCAGATACAGAACCGTCAATGAGAAAAATGATTTAAATATAAAAACAAAACAAGGGAAAAAAAGAAAAGTGCACTGCAGCATGAATTGCAAACACCATTTTTCCAGAAGTCTCCGGCCCTCCCACACACCAACAACCAATAGAAACAACGGTAGCAATATTGTATCGTCCCCTACATAACAACTGTGCTACTGGCCTAAGAAACCAGTCGAACCTCAAACACGATGACAATAAGATTCCCACTGAATATATATATAGAGAGATAGAGATAGAGACAGATACATACATACATACATATACATATATATATATATATATATATATATATATATATATATATAAGCAACTAAAATGGTACAAAAACAAAGTGAAAATCAAATGGTAAAACTAACTTCCTATTGCATAAATCGAATATGTGATTGATTGATGTTTGAATACACGATTTATTTGAACTTGCAGTGAGTGACCTCGGGACCTCACTTTTGGCTCCACCACTTGTGAAGTCATTCGAGGTCACTCACTGCTCATTCAAATAAATTGAGTATTCAACGTCAACCCATCACATTTATATATATGATATGTGGTGGGTATGTGATGGGTATATATTTATATCTATGGAATGTCACAAATGCACACCACATGTCAGGCCCTCTGCTCCCACAGTGCCAAACCTCAAAGTGCAATATGTGAACAGGAGGCAAACAGGGTAACCCTCCTGTCTGTTTTGGGTCTGAATCATCTACTAGCCTCGAAACCTGGAGTCAGATATGAATCTTTTTTCCGCTAGCACACCCAGTTAACAGGCTTAGATATGTACCCTCTTTGGGGAATGCAGTACAATACTTCACCCAGTGAGCACCTAGCCAGGTTCACAAGTCTACCCTTGTGACTCAGTTTGAGACCTAGGTATATTCTTACTGTAGCAAGATTAGTAACACTCTTTTAAGCTCTTAACCAGTTGTCAGGATTATTAACACTTTTCCAACATTCACATGCAAAAGAAACTGAGAAGGTACAGGCAGAATCTCAAGGAAAATAGTGTTTACTAAAAATTGAAAATAGATAAAATACAAAACACAGAACATATAAAAAAGTACTTACAGTCTGAAAATAAATTGGCATTTTACAGAAAAAAAAAACACCTGATTACTTAAAGTTCTAGCTTAGCTAAGTTCCAGTTGGGTGTTACCTACAGAAGTGCCTTTTTGGAGTTCAGAGATTGAAGTGTCTCCCTCCTTTAAGAGGCCAGAAAAAGAATTGCCTTCATCCCCTCAGATGCTTGGCAAATTGAAAGTCAATCTCTCCACCTCCTTGTGATGTCACAGCACACGTGAGGTCACTGTTAGCCCCATGATAAATCTGTAATCTGAGTAGGAATATCCAAAAAGATGTTATTTTACTGCTGGCTGGAAATGAGCAGTTAGCAATTTTTAAAATATGACAGTATCTTTGATCAAAGCATTTCCTTTGATCCATCTCTCTCTCTCCCTCTATCAGCTTCCTGGCTCACAAAATGATTTCAGGATTTATAAGTTGACAGGAATCTATTAAATGTCCTGGTTCTTCATGGGTGATAAAATGCATGCCTTGTCCCCAGCAGATCAAAGTAGGAATATTTTACAATGTGTTATCACCTGGCATTTGGAAGGAAGCCCTATGTGTTAAAACAGAGCAGGAAAACAGCCATCTGCTACAATAGGGCTGTGCTGAGGTCAAAGGTCAAGCCTTCTTACACTTGCTGACTATCCCCTAAGCAGGCATTCACATCACATTTTTATATCACAAATATTATACAACATAATTATTAGAGGGCTATTGTGTCACGTGGACAGCTGGTTCTCATTTCAATATGATATTTTTTCTGCAATATAAAATATGTAAGGGGGTGTCTGTCAGGAGAAACTACTGTCTTGCTGAAATTGACAATCAACCCCCCCCCCGGGATAAGTTCAAAGGACAGGACATAGGTTAAACTACAGATATCTGAGGTGCAATTACCTTGTCAATTTGCTTTGAAGCCAGGAACTAAAATATCAATTTATGACATCCTCAGGGAAATCGTTTGATTTGCACTAGGTGTCATTATGAAAAGGGGCATATGCATGTGTTTTGGGAGTCTTCCAAGAAAGCCAGCCAATTACATCAAAGAGACTTTTATGTCTGTGTGAAGCAGGTCCCAGACTAAATTGGGAAATCTAATATGCATTTGTTTGGGGTACTGTAAAAGGAAACCAGTGAATTACTTCAAACAGACTTTGATGTCTGTGTGAAGCAGATCAGACTGGTTTGGGGGAAGTCACATGAAGAGAGGAGATTCACTGATGTCACCTTTTTTTTTTAATATCTTATTAGGACATCCTGTGTTATAAAATATAAATTTTAATACACCAAGGCGGAGTTAGGTGACTTCAGAGAGAAGGCCAGCTCAAGACTGCTGCTAAGTAACGAGCAGACCTTAGACACATAGATATTCATTTCTGACTGAGAAAGAGGAACATCAACACACTGAAAGATTAAGAAAGTAAGGCTACATTAGACAAGTCTGAGTGTATGGGTTGTAGGAATTTGCACTTTTAAACCTGTTTTGTTTTTAAGATTGTAAGTGTTTGGGATATCTTGTTCTGTATTTACTGTTTTCCTATTTTTTTACCTATTTTAAAGTAAAGATATATATTTTAAAAACAGAAACTGCCTGGTGTGCCTTGAAACTTCTTTTTATATAAGAGAAGCTTAGATGGTTACAGTTGACACTGTGCATGAGCTTATTGTGGTACCAAACTAGGAAACAGGTAAGAGTTCTTTGGGTCTTGCATAGAGTTCTAAGGGTTCATTTTGTACTACCTGGTTAGGTGCCCGTAGGCAAAGATATCTGGCCCCCCAAAGGCAGAATTATCAGAGCTTGACAACTGGGTACACTAACAAGAGGTTATCAGTTTGAATCCCTCCAGAACTTGGGACAAAAGGTGACTCGAACCCACAAAAACAGACAAGAGGGTTACCTTGTTCTGTTAACTGTTCACAATATTACACTCAGAAGTTGGCACTTTGGGAGTAGAGGGCTGACCTGCTGAGTGGGGTTGTGACAGATTGGTTGGCAAGAAAGTTTGGTGGTATAAGATTTATTGTTCAGTGTGTCAACTTGAGACTGTTCAGCTCACTTGGAAAAAAGAAAGGACGTGTTTTATTTAAAAAGGAAACAGAACTATATCCCTTGGCTTAGTCAAGTTCCTACCCATTTTATTTTTTTTTTTAAAGTGCCTGTCAGAGTAGCAGTAGTCAGGGAAGAAGATGGCTTCTGACTATAGCAGGCACACTGTAGATTATTTAAAGCAGTTGTGCGGGGACAGAGGAGTCCCATTCGAGGTGACAGCCAAAAAGCAGAACCTTGATGCCCTGATGGTAGCAGATGCCCAGAGCAGCGAGTCACCGACTGTGACTGGAAAGGACCAAACTTTAAGTGTGGCAGGGCTAGCAGCCAGTGCTGTGTCCAGATCCGGTGAGGATGACAGTAGGGCCACTGTCAGTGAAGGGCCATAGCAGCATGGGAAGGTCACCAGTATCCTGAATCCAGAAGTACTCAGGCTGCAAATTGAGTTGCGCAGGATAGAGCTGGAGTTCCAGGAGAAGAGGGAGTGAGAGAAGCGAGAGGCAGACCATGAGGCAGAGTGAGAACACTGAGAGGCAGAGCAGGAACAGCGGGAGGCAGACAGTGAGAAGCGTGAGTGCCAGCGAGCTGCAGAGGAGAAGAGAGAGGAGCACCACAGGCAACATGAACTGGAGAAGCTACTACTCCAACCAGCAGCACCAGAGCATGTAAGTGGCTTGGGTTTAACTGGGACTGCAGGACTGGGGTACAAATTGAACTCCAAATTAATAGCCAAATTTAAAGAGGGGAGGATATGGATGCCTTTTTAAATGATTTTGAAAAATTTTATATTCAGGCTAAAATTCTTAAGAGTCATGGAGCTTCCAGTTATCCCCACTACTTACTGGGAAAGCTTGGGATGCATTGGGTCAAATGGACAATGAGGACAGTAATGATTAGAGGAAGCTAAAAGCTGCACTGTTAAAAAGGTTTTAATTAACTGCTGAATCATACAGAGCTAAATTCTGTAAACTCAGGAGAAGCCCCGACATGAGCTACAAGGAGCTAGCCATGAAACAACATCAGTTTTTAAAACATTGGTGGGAAGGAATTGAGGCATACTCTGTTGATAAAATTGAAAATGTGATTTTATTAGAACAGTTTTATTGGGCATGCCCAGCAGAGCTAAAAACGTGGCTAGAGGATCGAGATCCAAAAACAGTGCAAGAGGCTGCTGAACTCTCGGACCGCTATGCCAAGAGCAGACCTGCTCTGAGAGTGAATGGGCCGGGCATGGCAGCACAGAAAGGGAAAAGCGCACCTTCAGGACAGAAAAACCTTCACTGCCTCCACCGAAACCAGTTAGCCCCAGGTTTCAGAGAAAAGATTTCTCTGAGAGAAGAAATGAATGCTGGTTGTGTAAAGAAACTGGGCATATTGCCAGACAGTATCCCAAAAAGGCAAGCAATAATACACAACTGGGTGCTATAAAAGAAGTGGGTTGTTTGTGTGTCCCTGGAAGAATACCAGTGAACATGAGGGAACACATGCACCCAGTCATGGTGAATGGTGTACAGACGCAGGGGTTAAGGGACACAGGGGCATCCCTGACCTTGGTAAAGGGGGATCTGGTACAGCCTGGTAAGCTTATACCCAATAAATATGTCACTGTACAGGACTTTGTGGGCAGGGAGAAAACATTGCCCCTTGCTAGTGTTCTCCTAGACTGGGGTGAAACAGGGGGAACTGTGCAACAGGTGGCTGTAGCCAAGCATTAACAGTGGATGTGATCCTGGGTAACAATCTCCAGCAGGGGACGGTATGTGCAGTTACCCGTAGTCAAGTGGCAAGGGGAAATTGTAGTTCCCTGAACCCCACAGAAACCATTGTGGAAACCACTGAGAGGCTGGTTCCCCAGCCTGTGTCTCCAGATGGGGAGACTGATAAAAAGGTGGTAGAAATTTCCCTGGTAGCAAGTAACCACACAGCTACAGAGGGTTACTCTGAAGAGGGAGGGGTGACCCCTTGTCAGAGGGTTGGGATTGACAGTGATCCTGAGTGCCCCAACACTAGTGCTATGGACCCTAGTTTAGTGACTGAAAGGAACCTGTTGCGTTTCTATACGCGTTTGCATCTCCGTTTGCGCTTGTGTTTCTTTTAATGTCTGCTTTACCATTTATGTTTGCATCACCAGGTGCATAATCGTTAGTAATGGCTACTGCAATGCAAACACAAGCACTATGTCAAGACATGATGTGGTGGGAGCATGGGGCCTGAAGGGCCCGCGCTCCCACCACTGCATTCCATTCACTATTTATAGTCCTCATTCTCAAAAAGAAGGGAAATTCATGGCAAAAAACTCCATTTAATGCATCAGTTAGGGTTGTTCCACAGTGACAAAAGCGAGGAAATTCAGTGTTAGGATTGAAAACCCCCTTGCACCCCCCCAGACCGACCTCCCAGCCAGCATTGGGGTGTGCGTTGGGGTCATCAGTCATAACTCTCACCCCAGTCTACTATACCTCAACTTGTTTACACATGTGATGGGGTGATAGTTAGGGCCAGTACCCAATGCACACACGATGCTGGTGAGAAGTCGAGGCTGAAGTGGAGTGAGCTATCCGAACACTGAATTTCACTGACTAGCGTGGAACAACAACTCTGCAATTTTGCCATGAATATATATATATATACACACACACACATATATATATATGCACATATACACACACATATACATATACATATACATACACACACACACACACACACATATATATATATATATATATATATATATATATTATACACACATATATACACACACACCACAGGGTGAGAGCTTTCTCAGTAGGATATCCTGTGTTATTTCCACTGCAGTGAGGATACATACATACATAATATTATATATATATATATATATATATATATATATATATATATATATAGGGGATATGACATGGCCTGGCTGAAGATATCATATTTATCTTCACGAGAGGCCAATGATATCGTGATAACTCACTGCGTGGCTTATCATGATGCCGGCATTGGCCTCGAGTGAAGATAAGATATCTTCAATCAGCCAAAGTCATGTTCTGTTTATACTATGTATGTTTTGGGCTGCATTCAACAAAAGCTCCAAATGTGCACTTCATACATTCCCCACATAGAGGTGTTGGCTGTTTCAACACAAATCTGCAGTATCTCTACCAGCAAAACAGATGCCATATGTTGTTTAAAAAAAATATGAAGTTGATCCTGGTGCTTTAAAATTATTATACAAAAACTTGTCTGGCTTCTGGCTGACCTAGCCTTAGCCACCCCAACACAACTCTCATGTCTCCTCCTCAAAACAGCAGATTACATATGTTGTTAAAAAATATCCACTTGCCACTCTAAAGTTATTGAATAATACCTATCTGGTTGATCCTGCCTGCATCTTTAAATAAATAGATGTTTAAAAACATACATTATCTGGTTGATCCTGCGACTTTGTTTTATCCATGTGGAACTCTGATGCAGCATGACGAATACTATGATCTCAAATATGGCGTGAGTGAGTGCTAGCGAATTCAAATGTGAGACACAGTCAGAAATTTCTAATTATGGGCTGTGCTGTAAACCGTAGAAAAGTGTGACCCTTTCTTAATGCTGCCTGTATTTTCTGATAAGAAGCTGCGACAGTACTGAGAGAAGAGTGGCCAGTCGGCAGCTTCACAACGCAGGCGGACGTTTGATCATGTGTTGCTATGGCAGCAGGCGCTCGTGCTCGGTTCGGTGGTGTTGTGAAGCTGTCGACCGCTCACTCTTCTCTCAGTACTGTCGAGCTTCATCGTGAAACAGGCAGCATTAAGAAAGGGAAACTTTTCTACGGTTTACAGCACAGGCTCCATAATTAGAAATTTCTGTGTCTCACGTTTGAATCTTGCTAGCGCTCACTCACGCTACATTTGAGATCATAGTATTCGGTCATGCTGCATCAGAGTTGCACATGGATAAAAGAAAGTCGCAGGATCAACCAGATATGTTTTAAAAATAATTTGGTTAAAGATGTAGGCAAGATCAAGCAGATCCGAGAGACGTGTGTGTTTTTTTGGGGGGGCTTTCATCTACAGGGACACAGTGAAGAGAGACAGCTGGACGATGAAAAGTGAAAAACTTTCACTTTCATTATGACGTACAGGAACGTGGAGATAAATGTATGATGTATAGGAACATGAAGATAACAATGTTATCTTCACTGGCCATCTCAGATATCATTTTTTATACTCTTATTTATCCCAAAACATACATTGTATAAATAAATATATATATATATATATACACATACACACATATATACATACACACACACACACATATACATATATACATACATACATACATACACACACATACATACACCATGCCACTATAGTTAGGGTTGAGTACCCCATTTAAGGTTAAAGTCTTAAATTGTGCAGGTTAGTAACTTTGCCACCATGGGATGGATTTGCCTAAAATTTGGCAGGCATGGAGCAGTACCATAGATCTCTGGATCTGCCAAGTTTTGTAATGGTCAGATATTCGGTTGCAGAGCTACATAGTGCTGTAGAATGTGGTAATTATGTTTTTTTGCGCATTCTTTGCACATGCCTACAGGTTACACAGTTTGCACAACTGGTCCAAAACCTTCAGGGAACATGCAGCCGCAGTCCCCATTGTGCCTTTCAAAGATTTCGTGAAAAAATATTAAACGGTCCAAAAGTTATTCAAAAAACTATTTTCCCGTTATAGTCAATGGGAAAAGTTAACAGACTATTTGAAAGTGTCGCAAATGCAGTTTTTAGTGTCGCAAATGACCCCTGTAGTGTCACATATCTGCCATTTTGTTTTCAGTTACTGGTCACAGAAATGCTTGGTATTTAAATTTGGGACCCTCTAGGGACACAATTATTTTTGCGTTCACCTAGACTAGCCCTGAGGATGCTAGCCATGTCTTTTTTGGGGGGTTCAACACCCCAGAAATAAGTTTTTTTAAATTTTTGCAAACTGTAGTGTCACACTTTCGACACTTTCATGATTTTTTTTCGAAAGGGTCGCAAATCACGTCACTACTTTGCGACACTATGGCCAAAATAACAGGAATTCTTTGCCACTCTGCTGCAAAAGAACGGTTTTGGTCTTTTAGGCTGAAATCTGGAGGGAAGAAAGCCAACATCCCGCCTTTTGGTGGTTTGGTGACAAAAATATTACAGGGCTGCAAAGTTACGGCACTCCAAAGTTGACTATTTTTCCCATAGGCTAACTTTACGGCATCCGTCGTGCCTTTTGGGGCCTGTATCTCGGAAACGCTTTGAGATACGGACCTTTTGTCAGAAAAATGCTTAGTCTTCCCACTAGGGGGCTATGTGGAAAAGTAGCCAGGAAAATCATAAATCATATGACATTTTAAATTTTTTTCTACGTCGTATGTTTCCTGAGATATAAGCAATTTAGTATTCCAAGGGTGGGATATTCAGACTGCGCCAGGCAGTGGCGCAAGCCTGGGTGCAGCGCAACTGGGATGTGCCAGGGCACTGACAGGGTGATATTCAACTGTGCTGCACTATGGATCAGCACCATTGAATATTGCTCTGTGGCCACCCTTATTGTGCATGGCACAGTAGCACTGCACCAGCACAAGTGGCCAGAGAGGGGCAGGGGGATGCGCTAGTGCAAGTGCCATTGGGCTAGGCGCATCGACTGATATTCAAAGGTGCACATGCAAATGGGGCCATAATGCATTCAAGACACAAATGGACCATTTGCATGTCATTATGGCCCCATTTGCATGCAGGTGCACCCATCCCCAGCGACTTGCGCCTGGCGCCTTGCCAGGCTGTAGCCATCAGGGACAGACACCCCCTGCACAAGCAGCAAAGTGCCCCACTGCCCGGTTGCGGGGATATGTATGAAAAGAAATGTACAATATCCCTGGTGGTCCAGTGGACTTCTGGCAGCCCAATCGCAGGCATATGTATAAAATTAGAAGGTCCTATATCCCTGGTGGTCCAGTGGACCACTCGCAGCCCAATTGCAGGCAGAAGTCTAATGAAAGATTAATCCCCATCCTTTTTGGTCCAGCAGTACCCCCTCCCCACCTTCTCGCTGAGCCCTGCCACCCCGCTCCCCCTGATCAGCGGCGGGCAGCAGCTCCCCACCTGCAAGCCGCCCGCCGACTGACTGCGTACAGTACAGCTGTACCCCCATTGGTCCACAGCATGGGCCAATGGGCGTGCAGACCATACTGTACTACACAGTCCAGATATGTGAATGGATTCACCCGGAGGGTGCCGCCGGAGCTCGGATGGCCACCCACAGCTGGCTGCTGCCATGTTGCGCCCTGCAATACAGCAGCTCACCTGTGGGTGGCCGGCTGTTGCTCCTTTATTTTTTGGATCAACTGTATGCAGCGCATGAAGGGGTTGCACCTGCATGGGCTCTGCACACCCAGGGCTGAATATAGGGATGTGCAGGGGTATGCATGGGCATGCCCCCCCACTTGCACCACATACATTACTGATGTGCCCCAGCACATCGGGATTTGTGCCACGCACATTCCCCTTTTGAATATCGTGCTGGGGCACATCAGTGGGTTGTGCATGGCGCAACTGTGTTGCACCATGCACAACCCTTCTGAATATCCAACCCCAAGTGTCCATTTTCTGCTCCAAGGGCCATTATTATGAATACATTCTTTGTATTCACTGTGCTTCTGAATGCACTTTTTAGGGACAAAAAGTGGGTGTGTTTGCATTACTGTTACACTTACCATTTCTACTTCTGTTTCCATGACCGTTTGCATTAGCATTTCTGTTTATGTCGCCGTGTGCGTTACCCTTTGCATTTGCGTTTGCACTTGCGTTTGCGTTACTGTTACTATTTGCGTTTCCATTACTGGTTTTGTTTGCGTTTGTGTTTCCTTTTGCATCACCGTGTGCATTGCCATTTGCATTTGCATACGCACTTCCATTTGCGTTTCCGTTTCCTTTGGCATCATTGTTGCTGTTACCATAAGCGTTTGTGTTTCCAATTGCGTTACCGTGACCGTGTGCGTAACAATTCACGTTTGCTTATGCGCTTGCGTTTCCACCTCCATTTCTGTCACTGTACCCTTTGGTGTCCACCATGCTGTTACCATGACCATTTCTGTTTCCAATTACGTTACTGTTACTGAGGGGCCCCACGCTTGCACCACCACATTCCATTCACTATTTATAGTGCACATTCTCAAAAAGAAGGGAAATTCATGGCAAAAAACTGTTTAATGCATCAGTTTGGGTTGTTTTACAGCAACAAAAGCCAGGAAGTTTGATGTTAGGGTTCCCACCCCTTGCATCCCCCACTCACCCTGCCCCCACCAACAGGCATCAGGGTGTGCATTGGGGTCATCGGTCCTAACTCTCACCCCATTCTCCTATACTGCACCACCTCAGCTTGTTTACACATGCAATGGTGTGAGAGTTAGGACCAATGACTCCACGCACCCCGATGCCTGTTGGTGGGGAAATGTGAGGTGAGGATGGTGGAACTCCTAATATCAATTCTGGCTTTGTTGTTGTGGAACAACCCCAACCGATGCATTAAACAGAGTTTTTTGCCATGAATATATACAGATTTTTTTTATTGAAAAAACTCCATTAATGCATCAGTTATGGTTGTTCCAAAGCAACAAAAACAGGGAAATTCGGTGTTAGGGTTCAAAACCCTAACTACACATTCCCCCCACCACCACCACCACATACACACACATACATGCAAGTAAGGAAAGGACCAAGGCAACACAACCAATCACACACAACCAGCAGGAGGTGTATACCTGTATTACCATAGCAAGTAGTGAAAAAAAATCCAACTTCAGGTATCATAAAGTACTTCCTAACTTATACCATGAGGTTAGTTCACCTAAAGGTGAACCAAGATGCCAGTAGCAAAAACTGTGTACCTCACTTCATTTTCGATATATGGGTGGCGAAAGGCGTAATGCGTGCTGCAATGTTAGTCTATGGGAAATTGCTCAGTTTCGAAACAGTATGACTTTGTCATCCTTAACTATTTTTGGACCAAAGCAGCAAAAGGCACATCTGTGGGACCAGGGCTTACCACCCTGCAAATTTCAGCCCAAAGGACCCAGTTGTTTTGTTGCAGGAGGATGGCAAAGATGTGCAGGTATCAGGAGCATACCCTCGCAAACATGAAAGTGTCACAAAGAGAAGACACAACACTTTCGTATTTGTGAAAGCATGTAAAATACTTTCACAAAATACTGTTGCAAACACTAAAGTGTCACAAATGCATCGCACGACACTTTCACATTTGTGAAAGTGATTTGCGAAAGTATTTTCAGGGAATTTTCAAAATCCTGTTTTGCGGCTTGTTAACCCAAAAATAGCATATGTGTAGTTTGTGTTATGTGTTGGTGTCAGCGTGGGGCCCAAGACACCCAGTTGTCCATAGTGACATGTGTTTGGTGGAGCGTGGAATGTCCAGGATCAGAGTTAGCAGTGAAGACCCCATGCCACACCCAACTTCTGTTGGTACATGTAAGATGGGAGCATGGGGGTGTGGTTTTGTGGTTTATATAGTTGTATGTTATTTCTGTTACCTGCTGCTGATTGTGTGTGATTGGTTGTGTTGCCTTGGTCCTTCCCCTACTTGCATGTATGTGTATGTGTGGTGGTGGGGGTGGGAGGAAATGCGCAGTTAAGGTTTTGAACCCTAACACCAAATTTCCCTGCTTTTGTCAATGTGGAACAACCCTAACTGATGCATTAACAGAGTTTTTGCCATGAATATATATATATATATATATATATATATATATATATATATATATATACACACACACACACACACACACACATATACACATATACACACACATATATATATATATATACACACACACACACATATATACATATACACACACACACACACATATATATATATATATATATACACTTACACACACACACAAACACACATATAAATACACATACACACACACATATATATACACACACATATATACACACACACACGCACACACATATATATACACACACACATATATATATATATACACACATATATATATATATACACAATATATATATATATATATACACATATACATATATACATATATACATATATATACATGTATATACACATACATATATATATATACACACATACACACACATATATATATATACATACATATATATATATATATATATATATATACACACACACATTATATATATATATATATATATATATATATATATGGATATAAAGGGACCTGTGGAATACATGCATTATTTTCACAAGAGCTGTTTGACATTGGATAGCCCCACGAGTGGCGTAAGCCATGAATGATGTACCCAAGGTCAAACAGCTCGAGTAAAAATAAATCATGTATTCCACAAGGTCCCTGTTACGTATTCCATTTATGCAATAGGGATCCTATAGGATAGTGCATGAAGTTTTGTTTTAAATTGTTTATTTAACTTTTAATGTAACCTTACATGGATTTTTTGTGGTTTTCCCAGTGTAGATCCGCTTAGCTTAGTGGTTGCTAAGCAGTTGCTATGGGTGCTCCAACTTTATATTATGGCCAGTACATAATGAAAACGTTTGTTGCACAATTCTTTTGTTTTTGCTTTTTTTTTGGGGGGGGGCATTTGTTTGTCAAAAAAAGTAAATCAAATTTGAATTTTCTGCCATTTTGTTTGCTGATTATAAAAAAATCTGAAAGGTATCTATAAATGAAACACCTCTTGATTTTTAGATATTTTTGTGCTGAACAACTTATGTTCAAGGTACCATGCTATCATTTTTCATTTTAAAGTTATTTGCATTTGTTTATCCAAAAAGTGAAAAACATTTTTTTCTGCTGTTTTTTTGCTAATTATTTAAAAACTGAAAGGTATCCATAAATGAAACACCACACATTTTGTAGATATTTTTGTGCCGAACAGCTTTCGTGCTTACAGTACCATGTGATAAGAAAAAATTACTCAACACAGTAATCTTCTTTCTTCCAAGGGATCCTTTAGCATCAGTAACTATAACAGTTAGCTGGCTAGATGCAACTGCCCTGGAGATATGCCTTTAAGAGAATTATAATGAGCTAGGGCATCAGCCAATCAAAACACAGGAGGGGAGTGTGCTGAGTGAGAGCAGCCTGAAGGACTTCAGAATGTTTTTGAAGAAAATGGACATGGGCACATGCCCCAAAAAGTGAACCAACAGGATTAAAAAACATGCAAATGTCCAAAAAACTGGAAACAAATAACAACCTGAGTACAAAAGCTCTTTAATAAAAATCCAAATTTGGTAAGAAAACTGAGAACAGAGTCCTTCTCCTGACAGGTAAACTGGGGAGGAAGGGTGGGAAATTACTAATGGTAAAGGACCTCTTGGAAGAACGAAGATTACTGCAGTGAGTAATTTTTTCTTCATAGCATCAGTAACTATAGCAGACTACCGAGCAGTACTAAGTGGGAGGTGGGTAGAGAACCTACTTAGGAAAGAGGCTCTGCAGAACTGCCCTGCCAAATTTGGCATAAGATCTGCACTGCACATCTAAACTGTAGTGCTTCATGAAGGTGTGCTCGGATTTCCAGGTAGCTGCTTTGCAGACATCCTGAAGGAGAATGTCCCTTGCTGCTGCCACAAAGGTTGCAGTGCCCCTGGTGGAATGGGCCCTGAGCCCCACAGGAGGTTGATGACCTGCCTTTTCATAGCAGAATCTGATACAAGAGACCAACCAGTGGGAAATAGTTCTCTTGGTAACTGGTCTTCCTCTGCCTACATCCCCGTAGGCAAGGAACAACTGAGTGGAACAGTCTCTGGACTGCCTAGTATGCTCTAGGTAGTAAAGGAGAGCTCTTTTGACATCCAAGCTGTGGAGCTTTGTTCACCAGGATTGGATTTCTAAGTAAAGAAAACAGGTAGAGTAATGGACTGGTATAGGTGGAACTCTGAAACCACCTTAGGCAGGAACTTCCTATTTGTCCTGAGCTCAATTGTATCATTGTGCAGAATGATGTAATTAGGTTCAGTGCACAGGGCCTGTAGCTCTGAAATCCTCCTTGCAGAGGTAACGGCCACCAGGAAGACAGATTTCCAGATCAGAAACATGATATGTGCAGTGGTCATTGGCTCAAAAGGTGGTCGCATTAGCCTGTCTATGCAGAGGTTCAGGCCCCAAGGGGGAACCGGCTCCCTGACTGGAGGCTGGAGGTGCAAGAGGCCTTTGAAAAACTGTTCGAATATGGTGTGGGAAAAAAAAATGCCTTTTTCTTTCCCACTGAAAGATAGGCCAAAATTGCAGCCAGGTGTAGCCTGAGAGAAGAGGGTGTCAAGCCTGATGCCTGCAGGTGTACCAGGTAACCCAGCAGCTGAGGGTCTGAAGCTGTAAGGGTATATCCTTTCTGTGTGTCCAGCTGGGCTCCTATAAAGGTGAGTAGCTGGGTGGGTTCCAGGTGACTTTTTTAGATTTACCAGGAATCTCAGATACTCTAAAGTGTGCTCCATCAGGGAAAGAGACTCCTTGACTTTGCCATTATGAGCCAATCGTCTAAATAGAGGTAGACAGCAACATCCAGCTTCCTGAGGTGAGCTGCTACCACTGCCAGGCACTTGGCAAAGACTCTTAGGGCCGAGGACAGGCTGAAAGGCATTGCAGTCAACTGATGGTGGTCCAAAGGGAGTCTGAATCTGAGAAACTTCCTGTGAGACCTCCTTATGGGTATATGGAAGTAGGCATCCTTTAGGTCCAGGGAGGTTAGCCAGTCTCCCTGCTGTAAGGACTGTATGACTAGTGACAGAGTGACCATCTTGAATTTGGGTTTTAGCAGATGTTTGTTTAAATATCTGAGATCCAAGATAGATCACCACTCCCCAGTTTTCTTTTGTGTCAGAAAATACCTGGAGTAGAGGCCCTTGCCTTTTTTATTGGCTGGGACCCTCTCCACCACTCACAGAGCTAGGTTTTTTACCTTCAACTCCAACAGTAACACCTGTGTTGGGGTTAGAGGCTTTGACACCTGGGTACGCTTGAGGTCTGGCATCTTCTTGAACTGTAGTGGCAGACCCTTTTCCACTATCTCCAGTACCCACTTGTCTGAGGTAATATGGGGCCAGCTCTGAAGACAGTGGGAGAGCCTGCTCCTACTGGCAGAGGAGAGGTGACCTGGACACTTACATCAGGGCTTAGACTGCGAGTCTGCTGGCTGGGTAGAGGTGGCCCTTCTTTGGCCCCTTCTGCCCTTCCCTCTGAAAGCACCACATACTGAGAGAAATCAAACTGGGGATAGGGAATATAAAGCCTGGGAAAATAACCTCTTCCCCTATTGCCCCTCAGGTAGGATTTCTTCAGGGTAGTAGGTTTAGGTTTAGAGGAGTGACTCTGCCAAGAGGCCTTGTACTCGTTGATCTTTTTCATGTAGTAAGTTATTCTGGAATCAAACAACATGTTTTGATCACAAAGAAAGTCCATGGCCTTAGACTGGGTGTCTGTGGTTAAACTGGTAGTTCTAAGCCAGGCAAAGCACCTCAGAGAGATGACAAGGGCCATGGCTCTGGAGGCAGCATCATTGTTGTTGTCTGCCATGTGGAACTGGTACTTAGTGGCTCCCAGGTCAGTTTTTGCTGTATCCACCAGCTCCTGTATCATTGGATCTGACTCATTGTGAGCAATGGCCAGGACAGAGTTCCACAGTGCTTTCTGATATTTGCTAGTGAAAGCCATGTAAGAAGAAAGTCTGACTAGTAGGGAAGCTGTGGTGTACATTTCCTTGCTATAAGGTCTATTTTTCTGGAGTCCTTGTCCAGGGTGAGGAGGACAAGGGGCCCCCAGCTTTCTCACAAGCTGCCTACTGTACTATGCTCTCTTGACTGGGGTGTACAGACAGGAACTCAGTGTTGTTTTTAGACAGCTGATGTTTTCTTTCAGCTCGCTTGTCAACCCCTGGCACAGAAGTGGGGTTTTGAAGCAGCTTCATGATATTTTTCCTGATGGCATTATAAATAAGCACACCTAGTCTCTTAGGAGGTGGGAGATCTTTCATCTCCCTATAATCTTTATGCTCATCTTCATCCTGGATGGACTCCTAGGTAGGGAGGTCCAGGGTGTCTAACATGTTTTGGACAAATGTAAACATAGAGGAGGGATCCTTCTGATCAGCCGGAGGAGGTTCAAAAATAGGGTCGGGGTTACATCGGGATCTAGACCCTCCAAATTCATGTCAGGGGCATCATAAAAACATTTGTCATCATCTGTATCACTCTCAGTGTCTCTGGAAGCAGGAACTGTGGAAGAATGTTTACCAGCCCCTGAAAACATAGATCCCATCTTTTGTACGGCCTGAAAGACATGCCAAGCTTTTGCCATCTCCTGCACAGATGGGAGTTCTTGCACTGGATGTGACTGTATGTGTTTTGTTTTTTCTGTGTGTTTTATGCCACCTATTGTCTCACCAATAGGTTTCCCACGAGCAACGGTAGTATTTTTTTCTTTACAGACTGACTTCTAAGCCACTTCATCAGCAGCTTGATCATGCTTCCTTTTTCGTACAGACTCTTTGTCAGTGCCCTTATTATGTATATGTGTGTGTATATATATATATATATATATATATATATATATATATATATATTTATATTTATTTTAGGTCTCTCTATCTCTGTTTCTAATCAAATTTGGAAAGAGAACCAATAGTCTGTACCAAACACAACAGATGCACCGGTTGCTGAAAATGCTGTTAAGCCAGTCCTGTGACCGGTTTAGTTCTGGGAATCTCTGCCAGCCAATCCACAGAGAACCCAGCAACAATTGTCAAAACTGAAAATCAGTTGGTTACCTTGCGGTAGGGACCCGCGAGGTCTGAGGTAAAAAAATAAGGCAAAGCACAAAAACTAGATGGTTCATTCACGAATTGTGATAAAAAGTGAAGAACTGTCAAAAATAAGCATCCGCGTTAAAAAAAACTAGTATAAAATAAGCAGATGCAGTAAAAATAATGCAGATGCACGAAAAAAACCCCGCTAACAACGTAAAATTATACTCAGCGCACTAAAAATGTAAGTTTGTGAGGAAAACTTTATCAAGATAAGAAGGCTGTCAACAAGAAAAGTTGAGGCACTTCTGGGGCAATGTTGCTTAGTCATCGGAGAAAAAAAAACTCTGAAGCCCTTCAGGCTGCTCTCACTCAACACACTCCCCTCCTGTTTTTTGATTGGCTGATGCCCTAGCTCATTATAATTCTCTTAAAGGCATACCTCCGGGGCAGTTGCACCTAGCCAGCTAACTGCTATAGTTATTGTACTGATGCTAAAGGATGCCTGGGGTAAGAATGTTTTGTTTTAAAGTTATTTACATTTGTTTGTTGAAAAAGTAAAAAAGAAATCAAATTTCTGGTGTTTGCGAATGGTGAAATAAAATAAGAGGCATATATAAATGAAACAGCACTCATTTTGTAGACATCTGTGTGCTGGAAAAATGTGCTCACAGAACCATGCTATAATTTTTCATTTTAAAGTTATTTGCATTTATTTGTCAAAAAAGTGAACATAAAAGCTTTGCTTGACAGGTGGCATTTATTCAACATATGTTGAATAAATCTAGGATTCTAAAATGTATTCAAAATATGTGAAAATAAATGGATTTAGTCAATGGCTTCTGAGTCCATGCCTGTTGCATATCTATCTACTGTAGCTATCAATTATAGTGGCACGGTAGTGCCACTATAGTTAGGGTTGAGTACCCCATTTAAGGTCAAATCTAAAATTTGGAAGCTTAATAACTTTGCCACTGTACAATGGATGTGCCTGTAATTTGGCATGCACAGTCTGGTACCGTAGATCTCTGGACCTGACAAGTTTTCTTATGATCGGATGTACGGTTGCGGAGCTACAGAGCATGCTGAAAAATGCACATATCACGCATTGTTGCACATTCTTTGCTCGCTCCTACAGTTCACACAGTCTGAAACATTCAGGGAACATGCAGCCAGGGTCCCCGATGTACCTTTCGAAGATTTCATGAAAAAATATTAAACGGTTCAAATGTTATTCAAAAAACAATTTTCCCATTATAGTCAATGGGAAAAGTTAACAAAATATGCGAAAGTGTCGCAAATGCAGTTTTTAGTGTTGCAAATGACCCTTGTAGTGTGGCAAATGAGACATCTTGTTTTCAGTTGGTGGTCACAGAAATGCTTGGCATTTATATTTGGGATCCTCTAGGGACACAATTCTTGTGTGTTCACCTAGTCGAGCCCTGAGGATGCTAGCCATGTCTTTTTGGGCAGTAAAACACCCCAGACATATTTTTTTTTAATTTTTGTAGAAAGTAGTGTTGCAAAGTAGTGTCGCATATGAGACACTTTCATGATTTCATTTGCAAAAGTGTGATTTGCGAAAGTACTTTGCGACACTATGGCCAAAACAATAGGGAATCTTTGCCACCCTGCTGCAAAACAAAGGTTTGGTCTTTTGGGCTGAAATTTGGAGGGAAGAAAGCCAAGATCCCACAGATGTGCCCTTTAGTGGTTTGGTGACAAAATATTAGAGGGCTGCAAAGATACGGCACTCTGAAGTTTACAATTTTTCCTACAAACTAACATTACGGCGTCCGCCGCGCCTTTCGGGGCCTGTATCTTGAAAATGGTTCGAGATATGGACTTTTTGTTGGAAGAATGCTTAGTCCCCCACTAGGGGGCTAAGTGAAAAAGTAGCCTGGAAAGTCATAAATATTAGGAGATTTTACATTTTTTTCTATGTCGTACGGTTCCTGAGATACAAGGAATTTAGTATTCCAAATGCTGATTTTCTGCTTCGAGGGCCATTATTATGCATACATTCTTTGTATTCACTGTGCTTTTGAATGCCCCTTTTTTGGGGAAAAAAATGGTGTGCATTTGTGTTACTGTTACCATTAGCGTTTCTGTTACCGTTTGTGTTAGTGTTTCCGTTTACGTCCCGTGTGCATTACCCTTTGCATCTGTGTATGCGCTTGAGTTTGTCTTTACGTTTGCATTTGTGCTTCCTTTGGCATCATCATTGGTGTTACTGTAAGTGCTTGTGTTTCCAATTGCGTTACCGTGACCGTGTGCATTACCATTTGCGTTTGCGTACATGCTTGCGTTTGCGTTACTGTTACTATTTGTGTTTACGTAACCGTTTGCATTAGCGTTTTTGTTTACGTCACCGTGTGCGTTACCCTTTGCGTGTTTGCGCTTGCATTACTGTTTCCATTTGCGTTTTCATTACCGTTTTTGTTTGTGTTTACTTTTACTTCACCATGTGTGTTACCATGTGTGTCTACGTACATGCTTGTGTTTATCTTTATGTTTGCGTTTGTGTTTCCTTTGGTGTCATCGATGGTGTTACCATAAGCATTTGCATTTCCAATTACGTTACTGTGACCGTGTGTGTTACCATTTGCGTTTGTGCATGCGCTTGCGTTTATGTTTGTGTTAGCATTTCCTTTGGCGTCATCGTTGGTGTTACCATAACTGTTTGTGTGTCCAGTGGCATTACCAGTACTGTTTGCGTGTTCGTTACCATTTGCGTTTCCAATGGCCTTAGCGTTTGCTTTTTCATTAACATTTCCGTTGTCGAGCACGTTACTGTTTCCTTCTGCATTGCTGTTGCCATTACTGTTTGTGTTTCTGTTTGCATTTGTTATAATTTGCCTTTTTGTTACCATTTGTGTTTCTGTTGCCGTTAGCATTTGCATTACCATTTCTGTTTTCATTTACGTTTGCACTTGCATTTCTCTTACCGTTTGCGTTATTTCCATTTACATCACCATGTGTATTACCATTTGTGCTTGCATTTGCTTTACCATTAGCATTGAGAAATTTAGGGATAAGTGGATTTATAACTAAATGGGTTCAAGACTGGCTGATGAACAGAGAACAAGCTGTTAGAATTAGAGGATTTACTTCCGTTGGGGGCAAGGTCGCTAGTGGGATCCCTCAGGGCTCAGTGCTGGGCCCGTTATTATTTTCAGTTTTCATTTCTGATCTTGATAAGGATATCAAGGGACACTCAGCTAAGCTTGCTGACGATACAAAAATTACTATAGACATTAGTACAGTGGATGGATATTCTGACCTCTGTTGTGGCTTTCTGTTAATGGAATCTTGGGCAATTACCAATGGCATGATGTTTAACTTAGGTAAGAGTGTAGTTTTGCATTTGGGTAATAATAACCCATGCTACAACTATATGTTAAACAGGGAAACAATTACAGTCTGTGGAATATGAAAAAGATCTGGGGGTTTTGATATCAAAGGATTTGAAATTCAGCAGTCATTGCACGGAATTAACAAAAAAGACCAATAAGCTTATTGGCTGTATTAGACGCTCAATTACTTCCAGAAATAAGGATTGCATGATTCCCTTGTGTAGGGCCTATGTAAGACCCATCTTGGATTATTGCTCCCCACTGTGGAGCCCCTTTTTACGTGGGGATGTTAGGAGAGTGGAAGGGTCCAAAGGAGAGTTACTAAGATGGTTCAAGGGCTTCATAGGGCAGATTATGACTTTAGATTGTGTTCTTTAAATCTTTATCCCTTGGAGCTTAGGAGAAAAAGAGGTGATCTCCTGCTAATGTTTAAAATCATAAGGGATCCAATACTATTTGTTGATCTGGGCTTCATTCGACATCAAAGAGTCTTTTCACTAAGAAGTCGCAGTTATCAATTAGGACTTACCCAAAAACTCAGTTAAGAAGGAATTTTTTCACACAACGTGTTATCTCGGTATGGAATTCCTTACCAAGAGAAATTGGGAAAGTTGATTCTTATAATTCCTTCAAACTCAAACTTGATAGTTTCTATTGAGCGCAGGTAATGGGGATTGATGCTTGCTATGGCAGGAGATGTGCATTCATGGGCTTTTGGCCTTCTGTACATCTATACCTCCTAATATTACTATATTCTTTTACCTCACCATTTCCATCACCATTTGCATTAAAGTTACCGTTTGTGTTTTTGCATTTGCGTAGTGCAGTGCAAAACATTATGTTTTTACTATATTTCTGCACTGTCTTCCGTGACGCATTGCGCAGCCAGTGTGTGGTTGATTGGTTTGAACCTTGACACATAGAAAGACATTTGTTTAAGGAACAGGCCAGTTTTTGTTTGGTGAAAAAAACGTTCTGTTCCAGAGTTATTGCCATATGAAGTTGGCCCACTTTGTAGTTACTGATTTTTTGGCCACCAGGTCTGCCATTTTAATGCATTTTTAGCTGCGATTTCCACCATTTTGTGGTGGAAGACTTCTTAAAGGTGCAGAAAGGTAAACATTGAATATCTCTGGAACGGTTTGTTCCTTTTACATGACATTTGGAGGGTGTTGAGTGGATGTCCTGGAGATGCGACTTATGTTATTTACATGTTTGAAAACTAATTTGCTGTGGAGATACTGTGTGACGCAGTTAACGTTTTGCACATAGCATTTTGCATGGTGCTACTGGCTTGAAATTTATAGTGTAGGTAACTCTAGTGGTATGGAGGTGCCTTGCAGTGGTTTGGTGTGTAAAAGATTAACAGGTGTGGAATTATACCACTCTGACAAATGAAAATTTGGTTCATTGTGCTTCAATAACTTCTGAACCGTGTGTCGGATTTCCCTGGCATTTGGAATGTGCAAAGATTGATAATACATCTTTGACTGACAATTTTCAGGTCATTGGGACTTACAGTTGCTGAATTGTGCATGTTATGTTGTTTGCTCATGGCGCTGTGCAACTGTTGAATGGATGTACACACAATTCTGGACACATTCCATTCACTATTTATAGTGCACATTCTCAAAAAGAAGGGAAATTCATGGCAAAAAAATCCATTTAATGCATCAGTTAGGGATGTTCCACAGTGACAAAAGCAAGAAAATTTGGTGTTAGGGTTGCCACCCCTTCCACCCCACATCCACCCCGCCCCCACCAACAGGCATCAGGATGTGCGTTGGGGTTGTTGGTCCTAACTCTCACTCCATTCTCCTATACTGCACCACCTCAGCTTATTTACATGTGGAATGGTGTGAGAGTTAGGGCCGATGACCCCAACGCACACCGATGCCTGTTGCTGCTGGTGGGGGCGGGTGGGCGAGGGTGCAAGGGGTGGCAACCCTAACACCGAATTTCCTTTCTTTTGTTGCTGTGGAACAACCCTAACAGATGCATTAAACAGAGTTTTTTTGCCATGTGTATATATATATATATATATATATATATATACTGCATGTACACACACACACACACACACACACACACACACACACATTCATTGCTATATATATATATATTATACATTTTTTTTGGTATTCACTTTTTATTGGTTTTATATAAAAACATTTACATGTACGCAAGACAACAATCGACAGGTAGATAACAATTCATAGTGCTCATTAAATCAGGTTTCAGACATTTGATCATGGAAAGTAGTAAACATTACTGTAGTGCATTCAGAACAAGGAAAATCTTATGTAGGCAGTCTGTCATTCCAATTAATTTTTAACAGTTCAGTTTTTGAGACCTTTCCATTTTATATTATTGATGTGAAGTGATCCTTAGTTCTGTGGGTGCTCCTAGAATTCCAGGTTTTTCCAGTTAACCCATTTTGTTATCTCTCTGTTGGGGAACAATCTGTTGGTAGTGGGAAGCTTAATCCATATGTGTAGTGGGTGATTATACTCTCCAAATCTTGCAGTTCTTGTAAATGAATTTGTTGCCCTAGGTGTCTCAGGGTCCCTCACTCTATGGGACAAATGTTGGATCCTGTAGCATATAGCACATTACCCAACGGGTCCATCTAGAAGAGAAACTTTCTTCTCTTCCATTTAAATTGCAAGTAATTTGTTCTATTGGCATAATTGTTTGGTTATCTTCCACCAGTCTCCCATTGTTGGTGTTTTGTCAGTTAACCACAGTTTCGTAGTCACTTTCTTAGCTGCAGTTAGTAGGAGGTGGATAAGGTATTTTGTATTTGTACTCCTATATTCTTTAGGTAGAATGAGGAAAAGGTACATTTCTTCGGCTAGGTGAAATTGGGGGTCTAATAATTCCCTAAGCTGTTCTTCCAGTCATTTCAGAAACGGGGTAAGAGCAGTGCAGGACCACATAACATGGGTGTGGGTGGCTCTTCTCCACAGTGTCTCCAACAGGCCGCTGAGCCTGTGGGGGAGTAGTGTCTTGTCAGTTCCGGGGTCCTGAAATATTTAATAGGATGCTTCCAAGCATATTCCCACCACTGATGTGAACTAGTGACTCGAGCAACATACCCACAGGCTATCTGCAAAGTTTCATGTGTTAAAGGGTTGTCTATTTCCTCCTGCCATTGCAGGTGTACACTGTCTGTGGTTATTTCTCTGGGAGTTCAGAGCACGGTAGTACCAGGACACCAAGTGAGGGGTGTCAGGGTTCATGTTGAGATGGTGTTGGGCATTTAGCATGGGTGGGTACTTGTCTGGTGCTCCGACCTCTCGAGGTAGGCTTTGATAGAAATGCGGAGCTGTAAATACCTATAAAAGTTTTGATGGGTGAGGCCAAATCGTCTCTGTATAGCATCAAAGGACCAGAGCACACCCTGAGTGGTAATTTGTAACAAATATTTCAAGCCGTGTCTCTCCTAGGATTGATAACCATGGTTCAGTCTGTTTAGGAGGAAATCACTAAGATTTGCTATTGGGCATATCAGTGCCAGGAGTGGGGTCAACCGCTGCACCTTTTTAATGCTCTGCCAAGTTCTCCAGCCACATCCAAGCCAGTAATTTAAGGGGATCGTTGGTCCCTGACCCGCCTCCTGATTATATAAGTATTGAAAATATTCCCTGTCTGGGATAAGTGTCTGTTTTATTTGGAGCCAGTGCGGGGTGGTAGTTCTATTCTGTCTGGCCATCAAGTGGGTTAGGTTCACTGCAAAGTAGTATAGTTGCAGGTCAGGGAGAGACAGCCCTCCGGATTGACGAGGGAGGGAGAGTACCTTCAGTCTGACTCTGGGTCTCTGACCAGCCCATATAAATTTTGAAATTATACTATTCCAGGTCTTAAACACTTTATTAGGTATAAAGGTTGGAAAGTTCTGAAATAAGCATAGAGCTCTAGGGAGGGTGATCATTCGGATCAACTCTATCCTCTTACTGAGGCTCAGGGGAAGTGTGGCCCAGGCTGCCAGGTCTGCCTTTAACTGCGATGTAAAGTTCCCGTAATTGTCATTATAAGCTGTTTCATCTCTCTGAGAGATAAATACCCCCAGGTATTATAATTTAGTCAAGTTCCATCTACAGGGTATCATGTTATGAATATAGGCAGAGGGGGTATAATGAAAGGTTAGGATCTCTGTTTTTATTAGATTTAATTTGTATCCTGATACCTGGGCAAACCTATCCAGATCTTGTTTTATGGCTGGTAGGGATTCTTCAGGGTTTGATAGATAGAAAAGAACATCGTCGGCATATAGTGCTATACGATGTTCTGTGTCTCCTATTGACATCCCCTTGATAGTTTGGGATTCTCTTATGTATTATGCTAATGGTTCAATGTAGGCCGCAAATAAAAGGGGGGACAGGGCGCATCCCTATCGGGTTCCCCTTTTGAGAGAGAAATATTTAGAATGATGACCACCTACCTTAACGCATGCCTGATGAGACGCATAGATGCTCTGGAGAACTGTTATCAGGGGTTTAGGGATGCCTAGTTTCTCTAGTGTTTTATATAAAAAGGGCCAAGCCATCCTACTGAATGCCTTTTCAGCGTCTAGGCTTATTAAGATTGAGGGGGTGATCGATGTTTGCATTTTGTGGGTAATGTGAAGTGTTTGCCTGATGTTATCAGTAGTGGATCGGTTGCTTACGAAACCAGTTTGATCCTGGTCAATTAGCTGGGCATAACTTGGTCTAGGCGTTTACCCAAGATATGCATAAAGAGCTTATAGTCTGTATTTAAGACAGAGATTGGCCTGTAAGAATTGCATAGTTGAGTGCTTTTCCCAGGTTTCGGGATGACCGAAATAGTAGCAAAAGACCAGGATGGTGGGGGAGGATCACCCTCCAAGATCGTGCTGAACAACCCAAGGAGCCCAGGTGCAGTTTGTTGTTTCATAACTTTATAGAACGCGTTCCCGTAGTCATCTGGGTCTGGGGCTTTTAGCATTTTTAAGGAACTTATCGCGTTTGTGAGTTCTTGTTCAGTAATTGGGGCAGTTAGTGTTTCACCCTGGGAATCTGAGAGGTGAGGTAAAGTTATCCCCTGCAAGTATTCGGAAATCATTTGCTCCCTAGAAGCCACCTCTGAGGTATAGAGAGCAGAGTAATATTCTGTGAAGGCTTCTGTTATATCCTGTAGGTTAGTTAAGGGATGGCCTCCCGGTGGATGTCTGAGAGTGGTGATCACTGAGGCCTTCTTCTGTTTTCTCACCTGATATGCCAGCAATCTAGTGGCTATTGGGCCAACCTCATAATACTTCTGTCTCAGGAAGGTCAGTGCAATCTCAGTTTGTTGTAATGCCAAGTTATCCAGTTCAGCTTTAGTTTCCTGAAGTAGAGGCAAAACTGAGGCATCCCCTTGCTTGTGTGCCATCTGCAGGAAATGAAGAGTTTCCTCCAGCCTAGCTCTGCCCTCCCTATGTTGCCTACTCAGCTCTGAAGTGTGTTGTATTATATGACCTCTGAGTACTGCCTTTATTGTATCCCAGTGAATAGCTGAGGTTGTATCATTGAGGGGATTAAGTTCCCGTATCTCAGTTAATTTATCTGAGATAAACTCCCTGAACTGCTCAGAGCACAGATAATATGGGTTAAGCTTCCATCTGGTGTTTTTAGGCTGTAGGCCCATCTCCCACAATGAAACCAGCGGGGAGTGGTCAGAAAGGGTAATATCACCCAGTCGAGCCTCTTTAAGTCTGCTTAGGTTTTCTTGCTGTGTGTAGGTGTGGTCTATACGTGACTATGTCCTATGCACAGCAGAATAGTGTGAATAGTTTTTAGTGTGTGGGTGTAAGTGTCTCCAAACATCGATCCATCCCACCTCCGCTGTGAACTGCCTGAAAAACTTTTGTGCTGGCGATTGCCTTGGGGTTCTCCAATTGGAGAAGTCCAGTGTGGGGTCCTGTATCAGGTTAAAGTCCCCTGCCAATAGGAGAACACCTTTTGTGTTTTGTACAATTCTATCCAGGAGCGCCCTCAGCTGGGGAACGGGCAGAGCAGGTGGGAAGTATGCATTAGATAGGGTGACTTCCACGCCATTTATTGTGCCCTGGACCAGGATTAATCTACCCTCGGGGTCTTGTAATGTGTAGTTGTGTTGAAACGGGGTTCCGGATGGTATAATTATAGCCACTCCCCACTTTCTACCCCTCCCACTGGATGAGCTATACAGGGTTCCCCGACATAACTTGGCTAGTTTAAGATGTTCATCAGCATTTAAATTAGTCTCTTGGAGATGGATCAAGTCTGCCCTGCTCTTGCGTAGATATGACAGGACTCGTGAGCACTTAGCAGGGGAGGAGATCCCATTTATATTTTGGGATAATAACTTTATATAGAGTTTAGCCATTTAGGTCATTAAATAGTTTCATTTTCCATGGTAGCACGCAGTATAAACATGATCTATTCGCACTGTAAACCTGTTGGTGTATCCCTGTCATAATAAGCAAACAACAATCATAACAGTAACTTTGTGTATTATAGCAGCTAACTATGAAACAGAGGGTAAACAGACAAACAAAACTCATGCTGTAGTGAGTCCAACTGGGTACTCAGTACAGGTGATGGTAAGTTAGTACTTCCAATCATAAGAATCCGATCCAGACTCTACAGTAAGGTTCAAACCTTACCTTGAGGCTACTACTCTCAATGAGTCACCTCCAGACACTTATAGTGTCTATTAGGGTATGGGGAAAAGGGAATAGGGTGACGTCTCCGCTGGTCCTCCGAGACCATTCTTCCAGCTGTTGTGCTTTGACCTGGAGTAACTAAGGTTGTCATTAAGACTTGACTGGCGACCGCAGGTGTGAGTCCCTAAAGGGCTAGGCCCTGAGGAGAGAGACCAGAAAGGCATCTGAGGCTAACCAAGGGCTCCCGTTATGCAGGAGCCCAGGCCAGCCATCATGGGTCCCAAGGACCAAGGGGGACCGAGGTTTCCATTGTGTCCGTGTATCTGGTGCCCCCAGGGACAATCAGCCACACTTTGGTAGAAAAATCCCCCCCCGATAACCTTCCGGAAGGAGTTTATGTTGCTGCAGCAGTGCCACTTGAATGTGGAGTATAGGCCCAAGCCCCAACTCAGGCGGCCCCTCAGTTCATCGCTGTATCTCCTACTTCCTCCACCTTGAGGAGAACCGTGGAGGCTGTCCAACGTTACAACTGAATTCAACCGCTCAGGTAAACTGGATAATATGATTGAAGAGTAATCCCTGAGTCTGCTCTGTTAATGACCACCGCCCCCACATTCGGGGGCAAGTCCAGAGCTCCCCCCCTTTCCTCTCCTCCAAGAGGGCCAGATTGTTAGTGATTTTCTACCACTAACCATTTCTAAGGCCTGTCACTCTCTACTTGCTAGGGGTGAATCCGAGAGGGGTATTCATCATTATGGAGGTAGAACTCAACCCTCCCCACCACTCTCTCTCTAACAAGTGTGGCGGTTTCACATTCCATGGCCCAAATCAGAAACACAAACATTTCTCAATGATCTGAATTTTCGGTTGTTTTTAAGCACCTCCTCCTCCCTCAAAGGGGGTAATCCCACCATGTTTAGCATTGTTCGCTGTCTTTGGTAAGTACTTTTCTCCCCCCCCCCTCAAAACCTCTCCCGGATCGAATCCTGAGAAGCAGTCCTGACAGTACAGCTTAGTCTTTTATTGGTCTGCCCCAGTAGTATGCAAGAAAAGACTGCTTTGGACTGATTCCAAGGATAAGCTACAAGTCTCCCTCTTCCCCCACCTTCATTTTTCCACAGTTTCCATTTCCTCCCCTCAGGAGAGACCCTGGGCTTCTCTTAGCTTAATTGTTGGCATTGGGCTTTCTCTGAAGATATCTTCAGGGCCCATGAGGCTTTCCGCCCTGGAGGTAGCCTCTGAGCGGCACCCCACTAGAGTGAACACCAATACATCGTGATGTTATAGAACTCCTGAGTTAGAGTTAATAAGATAAATTCCCTTTAAATTTCAGGCCTCCCCCACCCCCCAAACCCCACCTTTTAATTACGAGTCAGCCCTCAATTGCTATTCGTAGCATACTGTAGTTAGGAAATACCTCTGCATCTATTTACCGCATGTAATCTTTGCAAACATTTAATTATTCCCCACTCAAAGTCCCTCCTCTCATCCACAGAGTGAGTATATAAGACAAGAAATCCATATTTATTATAACCCAATTCTACTTGCAAAATGTTCAGCCCTCCGCTCTAGCTTCCTCCGCATGGCCTGCTCCAGACTGTGGTTGTGTGGCCTTCAGTGACTCCACTATGTTTCGTATCGCCTCTGCTCCCTGGCGTCTTCTGGCTGCTCTCTGCCCGACATTCCAGAACTTTTAGGAAAGTCTGGAGGCGATGGAAGTTCCTGTATTTATTCACTGTTGTTACACCTGCACCTCGATCTTCCTGCTTTTCAGCTCTTGCAATGCTGTGTTCGGATTTTCAAAAGTGAGAGGACCTTCAGCGAAGAAGACAGTCAGCTGTGCTAGGTAAGGGGTCCTAAATCTGATTCCTTTTGCTTTTAGTGCCCGTAAAATCGGAATATATGCCCTCCGTTTGATCATTATTTCAGGTGAGTAATCGTTTTCAAAGTAGAGCCTGTTACCGGAGTAACTTATGGAGCCTGCTTTCCATGCAGTGTGGAGGACGCACTCCTTATCCTGGTATTGTAGGAAATGCACCGGGACTGTCCAGGGGCGGGAGCCTGCAGGTGGCCTAGGCCCGAGGGTGCAGGTGAGCTCTATCGATCTCTAGGCTTAAAGTGTTCGGCAAGGCCAGTATTTCACGGAATGTGGTTTGTATAAATTGTAGCATGTTGGCGCCTTCTACTCCCTCCCGAAGACCCGAGATTCTGATGTTATTTCTGCGGTTTCTGCTCTCCGGGTCTTCTGCTCTGTCTTGTAGGGTCTTAATTGTATTATGTAGCTGCATTATAGCTCTCTCAGTTTCCATTACCCTTTGATCTGTATTTTGGGCCTGAGATTCAGTTTGCTCCCATCGCTTTTCTATTTTGTTCATGTCCGTTCGGAGTGCTGTAGCGGTGGACTGCATTTCTTTGCAAAAATCTCTAAGCTCAGTTAGCATTTGAGCCATTTGCCTCTGAAGTATGCTAGTGGGGATTTGATCGCTAGCTGCACCTCCCTGATGAGTTGGTTGAGGCCTGCAAGCCCTTGCTTTCCAATCTGTCCTCTCGCAATCCTTCTGCATCTAACAGGTCTGGAGGTCTGTTTTTTCCTCAGTCATTCTTTTTAGGCATTTCCAACCTCCTTGGTTCTAAATTTTTAAGAGTTTTTGAATGAATAAGCAGGTTTTAGGAGGTTACTTGTTTAGGTTTCAACAGAGCCTCTCGATTCAGGCTGCAGCCATGCGTGTGATGTCATCAGAAGTCCCCCATTTTTTTTATTGCAAAAAACTCCATTTTAATGGAGCAGTTAGAGTTGATTCCACACTGACAAAAGTCTGGAAATTCTATGTTAGGATTACCAACCCTACCACCCTCCACACACCAACAGGTGTTGGGGTGTGCATTGGGGTCATCGGCTTAACTCTCACCCCATTCCATGTGTAAACAAGCTGAGATTGGTACAGTATAGGAGTAGGCCTGATGACCCCAGCACACACCGACACCTGTTGGCATGTGGAGGGTGAGGTGGCAGGGTTGGTAACCTTAACATCGAATTTCCAAACTTTTGTCAGTGTGGAATCAACTCTAACTGCTGCATTAAAATGGAGATTTTTTTGCAATGAATTTCCCTTCTTTTTGAGAAAGTGTAATGTTACTCGTATGCATGCTGTATGTGGGAGAGCGGCCTCTGGGTCTTGCCCTCCCACCCACCCATAATTGTAGAGGCATAACACAGGAGGGCCCTGTGCTCCCAGTTCAGCAAAATGGTATGCATAGGTGGGAGTGAGGGCCCTCTGGGCCCTGCGCTCCCACCTACCCATAAGTACAGACACATAGCACATGTCTAGAGACATTCCAAGTAACCCCTGTACTGCAAATGTGGCAATATCTCAGTAACCATAACAACTTTGGAAAAAATTTCTTTACAGCTGTATTTATAACCTGGCCACCCCTATGCATGCTTAGTAGCTGTGTTTAGTGAAAGATCCGTGTCGCAAACCGTTTTTGACATATAGGCGCCGAAAGGTGCCGGAGGATCCACAATGTTATCCTATGGGAAATTCCAAAAACTTGGAGTGCTGTAACTATGGAATCAGTGTAAATTTGTTCAGCAAACTAGCAAAAGGCACATATGTGGGGCAAGGGCTTGCCACCCAGCAAATTTCAGCTCAAATGTCCTAACCATTTTTTTACTATGAAATTACAAAGAAACTGTTTTTTGAGGGGCTATTTACCTGCGAAACTTTCACGAAACTTCAGCGGACCTTCATGAAAGTACCATTGGTTTACATGCGGGACTTTCACAAAAGTTCCATGGACTTTCGCGAAAGTCCCGCATGTAAACCAATGGTACTTTTGTGAAAGTCCATGGTACTTTCACGGAAGTTTTCGTGGTGCACATATATTTTTCGCATAGGCTATAATGGGAATGTAAAAGTGTAATAACTTTTGAACAGATTAAGATTTTTTCACGAAACCTTCAAAAGGCACTTCAGTGAGCCAGTCCCTATATACCCTAAACATTTCAGACCAGCTGGAAAAACTGTTCGGGCTGTAGAGATGAGCAAAGACTTTTTCAAAAAGTGTGGATTTTTCACACTTTGACATCCTGCAGCTCCACAAACACAAATCTGACTAGAATGAAACTTATCAGATCCAGAGATCAGTGGTGTCAGACCATGCATGCAAAATTTCAGGCAAATCAGACAAACGATTACAAAGTTATTAAAGTGCAAAATCCTGGATTTAATATTAAAGTGACTACTCAACCCTAACTATACCTGCACTACCATGCAGGCATAATATATATTCATTGCAAAAAACTCCATTAATGCATCAGTTAGGGCTGATTCCACACTAATAAAAGTTTGGAAATTCAATGTTAGGGTTACCAACCCTCCCCACCACCCCCACCACCCTCCACAGACTAACAGGCGCTGAAGTGTGCCTTGGGGTCATCTTCCCTAACTCTCACCCCATTCCATGTGTAAACAAGCTGAGATGGTACAGTATAGGAGAATTGGATGACAGTTAGGCCTGATGACCCCAAGACAAACCCCACGACATTTGGTCTGTGGAGGGAGGATGGCTAGGGTGTAGGATTGATAACCCTAACATCGAATTTCCAGACTTTTGTTGGTATGGAATCAACCCTAACTGCTGCATTAAAATGGAGTTTTTTGCAATGAATTTCCCTTCTTTTTGAGAAAGTGTAATGCTACTCATAAGCATACTGTATGTGGGAGCATGGGCCCTGTGGGCCCTGTGCTCCCACCCACCCATAAACTGTAGAGGCATAGCACAGGAGGGCCCTGTGCTCCCAGTTTAGCAAAATGGTATGCATAGGTGGCAGTGAGGTCCCTCTGGGCCCTGTGCTTCCACCTACCCAAAAGTACAGACACATAGCACATGCCTAGAGACATTCCAAGTAACCCTTGTACTGCAAATGTGGCAATCTCAGTAGCCATAGCAACTTCAGAAAAAATTCCTTCGCAGCTGTATTCATAACTTGGCCACCTCCATGCATGCTTAGTAGCTGCGTTTAGTGAAAGATCCGTGTCAAACCATTTTTTACATATAGGCACCGAAAGGTGGCGCAGGCTCCACAATGTTATCCTATGGGAAATTCCAAAACTTTGGAGTGCTGTAACTACGGAATCAGTGTAAATTTGTTCAGCAAACTAGCAAAAGGCACATCTGTAGGCAAGAGCTAGCCACCCTGCAAATTTCAGCTCAAAATTCCTAACCATTTTTTTGCTATGAAATGACAAAGAAACTGTTTTTTTGGGGGCTATTTACCTGCGGAACTTTCACAAAAGTTCCACAGACTTTCGGGAAAGTACCATTGGTTTACATGTGGGACTTTCACAAAAGTTCCATGGACATTCGCGAAAGTCCAGCATGTAAACCAATGTAGGGTCACCACCTTTGGATGAGGTAAAAACCAGATGGTAAACTACACCCCAATCTCCACCTCTGGCTTCACACCCTTTTTATGACTAACGAGCATATCGCTCCTTCTCCAAAGCCATTTGTAACATCAGAACAGACATAAATAGTGATAGGAAATCATTTTATACTGTTATTTATTTATTTTTATTCTTTGGCAACCAGGTTAACGCCCATGGGCCACATGGCCTATTTTACAGGAATGACCCAGGATCACAGGAAGGTTTAATGACTTGTTTAGGCTCACACAGTATGCAAGTAGAGGCTGTGGGAATCAAACTCAGGTCTGCTTAATGTGCCAAGTTTACTCACAGCTAATTGCTCAAACCTCTGTTAAGCACCGTCTCATTTTCCTTTCCAGTCATGTATTCTGATATATGCTTTGACCAATTTTTAACTTTCTTGATGCTTTTGGTACCCTCAATAATGCATTGTGTTCCCCTTACCTCCACAGCTACTACTGTTTCTTTTCATATTTCTAAGACATTCCACAATTTCAGACACACCATTCCATGCTATTTATCTGAATGACCTGTAAAAGTGTAGCTAATATCATGGAATGTTCTGGAAGTACAAAATGACAGCAGTAGCTAGCTGTTGAGGACTCAGGAGAAGTATTCAATGTAGTGATAACGGCAATAACAATTTAATAATTAAACAAAAATGGGTCTAACACATCAGAATACAGAACAAAAAGAAACACATGAGAACATATAAAGGTGTTAGAGCCGTTTCCTGTCAGCAGTAAAAGACCACACTTAAAATTCAGAGCGGAAAAGATTGGGTTAATTTACTGCTAATGGCCATACTTTACACCTCCCAGGCAGACTGGTTTTACAAACAAAGGCAGGTCTGAATGACAGCAGAACTTCTCTGTAACCTGGACATGCAATGAAGCCAAAACAGTGGATGATTTGATACATATTTTAAGAGTATATGAGCAGTCAAAATTGCCCAAAAACCGGACTACATTTAATCAAAACTGGATGATCAGATAAGGACCCTAAAACCCAGATTATCCAGTCCAAAACAGTATAGGTGGCAACCCTAAATCAATCCATGGTACTTTCACAGAAGTTTTCATGGTGCACATATATTTTTCCCATAGGTTATAATGGGAAACGTAAAAGTTTAATAACTTTTGAATGGATTAATATTTTTTCACCAAACCTTAAAAAGGCACTTCAATGAGCCAGTTCCCATATACACTAAACATTTCAGACCAGCTGGACAAACTGTTTGGGCTGTAGAGATGAGCAAAGAATTTTTCAAAAAGTGAGGATTTTTCACACTTTTTGACACTCTGCAGCTTCACAACCACGAATCTGACCAGAATGAAACTTATCAGATCCAGAGAGTAATGGTACCAGACCACACATGCAAACTTTTAGGCAAATCGGATGGACAACTGCAAAGTTATTAAAGTGCAAAATCTTGGATTTAATATTAAAGTGACTACTCAACCCTAACTATACCTGCACTACCGTGCAGGCATAATATATTTTTATTGCAAAAAACTCCATTAATGCATCAATTAGGGCTGATTTCACACCAACAAAAGTTTTGAAATTTGATGTTAGGGTTACCAACCCTCCCCACCTGCCCCCCACCCTCCACAGACTAACAGGTGCTGGGGTGTGCCTTGGGGTCATCAGCCCTAACTCTCACCCCATTCCATGTGTAAACAAGCTGAGATGGTACAGTATAAGAGAATGGGGTGAGAATTAGGCCCAACAACCCCAAGACACACCCTGACACCATTTGGTCTGTGGAGGGTGTGTGGGGGGTAGGGTTGGTAACCCTAACATTGAATTTCCAGAATTTTGTTGGTGTGGAATCAACCCTAACTGATGCATTAATGGAGTTTTTTGCAATGAATTTCCCTTCTTTTTGAGAAAGTGAAATGTTACTCATATGGTAACCATAGGTGAGAGTGCGGGCCCTCCGGCCCCTGCACTCCCACCCACCCACCCACCCATAAGTGTAGAGGTATAGTGCAGGAGGGCCCTGTGCTCCCAGTTTTGCATAATGGGATCCATAGTTGGGAGCATGGGTCCTCTGGGCCCTGAGCTCCCGCTCACCCATAAGTGTAGAGATATAGTGCAGGAAGGCCCTGTATTCCCAGTATTGCAAGTTGGTATCCATGAGTGGGAGCCCACCCACCTATAAGTATACAAACATAGCGCAGGAGAGCCCTGTTCTTTCAGTTTTGCGTGATCGAATCCATAGGTGGGAGTGTGCGCCGTCTGGGCCCTGCACTCCCACCCACCCATGAGTGTAGAGGCATAGCATAGGAGGGCCCTGTGGTCCCAGTTTAGCATAAATGGTAGGCATAGGTGGGGAGCATGGGCCCTCTGGGCCCTGCACTCCCACTTATCCATAAGTACAGACACATAGCACAGGCCTAGAGGCATTCCAAGTAATCCTTGTAATGCATATTTGGCAATATCTCAGTAACCATAGAAACTGCAGAAAAAATTATTTTGCAGTTGTATTCATAACCTAGTCACCTGCATGCGTGCTTAGCTAGGCTTAATGAAATATCCGTATCTCAAACCATTTGAGATACAGGCGCCAAAAGGTGCCGCAGTTGCCACAATGTTATCTTATGGGAAAATTCACACATTTGGAGTGCTGTAACTCTAGTACCCATGTATAGTTTTGCACCAAACCAGCAAAAAGCACATCTGTGATGCAATGGCTTGCCACCCTGCAAATTTCAGCCCAAAAGTCCAAACCATGTAGTGGCAGTGAGGTGGCAAAGAAACTGTTTTTGGTGAATGCCACAATGTTATCCTAAGGGAAAAATTCATAAGTTTGGAGTACTGTAACTATGTAACCAATGTAATTTTTTTCACCAAACCACAAAAATGCACATCTGTGGTGCAAGGGCTTGCCACCCAGCAGACTGTAGCTCAAAAATCCAAACCGTGTAGTGGCAGTAAGGTAGCAAAGAAACTATGATTTTTGGGATTGTACTGTAGCAAACTGCAAAAGTATGTTGCAAATTGTGAAAGTATGGTGCGACACTTTTGCAAATTTGCAAAGGTTTCATGCTTGTACTGTCACAAATTGCAACAGTACAAAAGGTCAGATCAAAATAAACATATTTCTGTGTGTTTTTTTTTTTAAATTGTGATGCATGGATGCTGTTCCTAGGACCCTGTGTAGGTAAACACAACAGTAGGTGTTTACCTAGGGGAAGTAGTTTTTAAACTACAATTTTTTTCTCCACCACTAACTGAAAACAAGATGGCGGCAGCATGACAGTACAGACGGTATATGCAACAGTAAAACATGCTGTCGCAGATGAATCTGTAACCGTCACATTGAACATATACTGTATTTTTTTTCCATAGGCTATAACGGGAAACTTTAAAGTGTAATAACTTTTGAACGGATTAATATTTTTTCACCAGACTTTCAAAAGACACTTCCCTAACTCAGTCTTCATATGCCCTGAGAATGTCAGACCAGATGGACAAACCATTTGGGCAGTGGAGATGAGGAAAGAATTTGCAAAAGTTGAGGATTTTCCACACTCTGATGCTCTGCAGCTCTGGAACCACAAATCTGACTGGAATAAAAATTTCTACTTCCAGAGATCTATGGTATGACACTGTGCATGCCAAATTTCAGGCAAAGAGGATGAACGGTTTCAAAGTTATTAAAGTGCAAAATTTGGGGTTTAACATAGAAGTGGCCATGCAACCCTAATTTTACATATAATATCTATGTATTATATCTATATATCTATATATAATATCTATATATCTATAGATATATCTATATCTATCTCTATATATTACTATCATATATATCTAGATATATATCTAGATATCTCTATCTCTATCTCTCTCTATATATATATTTTCATAGCAAAAAACTCAGTTTAATGCATCAGTTAGGGTTGTTCCACAGTGACAAAAGTGAGGAAATTTGGTGTTAGGGTTGCCACCCCTTGCACCCCACGCCCACTCCATCCCCACCAACAGGCATCTGGGTGTGTGGCGTTGGGGTCATCGGCCCTAACTCTCACCCCATTCCATGTGTAAATAAGCTGAGACGGTGCAGTGTAGAAGAATGGGGTGAGAGTTAGGACCGATGCCCAAACGCACACCCCGATGCCTGTTGGTGGGGACAGGGTGGGCATGGGGTGCAAGGGGTGGCAACTCTAACACCAAATTTCCTCCCTTTTGTCGCTGTGGAACAACCCTAACTGATGCATTAAACTGAGTTTTTTGCCATGAATTTTCTTTCTTTTTGAGCATATGCACTATAAATAGTGACTAAAATGTGGTGGTGGGCGCGCGAGGCCCTTTGGAGATGTACCATGGCACAACGTGTGTCCAGAATTGGGTGTAGATCCATTCAACAGTCACACAGCACCATGAGCAAACAACCATAAGGGCCGGTGACCCAAAAATTGCACAGTGAAAGATGAATAACAAATCTTTGTACTTTCCAAATGCCAGGCAAATCGGACTCACGGTTCAGAAGTTATTGAAGCATAATTAACCACATTTTCATTCATCAGAGTGGCATAATTCCACACCTGTTAAGGTTTTACACACAAAACCACTGCAAGGTAGCTCCATGCCACTAGGGCTTCCTATGCTATAAATTTAAAGGCAGTAGCACCATGCAGAACGCTTTGCGCAAAATGTTAACTGTGTCACACAGTATCTCTGCAGCACATTATTTTTCAAACATGTAAACAGCATAATTCTCATCTACAGGACATCCACTCAACACCCTCTAAATTTCATGTGAAAAGATCAAACCGTTCCAGAGATATTCAATTTTTAAGTTTCTATACCTTTAAGAAGTCTTCCACCACAAAATGTTCCCTAGAGGGTCCCAAATTTAAATGCCAAGCATTTCTGTGATCACCAACTGAAAACAAGGTGGTGGATTTGTGACACTACAAGGGTCATTTGCAACACTAAAAACTGCATTTGCGACACTTTTGAACTTTAACTTTTCCCATTGACTAAAATGGGAAACTTGTATTTTGAATAACTTTTGAACCGTTTAATATTTTTTCATGAAATCTTCAAAATGCACATTGGGGACTCCAACTGCATGTTCCCTGAAGGTTCTGCACCAGTCGCGCAAACTGTGCGACCTGTAGGCACGAACAAAGAATGCACAAAAATGCATAATTTGTATGTTTTTCAGTGCTCTGTAGCTCTGCAACTGTACATCTGTCCACAACGAAACTTGGTAGGTCCAGAGATCTATGGTACCAGACCATGCATGCCCAATTTCAGGCAAATCTGTTGTACAGTGGCAAAGTTATTAAGCTGCCAGATTTCATATTTAACCTTAAATGGGGTACTCAACCCTTACTATAGTGGCACTACTGTGCCACTATAATATCTATTATATTATATTATATTATATTATATTATATTATATTATATTATATTATATTATATTATATTATATTATATACATATATATGCTATATATACACACACACACACACACACACACACATATATATATACACACACACACACACACACACACACACATACGTACATTTCTATATATATCTATATATAATATTATAGGGGCACAGTTGTGCTCCATAGTTAGGGCTGAGTAAGCAGTGTAATGTTAAACCCCAAATTTTGCACTTCAATAACTCTGCAACCGTTAAACGGATTTGCACAAAATTTGGTATGCTCTGTCTTGTGAGGTAAATCTCCAGACATGCCAAGTTTTGTTTTGATCAAATGTGCCTTGTTTGCACAGTGCACAGTGAAATAATTGTGTTTTTTGCCTTTTTTGCTGATTTTTGCTCATCACACTGTGGCTGCATGGTTTGGAATGATGGTCTAAAATGCTCAGGGTAGAAAGAGGTTACCCCCAAAGAACAATCCAGCATTGATTTGGTGAACAAATATTAATCCATTCCAAAGTTATTCCATTTTGAATTTTCGGGTTGTCAGCTCACAAAGAGGAATTTATAAAATCCCTCTTTGTGAGAAAAAAAATCCTCTTTACAAGCCGCCATCTAGTTTTCTTGCTTAGTGAGGGTAGACAACCGAAATGTAAAAAACTTGCCCCAGGGATGTTTTACAGAGGAAACCAAAGCATGGGTTTTGGTTAGGGGTAGGTCTTCTACCCTCTCATGCCTTTGGTTTCTTTTACTTACATAAAAAAAGCTTTTTATTTTAATTTAAATTCCCTGTTTGCAATCCGATCCCTGTTCGCAAGCTGTCAAAATCCCTGTTCGTGACGGGAGGGTCACGCTGACCCTACCTCACGAGTCAGTGATCGCCTGTGAACAGGGATTTGCTCGGCTGGGATTTGGGCAACATGGGTGCCCAATCCCATGTCTGCACTAGCCTCCTCCTAGCATTCAGTGTGGGACACTGGGGAGCCCACCCAGTGTCCCAAAATATTTTTAATTCAATTGAAGTTTTTGCTAGCATGGGATGCCTAATCCCCGTGTTGGCACTAGCACCCCCAGCACCACCAGTGTGGGACACTGGGGAGCCCACTCCCAGTATCCCCAGTTATTTGTAACCCCCTCTACACTTGGACACTGGGAAGCCTGCTCCCAGTGTCCCCAAACAATGCAAAGTCCCTGTAATAAAGAAAACCATCCCCCAATGTCCTTAATTTTTTTTTTAAACCTGCAAAAAAGAAAATTGTCCTCATCGCTCCCAGTCCCCTCCCCATCCCCACCTCCCTCTTTGCACCCACCTCCCACACCTCCTTATCCATACTTACCTCCAGAGGTTGGGAGCAGCTATCTTCTGGACTGGGACACGTCTGCACTCTTCAAAAGCCGAACCGCAAATTGAAGAATCAAAGGTAAGCACCATATAATGGCAGTCAAAGGGGGTTTCAACTTAGGTTGATATCTCAGCCATTTTTAGGAAAGTTGTCTCAAATTTTCAACAAGGGGTTCTTGTGACCCCACCTCATTAACACTGGCACTGTCATTTGGTTTCACAGTCTCAAAAGGTGATTTTGTGGTCATGGTGTGGAATCACCTTTCAAGACTGATTAACGAAACAGTGACACTGTTCATGAGGAGGGATCCCAAAATATAAAATTACTCACCGTGGCAATCTTCTTTATTTCAAGGTGTCCTTTAGCATCAGTAACTATAGCAGTCAGCTGGATAGCTAGAACTGCCCCAGAGGTGGAATGTATGGTAATGAGATTTATGAATTAGCCAATCAGATTGAAGCTATGGAATGTGTTGAGCAGTGAGAGGGAAGGAGGCTTCAGAATGTTTTCAAGATAGGATGGACAAATACCCACAGGAAAGGACCAACAAGAATAAAAACCTTTATAATAACCCAAATCATGACCATAAAAACTTTGCTCAAAATGCAGTCCAATGGTGAACATATTGAACATTTTTAAAGGCAAAAGATAGAGCCTTCTTCTGAAGGTTATCTGGGGAGGATGGGTGGGAGCTTACTGATGCTAAAGGACACATTGGAAGAAAGATTACTACAGTAAGTAATTTTTTCTTCTTACCTCAGGGGTCCTTTAGCATTAGTAACTATAGCAGACTACAAAGCAGTGCTGATGGGAGGAGGGTATAGAACCTATTTAGGACAAAGGCTCTGCAGGACCACCCAACCAAAACTGGCATCATATCTAGACTGCACATCTAAGCAATAATGCTTAGTGAAAGTGTGCACAGTCTTCCAGGTTGCAGCTCTGCAGACTTCCAGGAGGGGAGTGTCTCTGGCCGCTGCCAACAAAGCAGAAGTACTCCTAGTAGAGTGGGCTCTGAGGTCCTCAGGGGGGGCTACTTGCCAGCCTTGTCATAACAGAATCGAATGCAGGGGACTATCCAGCAAGAGACTGTTCTCTTAGTGGCTGGTCTTCCTCTACCTACCTCCCCACAGGTGGGGAACAGCTGTGTAGAAGAGCCCCTGGACTGCCTGGTGTGACTGAAGTAGTAGAGCAGGACCCTTCTGACATCCAGATCATGGAGCTTTTGCTCCTCTGGAGTGGATTTTTCTGTGGAGAACACAGGTAAAGTGATGGATCGATTAAGGTGGAATTCAGAAACCATCTTAGGCAAGAACTTTCTGTTAGTCCCGAGCTCAATCTTGTCCTTGTGTGGGATGAAGTAGTTGGGCTCAGTGCAGAGGGCCTGCAACTCTGAAATCCTTCTAGCAGAGGTAATGGCCACTAAAAACATGGCTTCCAGGTCACATACTTAATATGGGCTGTAGCCATGGGCTCAAAAGAAGACTCTATAAGTTTGGCAATACAGAGATTCAAACTCCAAGGAGGCATAGGTTCCCTTATTGGAGGCCGGGCATGAAGGAGACCCAAAAAACTGTTTGAAAACCGGTTGTGAATAGACTGACTTTGTCTTCCCTACTGAATGATAGGCTGAAACAGCAGCCAGATAAAGCTTCAGGGAAGAGGGCTTCAAGCCCGAGTCCTGTAGGTATACCAGATAATCCAAGATGTTAGGAATTGAAGCCTTAAGAGGATTAATGTGCTTCTGTTGGCACCAGATAGATAGTCTTTTCCATTTGGCTGCATAAGTCATCTTTGTACTAGGCTTTTTGGACATATTCAGGATCTTCAGCACTTGATCTGAGTACTGAGAATCAGGAAACTCTACCTCCTCAAGAGCCAAGCTTTGGTGTGAAGGGTTTTAGAGCTGGATAAGACACCCCAGTCTGGGGAAGAGACAGAAGTGAGCGAGTCAGAGGAAGACGAATAGGCTTGCTGCACGACATGGACATCAGCAAAGGGTACCATGCCTGTCTCGGCCAGTCTGGTGCCACCAGTATCATCATTGCAGGCTGATCTCTGAGCTTTAACAAAGTTCTGAAAATCAGAGAAAAGGGAGGAAAGGCATAAAGAAGCCTTTCTGTCCAATCCAGTGCTAGGGTGTCTGTTGGAAAAGTTCCCAGTACTGGGGGCCTGCAGCAAAACAGAGGAAGTTGATGGTTCAGGTGGGAGGCGAACAGATCCACATCTGGTGTGCCCCACCTCCTGAACACTATGGCCAAAACTTGTTTGTTTAAGCACCATTCGCTGTGCCCCGGTTGATGCGACTGAGGGCATCTGCTAGGGTATTTTCTTTTCCTGGGAGATGTATGGCTGACAGACTGACTCCCAGGGAATGGGCTAGGCCCCAAATCCTCATTGCCCCAGGCATAGGATGGTGGATCTTGTGCCACCCTGCTTGTTTATGTTAAACAGAGCAGTGGTGGTGTCTGTTCTTATTTGAACTGTCAGTCCCTTTATCTGTGGAGCAAAAGCTTTGAGAGCCAGATACATGGCCCAGAGTTCCAATAAACTGATGTGAGCCTGTGACTCCTGTGGAGTCCAGGAGCCACTGACAGAACAGTTGTCCATGTGCGCTCCCCATCCAAGCAGAGGAGCATCTGTAGGGATGATTTCTGAGGGGGAGGAAACCTGGAAGGGAATCTCTACTGACAGGTTGGTGGAATCCTTCCACCAGTCCAGAAACTGTAGCAAGTTTTTTGTAACTGGAATCAACTTGGACAGGGAATCTTTGCTTTGAGACCAGCGAGACCTTAAGTAATGCTGAATGTCCCTCATTCTGAACCTGACCCCTGGGACCACCGCTGACATAGATGCCTTGTGGCCTAGTAGTTGCAGGAAATGCCTGGCTGGCCTGGGCTGACCCAGGACAAAGGAGTTTGCCACTGACAGGAAATGTTGAATCCTTTCCAAAGGTAGGAAGGCTCTGCTGTGCAAAGTGTCCAGCTGTGCCCCTATGAAGGTGAGGAGTTGGGCTGGTGCAAACTGGGACTTCTTTAGATTTATAATGAAGCCCAAGGATTGCAGAGTGTCCTTTGTTAAGGAAAGGGCCTGTTGCAGAAGTGAAGGAGACTTTGCTACTATAAGCTAATCGTCCAAGTATGAGTAAACTGATATCCCCTTTTCTCTTACGTGAGCTGCCACTACAGCTAGACATTTTGTAAATACCCTTGGGGCAGATGTCAGGCCGAAGGGCATGGCTGCAAACTGGTAGTGCCCTGATGGAAGTTTGAACCTTAGGAACTTCCTGTGAGCCAACCTGATGGGGATATGAAAGTAAGCGAGATCTAAGGAGGCTAGCTAGTCTCCCTGCTGCAAAAACTGAATCACTAAGTTCAGAGTGACCATCTTGAATTTTGGTTTCAGAAGGTGCCTGTTTAGGAACCTGAGGTCTAAAATAGGCCGCCACTCCCCGTTCTTCTTTTGGGCCAGGAAGTACCTGGAGTAGAGTCATTTGCCCCTTTGATGGACAGGCACTCTCTCCACTACTTTTGCTTCCAAAAGATGCTTTACTTCTAATTCCAACAGAATTTTTTCTGTTGAAGTTATAAGTTTGGAAATCTGAGTTCTTTTTAGGGCTGGTATCTTTTTGAACTGAAGGGACAGGCCCTTTTCCACTACCTCCAGGACCCACTTGTCTGTGGTAATAAGGGTCCAGGACTGGAGGTAGTTGGACAGCCTGCCCCCTACAGGCAGATGGGATGTGACCTGGGCTGAGCTGAGGTGTCAGGGCTTCTGCTGGGTGGCAGGAGCACAGGTAGAAGTACACCTTCTCTGGACACTCCTGCCTCTACCTCTGTAGTAACCCCTGAACTGAGAGAGGTCAAACTGAGGTGGGAGGGAATAAAAAGGTTTAGGGAAGTAGTCCCTACCTCTATTACCCCTATGTTGAGGTTTGTGGGCCCCCTGAGGCCTAGTCTTTGTAGTGTTACTCTGTTAGGTTGCCTTCTATTCGTCACATTTTTTCATATACTCCTCAGTCCTGGAATCAAAGAGAAGATTTCTGTCACAAGGGAAGTCCATAGCTTTGGACCGAGCATTTTGTAACAGATTTGTAGACCTGAGGCAAGCAAAGTGCCTCAGGGAAATAGCCTGGGCCATAACCCTCAAGGTAACATCATTGCTATCATCTGCCTTATGGAACTGGCATTTAGTGGTCTCCAAAGCCGTCTTGGCCGTTTCCATTAAATCTTTGGCCATGGAATCCGAACCTCGTTTGACAGTTGCCAGCACAGAGTTCCACAGAGCCTTCTGATATTTGGCTGTATAAGCCATATAAGAGGCTAGGTGAAGGAGGAGAGAGGCTGAAGTATATATCTTCTTACCCATATAATCCAGCCTCTTGGAATCTTTTTCTGGTGGCTGGGAAGAAAGTGGAACCCCAGCTTTATCACATGCTGCCTGTTTCACCACTCCCTCATGACTGGGGTGCACAAACAGAAATTCAGTATCAGTTTTTGAATACTGGCATTTGTCTGCCCCTTTTTCGACCCCTTGTACTGAAGTGGGGTTTTGAAGAATTTTCATAGTGTTCTTCCTGAAGGGTCTATAAATAGGGAGAACCAATTTCTTAGGAGGAGGGAAGACCTTTCATCTCTCTATAGTCCTAGTCTCCCTCCTCATCTTGGCTGGACTCTTGAGAGGGGAGATCAAGAGTGTCTGCCTTGTGTTGCAGGAGAGAAAACATAGAGGAATTATCCTCCTGCTCAGGAGGAGCCCCAAAATTTGGATCAGAAGACACATCAGGTTCTGGGGCCTTACCCTCACAGGTGTCATCAGGAGGCTCATAACAGTCATCATCATCCCCTTCATCAGCCTCTACATCAGAGGGAACATGAGAAAGGGTTTGTTTAGGAAAATCAGAGGCACCAAAAATAAAACCCATGCCCAGGATAGTTTGATAAAGGTGCCAGGCTTTTGCCATAGCCTCCATAGAGAACAGATCCCCTTGAAAATCTTTAGGGCCACCCTCCTGGATTTCAATATTTTTTTAGTTGTCTTTATGCTTTTTTCCCCTTGCAGCCTCACTAATGGCATCGCCTGTAGGAGCAACAGGATTTTTTTCCCTTACATATCTTTTTAGATGCCACTTCAGTGACTTGATCAGGTTGTCTTTTTGATTTAGGAACTTCATCGGCCCCTTTAGCCTTATTTTTTGAAGACACTTCATCAGTGCCAGGCTTAGTGTTCTTTGTTTTTAAAGGCACTTCATCAGCACCTGTACTAGGCTTAGACTTCAAAGATGCCTCATCAGCACCTGTATTATTTTGTATATTTTATAGGCCCCTCATCGGTAGCCTTGGGTCTATGCTTGGGACCAGATAAAGACCCTTCTTCTGCCATTTCTTTAAGCCTTTTTGCTCTGTTTCTCAAAGTTTTGGAACAGAATTTGGAGCAAAGAACACAATAATGATCTGGACCTAAACACTTTAAAAACAGGTCGTGAGTATCAGCTTTGGCAAAAATTCTATGGCGGTTCAAGCAATTTTTAAAAGCTGTGGGTCCAGTCCTTTTCTTTGGGGTCTTTGACGTGCCCAATAAACAGAGAACCCCTGAAAAGAATGTTAAACAGTTTATATCTAAGGTCCAACAGTCGGTTCCCTCGTGGTAAATAACCACGACTTTTCTGAGGTAAAAAAATACATAAAACCATCGGTTCCTGCTTAGAAAAGGGAACCACGATAAAAATAAACAATAATACAGGGAACCACGGACATACTATATGCAATAACTTAAAACTTTTTAAAAATAAAGAAAAAGGGAACTGCAAGGAACAGTGGAACTGAGAGAAAATCCGTGGTTTTCGGGAACCAAAGGGAACTGTGGAAAACTAAATAAAAATACTCAGCACACTAAAAATGATAAGAAAGCAATAAATAGCTACCAGTCTCAAGAAAAAAGGCTTTTTCTTGTCAGGAGAGAGAGCACCTCAGAGGCAGTGTTGCTCAGTCCAGTAGAGAAAAAATTCTGAAGCCTCCTTCCCTCTTACTGCACAGCACATTCCATAGCTTCAATCTGATTGGCTAATACATGAATCTCATTACCATACATTCCACCTCCAGGGCAGTGTTAGCTATCCAGCTGACTGCTATAGTTACTGATGTTAAAGCACCCTTGGGGTAAGGAAGCCCATGTTACAAATTTGGTAAAAAAAATTCAAAAAATGACTGTTACAAGCATGCGTGGCGCAGTTTCTATGCACGCTCGTAACTTTGCCAATTTTTAATATTTTCACTCCAGATTTTCAACATTGTCATTTTTTCACATCTCCTTATGAACAGTACAGCTGCCATTTTTCACATCCTGCCTGAAACATGTTTTCACGCCTGTGACGCAGAATGGTGCGGTCACTGAGCAAAATCAACTTCCGGAATGGATTAACAAAATCACAGTGCCACTGTTCATGAGGGGTGATCCTAAAAAGCCCATATTAAAAATTAGGTGAAAACATTGCAACAAATGACCACGTTACGAGCTTACATTATGCAGTTTCTAAACATGCGTGTAACTTTGCCAATGTTTCATATGTTCAATCCAGATTTTCAACATTACCATTTTGTCACACCACCTCATTAATAGTACAGCTGTAATTTTTTAAATCCTGCCAAAAATGTTTTTCCGCACCTGTGGCACAAAATGGCATTACAGTTGCACAGAATTATATTTCGACAGGGTTTTGAAAGTTTTCTACACTGGGTACATGCAATGAGGCGATAAGGTTATGTTGAACATTTACAGTGAAAATGATTTAAGATGGCACAGTCATGACTATTTGTTGCAATTTCGCTATGCCTACTCGTAACTTAATGTGTGGAAGCACAGGTACCAGAGACCCCTGTGTTTCCACCGCTACATACATATGTGCATCTGTGGAGGGATAGCAGCACAGGGTCCAAAGGACCCTGTGCTTCCACTGTGACATATGGATACTATTGTACTGTCTCGATGGAGGGACGGACTCTGCACTCCCACCTTGACATATGGGTACTGTTGTATTATCTCGATGGAGGGATGGGAAGCACAGGATCCGAATAAAGATACTATTACAATATTTCAAAAAGTTAGGAAATAAATTGCAAAAAAACTTTGTTAATGCATCAGTTAGGGCTGAAGCGACAAAAGTATGGAAATGAGGCATTAGGGTTGAGCCCTTAACGCCCCCACCCTACCACCCATCCTTCACACACCAACAGGCATTGGGGTGTGCCATGGGGTCATTAGGCCTAACTCTCACCCCATTCTCCTATACTGTACCATGTCAGCCTGTTTACACATGTAATGGGGTGACAGTTGGGCCTAACGACCCCATGGCATGCCCTGATACCTCTGGTGTGTGGAGGATGGTGGTAGGGTGGGGGTTAGGAACCCAACCCTAATGCCTCTATTTCTATACTTTGTCACTAACCCTAACTGATGCTTAACGAAGTTTGATATATATATATATATATATATATATATATATATATGTTGTGTTGTGGTTTTGGGGAGGAGGGCATGTATGACGTGGTGTAAGTGAGCAGAGTGTGAGCAGCCAGGTGGGTGGCAAGGAGGCCAGCAGGTAGGCGGGCCACATGGTGGGGGGTGACGGAAAGACCGTGGATCAAAGGCCTTCACAAATTAAAAAATGAAATGAAGTAAAGGTCAAAAGAGGACGTTAATTACTGTTTAAATTTCTTTTATGTTTCTTATGTGTGGTATGGAGTGTGGAGGTATTTCGCTATGTTAAAAATTCTATTTTGATATTACATCAAGTAGCAAGTGTGAAGGGATTGGACTTTTCTAAGATGGCTACCAGAAATGTTTCAAACGTTTCTGGCAGGCATGGATATCATATGTGGGCTGTGCTGCATCCTGCTTGCCATTAAAAGTGCCAGCCACGCTTGACCATATACAGTCAGGCACCATGGAACACCTGGGGCCCGACAGTCCAAAGTTTACGTGGGCGCCAACAGGTCTTTGCCAGCACAAACTGGAGTTTGCACTGGATCCCCACATTCAAAAGGGGCTGTTGCACTGGCAAAGAGGGTTAGCACCAGTGCAAAACATAATGTATGTGTGCAGGCAAGGGGAGAGGCATGGCCATGAATATGCATGCTACCCCATATTTAGCAGCTTCACCCAAAAGGGTTTAGCATGGTTCTTTTGCACAGCACAAACACCACTAAAAAAAAAACCCGACTTAACTCGGGTTAACCCTAATGGTTGCCAGAGGTAATGCTGCCACCCTGTGGTCCCCGACACCCCCCTGCTGATCTCCAGACCATTATGTAGAAAATAATGTCCCTTGGCAGTAGTGGCCCCCCCCACTCTGATTGCCAGCCCCACTGTAAATAGTATTATCCCTGGTGGGAGTGGTGCCCCCTCACTCCCTCTGATCGCCAGCCCTGCCATAAATAGTATTATCCCTGATGGTAGTGGTGCCTCCCCTGATTGCCAGCCCTGCCATAAACAGTAGTATCCCTGGTGGTAGTGGTGTCCCATCCCCTCCAATCACCAGCCTAGCAGTACAAAAACAAAACCTCCCTGGAGTCCACTGCCTCACACCAATAGCACCGGGCATACCCCCAACTCACCGTAGCATTATCTGTGGTGATGCGGGAGTATACGGTGACTAGCACAGCCCTCCTCACACCTCCTCAGCTGGCCACCATATATACAGGCAGGGAGCGTGCCTCTTATTTATAGGACATGGCACGTCTCCCTGTCCTATAAATAAGACGTGCACTCTCTGCCTGTGTGTCGGCTGGCCAAAGAGATGTGAGAAGGGCTATGCAGGTTGCCATATGTTTCTGTGGCTCCACAGATTATGCTATAGTGAGTGGGGGATTGTATGCCTAGAGCTGTGAGTGGGAACCACCAGATGCTAGGGAGTTTCTGGTTTTGTACTGCTAGGCTGGTGATCAGAGGGGAAAACACCACTACCAGAGATACTACCTTTTATGGCGGGGCTGGCGATGGGGGGGGGCACCACTACCACTAGGGATAATACTATTTATGATGGGACTGGCAACTGGAGGGGGTACCGCTGCCACCAGAGATAATACTATTAACGGCAGGGTTGGTGATGGGGGGGCCACCACCACTACTACCAGGGATAATATTATATCTTACTTTGAGGGTATCTCTTGCAGCAGGCCACACCTATGGAACTATAGCTGTCAGGCACCAGGAGCACATGGAAACTTTTCTAGCTAGCAGTCTACTAGGGGGCTGCCCACTCCGATGTCACACACTAACGTCGCCCTATCCTATAAGAGTGGGCAGCCTCTGTGCCACCCTCAGTTCTTTTCCTACCATCGACCATTGCACGTCAGACCTCTCAGAGATTCTGCCAGCTTCAGTTGACTGCCATTTCTTCATCAATTTTCTTTGCTTTTTCTCTCCCTAGTGTGGCATCACTTTGTGATTTTTTCTGTCATTTATGCTGGGCTCCATCTCTGTTAAGCTCTTCAGAAGGTGTGCCTGCGGTGAGAAGATATCAGAGAAGGACAACCATGATCTTGTGTCAGGCCATGACATCCAGGCCTGTAAGATTTGCAGCAGCTTCAACCAGGCTACCAGGCGGCACCACCAGAAGACACTGGAAAACTTCTTACTATAGCAGTAAGTCGCCCACATGGAGAAGGAGCTACAAGCCAGGAGTTCTTCCACTTCCACAACCCTGTCCTCAGGCTCAACCTCCTCCAAGGCCTAGGAAAAATTGAGCGGGAAGTACAAACACTGGGACAAGGACTGCATCGAGCCTCATGCCTCCATGACCACATGGAAACTTTTCTAGTTAGCAGTCTACCAAGATGACAGCCTGGGTAAAGAATTGGCTGGAGAATAGGACACAGAGAGTAATAGTAAATGGAGTCCACTCTGAAGAAAGGGGGGGTATTAGTGGGGTACCGCAGGGTTCAGTATTAGGACCAGTCCTCTTCAATGTCTTTATAAGTGACATTACAGAGGGACTGGAAGGAAAAGTATGTCTCTTTGCAGATGACACAAAGATCTGCAACAGAGTTGATGCACAAGGTGGGGTGGAAAGGATGAGAAGGGACTTGGCAAGGTTAGAGGAATGGTCAAATGTATGTCAGCTTAGATTCAATGCTAAGAAGTGCAAGGTAATGCACCTGGGAAACAAAAACCAAGGGGAAGAGTACACAATGGGGGGTGAGATACTAACAACAACAAAAATGGAAAGGGACCTGGGGGTAGTCATATCAGATGACCTAAAGGTGGGCAAGCAATGTGAGAGGGCAGCAAGAAGGGCTGGGGGGATACTGGGATGCATAGGGAGAGGCATCACCAGTAGAAAACAGGAAGTTATTATCCCTCTGTACAGACAGCTGGTGAGACCCCATCTGGAGTACTGCGTGCAGTTCTGGAGACCCTGTCTCCGTAAAGACATAGACAGGATGGAAGCTGTCCAGAGGAGGGCAACTAAAATGGTGCAGGGTCTGCACCGGAAGACATGTGAAGAGAGACTTAAGGAGCTTAATATGTATAGCCTCGAGGAAAGGAGGGAGAGGGGGACATGATAGAAACGTTCAAGTACCTCAAGGAATCAACAAAGTCCAAGAGGATAGCATCTTTCAAAAAAGAGGTGTGCAAGAACAAGGGGCACAATTTGAAGATGGGGAGGCGGCTCAGAGGTAATTTAAGAAAGTATTTTTCCACAGAGAGGTTGTGGATACATGGAACGGCCTTCCGGAGGAGGTTGTGGAATCAAAAACAGTGGTGGAATACAAGCATGCATGGGACAGTCATAAGGCAATTCTAGGGGTTGGGGGTAGGAAGAAGTAGGCTGCTGGTTAACTAGGATCTGCAGCTTATCCAGTAGGTAGGGAAATGGGCAGACTGGGTGGGCCAAGCGGTCCTTATCTGCCATCAAATTCTATGTTTATATGTTTCTATGACTCACGGTCTCTGTATTGCATGTCAACCATAGCAAGGCTATTCCTCTCTTCAGGAGTGGTCCCCTGTGCCTCACACATCCTCTCCTCCACAGGGCTACCTTTGGCAGCTCAGCCCACCAATCTGACCTTGGCAGGCATCGGTTCTTCGGGTGTGGGTGCTCCACTGATGTCTCAGCCCCCACTGTTTCAATCCTTGCTTTCCACAGGCCATCAGTTAGGTGGCTCTGCAGGTCCAATGTTGACTGGCACTGGATCGTCAGTTCAAGGGGCTCTCTCTACTCCCTTGATGCCAACCTTGGCCACTTCCTCAGCCACTCCCTGGAATTGCCCAGGGATGTTCCTCTGTCATTCTCTCCCTCCCTGATGATGACCCAGGCAGAAGAGATGCCCCATAGGCCTCGGTCTGCTAGGCTGCTCTCCCTGGCCCCCATGCCTCCTCAGCTAGCGCCGCTGGGTGTCCTGATGCCAGTCATGGTGGATTTTCAAGCCATGCTTTCCTCCCTGTGGGATTTTGTGCAAGCTAGGCTTGCTCCCCCACACAGGCCTACTGTGCCTGCCCCCACACCCCTTCCTCCTATGGGGCCTTGCCACACACCTCAGGATCGGAAGCCCTCTTAACCCCCTCAGGACCTAGGGGATGTGAATGAGTATCACCTGGACCTCCTTCTCCCTGACAATGAGGATAAGGGAGATGATGGAGATGAAGGAGGAGTTACCCCCACCACTCCACCTCTACGGGGTCATCCGATGGTGAGGAGACCCCCAAGTATATCCCACGGTCCCCCACAGATGACCTTTCCTTTCTCTCCATTCTGAGACAGTTGCAGACAGCCATGGGGTGTTACACTGAGGAGCAAGACCTTATCCAGTGCCATCTGTCCATTTACCTTGGCCTGCTGGATGCCCCTCCTCTCTCTAGTCTTTCCCCCATTGATAGAACCCTTTGAGGATGCCACAATGGCCACTTGGCATTACCCCAGCTTGGTCCCTGGCATGCCTCGGAAGGCAGAAAAGCTGTACCAAGCCCCCACGGGGAAGCCCTTCTTCGCTGAACAGCCTCAAGAGGACTCTCTGGTCATTAATGCCATCCACAACCATTCCAAGAGGCCAAAAAACCTCAGTTCCCTCCCACCTGACAAGGAGTCCCAGCAGTTGGACCTCACTGGCAAGCAGACCTTCACCTCTGCCACTTTGACCATCAAGGTTCTTAACTATATTGACCATATGATCCAGTTTTAGAACCAACTCTGGGCTCAGGCCAAGGAGGCAGCTGAAGCCCCACCAGAGGACCCCCGAAGCAGCAGCTGCTCCAGAGCATTCAGTCGGGGAGCCAACATCAGCAAGTACCTCCTTTGCTCTGCCTACGTTGCCATGGATGCCTTGGTCTGGGCAGCCGTGGCAGGCATTTGGCTGTAATGCCATTCTTGGCTGAGGGTGTCAGGCTTTGCCCAGGATGTACAACAATCCATCCTGAATGCCCCTTTTAGAGGGTATAAACCTGTTTGGGGCGGACGTGCAGGACATTCAAGCCTGCTGGCTTCTGACCGCACCTTGTGGTCCATTCATTCTATGCACCACACCAACCAGTCTAGGAGTGGTCAGCAGTGCCCTTTCAGCATGTTGTTCATAGGCCTAAAACCCAGCTCCAAACCGCAAAGTAAACGCAGAGCAGTCACAGCCCTGCTTACTTAGAGAACAAGAAAAGCAGCAATAACACATGAAGGCTAATGTAAAAAAAAAAAAAACATTTATTCTACATCCACAGGGTTCCCCAGCACTTTGAGGAGACAATCCCTCTTCATCGGGGGTGATGAAGAGGGATTGTCCTCTGAAGCTCTGGGGAACCCTGTGGATGTAGAATAAATGTTGTTGTTTTTTTGCATTAGCCCTCATGTATTATCGCTGCTTTTGTTGTTTTCTAAATATCTCCTTGCCTGTATTTGTGGCTGATCCATAAGAAGGACTGTTCAGTGTGTTTGCTCATGTGTTGTTTGCAGCCCTGCTTACCCCTACTTCCACCACTGGGAGATCCCCCAGAGGAGGTGATGTGGCTCTAGCCACATGCTCTACCTCAGCATGACTCCTTGCCTGGCAACCCCTTTAGCCAGGCAGGAGGTGGTAGTCAGGGGTTACTTCTCCCTGCACATGGACAAGTGAAGGGGCCCAGAGATACCTGGGTCTTGCAGCTCATAGAAAATGGCCACACTCTGGAGCTTCTGAAGTGGCCCCCAAAAAGGCCTCTAGTTCAGTCCTCTTACCCTCCAGACCACATTCCAATGCTCTGGGAGGAGGTCTGCACCTTGCTGCACAAAAGGGCCATAGAAGAGCCGGTCCGGTGGTGCTGAGGGTTGAGGCGCTGGACGCCACACCTCGCTCCACGCCGGCGACCCGGGTTCGGGAGCGGACTCGCGTAGTCGGTGGGTCGGCCGGGGGGAGACAGGCTTGAGCGTCCGACAACAGCTCGCCTGCTCCGGGGTGGGATTCAGCCGATGCCCGACACTTGCATGACCCCGAGTGGAGGCTCGGGGAACTGCAAGCCCCATCAGGGGATGGCTGGCCGTTGAGCAGCACGGACATCGACTTGCGCGTCATGACGTCAGGGGAGGTCGTCGGCTGCTCGGGGAGGGAGAACATGAGGAAAAAGAGCCTGCCTCATCCGGGAAGATGGGAGGACCCAGAACGTGCCCACGATGTGCCCATGCCCGCTCAACAGACCACGAGACCAACGAAAATGTAAGTTACGGGTTAGGAGCTTCACCTGCCTCACTGGGGGTAAACCGTGGCTCCATGGGATCTAGGGTCTGTGTGGGCAGGGTTCCGGGCAGTGGGATGTCCGGGGGTCATCACTGAAGGGTCGGAGGAGGCAGGCTGTGAGGAGGATAAAGAGAAATTTCAAAAAAAAAAAGGGCCATAGAACCTGTCCCAGAGACACATCAGGGTAGGGGGTTCTACTTTCACTTCTTCCTGGTCCCCAAATATACAGGGGATCTCAGGCCCATCCTAGACCTCTGAGTACTAAATTTCTTCATTCAATGCAAGAAATTCCAGATGGTCACCTTCAGGGAATGTTGCTCCTGCTGCATCTGGCAGATTGGATCTGCTCCCTCGACATGAAAGATGCATACCGTCATATCAAGGTATGTGTCTCCCACTGTCAGTACCTCAGATTTCACCTTCAGGGAGCACACTTCCAGTTCCAGGCTTTGCCTTTTGGATTGTCCTTGGCCCCTCAGGTGTTTACCAAATGCCTGGCAGTAGTGGCGGCAGCCCTCAGGAGGGAGGGACTCTATGTCTTTCCCTACCTGGATGACTGGCTCCTCAAAGCTCAATCCAGAAAACACCTGGTGAGGCTCGGGAATGTACAATCTGCCTGTTCCAGGAACTGGGCACCACAACCAATCAGCCCAAGTCAGTCTTGACACCCTGTCGGTGCCTCCAGTACATAGGGACAGTCCTGGATACAACTCAGGGCATGGCCTTCCTGCCCCAAGACAGGGAAGACCATTTAATGGCTCAAACAGACCTGCTGTACAACAGCCGGTATGTCTCAGCCAGAACCTTCCTCCAGCTCTTGGGCTTGATGGCTGTGGCTATAGTCACAGTACCTCTAGCCAAACTGCACATGAGGGTACCCCCAGTGGACACTGAGAGTCCAGTGGGATCAGCGTACCAACAACCTGGAACAGCAGGTTCTAGTCTCCTCTCCAGTCAAAAAGGTTCTGTTTTGGTGGATGGAACCCAGAAACCTATTAAGAGGGGTTCCTTCCCTCATTCCTTCCTTCCCCTCAGCAAATTCGCAGAGATGCTTCAGGGTTGGGGTGGGGGTCTCATCTGGGGCCCCACCAAACACAAGGGACATGGTCCAAGATGGAGTCTTCTCTCCCGCATCAACATCCTGGAGGATGTGGGCAGTGCTTTATGCCCTGCAGGCCTTCCAGATGCAGCTATCCCTGGGTCTTCTGCTAGTGCAGATGGACAACATCAGTGTAGTCCACTACATCAATAAGCAGGGGGGCAATCAGTCATACTCTCTGCTGGGAAGCAATGAGACTCTGGTACTGGACTCTAGAACACAATCTAGAACTGTCGGACGTCCATGTTCCATGCATCCAAAACATACTGGCGGATAAGCTAAGCTGGTCATAGTCCAAGATGCATGAGTGGGAGCTGCTGACTTCCGTCATCAAAGACCCGTTTGACAGGTGGGGTCATCCAGAATCGGACCTTTTTGTGTCCCCACTCCACACAAAACAGCCACTTTTTTGCTTGCTTGCTCCACTGCCTGGAGTTTTCTGGCGAGACACGTGGTCCCTCTCTTGGAAAGGGAGGTCTCTTTATGCCTTACCCCCTTTCCCCTGCTTCACAGAGTTCTGATCAAGCTACAGATGGAAGGGGCCACTATGATTATCATCACCCTCTTCTATCCTCATCAGATCTGGTTCCCCTTACTGCAGCAGTTGACAGTGGAACCTCCAGCGCGCCCCTGCCTCTGTGCACCAGCTTACTCTCCCAGGACCAGGGCACCTGGGTGCATCTGGACCTCAAATCCCTACATCTTCACATCTGGTTCCAGAAGATGTAACCATGGCTAGATCTGGGCTGTCCCCCAAGGTGGCGGATGTCCTGGTTGCAGCTAGAAGCCTTCCATCAGGGTCACTTATTCAATGAAGTGGAAACAATTTGTTTCACGTCTACTAGATCCACTTGTTCTTTATTGGCGGGAACCTTCAACTCTTCCTCAGTTCCTCAGCAGGAGACAAATTGCTTCTGGTCTCCATCAGGAAAACTGAAGAGGGAACGGGGGCTGCCCACTCTTATAGGGTAGGGCAGCATCAGCGTGTGATGTCAGAGTGGGTGGCCCCCGGTAGACTGCTAGCTAGAAAAGTTTCCATGTGGTCCTGGTGCCTGGTGGTTATAGTTCCACAGATGTGGCCTGCTGCAAGAGATCCTCTCAAAGAGCTACGGTAAGTTCTTACATAACTACTTTACGGTGGGGATGGTGATTGGGGGGGGACACCACTACCACCAGGGATAATACTATTCACAGCAGGACTGGCGATTGGAGGGAAGAGGGGGCACAACACTACCACCAGGGATAATACCATTTACGGTGAGACTGGTGATGGGGGGGGGCACTAGCACCAGGGATATCTACATGGCTGGGACTGGGCAACTGGGGGGCTGGCACCACCCTAATCTGCCTCACTACCCATGCAAATGGGCCCATAATGGGCATGCAAATGTCCCTGTAGCACCTTGCAAGCCCAATGGGCTCATTTGCATGGGTCCCTTTGAATATTACAAATAGCACTTCAGCGCTATCCATTCTGTCGGCTTACTTTCAGAGCCCTGTTGGAGCAGTGCTAAGTGGCTCATTGCTGGGCTGACATGACCCTGTATTCAGGACTAGTGTCAATGCCAAGCAATTTGCAGCTGAGTCCTTAGGGCAGGAGCTAGCTTTAATTTGAAAGTCAGGGGTACTGCCATTTGGGTGTGGTTGCATGTTACGGCCATGTGCAGTATGACTGTTAATGTGTTAAAGAGAAGCTACTTGTTAATGCAGATTCCAATGTCTTTGGGGGCCAAGTATGCCATAGGGTAACTCTATGGGCCCAACTATGATATGGCTGACTTTTACTCAAGGCTCTCTATTGAAATGGCACAGCTACAAGAAGACTGGATGTTAGGAGGTGATGCTAACTATGTACTTGAGGGTGTGCTGGACAGGTCCTCCAAGATTACCCTTAAACACAAAAAGAACTTGAATGCCCTCAAGGGGTTAATGCAGGATCATCAATTGGTGGATGCATGGTGCCACACCCACCTAACCGGGCGAGATTATTCTCTTTTCCCACTCGAGTAATTCCTATGCTAGGATAAATTTGATACTGGTGGCCCTAGGAGTCTTGCTGGGGCTGAATGAGGTAGACATACATCCAATCCTGGTGACAGCCATGCCATGGTGTATATTACCACAGGAGGAAACCCCAAGAAAATTAAGTCTAGAATCTGGAAACTGGACTCAACTCTGCTATAAGACCCAAAATTCAGGAAATATATGACCACTAAGTAAGCATTAACGCATAACAGGGTGTGCTGATAATGTGGATTAACACACACCTTGGGTGCATTGTGAGGGACGAGGCCGCAAATGAGCTGACAGGGTGAAATTCACCTTCGGCACACCGTGCCATGATCTGAACTATGAGTGCTACTGCTGCGCAACACAGGTGCAGATGAGACTGACTACTGGCAACTGTCAGTGGCCACATGGGGGAGTGACACCATCAATAACACACTCTGGGTACCTGTCTGTGTTGCTCCTCAGTGTCGCTGTGTGTCTCATATCTGTACTGCCAGTGACTGTTGCCCGCTACAGCTCTGTGCACCCATCGGTGTCTCAATCAGCAGCTCTGCTGTGCTCTCTGCTGCCCCTTTGATTGCCGCTTGCTTTCCCTGTTGGCAGCCCTTCAGTGCAGTTCGCACTGTACCAGGGGGAGTGAATGCCCGGCCGCTCGGTCTCGCAATGTCATCTGTCACTTTCACTCCACATGCACATGAACTCTGGAGTCTGTGTAGAGCGGGAAGGGGGTGAAGTGTGGCTTTCTGTGCTGGGGACAGTGTGCAGTAATCAGCACGATTATTGGCACCGCTGCAGGGATACGGGTGGCAGCTCTACGGTGATGGCTGGCACTGTGCGGCAATTGGACAGTCTCCCAGGGAAGCAAGACATACATTGCACTCACCCTGCACCATTCCACTACTCCTGTCCCAGGGCCACGGGTGGGGACAGTGTGCAGAATAGGGGTAACTGTGATGCAACAGGGACACTGCGTGCTTTAGCGAAGGAGTGAGCACCTGTCTGTGTTGCTTTTTGGTGTTGCTGTGTCTCACATCTGCACTGCCGGTGACTGTTGCCTGCTACAGCTCTGTGCACCCATCGGTGTCCCGATCGGCATCTCTGCTACACTGTTCTCTGATGCCCCCTTGACTTCCGCTCACTTTCCCTGTCAGCAGCCCTTCTGGAGTCTGTGTACACCGGGGCTGCAGTGTTCTGATGTGCTGGGGAGAGTGTGCAATAATCAGCACGATTGTTGCCACTGCTGTGGGGATACAGGTGGCAGCTCCAGGGTGATGGCTAGCACTCTGTAGCAATCAGGCAATCTCCCATGGAAGGGAGACACACGCTGCACTCACCCTGCACCGTTCCACTACTCCTGTCCTAGGGCCACATGTGGGGATAGTGTACAGGGCAGAGATAATTGTGATGCGATGGGGACACTGTGCAATTTAGCAAAGGAGTACTTGGACAGCTCTGGGGAGAGTGGTGCTATTGCCATGAAAGTAGCTCATGTACACCAGCAGCCCGAGCGGCTTCCATGCAGATGGTGAGTGTCAGTTGTGCAGGTTGTGCTGTAAGTGGGTGGGTAGGATAAGGCAGAGACACACAGTGAGCAATTGTGCAGAGGGTGAATGTGCATGCCTGGGGTTGCCAAGGTTCGCTGAGGTGGGTGGGAAAGGCAAAGTCGCACTCAGCATTTGGGCTTGCGAAGTCTGACAGGCAGGTAGGTGGCAAAACAAACAACTGCACAGTAACAAGCCACTGTCCTGAAACTACACATAGTGACAGACCCAGCTTCAATGTCACTGATGCGTGGGGTGTCAAAGATCCACAGGGTGGGTAGGTGAGGGTGTCACAACACAAATTGTAGCACACAGCCACGGCTCCCACTGTACCACGCACAGTAGGGCATACAATGCGAATGCCGCACAGCCAGTAATTGAAGACAATGTCACGTTGCTGGTGAGCTATAGGAAAAGTAGCCACAGTGCTACAGTGTGTCTCTTGACCGGGACACTCGTTTTTTCAGCAACCAGCTTTGGGGTCACTGATGTCTGGGGTGTCAGATCTGTAGGGTGGGAATTGTCACAGCTGCTAAGGCACTATTATGTCAGGGTGTGCACTGTACGGGAGGGGACTGCAGGCTCAGGCCACTCATCCGTAACACTACATATCTTCTGGCAGTAGACACAGCAGGTTAGCACTCACAAATGCTGGAGTGATAGACTTCCAGTGACGTCATGCCAGTGGAAGCCGCTTGAGCTCTTAGCCCCGTCTCCTCCAGGGCTCAAAATCATTAAATTTCAACTTACCAAAATCTAATATCAGGCTAATCCGCTACCAGACTCTGCAAGGATGTCCCAATGAAAACTAGACAACCAAAAATCGCCATCAGACTCCCTCGACCTGGATGGATTAGATTCAGACAGCGACAGCTCACAGATTTCAGGCCACAGCGATCCCTCAAAGGCCGACCTCTCTGGCACTCCCAAAATAGCCAGACAGATGGATGTAGTATTGCAGAAACTCTGGGATTTTAGGAAAGAGACTTGATCCACCTTTGTTGCCCTGAGAACTGAAGGTTGGATAGTCTGGAGGAATAGGCCACAAGCACCGACACACGCGTGGACTGTACCAAGCGTGTCATCATTCAACTGCACCAGGCGGTAAAGGGCTTACAAGAATGGGCCAACGATGCAGAGGGCAGAGGCTCGGAGCAGGCAAAATAATTTAAGGGTCTTGGGTTTTCCCGAAGGCTCAGAAGGCAGCAATCCTATCCAGTTTTTGCAAAAATTCTTTAAATCATAGCTAGACCTACCAGAGGGCTGCTCCCTCGAGATGGATCGTGTCCACCGCACATTAGGCCCCCCAGACACCTAATTGCCCGCGCTCGGTCTTGGTCCATTTCCTGTGCTACCAGGAGGAAGAAATGGTCCTACATAAATCTTGGCAGCAAGAGAATTTAACCTATCAGGAGCACCGCATCTATGTGGACAATGATTACCCTGCTTCAACTGCAATGAGACGTAGAGCCTATGCTCCCATCCTGACGAAACAAAAGGGGGCTGGGATTAAATGTAGAACCCTCTACCCTTCAAAGCTAGTGGCGCATCTTGCTGAGGGCCCCAAATCTTTTGAAAGCATGGAGGAAGCTGCTCATGAACTCTCCAAGCTTGGCTTCGAGGTTGCAGTGGGCCAGAAACCAACCAACACTTCTTTGGTGGCCAAATTGGCACAGCAGGCATGGAACACAATGCCACAGAGGAAACAGCGCTGAAGGGAAGAAGCGTTGGTGATCCAGAAAATCATGGAAGGACTGAGGAGACAAACAGCAGCAAGGCTGGAACATGAGCCCTCTATCCCTCCTGTAAAATGAAAGACATATGGACTAACCGACTACTCTTTTTTCTCTTCCCAGGTAAGCCGGCTAAGCTCTCCTCCTTCTTCTACTTCGGTTCCCCCAAGGGAAACCCAGATCCTCCGCCCTTCCACTGAGTACCCCCCACCACTCTCATACTAGGGAGACACCTACTTGTGGCTTCACTCGTACTGAACAGCCTGGAACTCCATAGTCTTTCCCTGTTGGTCAGCTTGGGTCACCCTTGAAGGGCCTCCCGGCAGGCCTCCTTCCTTTTTTGGGGGTGATTTTGTTCTGGGGCGGGAGAAAGGGGTCAAGGGGTGGAGACCTGGGTAATCACAGGGGTGGGGGAGCATGGGCTTGCTATTCCTTTGGCCTCCACGTGGACTTGGCAAAAACGAGGATTCGAGACAAGTCAGAGGCACCTGCAAGTGCTGAATGCTATTTTTTCCACATCCCTCCTTTTTCAGACACCGGCTTACTGCCATGTCGCCCACTTTGTGGATCTAGGAGGAGCTGATGACTGCTTCCCCGAGGTACGGAGTCAGCCGGTGGTCGGGCAGAGCCAAGCTGTGGGTTTCCCCCCCACCAGACTCCCGGGGAGGCGGGAGTCCCAGCGTCCCTGGGAATGCTGTACCTCCAGAGGGGTGACTTGGATTGCCCTCCCAATGCTACCACATGGGAGGGTGGAGGTCACGGGCAAACTGATCCCCTCATTTAGGTTCCCTTCCTACTCCATGGGTTGGACTGGGCCAGGCATAGGCCATAGTGCTGCTCTACATAACTTGCCAGACTTGCTATCGATTAGCCTTCGACGTGATATGGAATCACAGCAATCAGTTGAAAGGACAATAAAGGATACATTGGTCTACCCAATAGCCCTGGGGGAGCAAAGTCATGACTACATCCCATTCCCCCTCCCCTAGATGTATTACGTCTGGTCCCCTTGAGGTCGGACCAAGCCAAACCTAGCACAATCCGGGGTCTGGGTGCCCTCCAGCTCCCAGCCCCATGGAAGCTTTCCGTAGTTTGGCAGGACCTGCCCAGTTGGCAGAATCTTGCTTCCAAATGTTTCCAGTTTGTTTACTTAATTTTATATTTCTATAGTTTGAAGTTCAAGGGTGAGTTATCCCCCTCATCCCCCCAAAAGCAGTCACATTTCCACGTGGCAGGCTTTAGATTAAGCAGAGTCAATGGACTGGGGCCCAGTTGTGAGACCTTACAGAATGCTTTCATGCTAATAGAGTTTTAAATGGCTAACAAACCATTACAGATTTTCTCTTTAAATGTGAATGGAATGGGCAACCCTGTTAAATGATCGAGAATGATTACTATGTTTAAGAAAAGTCAGGCGGGGATTATTTATGTACAGGAAATGCACATGACTGTTAATGAGCACAAAAAGCTGGCTAGCAGAGGTTTCACCCAGATATTCTCCTCCTCCTTCGCTGGAGGAAGCAGGAGGCGGGGTCACCATACTGGTTTCTGGCCACATCCCCTTTCAGGCTACCCTGCAATGGGCAGATATGGAGGGTTGACTGGTGATTGTCCAGGGGTTATTGCAGGACAAAGAAGTAACTTTGGCTAATGCATATTCCCCTCGGGGTCGAATATTCCAACAATTTGACACCTCCTGAGGAAGGTATTAGAGATGACAAGAGGAACCCTGATTTTAGTGGGTGATTTTAGCATTGCCCCTAGCCCTAACCTGGATTCTTCTGGTACTGCCAGAGGCAGGCAACCTGTCTCGCAAGAGGTGGGCTGGCTGGATGCATGGTGCACACTTCACCCTAGGGACAGAAAATACTCATTTTACTCAGCTGTACATGGTACTTACACCAGGATAGACCACTGTTATACACAAAAGAAATGCCTAGGTGTTCTTAGACAGGCTACCATGGGGGTTATCGCCCACTCTGACCATGCCCCGTGATTACGTCCTGGGAGCTGGGGCTCGAGAAGCGAAATACTATGTGGAGACTCAACCCAATCCATCTTAAAAGTGAGCCTTTAAGGGAATTCCTAGGGGATAAGATACAGGAAATCTTGGTGGATAACTCCAACCCGGAGACTGCCCCTGCCATCAGGTGGGACACGCTGATGGCAGTCCTCCGGGGCCACCTAATACAACACACTTCCGCTCTTGCAAAGCAGCGCAGGGAAAGGCAATCACATCTAGAACAAACGTTGTTTCCTCCAAGATGCTCATCAGCAGGGAGAGTAATCAGTCACGGCCCAACTAAAAACAGGCTGAACAGGAGCTGACAAGTTGTGCATGCCTTTGCTCTGTCAGTGACCTATCTGTTCACACTCATCTGTATTGCTCCCTTATGCCTGTCCCATGCCTGTTTGAAGCCCTGCACTGTATTCGTAGCCACCACTTCCAGAGGTAGGCCGTTCCATGCAGCCACCACTCTTTCTGTAAAAAAGAATTTCCCCACATTCCCCCTTAATCGGCCTCCCTCTAATCTCATGCTGTGTCCTCGTGTCCTGCTATTTTTCTTATATTTAAACATGTTAGACTCTTTCACCTTGTTAATGCTCTTAAGGTGTTTGACTGTTTCGATCATATCACCTCTCTCCCTACTTTGCTCAAGGGTATGCATACTGAGCTCTGTTAATCTGTCCTCATATGTCTTCTGATGCAGTCCCTGCACCATTTTGGTTGCCCTTCTCTGGACTGCCTCAGTTTGGTTAATGTTCTTGTGAAGGTCTGGCCTCCAGTACTGCACGCAGTACTCCAGATGGGGCCTAACCAGTGTCTTGTGAAGATGGATTATTACAGTGACGGCTGTCCACTATAGCTACCATTAAGAACCCTGGGCCTGGCTTCTTACATACCAGGTTGGGACACATCTCCCAGGCTTTCTGTGACTACTATAAGAATCTATACACACCCGACCACCCGTCAAACCCCCAAGCCATTGCGGCCTTTCTCTCCTCCCTGGATCTCCCCAAACTTAATAGGGACCAGCAGACTGGTTTGGTCTCCCCTATAACCCAAATGGAGCTCTTAGCAGTCATTTCTCATTTGAAAACTATGAAAGCCCCCGGCCCGGATGGCTACGGCACAGAGTTTTATAAGCGCACTGCTCAGATGGTTAGCCCGCTCCTTTTGCAGGTCTACAATGAAGTGTTGCAGGGCCAGGGTGACCCTCCCCCAAGCTGGTCGTATGCCACAGTGTCTCTCATCCCCAAGCTAGATAACGACCACCAATTATGTAATTCCTGCCACCCAATTTGTGTTCTAAACGTAGATTATAAAATTCTCATGTCCATCTTGGCCAAGCATCTGGACAGGGTCCTCCCCTCCTTGATTGGCCTAGATCAGACAGGCTTTGTAAGCTCCAGGTCCACAAAAGATAACACTAGGAGAGCCCTGCACCTGGTTCAAGAGATGTACACCTGAAAAGCCCCCTCGGTCCTTCTCAGCTTAGACACTGAGAAGGCATTTGATAGGGTCTCATGGCCCTATCTATTCACCACTATGACTGGGATGGGATTCCCTGTTCCCCTTATCTCCATGATTAAAGCACTCTATTCCTCCCCACAGGCCTGTTTTGAGGTTTCTGGTCATCATTCATCTTACTTTCCCCTGTATAGGGGAACCCCTCAGGGCTGCCCCTTGTCCCCAGGACTATTTGCCATCTTTATCGAACCCCTGGCCCAAGCAATTAGGCATTCCCCCCAAATTACTGGGCTCCAGCTGGAGGGGAGGGAGCATTGCATAGCTTTATATGCTGATGATGTTTTGCTCTTCCTGGCCAATCCCACTCAATCCATCCCAGCTGTGTTTAAAATATTGGAAGAATTTGGTTCTTGCTCTGGGTATAAATTAAACACTTCCAAAACAGAAGCATTAACATTTCACTTTGCCCCTTCACCATCATTTAGGCAGACCTACCCGTTCTGATGGGATCTCAAGAAATTAGAGTACTTGGGCATTTATCTCTCACACGACACTGGGAGGTCCATGCGAAACAACTACGACCCATTCTATGCCCAGCTCCCGGCAGACCTTGCTAGGTGGAGTGTCCTTCTGCTTAACCTCCTTCAGACAGTGGAGGCCATCAGGATGGTGATTCTGCCCCAGGCCCTCTACCTCTTTCAAAATGTACCAATATACATCCCAGCCAAGACATTCCAAGCATGGAATAAGGCAATAATGAGGTTTATATGGGTCGGAAAGTGCCCACAAATAAGGACACCAGTCCTTTTTCTCCCCAGGTGGGGTTGGGGGCTGGCCCTTCCTAATCTTACATTGTACAACTGGGCCTCGCACCTTTCTTTTATTGTCGCTCGCTTTATGCGGACCACCCCTGTTCTTTGAAGGGAAATCGAAGACGGACTTCTCCCACTTAATGACCTGGTAAGGGCAACCCTATACCAATCTCCTCCCGCTCTCAACAAGCTAACTCTTGGCCTGTGGATTACGCACCAGATTAGAACCTGGGGAATGATCCACAGACAGCTCACTCTGTTCCCATATTTGCTTTACCTATGCCTGATAACCCTACTGGAGAACTTCCCTCTGGCCCGACTGGACAACACATTCAAAATGTGGGAACGTCTCCTTCTCTCCTCCCTCCCACAGTTCTTAAATGGGAATAATTTTAAGTCTTTCCAGGAGCTGAGGCAGATGCATTGGTTGAGGCAGCTAAATTTTTACAGGTACCTGTGACTAAGACACTTCTACTCCCTCCCACCTGATTTGCGAAAGCCTGAGGATCACCCCCCCTTAATAACTTTGTTGCAGATCAGTTTTGTCACCACTGAGATGCCTCATGCCATTTCTGTCCTTTACAGGGCACTTAATGAAACTAATGGGGTAAACACATAGGGGACGCTTGAGAAATGGAACACAGAACTCAGCCAAGACATCACGACACAACAATGGGACAAGGGCTGTTTCCTACCCTCCAAACATACCTACTCACATTGCTGGAGATTATTCTCTTGGCAATTAATGATGAGATATTTCCGAACCCCTGCTATATCAGCTCACTATTCCACTACCAGATCAGCTGAATGCTGGTACAGTATCAGTGCGGTGACCCACTGGTACACCATGCCCATGTATTCTGGTTCTGCCCCACCATACAACCCTTCCTGGTCTCCCTGTAGTCAGAGTTGGCTGACCTATTCGGGCAACCAATCACCCTAACAGCAGATCTTTTCATTATGCAAGTAGTCCCCCGAGAGTTCATGGACCTCTATACATGCTATCTTCTGGGAATAACCCTCAGGGCAACTAAGAAAGCCCTAACTAGACACTGGCTTTCACCTCAGGTCCCCACGAAACCTGAATGGAGGGAAACAGTGACTCGTATTTATAGGGTGGAGAGAATGTCATATCATTTGAATGACTGCTCCGAACTACGTTCAATGAAAATGGACTAGATGGATCCTGTATATCATGGCAAAGGACCCTAGCTTTGTGCCTTAAATCTACTGACCTCACCATGCCCAGAGGTAGTGTTCTACCACGATTACTGGAGTGGGGGAGTGAATCATATGGGTGGGAGCTCGTGGGGGAAGGGGATCTCTGAATGAAAATATAAAATTTGTATTGTCTTCTCTGCTTGATTTCTCAAGGCCCATGCTGAAGCGCTAACAATTATGATTTTTAAATGCACCTTTTTTTATTGACCAGCTGTCCTACTGCCTTGAATATGTATATGACTAGTTGTGTGTACTATGATGTGTAACCCCCCTGCAAATGGGGGTTCCCAAAAGACTTCCAGGAGCTTGCTTGAATGCTCCAAGCCTGAATGGTGTTTGGCATTTAAGCCATTTATCAGTGAGTGTTTTTAGAACCTCTGGTACTGTCTCTTTAAGAGCTGTCTGCTTGCAGACATAATTAGTTTGTATGGGGGACTGTGTGTTTCTTTGATTGAGTACCACTCAAGCTACTGCCAATTCACTCCATTTTTGCAGTCACTAGGAGTGCAAGGAACCTATCTGAAAGATGTAACTGTTTGCCAGAAATTATTTAGAGTAATAATGAAATTACAGTTTGTCTAACCTGCTTTCTTTGCAGTCAGAACTGTGTCTGCTAGTTCCCATTCTAGTTTTGAACTGCTGAACTGGACCAATCAGTGTGGGGTAAGCTAGCTCTAAAATGGTGCCTTGGACGAATCAGAACTTGGACTCATAATCTGAGCCAGCCACAAGAGGATTGTATGGGCAGTGACTCTGGGAGATGTAGTTTAGACTTCAGTGCCTTTTTGGACCAACAGCAGCAGTCTATTGTGAGTGACAGCCAATCCAGTCAAGAACTGGGAGGAACTCAAAGGAAGTGCCCGGTTTTTGTCGGTTGGAGTTCTGTTGAGCTTTGGCAGTGAAGAAGGAAGGAGCCCTGTACTTTTTCAGTGTGCAGTTTTAGTCAAAAAACGTGTGTAAGGCCCAGAGTTCCGGTCTGCAGCTTGTTAGGACTGAACTGTCCTGTGAAAAGAATCAAAGGATCTCTGAAGAGTAGAAACCAGGCTCACCCTGTAGAAGACTGGAAGAATTGCTGAAAATTGCACTCGGTCTGTCAGGAACTGAATCTGCTGTGTGTTCTCCGGTATTGTGCAGTATGCACATCGGGATACAGATGCAGCCTGCCTGGTATAGTGCTTTCTTTTATATGGATGTGTAAAGAGGTTTGTGTACCTCAAGTGAGCCCTGCTGACATTGAAGGACCCTATCTTATTTGGAGGTCGTGAGTACTAATTCAGGGTCGCTCCTGTTGAATTGCCACATTACATCCAAATGGAATTACTGTACTGCTGACTGTTTAATTCTCCTTTCTCTTGTGAAAGGGCCCCTACCAGCTGCCCCCCGGTTTGGACTAGCCACTAGGGCTTGGGTACCTAGGGACAGTAACTGATAGGGATAGGTCTGCACAGAGCCATAGGTAGATTATTAGAGTGATAAGCTAATTAACCTGATTTCCTGTCCTTGTTATATCCTTAAATAAATCAGAGCTGCTTGTTTCAGCAAAGTTATACTGCCTGAGGTATTTGTCTATGTTAAAGTACTGTACTGTGATTGTTGCACTGTATCTCATTTCACAGGAGGTCCCAGTGCCGGAACCAGTCCTGGGGTAAGTGTATACTGTGAAGGTAATTCTGATATATTGTGTGGGCCACTAGTGGGAAGAAAGGGTTGCAGTGTCCCAGAGGGCTGTGACCAAGTTAGTTTAACTATTGCAAACCCTGACCTCTGGGTGGAGGCACCCGCCATTGGATCAGGCCCCTCAACCTGTTAGTGGCAAATCAGGCAGGGTGAGCCCCTGGGATAGCGCCATCTGAGGGTTACATCTTGAGGCTCACCGCTGGGATTGTGTGTCCTCTAGTGGCCATATTCACGAACCACTGTTAAGAAAAAATGGGTACCCGACAGAAGTGGCTGTGCACCGGCTGGTGGAGTGGTGTACTGGGAGGAGATCGACCCCCAAAATGCTATGCTTATCCTGGACATCCCCTGGTATCAATACGGACACTGTGCAGGGAGTACTTTCCAAGGTGGAAGGTTTACAAAACCCTGTGGTGGTGGGTCGGCATGCTAATCTGCTCACCCACACTTTCCTGGCCCTAGTAGAGTTTAAGGATCCCATAGATAGCTCCAAAGTGCCACAGACCATTACCCCAGAGGGAGCCCTCACTGCTTGGAGAGTGATAACTAAGACAGTAAGACCTGGGGGGAATCAGCCCCACCACTATCTGAAACTTTGAGGAGAAATTTGCTGAATGGTTGCTGGGAGAGGGAAAACTGTGGAGGACTTGAAGAAACTATTCTTGCCACCTGGGGTGTTCCTCCCCAACACCTCTCCTGCTCCAGTGCCCGTAATGGTGGCTGAACCAATGCAGACTCCTTATTTCTGCACCTGCCATTAGTCACACTCTTACCGAAGGTTGAGGATCTTCTCTGGCACCTCCCCCCCCCCAAGGGAGGATGACTGGGAGACCTGGATAGACTATGTTGCCCCCAAGTGCTAGAATGGCAATGCTCGGAAGGCGAAAAGCAAAGAGGGTTAGTGAGAGCCCCGAGGTCCTGCCCTGGCTACCATCCGCTGCAAACGGGCCAGTAACCCTGAAGCGACTGCACAGGCCTATCTTGAGGCCTTGGAGAATGTGTATGGGAGCCCAGATTCTGATGAGGACCTATGGTGGAGAGTAAGAAATGCACAACAGTACCAAGGGGAGTTGTTGTCTGTGTATGTCTCGGCTGGAAAAATTGTTGCAAGAATGCCTCAGAAAGGGTAGTTTGCCAGCGATTGAACTGGACCGAACCAGACTGGACAGAATCTTAAGTCTGCCCCCTTCTCAGAACTGCTGTTGCTTCAGTTACGCCTTGGCAAATCGACTGGAATCCCCACCTCCTATGATGAGTTAATGAGAGAAATTCGAGGAGTTGAGAAAAGGCGACCTGGAGGTACCTGCACCAACAGCTGTGGCTACGACCGAGTGACTGAGGGTGACCCATCAAGTGAAGTTCAGGGGCAGAGGTTGACAGTCAATGAGTGCTCTGACAAGGAAAAAGATATGCCACAATGGGGCGAACTGTTGAGAGAGATCCGGGAATTCAAAAACAGTCCCTTTATGAAGGCCACGCCTGCAAGTACGGGCCCTGACCTATATCCGACTGCATCTGCTATGGGGGTGGGGGTACCCACCCATGTATCTCCTGCTGATAACAGCTCCAAACTCAAATCCTTGACCATGGAAGTGGAGAAACTGACGAGATGTCTCCAAATGCTTATCACGCCGCAGACAGAGATGGCACCCAGGTTTCCAGTTAGTAATACCCCCGCCCTGGCTCCCAGTGTGGCTCCGCCAGCTCAAACTCAGAAAGTATGTTTTGCTATAATTGCGGAAAGATGGGCACATGAAAGGGAATGCCAGTCCCCAAAAGACACTGACAAAGTTGCATATAGGCTACAGAGAGCTTCGGAGAAGAAATCAGTGGTTAAGAGGTACAGACATGATCCCAGTGAGGGCAACCAAAATGCTAATTCACGTCCTTTGTGGCAAGGTCAGTTGCCCAGGCCCCCACTACCGCCTCTCCAGACTGGTCCAGAATAGTGGGTCCCTCCATGGAGACCACTGTAAAGGTGAATGGAGTGTCTACAAGAGCTGTATTAGACAGTGGCTCCCAAGTGACAATTATGTTCCAGGATTGGTATCAGAAGCATTTGCCAGACGTACCCTTACAACCATTAGAAGGACTGCATGTATGGGGGTTAAGTGAAAAGGCCTACCCCTATTCCGGGTATATCCGAATTTGGCTGTCTTTCCCCACCTCCGTGGCTGGAGTGGCCGAACAAGTAGAGACCCTAGCCTTAGTGTGTCCCCCCACTGGACTGTATGATGGTGTCCCTTTGTTAATTGGAACAAATGCTCATATGTTCGGAAGGCTGGCACAGTTGTGTTATGAAAACAGGGGTCAAAGACTAGTAGAGCTTTAAGAGTTCGCTTAATTAAGAAGGCCTATGAGGCACAGAGAGATGCTGAAAAACAGAACCAGAGGAACCGTTGGAATTGTATGGAAGAAGGATCCTGAGTCTCTGATCCTGGCGCCAAATGCCCAGTGTACCTTCAGGAGAGAGTCCGTATCAGAAAGGATGTTAAGAATAAAATATTAATGTTGGATGCACCAGGCGATGGAAAATTGCCAGAGGGACTGCTGGTCAAGCCTAGTATTTTGCCCGCTAGAGCCCATGCTTATGCCAGAAGGGTAATGGTCCAAGTTCATAATGTGTCTGAAAGAGACATTCGAGTAAACAGAGGTTGCATCCTGGCTAATGTGCATTGTGCAGACACTGCAGTGCTACCCAGCAGCAAGAGTTCAAGGAAGAATGACAGAGTAACGCCTGACTTGTTTGATTTCTGCGACTCCCTCTGCCAGCTGAATGGAAAGTGAGGATCAGTGAGAAGCTTGCCCAGAGAGACCAGGTGTTTTCTTTAAAGGAATGGGATGTAGGATGCGTGCAAGGAGCTGAGCACAATATCCGGCTGCATGACGAAAGACCATTTCGTGAGAGGTCTCGACGCCTGGCACCTGCTGACATAGATGATGTGAGACGGCATCTGCAAGAGATGTTAGCTGCTGGTAATACAAGAACCAGAAGCTCTTATGCTTCCCCATTGTGGTAGTGAGGAAAAGAATGGAACAGTAAGGATGTGTGTGGATTATCGCACCTTAAACCGGCGGACTATCCCTGATCAGTACACAATGCCCGCGATTCAGGATGCTTTGACTGCCTAAACGGGAGCAAGTGGTTCTCTGTGCTGGATCTCCGCAGTGGGTACTACCAGATCCCAATGGCCCCAGAGGACCGTGAGAAGACGGCCTTTATCTGTCCGCTTGGTTCTATGAATTCATGAGGATGCCTCAAGGGATTTCAGGTGCCCCAGCCACTTTTCAACGATTGATGGAGCGTGCAGTGGGGACATGAACTTACTAGAGTGCCTGTATACCTAGATGATGTTATTGTGTTTGGCAGCTCACTGGAGGAACATGAGAGCAGATTATTTAAGGTATTGGACCGACTGGAGGACTTTGGCCTTAAACTGTCCATTGATAAGTGTCAATTCTTCAAACATCAGTAAAGTATGTGGGACATAGTATCCACCGAGGAATAGAGACCGACCCAAGTAAAGTTGAGGCCTTGACCACCTGGCCACAGCCCAAAATCTAAAAGAACTGCAAAGATTCCTGGGATTTTGTGGTTATTATCGGCGCTTCATCAAGGACTATTCAAGAGTGATCCGCCTTTACTTAACCTTACTCAAGGGTATCCCCAACCCACAAAAATACCAAAAGTCAGCGTCCCTCAAGACTGAAAGAGTGTATTTTCATCCGAGTGGAGTATTTGGGCCGCTGGACTCTGATTGTGAGACTGCTTTTCATGAGATCATATATCAACTTACCCATGCTCCAGTGCTGGCCTATGCCGATCCAAGAAAACCTTACGCCCTGCACACTGATGCTAGCTTGCAAGGGTTGGGGCTGTGTTGTACCAAGAGCACGAGAATGGCCTGAGACCAGTGGCCTTTGCCAGTAGAAGCCTGACCCCATCCGAAAAGAACTATCCTGTACATAAGTTAGAGTTCCTAGCTTTGAAGTGGGCTATTGTTGACCAATTCCATGAGTACTTGTATGGGGCTAAAATACTAGTAAAACTGACAATAATCCTTTGACCTATGTGCAGACCTCAGCTAGTTGGATGCCACTGGCCATAGGTGGCTTCTGCATTATCTACATATGACTATGCTCTCGAATACCGAGCAGGTCTGAACCACATAGATGCTGATGCTCTCTCCCGGAGGCCTGTTCCCAGAATGATTGGGTCCGATTGCAGAACCTGACATTGCGGCACTCTGCCGGAAGTTTGACAGGGAGGAACAATGTCCACGGACGAGTGGACTGCATGGTGGATTGCTTGGGAGCCTCTGAGAATTGCATACCTGCTGCTTATTGCCACTTTTCTGCAATAGACATTGGTGCACTGCCTCAGCTGGACAATGACAGTATTCAGTGGCTCAATCCCGCATCCCATGATCAAAGCAGCTTTAGAAGCCCCTATGCAGGAAAAGATGTCCAAATTACGCCCACTGATTTGAGAACTGCACTGTTATACAAAGAAGGTCCTAAGTTGAAACTGATCAATAAACTGTTATACAGAGAAACAGTAGACAGAGGGGGACAAGTAGACAAACAACAACTAGTGCTGCCCACTGCCTTCGAGACTCAGTACTGAGGTCCTTGCACAACCACATGGGGCACCTTGGTATAGACAGAACACTTGACTTGGTGAGATCCAGATTCTATTGGCCTAAGATGGGGCTGATGTGGAGCAACACATTCAACTTGTAGTCGCTGCTTACAGAGGAAAGCTTTGCCCAGAGGGCTGCCCCTTGTTAACATCACCACCAGTGCACCCATGGAGTTGGTCTTCATTGATTTTCTGAGTTTGGAGTCAGATCAAAGAAATATCAGTAATGTGCTGGTGGTCACTGACCATTTCACGAGATATGCCCAAGCTTTCCCCACCAAAGACCAGAAAGCATCCACTGTGGCCAAAGTACTTGTAGAAAACTTTTTGTTCACTATGGGGCTCCACAAAGAATCCATTCTGATCAAGGGAGAGACTTTGAGAGTCGCCTGATCAAAGAGATGCTTTCTCTGTGGGGAGTGCGAAGTCCAGAACCACTCCTTACCACCCCAGGGGACCCACAGCCTGAACGCTTTCAACCGCGACTTTGCTAGATATGCTAGGCACCCCACCCAAAGGACAAGCCTAGATGGAGCCAACAAATTAGCACCCTGGTACATGCTTATAACTGCACCAAAAGTGATGCCACTGGATTCTCCCCCTACCGCCTGATGTTTGGAAGAGAAGCTCGACTACCAGTAGATGTGTGTTTTGGGGTCTCTCCTGATGGGGTTCAAGCTGACAACTATTTACAGTATGTGCAAAAGTTAAAGGCCCAGCTAACTCATGCGTACCAACTGGCTCAAACCATGGCTGCCAAAAGAAATCTGGCCAACAAAGAAAGGTATGATAAAAAGGTGAAAGCACAGGAACTCCAGGAGGGAGATCGGGTATTGCTAAGAAATCTGGGACTGCATGGCAAGCACAAGATTGCTGACAGATGGCACCATCTCCTCACATTGTAGTGGGCAAACTAGATGATCTGCCAGTGTACAAAGTAAGGCCTGAGAATAATTCAAAAGATGTAAAACAATGCATAGAAATCATTTACTGCCCATTGACAAATCTTAATTGAGTCTGAGCCCCTAGAAGATGCCCCTCTGGACCAGTGACTAGAGCTGCTGCTAAGAAAAGACCAAGAAAGTCTGCACCTACAGAAGCAAAGTTAAAGTGTTCCTCCACAAGTCCCAGTTGAGCATGACTGTCAGTCCATATCGGAAGAAAGTGAGAGTGACTTTGAATACTATCCTTCTTACGAACTGAGTCAATTGTTTCGGGCAATCCCTAGTCAATACTGGAGACAAAGCTGGGCCTTCTGGACTGTCTAAGCCCCAGCTTCATCCCTGGAGCCAATGCTCCCAGAAAGTGAAGTGCAAAGCATCAGATCAGATGAAATGGAATCATTGTGCATGGTTGAACTGTTTGAGCTTTCAGGAGGAAAATGATAGATTGGGGCAGACTGGTGATACACTCAACAAGAAGAGTATTTTGAGTGCCCTGACAGTCCACTGCCAGTGTCCGAAAGCTCTCCATGCGAGCCAAATGTTGTGGACTCAGAAACTGTAATCCTGGAGCTGAAAGTGCCCCAAGTTCTAGCCTCTCTACCCCATGGAGACTCCCTGACAAGTGAGGACAATGCTGAAAATGAGGCTCAGAGTGCAGAGACTATAACAGTTCCCCTAGAAAGACTGGTCGAGCTGTAAAGCCTGTGGTGCACCCTCAGTTATGATTCACTTGGGAGGCCCGTGGACTTGCCTCTCAATGTTGTCCATAAAAGAGTGTATGTGTCCCCGAGCTCATTGCCCAAACTGAGCGCCAGTGCTAACTCCAAGTTACTTGTGTTGCCCTCTATATGGTGCCCTTGCCCCATCCAGCCCCAAGGTAACTGATAGGGAAGGGCCCTCTCTTCAAGTTTCATGTACAAGAGGTAATAACTTGAGTTATGGTACAATTGTATGTAATACTGTGTAAAGAGTGACGACTGCAATGTTTCAGAAATGTGTTCTTGGTAAAATGATATATTGACTGATGATTACATGTGCGAGCCTAATGCAAATGTATATGGTTGCAGTTGAAACTTATGGGGGTACTTGCTTGACGCGGACGTCAAGCTTTCCCAGGCCAGGAAGGGTGTAACCCCCCTGCAAATGGGGGTTCCCAAAAGACTTCCAGGAGCTTGCTTGAATGCTCCAAGCCTGAATGGTGTTTGGCATTTAAGCCATTTATCAGTGAGTGTTTTTAGAACCTCTGGTACTGTCTCTTTAAGAGCTGTCTGCTTGCAGACATAATTAGTTTGTATGGGGGACTGTGTGTTTCTTTGATTGAGTACCACTCAAGCTACTGCCAATTCACTCCATTTTTGCAGTCACTAGGAGTGCAAAGGGAACCTATCTGAAAGATGTAACTGTTTGCCAGAAATTATTTAGAGTAATAATGAAATTACAGTTTGTCTAACCTGCTTTCTTTGCAGTCAGAACTGTGTCTGCTAGTTCCCCATTCTAGTTTTGAACTGCTGAACTGGACCAATCAGTGTGGGGTAAGCTAGCTCTAAAATGGTGCCTTGGACGAATCAGAACTTGGACTCATAATCTGAGCCAGCCACAAGAGGATTGTATGGCAGTGACTCTGGAGATGTAGTTTAGACTTCAGTGCCTTTTGGACCAACAGCAGCAGTCTATTGTGAGTGACAGCCAATCCAGTCAAGAACTGGGAGGAACTCAAAGGAAGTGCCCGGTTTTTGTCGGTTGGAGTTCTGTTGAGCTTTGGCAGTGAAGAAGGAAGGAGCCCTGTACTTTTCAGTGTGCAGTTTTAGTCAAAAAACGTGTGTAAGGCCCAGAGTTCCGTCTGCAGCTTGTTAGGACTGAATCATCCTGTGAAAAGAATCAAAGGATCTCTGAAGAGTAGAAACCAGGCTCACCCTGTAGAAGACTGGAAGAATTGCTGAAAATTGCACTGGTCTGTCAGGAACTGAATCTGCTGTGTGTTCTCCCGGTATTGTGCAGTAATTGCGATCGGGATACAGATGCAGCCTGCCTGGTATAGTGCTTTCTTTTATATGGATGTGTAAAGAGGTTTGTGTACCTCAAGTGAGCCCTGTGACATTGAAGGACCCTATCTTATTTGGAGGTCGAGTACTAATTCAGGGTCGCTCCCTGTTGAATTGCCACATTACATCCAAATGGAATTACTGTACTGCTGACTGTTTAATTCTCCTTTTCTCTGTGTGAAAGGGCCCCTACCAGCTGCCACGGTTTGGACCCAGCCACTAGGGCTTGGGTACCCAGGGACAGTAACTGATAGGGATAGGCCTGTGCACAGAGCCATAGGTAGATTATTAGGTGATAAGCTAATTAACCTGATTTCCCTGTCCTTGTTATATCCCCTAAATAAATCAGAGCTGCTTGTTTCAGCAAAGTTATACTGCCTGAGTGTATTTGTCTATGTTAAAGTACTGTACTGTGATTGTTGCACTGTATCTCATTTCACAGGAGGTCCCAGTGCCGGAACCAGTCCTGGGGGTAAGTGTATACTGTGAAGGTAATTCTGATATATTGTGTGGGCCACTAGTGGGAAGAAAGGGGGGTTGCAGTGTCCCAGAGGGCTGTGACCAAGTTAGTTTAACTATTGCAAACCCTGACCTCTGGGTGGAGGCACCCGCCATTGGATCCAGGCCCCTCAACCTGTTAGTGGCAAATCAGGCAGGGGGTAGTAGCCCCTGGGATAGCGCCATCTAGGGGTTACAGATGAATTTGTGACTGCCATTATCCTGTACCCTGTTAAAGTAAAACATTTTTAATAAAAACTATATCAACAAAAAACAAAACAAATGCTGGAGTGCCACAACACGGCTACCTGCCAGGGTTACTCGGATTCAGGAAGTCAGGAGATTAATATGCCACCACAGATCTGGTACACAGGCAGACCTCCACCACACAGCCAATCTTGCAAATGGTTGCGGATTTGTTTTTACTACATAGTGTCAGAAACAGGGATTGTTCTGCCCCCTTAATCACTACTATGGTGGACCTTATCACCCTGACAGTACTGATAATGTGGATTGTCACACTGTCAGGTGATGGCCGAGATCCAATCAGATTACTCCCTCATGAGCCCCATATAATAAAATGCAAGAATATCCAAGCTGTAACAGGGTGGGGAACACCTAAGAAGTCTCCAGAAGGGAGGAATTGAAAGCATATGTGAGAAGGGGAGTCATCTTGCTCTCACACCAGAGGAATAAAACTACAAATGAAAAATTAAAAAGCACAGAGATAGGCTTACGGAAAAATTGAAAACATTAAAAAGCACAGAGGTAGGCTTATGGGAGGAAGAAAAGGAACATAAGGAAAGTCCCACCCCACAGCTTTATTACAAGATACAGAAGTTGAGAATGGAGTATAAAATAATTATCACCAGGGAGCTGGAAAGAGATTTTGCTAACAAGGGCCAGGACATACTGTACTGTACTTTGAAGACGATATGGGGAGGAAGTGGCTCTCCTGGCAGCTTAAGGCTAAAGCAGGAGCAGCAGCTGTTCACGTGGTAAAAATGGATGGGGGGAGTCATCTGCCTCAGAGATCACAGAAAAAGAGTTTAGTCACATTATCAGAGCTTATATACCTCAGAATGTAGCCACACCTAGGGAAAACTAAACACCTTCCTCTAAAAGGCAGCAGTACCATCCATCATGGAGGAGCAGAGAAAGATACTCAATGCCCTCTTGGGGGCTGGAGAAGTCAATACAGCTAATAAATATCTGGTGAGCAGGAATAGGGTTACCACCTGTCCCTATTTCCGGAGGACAGTCCTGATTTCGGCAGCTGTGTCCTGCAAAAAAACACAAAAAATACTACATGTCCTGACTTTGTAGTAGTAAAAATATTTTCTAATTTTCCATTAAATGTTGCAGAAAACTATCACACCTTAACTAAAATACCTTAAAATGATAAGAAACAATAGAAGCAACTAAGAAATCACAATTCTTAGCCTTAATTCAGATTATATAGAGAAAACAAGTCTGTTGCATTGGTCACGGTTACGTACTGTCCTGTGAAAAATCTTGTTTCAGTAAGAAATGTCCCACTTTGGGCTTCTTAAAAGGTGGTAACCCTAAGCAGGAAGGTTACAAAGTGAGATGGCCTACCCATTGATTTTTATAAGGCCTTTGGAGATATCTTGGCAGAACCATTGCTAAACATGCTCTCAAACAGTATGAGAGTTGGCAGCTGCCCCCTCCCCAGGGTTGGCCACCATTACAGTACTCTTCAAACAGGGGAAAGATCCCACTCTCTGCTTGTCTTACTACCATGTCTCCCTATTGACAGCCAATTACAAAATCATGGCAAAGTCATGAGCACAAGGCGGGAACAGATCTTGCCCAGCGTGATTCACCCAAGTCAGTGCACATTTGTCAAGGGGAAGTAAGGCGGGGCAATATCTGGAGAACCCTAAATGTGATATGGAGATAGAGAAATGGGAGAAAAGCAATGAGCCGGGGTGCTGGACCTGGAGCAGAAAAGGCCTTCGACCGTATAGAGTGGGGGTACATGCACAGGACTCTGACTCAGTTTGGCACCAGGGAAGGGTTTCAGAGGTGGGTTAGGATGCTTTATACACACCCCATGGCACAAGTAATGGTCAGTGGGAAACTAACAGCCCAATTTGAATTAAAGGAGGGACACAACAGGGCTGCCCACTCTCCCCACCTCTTTATGTATTAACATTAGAGCCACTAGCAGGGGTACTGAGGAATAACCAGCACATTAAAGCTATTGAGGTGGTGGGTGTGGAGCACAAATTGTCCCTCCTTGCAGATTATGTACTTTTATACATCTCTGAACCAACCACCACACCCCTTAACGAGGCTATGGAGGTGCAGGCCTATGCGGCACTCTCAGGCCACAAAATAAATTAGTAGTAGTAGAAATTCATTGGATTTAACAAACAGAATTGTCAATACAATTAAAATATCCATGGCACATATATTCAATCCTCCTTGCATATATAATAATTTACATATACAAAAATAAGCATATTTTCATAATAATATCCTCTGCTTTTTTCACAATTAATCAATTTTGTTATACAATCTGTAATGAAGTTGATTGATTCATTTCAGTCTTTTACACCATCATCTATTACACCCACCTCAACTAGACACCAAGTCATTTTCACACATAGATAAATCTGTATCATTTACTTTTCCTTCCCCTTTTGTTTTTTTTTTTCCTTTCAATTATACCTAAAAACGTCATCAAATTCTCCGATTGCCTAATATCTGTACTTTTAAGTAAACTGTTCAACTGGAGATTAGGATCCATGTCCAAATTCCCCAATACATTACCCCCCCAAAAATTGTCTCATATGCGTATAGTGGACATAGTATCAAAATATGTAGCAAATTGTCCTCCCCAAAATTACATGCACAATAGCCTTCTTTCTTCTTGACAAATACACCTCTCAGTTTCTGGGAATCAAAGTATTCAAATCGAAATCTTATAAAAGATTTCCTTTTTCTTGGATCCTTAATTATTGTTAAGTAAGATTCCAATGCAAATTTTTTTTTTTTTTTTTTGCCAACCACTTACTAATTTTCACTTGTCTACTAATTTCCATATCATAGATACATAGATACATAGACAGTGTCGGCAGATAAGGGCCTGTGGCCCACGCAGTCTGCCCATTTGAGCTTGTAAAATCAGTTTATGTTTTCCTAGAAGTCTGTTGTCCCTTACCCCTGACCTCCAGAATTCCTTTATGTCTATCCCATGCATTCTTAAATCCCAAGATTGTTTCAGCCCCCACCACTCTCTGGCAGGGTGTTCCACTTGTCCACCACCTGTTCTGTGAAGAAATTCTTCCTCACGCTTCCTCTGAATCGTCCTCCCTCCAACTTCATCCCATGCCCTCTAGTCCTGGAACATCTTTTTCGCTAAAAATAGTGTATTCCTGCACCCTGTTCCTCCCTGTAAGATACTTGTATGTCTCCATCATATCCCCTCTCCCTCCCTCCCAGGGAGTACATATTCAGTTCCTTCAACCTGTCCTCATAGGGACTTGTGATGCAATCCATGTACCATCTTGTTGCCCTCCTCTGAACCTTCTCACACTGTCTATGTCCTTACGTAGGCAAGGTCTCCAGAACTGTACACTGTAGTCCAGGTGGGGCCTCACTAGTGTCTTGTATAGTGGAATTATGACCTCCTTTTTCCTGCTGGTGATGCCCCCTGCTATGCATCACAGCATCCTATTTGCTTTACCTGCTGCCTTGTTGCACTGTTCCCTCACCTGAGGTCATCAGAGATGATAACCCCAAGATCCCTTTCCTGCTTGGTGCATGCCATATCCTCACCCCCCAACTGATATATTGTGCCAGGGTTTTTGTGCCCCGTATGCATTATCTTGCACTTCTTTGCATTGAATTTCAACTGCCAAACCCCTGACCATTCTTCAAGTTTCTGCAGGTCCTTTCTCATTCTGTCTACACCCTCTGGTGTGTCTACTTTGTTACAGAGTTTTGTGTCATCAGCGAACAGTGAAATTCTGCCTTCTGGGTACTGCGCAATGTCACTGATGAAGATGTTGAACAGGACCATTCCCACACTGATCCCTGTGGCACCCCACTGGGTCACTCTTCCCTCTGTGGAGTGACAGCCATTTACCACCACCCTCCGTGTTCTGCCGCCCAGCCAGTTATCTACCCACCACACTACTGTCCTGCCCACACCAATATTCCCCAGTTTGTGTAATAGTCTTCTATGTGGCACAGTGTCAAAGGCCTTGCTGAAGTCCAGATAGGCCATGTCCACTGCCCTCCCCTGATCCACCTCCCTAGTCACCCAGTCAAAAAATTCAACGAGGTTGGTCTGACATGACCGCCCCCTGGTGAAACCATGCTGCCTTGGGTCCTGTAGTCCATTGACAACCAGATGTTCCACCAGTCTCTCCTTCAGTAGTGCTTCCATGATCTTCCCCACTACCGAGGTGAGGCTGACTGGTCTGTAGTTTCCCGCTTCCTCTTTGTTCCCACTTTTGTATAAGGGGACTACATCTGCTGTCCCTCCAGTCTTTGGGTACCTCCCCGCTTCCAGTGATTGGCTAAACAGGATAGCCAGAGGTTCAGCCACCACCTCTCTTAGTTCTTTAAGGACCCTGGGGTGCACCCCATCTGGCCCCATTGCTCTATCAACTCTTATTACTTCCAGTTCCTTCAGGACCCTTTCGAGTAAAGGGACTTGTGTCCATTTCTGCACCATTCTCACCCCTTGTACTCCATTCAGACCCATTACCCTCCTCTTCCTCAGTAAAGACTGAGCAGAAATACCTGTTCAATATTATTTATTTATTTATTTATTTATTTAAACAGCAGTTTGGAAAACCTTTGAGCCATAGGCTCATTTACAAAGGTACCTTGTTACAGTAAGACAAACGAAAATACACAGTATAACAGTACAACACAGTATGACAGTAACTATAAATATGTCAGCTTTACTGTTATCCTCCACGCGGCCCCCATCCTCCCCCTTCCGTCTCACTACCCCTCCCTTTGCCTTTTTCATTTATGTACCTGTAAAAGGTCGGTCTCACCCACTGATTTTGCAATGTGTTCTGTCTGAGCTTGGCTTCCTTACTGACCTCCCTGCCTCCCTCTGCTTCTCCTGGTACTTCTCCCTATCCCCTTCTGCCTGTGTTTTTTTGTATTGCTTGAATGCAATCTTTTTGGCTTTCACTTTCTTTGCTACCTCTTTGGAAAACCATAATGGTATCCTGTTCCTTTTCCTCTTGCTAACCTGCTTAATGCATAATTCTGTTGCTCTTGTAATCCCCATTTTAAATACTGCCCACTGTTCCTCAAGCCCTGATTCCTGCCCCATTCCCCTTAATGCCTCTTTCAAGTATCTCCCCATTTTCCCAAAGTCTGCCCCCCTAAAATCCAGGATACGTGTTTTTGTGTGGTTTGGTTCTGCTCTTTCTGTGATTTCAAAACACAATGACTGGTGCTCACTGTTCTCCAGGTGCTCCCCCACTGTTACCCCCATCACACTGTCCCTGTTTGTGAGCACAAGGTCCAGATATCATATTGTATGAAAATATCCTTGATTCTTCTTTTTATATACTACTAAATATTTTCTATCTACTATAAGACTATTTGTCAAACAATCCAGAAGGCCATAGGGCTTTATGATTTTTTTCTAAAGCATATATCCCTGGCCAAACAAACCCTTTATCGCTATATGCTAAGGATTCTTCTAGGCATATTCTAGGGAGTCTCTCTTCATTCATTCCATAAACCTCAGTCCAATAACATGCCATTCTCTGTACAATATTGCACCTAGCCAGTGGTTACCCCAACTCTAGTCTAGTCAGGGCAGAATATGCTCCCCTAGGTAATCCCAATGTTTTCTTATAAAATTTTATTTAATATTGTTTCCAGACCCTTTGATTCCTTCTCATCCCCTCCCCAAATTTTAGCCCCATATAAAATTTGGCTTCTTAATTTTGCATTAAGGACCCTAAGAAATCCTTTAACAGATTGACCCATATATTGATAAGCAAATTTTTCTACCATTGGTACAAATCTCTTCATTGTATCCACTATATATTTTCTATGCAATTTCCATTTTAAATTGTATGTAAAAATTACCCCAAAATAACAAAAACTCTGAACCCTATCTATAACATTGGAATCATGAATTAAACGCAACTCTCCCTTTCCTTATTAAAGTTCTATGACAAACCATATATTTTGTTTTTGTATAATTGATCTCCAATGCCATTTCTTTACATTTATTCCCAAATTTCTCAGTACTTCTTTTTATTCCCAAATAGCTTGTAGATAGTAAAACGACATCATCTGCAAACGCCAAATATGGACAGCATCTATCCCCTATATTTGGCATATGCAGTTCCTTGTCATACAAACTCATAAGGATTTTATTTAAATACAAATTAAACAATATAAGAGAGAGCACACACCCTTGTCTCAGTCCCATATTTATACTAAATGTGTTTGTCTTGTCACCTTCATTGTTAAATCTCATACATGTCCAACTGAGGAGGTTGTGGGGTCTAAAACTGTGGGAGAATTCAAGAATGCATGGGACAGACATAAGACAATTCTTGTGGGGGGTAGGAAGAAATAGGCTGTTGGTTAACTAGGATCTGCAGCCTATCCTGTAGGTAGGGAACTGGGCAGACTAGATGGGCCAAGCGGTCCTTATCTGCCGTCAAAGTCTATGTTTCTATGTTTCTATCTGTATCTAGTCTTCTTATTGTGTCAGTCAATGTCTGCTCCATCTCATATGCCTCCAGTACCCTCCACAATTTATCTCTCGATTTTATCGAAAAGCTGCTCTCAAATCAATAAAAATACAGTATATCTTTTGTCTTTTTATATTAATATATTTGTTAATTATATGGGCAAGAACAAAGCATTGATCAACAGTAGAATGGCCTATCATGAATCCTGCCTGAGCCTCGTCTATTATTTTAAATTCCTTATTCCATGTCATAATCCTTTTCTGTATTATCTTAGTAAAGATCTTTTGGGTATTGTCAAACTGATTGGTCTATAGTCTTTTGGGTTGTTTATATCCCCTTTTTATGTTTGCTTGCGCGCATGCACAAGAAACGTGTTGCGGCAGCTTAGGAAAGAAGCGGGTTGTGGAGGTGCGGCACTGTTGTGGCCACTACTTTTGTGGGCCTGGCTGTGTCACCAATGCTAGCACACGCTGGCGGTGACACTAGTTTGCAAGCATACCACCAACTTGAAACAATTTGGCCGCTGCAATCAGGGAGCGCCCCGTCATCACAGTGTCAGCTTCTCATTCTGTCCTTGTTCCCATATGCAGTTTGGAGAGAAGATGATGCTGCGATGCTGGGGCGGCCCTGATTGTTGGCAAATTGGCTTTTGTGGCAGTATGTTTGTCAGACGTGAGATGAGGCAAGATAGTGTGGACACCTGCCTGGATGGTGCCTGCCTGGTCTGGTGATTGGTCAGATTCATGGAGAAGAACTGCCTGCGGAGGAAGCAACTAGTGGTCTGCAAGAGGAGCAACAAGCTGAGCTGGGAAGTGAAGGTTGGGAGTGCGGTTATGGTTGTCTGGTGAGGTCACCGTCTGAGTGAGGAGCCTCCTGCCTGAGACAGTCATGGAACTTTGCGGTACACCAGCCCATTCGGAGACTGGGATTCTGAAACCAGCAGCCTGTGGGCAGCTGCAGAGGAGGAGAGTTGAAGTTCTGATCCGAGGAGGAGACCGCATCTGCTCTGCTGTTGCTCAGACATCGCTATTGCCCACAGTCTCTGTTAAAATCAGCTGTGAGTGACTGACTTGGAGGGGAGCGAGACCTGCACTGACTGTGTGTAGTAGTGAGCCAGGAGGGGGGTGTATTACTTGCAAGCAGAGGAGCGCCGCTGCCCGCTGGTAAATCTCTGTCCTGACTTTGTCTGAACTGAATTTTCAGTCGACTAACCACTTGCGTTGCCTATCAAAGTTTGAAGTTGTGTGGCATTCTGTGGACTAGCAGAAAGGAGCAACAGAATCAGAGAGACAGCAGGCCAGGGCTAGTTACTTAATTTTGTGTTGGTCCCAGCAGTGCGGTGGTGGTGGAGGGCAGCAGTGACACAATCCGGTGAGATGGTCATCAGAGAGAAAAATCTCGGGAAAAGAGCACCAGTCCAGAGAAGACATGAGACAGAGGTGAGAGGGGCCAATGGGCAGCAGGGATCGCATGTACTGGCAGAGGCAAGCACTACAGTCAGAACACTCACCCATAGAGAATGGATGATGGGGACACACTGGCTTTATTCCAACAGTATCTGAGGTACAGCACACAGCTACAAAAGCTCCTTCTATTCTCCGGTGGTGAGTGCTCTGACTTATGTGTTGTAGACTTAGTGTATTTTCGGCTGCACCTCCTTCTCATGGTGCATATTTTTTTAGTCTTCTAGGTGCGTCGCGCTACAGGCCATAGTGAGTGGGCTACATCGAATTTTATTTTTATACAAAGCCCTGCCCAGCAGCCAGATAATGGCCAGCAGCAGGAGCCTGTTTAAGTGGAGCAATCAGAACTGCCACCGAATCTGTTGACACCAAGCGTTGTTATGCAGCCACAAATAATGGGAGCATGTAGGCAGCAGTAGCCACAAACAGGCAACAGCACTGAAAAGAGCGGAGTGCTGCAGCTCAAGGTGTTTTTTGTAGCTCATGTAAGTAGTTCTACTGCAGCTACCACAGTTAGCCACTGGCAGGAGACAGACAATGTACTGAGCTGTGTGGCTATCTGATCAGGATGACAAGGCAAGGCCTGGAGAGGGAGCTAAGCAAGGGGGCAAGCAAGCAGGAGTATGGGTGCAGATGTGCCCCTCAAGCAACCAAGGAGGACCTTTGACTACCAGTGGCCTAAACAGGCCTTTAGTGTAGCCACAAGCTAAGCCAAAACCCAAGTTGAAGTAAAAGTTCCAGTCCAGGTAACCTCAACATACAAATGATACAGGGTGATTTATTTATTTTTTTTAATTATCGTGCTGGCAGGGGCCGTGAGGGGGATATTATACTTGCTGCTAAGGTGGAAAAGTTAAAAGTGAGGTGTTAACTGCATTATGTTTGGGATGGCTGAGTGGAGTCTATTTAATAATAATAATCCAAAACAGTGAATATATTTTTAGTTTTTATCTCACACAGTAGACAGATAAGGATCCAAAAGTACAACAACCTGTGTGAGGCAAAATAATTTGCTCTTTTTTTGTATTATAAATCTTGTTGTGATGTCATTTCTGTTTGTATCTGTGAGGGAGCTGAGGACCGTCAGCTAGAAACAGAAGATAGAAATTGTCGGCAGATAAGGACCGTCAGGTCCATCCAGTCTGCTTGTAAGTCCTATACTTGTTTGTGGCATGTGACCCTATCTGATCACTGGCTTTTCACCACTCCTTTCCACCTTCAAGGTTCCCTTATGACTGTCTCAGGCATGTTTAAATACTTCCACTGTGCTCGCTACCACCACCTCCTGTGGCAGACTATTCCATGTGTCCAATACCCCCTCTGTGAACAAAAACTTCCTCACATTTCCCTTTACCCCCTGCCACCTTCCAATTTCATATCCTGTCGCCTTGTTCTTGTACTCCTCCTATATTGGAAGAGGTTCCTCAAATACCTTGTTAATGCCTTTAAGGTACTTGAATGTTTCTATCATGTCCTCCTGATCCCTTCTCTCTTCCAGTGAGTACATATTGAGGACTTTTAATCTCTCCTGATATATTCTCTGGTGCAAGCCTTTTACCATCTTAGTTGCCCTTCTCTGGGCCACCTCCACCCTTTCTTTTTTTCTGTAAATAGAGAAGATTTTTACAGTTTTTACACAGTTTGACAGTCAGAGTCCATTTTACGCATTAAAAACTTTACATCCAACATACAGAGGTACAGGTCTATTAACAAGATTTCACACAGTTATCCTAGTAACTTTCCTATGCCAGTGACAAATGCCCGAATATCATTATGCCAGCTATCCCAGTCTAGTATCATCTAGCATTTCCTTACAACACATTTCCCTGAGACCCCCCACCCCTCCAATCCCAGCCCCAATTGACCGATTATGGTTGTACCTTACAAAGTCCAATCTGGGACCAGAGGCCCATATACCATGGTCTGAGCAGTCGGGCAAGGGACACATTGTCTTAAGGTACAAAGTGAGGATCCTTGGTCATAATATATATGATCCATCTTCTCCATTTTAAGGAGGCTAGCTCTGCCTGGTCATTTAGATTATGGGTTATTTTTTTCTGATCTATATACGAGATGAACTATCTCTCTCCAGTCTGAAAGGGTAGGTGGTTCAACTGTGAGCCAGCGTTTAGTAATAGCTTTTTTCGCTGCAAGGAGAAGGATATTTAATAGGTAATGGGTATGGGGATCATGCAGCTCAGGAGGGAAGCAATGCAGGATAAAGAAATCGCCATTGTAAGGAAGTCTGACCCCAAGGAGGTTTTCTAACCCCTCAAATAAGGCCTGCAAAAAAAGGCTGCAGTTTTGGGCAGGACCAGAGAATGTGAGAATGATGGGCAACAGTCTCACCACATAGGCGCCAATATGCTGCAGAGCGGGTAGCATCATAATGCGAAGTAATTACCGGGGTTCGAAAAAAATCTTATTAGCAATTGCCATGAGAATAACCTCCAGGAATGAGAGTAGGTAGTTCTCGATACCATACGCCAGAGAACTTCCCACTGTTGAGATGTAATTTGGGAGCCCAGTTCCTCGTTCCACTTTTCCCTTAACCCTGATGCGTCTCCCCCTGTTGTTTCCAACAGGGACTTATATAGCACGGAAACCACATGTGGTACTCCCTGGGATTTTAATATTTGTTGAAGCATTCGGATCACCTGGGGGTTTGCCTCAGGGGTGCGGACATTAAGGGGTAGGGAATCAAAATAGTGTTGAAGCTGCAGGTATCGAAAAAAATCCGAATGGTGTAGATAAAATTCCCGGCTGATCTCCCCGTATTCTTTAAAATAGGGGCCCATCTGTAGCTGCGAAAGTTGTAAGAGATGGGAATGCCTCCAATTCCGGAAGGTATGGTCTGAGAGAGCGGGGGAAAATCCTCCAGAAGATCTATTGGGCAGAGTATGACCAAAAAGGGAATAATCCCCAGGGCCCTTCGCATCGAGCACCAAACCTGTATTTGGTACACAATCCATGGGTCCCAAGTAGGTCAGCCAAGCGAGGGTGGGTTTTTATGCAAGATCACTTTTTGGTATTCTCGATCAGAGAGCACACTCTTCTCAATTTCCCTCCACCAGGCCGAGGTCACTCCAATCAACCATTGTAATAAAGGAAAGGTGGGACACCCAGTAGTAAAGTTTTAGGTTGGGAAGAGCTAGACCTCCCTTCTCCTTAGGGAGGTGGAGAATCCCCATCTTGATTCTGGGGCATCTACCAGCCCATACAAACTTCACCAGGGCCTTATTTCAGACCTTAAAGAGACTGTTCGGCAAATTAAGGGGTACATTCTGAAACAAATAGAGCGCTCTCGGAAGAGTTACCATTCGGACCACTTCAATGCGCTGAAGCACATTCAGTGGGAATGTTCCATCTATCAAGGTCTTGCTTCATCTAGGATGTAAAGGGGTGACAGTTATTATTCAGAGCATCCTTGGCTCGGTGCGAAAGATAGATTCCTAAATATTTCAGCTTAGTGAGCCCCCAGCAGAAATGATACACCTCCACCCTTTCAGTGTCCTTACGTAGGCGCGGCCTCCAGAACTGCACACAGTACTCTAGGTGAGGCCTCACCAGCATTTTATACAATGGCATCACTACCTCCCACCTTCTGTTAGTGATACCTCTTCCTATGCACCCCAGCATGTCACTGGCCCTCCCTGTAGCCTTTGTGCTCTGTTTAGACATCTTTAGGTCATCTGAAATGATAACTCCCAGCTCTCTTTCCTCCATGGTGATTGTCAGTAATTCTCCCCCCCCATCCTGTAGCTCTCACCAGGGTCCCCCCCCTTCCTATGTGCACTATTTTGCACTCTTTGAATTGAGCCTCAGTTGTCACACTTCAACCCATTTTTCAAGCTTCTCCTGTTCCCTCCTCATTTTATGCACCCCATCTGGAGTATCCACCCTGTTGCAGATCTTGGTGTCACCTACAAACAGGCAGACCTTTCCCTCCAGCCTCTCTTCAATGTCTTTTATGAAGACATTAAACAAGACTGGCACAAGGACTGATCCCTGAGGTACCCCACTCATCACCCCCTCCCCTAATTGGATCCCATTTATCACCATCCTCTGCTTCCTGTCCATTAGCCAGTTCCTAACCAATCTCACCACCTTGTGCTCCATGCCCAGACTGCCCATCTTGTTTGCCAGCCTTTTATGTGGGACGGTGTTGAAGGCCTTGCTGAAATCACGGCAGGTGACATCCACTGATCCCCCTCCCCCCATTTACTTCCTTAAACACCCAATGAACAAAATCTGTCAGATTCATCTGACATGACCTTCCTGATTTGAATCCACATTGTCTTGGATCTTGGGCACCACTGGATTTCAACTGTGCCACTGTTCTTTCTTTAAGCAGTGCAATCATGATCTTATTCTTATTAGATCCACATGCTTGTATAACTTGAGGATAATTTGGACATTTTGTAGTTTTAATTTAGAGAGGTTTATATTGGCTTTGATCTGCCGTAACTGGACTAATTTAGGTTTCATCCCTGATGTGGAATCTGCTGTAAATTATCGCTGTTTTGAGTGTAACTCAGTTTACGTTTTCTCTCTCTATTTTGTTTTATTTTATTTATATAAATTACTTTAGTTTGAACATTTTCTTTTAAGTCAACTGTACTCTTAGCACCGCTTTGGAAAGTATTAAATGCTACTGCTCCAAAGAGTCTTACACAATTAGTTCAAATTCAAACAGGATGAGGTATCACCAGAGCCAACACAAATCAAAACAATGCAGTACCTAGGCGCAAACCAACCTGGGCCAAAATTAATTTTCTTATAATGCTGTTAAAGTGTGGAATACCTTACCTTTGCAAAACAGAAGAGCCAATGATATAACCTGTTTTTAAAATGCTAAGCATTTACTGGATACCTGTGAATGCACATGTTTTAAAGAATAATTGATACATATTAGTTTAACTTGACAATATACTATTTGTGCTATGTCAGGGTTTTAAATAATTGATTAGCATTTTTTTTTCTTGGGACAACACTAACTGTACAGAAAGCATTTATATAGGTTTTCTAGAACTGTTATGTTTGTTAAACACAGTAAGGCAAGTGCTATGCATTTTCACAATGTTTTAGAACTTTTATGAGCAAAACGCTAATCAATTTTTACAGTTAAATAAAACCCTGTATGTATGTTACGTAAACTGTGTTTGTACAGTATATGCATTCATACTTTGCATCATATCATCCTTGAACATGGGTACTTGTACTCAGAGGAGTTACCTACTAACCGAAAAAACAAACAAAGCATCTGGCTGTCCAGTCTCAGGCAGGACTCCAGGACTATTTATAGTTGGGCTCAGAAAGTGTCTTTTGATGTCAGGAACTGTCTAGCAAAACCAAACATTCATGTTGGGCTCAGGTCTTGGGACAGAAAAAATATATTTGTCCAAATGGCCACATAAAACTGTTTTTCCAACCCAGCTCAAGACAAAAGGATTCTGAATCTATGATGTCTGAGTGACTTACAAGATGTGGGACAATGAACAGTTGCCATCTAAGGGTCTGAGTCTGCCCTGATTCACCAAAGTGTCTTGTGGTAAGCCATTCTACCTTGCTAGAAAGAGAAAGAAAGAGAAAGAGAGAGAGAGAGATAGAAAGAAAAAAGATAGTTTTTTTCCTGTCTGTGTAGTGTAACCTGCTGTTCAAAACAATTTCCTTTCCATTCCTGTAGAATTACAGAGTTTTATTTAACTCTAAAAATTGATTAGCATTTTGCTCATAAAAGGCTAAAACTTTGTGAAAATGCATAGCTATTGCCTCACTGTGTTTAACAAACACAGCACTACTAGAAAATCTATATAAATATTTTCTGTACAGTTAGTATCATCCCAAGAAAAAAACTGCTAATCAATTATTTAAAACTCTGAATTACTGGTCCCTATAGTCTGTGTGTGTATTATCCTGTATTATACAATGGTAAGAAAATTTCCTGGACTCTGATTGGTCAGTGTGTGCCTGAGACAGTGATGATATTACACAACAACATCACTGTGTTGATTTTATGGACCTTGAGCCTGAGCTTGAGCTTTTTTTTTTCAGAAACAAAGATATACTGCCTCACTAAAAATCTACTAAAAACATTTTTATTTTTATTTTTGTTTTGTATAACATTGTGCCATTGTATAATTGCAATAAGGCACTCCAAGGTGTGTGTTATCATGTAATAATACACATCTTGGAGTGCTTTATTACTTAATTATATGTGTAATATCTTGATGTATTAAAAAATTATTTTCATATACTTTGTGCTTCTGTGACCGAATCCTTTTGTTTTATAATGGACAAAACTGTGTTCTTGCCTCTGAAGAGAAAGTGGTCATTATCATAATCTGTTTCTAAAGTAAGAAGTTCTCAGCTCTGACAGAGAGGGGTGGATCAGCTGTCCCTGAGCAGGGGGCACTGTATTGTGTGAGCAGTGGCTCTGGAGGGACTCAGACCTACAGATACCAAAAGAGTGTCTATGCCGAGTGGTAGCAGCTATTGATTACCATTGCATGTCTGAAGGGTTGAGAAAGCTGGTGACAGTCGCAGGCTAGTCAGGGAGAAACTACTTTGCGACAACACCCAAGTAGTATTTGTTACAACAGGAAAAAAAATGAGGACAGGAAATCCTGGATGTGCATTGCCACATATAATTCATTCTATAATGTATGGTGAGCCCTTATTACCACTAAAATATGACAAAATGATTTTTTGATAATCCCATTGCTATGACATAAGGGATTATAATAATTGGTCAGCAATTTCTCTCAATGTACTGACCAGGTTGATATTTTCCATAACAACCGGCTGGTTGTTATGACATTCATGAGCCATGCCAATCAATCTATGCTGCTTCCTCATTGGCCAACATTCTGTATGTGGGCAGGGCCAAACAGTCTCATAAACTGCTGGGGAAAAATTGCTGGCCTGTTATTATAAAAAAATAAAAGATGGGGAGGGTATTTCATATGAGAATTTAATGCACACTCTCATTGTGGGATGCTTTGATAAACCCCTCGGGCATTGCCCTCGGGATTTATGTAGCATCCCACAACTCAGGTGTGCATTAAATTCTCATATCAAACCCTTCCACATCCATTATTCTCTATATAAACCTCTCTGCAGCACCAGGCGTAGCATTCTTCTGCAACAACAATATATGCAAGGTGTTGTAAACTGTGGAAAAGGTTGGAAAGAGGCTACCTTTTTGGAAATGTTTCACATGCAGAGAAAAATGCAGTTGTGCAAAGAAATCCTCCCTTGCATAACTTCTTTTCCTTAAGGTGAACAATGTTTCCAATTTTTTAAATCTAGCCCCAGACAATGAAGAAAGAGAACCGCAGCAAGCAAATATGAAACAGGGCTGTCACTTTGATTCCCTTCTCTAAGTATTTCAAATATTAAAAACAAAATGGTAAAGTGGATCAAAATGGGGCTGAAGGACAACTTGTAAGGTGGGACAAAAAGGTCACTCTAAATAGACTAAATAGGGCATATGTGATGACCTTACATTGAATACGGTGTTTATCTACATGAGTTGGCTTTGAACTCGGTGACCTCACACCGAGGTCAAAACCAATGTGTATAGATTAACACCTTATTCAAGGTAAGGCCATCACATGGCCAGTTTTTACAATTAGTGTGAGTTTTCCACACTGCTACTACTGCCATGATAAAAAAAGTCAAATTAATTCCATTCAGTTAAAGAATAGAAACATTTTAGTTTGCACTATTTTTTATGTTTGCTTACGCGTGCAGTGCACAAGAAACATATTAAGGTACTAGAGCATTGCAGAGGTGTGGCAGGGTTGTGGCCAATCCAGCAGGATGCTTCAATGGGCGCATCCATCAGCCACCAATTAATGTTGAAGCTGCCGATGATGGCAGTTTCAGAGCGAGCACTACACTTGAAAGAAATCTATTGCTACAATCAGGTGCAGTTTTGTCATTGCAGCAGCAGTCCCCCCTTCCTCCCAACCTGTCACACAGCAGGACAAAAAATTAACTCCTTCCCACTGCTGCTGCTGCCTGTCCTGCAGCCTCTGTGAAATCTGCTGCTGCAATCAGGGGAAGTTTCTTCATTTTGCAGGGGCAGTCCCCTCTCCCCCCCAATCAGTCACACAGCAGGACAAATTAGTTCCCTCCCACTGCTGCCTACCCCACACCCTCCATTCTCCATCCCCTGCCAACATCGCAGTGCTCAATCCTCATGTCAGCATGTATTCCCCCTCTCCCCATTAATGTGGCACACTGGGAGCCAACCCGAGTGTGCCATAACATACTTCTTTGCTGTTTCCAACACTGGGATGCCCACTCCCCATGTTGGATGCCCACTTCCCCATGCCCCTACGTTCTCAGCCGACCTTGGTGTTCCCAATCCCTGGTTCAGCATTGATCCACCTTCTAGTGCTCTGTCAAACTGGGAGCCCACCCCAGTGTGCACAAATCTGTTTTAAGTGACATTACGCCACTGGTTGAACCAATCCACTCTCACACTTTTGGAATGGCTTGGAGAGGTCCATCTTGTTCTACAGGCCAAAAACCTTTTGGACAGTCTCTCCAAATGCACAAGCTATTATCAAAAGAGTGTGGGCTCCCTAATAACCCTTTAAACATGAAAGTAATACTGTTATTTTGCTCCCATGTATCCCAATGTTTGCATTATCTTCCATTAGATTTGGGCTACCTGAGGAGGTCACTAGTGGTGCTGGAGAGGGGGTGGGTGGCACGGGGGTGTTTTTGTTCATTTGTTTATATATTTAGGAGTGTTCTCATTTCATTCAGGTCTTATTACTATATGCATGTCTTGAATGTTTCTTACATTGGGAGCACTTTAGAATGTTATCTTAACCTTCTGTGTATATGTCATGCTCCTACATACTGGTGACCATTTACTATACATTTTTGGAACTTCAATAAAGTATATTAAATTTGAAACCATACGTTTTGTAATATTTCACCTGTAAAATAGAAAATAGCCCCACAACGTATTTTTTTCACCTGAAAAAAAAGAAAATGGTCCCTTGTTGTTCCCGCCTGCCACCCTCCCCCAAACCGCACTCTCCCTCTGCGCACTCCACCTCCCTGCACCACCCCCCACCCATACCTCTGGAGAGCAGGAGCAGTGATCTTCTGCGGACCAATAACACATCTGTTGTCTTCAAAGACCAACTGGAAACTGAAGAATTGACGGCAAGCCCTATAATGGCAGTGAATGGGGGGTTTCCAATTTAGGTTGCTATCTCAGCCAATTTTTAGAGTTTTGTTCCCACGTTTTCAACATAGGGTTCTTGGAACCCCACCTTGAGAACACTGGCTCTGTCATTTAATTTCTCAGTCCCAAAAGGTGATTTCTCGGTCACTGTGCAGAACCACCTTTCGGGACTTAACAAAATGACCGTGCCACTGTTCATGAGGTGGGGTCCCAAAAAGCTCTTGTTGCAAATTTGTTGAAAAAAACTCCAAAAAATGACTGTGTTGTGACTATCCATTCCTATTATGCATTTCTCTAACTCCTGCACTACCAATGCCAATACCAGCAAGAAAACATTTGGCATTGACAAATGCTTGTTAAAAATGGGTATTACTATATTTTCTTTCAATGTAATAATTTCACCCGTCTTGACTATATAGTCAAACAACTTTTTTAATGCTGGAATCTACAGTTGTACATCACTTAATATTATATCCACTGGTATGCCATCAGGCCCAGGTGCTTTATGTCTTTTTGCTTCCAAAGCATTATAGATTTCATATTCCCTAATTTCCTGTTCAACAGTATTCCATTTACCGTCTCTCTCTTTATGGTCTTGTATAGAGGTATCATAAAATAATGATCTAAAGTACTTTTCCCAAACATTAGTTTTGATGTGACATTCTATCTCTTCACTAAAATAACTACAACCTCTTGCCACCATTTTCCAAAAAGATTTTCTGGTCATTTTGTCCAACTGCATTTTCTAATTCTTTCCATAATGTAGATCTATGTTTATCTTGCGTGCTTAACACTAATTTATACTCTTCACGGGCTTTAATCAGTTGTACCCTATATTTTTGATTGTTCATTTTCCTAAATAGTCTTGCCAGTCTATTAACTTCCCTTTTCAATTCTTTGTCATACCACTGACTTTTTTTTTATTAGTTGTGCTAGATGTTTCATAGCCTCCTCATATTCCCTAATAACATCCATCCCTTCAATTTCTTCAGATATCTCTTGCAACTTCTCTCTCATACCACTTTCCAATATAAGATTACTAAATTTTAAATTATCCATCAGATCCCATTGTATTCCAATTCTCATCCTATATAACTATATTCTTGCTTTAGGTAAATCTCTCTTGTCTAGTAATTCAAACTTAATCTCTAGAGGGCTATGTTCTCCCTACGCTCTCTCTCCCACTTGTAAGTCACTTGTTCTTATCATAGCATTCACATTTACCAGCATAGATCTATAATTGATGATCCTGTTTTACCCATATACATATATTCGCCTTCTATATCCCCTTTCATACTACCATTAATTAGTGCACAGTTCCTTTGTTGCATCTTTCTATATATCTCCTTCCCTCTGACAGATATTTTCTTATCCTTAGTTGCTCTAATCACATTTATATCCTTCTTATCCACAGCTAAACATAATTGTCTCATATCTTTTGTCATACCAATATTAGTACCAATCCTTGCATTCATATCTCCCACTATAACTATTCCACTATATGGGTTTTCCTTCTCCCAGTAATCTATTATTTTAAACAGCAGGGGCAATGTATTTGTATTATTGTACTTTGTATTTGATGATGGTAAATAAACATTGAACACTAACCATATATCCTTATTACATTCAGTTGTTACCCCTAAAATATAATCTGAGTCTATATCAATTTCTTCCATGCTAACATTTTTTACAATCTTTATCCACATTGCCACACCCCCTACTAACCTCACCAAATTTATTTTGCTTAATAGCCTGTTTCTTAAAAAACCTATATCCATCCAGATGTATCTGGTCTGCACTCCAGGTCTCCTGGAGACATATAATGTCAAAATCCATTATATATTTCTTAAATGATGCATCAACTATCTTATCTCTAATTCCCCGACACATTCCATGAAATCATTTTCCCAAATTTGTCTTTATTTTCTTTAAATCTTTTAATTTTTTCTTCATCTATCTCAATATATCCCTTAACCTTCAATCGTTTTCTTAATCTTGTAAAACCTGAAAATGATTTGTTACTTGTATTAAATTTAACCATTGCTCTGATTCAGATCTTATTGACTTGGGTTCATCCATAATAATTTCTCCCTTTATATTGATCTCAATGTTATTTAAGATTTCACTTTTGGACAAGATTAAATCACAATCCTGTCTACTATATGCCCACAATGTTAACTGTCCATTATCTTCCCATCTTACCACCTTTAACCTTTCTGTTCAAGTCATCCCACTTCAATATGGACTGGAGCAACTCAACCACCTTACTCCTTGCATTCTTTTTATTTTCATTTAGAAAATTGTTTTAGCTAAAGATAGATATTAACCAATTATGTTCTTCTTTCTCATTATTCCTTTTTTTCCATAGTAATTGGAAGATAACAACTATGTTAACAATACTTTCAACTAGGAACCCTACATTCCTAAATCTACGTCTTTGATTTTCAACAATTTTCAGTGCAAAATATTGATCTGAAATTAATAAGATCATTTCTTTATCTTCTAAAAGTCGAATAACACTCATATGGTCAAATATTGAAAGTTGGTAATCATGTTCATACAAAATCATTTGTATCCGGGCTTTCACATGTCTCTCCAATTGTTGCTCAGTCTCATTTGGTATAATGCCAACTTTATGAATAGGTAGCACATAATCAGTTTCCAATGTTCTCCTCAATATTTTGTCTAAAGTCATATTTTGTCTTTCACTATTTGTTTTGTCTTCCAACTCTTTTTTGTTTTCTTCCGAATGTATAAAATCTTTCTTTTTTGGATCTTTTGTTTCTTCTATCACCTTCCCCTTCTTTCGATCAGTCTCTATCTTTTCCTTTACCTCGATCTCTTCATTTCCCATCTTTTTTTGGTTTTGATTCTTATTATTACCTGAAACTCTTTCTTTTTTATTTCTTCCTCTAGTATTCTTATCTTGTAATTCTTTGAAGGTAGATTTAGTAAATCCCTCACTTCCCCTCCCTTGTTTACATGTTTCTAGTATCATGCATGACTCATCTTCATTCTGATCTAAAATAGATCCCCATACTTTGTCTTCTCTTTTATCCTTCATTTTTTCTTCTTCTTCTAGTCTTTTTTGCCATATAGTTTCATCACCTTTTCTCAGATCTCTAGTGATACTTCCATCCCTCCATTCTTCCTGGGGTAGCATTATCAATTCTAACCCCTCCTCTAAATGGGTCTGTTCTAAACCCTTTTCTATAAGTATCACTTATCACATCTTTCCTTTCCTTGTTCTCAAAGGCTATTCCTTCCTTGCTGGCTATAGGAACCTCTTCCCTATTGAGGTTTTGTTTAATTTTCACATTTTTACAATCATTAACCACACCTTCTCCCCAATTATGGTTCAGTTCTCTACCTTGTAATATAAAATTTCTATTTTCTAAACAAACCCCCTTTAAAAAATGTAAGTCCTGTTTAATTAAAGTCAACTGTTCATATAACAGGATATTAGCCTGTAACGGGTCACTCAGTGCTTTAAGAACTTCATCAGATAAATTGTTGAAGGAAAAGGAGTCCATTGGTATGGGACTCATAAATTGGGTGCCCTCTCCTCCATTTTCCTCATTACCTACCTCACCATTCCAAACCGCTTATAATCTCTACATCCTCTACTAGATGTTCTTCAGTTGCCTTATCGTGTTTAAATTCATTTCCATTTAATTCTTTCCTTCCCACTTCTGTCTGGTTCATACTTAATCTAAGATCTTTGATTTTCTGTTCGATCCTATTTGTTTCTCTAGTTTCCCTAATGTCCTCCACAGTTTTACTCACTTCTTTGTTGATTAGGTCCAATATGTCCAAACCATTTAGATCTATCAACATCTCACTTTCTGTATTTTTAGTTTCCAATTTTTTGGGGTAGAAAATGGACTTTAATGACAGTTGTTTCATGTTTTTTTTTACTCATGATTAATGTTGGTGTCAAGGTAAATTCTTTGATCCCCTCCCTATTTATCATTCTTTCATTTACTGTTTCCCCATCCATTTCCTCCTGACTTTTATATTCCCCCCCTTAGTTTATTTGTTTTAGCTGTACCTCTAACATTACCTAGTGACATAGCTCCTTGTAATATTGTATTCCCTTTTCTCGGTGTTGCTGGCATTGTATCAAAGGAGGAGGAATGAAAAAGCCCTTGTAATATTGAACACTTAATTATCGAGCCCTTAATTCTCTATTACCCAATTCCCACAGTACTTACAATTAATTAAATTGCCACTATAAACACATTTACTACAAGTTAATACATAAATCACAAATTGATACTAAACTGTCCACTTAATGACTTCGTGTCTTAAAGAGTTGCAGATCATTTAACCTCAGTGTGTATGTGTATATATATCTTGAAATTCCTTAAATAATCCCTGTGTATCACCTAACGGTTGTCGATAATTATTGTGTGGCTTGTTATATAATTAATTGCTTAGAAGGTTTAAAACACATTTTCTTATACATACGCTAAATTACCCTTCCACAGGACTCAAACTCCGAAAAATACTCTATTTACAATAAAACTTTGCCTTGCGTTAAATTAGTGATTTCAAGCAGAAATAGTATTCCTATCTATATACCCTTCAGAAGAGTACAAATTAGGCAAATTAGGCAAATTAGACAATTTTAGGCAAAATCTAATTATTCAGGCAGTCCAAAGTATAAAGAAAGTTTGTGGATAAATAATCCTCAGCACATTCTTATTTATTCTTGTTCTTATACCTTCTCTTCTATTAAAATCTTTCACGCAGCAAGTCCCATAAAGTTCTGTTTTGTTCAAATACACATAAATCATCTGTATATGAAAGGATAGTTTCAAGATCTCTTGTAACATGGCACTAAACTGAATGGGCAAATGGGGATTCGCGATTGGTTGAAGGTGATCAGGTGGGGGAAATCAGAGCGGGTATTAACCCAGCATAACTGCAGTGCCCAAAAGTGAAGTACCAGGACCATCCAGACAGCCAAGTAAGTAGCACCGGGGAGAGGGAAGAAAGAACTGCGAGAGGAACATTCGTGTTGGGAAGGCAGTGAGTGACCGGAAACAGAGGTGAGGAAGGGCACGGCAAGGGAAACAGAAACAGAGCACAAGCACTAGCACCAGACAGAAGAGGACACGGAGTGACCGACATCGGAGCTATCTCAGAGCAGCAATAAGAAGTGAGCGACAGAAGATACAAATTCATCAGGGAACTGCACAGCGTGGCGAGAAAGCACTGCACCACAGACCTCCAACGAGTGGTATGACATTAATACCGGCCTAGAATGCAAAATAAGTAGGTGTAGCATGTGAGGCGCACTGTTCTGTTAATGTAGCAGCAGTCAATGTTTCCACCGCATCAGCATATAAAAGCTGTTCTGTCACAGGCTGTGGAAGTGCAGTAAAAACCTTATCTAAACATACCGAGTCCCGGTCTTATGTTGATCTAACGATGGCAAATAAATTCCTCGCAACATAATTGACGCGGTATGTTAAGCATTAAGCCACTCCGAAGGTGGCATCTAATGCAATTAATGCATGGTTGGGCTGTTGTACGCCCTCCCAACCATGCATTAATCCAGCATGAGATGCCACCTTCATCGTGGCTTAATGCTTACTTCTATCCCAGCTAGACATCCCTGAGTTCCAAGGGCATTTCCTGGATCACTCTTCTCTACATGATTCATCCCCACTAAAAACCACTGTTAAAAATAAAATAAAAAAAAATATCTAGTAACTCTTATTTTCGTCATCTTACAGTAATATGTTATAGCAATTTACACAAACCATAAAATTATTAAATACTACTGAATCCTAAAACACAACCTAAAAAACTATCCACAACAATATATATTCCAGGGTTCAGAAATCTTACTTACTTTTTCTTTTTGTGATAGTTATGTTAGTAATGTTAGCGCTCGCTAAATTTGTTTTTAGATGCAGTAGATGGACTTCAACCCTTCGCTTGAAGTCAGGAACACCCATGCCAACAGCTATTTCCCTCCAGTCACTTGCAATTTAGCCACTGTACCACTCGACTGCTTAATAGCTTTTGATCGAGAGAGGGGAAAGAAAGAAGAAAAGAAGAGAAAAAAAAAAACTCAGAAGAGCAGCTTGATGCGACCGCACTCCGTGAAGGTTACCCAACAAATTATTCACAGTGCAGCTGTCTGCTGGCTTTTATGCTACCAGGTCACGTGAGTTCCTCAGCAAATGAACACTCTCTTATGAATCGGCCTTTTCCTGGTTGTTCGAGCTGAGCACCAAGTCACAAAAACTGTGAAATCAAGCAAAATGTACCCAACTATATCTAGCTTCGTCCCTCAAAATGCACACAAGAAGAAAGAAAATGACTCCCACCCCAAATCACATGGAAAGCCAAAAGCTGAGGGATGTCTCCCAATCCAAAAAGAAAACCCTCCTCTCAAAGCGTCTGACAGCACCTTCGCAAGTACATTTGTATTATTTTTCCTTAACTGTAAACTATTCTTTATTTTATTTTGTCCCTGTAAAACGCTAAAGGAGAATTTGATGTTATGCTTTTGAAATCTCTTAAAAAATCATTTATTTAATAGCATATGGCTAAATTCCTAGGCTTATTAAAATGCAGCAGGAGGAGAAAAAAAAATAAAAAAACTGGAGTCCTGTGTCAATTACCTTCCTTTTCTCTTCACAGTATTCAGTCGTTAGACCCCCAAGAACTTTATCTTCTCTGACACATCCAAGCCACCGACAACCCCCGGCGCGGGCTCGAGCAGTCCTGCTATCCCAAGGCACTGGACTACCGCCTTTGCAACCATTGACTGTGCACAATACAGGCTGCGGGTAGAGCTCAAAGATTATCTGGAAATGTCTGCTATGCTTAAAAATAGTGTGGCAATGGTGGCATACCTTTTTTAAAATAGAATAAAACTTATCGCAGACTCCTGCTACCGGCGTTTCTCCATAACGTCTTAGCGCTTTGCTCCCACACAGCTTCCTCCAATCTCCTCGTATCAATAGGTACAGTCACAAAATAAATTAGAGCAAGAATGAATTGATGCTCCTGAGGAATGGACCCCTGAAGATGTTGAATTTCTCACGTCTACAGAGGAATGTGGTTGATCACATAAAGTACCTGGGAATTCTGATTCCAAAAAAGTTATCCTATATAAGTTAAACTTACCTCCACTACTAAAAACAATCAGGGGTGACTGTTAAAAGCTGGCAGGGCTGCCACTTATTGTAGTAGGGAGGGCCAAGCTATTACAATGTGCCTCTTTCAAAAAATGTTTATATTCTTCAGGCCTTGCCAATTAAACTACTTCAAAAATTCATTAAAGAGGTTAATGGTGTATTCCATTCCTTTTGGGGGGGGCTGCTCAAATAAGAATTACAGTACTAAAGGGACCCCTGTCCAAAGTGGTTATGGCACTACCACCCTATATACAGCATTACTACTGCATGGCACAGCTATCCTTGATCACCATGTGAAGGGGACCCTCCCAACCTCAATGGCAACAAATGGAAGAGGCTGAACTGAGAGATGAACCCTTGCTGGAGAGAGTCCTATCCCTGGGGCTGAATGGAGCTCCATGTGCATGTCTCCAAAACTCCTTCACTAGAACGACTGTGTAGATCTGGAATCAAGCTCACAAATATATCCAGTATCCCAAGGCCAGTATCTCCAACAGCTAAACTAACACGTGCACTAGAAGGGCAAGCAGGCTACATGGTCTTTGTACATCATGGCTTGTTACAGTGGACGAGAAAAGGCTTAGACAAAATAGGTGACATATATGAGGGAGGAGTAATGTGCTACTTTGCAGTATTGAAATCCAGATGTGACCTGCCAACTTCATCCTTTTTGTGTACTTCGTGTGAGAGGCCTGCTGAACAAACCAGGTTGGATTGGGAGCACACTGGTCCTCTTCCCCAATAGAAAATGTGAAAGTAGCTCCACAGCTTGCGTCCAGACCTATGTCAGCTTGCCACAAACTACTGAGAGGTAGCACTCCAGCAGTCACTGATACATATACTGAAGAAAGGTCTGGCACCTGGACATAGGAATGGAAGTAACCCCCGAGCTATGGAGGGCAGCAACTTAACATACACTGACCTGTGCAACATCAAATAGACTCAAACAGATCCAGGACAACTATATGCTGCACCCCTGTTATTCCCCTCAAAGAGTGCATTGATTTAGTGTTGAAGCAAACCCCAGTTGCCACAAATCCAAAACAAATGAGGGTACATTTTTAGGCATCAATCGCTTAGCTGCAAGTGCCTGTTTGCATTTAGTCACATATAAAGGTGCATTCAGTGTGAGCGATTTGGCTACATGATGTCCTTTTTTTTTGTAACTTATTTTTATTAGGTTTTTCAATAGAGAACCAATACAGACATACAACAATTCATATAAACTATGTACAGTTGGGTCCGAGCTAAACATAAAGTACATGTAAATTTCATCCATAGCATATTACAGAGCCTTAAGTAAATCAAAAGGAAAACATCAAAAATCTTTATGCAATTTAGTCAGATAATCTTCAAACACTCGAGTCAAGCAATTCCATATACATCCCAAAATTAAGGTAATTTATTCGATACTCTATACTCCTATGTAATCTATGTTTTTAGGTATCTCTCTGCCCCCCCCAAGAGGATTCCACCAGGGATTATTTATGATGTGTGACCATCACAGGTCCCCTTGTAATATCTGTTGTTCTCCAAGGTCCAGGGTACCCAGGACCAGTTTCCAGGTGCTCACAAACCTTTCGGCCTTGCCCCAAACCAAGTATGATAGCCTCTCCAGGGACAGTGCCCTAAGCACCAGTGTGTGCCACATTTGGAGTGTAGGTCTTTCTCCTGAAACCCAGGTGTTTAATACACGCTGTCAAGCAATTAGTAGTAGGACCCTCACCCATCTCTTTAAAGGATCCCACTCCTCTCCGCTCAGATCTTTCACTCCAAATAGTAAAGCCACAGGTGAGATCGGAAGCTGTGCTCCCATGTAACCCCCAATCTCCTGGGCCACTTCTACCCGGAAAGTCTGCAATATATCACATGCCCAAAAACAATGAAAAAATGTCCCCACCTTTGTGCAACATCTCCCACAAGTTGCGGAGATGGCTGGTTGGAATTGATGGACCACTTCCGGAGGACAATATAAATGATAAACAAACTTATACGTGGCCTCTTTATATTTGTTACATATTAAGAGACCCTGGTGTGATTCCAAGATTACTTCCCAGTTTTCATCTGAAATAAGGGTTCCCAAGTCCCTTTCCCAAAGTTGTTTAGTTTTTAGTGTCAAGTTCGGTAGACTGATGGAATAGTTGTGCTGCCTTTCTGGTTATACACCTGGTATCCCTCTGGGCCTTAAATATCAAGTTCTCTACTTCCTCAAAAGGAGTGTCCATGGTGCTCTTTCTGCTGAGTTCTTGAATATATTTCCTGATTTGAAAAAATCAAAATAGGAGACAGGGTGGAAGATTCAGGCTTCTCTGCAAGTCCTCAAATGAGCACAGAATACCTCTCAGTCAAGTCCCTCAGACAGTTAATACCCTTTAATTCCCATTCCTTAAAGGCAGGGTCATCTAGGCTCGGAAGAAAAAAGGGATTCTTAGTTACTGGTAACAGGAGTGTCTCTTCATTGCACACTGCAATCAATTTTTTAATCTGCTCCCAGCTATCTAACAGTCCCAGAACTAGTGGATTAGGGGGACCAAGGGCACAGTATGCCCTGCATCTTGTAATGGCCAAGTATGCAGGTAGTCAACCCAGGCAGCCTAACTCCTCCAGGTCCAGTCACCCCACCTCGTAAACCCAATCTTTGATATATCTGAGCTGCACTGTCAAGAAGTAATTTCTTACAACAGGAAAGTTCAGCCCACCTTTTCTAATTTCAGCCTTCAGTCTGCCTAGGCTTGCTCAGGCCCTTTTCTCTTGCCAGATGAAGCCAGAGATGGCTTTTTCAAGCTTCTGTACATCTTGCTTCTGTAAACCAATGGGGAGCATCTGTAAGAGATACAATATTCGGGGCAAGATGTTCATTTTGATGAGATTTATACAGCCTAGCCAGGAGATAGGTAGGGCTCTCTATCTCTGCATTTCCTCCAACAAGCTTGCCACCATGGGAATATAATTTAGGCACTACAGGAAGGAAATGTCCCTCTGAATATTAATCCCCAGATACTTAAAAAAATTGTGCACTGGCCGGAGTCCTCAGTTCTTGGTCCCCCTAGACATCCCTGGTTGGCCCAGGAACATAATTTTGGATTTTCCTAAGTTTAGTTTATATCCAGAGAAACTGGCAAACTGGGATATTAGGTCCTGGAGTGGAGACATTGCTGTATCAGGGTCTGACACATGTAACATCACGTCATCTGCATAAAGTGTTACTTTATGCTGCCTACTGCTTCTCCCCCAACCCCCAGGATGCCAGGATAATTTCTAATGCTGACTGTAAGAGGCTCCAAGGCCAACGCAAATAGTAATGTGGAGAGAGGGCACCCCTGGTGCGTACCCCTGAACAGAAAAAACTGGTGAGACACCATTCCAGTCACCATCACTGAAGCCTGGGGAGTTTTGTATAAACATAGAAACATAGAATTTGATGGCAGATAAGGACCACTTGGCCCACCCAGTCTGCCCATTTCCCTACCTACTGGATAAGCTGCAGATCCTAGCTAACCAGCAGTCTACTTCTTCCTACCCCAACCCCCTAGAATTGCCTTATGACTGTCCCATGCATGCTTGACTGTTTTTGACTCCACAACCTCCTCCGGAAGGCCATTCCATGCATCCACAACCCTCTCTGTGAAAAAATACTTCCTTAAATTACCTCTGAACTGCCCCCCTCTATCTTCAAATTGTGCCCTCTTATTCTTGCACACCTCTTTTTTTGAAAGATGCTACCCTCTTGGACTTTGTTGATTCCCTTGAGGTACTTGAATGTTTCTATCATGTCCCCCCTCTCCCTCCTTTCCTCGAGGCTATACATATTAAGCTCCTAAGCCTCTCTTCATATGTCTTCCAGTGCAGACCCTGCACCATTTTAGTTGCCCTCCTCTGGACAGCTTCCATCCTGTCTATGTCTTTGCGAGATTGGGTCTCCAGAACTGCACACAGTACTCCAGATGGGGTCTCACCAGCTGTCTGTACAGAGGATAGTAACTTCCTGTTTTCTACTGGTGATGCCTCTCCCTATGCATCCCAGTATCCCCAACCCTCCTTACTGCCCTCTCACATTGCTTGCCCACCTTTAGGTCATCTGATATGACTACCCACAGGTCCCTTTCCATTTTGTTGTTGTTAGTATCTCATCCCCCATTGTACTCTTCCCTGGGTTTTGTTTCCCAGGTGCATTACCTTGCACTTCTTAGCATTGAATCTAAGCTGCCATACATTTGACCATTCCTCTAACTTGCCAAGTCCCTTCTCATCCTTTCCACCCCACCCTGTGCATCAACTCTGTTGCAGATCTTTGTGTCATCTGCAAAGAGACATACTTTTCCTTCCAGTCCTTCTGCAATGTCACTTATAAAGACATTGAAGAGGACTGGTCCTATCTGAACCCTCATGTACCCACTAGTAACCCTCCTTTCTTCTGAGTGGACTCCATTTACTATTACTCTCTGTGTCCTATTCTCCAGCCAATTCTTTACCCAGGCTGTTATCTTGGGACCCACTCCCAGGCTGGCTAACTGTATATTAATCTTTGTGTGGGACTGTGTCAAATGCCTTGCTAAAGTCTAGGTAGGCCATGTCCACAGCCCCTCCCTGATCTACTACTTTGGTCACCCAGTCAAAGAAATCTATCAGATTCGTCTGGCATGACCTTCCCGCTGTGAATCCATGCTGCCTAGGGTCCTGTGCCCCTCTGGCCTCTAGATACTCGACAATTCTTTCCTTCAGAAGTGATTCCATCATTTTCCCTATCACTGAGGTTAAACTAACAGGTAAAACCCCTCACCATCCCAATGAAGTGACCACCCATATCTCTCAATGACCTCAAAACAGGTAATCCCATTTGATATGGCCAAATACCTTCTCAGCATCCATGGAGAGCACAGCTGTGCAATCAGGACACTGAGAAAAGCATCAGATAACATTAAGGACTTTCCTGACATTGTGATAGGAGTGCCTACCTTGAATAAATCTTGTCTGGTTCGGGTGAATCAACGTTAGGAATAGGCAAACAAGCCTGGCAGCTAATATCTTAGCATATATTTTTGCATCACAATTTAATAAAGAGATTGGCCGATAAGAGGCACAATCCTATGGGTAATTCCCGGCTTTCGGTATAACGCAAATGACGGCTCACTGCAGGTCTCAGGGAGTGCCCCCTCCCCCCGCACCCCCCTAAAAATCTCCCGCAAAGTGTATATTACCAAATTGACCACCACTTTGTAATATTCAGCAGGTAAGCCATCAGGACCACTGGCCTTGCCTACTTTGAGTCCCTGTATCGCAACCCTAATCTCTTCCCTGGAAATCTCTTGTCCCAAGATCTCTTGTTGCTGCTGCAAAAGCCGAGGGGGGGGAGTTGGTCTGTCCAAAAAGGCTTTCACCTCAGGGAGCCTACCCCTGCATTCTGCCTTGTGCAAGGCCTGGTAAAACTGATTGAACCCCCTCTCCAGTACCCTTAGAGTCTCTTATTATCTGTCCCTTTGGGTCTTTGATTCCCAGAACTCTGGCAGAAGCTTTCTTACCCTTAATAAGATTAACTAATACTCAAAGAATTTATGTCTAACAAAAAAACATTGCCTTCGGCCTCCTCCATAAGAAGGGAACTAAGGGACTCTCGAGCAACAGAAAGTTGTTGCAACACTGAATCCTCTTCCCCTCGTGCAGCCATACATTCTAGTTCTTGGATTTTGTGTTGGAGTTCACTTTGTTGCTTTAGCTTATCTTTTTTATATTTGGCTACAAAGCTAATTATGGATCCCCTAATAAATGCTTTTCCCACATCCCAGTATACTTGGCTAGAGGGAGTAGATTCCCAATTAAGTTCCTTATAGTTATTCCATTGATCCGTTAAGTAAGTTTTAAATGCTTTGTGATCTAATAAATACATAGGAAATTTCCAAGTGCAGCCTTGGTAGCTTCTCCCCTCAAATTGAAAAGTCGCCAAGACCATCACATAGTCCAAAATATGTATTGGACCATGTCTAATATTGGTAAGTTTGGTGTACCGGTGTGTATCAGTATAGACATGGTCTACATGTGACCATGTTTTATGAGGGTTAGAATAGAAAGTATACTCCCAGGCAGTGGGATTAACAGACCTCCGGGTATCTACTAGATTGAGGTCCACCAGATCCTCTCACCACTGCCTCATACAATTTCCCCCTCTTCCCTTCCCCTTGGGTTCAATCCCAGAGGGTTCAATTCCCAGTGTGGGGCATTTTGTTTCTTAGTTACTGCAGTATGAAACTGTTTGATGTCATTGCTGATGTTAGTGACAGAGTTTCAGCTAGATGTGAAGTTACTGAAAATTTGCAACTGAGACTTTGAGGTCTGAATACAACATGGGAACATTACTTCAAACGTGCAGGTTCATTACTAAATCCACTGCAGCTGTATGTGAGTTGGGGGGGGTCTGCACTCAGTGCTGAATGTCCTTTGTATAGTGGTAGAGCTATAGGCTACCAAGCTTTAGTGGGTAGGGGGCATGGGTTTGATCTGAGTATGGGACATTTTTTCCAATTTTTACAATGTCTGTAGTATAAGAGAATTTGTTAGATGCCCCTGCTGATGTTACTGATACGGTTTCAGAAACTTGAAAAGTTCCAGCTGAGACTTTCAGGTTTGAACACAACTTTGGAAACATTACTTCAAATTGCCAGACTGGTGCTTTACTAAATCTGCTGCAGCTTTGGGAGGGGGGCTGCACTCAGTACTGGATGACTGGATGTCTTTTGCCACACCATGCATTTCCTGTCAATGAGTGTGACTGCAGTGGTAGGATTACAGACTTCCAAGCAGTAGTGGGTATGGGGGCCTTGGTTTGATCTCCAGTGTGGAACAATTTTTCTTTCTTACTCAGGTTCTATAGTATCAGAGACATTGTTTGATGTCATTGCTGATGTTAGTGATAGAGTTTCAGCAAAATATGAAGTTCTATATTGCTAATAACTTGAAAATTTCCAGCTGAGACTTTGAGGTTTGAATGCAGCTTGGGAACATTATTTCAAACTGACTGACTGGTTAATTACTAAATCCAGTGCAGCTGTGGGGGGGGGTTTGGAGCCTTTGTACAATGGTATAGCTATAGGCTACCAAACAATAGTGAGTAGGGGGTCTGGCTTCATTCCTCAAAATGGGCCTTTTTTTCATTCTCACTTCAATATCTGTAGTATGACAAAAATTGTTAGATGTCACTGCTGATGTTAGTGATAGAGTTTCAGCAAGGTTTGAATTCCCTATTTTGTTGATCACTTGAAAAGTTCAAGCTGAGACACTGAGGTTTGAATGCAACTTTGAAATATTACTTCAAAGTGAGAAATAATCATGCCAACTCCAAAGGCACCAGAACTGATCAGGTTAAAAGTTCTGAATTTGTGTATTGTGTGGGCTTTGCTTGTTTATTTTTTGAGGTGTATATGTGTACTTGTGTGCATGTATGTGTCTGTATTGTGCAGTATCTGTGTGTACGTTGTTTAGCACGTACAGTATATTTGCCTTTTATTACACAAAAATGACAGCTCCATACTTTGGCGCCACTCAGTACTGTTCATACTTTGATTACATATGATTTGGAGCTGCCTGTTTATGCAGAGATACTAGGGAGAAACCCATAAGCTCATGGAAAGCACCTTGAAGGCTAGCCTGCCCAACATACAATCTGTACTGCTACCGGGAGTGGCCCCTCATGGGGCCCAACAAAATGCTCCACTCTGGAATCTGGCCCTAGTCAATCTCGAGAAAACTGTAGCTTAATATTTGATTAATAAGGAACCCCTACAATGGGCCACTGGGTTAACAATCTAATTGACTGCATGAAGCTAAAAAAAAAAAGAGCCTAGTATCTGGCCAATTGGGAGGGTATGAAATTTCACAGCATCTGAGATCCACTCATTGAGTGGTAGACAGGGGGATTACAGTGATATGAAAAAATGTAACCTACAATTTCTACCTTGTAGATATTATGGTATAACCATTATGGTATAACCAAATCTTTAAGAATATCTCCCTCAATTGAGCCACAGTTACAGAACCATAAGCCGTCGGCATCAAGACAACCCAGAAATTTTTGCTGGCTGGGGCTGCCCACATCAGCATGCTTCATTAGCACCTATATAGTGTGGGCCTTCCCAGTATGCCTCAGTTCTTTCTCCCACCTTCAACCACTCATCAGTCCACTGCTCCTAAAGAATGCCGTTTAACTTTTGCGAGTATTTGCTAACACTGCTACTTATTTAAGTATGTTATTTTAAACTTTCTTTCATGCTGCCCCCAAAAAACAAGGAACTGCTTTTCCGCTATTGCCGCTGTGGTGAAGTTAAGATCTACAAAGATGGTAATCAATCAGTTTGCATTTGTTGCACTGGTACAAACCACAACGTTAAAGTCGGTTCAGTTTACTAGAGTTTTAACCAGGCAACCAGGAGACATTGCAAAAAGACTTTAGAGGTTTTTCTGAAGCTACACAAAATGGAGAAACAGGCTGCAGCAACGGCAGCTTCATCATTGTCAACCATTTCTGTTCCCAGTACACCATCAGTCCCAGTAGTTGATGGCTGCCCTCACTGAATCATCCAAGAAAAACAATAAAGCTTTGAAATCAGTGGAAAAACACCTCCATTCTGAAAAGAACAAGTGCCAGAAAGATAAAGGAGCTTCACCAGACCATTCTCATTCATCTATTAGATGGAGTAAGTCTACAGATAAAGATGTGTCCCAGGCTCTGCCCATCAGTACAGCCATCTCCCCAGCTGTCTCTCAGACACCAAGGTCAAGGTCTAGCATCAGTCTGTACTCCCTGTGCAGGGATTCACAGCCAGTTCTGCCATTGGGCATTGTCCCATTGATGTCTGAGCTGCCAAGAGCCCCTTCAGACTTCATCGATGTGCAGGCACTGTACCAAACACTGTCAGAGCTATTTCAGCATCTGCTGCCACTACCACCATCCACACCTGCTCTGTGCCTCAGGCTAGCTCATCGTCGACATTACCATCAACGCTCTCATTCTCTGTCCTGACCTCTGTACTGGCTACTGTCAATGGGATTTTCATCGTTGGCTCCTCTTCATCTGTCTCCCCATCCCATCAACTATCAGCCAATGTTGGTCGACATCGACAAAGAACAGGAATATAATCCAGAATACATGGAAGAGGAGGCCATGGATGAGGAAGAAGAGGTTACAGATGTGGTTGGCTCAAGCTCCATCCTCTTGCTCAGAGAAGAGTGTGAACACCACATCTATATCTCTCCCAAAGATGCCTCTTTTCAAGCCATTCTTAAACAGGTTCAGGATGAACTGTGGTTCCAAGCTGAAGAGGAGGATTCTTCCAAAAAAATCTTTATGAGTTCATCAAGGGTTTCATTCTTTCCTGCTGTGATTATTCCTCCTGCACATTCTGCACTTGAGTATGCCACTTTGGCAGCATAGCACAGGCCTGCTCAACTGCTTGCAGTTCCCAGGAAGACAGATAAACAATATCCATCCCCTACTGCAAAGCCATATTATTCTTCATAGCCTGAAACAGATTCTGTGGTAATTATTACTGGTTATGACAGATCCAAGGCTCCCAAGCACATGAGCTCTCTTCCTCCAGACAAGATGTTAAGGAAGCTGGATGTGATAGGGAAGAAGACTTTTGCTTCTGCTTCCCTGGGCCTATGAATAGCTAACTATCAGGCATATATGAGTAAATATCAGAATTGCCATTGGAAGATAATGTTCACCCTGGCTGAAAAACTGCCAGAGGGCCAGGACAAAATACTCGCTCAGCAAATTATAGCTAATGGCCAAAAAGCTGGTAAACACCTGCTCAGATTGGCCTGTTGTGCCTCTCATGCTGCATCCAGGGTTGCTGCCTCTGGGATTTGCTTCTATTGCCAATTTTGGCTTCAAGTGGCTGTTTTTTTTCCTGGATGGGCAACAATCTGTAATGAATGTTCCTTTCGTGTCATAGCAATTGTTTGGCAATGACGCTGAAAATGCCTTAAGGGATTTGCAGTCTTCTAGAATGACTTTTGGATCCCTTAATACTTTGAACATCAAACCCTGAGGACAGTCATGGTTCTTTTCATAGGCCCTATTCCCTATTCCAGAGGCCCTGTTGTAGTTCTCAGAGACCTCAGCCTTCCACTTCATAGGCTACAAACTTGTCCCCAGGTTTGCATGCCAGACTTACAAAAGGTCAAACTATTACCGGCACCCCCATCGCCCCCGGCACTGTCTGACTCCCCTCCTCTTTCTCTGGCCTCACTGCCTCGGAATGTTCTGGTAGATGGCTGCATCTCCCTCTTTCTACCAAATGGGAGTGAAATAACTACAGATGTTTGGGTACTAGATGTAATTCAGCATGGATATGCCTGACAGCTCCTTACTGTTCCTCCAGTTACCTCCCTCCCCCCACTGCTGCCAAACTAATACGTTCCAGGACATCTTGCCCTTTTTCTGGAGGAGGTTCAATCCCTCCTCCACAAGATGGCTAAAGAATTAGTCCCAGATTCAGAAATAAATCAAGGCCATTACTCCCAGGACTTTCTGGTTACAAAATGGACCGGGGATTTAAGGCCAGTACTATACATTCAAGGACTGAACCTTTTCATAGAATAGGAACAGTTCAGAATGATCTCTCTGCAATCCCTCCTGCCCCTATTATTACAGAGGAACAGGATGGTTGCACTGGACATGAAGGATGCATACCTTGATGTCAAAATTTGAAAGTCTATTGCATTTTATGCTTCAGAGCTCACACTACCAGTTTTGTGTTTTGCCTTTGGTTTGTGTCCTGCACTACATGTGTTTACCAGAGTATTTGCCATGGTAATAGAGGTCCTCTGCAAGGAGGTTCTGTACTGTATGTCTTCCCTAACATAGATGACTGGCTGTTAAAGGCTCTGTCGCGAGAAGCCATTGTATGCACACTGTTTTGGATCCAGTAATTGACCACCGAGCAATGAGTTGAAGTTGGTCCTTACCCCTTGCCAGAGGCTCCAGTACATAGGGGCTGTTTTGGACGAGTCTCTGTTAGGCATTCCTGCCCTTAGGCTGTGTTATGGCACTAGTGACAAAGGGCATGGCTGATTACCTCCAGTGATTACATGTCGGTTTGATGTCTGCTAAGACTAATTAGCTTAATGGCAGCTGCCATCCTGACATCCCACTAGCCTGCCTCCATATAAGGATACCAGAATGGTTCCTCAGAGTGCAGTAGGCTCAGCACTTGGACAAACTTCAGCATCTAATACAGGTCACACCTCCTGTTTGTCATTCCCTGCTCTGATGGTTAGACTGCTCCAATCTAGAGAAGGGGTCTCTGTTACTAAGGTCATTCCCCCTGCTTGTGATGTCTGTGGACACCTCACGTCTGGGCTGGGATGCTCATTTGGGCCCCTTCAGAATCCAGGACCAATGAGGTCCTCTAGATATGGTGCTTCACAGCAACACTCCAGACATGAGGGTTGTTCTGCATTGCCTACAGGACTTTGCCACCCCTTTCAAGGGAATCGGCTGTTTATTTGCACAGACAGTATGTCAGTGATATACTACATCCATCGACAAGGTGTGGTTCATTTGTACACTCTCTGTGAAGAAGCAATGAGAGTTTGACACTGGGCAGTGGAATGCAACATATTCCTGTCAGCGGTGTTCCTCCCCAGTTCCCTGAACACACTTGTGGATTACCTCAGTTGATCCAGTGCACTCCGCCACTAATGGGAACTCACAAACCCCATCATGGACAACCTGTTCGAAAAATGGGATCATCCAGACACAGGCCTGTTTGTGTCTCCAGACAGCACCTGCCACGTTTTTGCTTGCTCTCTCCAGAGCCTGGAGTTTTCTGGTGGGACGCATTGTCCCTCTCTTGGGAAGGGAGGTTTCTGTATTTATTTCCCGCATTCCCTCTAATACAGACGGTTCTGATGTGGCTATAGGCCAAGCATACCACCCTGATTTTGGTGGCTCCTCACTGGCTCAAACAAATTTGGTTTCCACTTCTCCAGCAGTTGGCAGTGGAACCTCCTGTCCTGCTCTATCTCTGAACAGGACTTCTGGTGCAGGGACAGGGTGCTCTGGTGCACCCAGATCATCCTTCCCTGCTCCTTCACCCATGGCTCTTGTGGACATAAAGCTTAAGGGGTTTCCCTGGCAGTGGTTAATGTTATCTTGCTGGCTAGAAAGCTACCCAGTACACCTGTTCAGAAAAATGAAAATATTTTACTGTGTGGTGTGCTCAGTATGCCCTGGATCCCTTTACATGTCCAGTTCTTAAAGTGCTGGACTACCTATTGTCCCTTAAAGACTCAGGACTAGGTTATTCCTCTATAAAGGTCCACATGCCACTGTACTGGGTTTTCATGCCTTGACAGAGGGTAAAACTGTGGCCCAGCTGGAGGTTTCCTGTAGATTACTTAGGGGTGTCCTCTTTTTGCACACCCCGTCCAAGATCCCATTCTGGTGTGGGACTTTAATTTGATCCTTGAGACCCTCACTGTGCCTCCCTCTCAGCCTGTGGCTACTTGTGAGCTATGCTTCCTTTCTTGGAAGACACTGTTTATAGTGGTGGTGATGTCTGCTAGATGGATCTCTGAGTTGCAGGCTCTGGTTTCAGATCCTTCATTTACTATTTTTCACAAGGATGAGGTTACCTTATGTACCAGTCCTCATTTTCTTCCAAAGGTAGTGTCTGAAAGAACACTAAATCAGACTACATACCTTCCAAGTTTACTTTTCATCTCACACAGATAGTGGGGAGCATTGTTTACATACGCTGGATGCCCATAGGCTGCTGCGTGGGTACCTGGATCATACAAAAGGTTGTAGAAAATCCTCTCAGTTGTTTATTGCTTTGGCCCCCAAATAGTGGACTCACTGATTTCCAAACAAGGCTGTCCAAATGGCTGGCCCATTGTATCATGTTTCTTTACCAGAAGTGCGGTAAGCAGCTTCCTAGTCTTGCTCAAGCTCATTCCACCCATGCGGTGGCTACATCAATGGCTTGTTTTCAAAATGTGTCCAATTCTGACAACTGTGTTGCTGCCACTTGGACTACTGTTCATACATTTACTATACACTACAGTCTAGACATCGTCTCTCATAACTGTGCTAGCTTCAGCCTCAATGATCTGCAAGGCCTCCTTACTCAGGGTCATTTGGTCTAGCCGTCCTCCCTCGGTATTCAGTACTACTCAGGAATCATTCTATGATGTTGCTCAATGGAGGGAGATATCCTCAAAGAATATAGAATAGTTCCCTACTGTCACAGTAGATCTTACAGAGAATTTCCTCTATTGAGCCACAGTTCCCCCATCCTGTGCTCCCCCCTCAGGTGACAGGTGACTATACTGCTTGCTCCCACAAGCTGTTTCTCCTCTGCTGCCCCCTATGGCATCCTTATTCAGGGTTCCTTATCTTCATCTGTGTGCCTGGTGTGGTCCTGGTGCTTTGGTCCCTGCCAGTCCGATGATCCTCAGAGCTTGCCCCCAGCAAGGAACTGAGGCATGATGGGGATGCCCATGTTACATAGACACCAACAAGGTGTGTCGACATGTGCAGCCCAAGCCTGCAAAAAGTTCTGGGTGGTCTTGACACTGATGGCTTACAGTTCCATGATGTGGCTCAATGGAGGAGGTTCTCTCAAAGAGTTATGGTAGGTAACTATTCTTTCTAAATGTTAGAAAAGGGTGATAAATAGCCACCTTACTACTTGTATTCATAATCAGATGATATATGTAACTGCTGGATAGTATGTCACTTTGCTAATGCACTGAGTCGTTATGGTGTTCTAAACATAGTGTGTACTTATCTCTACTGAAACACTCCTATTACTGTTGTACAGTATAATTAACTTTTTTTTTATGCTCCTGTACTTTGGAAAAGTCAGTTTACAAAAAAAGGAAAAAATGAATGAAAAAAGGGAACCAATCTGACAAGAATGGATTTGGGCGCAGCACTATAAGTAAAAATATCGATAGCTTCAGTCTTTATTGCATTTTAATGTTCCCCCATTAATTTAACTGCAGGTCTTTACTTTCGGTAGGACCAGAACAAAATAATTTTATTGAATCACAAGTGGAAGAGGCAATCATGTGGAAATATTTCTGTCTAAAGAAAAGGTTCATCCTAGTCCTTTACTTGATATAATTATCTTCAAAAGGCACTTTCAATTTCGTGAACAATGATTTTATCTAGAATATTATCTTTGTTCAGGGAAATACATGGGACCACATCTCTCACTGGATTCTGTCAGCTGGTCAAAACCTCAGTTTAACTGCCCTGTTGCAAGAGAACAATGAGTGATTTATCCTGTAAAAACTTAAGATTTTTCTCACAGGGCTTTGTGGATTTTACAGTAGTGATGATCAGAATACCATAACGAACTTGATGAGGAGTGTTTATCTTGGCTTATCTACATGAAATAGTTGAGACCCATGACATTTGTCACAGCCTGATATCAGATCAAGTGGGCTAAATGTAACAAGAAATACACCTGCTTTTGGAGTCTCAACTCATTAAAGGGGAAAGATTGCCCCTACAAGCCCACACTGTTGCCAGTTGGCAGTCTGGCACATAGCAGTGCTGAAGAGCTTGGTTCCCCTGGAAGGAAGGCATAGGCTGCCCAGGACTGATACACCCGCTGCAGGCTGATAACAGGGCAGCAATGGCAGCAACTATGAAGGCAGGCACTCATTGCCATCCCAGCTAAGAATTTGTCTTTTTTGACCAGAAAATACACACTAAGCAATAATGACTTATTTCCAGGTGCATCCTGGGGGAGTGAGTTACATGGACCGTTTTATTGACAGATGGTATGTTGGGCATGTGTGGTAGGGGCTGTTTGCCTCCTATCCCTGTTTAATGCTGAATATAATTATAACTTTACAGCTCCACTGCAATTCTAGCTTTCAGTCGAATATCAGACAGGGTTAGGTGACCCTTGGGTTGTAAAACAAGTTCTGTCCTGTACTTCTATAGACAAATCTGTTGCAGAAGTACTTGTCTGCCATGCTTCTCTCTTCCTGCACTCTCCCTCACTCTCCCTTTAAAACACAAGCCTTGTTTTTCCCTACTTACAGAATGGCCACCTGTGAGTATTCTTTGTATCTCTGTGTTCTACTTATTAATTTTCATGTTTTACTGCCCAAGATATACCCATACTGATGTTTTGTAGCCGAAAGCCATAAAAGAGCTCCTTCACAAGTGTGCACATGTTCGTGCTGTGCAAATGTGCGAGAGGGACTCTGCAAGGGTGCAAACGCCCTCAGGATTGAGCCGTTGTACTCACTGCAACAAATACAATTTTAGCTCTAAAGTTAGAGTTTAAATGCCAGTGCTAGCAGTGATATGCATGCATGTGCATCTGAGAAGTAAAAGATATCATTACTTTCAATAGTACTTCAGGTTACAAAATGTTGCTTTGTAAGGGAAGTCGCTGGAGCATTTGCAGCATTTGTAGCCAGCAGGTTTTAACCCTGGTATATTTAAAAGGCAGGTTTTGTGTCTTTTGTGGGGCTACATTATTTAGCTACTCATTATTGTTTGTGACTTCACAATTTATCCTTTGCAAAAAAGGGAATATTTATAGAAAGTAACTGACCGGGCCGGTCCTGAGGCGCTGAGGGTTGAGGCGCTGGACACCACACCTCACACCACGCTGGTGACCCGGGTTTGGGAATGAGCCCAGGTTGCTGGGGGTCAGCAGGGGAGAGAGAGGATCGAGCATCCGAAGGACAGCTCTCCTCTCCTGGGAGGGAGAGGGGTCCCTGTTTGGCGCTCGGCTGACCTCTAGCGGAAGCTGGAGCTACAGCAAGCACCAGAGAAGCATAGCAAAGGAGCGAGGAGTGGCAGACGTCGGTGAGGCCTTGATGTCAGGGTGCTGGATGATCCCAGGGAAAAAGGGAAAAATCCTTCAGCTCCAGCGGAGACGGAGAACCAAAGCTTGCCCACGATTTACGGACACCCTCCTGGCATTCTCCCGACTGCTGCCGCCAGAGAATTCTGGGATGTTGGAGCCCACCCCGTCCCCACCCAGGGGGCAAACCGAGGCTACATGGGCGACAGAGGATCAACCAGGTAGGAGCAAACCATAGTGGGATGACTCCTAGGTACTCCCGAGGAGACTGGAGCTGAGGGGGGAAAGGAGGGAAAAATAGAAAGTAGAAAAAAAAAAAAAGTAACTGACCTGCAGCTCTTGGGATAATTTCTTAAAGCTCCAGAACCTCCATTCAGCTTTTTGTTTATCTACAGAGCCGGCCGGCCCTTACTCCACCTTATTTATGACAAAAGCTGATGGGAGGAGTCTGGTTCACCCTGAAAAATGGTAAAAGAATGAATTACCAGAAATTATTGATTTTAAGGGAGAATAAAACAATCTATATGTTTAAAGAATGTGTAAAATGTAACTCAGGTTAAAATATAAAGCTTTTAATTGAAACATAGAAACATAGACTTTGACGGCAGATAAGGACCACTTGGCCCATCTAGTCTACCCATTTCCCTACCTACAGGATAGGCCACAGATCCTAGTTAACCAACAGCCTATTTCTTCCTACCCCCCCAAGAATTGCCTTATGTCTGTCCCATGCATTCTTGAATTCTCCCATAGTTTTAGACCCCACCACCTCCTCAGGAAGGCTGTTCCATGCATCCACTACTCTCTCTGTGAAAAAATACTTCCTCACATTGCCCCTGAACTGCCCCCCCTCTATCTTTAAATTGTGTCCCCTTGTTCTTGCACATCTCTTTTTCTGAAAGATGCTACCCTCTTGGACTTTGTTGATTCCACCAAGGTACTTAAAAGTTTCTATCATGTCCCTCCCTTCTTTCCTCAAGGGTATACATATTAAGCTCCTTTAGTCTCTCCTCGTACGGCTTCTCTTGCAGACCCTGCACCATTTTAGTTGCCCTCCTCTGGACTGCCTCTATTCTGTCTATGTCCTTGCGGAGATGGGGTCTCCAGAACTGGATGCAGTACTCCAGATGAAGTCTCACCAACTGTCTGTACAGAGGGATAACAACTTCCTGTTTTCTGCTGGTGATGCCTCTCCCTATGTATCCCAGTATATCCCCAGCCCTCCCTACTGCCTTCTCACATTGCTTGCTAACCTTAAGGTCATCTGATATGATTACCCCCAGGTCCCTTTCCTTTTTTGTTGTTGTTACTACCCCCCCATTGTATATTCTTCCCCTGGGTTCTAGTTTCCCAGGTGCATTATTTTGCACTTCTTTGCATTGAATCCTAGCTGCCATACTTCTGACCATTCCTCCAACCTTGCCAAGTCCTTCTCATCCTTTTCCGCCTCCTTGTGTATCAACCCTGTTGCAGATCTTTGTGTCATCTGCAAAGAGGCATACTTTCCTTCCAGTCCCTCTGCAATGTCACTTATAAAGACATTAAAAAGGACTGACCCAGTACTGAACCCTCACGGTACCCCACTAGTAACCCCTTCTTCAGAGGACTCCATTTACAATTACCTGCTGTGTCCTGTTGTCCAGCCAATGTTTTACCCAGGCTACCACCCTGGGACCCACTCCCAGGCTGGTTAATCTGACTATTAATCTTGTGTGTGGGACTGTGTCAAATGCCTTGCTAAAGTCTAGGTAGGCCATGTCCACAGCCCCTCCCTGGTCTACTACTTTGGTCACCCAGTCAAAGAAATCTATTAGATTCGTCTGACATGACCTTCCCGCTGTGAACCCATGCTGCCTTGGGTCCTGTGCCCCACTGGCCTCTAGGTACTCAACAATTCTTTCCTTCAGAAGTGACTCCATCACTTTCCCTACAACAGAGGTCAAACTGACAGGTCTGTAGTTTCCTGCCTCTGTCTTGGTCCCAATTTTGTGAAGGGGAATCACATCCGCCTTCCTCCAGTCCTCGGGTACCACACCATCCTCCCATGATTTATTAAAAAGAGTAGCCAGTGGTTTCACTAGTTCCCCCCTTAATTCTTTTAGAATTCTGGGCTGAATTCCATCAGGCTCCATTGCTTTGTCCAGCTTCAGTTTTAGGAGTTCTTGCAGAACCCTTTCTTCTGTGAAAGGACTGAGATCGACCCCCCTATCAAGAGTGCTTCTGTTAATTGGATTAGGCACTTCCCCCTCCTCTTTTATGAATACTGAGCAGAAATATTCATTCAGTATCCCTGCTTTTTCACTGTCCCCCTCTGCCCACCCACCGTTCATTCTATTCAGCCTCACTATCCCTCCCTTTGTCTTTCTATGCTTGCTGATGTACCTGTAAAAGGTTTTATCTCCCTTCTTAACCGAGTTGGCCATCTTTTCCTCAGTTTGGGCCTTTGCTATTCTGACTTCCCTCCCTGCTTCTTTCTGCCTTAACTGGTAGCTCTCTGTCCTGCTCCTTCTGTGTTTTCTTATACTTCCGGAATGCTATCTTTTTCTCCCTGACTTTCCCAGTCACCTCTTTTGAGAATCATAGTGGCTTTTTCTTTTGTTTTGATTTGTTTACTTGCTTCACACAAAGGCTTGTTGCCTCTGTGATGGCAGTTTTGATGATTCCCCATTGTTGCTCCACCCCTCCTTCTAGCCTGTTTGCTAGTGCTTTTCTGAGGCACTCTCCCATCTTGCCAAAGTCAGCCCTCCTGAAGTCTAGTACCCTCACTTTTGTATGGCTTGACTCTGTAGCTGAGTTTAACATGAACCACACTGTTTGATGGTCACTTGTTCCCAGATGGCAACCCACTTCTAGATCTGAGATTCTCTCACTGCCCCCATTTGAGAGTATGAGGTCTAAGATTGCTCCCTCATGAGTGGGTTCCAAAACTAGCTGTCTGAGGCCTGCCACCTGTAGGGCATCGAGAATGGCCCTGCTCTTGGATGTGGCTGCAGCAAATGTGCTCCACTTAACATCTGGCATCAACAGTATCTCCCCTTTCTCTGCCATCCTAAGAATGCCTTCTATCATATCCTTGTCCATTCCCTCCCCCTGACATGGGGATCTGTACACAACCCCTGTGTGGATTGTGGTGCCCTTTCCAGTCTCCAAGGTGACCCACAGTGCCTCCTCTCCTCCATGTTTACTCTTTTGTTCAGTTGCTTTTAACCCTTCCTTTACATAAAGAGCTACTCCTGCCCTTCCCCTTCTTCTCCCCTGCCTGTCTCTCCTGTAGGTTATGTACCCTGGTATGTTAACATCCCAGTCATGGTTCTCTGTGTACCATGTTTCTGTGACTGCTATGATATCCAGGCATCCCTCTTCCATCAAGGCCACCAGCTCAGGGAGTTTGTTGCCCAGACTACGGGAATTGGTACTCATTACCCTCCATTTCCTGATGACCTTACTCCTTTTTGCCCCATCCCTGTCCTTCTTGCCTTTGTCACTTTCCCCATTTACCCCTGCCCTGCTCCCTATTGACATCTCTATGTTGGTGTTTACTGCACTTACTACCATGATTTTTTTGGGGGGGCTAGGATTTGCCTGCTCCTTTCCAGTGCCTCCCCCCTTGGCTAGTTTAAATCCTTGCCAATGAAGCATTTAAACCTATCACCTACGATCCTGGTTCCCCTCCTGGACAGATGCAGTCCATCATGCCAGTATAGGCTTGTGTCACTCCAGGTGGACCCCCAGTCCCCAATGAAGCCAAAATTCCTGAGATCCACACAGTTGCAGCCACAGTTAGATCCATGGTCTGAACACCTAGCCTCTCTCGCCATAGATGGGCAGCACCTCCGAGAAGGTTACCGTGCGTGCTACTTGTCTAAGGCCCCTCCCCAATTCCACAAACTCTTCCTCCACTTCTCTAATCCCTTTCTTAGCCAGGTAATTTGTCCCTAGGTGGACAATGACATCCACCTCCCTCCCCTGTTCAGCTGCTCCGGCAATCCTGAGGATTCGCTCCCTGTCCCTCCAAGCCATGGCGCCAGGCAGGCACCTTACCTCCCTCTCCCCTTCCTCCCCCAGTTCTACCTTCCTAACAATGGAGTCCCCCATCAGGAGTTATTTCCTTCCCCTGTGGGGTCCCCTGCCACCCTCCTGTGGGTCTCCTTTGTGAAGGTTCCCAGCATTCTCCTTGGTCTCCACTGCGGGTGCCTCCATAGAGGAACCACACTTTGCCAGAATGGCATAGGAATGTGGAGAGGTACAACTGGGGGGATGCACCTCTGTTCCACCACCCTCACCCTCCCTGAGCCAACTGTGGTCCAACCGCTCCTCTTTCTTGGCAACCTCTGAGGCAATGGCAGTGGCACTGGTGGTCCCTGGATGGAAGAAGAGGTCCCACAAATCCTGGCCAATTCAGCCTGGAGATGAGCAACCTCCTCCCTCAGCCCAGAGAGGTACCTGCAGATGGGACAACACCGCATCCTCCAGCACGTCTCCCGGAAGACTGCTGCTCCACAGCCACTGCACTGCACCACTCCCATGATGTCTTATTTCTGGCTCCTTAACTGTTTGGAATCCTTACTCTTTCCTCTGTTTTTTTTTTTATCTTGCTCTTCTCTTTCTACTTACTTTCTGCCTGTGTGCCCTTTAAGCTCCTGATTGTCCTGTTCTGAGACTAGAATATCCTATATTTCTCAGTAGACCCCTTACTTGCTCAGAGGCAGACCTCCAGCAGCTAGAGGGGGCCAGAGAGCTACTCTTGCCCTTCTAGGATGGTGGATCTTTGGTGGCTCTGTGATCACTCACTTCCTGCTCCCAAAGAGGAAGTTCCTGTTGTCAGTCAAATCCTGTGCCTATAAAAGTAGAACTAGCTTTGGGTGGCAGGGTGGAGGGAAGGGAAGGACAGCAATATAGTCCCAGTAGAGAAGTCCAGTCACACACAGCACTCCTTCCTCCTGGTGTCTTCTGCCAAGCTAACAGAATCTTTCTAAGGCAGTCTTTAAATTTAGTTTCCTTCTAGCTAAGCCACTCTCCCTACTTACTAGATCTTTCTACAAGTAATTTACACTGCACAGCTATCAAGTCTTTTCAATCACCTGAGATTTACACCTAGATAACTGTTCAGATAACCATTCAGTTCAGTTAACTTAGACAAACACATACTTTTTGTTTTTGTTTTGTTAGTTTGTTTTTTTTACCCTAAATTAAAGGTCCAAGTACAAGAGTTCTACTTCTTTAGTCCCAGTAGAGAAGTCCAGTCACACAGCAGTCCTTCCTCCTGGTGTCTTCTGCCAATTGCTGAATATATGAACCAATCTGTCTAGGGAGGAGCTTATTTTTGACATGTGACCTGAAATTAGTATATAAAGAGTATGAAGAGTGGGTTTAATCAGTTGGTGGTAGGGAGGTGAACCTACCAGATACCTAGCTTGTTTCTATGTGACCTTTTCCTCAGTGATGTTAATTGTGGGATCATTATAGCCTTTTGTTTTGCTTATTATTTATTTATTTTCTGCATCCAGTCCGTTTATTTTTCCTGATGTAACAATACATATTGAGATTCAATTTCTGCATCATGACCATGTGCTGGACTCCATTTTTTCCTTGTGTACAGCATTACACTGGGAAAACTCCCAATTTTTCTTCAGTAAGTGCCATCAGATCCTTTACTTTTACCTGGACAGAGACCAGAAATGAACAGAAGGGTCCTTAGTTTAACATCTTGTCTGAAGGATGGCACCTCAATAGTGCAGCACCGCCCCTCGTACTGCACTACAGGGTCAGTCATGGGCATTGCCTAAGTACCTGGTGTGGGGCTAGAACTTCCAGCCTCCAGAGGCAAGTCTCCTGCCTTATGAGCCACTGACAAGGTGCAGCCATGGTGGCTGTGATCAATGTGGTGGGGAAAAAGGGGTAACTAAAGGGATGAGCTAGAGGATAATAATAAAGGGGAAGGCTCAGAAATATTGTCCCTGCTCGTGTACACCAGGTAGCTGGATTACCTGTATAAAAACCCACGATCTTTACAATTTTTTGTTCTTAACAGAAGCAAGGGCACAGTTTTTAAAGCACTTCTATTCAAGCAACTGATTTTTTTTTGCACCTCCCCATGCCCCCTGACTGGCCACTCCTTTGGGTCACCTAGGTGCACCCCACCATCTCTCTCCCCCTGCCGCCAACCACTGACCCCACATTGCAGCCCCCGGGTAATCCAACGTATTCCTTCATCAGACAGGTCCCCCCCTTCAGGGAGAAGGCACCAGCGGGGCTGGGCTGGTGCACTGAAATTGGCCTGGATACTGCTGGGGTTGGTCCGGGCTGTCTGGGGCTTCATGTCAACGGGGGACCGGCGACCATCATCAGGCTGGTTAGGGAGCCTTTTTTCCTCAATTTTCTCCCTCAGAGTGTGATGTGCCACAGGATGTCTAGGTGTGGACCAATGTCCGTCACCCTCTCTCAGCAATGTCCTGAAGTTGTGCCATGCCCCTGGCCTCCACCAGAGTTCGGCAAACACCAGGCCATGTATCCCCCTCCCTCCAAGGAGATGGCAAGCTGTCATGGGACACTCAAGCCATCTCCCCCTCGGCCGGCCCTCCGACACTTGGGTCCATTCCCAAACCTGGGTCACTGGTGTCGTAAGTGGAAATCCAAGTGCTACTCCTTCAGGCTAGCACAGCTGATTTTTTTTTTTTTAATCAGAACTCATGTAAGGAAGAGGCTTCAGTCACATTTCTAAAACCAGTGACGAACCCCTCAAAATACTCATTTTTGAAACTCATCTTTTGAGATTCTACAAAAGGATTCCATCTGTCCAGGTACCCCTTGGTTAGATCTGAATATGATGAAGGCTTTAAATAAATTCATTTTCCCACTGTGTAAATTTCTAAAAATAAAAGGACAGAAACAAGTTCATTCTGAAAGTTATGAAACAGAAATACTGCCTTCGCATAACCGTGCTTTAAGTTGTACTTAAAAAATGGCTAGAAAAAAAATCCAGAAATTTCATTAACCATAAAATGACTAGAAAAAAATCTAGAAATATCATTGACCGAGAGACGTCACCTGACTGCATATTAAATCTCTATAATGCACTCCTGGTCATGGCTTTTTGCTTACTTACATATTAGGATGCTCCATAGTAAAAAACAAAGGCTCAACACATAAAAGCTTCACGAAGCTTATGTGTCCACACAGCGGACATGCATACGCACTTATGTACCAAATTCACAGAAGTCTGCCGGAACCATATACAGTACATAGCACACAATACACGCTGTACAGAAGGGAAGTACAAACACATCCACACATTCTGCATGCACACCTCCACATGTACGCATTTCCACAAATATGCGCATTTAGCTCATGGCAAAGCCTTTATGCAGCACAAGATACCGTAACGCATTTTCATGTTTGGAAAACAGGGCTTGACACTAGACTAGTTAAGACCCTGCAGTAACAATGTGATGGGTCAAACACAAATGTATGCAGGGTATACCTACTTGTAATAGTGCACAGTGCACAACACTTAACCCAACACCAGGCATACACACCATCGTGGAACAACATGCACACAGCACCACCACATGGGCTGTGGACCCCAACACTGTCCACAACAAGATGCAACATATGCCACAACCGAACCCTGCACTCTACACGGACACCATGAAAAACATATAGGTTAATATGACCACGTACAACAAGGTTGTATTTCTAGTGAGTGGTTCTGATGACATCATGGACCTTGAGAGCAAATCTTGAGAGGTTTATGATGTCATAGAACCCCGAGATGGTAACGCACACCTTGCTGAATTTGGCTACCCACACCTCGCTTGTTATAACATATGATCACAGATGAAAAATATCCCATAATCAAATGGGTTCACCTAAATTAATATTTTACTTTTCCCATGTTTGTTCTGTTGCTCAGAGATGAAGTTTAGTCTATCAGAAGTCATTTTTGAGAAAAACGCTGTGACAATGTTTTTAGTGTTGCTATTCCAAAGTGTTCAGGTTCATTGTTTTTATTGTTCAGCAGTCAAGCCTTTACAACATACTAAACGCATAAAATTATGTACAAAAAAAGAGAAAAAAATATTAAATCTAATACTACATTTAAAATTTTGACACATAAAAATCCATGAACAAATTAATTGTCATAGGCAGAGAGACGTTTTTCTTTGTGTTTCAACACCTGATAAAAAAACTTGAAACCATCTTAGCCTCCTCCAATGTCTGAGGGTGAAGAAGTATGAATAAAATATCATATTTTGCATTCACATATTTAATAAGGAAATCATTTAACAGATTAAACTGCAGGATTTTATATAAAGGGCACTGTACCATAATATGATAAAGATCTTCTTGAAAACCCTTGTTACATCTGCAAAACTCCAAACCTGAATTGGGTGGAATCATCTTATTAAAAAAAGCATATTTACAACAGATGATTCTCAGTCTTGCCCAAGTAATCATTTTTCTTTCTAACAGGGTCAGCCCAAGAGTAAGATATTTCTCTATAAATACATCAATTTTATTTTGAGCTAACCATCTGGCCTGATGTTGAACTCTGAGGAGCTCCATTTGCTTATCATAGGCAAGCCTAAGTATTTTCTTTTTGACATACTCCTTAAACACATAAGATATTGATATTGATTTCTCCCAATCTGTCCAAAGATGAAGCATATTAACACTGCCCAGAATACGTTGAATATTTTTGACCCAAGGAGACCTAAAATTCTGTTTATGCCAAGATAATTTTTCTCTAAGGCATAGTAAAGGCATAATATTCGTCTGTTGACTAATAATTTTGACCCAGTAACTCATGAGACGTATATCAATTATTGTAACAATAGGTACTCTACCCAATTCAGCCCTAACTATAACATTAGAAGTGGCAAGTGGAACCTGCAATAAAGATTTATATTAGAGAGAAAGTGGGATCTCCAACCATGAAGGGACATTGTTGTTCCAGACCTCTGCACCTGCATAAAAGAATAGGATTAATTTGGCCCCTGCCATCATGCCGGGTGAGACCAAATATCATGATTTCCTAGCAAAACGAAGAGAGCCCTAACAATCAGTTTTGTCCTTATCACTTGTCCTCTCCAATGCTCTATCAATTTCCATTCAAGCAAACTTCACCCCCAAATATATATAAGAGGATACCACTTCAATAAGTTTATTTAAATAAATCCTTGGTTTAATTTGATGTCCCTGTAAGGGTGCAAAAATCAGCAGCTTAGTTTTTTTCATATTTATTAATAAGTTCAAATGTTTACATTTAGAGCAAAATTGATTTATTTTATAAACCTTGAGCAGATAAAGCAAAAATAATCAAATCGTCTGCATAGGCCAGACAATGTACTGGGATATTCTTAATTTTTGGGGAATCAAGAATATCTATAAGTCAGAAGGGCATCAATATACAAATTAAAAAGAAGGGGAGCCAGAAGACATCCCTGTTTAACTCCCGAAGTTGTACTGAAATAGTCAGAAATGTTGCCCTTATTATCATATCTAATAGCCGATGTTGTGTGAGAATATAACCTAATAATGGGGGCTAATAAATTTAATGGTACGCGTCTATTTAATAATATCTCCCATAACTTGGCTCTATTAACCGAGTCAAATGCTGCAGAAAAGTCTACAAACACAGCATACAGCTTCATTTTACGAAATGATTTGTATTTTTCTATCAGATGGGCTAGGATATAAATATTATCCGTCATAGAAAAATCCTTACGAAAATCTGCTTGAAACATCGATAAAGTGGAGTTTGCAGTTATCCAATCTTGTAATTTATGTAATATTATTTTAGCAAAGATTTTTCCACTAATGTCAATAAGACTGACTAGACGATAATTAGATGGCAAATGAAGTTGGCCCTTTTTATGGATTGGAACCATTATATTTCTTGTCCAAGATAATGGAATAAATCTCTCTTTTAAACAGATATTGGGGGGGGTCACGTGACTGAAAGATTGTAGTAGAGACATGCCTTTCCAGTGCTCCTTCCCTCAGGCTCGAATTTCAAGTAAAATCTGCTCAAAAGTAATATTGAATACCCGAATTGTGCTGTTGATATGTCTGGGAGACGATAATGGATGAGTATGCGGTTTCTGCCATGAGCAAATCGCAGAGAATGATGGCCAAAAATAGCAAGAAGGGACTGGCTGGCACGTCGATGAATTGTGCAGGCCCCATCTCCTTTTCGGCAGCCGAGAGTAGGGCATTGGGGCAACTAACTAAAGACCAGCTTATGGAGGCGCCTGCACCGAAATTGGAGAGCTTAGAAAATAAAATAGAAGGGAGACTAGCTCTAATGGAAGCACAAGTCGAAAGGCAACATGAAAGGCTGGAGGAGCTAGAGGGTCGAGTCTCAACCACGGAAGACACGCTAAGTCCCCTGAGCAGGAGAGTATCTGAACTCGAGAGACAGATGGCTGATATGAGAGAGGTAATCAATTACCAAGAAAATTATCTGAGGAGAACTAACCTGAGGCTGAGAGGTTTACCGGAGGGAAGAGAGGGATCTGATATCCTTGGCTTCTGTGCGAAAACGTTGCCTACACTCCTTGGGATGCAGCTGAAGGGCGGGAAGCTCAAGCTGGAGAGAGCGCACCGGGCTGTGCAGCCTAAACCGCAGGGCGGCCAGCCGCCTCGGCAAATCATTTTCCGGTTCCACAACTACCAAGACAGGCAGGAGATGTGGAGGGCCTACAAATCTCTTCCCAAGCTTAAATATGAGGGGGTCCGATTGTTTCTCTCCCAAGATTATTCACCTTGGATCAGAAAAAAAAGAAGAGAGTTCAATGAAGTTATAGCGACCTGCCAGAAGATGGGTGTAGAGTGGTTCATAGTCTTCCCTGCCATATTAAAAATCAAGCACGAAGGGGCTACTTATAGCTTCTGGGAGGTGGAGAAAGTGCAGATTTTTGTCACGGAGCTACAAAAGAAAGTTGGGTAGACTACAGAGGAGGCTGATTATGCTGATGAGGTGATCGAGGTGACATAGTATTCTGATTGCTATGTACTTTAGTTGAGAAGTTTGACTGGTTCTTTTTGTTTCTCTCTTGCTGACTGGAGATGTGCTATTTTGTGCTGCGACTGTGGAATGTACCTATGTCTCACCCCACTCTAAGGGACAGAGATCAGAAATTTTGGATCCCAGATCGAAGATCTGAAGGGCAAGGAAGAATCCCGGTGTCCATCTATATAGTTTTGAAGACTGTGGGGACAGCTGGCATGTGGGTATATGCTGAATGAATGGAAGGGAGTCCATGGGTCTCGGGGGGGGGCTAACGCGTGAATGTTAAGCTGCGCAGCCTAGCTCGAAGAACCTCGTGGAAAAGCTCCCTTTCACTGACTGACCGAGGAGTTTGGCACTCAAAAGGTTCGGGGGTTCATATGGACATGAGGGGGATGGGAAGATTTAAGGAATTCCCAACATAACCCACAAAAGTTAAATGAACCCTCGTGGAGCAATATTTACAGGGTGTTAAAGGTAATATGACATGTTGAGGGGGTGTCAACGGAAGCTAATTGGTCCAGAATCCTCTCTGGAGGGGGGGCATGAATGTGGTGCGCCAGGCTCAGCTGTGCAACATGTAAGGGGAAGGGGAAATCAAAGGGTAATGTTGTCGAACATGGGAAGAATCTGGCGATGGCGGTAAGAAGCTTCTGACTTGCCTGGGGGAAGGTTGAACATAGAGATATATCTATGATTCAAACCCTGCTATACAATTTTGGAGGAGCATACTGGAGTGAGATAATGTCGCCTTGTATGGGAGGCGTCGAGGGTATCTTGTATATAAGTTGGGGATAGTTTATGGTTGGGGTATGTTATGTTAAATGTTGGTATTGTGGTTCCACATTTAAAAAGAAAAGTCACCAGGTTGTAAGGCACAATGAGATACGGAAAGAGCTGATTAAGGGAAGGAGGAGCAAGAAGGAGGAGTTTGAAAGGTAGATGGCACAAAAGAAAAAATTACTCACCTTAGTAATTTTGTTTCTTCTAATGGAGTCTTGCTATATTATAGACATTAGCAGTTTGATCCAGCTCTAGAACTTCCCCGGAGTGAAATGGTTAAAACCATTCCAAAATAGAATTTTGGCACGAGAGCAGCTCTATCTGTGTCATTTCAAACTTGAACTGTCAGATCTTTACGAGCCAAACTCACTAAGGTCTGTGTGGAAGCTGTAACCTACACTAGCAAATGGCTACCTAAATAATAACAACCACTGATGGTCCCAACACCCAAGACTCAAGTCAGGGGACCAGAAATACTAACACCATTCTAATAATATGAAAATGGAACATAAGTATAATAAAACACACACACATGCACACATACACCCCCAAAGTCCCAAAGGACAAAAATGCTAACAGGACATAAGTAGTGCCCACACTAAGTTGCCCACACCCCACCAAGCAGAGGTTCTGAGAGGGGCAGGTTGGGGAGGTCTATAATATAGCAAGACTCCATTAGAAGAAACAACATTACTAAGGTGAGTAATTTTTTCTTCAAACAACATGAAGTCTTGCTATATTATAGACATTAGCAGAATACACCGCAGTACCTCCATGGAGGAGGGGCAGAACCTACTTAGGGAATAGGCTCTGAAGAACAGCTGTGCCAAACTCAGATCTCTCCTGGCCTGACATCCAGGGAGTAATGCTTGGTAAAGTGTACCGTTTTCCAAGTAGCAGCCTGGCAAATCTCTAATAAAGGGATATCTCTGGCAGCAGCTAGAGACGCAGCTGTACCCTGGTAGAATGAGCCCTCAAACGGGGGCTCTGCCCACTTTCTGATAACAAAATTGGATACAAGAGACAATCCACCTGGCTACTGATCTCTTTAGTGGCAGGTTTGCCTTTCCCAACTTCACCATAGGTAAGGAAAAGTTGGAGGATTCGAACCTGTGACCTTTAGTACGCTCTATATAATAACTAAGAGCTCTCTTAACATCCAGGCTGTGCAATCTCCTCTCACCGAAGAGGAGTGATCAGTGAAAATACTGGAAGGGTGATAGATTGATTAAGATGGAAATCTGAAACCACCTTAGGCAAAAACTTCCTATTAGTCCTAGGACTACCTTATCCCTGTGGAAAGAAATAGTCAGTCTCCACTGACAAGGCTTGCAATTCACTTATGCGTCTGGCAGAAGTGATAGCCACTAGAAAAACAGTTTTCCAAGTTAGGTACTTAAGCTCTGCAGAAGACAGAGGTTCAAAAGGGGGTTGCATTAACTGGGCAATGCAAACATTAAGGTCCCAAGCAGTGGCCGGTTCCTGAAAGGGAGGATTAGTATGGAGTAATCCCTTAAAAAACTTGGAAAACACAGGATGAGAGGAAAGAGGGGATGACTTTCCTGCTGACACAAAAGCAGCCACAGCTGCCTAATGAACTCTCAGGGTAGCTGGTCTGAGACCCAAGGAATTAAGATGAACCATGTAATCTAACAAAATGGGCAATTCAGCAGATTCTGGGGAAATATTTTTCCCAGCACACCAAATGGAAAACCTTTCCATTTAGAACTATAAGTAGCCCTAGTGGAAGGCTTTCTGGAAGCCTTTGGGATCTCAGAACACCCTGAGAGAGGTGTAAATCAGCAAACTCTAACTCCTCAAGAGCCAGGCTTTGAGGTTGAGGGATTTGAGGTCGGATACCAAACTCTCCCTGGGCACAAGTCAACAGATTGTGATTCCTGGGGAGGCAAGGGAAGATGGACTGTCAGAGACAGGAGTGGGTACCAGGGCTGCCTGGCCCAATCCGGGGCAATCAGAATCACCCTGCAAGGCTGAGATCTGATTTTGACTAGTACTTTGAATAGGAGAGGAAAGGGGAGCATAGAGGAACTTCCTCCCAATCCAGAGGAAGGGCATCCAGGGAACTGAGCCCAGCACTGGAGGCCTGCAACAGAACAGAGGAAGTTTTTGATTGTCTGGGGCTGCAAAAGATCTATCTGAGGATGCCCACCTGGCAAAAACTATCCCCAACACTTGAGGATCCAGGGACCATTAGTGATGGCCCTGGGAAATCCTGCTGAGGGCATCCTAGGACATTGTCCTTCCTGGAAGATGAACTGCTATGAGGGAAGTGTTCATGGAATAGGCCAGAGACCACAACTTCATTGCCTTGGGCACAGGGCCGAAGACCGAGTGCCCCCTGTTTGTTGATGTACCACATTGTTGTGGTGTTGTCTGTTCTGACTCTATCACCTTGTCGTGGACAGATGCAGAAAAAGCTTGAAGAGCTAAAAGACAGCTCTGAGTTCCAGCAAATTGATGTGGAGCAGAGATTCCTGGGGACCAAACTCCTGGTGGAAAGGTCACCCATGTGGGCTCCCAACCCAGAAGGAAGCATCTGTAGTGAGAGTCAAGTCGGGAGAAGGGGAAATGAAGGGGACCCCGCTCTTAAATTGCTCTGATCCTGCCACCACTGGAGAGCTAGGATCAAGGTTCAAGTCACTGGGACCAACTTGGAAGGGGTCTCTTCTCTGAGACCAAAAGGTTCTCAAGTGAAACTGAATGTCTCTCATCTGAAATCTGCTCCCTGCACAACAGCTGTGGATGCAGCCATGTGCCCCAGGAGCTGCAGAAAGTGTCTTGCTGGTCGAGACCTGCAGAGTGAAGGAAGAGGCCAGAGCCACTAAATTCCTTACCCTTTCTGGGAAGAAAGGCTCTGGCTAGCTTTGTGTCAATTCTGCCCCTATAAAGGTGAGTACCTGGACTGGTTCCAGAACCGACTTTGGTAGGTTCTTAGAAAACCCAGGAGGTGAGAAGCTGCTGGGTGACCTGCAGGTGAGATTTACCTGTTCTGGGACTGGCCTACAATGAGCCAGTCATCTAGATAGGGAAAACAGCAATCCTCTGCCTCATAAGTGGGCCACTGCCACTGCTGAGACACTTTGTGAATACCCTTGGAGCAGAGGTAAGGCTGAAGGCATTGCTCTGAACTGGTAATGACCTGAGGGCAGTTCGAATCTGAGGTACTTTCGATGGGATCTTCTGATTAGGACATGGAAATAGGCATCCTTGAGTTCCAGGAGGCTAGCCAGTCCCTGGCCTTAGGAAGGTAAAATCATTGCCAGAGTTACCATTTTGAACTTTGGTTTCAAAAGATGCTTGTTCAGATATCTGAGATCTAAAATGGGCCACCATTCTCCTGTCTTTTTTGGGGTAAGGAAGTATCTGGAATACAGACCTCTGCCCTGATGCAGGGGAGGAACCCTTTCTACTGTTCTGAGAGCTAATAGGGATGAGACCTCTGTTTCCAGAGCGAGGGTCTCTGAAGCACTTGCAGGTAGAAAAAGTCTGCTTCTCAACTTGGGAAACTTTTTGAAGCTGAGAACCAGACTCTGGCTTACTACTTCCAGAACCCACTTGTCTGAGGTTAAAGAAGCCCAATTCTGACTGAAGTAAGCCAGCCTGCCCCCACATGGTACAGGAGAATCGGCCCTGGGCACCCCATCTGGGGTGCCTGTTTATGAGGAGCTTTAGGCTGCAGGGTGGGAGCAGGTCTGCCCACCTCGTCTGCCCTGCCTCTGAAGAAGCCCCTCTGAGCATAGGCAGGAGGCCTGAGTCTGGCAGAAAGGCTCTGTGAAAAGGCCTACCCTACCCCCCTGGGGCATGCCTTTGAGGTGGCTTGCCGCTCCTTAGCCTGGGCACTCTTGTAAGTAGTCCTATATTCATTCATCTTCTTCATGTAATTCTCTGTCTGCTCTCCAGAGAATTTCCCACAACAGGAAAATCCATAGCCTTAGTCTGGGTATCCTGTGACAAACTAGTACACCTGAGCCAGGCCAACATATGAAAAGCTACAGATGTGGCCATGACCCTAGAGGAAACATCATTAACATCCACAGCAGCATGAAACTGAACCTTAGAGGCTTCAATGCCATCAGCAGCCACCTCTTCTAGTTCACTAGCCAGCTGGCCATGGGCCTGCTTGGCCAGTGCATAACAGTATCCCATCTAGATTTCTGATACCTAGCTACATAAGCCATATAATTTGCTTGCCTGAGTCCCAGAGAGGCTGCCATATACTGTTTTTTGCCATGGCATCAATCTTCCTGGAATCCTTGTCAGGAGGATGTGAAGCCAAGGGAATATTAGCTTTATCACAGGCAGCAGCCTGAACTACCCTAACATGACTGCATTGCTTGAGAAAGGAATTCTGTATCAGGGCCTGACAATGTATACCTTCTGTCCATCTTTTTATCTACAGGAGGCACAGAATTAGGAGCTTTTAAAATTTTAATTGTTTGTTTCCTAAAAGACTTATGTAAAGGAATAGACAATCTCCTAGACTCTGGAATATCCATCATTTCTACAAAATCAGGCTCCTCTTGCTCATCCACAGCCTCTTCTAAAGGAAGCTGGAGGTTTCAGCAACTTTTTATAAAAGATAAAATGAGATGGGACTCAGACAGCATAGGGAGATTCTAAAGGTCTGTCTGGGGAGATGTCCAGTTCAATGGGCACCCAGACCTTCCCAGCCACATTCATACTGTTCATAATCCTCCTCCCCTCCTCTGGTTCATAAAATTCCTCAATATCATAATCCTGAACCACTGGGACCGGAAGAACCGACCTTTTACCAGATAGTGGTGGTTGGGACGGACCCTGAGACAGTGACTGGACAATTTGTGAGCTTTTGCTATCTCTGCAGCAGTTGGAGAAGGAATTTTGGACTCCAGACCTGCTGATTTTCTTGTTTTCTTTACTGGAATTGGTTCCTCAGAACCAGCTTTCTTTGCCGGGAAGTCTGGCCCTGGTCAGAGGGCACTCCCTCTGGTTCAGTTGGCACGAACTGGGCTGGCCATCTGGGTCAGCAGACTTTTGGCCTCTCGTTCCCTGAGCCTGCCAATCTTTTTCCAGGGTGGCTGCAGGAAATTCTTCAATACCTGGCAGTCTGACTGGAGTGGCCAAACCCCAGACAATAAACACATGTGGTGTGTGGGTCAGCATTGGCAAAGACTTCCCCACAAACATCACAGTGTTGAAACCAGTAGGCCCGGTTTTCTTTTGGGTTTCTCAGACATAATGTAACCTAACCAAAACTTGCCCTTTTAATGGCAGTGCAGGCAAGACATATCGGTTCCTAACCGTGTCACGGAGTATTGGAAAAAAAAGCGTAATAAATCTGTTTTTTAGAACCGATAAGAACCGTGGAAACCACACTCTAAAATAGTAACTTTTAGTTTTAAATGAGTTTTAAACCCACTGATCGGTTCAAAACCGAACCGATAACTACAGTCCACACAGACAAAACCTTCATTTACTTATGGTTACCACAGATAGAGCTTGAACCAAACGGTTTTGTAGTTAAATAAAACTATTCTCGGTTAAATCCAACTGAGAAAACACTTTTAAACCGAGAAATGAACCGAGCAGAAGGAGAAATCTCCGGAGCGACTGTTCACTGAGGCGGAGTAAAGAATCTGACAGTTCAAGTTTGAAATGATACAGATAGAGCTGCTCTCATGCCAAAATTCTATTTTGGAATGGTTTTAACCATTTCACTCCGGGGCAGTTCTAGAGCTGGATCAAACTGCTAATGTCTATAATATAGCAAGACTTCATGTTGTTTGAAAGCTATTTTCTAGCCTCACAGGTGAGAGTAATTAAGGACTGGGTGGCACGCCCTGAGGTAGCAAGTTGGCTGGACTTGGAAGGGGAGGGTGCGAAGGGTAGATTATCTGCCTATCTAAGGAAGGGAGGTAGGAGGGCCTACCTGAATCAACTAAAACCCATTCCACTGGTGCTGTGGACCCTGGAGGGTGGGAACAGATTGAGGCAAGGGTAAGTGATGGTAAGGCAGAAACATTGCTCCTTCCTCTGAGTGGTAATCCTCTTTTCCTACCTGGTCTAGAGGACCAAGGATTTGTGGAATGGGACAAGAGAGGCATACACTGCATGAAGGATTTGTATGATGGCCTGCATATTTCCTCCCTAAAGGATCTAGGGGAAAGGAGGGGAATCCCGGGTAACCACACGCTTAGATTCTTTCAGGCTAGGGACTTTGCCCGAAGTTTGGGAGGACCAGGTACACAGTCCATGCCTCAACAAAGTCTGGAGGTGACAGTTTGTAGAGCCCGACATAACCCCAAGGGGGTGATTGGCAGGGCGGTGCGGATCTTTAGAGAGGCCCTAGATAAAGACTGGGTAGTAGGGCACTGTGGGAGAGAGACCTTGGGATCTCGATTTCAGAGCTAAATTGGGAGCTGATGGGAACACATTTGGGCTTATTATTATCAAATAGATACAAGGAGTCGGCCTATAAATTTGTTCATAGGCTATTTTACCCCCCCCGGTAGTGGTTCATAAAAGCCGCCTGGAGATATCAGATACTTGTCCCCGATGTAAAACTGAGGTGGGTACATACATACATTGCTTCTGGAAATGTTCCCGGATACAGGGCTTCTGGAAGGATATTGTAGGGTTTCTGAGTGAGAAGACAGAGGCTGAGGTTTCTCTTCAACCGATAGAGCTCTTATTTGGAATTGAGGAGGAGGAGGAGGAATGGAGCTTGCATAAGAAGTGGTTGAGGGTGGCCTTGGCAATTGCCAGGCAATGTATCCTGAATACCTGGATTTCAGCAAAAGATCCTTCTCTTTACCAATGGAGAGCAATGATTTTGTCTGCTCTGGCTATGGAGAGAAGGGCCTACCAGTTTCAGGAGAGAGCAGAGATGTTCGGAATCATATGGGGCCCACTTCTCTCGGCTATGCCACAGGAGGATTTAGTGGTCATGAGCTAGGATATTTAAAATTGTAAAATAGTGAAATAGAATGTCAGTATCTGTATTCCCAGCTCTAAGCTGAATAATCTGAATACTGTATGAATTGTAGGGAGGGTATACCTGACGAGGAGGGTAGTATTGTGAAAGGGGAGAGTAAATTGTGCCGACAACCTAAAATGAGTGACTCATAAGAGATTTAAGCTAATTGCTTTTATACGAATAATTGAAATGATGTGGATGTCTGTAATAGTTTTTAGTAAATCGCATGATTAAAATCAGAACTCATTTGGGAGGGGATTTTTTTTTTTTCTCTCTCTCTCTCTCCCTTTTTTATGTATGATATAATTGACTAAACTGTTGTGGTATTGTTCATTTAATCTAGTTTAATTCACTCAATTTGCATGTAGTAAGGTGTGGAATGAAGTGGAAAGGTTGATTTATATAATGTATGATGGTAGCAGAATAAGTTATGTATTTGATTTGTATGTAGAAAGTTGTTGGAAAAAGCAAATAAAAATATTATACAAAAAAAAATAAACAGATATTGAAAAAATTAATAAAAAAAACTACCCAATAATTCAGATGCCCCTTGTAAATTTCTCCCGGTATCAAATCGGGTCCAGGTGCTTTATTATTTGATAAATTCACAATGGCTTCTTCCACCTCTCAAATGAAAACACTAACGATGTGTATTCCCCTCAATGTTAAAATTTTCTATCACATCATCATCGTTGGTAGGATGTCTATTAAATAGTAGACTGTAAAAGATATCCAAGTTTCCTTGGGGATATATATGGGAGGTCTAGAATTCTGATCAGCTGTCCCTTGGACACCAAAGCCAAAAAGCTTAATATCACCCTCCTTAATAACTCGGTACATAACACCCCATTGTTTTTCAGTAAATTCTCTTTTTTTCTGGTGGAGAAATTCCTTGTACTCTCTTTGTATTTTATTTAAATTTATAATCGCCATCTTACTCAGATTTTTTTTTGTCTGCCTGATGGCCCTCATCAAATTTCTTTTCTCTCTCCTACAATACTCATCGAACCAGGATGCTAACTGAGGCTTAACACTATTAACTGAGTAAATCAGTGTCTTAATCTGTTGATACCCTATGTTTAATAATTCACTGATCCTTTCACCTTTGGAGCCATTATGTACCTGCTGAAATAACTCAACAAAAATAGAAGAGTATAAAAGATTCCAAACTCCTTGCATCGACTCATTATTCAATCTTCACCTTTTTTTCCCACTAATCTCAATATCTGCCAAGGGCTTATTGGGGGGGAGGAATGACACTATCAGAAGTCCTAAAGTCCAGCAAAATTGATGCATGATCGCTTTCTGTTCTCATAGCCACATATAGTCTCCTGCAGAAATGATAGCTAAAGGGAAAGCATAATATAAAATCAATTACGCTCTTACCAACTGGGGAGAAAAAAGTGCTATCACCCCGACGATCCCCTTCTAATCTCCCATTAAGAATCAAGAGATTATTCTCTGTGATAAAAGTACTGAAACGTCTCCCTGCCTCATCTACAATCATGTCAGTTGTATTTCTTTTTTCCAAATCTGCCATATATAATAGTTCTTGTAACAATGATAAATTATCGAACTCAGCTATCCTAGCGTTAAAATCCCCAGCTAAAAGGACAGTATCTATCCAATTTAACTGTATCATTAAATCTATTTCCATCGATAATTTGGACCAAAAATCATATGTAGAGTAAGTGTGAAAACATGGTGGAATATAAATGTTAACAATCAGAACCATGCAAAGGTCCCAGTTAACCACTACCATAAGGATCTCGGGAGTTGGAGAGTAACTTTTGATTACCCTTAATCCTTCCCTAATTTTGATAATTGTAACCAGACCTCCTTTGTTCCTCCCATGTTTTTCCCTTTAATTGTTGGCACAAAACTAGTTTCATATCCATTCAGGAAAGGAGATGTTAAAACCCATGTCTCCTGGAAAATAATCACTTCATGTCACGAAATAAAAGCAACCCACTGCGGATCCACAAACTTATTATGGAGTCCTGCTATATTCCAATTAAGGACATTATAACCAAGGTTGCTTTCTGACCCCCCTTCCTGCTCTAATGAGGACTCATTACTTTGTATTTCCAGAAAACTTAGTCAAGGTTGCATGGCTCTAGATTGACCTGATGTCTCCCGCTCATTCAATTCCACCATGTAAATACCCACCTCATCCAACACGTCTATTTTCAAAAAGTAATACTAACAATTGTACAGAACCAATAATACAGTTAATCTGAGTACCCTCTTTGTCATTCCAAACTCTATTCACCTCCACAAATTCTTCTGGAAGTATATGAGTTTTGATAATAGTTGATAAAATCATCCGCAATAATGTTGGTAAATTAGTAGCATTTCTCCCTCCAATATATCCAGCCCAAAATAGAGATCATTGAGGTTTCAGAAACTCCAAACTCCCAATTCAGTGTTACAAGAGTAGTTTGAATATATCATATGTTAACATTTTTCCTATTTTGCCCTATTATAAACATTTTCCAAATTGTTGACCAGGTCACTGGTGTTGATAACAGTAATTCAAAGATTCTACAGGCCTTGCTTAGCCCAGACCAATTTTGCCATATCCATGTTAGGGAGCATAAAGTAAACTGAATTAGTTGGGTTGGAAGTCTCCCTAGTCACCACAATAAGAGCATCTGCGACTGTTGGTAACCCTAATTCTGCTCTCAACATATGGGCTATCATGCTGGTTAGGGTTACAGTACATTCATAATGTTTAAAATACAACTTATCTAATTTAAAAACTACTTCTTTCCCTGTACAGATTAAATTATATGCTTCCAGGTCATACCCCTTGGGGGTTACTGTCCTCCTTGGCCAACATGAAATTTGGGCAAAGATCTTTATTAAACTGATCTACCTTAATTAAATTCTCCTTAGAATTTGTTTTTTGTTTTGCAAGTAATCACCTTCCCCCTTGATCTTTTATAAGTGTCCCATCCACAAGTGTAGATTTGTTTTTTTTGGTCAGAATTCTTCCTTGTATCTCTCTGTACCTCTCCTATCCTAATGGTACCCGTAGTCCCAATTTTATTAGTCTTTTCATCCTTAGTATTTAATTCATCTTTCTGTTTTCCTAAATTTGGAGTCTGAATAAGTCCCACAGGCTCAAGCTTTTTCTTCTCCCCCCCTTTTTTCTTACTTACTCCACCCATCTTTTTGCCCTTTTTGCCTTTTGAGGGCTCTTGAACATTTAGGAGAGAAAATGATAAATTATGCCTAGATCTGTGAACTTTCTTTTCCCCCAATAATTGTGAAATTTGTTGTTCTAAAGCAGCAAACTTCACAGCACAAAAACTAGAAAGAGTTTCCAAGGCTGTCTTAATACCATTATATGTCTCCAATAAGACAACATTAGACATTACTGGATGTGCAAGAGCCTTAATGGTATATTTCGATATAGTATCCGGACACTGAACCAAAAAATCTTTTATCTAAATGGATGTCCTGGACCTCTTTGTCCATTTTTTGAAAAAACTCTCCAGGCGCATCATTAAGGGATGAATACACCATTTCTTTAGAGTCGATATTGCAGACCCTTACCTCACTGGAGATCTCTAATGGACTAAATAACTTTATTCCTGAGGGAAAGCATAAAATACCATCATCTTTATCTATATAATCTCCTTGCACAGACATGCATTGCTGACTTGCTTCTACCTCCCCCATCCACTCATCTTGTCTAAAAACCTGGGAATGTTCCGCTATATTTGTTTTTTCCCCAAAAGTGGTACAATCATAACCTCCTATATTGGAAACCATATGTGGGCTGTTCATTTTTAGAACGTCCTGAAAAATATTATTGGGGACTTTAGGAAGTTTTTTTTTTTTTAAATAAATCAGTGATTTTCCCTTGGGACAGAGTTTTAACACCAGTCTCTAAGTTACTAATTACTTCCAAGTCCAGAGTTATATTCTTATTATCAAAAGAGGATAATTGTTTAAATTCCTCAAATTCCCTGTTAGTCCCATCGCTACCACTAAATTGGTTCTCCAATAAATTAATCAAAGACTCTTGATTTGTATTGTTTGGACTGTTCTTATCCCAGCTCTTAGCCATCAAAATTTGGTTTCTTCCATTAAATTCTGGTTGTCTCCAGCTAAATCTGATCTGCATTCCTCATTCATAAGCTCCTTAAAGGGTGAGGTAAGTAGGATACACGGACTTTCTACCAAATCATTAGGGGTCCGAGGCAATGATGACCAATTCCTGCGTAAAACACAGCAATTACCTTTTTTATTCTTTTTTGGATTTATCCTTTGCTTCCCTTTAATTGCCCCTTTACCAGTTTTGTTTACCATCTTACCACTTCGAGTATACATATAAGGAGAGAAAAAAAAAAATCAAATCCTAACTCAAAAAATGGACTGAAAAGGAGTCAGGTGACAGCTTATCTAAACAGCTGAGTCTTCCACGAGCATCACTCCTTAAATTTGTAGAAAGCCTTCCCACCCGAAAACAACCAGACCCACCAGTTAAAACCAAAAAATACAGAACCAGATAAACAATAAAACCTATTTAAAATGAGGTCCCTCTCTTTTATGGGTACATATTCCTATGCAAAATCTACTCCGAGTGGCTCGCGCCACTCACACGCTCACTCTATGCATGAGCGCGATGTTTAAATGCTGCAGCAAACCCTCCCCCAGAGGCAAACCTGCTCTATTATTGGCTCACCCCTGAGCTGAAATTACATGCAGGTAAATGGCCTCCTGCACACACCTGGGTAATCCCTCAATTCAGCAGAGCAGCAAGATGAAACAAATCAGAGCAGTTTCAGTTACAAAGTCACACATATGCTGCACTCACAGTCATTTTCAAGCTGCCAAACTGTTCCGAAAACACAGATCTCTTGGATAGCTGCTGCTCAAAGTATTTTGCACAAGTGTTCCAGTGGAAATAAAAGGCTGGTGATCTTGCAGGGAAGGTAGAATCCAAAGTATAAATTGGGAGCTTTTTAAACAGGCACCAGGGAACTTAACTGGCACAGGATTCTAGCATATGAAAGTTGTACCATAGCAGAGATGTCACTACTATGGTACAACTTTTTGTGACCTTTGATCTGTGATACAACAGGATTTTTGAGCATATGGATTCCCATGTGCTATATAGATGACAGTGTGTGGAAATGCAACACATATGTATTTTAAGAGGAACTGTAACAAACAAATCTGCAAAGGGCCCACACATAGACTCTATATGCTCATTCATTTGAGGAATCCTGCGAATGCTTTCCTCGACCCTAATCTTCCCATTTTGCTATAGGTAGTGCACTTCTATATCCTATCTGGCTTCTTTGCTTCCACCCCTGCCCATTTGTTCCCATCCACCTTCTCACCCGTAGCTCCTAAATACCTTATTTTTAGTCATTGTGCTGATACCTAAATACTTTTGATTCTCACAGCCATGCTTCATTGCCCTACCTACCACTAATAAGGCAGGAACAGCACTCTATGGTTGCTGAAACTTATACCCCGTTTCAGCACCTTGGCCCTTCCCCCCCCTTAATGCTCCCCAACCTTACTGCCCTTATACCTTTTTTTGCCCTCCCCTCCCAACTTCCTTTTTGCCCTCAAGGTACTTTCCCCCCTCTTCACCTGCTGTGCTCCCCTACTCCTACTAATTATTTTTTGATTGCTGGAGATATGTTGTGGACATCTGCTATAGTATGCTTGTAATTATGCTTTTGTTTCTTGTGCTGGCTGTTGTGTATATACTGTCATCATTTACCAAATGCATTGTACTTGCTAATACTACCACTTTCTAATTGACACTCTTTCTGAATACTGTAACCATTGTGAACTTTGATGTCTTAATTGTATTGTACACTGATCTTGAAGCTATCCAGGTCCATCTTGAAAATGAGTTTTGCTCAATGATGATCGTCTGGTTAAAGAAAGATTTGATTGATTGATTGATAGACTGCCCTGCACCAAAGCATGATGCCTCCACAATCACTTAGATAAAAGTGTTTATCCCAGCCGAGTACACAAGTGCAACTTCCCTGTACCTGCCCCCCAACACACACACACACACCCCATCCACAGGTCATTCTTTGAGGCATCCTGGATGTGTGGGCAGAGGTGCCAATCCAATGTGGTGTGCTCCAAGAAAATTTGATAATTATGGCCATGCATTTGGTTCCACTGGAGCTTAATCAAGTGGTGACGTATCGTCAACACCACCCATGTTTAGGAAGATTCTCATCTCCAGACCATGATACCTCTGTGAAGACATAATACAATAACAACATCGCAGTATACAGAGGTGATGCTGGCATTGCCTCCCACCCATTAAGGACCCTCATCCACTGGGGATGACTCTACCACATACAAGACTGTGCCAAACTTATCAATATAGACATCCATCCCCTACTCTATTGCATGTGGGCGGTGAAGATCTGGGCCCTCCACAATGCCCAGTCCTGGTCCCCCATCCTACAGTTCCAGTGCCACCACTCCTGCTCTTCCATAGTATTACGACAGGTTATAGAGGGAAAATCCATGCTTCCTTGTAGTGACTGCTGCAATGAAGGGCGTATGATACTGTAATGGTAGTGACCATAGATCACAAGAACTTACTTGTACCAGCTCCTTTACTGTCCAAACATGCTCATCATCATCATTATACTGCCTGTAGGATAGTAAAGATGGGCAGTAAGCCAGATGGGATACCATGGGTCATTAGCGTCACCCCGGCCAGGGACACCAGATCCATCATTACAAATCTCAGACCCAGATGCCATTTTATTATCCTCATGAGTACGCACTGCAGATATGGTTCCAATGACCCTGTGCAAGAGTTGACTCTTTACACATAACCCCACTTACTTTGCATATGCTCAGTTCAGTCACCTGTTGCAGTTGCTTGGGGCACAGATGCTGAACAGTCAAGAGGCAGCAAAACTGTCTGTGCTCTCTGTAAGTGTAGACTGCTAAGAAGCCCTGGTACACCACTGCATTTCATGGCAATCACTAATATATGTAACACCTTTCAACAGAGTGGCAATGGCACAGCACTGTTTTACAACAGTAATTGCACTGTAGGCAGGATAGAGTTTGTTCCTAACGACTGCCACAGGGCCACCTGCAGCATTCCCCTCCTGTGCACCTTTACTTTGACGCATAGAGTGGTTACCGCAAACTGCGGGAGTTTGGAGCCAGAACCTCTACCATTTGTGAAGCAAGTGCAGGGTCCTTGGTGCACTGATCAGTGAAAGCTGCTGTTCACTACAGTTTGTGTCAACCTAAAGGCCATTTTGAGAATCCGGACCCTGATTTAAATTCTCTGAGAAGTGTTTGGGCAGACAAAGTATTTGGCCTGATTAGAGTATTGACAGACACTGCACTTGTGACACTTAAAATGACTAGTGGGTAGTTTTGGTAGCCAACTGGCTCTAGAAGTCTGTAAGGTGGCTTCTAGAGCCAACTGCCTCTAATCAGGCCAAATGCTTTGTTGAAATGAAGAAACCAGGACATGTTAGATCTATCGTCAGCAGAAAACTGGATACTCTAGTAGGCAGGCATTTCTTTGAAGTGTACAACTCAGACTCCAAACAAATAAAATTCATGGGTCTGGAAGTTATCAAACCACCAAGACATGGTGCGAACCACATTTATCTTCTTTTACGAAGAGAAAGCTTCTGGATTTACAAACTGAAAATGTTTAATCCAGGAGGTCTGAATGAAAACTGGCATTTGCAACCCAATGTGGGGTAAAGAAGAAAAAATTACTCACCTTAGTAATGTTGTTTCTTCTAATGGAGTCTTGCTATATTATGACATATGCAGTGAGTCCCAACCTTTGAACTGCCCCGGAGGTGAAAGAGTTAACTTTACATGCCAGGCATGGAACGCTGAGCTCGAGCTTGGTTGAAACTCTGTCTGTTGTTCTTCAAACTCAAGCCATCAGATCTTTACGAGCTAAACTCACTGAGGTCCTGTGTGGAAGCTGTAAACCTACACTAGCCAACTGGCTACTAAAACATAAGAACACATTTTTTGGTCCCAAAACAAAGACTCATGTCAGGAGACCCAAAAATGAAAAAACACAACACCAAGCACCCCAAGAAAGGAGGGGTGAAAACAACAAGGTGGGCACCTACTGAGTGCCAACACTGCACTGCCCACCCACATCCCAAAACAGAGGTTCTGAGAGGGGCAGGCGGGGGGGGAGGTCATAATATAGCAAGACTCCATTAGAAGAAACATTACTAAGGTGAGTAATTTTTCTTCAAACAACATGAAGTCTTGCCATATTATGACATATGCAGACTACGTAGCAGTACCTCCATGGAGGAGGGACAGAACCTACTTAGGAAATAGGCTCTGAAGCACAGTTGAAGAAACGAGCATCACTCCCAGCCTGGATGTCCAGGGAGTAATGCTTGGTAAAAGTGTGACCTGTTTTCCAGGTAGCTGCTTGACATATTTCTAAAATAGGATGTCCCTGGCAGCAGCCAGGGAAGCAGCTGTACCTCTGGTAGAGTGAGCCCTCAGGCCTGAAGGGGAACCTTACCCAGTTTTTCATAGCAAAATTGGATACAAGAGACAATCCACCTGGCAATGGATCTTTTAGTGGCAGGTTTCCCTTTACCAACCTCACCATAAGTGAGGAACAGTTGGAGGGAGTCAAACCTGTGACCCTTGGTACGCTCTGTGTAGTAACTAAGGGCTCTCTTCACATCTAAGCTGTGCAGCCTCCTCTCGCCAGAGGAGGAATGGTCAGTGAAGTACACTGGAAGGGATATGGATTGATTAAGGTGGAAATCTGAAACCCTCTTAGGCAAAAACTTCCTATTAGTCCTGAGGACCACCTTATCTCTGTGAAAGGAGATAAAATCAGGCTCCACTGACAAAGCTTGCAATTCACTTATACGTCTGGCAGAAGTGATGGCTACCAGAAACACAATCTTCCAAGTCAAGTACTTAAGTTCTGCTGAAGACAAAGGCTCAAAGGGGGGTTGCTTAAGCTGAGCAATGCAAACATTAAGATCCCAGGCAGGGGCAGGGTCCCTGAATGGAGGGTTGGAATGAAGCAATCCCTTAAAAAACTTGGAGAATACAGGATGAGCTGAAAGAGAAGAGGGCTTACCTGCTGAAATAAAAGCAGACACAGCTGCCAAATGCACTTTTAGGGTAGCTGGTCTCAGCCCCAAGGTATTTAAGTGGACCATATAATCCAGGACTGTGGGTAAGTCAGCAGATTCTGGGGAAATATGCTTTCCAGAACACCATATGGAAAACCTTTTCCATTTGGAATTATAAGTAGCCCTGGTGGAAGGTTTCCTAGAAGCCTTCAGGATATCCATTACACCTTGGGAGAGGTGTAGATCAGCAAACTAACTCTTCAAGAGCCAGGCCTTGAGATTGAGAGATTTGAGGTTCGGGTACCAAACCCTCCCCTGAGCACAGGTTAACAGGTTGTGCTTGCTGGGAAGACACAGGGGAAGATGGACTGCTAAGGACAGTAGGAGTGGATACCAGGGCTGTCTGGCCAAATCTGGAGCAATCAGGATCACTTTGCAGGGTTGAGACCTGATTTTGACTAGCACTTTGAACAGGAGAGGGAATGGAGGAAAAGCATATAGAAACTCCCCTTCCCAATTGAGGACTAAGGCATCCAGAGGGACTGAGCCCAACACTGGGGGCCTGCAACAAAAAAGGGGAAGTTGGTGATTATCTGGGGCTGCAAAAAGATCTATCTCGTGGGTGCCCCATCTGGCAAAGATCACCTCCAAAACCAGGGGTCCAGTGACCATTCGTGATGGCCCTGTGAAATCCTGCTGAGAGCATCTGCCAGACACTGTCCTTGCCTGGGAGGTGAACTGCTGTAAGGGAGGTGTTCAGGTAAGCCAGAGACCACAACTTCATTGCTTCGTGCACAAGGCCGTAGACTGAGTGCCCCCTTGCTTGTTGATGTACCACATTGTGGTGGTGTTGTCTGTTCTGACCTGTACAACTTTGTTCTGAACAGATTTGGAAAAAACTTGAAGTGCTAGAAAAACTGCTCTGAGTTCCAACAGATTGATGTGCAGCAGAGATTCCTGAGGGGACCACAATCCCTGGGTAGTGAGGTCGCCCACGTGAGCTCCCCACCCCAAGAGGGATGCATCTGTAGTAAGGATTAAGGAATGAGACTGAGTGACAAAGGGAACCCCTTGCCTCAGATTGCTCTGATCCTGCCACCACTGTAGGGCCTGGATCAGGGTTCGAGTAACTGGGATCAATTTGGTTAGAGGGTCTTTCCTTTGAGACCACAAGGCTCTCAAATGGAACTGGATGTCCCTCATCTGAAATCTTGCTCCCTGTACTACTGCTGCAGAGGCAGCCATGTGCCCTAGGAGCTGTAGAAAATGCCTTGCTGGTCGAGAGACCTGCAGGGTGAATGAGGAGGCCAGAGAGACCAGGGTCCTTGCCCTGTCCAGAGGAAGGAAGGCTCTGGCTTTCTTTGTGTTCAGCTCTGCGCCTATGAAGGTGAGGAGCTGTACAGGCTCTAGAACTGACTTTGAAAGATTCAGAAGGAAACCTCGAGAGGTGAGCAGTTGCTGAGTTATCTGCAGATGTAACCTGACCTGGTCTGGGGACTGGCCTACTATGAGCCAATCATCCAGGTAAGGGAAGATGGCAATTTTTTGCCTTCTTAGGGAAGCAACTGCTACTGCCAGGCATTTTGTGAATACCCTTTGAGCAGAGGTGAGGCCAAAGGGCATTGCTCTGAACTGGTAATGGCCTGAGGGCAGCTCGAACCTGAGGTACTTTCGATGGGAGCTTCTGATGAGAATATGGAAGTAGGCATCCTTGAGGTCCAGGGATGCTAGCCAGTCCCCTGGCCTTAGAGAGGGTAGAATAATTCCCAGAGTCACTATTCTGAATTTTGGTTTTAAAAGGTGCTTGTTTAGGTATCTGAGATCCAGGATGGGCCGCCATTCTCCTGTCTTTTTTGGGGTAAGGAAGTACCTGGAGTACAATCCTTTGCCCTGGTGTAGGGGTGGAACCCTTTCCACAGCTCTGAGAGCCAGGAGGGAAGAGACCTCTGCCTCTAGGGCAAGTGCCTCTGGTGGATTTGCAGGTGGAAAGGATCTGGTTCTCATCTTTGGAACTTTTGAAGCTGAGAACCAGTCCCTGGCTTACTACTTCCAGGACCCACTTGTCTGATGTCAGAGACTGACAGTCCTGGACAAAGTAAGCCAGCCTGCCCCCTACAGGTAGGTGAGAATCGGCCCTGGCAACCCCATCAGGGTGCCTGCTTGACAGGGGCTTTGGGCAGAGGGGTGGAAGCAGGCCTGCTTGTACCCCATCTGCCTCTCCCTCTAAAGAACCCCCTCTGGGCATAGGCAGAAGAGAAGGCCTGGGCTTGGTAAAAAGGCCTATGAAAAGGCCTGCCCCTGCCCCTGGAAAGCTGCTTTTGGGGAGTGGCCTGTCTTTCCTTGGCTGTGCACTCCTATAGGTGGTCCTATACTCATCCATTTTCTTCATGTAATTCTCTGTCTGCTCCCCAAACAGAGAATTACCCACAACAGGAAAATCCATGGCTTTAGTCTGGGTATCCTGTGACAGGCTAGTACATCTGAGCCAAGCCATTCTGCGAAGTGCCACAGATGTAGCCATGACTCTTGATGACACATCATTAGAGTCCACTGCAGCATGGAATTGCACCTTGGATGCCTCAATACCATCAGCAGCCACCTGCTCCAGCTCCTTGGCAAGCTGGCCAGGACCTGTTTTGCTAGAGCCATAACAGTGTCCCATCTGGATTTCTGATATCTAGCAACATAAGCCATATAATTTGCCTGTCTGAGTCCCAAGGATGCTGCCATGTACTGTTTCTTTGCCATGGCATCAATCCTCCTGGAGTCCTTGTCCGGGGGGTGTGAAGCCAAGGGAATGTTTGCCTTGTCACAGGCTGCAGCCTGCACTACCCCAACATGGCTGCATTGTTGTGAAAGGAACTCCGTATCAGAACCTGACAATGTGTACCTCTTGTCCATTCTCTTATCCACAGGAGATATAGTGTGAGGAGTTTTTAGGATTTTAAATGTCTGTTTCCCAAAAGATTTATGCAAGGGAATAGACAGTCTCCTAGACTCTGGGATATCCATCATTTCCACGTAGCCAGGCTCCTCTTGATCATCCACAGCTTCCTCCATAGGGAGCTGGAGGGTTTCAGCCACTTTTTTATAGAAAATAAAATGAGAAGGGGACTCAGAAAGCCTAGGAGGGGACACTCCTCATACTCCTCTTCCCCCTCCTCCGGTTTATAATATTCCTTTAAATCGTAGTCTTGAACCGGTGGAACCGGCTGAACCGGGCGCTTACCTGATGGCACCGGTTCGGTCTGAACCGGAGAAAGCAACTGGACAATCTGAATCGCTTTAGCTATCTCTTCAGCGGTTGGAGAGGAAAGTTTTGGCTCCACACCAGCTGATTTTCTAGTCCTTTTTGCTGGAACCGACCCTTCAGAGTCGGCTCTCCTTTTGCCCGAGGAAGTCTCGCCCTGGTCAGAGGGCACTCCCTCTGGTTCAGTTGGAACCGAACCGGGCTGGCCATCCGGTCAGCGGACTTCTTGGCCTCCCTTTCCCTGAGCCTACCAACTCTCTTTTCCAGGGTAGCTGCAGGAAAATTTTTACAAATCTGGCAGTCTGCATTGAGGTGGTCAAACCCCAGACAATAAACACAGGTGGTGTGGGGTCAGTCTTGGCAAAGGCTTCCCCACACACACTGCAGTGTTGAAACCCAGTGGGCCCGGTTTTTCTTTTGGGTTTCTCAGACACAGTGCCAGTCCTAACCAAACTTGCCCGTTTATGGCAATCCGCCAAGCAAGACCCTCTTATCGGTTCCCAACCGTGTCACGGGTCATGGAAAAAACCATAAGAAATTCTGTTTTTTTTTTTAGAACCGATAAGAACCGGTAACCACACTCTAAATGATAGAATAAAATATTTTTTAAATAACCTGATTGGTTCAAACCGAACCGATACGCCGTTTACAAGTTCCACACAGAAGAATTAATGTAAAACCTATCTAGTACTCACAATACCACAGACAGAGCTTGAACCGACAGGTTGCGGTTTAAATTCAGTCGAAAACTGAGAAAAACACTACTTTAACCGACAAAATGAACCGAGCAGAAGGAGAAATCTCCGGAGCGACTGTTCAGTGAAGCGGAGTAAAGAATCTGACGGTTTGAGTTTGAAGAACAACAGACAGAGTTTCAACCGAGCTCGAGCTCAGCGTTCCATGCCTGACATGGAAAGTTAACTCTTTCACCTCCAGGGCAGTTCGAAGGTTGGGACTCACTGCATATGTCATAATATAGCAAGACTTCATGTTGTTTGAAAATATCCCTCAGCTTCAGAACTCTAAAAACACTCCCTTCCAATTTAACTTCTCCACGGGATATACCAGTACAGCTACTTATTTAAGTATTAATCAGTGCACTGCTGTTTAGTGATATTGCTATTTGCTGCTTTTGTTGACTGGACAACATAATCTGTTTCCCTTTGTTTTTCTCTCTTTTTATAGCTGCATGGGTGGAGCCCTGCAGGTGTTTTGGGATTACTGGGAGGGGGGACTGACAGGACACAATGACCATGTTCTTCCCCTGAGTGCTTCGGACTGGACATAATTGAAAACTCTCTGGGTTCTCTGGTCTGTTTCCTTAACTCCTGCCAGCACTAGATTGCATTATTTCTTTGATGGACTGTCAGTTTCATTAGATACTCTATCAGTTCCTTGTAAGCCATTTTTAGGGCCCCTTCAATAACTGTGCCCTTGGGTCTGTTCTGCATGGTTCTCCATCCAGCCTGAAGCTAGATTGCAAGTTTCAGCAGAAAAAGTGTCCAGCAGAGAACAGAGCCCAGCCATGCTTTCTCTCTCACTCTCTCTCTCTCTCACACACACACACACACACATACTGTGACACCACGCTTCTTCAACCGCTTGTTTATCTGTTACAAGAGAGCAATATTAGACAGAAAAAAAAACTTTTCCACATCAGTAGGACAGATTAGAGGAGCAATTAGTTAAGAAATATGACTAAGGAGATAAGGAAACATCCCTGAAATCCATAGGAGGAAATAGGTCAAATGTCACAGAATGGCATGTTCCTGCAGTAAATTATCTGATATTAAAGAACGAGTGCTTAGTTAGGATGCATGCTTTAAAAAAATGAAGGTCTGGGGCCCTTTGCTGCCTCTACAGTAATTCAGTTTGCTATTATTTGTTTCTTTACTTACTTTTTCACCATTTTATTTTTATCTTGCCAACTGCTAGTAAAAAAAGAACACAATGGAATCTTTGTATCATGAAGTCAGAAACTGTTTACTGGCAAGGCTGGCAGCGTATTTCAAAGGGAAATTGTAAATTTGTTTTCAGATTTTTATGGAAAAATAATACTATCTACCACCAAAATATTTTATATTTAATAGAAATATGTGATTTTGATAAACTGTGATCTTTTGTTATAATTTAGCATGTGACATTTTCTTCATAACTAGGTTTTGCTTGGGAAGAAGAAAGAGAATCTAATTATAGTTTGTTTTTTTTAAATGTAAAGTCATACAGATGGACCACAATAGTGCAAACATATAAAGAGCAAAGTTTGTTACTGAAAGAAGTGTGTCAGCATTCTTGGCGTTCGGCAGTCCGAGGTTCAAAGCTTGCAAAAAAGTGTTTGATCATTTCTCTTTCCAACTTGGGAAATGATTTAGATACTGGTCATATTTTGGAGGACGTTTTTCTATTCTTCTCTAATTGGGATTAGTTGGGACATCAGCAAGTTACAAAAGTTCTGTGACAGCGCTAATATAAGTTTACGCGGAACTGCCCATGGACCCGGACCGCGCGGAATATAAGGCGCTGAAATAAAGCGTTATACAGTATCTATTTATTTTGAAAAAGATAGAAAAATGTATTTAGTTTCTCATTGACATACACTGGGCTCCTAACTTTTCTGACATAACAGTGCCAGAATTCTATTGAATTCTTTTTTACTAACAGTGTGAAAAGTAAAGGCAAAAACCTACTTGTTTCATGGCACTAAAACACATTTTGTTACAAAAGTAGAAAGTAATTACTAAGACATCAAAAATACAATAGATCAAATATTAATCTGTCTATTTCTTAGAAGTAAACACCTAGGGCTGGATATTCAAACTGTGCTATTCTGTGGCGCAAGCCCTTGCGCTGCACAAAATAGTTGCGCTGGGGTATGGCCGGGGCGATATTCAATGGAGTGACGCTATTGAGCAACTCCTTTGAATATCACCCCCAACCACAGCCACTCGCGCATGGCGAGTGGAACTTGTGCCACCGCTTAGTGGTCAGAGGGAGCATTCAAGATGTGGTGGTGAAGTTCCATAGCGCCATGCCATTCGATATTCAAAGGTGACATGCAAATGGGGCCATAATTCAAGCAAGGCCGCGGGAGGCATTTGCATCTATTTATGGCTTGTTGCATGTTATTAGCATGCAGGTGCGCCGATCCCGAGGACTTGCACCTGGCACCCTGCCAGGCAACAGCCGCCGGGACTGACGCCCTGCAGCCCGATCGCAGAGCATAACTGTTGTAATCCCCTCCCTGACTGGCCCGATCACTTGGGCATAAGTGAACCCCAACTGGCCAATCGGGCGTGGGTGAAAAAAAAACCCTCCCCCGACTGGCCGATCGCGGGCATAAGTGAAACCCCTCCCCGACTGGCCCGATCGCGGGCATAAGTGAACCCCCGACTGGCCCGATCGGCGGGCATAAGTGAAAAGAAACCCCACCCCACTAGCCCAATCGTGGGCATAAGTGAAAAAACACCCACACCCCACTAGCCGATCGCGGGCATAAGTGAAAAAACCCCACCCCACTAGCCCGATCGCGGGCATAAGTGAAAAAACCCCACCCCCACTAGCCCGATCGCGGGCAGAACAGATTCAACCCCCAAGAACATGTCCCTGGTGGTCCAGTGGACGCGAAGCCGATCGCGGGCATTAGAGTCCACTCCCCAAGGTCCCACGTACCCTGGTGATCTAGTGGCCCCACCCCATCCACCCATGGAGCCCCACCACCGCTCCCCATCAGCGGCGGGCGGCAGCATCCCACCGCCTGCCGCCCGCCGACTGACTGCTGGTGGGGCTGCGCCCATTGGTTCAGAGCAAGAGCCAATGGGTGTGCAGCCATACAAATAAGGCAATACAGATATGTGAATGAAATTCATTCACATATGGACTACCTTATGCAGTATAGGCTACGCCCGGTAGCTCTTGCTCTAATTAAGCAATCAATCGATGAAGCTGACTTGGCGGGTGGGGGTCTGCCTGCTGGGGGGCGGTGGTGGGGCTCCCGCAAGGTGGGTGGAGTGGGGAGGACCACTAGATCACCGAGTGCGTGGACCTTGGGGAGTGGACTCTAATGCCCATGATCCGGGCTTTGCGGTCCCACTGGACCACACGGATATGTTCTTGGTGAAGTTGAACTCTGTTCTGCTCCCGCGGTCGGGCTAGTGGGGGTAGGGGTTTCTTTCACTTATGCCAGTCGAGTCAGTCGAGGAAGAGTTTCACTTGTGCTTGTCCCGTATCGAGAAAGAAAGAGTTTCACTATACTCGCCGTATCAGAGCCGAATGGGGGTGAAGCCCTAGTATGCCCACGGGGTGGGCTGCAGGGGCGCACAGGGAGTAGTGGGAGCCACCACAGGTGACGCTGCTGTGTTGCACCCCTGCAATGCGGCAGCTCACCTGTGGGTGGCCCTCGACTTACCTCTTTTTTTTTTGCTCAAAGTTGTGCAGGCGCAGGTTGGGGGTTGCGCCAGACGACTTCGCACAGCCCACTGAATATCGGGCTGTGCAGTTTATGCATGGTTCCTCCCTCCAGTTGAGCATGCCTTCATTAGCGTTGCGCTGTTGCTCAGCTTGACTTGGGGGGCGCAACTGCCTCCTGCTGAATATGGCAGAATGGTGCAATTTTGGATTTGCGCAGGCGCAACCCTATTGCGCATGGCGCAACCCTTTTGAATATCCAGCCCCTACTCTTTAAATGTCTTTCTGAAGGTTGGTGTGTGTATATATATATATATATATACACACACATATACACACACACACACACACACTAGAAACAGTAGGTCTGTTGTATGAAATTACAGTCAATGAACTCATCACCCACCAGTTAAAATCAACTCTAACACACAAATTCAATAAACTAGATAGAACCATCCTGTATATAAGCAAATTAAAATATGTAAGATCAATATTTGTCCATGTGTTGTACCTGAAACAAGAAGAAAGCAGGAGCACAGACATGATACTAAAATGAAGCAGACTTCCTTCTACACTGAGCTTACTCAGAAGTATTATTTATAGTCTTCTTAATCAGACTTCTATGCCTTTTTGCATCTGAGCAAATGACTTTAGTAACATGACTGTATTAGTTATCAACAGCTGTTCCTCCAAACTTTGCATTATTGTAACATATATCAGTGGAAGTGTCATGCAAGTGAACCAATAAATGTATGTATAAGTAAAAAAAATGAAGAAGACTAAAAACCAGTGGGATAACATTTCTCTCAGGCTGATCATCCTCCATCTTTGATCGGTGCATTTCACCCAACTGTATTCAAGTAGTGCTTCTCAGCATCGCTCCCCAGTGCAGGCAGTCCCTTACCTTTCACGGCACACAGTACACAAGCATGCTGGGTGCCATGTTACACCACTGTGTCCACGCAGTGCCTGAGCATCACTCCCAGTGCAGGCAGTCCTCTCCTTTCACCAGCATGCATCACACCACCATGATCAGTGCCATGTCACCCCACTGTGCTCAAACTGTGCTTCTGAGTATCATTCCCTGTGCAGGCAGTCCCTCACCTTTCATCAGCACACAGTACACCACCGTAATGGGTGACATGTCACCCCACTGTGTTCATGCAGTGCTTCTGAGCATCGCTTCCCAGTGCAGGCAGTCCCTTACCTTTCACCAGTACACAGTACACCACCGTAATGGGTGACATGTCACCCCATTGTGTTCATGCAGTGCTTCTGAGCATCGCTCCCCAGTGCAGGCAGTCCCTTACCTTTCACCAGCACACAGTACACAAGCATACTGGGTGCCATGTTACACCACTGTGTCCATGCAGTGCTTCTGAGCATCACTCCCCAGTGCAGGCAGTCCCTTACCTTTCACCAGCACACAGTACACAAGCATGCTGGGTGCCATGCTACACCACTGTGTCCATGCAGTGCATCTGAGCATCACTCCCCAGTGCAGGCAGTCCCTCTCCTTTCACCAGCATGCATCACACCACCATGATTGGTGCCATGGATTTGAGTAAAGCATTTGACACAGTGGATCATGATCATTCATCACCTCCCTTGGCTCACTAGGACTGGATTCTCTCTCACTCAACTGGTTTAAGTGCTACCTATCAGATAGGTCACAACTGGCAAAAAATGGAAATTACCTATCCACCTTAAAACCACTGCTAAGAGGTGTGCCATGAGACTCTATTCTTGGCCCCATCCTCTTTGCCATTTATATTAATAATATCGATGCCAACCTCACTCAATCTAACATTCATCTGTTTGCTGATGATACTGTATTATATGTCAGCAATCCTCATTACCTAAAGCCTGTGAACTGTTACAATCTGAATTCTCCATCCTGCAACACAATCTACTGAAAAAACTACTTCAAAATGCTAAAAACAAAAGCTATGTTCTTTGCCACAAAGAGTTGCTCTGCCACTACCCCATCACCCACCACCTTACAATTATCCACCCTACTTGAGAGAAGCTGGAATTTGTTGATAACTTCAAATACCTTGGAGTCTGGATTGATAATAGGCTTGACTATTCTGTCCATATTGAAGAGCTACTAAAAAACTGAGACAAAGGCTTGGTCTATTTTTAGAATAAAACTACCTTAACAGAGACTCCAAAAAGATTAATCCAGGCATCATTCCTATCCCTCATTGATTATGCTGACTTTCTCTGTGGCCATTGTTCACTCCCCTCTTAAACAAGCTGGACACCCTGTATCATAGATCCATCAGATTTATTACTGACCTTCCTCCAGCACCCATCTCTTTATATGGCAGTCAACTGGACATCACTACAACACAGAAGAAATAGAATGCTGCAATCTGGATATTCAAAGCTTTATCAGGCAAACTACCCACCTATATCACAGACTGTTTTACCCGAATTACTTCTAGGCCATACACCTAAGGATCAGTAAACTCATCATACTAAAGGTCCCCAATGCCTGCACCGGTTTGGGAGGGCAGCTATCAGCCACTCACTAGCAGTTGCATGGAACTCACTCCAAAAATCCATGAAGCTAAATAGCCTCTTACCTTTAACATCCTTCAAAAGATTATTCTCCACCCTATTTCCAGAGCTCTGCAATTGCTTTATAAGGCCTAATCCCTACCCTGCCTACCCTCCCACCCTTTTTCCGTGTTCCATTATGTTAGTTCTACTTCTATTTTCCAGTCACCTGATATACTCTCATAAAAGCCAATTAGGCCTATAATTTATATATTATGCCTGCTATACCCATTGTCTCCTTTTTCTTACAGGTTAAATGGTTTTACTGTGCCTTGTATATATGTAAATTGTTGTATATTATCACTTTATGTCATTGTACTACTGTTTATGTTATTCTTGTCTATGTAAAAATACTTGTACTCTTATTTGTATGACCACTCAGGTCCATCTTGTAAATGAGCTACGCTCAATGATGTTCACCTGACTAAATAAAGATTTTGATTGATTGATTGATTGATGTCGCCCCACTGTGTTCAAACTGTGCTTCTGAGTATTATTCCCAGTGCAGGCAGTCCCTCACCTTTCACCAGCACAAAGTACACCACCGTAGGAAAAAATTACTCACCTTAGTAATGTTATTTCTTCTAATGGAGTCTTGCTGTATTCTGGCTATTGCAGTTAGGTCCTTCCTTCCAACTGCCCGAGAACAAACAGTTAACTTTCCATGGCCAGCATGGAACGTTCAGCGCGAGCTCGGTTGAAAGCCCTGTCTGCTGTTGTTTAAACTCCAACCGTCAGATTTTTACAAGCAATACTCACTAGAAGTTCTGTGTGGAAACTGTAAAACCTACACTAGCCAACTGGCAAAAATTAATTAAAAGGGTTTTTGCTCAAAGCAAAACTGAAGTCAGGAAACCAAAAACAAAACACAACACACACACCCAAAGTAAAGGAGGGTGAGAAGCGGCACCCCTAGGGTGCCAACATTGCTCCTGCCCACCCACATCCCAAAAACAGGTTCTGAGAGGGGAGGCAGGGGGGAGGTCAGAATACAGCAAGACTCCATTAGAAGAAACAACATTACTAAGGTGAGTAATTTTTTCTTCAAACAACATGAAGTCTTGCTGTATTCTGACTATTGCAGACTGCCAAGCAGTACCTCCATGAAGGAGGGACAGAACCTACTTCAGGAAGAGGCTCTGAAGTACTGCTGTGTTAGAACCGAGCATCACTCCTAGCCTGGATATCCAGGAGTAATGCTTGGTGAATGTATGGACTGTTTCCAGGTGGCTGCTTGACAAATTTCTAAGATAGGAATATCCCTGGCAGCAGCCAGGGAAACAGCTGTACATCTAGTAGAGTGAGCCCTCAGGCCTGAGGGTGGGGTTCTACCCAGTTTCTCATAGCAGAATTGTATACAAGAGACAATCCACCTGGCAACAGATCTGTTAGTGGCAGGTTTGCCCTTACCAACCTCTCCATATGTGAGGAACAACTGGAGGGACTCAAACCTGTGACCCTTGGTGCACTCTATGTAGTAGCTGAGGGCCCTTTAACATGCAGCTGTGCAGCCTCCTCTCTCCAGAGGAGGAATGGTCAGGAAGAAAACAGGAAAGAGACAGACTGATTAAGGTGGAAATCTGAAACCACCTTAGGCAAAACCTCCTGTTAGTTCTTAGGACCACTTTATCTCTATGGAAAGAGATGAAATCAGGCTCCACTGACAGGGCTTGCAATTCACTGATACGCCTGGCAGAGGTAATGGCTACAAAAACACAGTTTTCCAAGTCAAGTACTTAAGCTCTGCAGTGGACAAAGGCTCAAAGGGTGGTTGCATAAGCTGAGCAATGCAAACATTAAGGTCCCAAGCAGGAGCAGAGTCCCTAAAGGGGGATTGGTGTGCAGCAATCCCTTGAAGAACTTACAAAACACAGGATGGGCTGACAGAGGAGAGGTTTGCCTACTGACAAGAAGGCAGAAACAGCTGCCAAATGCACTTTAAGTGTAGCTGGCCTAAGTCCTAGCCATTAAGATGGACCATATAGTCCAGCACTGTAGGCACCCAGCAGATTCTGGAGAAATATGCTTATTAGAGCACCAAATAGTGAACCTTTTCCATTTGGAGTTGTAAGTCTTTCTGGTGGAAGGCTTTGAGAAGCCCTAAGGATATCCAGAACCCTTGAGAAAGGTGCAGATCAGCAAACTCTAACTCTTCAAAAGCCATGCCTTGAGATTGAGAGACTTGAGGTTCGGATACCAAATCCTCCCCTGAGAGGATGTCAACAGGTTGTAATTCCTGAGAAAAGATAGGGGAAGGTGAACTGCTAAGGACAGCAACAGTGGGTACCAGGGCTGTCTGGCCCAGTCTGGAGCAATCAGAATCACTTTGCATGGTTGTGACCTGATCTTGACTAACACTTTGAACAGGAGAGAGGGGGAAGCATACAGAATTTCCTTCCCAATTCAGAATCAGAGCATCCAGGGGACTGAGCTCAAGACTGGGGGTCTGCAACAAAAGAGGAAGTTGGTGATTGTCCGGGCTGCAAAAGATCTATCTGTGGAGTGCCCCATCTCGAGAAAATCACCTTCAAAACTAGGGGATCTAGGGTCCATCCGTGATGGCCCTGGGATATCCTGCTGACAGCATCTGCTAGGACATTGTCCTTCCCTGGGAGGTGAACTGCTATCAGAAAGGTTTGCAGGGAATAGGCCAGGGACCACAATTTCATTGCCTCTGTTCACAAGGCCGTAGACCGAGTGCCTCCTTGCTTTTTGATGTACCACATGGTGGTGGTGTCTGTTCTGATCTGGACCACCTTGATCTGTACAGATTTGGAAAAGGCTTGCAGTGCCAGAAACACTGCCCTGTCTTCCAAGAGACTGATGTGAAGCAGAGATTCTTGAGGTGACCACAGTCCCTGAGTGGTAAGATCCCCCAGGTGGGCTCCCCAGCCCAGCAGGGAAGCATCTGTGGTGAGTATCACTGAATGAGACCAGTGACAAAAGGAACTCCTTGTCTCAATTGTCCTGATCCTGCCACCACTGCAAAGCCTGGATCATGGTTCGGGTCACTGGGACTAGTTTGGTAAGGAATCCTTTCTTTGGGACCAGAAGGCTCTTAAGTGGAACTGAATGTCCCTCATCTGGAATCTTGCTCCATGGACCACTGCTGTGGAAGCTGCCATGTGGCCCAGAAGCTGAAGGAAATGCCTTGCTGGTCGAGACACCTGTAGGGTGAATGAAGAGGCCAGTTCCATAAGGGTCCTTGCCCTGTCCAGGGGAAGGAAAGCTCTTGCGCCTATGAAGGTGAGAATCTGTACTGGCTCGAGAACTGACTTTGGAAGGTTGAGAAGGAATCTTTAGGAAGTGAGCACTTGCTGAGCTACTTGCAGATGTGACTTGACTTGGTCTGGAGACTGACCCACTATGAGCCAGTCGTCCAGATATGGAAAGATGGAAATCTTCTTTCTCCTTAGGAAAGCAACCACTACTGCCAGGCACTTTGTGAACACCATTGGGGCTGATGTTAGCCCAAAGGGCATTGCTCTGAATTGATAGTAGCCTGAGGGCAACTCAAACCTTAGGTACTTTCTGTGGAAGCACCTGATGGGAATGTGAAAGTAGGCATCTTTGAGGTCCAGGGAGGCTAGCCAGTCCCCTGGCCTTAGAGAGGGCAGAATTATTCCCAGAGTCACCATTTTGAACTTTGGTTTTAAAAGGTGCTTGTTCAGATATCTCAGATCCAGGATGGGCCACCATTCTCCTGTTTTTTTGGGGGGTTAGGAAGTACCTGGAATATAATCCTTTGCCCTTGTGTAGGGTAGGAACCATTTCTATGGCTCTGAGAACCAGGAGGGAAGAAACCTCTGCCTCTAGGGCAAGGGTCTCTGATGGATTTGCAGGTGGAAAGGATCTGGTTCTCATCTTGGGAAATTTTTGAAGCTGAGAACCAGTCCCTGGCTTACTACTTCCAGGACCCACTTGTCTGATGTCAGAGACTTCCAGTCCTGGACAAGTAAGCCAGCCTGCCCCCTACAGGTATTGGAGAATCGGCCCGGGCAGACCCATCAGGGTGTCTGCTTGGCAGAGGCTTTAGGCTGAGGGGTGGAAGCGGGCCTGCTCATTCCCCGTCTGCCTCTCCCTCTGAAGAACTCCCTCTGAGCATAAGCAGAAGAGGAGGCCTGGGCTTGGTAAAAAGGCCTTTGAAAGGGCCTGCCCCTGCCCCTGGAGTGCTGTCTCTGATGAGTGGCTTGCCTTTCTTTGGCCTGAGTACTCCTGTAGGTGGTCCTGTACTCGTCCATCTTTTCATGTAGTTCTCTGTCTGCTCCCCAAACAGAGAATTACCAGTGACAGGGAAATCCATGGCCTTAGCCTGGGTATCCTGTGATAGGCTAGTACATCTGAGCCAAGCCATCCTCTGAAGGGCCACAGATGTAGCCATGACTGTAGATGAAACGTCACTGGAGTCCACAGCAGCATGAAATTGCACCTTGGATGCCTCAATCCCATCCGCAGCCACCTGCTCCAGCTCCTTGGCAAGCTGGTCAGGGGCCTGTTTAGCCAGAGCCAGCACAGTGTCCCACCTGGACTTCTGGTATCTAGCTGTGTAGGCCATATAGTTAGCCTGCCTGAGTCCCAAAGATGCTGCCATGTACTGCTTCTTTGCCATGGCATCAATCATCCTGGAGTCCTTATCTGGGGGGTGTGATGCCAAGGGAATATTTGCCTTATCACAGGCAGTAGCCTGCACTACCCCAACATGGCTGCATTGCTGAGAAAGGAACTCCGTGTCCGAGCCTGAAAGGGTATACCTCTTGTCCATTCGTCTGTCCACAGGAGGTATAGAGTTAGGAGTCTTTAGAATTTTAAATGTCTGTTTCCCAAAAGATTTATGGAGGGGAATAGACAGTCTCCTGGACTCTGGGATGTCCATCATTTCAACAAAATCAGGCTCCTCCTGATCCTCTACTGCTTCTTCCATTGGAAGCTGGAGGGTTTCAGCCACTTTCTTGTAAAACATAAAGTGGGAAGGGGACTCAGAAAGCCTAGGAGGAGAAACACCTGAAGGTCTGTCTGGGGAGATGTCCGGGTCAATAGGCACATCCAGACTTTCATAATCACCATCATCATCATCCTCATACTCTCCTCCCTCCTCTGGTTCATAAAATTCTTCTAAAAAGTATAATCCGGAACCGGGGGAACCGACCGAACTGAGCCCCTGCCAGATGGTGCTGGTTCGGCCGGAACCAAAGTTAGCGACTGCACTATCCTTATCGCTTTGGTTATTTCATCAGTGGTCAGAGAAAGAATTTGTGGATCCAAACTGGATGATTTTTCTCTTCTCTTTCTTTTAACCGGAACCGACTCCTCAGAATTGGCTCTCCTTTTGCCCAAAGAAGTTTCGCCCTGGTCAGAGGGCACTCCTTCTGGTTCGGTCGGAACCGAACCGGGCTGGCCATCCAGGTCAGCAGACTTCTCGGCCTCCCTTTCCCTCAGTCTACCTACTCTCTTATCCAGAGTAGCTTTGGGAAAACTTTTACAAATTTGGCAGTCTGAATCGAGGTGGTCAAACCCCAGACAATAAACACAGGTGGTGTGGGGATCAGCCTTAGCAAAGGCTTCCCCACACACACTGCATCAATACCAGTGGGCCCAGTTTTTCTTGGGTTTCTCAGACATGGCCAATCCTATCCAAAACTTACCCTTTTTTCAGCAATCCACCAGGCAAGACTCCCCTATCGGTTCCTGACCGTGTTACGGGTCTTGGAAAAAAACGTAATTAAATCTGTTTTTTTTAGAACCGATACGGACTGGTTACCACACTCTAAATAAATTCAAAACTTTTTAAGACCAATCTGATCGGTTCAAACCGAACCGATCCCAAAATTACAAGTTCCACACAGAAACTAAATGTAAAACCTATCTAGTACTCACAGTACCACAGACAGAGACTTAAACCGACAGGTTCGGTAGCAGAAATTCGGTAGAAACCGAGCGAAAAACGACACTTTGACTTTTTTTGAACCGAGCAAAGGAGAAATCTCTGGAGTGACTGTTCAGTGAGGTGGAATAAAGAATCTGACGGTTGGAGTTTAAACAACAGCAGACAGGGGCTTCAACCGAGCTCGCGCTGAACATTCCATGCTGGCCATGGAAAGTTAACTCTTTGTTCTCTGGGGCAGTTGAAAGGCAGGACCTAACTGCAATAGTCAGAATACAGCAAGACTTCATGTTGTTTGAATGGGTGCTATGTCACCCCATTGTGTTCATGCAGTGCTTCAGAGCATCGCTCCCCAGTGCAGGCAGTCCCTCACCTTTCACCAGCATGCAGCTCTTATGGGTGCCATGTTGCCCCTCAGTGTTCATGTACTGCTTCTGAGCATTGCTCCCCAGTATAGGCAGTCCCTTCCTTTCATCAGCACAGACTACCCAACAGGGATGGGTGCCATGATGCCCCACTGAGTTCATGCAGTGCTTCTCAGAATTGCTGCTCAGTGCAGGCAATCCCTATCCATTCACTAGTCTGCATTACACCACTGTGATGGGTGCCATGTCACTTCACAGTGTTCATGCAGTGGCTTCTGAGCGTCACTCCCTCGACTTTCACCAGCAAAAAGTACACTACTGTGATTGGTGCCATGTCGCCCCACTGTGTTCCAGCTGTGCTTCTGAGCATCACTCCACAGTGCAGGCAATCCCTCACCTTTCACCAGCACGCAGTACACCACCTTGATGTGTGCCATGCCACCCCACTGTGTTCATGCAGTGCTTCTGATATTACTCCCTTGTGCAGGCATTCCCTCTTCTTTTACCAGCAAGTAGTACACCGCCATTATTGTGCCTTGTCATACCAGAGTGTTCGTACAGTGCTTCTGAGCATTGTTACACTGTGCAGGCAATTCCTCACCATTCACCAGCACACACAACAAAACCGTAATTAGTGTCATGATGATCCACTGTGTTCATGTAGTGATTCTGAGCATGTTCCTTAGTGCAGGGAGACCCTACCCATTCACCAGCATGCATTACTCCACGTGATGGGTACCACGTTGCCCCACTGTGTTTATTCATTGCTTCTCAGCATTGCTCCTCCCTTCAGGCGGTCTCTTACTTTGTTCATACAGTGCTTATAAGCATCAATCCACAGTGCAGGTAGTACCTTACATTTCACCACCACACAGTACACCACCTTGATGCGTACCTTATCGCCCCACTGTGTTCATGCACAGCTTCTCAGCATCGCTCCTCTATGCAGTCAGTCCCTTACCGTTCATCAGCATGCAGTACACAGCCGTGATGAGCGGTGTGTTGCCACACTGTGTCCATGGGACAAAGCTGTTTATCTCCTTCAGCACCCTGACTTACCCCAGTCTGGGCCTGTTTTACCAGCCCTGTCTCCCAACTTCTCTAGGACTTACCTTTTCTGGTGGTCCTGTCACAGAACCTTGGATCAGAGGTGCCTAGTCATCAGTGTGGGGCCTGCTACAGGGCAGACTGTCACTGTTCTACAGTTGGAGGAATTTTCCTCCTATTTTCTCCCCTAATGGGCCCAAGACATGTGTGTACTTGGCCTCCATGGAGACACCTTAGGCATCCAGGTGTGGGGTCCCTTCCCATGCTGTCCCATGGTGCTGTCACCTAGATTTCTCTTCCTGTTCTACAGATGGACATTCTACCTCCCAGGCCAGTCCCCAAGCAACCATGGTCCGTTCTTGAACCCAGGTTGCTGGCATAGCCATCAGTGGCTAAAAGCAATACAATCAGTGGCTAAAAGCTTGAAACAGAAATATATAGACAAACCTAGAACTGGAAACCCAAACTACACAGAGTAATGGCTCCATATTAAAAGGTATCAGGCTGCCCCTTGTAAAGTCTCTTTCCTTAGTGTAAGTTAGCACAGTTCACTAAATCTGCTATACTCAAACATGTTTGGAGCAAGTGCGACTGCCCTAAGCATGTTTGAATATAAGCTCCCTAACAAAATGAGCTACTAAAACATGCACCCAGCACAGTTCACACCCCTGCTGGCGATTAGTGCAAATTAGCACAGCTCACTAAATTTGCTATACTCAAACATGTTTGGAGCAAAGTGCGATTGTCCCAAGCATGCTTAAATATAGCCCCTCAAAGCAAAATAAGGCACTAAAACGTGCACTCAGCACAATTCACATCCCCTGCTGTCCAAAGAGATACAGTATCTGGTCACTGAAAACATACAGGCTGTGATGCAGTCAGCTCATTTAGGGCATCCCAGACCTGTTAGTGTTATAATAGGTACAATCAGGACCTCACTGAAAATGAAATCCTGCATGCTAACTGACCTATCCTGGGTAACTACATTATGAAAATGTATAACAGCAGGACCCCAGTAAAATTAGATTCTGCATTTTCCTGTGCTAACTCTACTAAATGTACTGGAAAATGTATAAAAGCAGGACCCACCAGAAATGAAATATAGTGTATGGTAGAGCGTTGTTAGGGATGGAAATACATCCCTAGAATAAGGTTGTTATGCTGCAGTAGCTACATCATCATAGCTGTTATGCTGCACTAGCTACATAGCTACTGCAGCATAACAACATCGAACACGTTCGCACATGCACGTTACGCGAACCTCCGCCTGTCAGGAAGCAGTGAGAGCAGGACAGTAGGAGAGCGGCGTTGAGGCAAAAAAATGAAAAAGTAAGGACACAGCTGCACACCTCCTTGCTCCTTTTACTACTGCTAGCGCATCATACACTATAAAAGACAATGTATGGTCTGCTATCCACAACAAGAAAAAAATACTCACCACAGTAATCTTGTTTCTTCCAAGGGAATCTTACTGTATTCTGATTTATGCAGAATGGTCTCACCATAGGACTGCCCAGGAGTCAAAATGGTTAATAGAACCTATGCAAATGATGGAATGCTAGGCTCAAGCTTGGTTTTCAAACCACTGTCCCCGGTAAACAGTTCTAAACTGTCAGACTCTTACGAAGCATGCACTAACACTTATATAACTAATCACTACTATAACTATTAATAACAGTTAACTAATACTCTATGTTAATAAATAAACCATTCCCTACCCCCTTAAAGGTTTGAACTGCCACCACCAAGACTCAGGTCACAGATGCCCAAGAGAAAACACATACCCACAGGTTGCAACACACTAGTACAGCTAGAGTGAAGTGACTCTAGAGTTCATAGAAAGGAGGAAGATAGGGAGTTCAGAATACAGTAAGATTCCCATGGAAGAAACAAGATTACTATTGTATTTTTCTTTAAACCCCAGGAAATCTTACTGTATTCTGACTTCTCTAGACTACCCAAGCATTACATTTGGAGGTGGGTAGAGAACCTATTTAGTAAACAAGCTCTGCAGGACTGCTGTGCCAAACCTGCAAGCCCTCTGGCCTGAACATCCAAGCATTAATGCTTGGTGAAGGTATGGACTGTTTTCCAAGTAGCTGCTTTACATATGTCAGTTAGGGGACTATCTCTAGCAGCTGCTAAGGAGGCTGCTGTGCCCCTAGTAGAGTGGGCCTTGAGGCCTGCACTTGGCTGCTTGCCCACTTTGCTGTAGCAGAACTAAAAACAGGCTACAATCCATCTTGCAATGGATTTTTCCGTGGCTGGTTTCCCTTTCCCCACCTCTCCATAGGTGAGGAAGAACTGAGATTGATCCTGTTTATAAGGCTCTGTGTGATAAAGATAGTAGCTAATTGTCCATTTTACATCCAAGCTATGTAATCTGCGTTCACCTGGAGTACAGTGATCAGTGAAAAAGACAGGCAGTGTAATGGACTAATGAGGTGGAACTCTGATACCACCTTGGGCAGAAATTTTCTATTAGTCCTCAGGACAACTTTGTCTCTATGAATGGCAATATAACCAGGCTCTGTGGATAAAGCCTGATGCTCACTGATCCTTCTAGCCAAAGCCATGGCAACCTGGAATACCATCTTCCAAGTCACATACTCAGCACAAAACATGAATTTGAAAGGGGGCTGCATGAACTGGGCAATGCAAATATTAAGGTCCCACATGGGGGTGGGTTCCCTATGTGGGGGGTGCAAATGCAAGAATCCCTTTAAGAATGTTTGTTAAATACTGGGTTAGAGGCTAAAAAAAGCCTCTTACCTGCAGACAAATAAGTTGAGACAGCTGCCAAGTGCACTCTCAAAGTAGAGACCCTTAAGCCACCAGAATGGAGGTGTGCTAAATAATCCAGAACTATAGGCAAAGGGCTTGGTTGTAATCTAAGTTCTTGCCCCAACACCAAATGGAGAATTGTTTCCATTTGGAAGAATATGTTTTCCTAGTGGAAGGTTTTCTGGAAACTCTGAGTATTTCCATAACCCCTGTAGACAAATGCAAATCTGCATATTCTAGGTCTTCAAGAGCCAGGCTTTGAGCCTGAGGGATTGCAGGTTAGGATACATGATCCTGCCCTGAGAGGATGACAGTAGAGTGCGTCTCCTGGGAAGGCTGATTAGTTTGACTGCTGACATTGATAGCACCAAGAGGTACCAGGGTTGCCTGGCCCAATCAGGTGCAATGAGGATCATTGTTGCTGGTTGACCTCTGAGCTTGTTTAGGACTCTTAGCAGCAAGGGAAAGGAGGGAATGCGTACAGGAACCTCCCTGACCAGTCCAGTAACAGTGCATCCAGGGAATTGTGCCTTGATGGGGATCTGCAACAGAACTGTGGTAACTGGTGGTTGTTCAGAGCTGCAAACAAATCCACTTCTGGTGTCCCTCACCTCCTGAAGATGGTCACCGGGACCTGCCTGTTCAGTGCCCAATCGTGGTGGTTCTGATTTATTCTGCTGAGGGCTTCCGCCAGGACATTGCCCTTCCCTAGAAAATGGACAGCTGAGATGGAGGCTTCCAGGAAATATGCCAAGGTCCAGATTTTTATGGCCTCTGTGCACAGAGGCGTCAACCTTGTTCCCCTTGTTTGTTTATGTAACACATAGTGGTTGTGTTGTCTGTTCAGACCTGAACCACCTTGCCTTCCACTTGATTTGAGAATGATTGGTGATCCAGAAGAATAGCCCCGAGTTCCAATAAGATGATGTGCAGGAGTGATTCCTGCTTTGTCCGTGTATCATGTGCCGTGTGATCCCACAGATGTGACCCCCAACCCAAGAGGGATGCATCTGTGGTTAGTACCAGTGAGGGGACTTGTTGCAGGAATGGAACCCCTTGCCTAAGGTTGGACTGATCCTGCCACCACTGCAGGGCTTGGAGAAATGTCACTGTGACTGGCACTAGTTTTGACAGAGAATCTCATTTTGAAGCCAATGAAATCTCAGATGGAACTGAATGTCCTCATTTGAAACCTAACCCTGATACTGTTGCTGTGGATGCTGCCATGTGGTCTAGCAGTTGCAGAAAGTGCCTTTCTGGCCTTGGCACATGCAGCTTGAAGGAGTTTACCACTTGAATTAGGTTGTCCACCTATCTTGAGGAAGGAAAGCCCTTCCCTTGAATGTGTCTAGCTCTGCTCCTATAAATTTTAGCAGCTGAACTGGTTCCAGCACAGACTTTTTAAGTTAACTAGAAACCCTAATGAATGCAGGGTACCCGGTGTGAATGCCAGTGCCTCTTTTACCTGCTGATGTGATTGGCCCACTATGAGTCAGTCATCCAAGTAGGGAAATACTGTTATTCCCTGCCTCCTTAGGTGTGCCACGACTACAGCTAGGCATTTTGTGAACACACTTGGAGCAGAGGTTAGGCCGAAGGGCATTGTCTTGAATTGGTATTGGCCTGACGGCAGTCTGAATCTGAGGTACTTTCTGTGAGACCATAGGGATGTGAAAGTAAGCATCCTTTAGATCTAGGGATGCTAGCCAGTCTCCCAGCCTTAGGATTGGTAGAATGGTGGTCAGAGTTACTATCTTGAATTTTGGTTTTGACAAATGTTTAAGTGTCTTAGGTCCAAAATGAGTCGCCACTCCCGTTTCCTTTATTGTGAGGAAGTATCTTGAGTATAGGCATTTTTCCCTCTGCTTTGGAGGGACTGGCTCTGTTGCCTCCTGCAATAGTAGATATGAAACTTCCCCTTCCAGCATGATTGTTTCTGATGGGGAGGATGGTTTGAAGGATCTTGACCTCAGCCTTGGCATGAGTTTGAAGCTGAGTACCAGACCCTGGCCCACTACCTCCAGGACCCACTTGACTGTGGTAATGTTTTCCCATGCCTGGAGATGGTGAGCCAGCCTGCCCCTACTGGTATTGGGAGGCGACCAAGCAGGCACCTCAGGGTGTCTGCTTGGCTTGTGCTGCTGGCTAGACACTGGGGCTGGTATGCCCACTACCCCTTCTGTATCTGCCTCTAAAGTATCCGTGTTGCTGGAACTGGGGAAGCCTGAGGCTGGAAAAAGGCCTATAATGAGCTCTGCCCCTGCCCCTCTGGTCTGGTGTTCGGGGGTAGAAGCTCTCTTTAGCTGCAGCACTCTTAATGGCTGACTTATATTAGTCAATTTTCTTCATATATGCCTCTATTCATCAAACAGAGTCATGGGGTCACAAGGAAAGTCCATTGCTTTTGTTTGAATGTCCTGGGTCAAGTTAGTAGTCCTACACCAGGCAAACCTTCATAGGGACACTGATGCTGCCATCTGCCTGGATGCAGTGTCATTAGAGTCCACTGCCATCCTAAACTGCATCTTTGCAGCTTCAGTCCCTCTCTTTGCAGCTTCCTCTAGGTCTGCTGCCATAGGAGATGGAACAGATTTGGTTATTTCTATTACTGTGGACCAAAGGTTCTTCTGATATCTGGCCACATATGACATGTAGCTGGCTTGTCTAATAGCCAGGGAAGATGCCAGGTACACTTTTTTGCAATGGAGTCCATCCTCCTAGAATCTTTGTCTGTAGGGTGAGAGGCCAAGGGGATGCCAACTTTATCACAAGTTGTAGTCTGCACTACCCCTCAAGACTAGGGTGCCCAAAAGGAACTCAGCACCACTTTTGGCAACTCAGTATTTATTGTCCGCCTTCTTTTCTATAGGAGCACAGAAGTGAGTCTCTGCAAGACTTTAAGTGACTGTTTTTGAGGGACTTATGGAGTGGCAGCAATAGTCTCTTTGAAGCTGGCACATCCAACATTTCCCTGTAACCCTCTTCCTCCTCCTCAGCGGATTCCTGAGTATGGAGGTCAAGAGTAGGGGCAATCTGCTTCATAGAAGTAAAATATGAAGTGAAATCCTCATTTCCCTTATCAGGGGAATCTGGTTTATCAGGATCTGGGGAAACCTCTGGATCAATTGGTTCCCCAAATTCCTCCTCCTCCTCATCTTCTTCCTCCTCCTCCTCCTCTTCTTCCTCTTCTTCAAAATGTTCCCTCCCTCCCCCCCCAAGGTCTGTTAAACCGGGCCTGGTTTGAACCAGTAGTTTGAACTGTAACCGTTGTGGAAGTTTCTCAACCGGAACCAGAACTTGCAGAGACTGAATTATGTGGATCACGGTAGTGATGTCTTCTGCAGAAGGGGCCATTTTTCGGTTGCAGTTTCTGGTGCTTCTATTTTTGTTTTCTTACCTGCAATGGTCGGTTCAACAGCCATGTCTGCAGTTCTCTTTTGTAGAAGAACTATGGCCCTTTCAGAGGGCAGCTCCTCGATTCTTTTGAGGAGGAACCGATTTTTCAGTGGCTAGGTCAGCAGCCTTTTCAGACATTTTTCCTGCAGTCTCTTCAACCGTCTTTTGACTGTAGACTGAGGAAACTGTTTGCAGATATCACAGTCTGTCTTGAGGTGTTCAAACCTAGACAAACTACACAGATTAAATATGGGTCTGCCTTAGGAAGCGGTTCCCCTCAGTACAGTGCTGGAAAACTGTAGGTCCAGTCCTCTTCTTGGTTTTCTGTGACATAACCCAGAAGAAAACTCCACTAAAAGAACTACAGTAATAAAACTTTTTTTTAATATATCAGTTACACAAACCCTAAGAACCGAGAGTTACCCCAGTTAAAATTTTTACCAAAAACCAACTATACCCAAGTCAGTATACAACAATTCAAATAAAGTAACTAAATAAAGAAATAGAAGGGAAAAACCCCAAAGGAGGTACTGGTTTTTCTCTTGGTTAACTACAGAGAGAAAGAACTCGGTTACTTACCCCTCCAACACTAAAATCTAAACAAATTCTACCTGAAAACCAAGGACAGTGTTCTAAATACCGAATAAAATAACTTTTTACCAGTAAAATCAAGAAAATAAAGAATTTCAAGTGATGAAAAGAGAGCTCTCTGGAGACGTCTTACTGAGGCAAGCGGAGTAAAGAATCTGACAGTTTAGAACTGTTTATCAGGGACAGTGGTTTGAAAACCAAGCTCAAGACTAGCATTCCATCATTTGCATAGGTTCTATTAACCATTTCGGCTCAGGGCAGTCCTATGGTAAGATCATACTGCATAAGTCAGAATACAGTAAGATTACCTGGGGTTTGAACCATGAGTTGCCATATCGAGGTTGCCATGGTGACCAAAACCTGTTGAGCTTCGCTCTTGAGGTTTAAACGGTCACCATTGACAACCTCTTGATGGTTACACATGGCTGTTATGGCTAGAGGACCATATATTATCGCTGCTCTATCCTACTAATGACACTCACACACTATGCACGTGCACAGCTGTTGTAACAGCTACATGTGTACATGTGTGTGTGTGTGTGTGTTGTGTGCATTTTCAAGGGGGTGTGTAAGTCCAGAACCAAAAACACTTTTTACTACATTACCTTGATGTTTATGGTCTTGTTTGTTTCTACTATTCTGGTATAAATGTGGGACTTTTACATTATTTATGTACAGTATGTATTTATTTGTGTCAAAAGTTTTACCAGGAAAGACATATTGAGATGAAAAATAGCTAATTTCCAGATGCATCCGAGGGGGGGGAGATAAGAGGCACAAGAACAACACAGAACAATAATTTACACAATAAAACATCATACAGAGATATGAAATAAACAGTACAAAATGAACATGAATGAGGTTCATCAGACATGTCAAATTACAGGCAAAAGTTTACAAGGAAACAGCAGGAAATCTGTCTTATGGGCAACAGTACTTTTCAACAGTGAGGCCCCAGGATAGGGCACTGAAGGAAGGAGCATAGATAGGAGGAAAAGAAGGAAAGTGCAGACAAATGAGGGTGGAAGAAGAGAGGACGAGTTGGTGAGGTGTGTGAAGGGGCAAGGAGGATAAGAAAGAGGAGAAGATGGTAAATTGAGGAGCATGGAAGGGCTATGACTAAAGGGCAGCCACAGGAGGAAGCAGTGTGGTCATGGAGAAAGAGGAAGAAGGTAAACGGAGGACTAAGGTGTGGGGAAGGACTATGCCTCAAGCACTGGCACAGGATGTAGCAGTGTGGTCATGAAGCAGAGCATTTGGAAGAGGCAGAACAGATGGTTAGTGGAGAGAGTTCTAAAGTTTAAGAAAGTGGAAAGAGAAGGCAGCCTGACCAATGAAGGATTTTACATCACAGTAATACAACTCAGTCACACATTAATTCTATCTCTCTTCATCCACATCAGACATTCCCCTAGTTTTTATCTTGATAAGTTGCTAACTATTTTTGTTCTTTGGTCAATTCCACAACGTTTTGCTTGATAACTCATTTTTGTCAATTTATTCTTAAGACATAATTGTTCTTTTTATCTTTGCTACATTTATTCAATGACTATGAACTTTTTATTCTGTATTTTGGTATCTGTCATCTTTTCCCCTTCCCCTTCCCCAGGACACAGCTGTTACTAGCTCAGTATGTCTTTCTTCATAAAACGTTTGAAATAAATACATCTTTTATCATATTAATGCATTAGCACCCATTGTGGCTCTGAGTAGAGTTTGTTTTTAGATTTAACAACTCAGAATCCACTCAATACTGCCTCTCTCACTCTCAGCCAACCACATCTCTTGACATGGACTGACCCTGTGGATCCCAGGAAATCCTGGAATTCATGTGAAGGGAGATCGCAGGCCAGTTTTTGGAATGGGTAGTGGTATGAATTGTTTCTATCTGTTTGGCCACTGACCACGAGCCTTAATTTATTTGGTTTGAATTAACTTTTGCAGTTACGTGGAACATATGCCTATTTTTGCTAAACTTAACTATGTATAGTGTTTGTGTTTTACTTGTATTAAGGTATTGCTAGTATTTATTCACATTTTCACATGCTTTTAATTTAACTAATGAGATGTGATGTTAAAATAATCTATTAAGTGATGTCATAAAGTAGTGACTACATAAGTACTGCCATTCACACTAGTCTTCATCCCTGAGGAAGCCCAATGAGGTTAGCTGGGGCACCCTCTATAGTGTGACAGACACTTTGTCTGTACACTTTGTTTGCACTGGAGTATGTTGTGCCATTTTGGCCAAATAAATTAATTCCTGCATTTAAATCACATGTATTGTCTTTGCCACAGATTTCTGGTGTGCATCCAAGGTTTTGTTGAATCTGATTTTTGAAGGTTAGCCACCCTCTTGGCAGCACCTCCTGGGACTCATACTTGAAGCATGGTTGCTTTAGATGGTTCTAGGCCAGGTAAACTGCCTGCCCTAGGAGCAAAGAAGTTGATGTATAAACTTGCTCTGGTTTCTGGGAACTAATGAAAAATTAAACTTACACAATAAATAACAAACAACACGATTAATGCAGAGTATTGAAGTGTTAAACACAATAAAATAATGAACTGTAAAGCAGCCAGAAATGAAGAGAAGATTTTGGGGCAACTGCTTTCTTCAGGTGGAGAAATAAATCTGACATTAAGAGTACAGGGATGAGTGCGACTATACAGCAGAGTTTGAATTTAATTCTAAATTCCACAATTAACAACATTCTTAAAGCTCCAAGGCACCTTATTCCAGGAAAACCGTTGCATTTGTTTAGCATACGTAGGGATTCTTGGGGTTTGAACAATGGCTGGAAGGTGGCCATAATGGGTTACAACATGTTTCGAAAGGATAAGGCAGGGAAGAGGGGGGTATGTGTGGTTCTTTTATGTGTAAGGGAAGGCATAAAGGCCATGGAGATACAAGGACACAGCGGGGAACAAGAGGGGTGGAGGTTCTTTGGGTGGGCAGACAGGGTTCAAGGCCTTTATCCTTGTGGGAGTAATGTATAGACCACCAACAGAGGGGGAAGAGTTGGACAGGGGTTTGGGTGAGGCCACTGGCAGAATGGCAAGCAAAGGGGAAGAAGAGATTATGGGGGACTTTAATCTGCTGAATGTAGACTGCAGCATTCTGGTCACAGCTACCACTAGGATCAGGGCCATTCTGGACTCCCTACAAGGGGCATTTCTTAGACAGCTGGTTACAGATCCCACTAGAAATGGGGCAGTGCTGGATCAGGAACTTACAAACAGGGATAGCACTGCAAACATCACAGTAGGTAGCCCGGTACAAGCAATCACCGTAGTCTGGTTTGGCATATGGATTGGACAAGAGAAAAAGCACACTAGAAGAAGGGTCCTGGACTTCAGGAGAGCAGATTTTAAAGAAATGGAAGACTGACCGAGGAAATACCTTGAAGGGGGATAGCTGGGGGGGGGGGATAATGATAAAAAATAAAGAAGGGAATAACTAAGGTAACAGCAAGCTGTCTGAAGGTAATAAGCAAAGGTAAGAGGAGGAAGGGGCCACTATGGTTCTCAAAGGAGGAGGCTAAGGTGATAAGGGAGGAAAAAAAAAATACTCACCGTAGTGGCGTTGTTTCTTCCAAAGGATCCCTCACTAAGTTTAACAAGTGCAATCATTCTCCTGGAATAAGCAGCCCAGGAGCTTTAGCATTTTAGGCAAATTAGAGCAAGAGCCACGGTGTGCAGCTCATACCGCATAAGGTAGTACAGATATGTGAATGAAATTCATTCACATATATGGACTGCCTTAGACGGGCGGGAGCTGCACGCCCATTGGCTCTGCCTGAACCAATGGGTGTGCAGCCCCACCGAGCAGTCAAGTTGGGGCTGCAGGCGGTGGGATGCTGCCGCCCGCCGGGGAGCGGTGGTAGGGCTCCATGGTGGTGTGGAGTGGGGACCACTAGATCACCAGGGTACGTGGACCTTGGGGAGGGACTCTAATGCCCGCGATCGGGCTTTATGGTCCACTGGACCACCAGGGATATGTTCTGTGGGGTTGAACTCTGTTCTGCTCACGATCGGGCTAGTGGGGGTAGGGGTTTTTCACCTGTGCGCCCGCGATCGGGTCAGTCAGGGAGGGTTTTTTTCACTTATGCCCGCGATCGGGCCAGTCGGGAAGGGGTTTCACCTATGCCCGCGATCAGGCCAGTTGGGGTGGGGGTTACTATTATGCCCACAATTGGGCTGCAGAAGACAGGAAGTCGAGGGCCACCCACAGGTGGCAGCTGCTGTGTTGCACCCTGCAATGCGGCAGCTCACCTGTGGGTGGCCCTCGACTTACCTCTTTTTTTTTTGCTCAAAGTTGTGCAGGCGCAGGTTGGGGGTTGCGCCTGACGACTTCGCACAGCCCACTGAATATCGGGCTGTGCAGTTTATGCATGGTTCCTCCCTCCAGTTGAGCATGCCTTCATTAGCTGTTGCGCTGTTGCTCAGCTTGACTTGGGGGCGAACTGCCTCCTGCTGAATATGGCAGAATGGTGCACTTTTGATTTCATGAGCAAGAACCCTATTAAATGGCTTAACCCTTTTGAATATCCAGCCCCTACTTTTAAATGTCTTTCTGAGTTGGTGTGTATATATATATATATACACACACATATACACACACACACACACACACTAGAAACAGTAGGTCTGTTGTATGAAATTACAGTCAATGAACTCATCACCCACCAGTTAAAATCAACTCTAACACACAAATTCAATAAACTAGATAGAACCATCCTGTATATAAGCAAATTAAAATATGTAAGATCAATATTTGTCCATGTGTTGTACCTGAAACAAGAAGAAAGCAGGAGCACAGACATGATACTAAAATGAAGCAGACTTCCTTCTACACTGAGCTTACTCAGAAGTATTATTTATAGTCTTCTTAATCAGACTTCTATGCCTTTTTGCATCTGAGCAAATGACTTTAGTAACATGACTGTATTAGTTATCAACAGCTGTTCCTCCAAACTTTGCATTATTGTAACATATATCAGTGGAAGTGTCATGCAAGTGAACCAATAAATGTATGTATAAGTAAAAAAAATGAAGAAGACTAAAAAACCAGTGGGATAACATTTCTCTCAGGCTGATCACTCCATCTTTGATCGGGTGCATTTCACCCAACTGTATTCAAGTAGTGCTTCTCAGCATCGCTCCCCAGTGCAGGCAGTCCCTTACCTTTCACCGGCACACAGTACACAAGCATGCTGGGTGCCATGTTACACCACTGTGTCCACGCAGTGCTTCTGAGCATCACTCCCCAGTGCAGGCAGTCCCTCTCCTTTCACCAGCATGCATCACACCACCATGATCAGTGCCATGTCACCCCACTGTGCTCAAACTGTGCTTCTGAGTATCATTCCCTGTGCAGGCAGTCCCTCACCTTTCATCAGCACACAGTACACCACCGTAATGGGTGACATGTCACCCCACTGTGTTCATGCAGTGCTTCTGAGCATCGCTCCCAGTGCAGGCAGTCCCTACACTTTCACCAGTACACAGTACACCACGTAATGGGTGACATGTCACCCCATTGTGTTCATGCAGTGCTTCTGAGCATCGCCTCCCCAGTGCAGGCAGTCCCTTACCTTTCACCAGCACACAGTACACAAGCATACTGGGTGCCATGTTACACCACTGTGTCCATGCAGTGCTTCTGAGCATCACTCCCAGTGCAGGCAGTCCTTACCTTTCACCAGCACACAGTACACAAGCATGCTGGGTGCCATGCTACACCACTGTGTCCATGCAGTGCATCTGAGCATCACTCCCAGTGCAGGCAGTCCCTCTCCTTTCACCAGCATGCATCACACCACCATGATTGGTGCCATGGATTTGAGTAAAGCATTTGACACAGTGGATCATGATCATTCATCACCTCCCTTGGCTCACTAGGACTGGATTCTCTCTCACTCAACTGGTTTAAGTGCTACCTATCAGATAGGTCACAACTGGCAAAAAATGGAAATTACCTATCCACCTTAAAACCACTGCTAAGAGGTGTACCGCAAGGCTCTATTCTTGGCCCCATCCTCTTTGCCATTTATATTAATAATATCGATGCCAACCTCACTCAATCTAACATTCATCTGTTTGCTGATGATACTGTATTATATGTCAGCAATCCTCATTACCTAAAGCTGTGAACTGTTACAATCTGAATTCTCCATCCTGCAACACAATCTACTGGAAAAAACTACTTCTAAATGCCAAAAACAAAAGCTATGTTCTTTGGCACAAAGAGTTGCTCTGCCACTACCCCATCACCCACCACCTTACAATTATCCACCCTACTTGGAGAGAAGCTGGAATTTGTTGATAACTTCAAATACCTTGGAGTCTGGATTGATAATAGGCTTGACTATTCTGTCCATATTGAAGAGCTACTAAAAAAACTGAGACAAAGGCTTGGTCTATTTTTTAGAATAAAACACTACCTTAACAGAGACTCCAAAAAAAGATTAATCCAGGCATCATTCCTATCCCTCATTGATTATGCTGACTTTCTCTGTGGCCATTGTTCACTCCCCCTCTAAACAAGCTGGACACCCTGTATCATAGATCCATCAGATTTATTACTGACCTTCCTCCAGCACCCATCTCTCTTTATATGGCAGTCAACTGACATCACTACAACACAGAAGAAATAGGAATGCTGCAATCTGGATATTCAAAGCTTTATCAGGCAAACTACCCACCTATATCACAGACTGTTTTACCCAATTACTTCTAGGCCATACACCTTAAGGATCAGTAAACTCATCATACTAAAGGTCCCCAATGCCTGCACTCGTTTGGGAGGGTCACTATCAGCCACTCACTAGCAGTTGCATGGAACTCACTCCAAAAATCCATGAAGCTAAATAGCCTCTTACCTTTAACATCCTTCAAAAGATTATTCTCCACCCTATTTCCAGAGCTCTGCAATTGCTTTATAAGGCCTAATCCCTACCCTGCCTACCTCCCACCCCTTTTTCCGTGTTCCATTATGTTAGTTCTACTTCTATTTTCCAGTCACCTGATATACTCTCATAAAAGCCAATTAGGCCTATAATTTATATATTATGCCTGCTATACCCATTGTCTCCTTTTTCTTACAGGTTAAATGGTTTTACTGTGCCTTGTATATATGTAAATTGTTGTATATTATCACTTTATGTCATTGTACTACTGTTTATGTTATTCTTGTCTATGTAAAAATACTTGTACTCTTATTTGTATGACCACCAGGTCCATCTTGTAAATGAGCTACGCCAATGATGTTCACCTGACTAAATAAAGATTTTGATTGATTGATTGATTGATGTCGCCCCACTGTGTTCAAACTGTGCTTCTGAGTATTATTCCCAGTGCAGGCAGTCCCTCACCTTTCACCAGCACAAAGTACACCACCGTAAGAAAAAATTACTCACCTTAGTAATGTTATTTCTTCTAATGGAGTCTTGCTGTATTCTGGCTATTGCAGTTAGGTCCTTCCTTCCAACTGCCCCGGAGAACAAACAGTTAACTTTCCATGGCCAGCATGGAACGTTCAGCGCGAGCTCGGTTGAAGCCCCTGTCTGCTGTTGTTTAAACTCCAACCGTCAGATTTTTACAAGCAATACTCACTAGAAGTTCTGTGTGGAAACTGTAAAACTCACACTAGCCAACTGGCAACTAAATTTATTAAAAAGGGTTTTTTGGTTTCAAAGCAAAAACTGAAGTCAGGAAACCCAAAAAACAAAACACAACACACACACCCAAAGTAAAGGAGGGTGAAAAGCGGCACCCCTAGGGTGCCAACATTGCTCCTGCCCACCCACATCCCAAAAAACAGGTTCTGAGAGGGGAGGCAGGGGGGAGGTCAGAATACAGCAAGACTCCATTAGAAGAAACAACATTACTAAGGTGAGTAATTTTTTCTTCAAACAACATGAAGTCTTGCTGTATTCTGACTATTGCAGACTGCCAAGCAGTACCTCCATGAAGGAGGGACAGAACCTACTTCAGGAAGAGGCTCTGAAGTACTGCTGTGCCAAACCGAGCATCACTCCTAGCCTGGATATCCAGGGAGTAATGCTTGGTGAATGTATGGACTGTTTTCCAGGTGGCTGCTTGACAAATTTCTAAGATAGGAATATCCCTGGCAGCAGCCAGGGAAACAGCTGTACATCTAGTAGAGTGAGCCCTCAGGCCTGAGGGTGGGGTTCTACCCAGTTTCTCATAGCAGAATTGTATACAAGAGACAATCCACCTGGCAACAGATCTGTTAGTGGCAGGTTTGCCCTTACCAACCTCTCCATATGTGAGGAACAACTGGAGGGACTCAAACCTGTGACCCTTGGTGCACTCTATGTAGTAGCTGAGGGCCCTTTTAACATGCAAGCTGTGCAGCCTCCTCTCTCCAGAGGAGGAATGGTCAGTGAAGAAAACAGGAAAGAGACAGACTGATTAAGGTGGAAATCTGAAACCACCTTAGGCAAAACCTCCTGTTAGTTCTAGGACCACTTTATCTCTATGGAAAGAGATGAAATCAGGCTCCACTGACAGGGCTTGCAATTCACTGATACGCCTGGCAGAGGTAATGGCTACCAAAACACAGTTTTCCAAGTCAAGTACTTAAGCTCTGCAGGGACAAAGGCTCAAAGGGTGGTTGCATAAGCTGAGCAATGCAAACATTAAGGTCCCAAGCAGGAGCAGAGTCCCTAAAGGGGGGATTGGTGTGCAGCAATCCCTTGAAGAACTTACAAAACACAGGATGGGCTGACAGAGGAGAGGGTTTGCCTACTGACAAGAAGGCAGAAACAGCTGCCAAATGCACTTTAAGTGTAGCTGGCCTAAGTCCTAGGCCATTAAGATGGACCATATAGTCCAGCACTGTAGGCAACCCAGCAGATTCTGGAGAAATATGCTTATTAGAGCACCAAATAGTGAACCTTTTCCATTTGGAGTTGTAAGTCTTTCTGGTGGAAGGCTTTCGAGAAGCCCTAAGGATATCCAGAACCCCTTGAGAAAGGTGCAGATCAGCAAACTCTAACTCTTCAAAAGCCATGCCTTGAGATTGAGAGACTTGAGGTTCGGATACCAAATCCTCCCCTGAGAGGATGTCAACAGGTTGTAATTCCTGAGAAAAGATAGGGGAAGGTGAACTGCTAAGGACAGCAACAGTGGGTACCAGGGCTGTCTGGCCCAGTCTGGAGCAATCAGAATCACTTTGCATGGTTGTGACCTGATCTTGACTAACACTTTGAACAGGAGAGAAGGGGGAAGCATACAGAAATTTCCCTTCCCAATTCAGAATCAGAGCATCCAGGGGGACTGAGCTCAAGACTGGGGGTCTGCAACAAAAGAGAGGAAGTTGGTGATTGTCCGGGCTGCAAAAAGATCTATCTGTGGAGTGCCCCATCTCGAGAAAATCACCTTCAAAACTAGGGGATCTAGGGTCCATTCCTGATGGCCCTGGGATATCCTGCTGACAGCATCTGCTAGGACATTGTCCTTCCCTGGGAGGTGAACTGCTATCAGAAAGGTTTGCAGGGAATAGGCCAGGGACCACAACTTCATTGCCTCTGTTCACAAGGCCGTAGACCGAGTGCCTCCTTGCTTTTTGATGTACCACATGGTGGTGGTGTCTGTTCTGATCTGGACCACCTTGATCTGTACAGATTTGGAAAAGGCTTGCAGTGCCAGAAACACTGCCCTGTCTTCCAAGAGACTGATGTGAAGCAGAGATTCTTGAGGTGACCACAGTCCCTGAGTGGTAAGATCCCCCAGGTGGGCTCCCCAGCCCAGCAGGGAAGCATCTGTGGTGAGTATCACTGAATGAGACCGAGTGACAAAAGGAACTCCTTGTCTCAAATTGTCCTGATCCTGCCACCACTGCAAAGCCTGGATCATGGTTCGGGTCACTGGGACTAGTTTGGTAAGGGAATCCTTTCTTTGGGACCAGAAGGCTCTTAAGTGGAACTGAATGTCCCTCATCTGGAATCTTGCTCCATGGACCACTGCTGTGGAAGCTGCCATGTGGCCCAGAAGCTGAAGGAAATGCCTTGCTGGTCGAGACACCTGTAGGGTGAATGAAGAGGCCAGTTCCATAAGGGTCCTTGCCCTGTCCAGGGAAGGAAAGCTCTTGCGCCTATGAAGGTGAGAATCTGTACTGGCTCGAGAACTGACTTTGGAAGGTTGAGAAGGAATCTTTAGGAAGTGAGCACTTGCTGAGCTACTTGCAGATGTGACTTGACTTGGTCTGAGACTGACCCACTATGAGCCAGTCGTCCAGATATGGAAAGATGGAAATCTTCTTTCTCCTTAGGAAAGCAACCACTACTGCCAGGCACTTTGTGAACACCATTGGGCTGATGTTAGCCCAAAGGGCATTGCTCTGAATTGATAGTAGCCTGAGGGCAACTCAAACCTTAGGTACTTTCTGTGGAAGCACCTGATGGGAATGTGAAAGTAGGCATCTTTGAGGTCCAGGGAGGCTAGCCAGTCCCCTGGCCTTAGAGAGGGCAGAATTATTCCCAGAGTCACCATTTTGAACTTTGGTTTTAAAAGGTGCTTGTTCAGATATCTCAGATCCAGGATGGGCCACCATTCTCCTGTTTTTTTGGGGGGTTAGGAAGTACCTGGAATATAATCCTTTGCCCTTGTGTAGGGTAGGAACCATTTCTATGGCTCTGAGAACCAGGAGGGAAGAAACCTCTGCCTCTAGGGCAAGGGTCTCTGATGGATTTGCAGGTGGAAAGGATCTGGTTCTCATCTTGGGAAATTTTTTGAAGCTGAGAACCAGTCCCTGGCTTACTACTTCCAGGACCCACTTGTCTGATGTCAGAGACTTCCAGTCCTGGACAAAGTAAGCCAGCCTGCCCCCTACAGGTATTGGAGAATCGGCCGGGCAGACCCATCAGGGTGTCTGCTTGGCAGAGGCTTTAGGCTGAGGGTGGAAGCGGGCTGCTCATTCCCGTCTGCCTCTCCTCTGAAGAACTCCTCTGAGCATAAGCAGAAGAGGAGGCCTGGGTTGGTAAAAGGCCTTTGAAAGGGCCTGCCCCTGCCCCTGGAGTGCTGTCTCTGATGAGTGGCTTGCCTTTCTTTGGCCTGAGTACTCCTGTAGGTGGTCCTGTACTCGTCCATCTTTTCATGTAGTTCTCTGTCTGCTCCCCAAACAGAGAATTACCAGTGACAGGGAAATCCATGGCCTTAGCCTGGGTATCCTGTGATAGGCTAGTACATCTGAGCCAAGCCATCCTCTGAAGGGCCACAGATGTAGCCATGACTGTAGATGAAACGTCACTGGAGTCCACAGCAGCATGAAATTGCACCTTGGATGCCTCAATCCCATCCGCAGCCACCTGCTCCAGCTCCTTGGCAAGCTGGTCAGGGGCCTGTTTAGCCAGAGCCAGCACAGTGTCCCACCTGGACTTCTGGTATCTAGCTGTGTAGGCCATATAGTTAGCCTGCCTGAGTCCCAAAGATGCTGCCATGTACTGCTTCTTTGCCATGGCATCAATCATCCTGGAGTCCTTATCTGGGGTGTGATGCAAGGGATATTGCTTTATCACAGGCAGTAGCCTGCACTACCCCAACATGGCTGCATTGCTGAGAAAGGAACTCCGTGTCCGAGCCTGAAAGGGTATACCTCTTGTCCATTCGCTGTCCACAGGAGGTATAGAGTTAGAGTCTTTAGAATTTTAAATGTCTGTTTCCCAAAAGATTTATGGAGGGAATAGACAGTCTCCTGGACTCTGGGATGTCCATCATTTCAACAAAATCAGGCTCTCCTGATCCTCTACTGCTTCTTCCATTGGAAGCTGGAGGGTTTCAGCCACTTTCTTGTAAAACATAAAGTGGAAGGGACACAAGCCTAGGAGGAGAAACACCTGAAGGTCTGTCTGGGGAGATGTCCGGTCAATAGGCACATCCAGACTTTCATAATCACCATCATCATCATCCTCATACTCTCCTCCCTCCTCTGGTTCATAAAATTCTTCTAAAAGTATAATCCGGAACCGGGAACCGGACCGAACTGAGCCCCTGCCAGATGGTGCTGGTTCGGCCGGAACCAAAGTTACTGACACACTATCCTTATTCGCTTTGGTTATTTCATCAGTGGTCAGAGAAAGAATTTGTGGATCCAAACTGGATGATTTTTTCTTCTCTTTTTTAACCGGAACCGACTCTCAGAATTGGCTCTCCTTTGCCCAAAGAAGTTTCGCCTGGTCAGAGGGCACTCCTTCTGGTTCGGTCGAACCGAACCGGCTGGCCATCCAGGTCAGCAGACTCTCGACCTCCCTTTCCCTCAGTCTACCTACTCTCTTATCAGAGTAGCTTTGGGAAAACTTTTCAATTGGCAGTCTGAATCGAGGTGGTCAAACCCCAGACAATAAACACAGGTGGTGTGGGGTCAGCCTTAGCAAAGGCTTCCACACACACTGCAGTTGAAACCCAGTGGGCCCAGTTTTTTTCTTGGGTTTCTCAGACATGGCCAATCCTATCCAAAACTTACCCTTTTTTCAGCAATCCACCAGGCAAGACTCCCCTATCGGTTCCTGACCGTGTTACGGGTCTTGGAAAAAAACGTAATTAAATCTGTTTTTTTTAGAACCGATACGGACTGGTTACCACACTCTAAATAAATTCAAAACTTTTTAAGACCAATCTGATCGGTTCAAACCGAACCGATCCCAAAATTACAAGTTCCACACAGAAACTAAATGTAAAACCTATCTAGTACTCACAGTACCACAGACAGAGACTTAAACCGACAGGTTCGGTAGCAGAAATTCGGGAGAAACCGAGCGAAAAACGACACTTTGACTTTTTTTGAACCGAGCAAAGGAGAAATCTCTGAGTGACTGTTCAGTGAGGTGGAATAAAGAATCTGACGGTTGGAGTTTAAACAACAGCAGACAGGGCTTCAACCAGCCTGCGCTTGAACATTCCATGCTGGCCATGGAAAGTTAACTCTTTGTTCTCTGGGGCAGTTGAAAGGCAGGACCTAACTGCAATAGTCAGAATACAGCAAGACTTCATGTTGTTTGAATGGGTGCTATGTCACCCCATTGTGTTCATGCAGTGCTTCAGAGCATCGCTCCCCAGTGCAGGCAGTCCCTCACCTTTCACCAGCATGCAGCTCTTATGGGTGCCATGTTGCCCCTCAGTGTTCATGTACTGCTTCTGAGCATTGCTCCCCAGTATAGGCAGTCCCTTCCTTTCATCAGCACAGACTACCCAACAGGGATGGGTGCCATGATGCCCCACTGAGTTCATGCAGTGCTTCTCAGAATTGCTGCTCAGTGCAGGCAATCCCTATCCATTCACTAGTCTGCATTACACCACTGTGATGGGTGCCATGTCACTTCACAGTGTTCATGCAGTGCTTCTGAGCGTCACTCCCTCGACTTTCACCAGCAAAAAGTACACTACTGTGATTGGTGCCATGTCGCCCACTGTGTTCCAGCTGTGCTTCTGAGCATCACTCCACAGTGCAGGCAATCCCTCACCTTTCACCAGCACGCAGTACACCACCTTGATGTGTGCCATGCCACCCACTGTGTTCATGCAGTGCTTGATATTACCCCTTGTGCAGGCATTCCTCTTTTTACCAGCAAGTAGTACACCGCCATTATTGTGCCTTGTCATACCAGAGTGTTCGTACAGTGCTTCTGAGCATTGTTACACTGTGCAGGCAATTCCTCACCATTCACCAGCACACACAACAAAACCGTAATTAGTGTCATGATGATCCACTGTGTTCATGTAGTGATTCTGAGCATGTTCCTTAGTGCAGGAGACCCTACCCATTCACCAGCATGCATTACTCCACGTGATGGGTACCACGTTGCCCACTGTGTTTATTCATTGCTTTCAGCATTGCTCCTCCCTTCAGGCGGTCTCTTACTTTGTTCATACAGTGCTTATAAGCATCAATCCACAGTGCAGGTAGTACCTTACATTTCACCACCACACAGTACACCACCTTGATGGGTACCTTATCGCCCCACTGTGTTCATGCACAGCTTCTCAGCATCGCTCCTCTATGCAGTCAGTCCCTTACCGCTCATCAGCATGCAGTACACAGCCGTGATGAGCGGTGTGTTGCCACACTGTGTCCATGGGACAAAGCTGTTTATCTCTTCAGCACCCTGACTTACCCCAGTCTGGGCCTGTTTTACCAGCCCTGTCTCCCAACTTCTCTAGGACTTACCTTTTCTGGTGGTCCTGTCACAGAACCTTGGATCAGAGGTGCCTAGTCATCAGTGTGGGGCCTGCTACAGGGCAGACTGTCACTGTTCTACAGTTGGAGGAATTTTCCTCCTATTTTCTCCCCTAATGGGCCCAAGACATGTGTGTATTCTCACTCCATGGAGACACCTTAGGCATCCAGGTGTGGGGTCCCTTCCCATGCTGTCCCATGGTGCTGTCACCTAGATTTTCTTCCTGTTCTACAGATGGACATTCTACCTCCAGGCAGTCCCCAAGCAACCATGGTCCGTTCTTGAACCAGGTTGCTGGCATAGCCATCAGTGGCTAAAAGCAATACAATCAGTGGCTAAAAGCTTGAAACAGAAATATATAGACAAACCTAGAACTGGAAACCCAAACTACACAGAGTAATGGCTCCATATTAAAAGGTATCAGGCTGCCCCTTGTAAAGTCTCTTTCCTTAGTGTAAATTAGCACAGTTCACTAAATCTGCTATACTCAAACATGTTTGGAGCAAAGTGCGACTGCCCTAAGCATGTTTGAATATAGCTCCCCTAAGCAAAAATGAGCTACTAAAACATGCACCCAGCACAGTTCACACCCCCCTGCTGGCCGATTAGTGCAAATTAGCACAGCTCACTAAATTTGCTATACTCAAACATGTTTGGAGCAAAGTGCGATTGTCCCAAGCATGCTTAAATATAGCCCCTCAAAGCAAAAATAAGGCACTAAAACGTGCACTCAGCACAATTCACATCCCCCTGCTGTCCAAAGAGAGATACAGTATCTGGTCACTGAAAACATACAGGCTGTGATGCAGTCAGCTCATTTAGGGCATCCCAGACCTGTTAGTGTTATAATAGGTACAATCAGGACCTCACTGAAAATGAAATCCTGCATGCTAACTGACCTATCCTGGGTAACTACATTATGAAAATGTATAACAGCAGGACCCCAGTAAAAATTAGATTCTGCATTTTCCCTGTGCTAACTCTACTAAATGTACTGGAAAATGTATAAAAGCAGGACCCCACCAGAAATGAAATATAGTGTATGGTAGAACGTTGTTAGGGATGGAAATACATCCCTAGAATAAGGTTGTTATGCTGCAGTAGCTACATCATCTTAGCTGTTATGCTGCACTAGCTACATAGCTACTGCAGCATAACAACATCGAACACGTTCGCACATGCACGTTACGCTAACCTCCGCCTGTCAGGAAGCAGTGAGAGCAGGACAGTAGGAGAGCGCGCTGAGGCAAAAATGAAAAAGTAAGGACACAGCTGCACACCTCCTTGCTCCTTTTACTACTGCTAGCGCATCATACACTATAAAAGACAATGTATGGTCTGCTATCCACAACAAGAAAAAAATACTCACCACAGTAATCTTGTTTCTTCCAAGGGAATCTTACTGTATTCTGATTTATGCAGAATGGTCTCACCATAGGACTGCCCAGGAGTCAAAATGGTTAATAGAACCTATGCAAATGATGGAATGCTAGGCTCAAGCTTGGTTTTCAAACCACTGTCCCCGGTAAACAGTTCTAAACTGTCAGATTCTTACGAAGCATGCACTAACACTTATATAACTAATCACTACTATAACTATTAATAACAGTTAACTAATACTCTATGTTAATAAATAAACCATTCCCTACCCCCTTAAAGGTTTGAACTGCCACCACCAAGACTCAGGTCACAGATGCCCAAGAGAAAACACATACCCACAGGTTGCAACACACTAGTACAGCTAGAGTGAAGTGACTCTAGGTTCATAGAAAGGGAGGAAGATAGGGAGTTCAGAATACAGTAAGATTCCCATGGAAGAAACAAGATTACTATTGTATTTTTTTCTTCAAACCCCAGGAAATCTTACTGTATTCTGACTTATGCAGACTACCCAAGCATTACATTTGGAGGTGGGTAGAGAACCTATTTAGTAAACAAGCTCTGCAGGACTGCTGTGCCAAACCTGCAAGCCCTCTGGCCTGAACATCCAAGCATTAATGCTTGGTGAAGGTATGGACTGTTTTCCAAGTAGCTGCTTTACATATGTCAGTTAGGGGACTATCTCTAGCAGCTGCTAAGGAGGCTGCTGTGCCCCTAGTAGAGTGGGCCTTGAGGCCTGCACTTGGCTGCTTGCCCACTTTGCTGTAGCAGAACTAAAACAGGCTACAATCCATCTTGCAATGGATTTTCCGTGGTTGGTTTCCTTTCCCACCTCTCCATAGGTGAGGAAGAACTGAGATTGATCCTGTTTATAAGGCTCTGTGTGATAAAGATAGTAGCTAATTGTCCATTTTACATCCAAGCTATGTAATCTGCGTTCACCTGGAGTACAGTGATCAGTGAAAAAGACAGGCAGTGTAATGGACTAATGAGGTGGAACTCTGATACCACCTTGGGCAGAAATTTTCTATTAGTCCTCAGGACAACTTTGTCTCTATGAATGGCAATATAACCAGGCTCTGTGGATAAAGCCTGATGCTCACTGATCCTTCTAGCCAAAGCCATGGCAACCTGGAATACCATCTTCCAAGTCACATACTCAGCACAAAACATGAATTTGAAAGGGGCTGCATGAACTGGGCAATGCAATATTAAGGTCCCACATGGGGTGGGTTCCTATGTGGGGGTGCAAATGCAAGAACCCTTTAAGAATGTTTGTTAAATACTGGGTTAGAGGCTAAAAAGCCTCTTACCTGCAGACAAAAGTTGAGACAGCTGCCAAGTGCACTCTCAAAGTAGAGACCCTTAAGCCACCAGAATGGAGGGTGCTAAATAATCCAGAACTATAGGCAAAGGGCTTGGTTGTAATCTAAGTTCTTGCCCCAACACCAAATGGAGAATTGTTTCCATTTGGAAGAATATGTTTTCCTAGTGGAAGGTTTTCTGGAAACTCTGAGTATTTCCATAACCCCTGTAGACAAATGCAAATCTGCATATTCTAGGTCTTCAAGAGCCAGGCTTTGAGCCTGAGGGATTGCAGGTTAGGATACATGATCCTGCCCTGAGAGGATGACAGTAGAGTGCGTCTCCTGGGAAGGCTGATTAGTTTGACTGCTGACATTGATAGCACCAAGAGGTACCAGGGTTGCCTGGCCCAATCAGGTGCAATGAGGATCATTGTTGCTGGTTGACCTCTGAGCTTGTTTAGGACTCTTAGCAGCAAGGGAAAGGAGGGAATGCGTACAGGAACCTCCCTGACCAGTCCAGTAACAGTGCATCCAGGGGAATTGTGCCCTTGATAGGGGATCTGCAACAGAACTGTGGTAACTGGTGGTTGTTCAGAGCTGCAAACAAATCCACTTCTGGTGTCCCTCACCTCCTGAAGATGGTCACCGGGACCTGCCTGTTCAGTGCCCAATCGTGGTGGTTCTGATTTATTCTGCTGAGGGCTTCCGCCAGGACATTGCCCTTCCCTAGAAAATGGACAGCTGAGATGGAGGCTTCCAGGAAATATGCCAAGGTCCAGATTTTTATGGCCTCTGTGCACAGAGGCGTCAACCTTGTTCCCCTTGTTTGTTTATGTAACACATAGTGGTTGTGTTGTCTGTTCAGACCTGAACCACCTTGCCTTCCACTTGATTTGAGAATGATTGGTGATCCAGAAGAATAGCCCCGAGTTCCAATAAGATGATGTGCAGGAGTGATTCCTGCTTTGTCCGTGTATCATGTGTGGTGATCCCACAGATGTGACCCCCAACCCAAGAGGGATGCATCTGTGGTTAGTACCAGTGAGGGGACTTGTTGCAGGAATGGAACCCCTTGCCTAAGGTTGGACTGATCCTGCCACCACTGCAGGGCTTGGAGAAATGTCACTGTGACTGGCACTAGTTTTGACAGAGAATCTCATTTTTGAAGCCAATGAAATCTCAGATGGAACTGAATGTCCCTCATTTGAAACCTAACCCCTGATACTGTTGCTGTGGATGCTGCCATGTGGCCTAGCAGTTGCAGAAAGTGCCTTTCTGGCCTTGGCACATGCAGCTTGAAGGAGTTTACCACTTGAATTAGGTTGTCCACCCTATCTTGAGGAAGGAAAGCCCTTCCCTTGAATGTGTCTAGCTCTGCTCCTATAAATTTTAGCAGCTGAACTGGTTCCAGCACAGACTTTTTTAAGTTCGCTAGAAACCCTAATGAATGCAGGGTACCCGGTGTGAATGCCAGTGCCTCTTTTACCTGCTGATGTGATTGGCCCACTATGAGTCAGTCATCCAAGTAGGGAAATACTGTTATTCCCTGCCTCCTTAGGTGTGCCACGACTACAGCTAGGCATTTTGTGAACACACTTGGAGCAGAGGTTAGGCGAAGGGCATTGTCTTGAATTGGTAATATCTGACGGCAGTCTGAATCTGAGGTACTTTCTGTGAGACCATAGGATGTGAAAGTAAGCATCCTTTAGATCTAGGATGCTAGCCAGTCTCCCAGCCTTAGGATTGGTAGAATGGTGGTCAGAGTTACTATCTTGAATTTTGGTTTTGACAAATGTTTAAGTGTCTTAGGTCCAAAATGAGTCGCCACTCCTGCTTTCCTTTATTGTGAGGAAGTATCTTGAGTATAGGCATTTTTCCCTCTGCTTTGGGGACTGGCTCTGTTGCCTCCTGCAATAGTAGATATGAAACTTCCCTTCCAGCATGATTGTTTCTGATGGGGAGGATGGTTTGAAGGATCTTGACCTCAGCCTTGGCATGAGTTTGAAGCTGAGTACCAGACCCTGGCCCACTACCTCCAGGACCCACTTGACTGTGGTAATGTTTTCCCATGCCTGGAGATAGTGAGCCAGCCTGGCCCCTACTGGTATTGGGGAGGCGACCCAAGCAGGCACCTCAGGGTGTCTGCTTGGCTTGTGCTGCTGGCTAGACACTGGGGCTGGTATGCCCACTACCCCTTCTGTATCTGCCTCTAAAGTATCCCGTGTTGCTGGAACTGGGGGAAGCCTGAGGCTGGAAAAAAGGCCTATAATGAGCTCTGCCCCTGCCCCCTCTGGTCTGGTGTTCCGGGGGGGGTAGAAGCTCTCTCTTTAGCTGCAGCACTCTTAATGGCTGACTTATATTAGTCAATTTTCTTCATATATGCCTCTATTCATCAAACAGAGTCATGGGGTCACAAGGAAAGTCCATTGCTTTTGTTTGAATGTCCTGGGTCAAGTTAGTAGTCCTACACCAGGCAAACCTTCATAGGGACACTGATGCTGCCATCTGCCTGGATGCAGTGTCATTAGAGTCCACTGCCATCCTAAACTGCATCTTTGCAGCTTCAGTCCCTCTCTTGCAGCTTCCTCTAGGTCTGCTGCCATAGGAGATGGAACAGATTTGGTTATTTCTATTACTGTGGACCAAAGGTTCTTCTGATATCTGGCCACATATGACATGTAGCTGGCTTGTCTAATAGCCAGGGAAGATGCCAGGTACACTTTTTTGCAATGGAGTCCATCCTCCTAGAATCTTTGTCTGTAGGGTGAGAGGCCAAGGGGATGCCAACTTTATCACAAGTTGTAGTCTGCACTACCCCCTCAAGACTAGGGTGCCCAAAAAGGAACTCAGCACCACTTTTGGCAACTCAGTATTTATTGTCCGCCTTCTTTTCTATAGGAGCACAGAAGTGAGTCTCTGCAAGACTTTAAGTGACTGTTTTTGAGGGACTTATGGAGTGGCAGCAATAGTCTCTTTGAAGCTGGCACATCCAACATTTCCCTGTAACCCTCTTCCTCCTCCTCAGCGGATTCCTGAGTATGGAGGTCAAGAGTAGGGGCAATCTGCTTCATAGAAGTAAAATATGAAGTGAAATCCTCATTTCCCTTATCAGGGGAATCTGGTTTATCAGGATCTGGGGAAACCTCTGGATCAATTGGTTCTCCAAATTCCTCCTCCTCCTCATCTTCTTCCTCCCTCCTCTCTCTTCCTCTTCTTCAAATGTTCCTCCTCCCCCAAGGTCTGTTAAACCGGGGCCTGGTTTGAACCAGTAGTTTGAACTGTAACCGTTGTGGAAGTTTCCCAACCGGAACCAGAACTTGCAGAGACTGAATTATGTGGATCACGGTAGTGATGTCTTCTGCAGAAGGGGCCATTTTTTTCGGTTGCAGTTTCTGGTGCTTCTATTTTTGTTTTTTCTTACCTGCAATGGTCGGTTCAACAGCCATGTCTGCAGTTCTCTTTTTGTAGAAGAACTATGGCCCCTTTCAGAGGGCAGCTCCTCCGATTCTTTTTGAGGAGGAACCGATTTTTCAGTGGCTAGGTCAGCAGCCTTTTCAGACATTTTTTCCTGCAGTCTCTTCAACCGTCTTTTGACTGTAGACTGAGGAAACTGTTTGCAGATATCACAGTCTGTCTTGAGGTGTTCAAACCTAGACAAACTACACAGATTAAATATGGGTCTGCCTTAGGAAACGGTTCCCCGCACTCAGTACAGTGCTGGAAAACTGTAGGTCCAGTCCTCTTCTTGGTTTTCTGTGACATAACCCAGAAGAAAACTCCACTAAAAGAACTACAGTAATAAAACTTTTTTTTAATATATCAGTTACACAAACCCTAAGAACCGAGAGTTACCCCAGTTAAAATTTTTACCAAAAACCAACTATACCCAAGTCAGTATACAACAATTCAAATAAAGTAACTAAATAAAGAAATAGAAGGGAAAAACCCCAAAGGAGGTACTGGTTTTTCTCTTGGTTAACTACAGAGAGAAAGAACTCGGTTACTTACCCCTCCAACACTAAAATCTAAACAAATTCTACCTGAAAACCAAGGACAGTGTTCTAAATACCGAATAAAATAACTTTTTACCAGTAAAATCAAGAAAATAAAGAATTTCAAGTGATGAAAAGAGAGCTCTCTGGAGACGTCTTACTGAGGCAAGCGGAGTAAAGAATCTGACAGTTTAGAACTGTTTATCAGGGACAGTGGTTTGAAAACCAAGCTCAAGACTAGCATTCCATCATTTGCATAGGTTCTATTAACCATTTCGGCTCAGGGCAGTCCTATGGTAAGATCATACTGCATAAGTCAGAATACAGTAAGATTACCTGGGGTTTGAACCATGAGTTGTTATATCGGAGGTTGCCATGGTGACCAAAACCTGTTGAGCTTCGCTCTTGAGGTTTAAACGGTCACCATTGACAACCTCTTGATGGTTACACATGGCTGTTATGGCTAGAGGACCATATATTATCGCTGCTCTATCCTACTAATGACACTCACACACTATGCACGTGCACAGCTGTTGTAACAGCTACATGTGTACATGTGTGTGTGTGTGTGTGTTGTGTGCATTTTCAAGGGGGTGTGTAAGTCCAGAACCAAAAACACTTTTTACTACATTACCTTGATGTTTATGGTCTTGTTTGTTTCTACTATTCTGGTATAAATGTGGGACTTTTACATTATTTATGTACAGTATGTATTTATTTGTGTCAAAAGTTTTACCAGGAAAGACATATTGAGATGAAAAATAGCTAATTTCCAGATGCATCCGAGGGGGGGGAGATAAGAGGCACAAGAACAACACAGAACAATAATTTACACAATAAAACATCATACAGAGATATGAAATAAACAGTACAAAATGAACATGAATGAGGTTCATCAGACATGTCAAATTACAGGCAAAAGTTTACAAGGAAACAGCAGGAAATCTGTCTTATGGGCAAAAGCAACAGTACTTTTCAACAGTGAGGCCCCAAGGGATAGGGCACTGAAGGAAGGAGCATAGATAGGAGGAAAAGAAGGGAAAGTGCAGACAAATGAGGGTGGAAGAAGAGAGGGAGACGAGTTGGTGAGGTGTGTGAAGGGGCAAGGAGGATAAGAAAGAGGAGAAGATGGTAAATTGAGGAGCATGGAAGGGCTATGACTAAAGGGCAGCCACAGGAGGAAGCAGTGTGGTCATGGAGAAAGAGGAAGAAGGTAAACGGAGGACTAAGGTGTGGGAAGGACTATGCCTCAAGCACTGGCACAGGATGTAGCAGTGTGGTCATGAAGCAGAGCATTTGGAAGAGGCAGAACAGATGGTTAGTGGAGAGAGTTCTAAAGTTTAAGAAAGTGGAAAGAGAAGGCAGCCTGACCAATGAAGGATTTTACATCACAGTAATACAACTCAGTCACACATTAATTCTATCTCTCTTCATCCACATCAGACATTCCCCTAGTTTTTATCTTGATAAGTTGCTAACTATTTTTGTTCTTTGGTCAATTCCACAACGTTTTGCTTGATAACTCATTTTTGTCAATTTATTCTTAAGACATAATTGTTCTTTTTATCTTTGCTACATTTATTCAATGACTATGAACTTTTTATTCTGTATTTTGGTATCTGTCATCTTTTCCCCTTCCCCTTCCCCAGGACACAGCTGTTACTAGCTCAGTATGTCTTTCTTCATAAAACGTTTGAAATAAATACATCTTTTATCATATTAATGCATTAGCACCCATTGTGGCTCTGAGTAGAGTTTGTTTTAGATTTAACAACTCAGAATCCACTCAATACTGCCTCTCACTCTCAGCCAACCACATCTCTTGACATGGACTGACCCTGTGGATCCCAGGAAATCCTGGAATTCATGTGAAGGGAGATCGCAGGCCAGTTTTTGGAATGGGTAGTGGTATGAATTGTTTCTATCTGTTTGGCCACTGACCACGAGCCTTAATTTATTTGGTTTGAATTAACTTTTGCAGTTACGTGGAACATATGCCTATTTTTGCTAAACTTAACTATGTATAGTGTTTGTGTTTTTACTTGTATTAAGGTATTGCTTAGTATTTATTCACATTTTCACATGCTTTTAATTTAACTAATGAGATGTGATGTTAAAATAATCTATTAAGTGATGTCATAAAGTAGTGACTACATAAGTACTGCCATTCACACTAGTCTTCATCCCCCTGAGGAAGCCCAATGAGGTTAAGCGCTGGGGCACCCTCTATAGTGTGACAGACACTTTGTCTGTACACTTTGTTTGCACTGGAGTATGTTGTGCCATTTTGGCCAAATAAATTAATTCCTGCATTTAAATCACATGTATTGTCTTTGCCACAGATTTCTGGTGTGCATCCAAGGTTTTTGTTGAATCTGATTTTTGAAGGGTTAGCCACCCCTCTTGGCAGCACCTCCCTGGGACTCATACTTGAAGCATGGTTGCTTTAGATGGTTCTAGGCCAGGTAAACTGCCTGCCCTAGGAGCAAAGAAGTTGATGTATAAACTTGCTCTGGTTTCTGGGAACTAATGAAAAAAATTAAACTTACACAATAAATAACAAACAACACCCCGATTAATGCAGAGTATTGAAGTGTTAAACACAATAAAATAATGAACTGTAAAGCAGCCAGAAATGAAGAGAAGATTTTGGGGCAACTGCTTTCTTCAGGTGGAGAAATAAATCTGACATTAAGAGTACAGGGATGAGTGCGACTATACAGCAGAGTTTGAATTTAATTCTAAATTCCACAATTAACAACATTCTTAAAGCTCCAAGGCACCTTATTCCAGGAAAACCGTTGCATTTGTTTAGCATACGTAGGGATTCTTGGGGTTTGAACAATGGCTGGAAGGTGGCCATAATGGGTTACAACATGTTTCGAAAGGATAAGGCAGGGAAGAGGGGGGTATGTGTGGTTCTTTTATGTGTAAGGGAAGGCATAAAGGCCATGGAGATACAAGGACACAGCGGGGAACAAGAGGGGGTGGAGGTTCTTTGGGTGGGCTTAGAGACAGGGTTCAAGGCCTTTATCCTTGTGGGAGTAATGTATAGACCACCAACAGAGGGGGAAGAGTTGGACAGGGGTTTGGGTGAGGCCACTGGCAGAATGGCAAGCAAAGGGGAAGAAGAGATTATGGGGGACTTTAATCTGCTGAATGTAGACTGCAGCATTCTGGTCACAGCTACCACTAGGATCAGGGCCATTCTGGACTCCCTACAAGGGGCATTTCTTAGACAGCTGGTTACAGATCCCACTAGAAATGGGGCAGTGCTGGATCAGGAACTTACAAACAGGGATAGCACTGCAAACATCACAGTAGGTAGCCCCCGGGTACAAGCAATCACCGTAGTCTGGTTTGGCATATGGATTGGACAAGAGAAAAAAGCACACTAGAAGAAGGGTCCTGGACTTCAGGAGAGCAGATTTTAAAGAAATGGAAGACTGACCGAGGAAATACCTTGAAGGGGATAGCTGGGGGGATAATGATAAAAATAAAGAAGGAATAACTAAGGTAACAGCAAGCTGTCTGAAGGTAATAAGCAAAGGTAAGAGGAGGAAGGGGCCACTATGGTTCTCAAAGGAGGAGGCTAAGGTGATAAGGGAGGAAGAAAAAAATACTCACCGTAGTGACGTTGTTTCTTCCAAAGGGATCCCTCACTAAGTTTAACAAGTGCAATCATTCTCCTGGAATAAGCAGCCCAGGAGCTTTAGCATTTTAGGCAAATTATGGAATTTAGAGTAGCATTCAAACTATGCTGCGTGGTGATGCTCACCCCTGAACACTAACGTCAGATTTATTTCTAAAGCTAGGGTGAGCTGTGATCACTTAAACTAGCTAAATAGCTACAAAAAATGCTAAAATTTGTGTAAAAAAAATTAGTAAAATTCGTTTAAGGAAGGCAGAACAAATTTGTTATGAAAAAATAGTCACTCAGACCACTAAGCAACAATTGTTAAAGGCACAGCAACAAGTAATGCACGAGCCAGTAGAAAAAAGCTGACTAGCGTCTGAACCTTATTCCAGGTTCTGGAAGGGGAGGCAGAGGATTGTTAAACTTGTGAAGGATCTCTTTAGAAGAAATAACATTACTGCGGTAGCTAATTTTGTCTTTAATCCCCAGGAATCCCTCAATTAAGTTTAACAAGTACAGATTCCATAGCAGTACCTTGGGAGGCTGAATACAGAACTTCTTTAATGAAAAGGTTCTGCATGGCAGCAATTACAAAACTGGCATCCCTGTTGGACCCTATGTCCAGATAGAAAAAATTACTCACTGCAGTAATCTTCTTTCTTCCAAGAGGTCCATTAGCATCGGTAACTTTTATGCACTTAGCTGGCTAGGTGCAACTGCCCCAGAGGTGTGCCTTTAAGAGATATTTAAATAAGCATAGGGCCAAGCCAATCAAAAGACAGGAGGGGGTGTGAGCTGAGTGAGAGCTGTTGAATGCTTCAGAATTTTTTCCAGGAAAAACGGGGGCAAATCCCCTGAAAAAGAATCAACAGGATTAAAAAACATGCAAATGTCTACAAAAGTGGAAATAGAAACAAAAGCAACACGAGTTAAAAACTCATCAATAAGAAATTCCAAATTCGGTAAAAGGTGACATAAGAGCCCTTCTCCGTCAGGTGAACCGGGGAGAAAGGGTGAGTGCTTACTGATGTTAAAGGACCCCTTGGAAGAAAGAAGATTACTGTGGTGAGTAATTTTTTCTTCTTACCCCAGGAGTCCTTTAGCATCAGCAACTTTTTTGCAGACTACCCAACAGTACCAAGTGGGAGGCGGGCAGAGAACCTACTTAGGAAAGAGGCTCTGCAGAACTGCCCTGCCAAATTTGGCATCAGATCTGGTCTGCACATCCAAACTGTAGTGTTTCACAAAGGTGTGCACATATTTCCAGGTAGCTGCTTTGCAGATATCCAGTAGGGGAATGCCCCTTGCTACTGTAAGTGAGGCTGCAGTGCCCCTGGTGGAATGGGCCCTGAGCCCCACTGGAGGTTGCTGACAAGCTTTCTCATAGCAGAATCTAATACAAGAGACCAACCAACGAGAAACAGTTTTCTTAGTAACTGGTCTTCCTCTGCCTACATCCCCGTAGGTGAAGAACAACTGAGTGGAAGAGCCGCTGGGTCTAGTATGCTCTAGGTAGTGAAGATGGCTCTTTTGACATCCAAGCTGTGGAGCTTTTGCTCACCGGGAGTGGATGGCTTAATAAAGAAGACAGGCACAGTAATGGACTGGTTCAAGTGAAATTCTGAAACCAGCTTTGGCAGAAATTTCCTATTTGTCCTCAGCTCAGCTTTATTGTTGTGAGGGATAATGTAATCCGACTCAGTGCACAGGGCCTGTAGCTCTGAAATCCTCCTGGCATACGTAATGGCTACCAGGAAGACGGTCTTCCAAGTTACAAACGTGATGTGGGCTGTGGACTCGAAAGGTGGATTCATGACCCCATCTATGCAAAGGTTCAGACTACAAGGAGGAACAAGTTCCCTGGTTGGAGGCTGGAGGCCTTTGAAAAACTGTTTAAAAATATTTTGGGAAAAAAATTATTTTTTCTCTCCCACTGAAAGGTAGGCTGAAATTGCCACCAGGTGTACCTTGAGTGAAGACGGTTTCAACCCTGACGCCTGTGTAGGTGTACCAGGTAGTCTAGCAACTGAGGGTCTGAAGCTGATAGGGTTTTGACCTTTTCACTCTTGCACAAGAGGGAAACCCCTTTTCATTCGGCTGCATAAGTCTTTTTAGTGTTAGTTTTTTTAGCCATCCTCAGTATCTTAAGGACCTGTTCAGAGTACTGTGAGGATGGAAACTCTTAACTCCTTAAGAACCAGGCCTTGAGGTGAAGAGAGTGTATGTCTAGGTACTGCACTCCCGTCTGATGAAGGGTCAGCAGGGAGCGAGTCAGAGGCAGATGAACTGGCCTGTTGCAGGACATTGAGAGAAGGACAGAGTACCAGGCTTGCCTGGGACAGTCTGGAGCCACTAGGATCATCGATGCAGGCTGCTGTCTGAGTTTCAGCAAAACCCTGAATATCAGGGGAAAGGGAGGAAATGTGTATAAGAACCTCCCTGACCAGTCCAGGATCAGGGCATCCAGAGGAAGTGTTCCTGGAACTGGGGGCCTACAAAACTATTGAGGAAGCTGAAAATTGAGAGGAGAGACAAACAGATCCACATCTGGTGAGCCCCAACACCTGAACACTGTGGCTAGTACTTGCTTGTTCAGTGTCCATTCACTCTGACCTTGACTGATGCAGCCTAGGGCATCCACCAGAGTATTGAGTTTGCCTGGGAGAGGAATAGCTGAGAGGCTGACTCACAGGAAGAATGCTAGAGACCAGAGCATCAGAGCTTCCAAATAGAGTATTCCTGATCTGGTATCACCCTGCTTGTTTATGTAGAACATTGCAGTGGTGTTGTCCGTTCGAATTTGAACTGCCTGCCCTTCTATGCTGGGAGTAAAAACTTTGAGAGCTAGTACGACTGCTCTGAGTTCCAAAAGATTTATGTGCAACTGTGAGTCTTCGTGAGTCCAGTTGCCACTTACTGAGGCACTGTCTAAATGAGCTCCCCAGCCCAAAAGGGAGGCATCTGTGGTGATCACCTTTGTGGGAAGAGGAGCTTGAAAGGTAACCCCTGCCTGAAAATTTGCAGGATTCCTCCACCACAGCGAGTTTTGGAGGAACTGCTCCGACACAGGTATCAACTCTGAAAATGTGTTGCTTCTCTGAAACCAGCGCGCTCTGAGGTAGGCTTGCAGGAGTCTCATCCTGTACCTGACCCCTGGGACTACTGCAGTCATAGAGGCCATATATCCCAGAAGTTTGAGGAAATGTATGGCTGGTCTTGGCTGTCCCTGGGTAAAAGAATCTGCCACTGAAAGGAAACTCTGAGTTCTTTCCTGCGGGAGGAAATCATATCCCTTCTGAGTGTCCAGCTGGGCCCCTATGATGGTGAGCAGCTGGGTGGGTTCTGGGTGAGATCTCTTTAGATTTAATAGGAAACCCAGAGACTCCACAGTGCGTTCTGTGAGGGAAAGCGATTCCTTGACCTGGCAAGGAGACTTTGCTACTGTGAGCCAGTCATCCAGATAGGGGTAGAGAGCGACACCCAGTCTCCTGAGATGTGCTGCTACCACTGCGAGACACTTCGTAAAGACTCTTGGGGCCGAGGACAGGTCGAAGGGCACTGCGGTGAACTGATAGTGATCCAAAGGAAGTTTGAACTTGAGAAACTTCCTGTGAGATCTCCTTATGGGTATGTGGAAGTGGGTTTCCTTTAAGTCGAGGGAGGCTAGCCAGTCTCCCTACTGTAAGGACTGTATGAGCAGTGACAGAGTGACCATTTTGAATTTGTTTTTTTTCAGATGTTTGTTTAAATATCTGAGATCTAAGATAGGTCGTCACTCCGCAGTTTTCTTTTGCGTCAGAAAATACCTGGAATAGAGGCCCTTGCCCTTCTCGTGGGTGGGGACCCTTTCCACTGTTCGTGAAGCCAGAAGGTTATGTACCTCCATTTCCAACAGTGGTATCTGCGATGGCAACAGAGGTCTTGACACCTGGGTATGCTTGAGGTCTGGCAGCTGCCTGAACTGTAATGACAGACCCTTCTCCACTATCTCCAGCACCCACTTGTCTGACGTGATGAGGGACCAGTGCTGAAGATAGTGAGAGAGTCTGCATCCAACCAGAAATGGGGAGGTGACCTGGACACCCACATCAGGACTTTGAGAGGCAGATGGCTGGGTAGAGGTGGCTCTTCTTTGGCCCCTTCTGCTCCTGGAAGACCCCCTGTACTGGCTAAAGTCAGATTGGGGATAGGGATTGTAAGGCCTGGGAACAAAACTTCTGCCCCTACCACCCCGAGACGGGATCTCTGAGGGGTGGTGGGTGTAGGCTTGGAAGAGTGGCTCTGCCAGGAGGCCTTGTACTCATCGACCTTTTTCATGTAGTCAGTGGTTCTGTAATCAAACAACATATTTTGATAACAGGGAAAATCCATGGCCTTATTCTGAGTGTCTGTGGTCAGACTGGTTGTTCTAAGCCAGGCAAAGCATCTCAGAGAGATGGCATGGGCCATCGCTCTAGAGGCTGCATCACTGTTGTCATCTGCCATGTGGAATTGGTACATAGTAGCTTCCAGGGCAGTTTTTGATGTATCCACCAGCTCCGATCCATTGCGGGCGATAGCCTGGACAGATTTCCAAAGGGCTTTCTGATGTTTGGCTGTGAATGCCACGTAAGAAGAAAGCAAGAGAAGCAGGGAAATTGTGGCATACATTTTCTTTGCTATAAAGTCAATTTTCTTGGAATCCTTGTCGGGGAAGAGGGCGACAAGGAGACTCCTGCTTTCTCACAAGCTGCCTGCTGCACTATACTTTCATGGCACTTGGGTTAATATCCCAGTACTGACACTGTAGTGCAGCATGAAAGGGATGCTGCACTTCTGAAGTGCGGTCTTTCAGATGAGACGTTAAACCGAGGTCCCATCTGCCTGGGTTGGTGGTAGTTCAGGTGGATGTTAAAGATCCCATGGCACTTATCGAAAAGAGTAGGGGAAGGTTTTTATTAATAAACAGAACAATAAATCAGAAAAACAGTAATACAATTCATGGGAAATAAGGAAAAAAATACATAAAGAGAATATCAGCAAGACTCAATTCTCCTACAACAGAATGATTCAACCTATTTTGTCTTTCAAAAAAGGAACCTCTTTCCACCTCATAAGCCAGACAGTTTTGGACAAACATTTGCGTTCAGAATCACATTGTAACAACAAATCATGTTCAACATGTTGAAGAACTTCAAATGGTGAGTGGTATAACTGTCGTAGAGTAAGGTGACATCTGGCTTGCCATAAATGAAACTTGAACATATCGAACAGCAGCCGTACTACACCTGCATCCAACAAAGTAGAATGTACCAAAAAAACTCCCACAACTTCTAGATATGTAACAGCACGCCAGAAAGGCTGGTTCCAATGGGCAGAAAGGATCATCCAGAATTCTTGCACAAAGGGGCAGGAAACAAAAAAAAATGGGACATTGTTTCCTCCTGATTAATGCAAGTATCCCTTGGACAAGTGCGTTCAGTAACCATTTTATGCTTGAAAGTCCCCTTAACACTGAGTCATCCATGAGAACCCATAAAACATCCCATAATCTAGGTGGAATCCGTTTATCTACCAAACTTTTAAGGAGGTTATCAACATGACCATCCAGTACATCCTTAAAAACCGGGACTATGGAATGTGCTTTAGATTGTAGGACATCATAAATATATTTGCGCGATTTGCAATACACATGGGCCGGAAGTAACTTCCATCTATTAAGTTTCGATATCACAGGTCTGACATAAATCGGGTAACTACAAGTGTGTAAATTTTTCTGGCTCAAACCTGGCCACTCTGAGAACAATCTAGGTAACCAACTATATACATAAATCACCCATAACACAGAGTGTGGACGACTAAAGTCTAGAAAATTCCAATGGAAAAAAATACTATAGTAAAAAGTAATCGGATTCACACAATTCAAAACACCCTGTGCAATAGGAAGATACAACACATCTCTTTTAATGGGATTTAGGCGACTCCCCCAAATAATTTGAAAAAAAAAAAAAGACCCAATAAAGTGGCTTCCAAACCAGAAGGAATGGGGTATACTGCACTAAGGTATAAAAATTGAGGGAGAAGTAAAGATTTAGTAATGATAACCTTTTTCTGTTTAGTTTTTTGCCATGACTTCCACAATCTGATTCTGGATTGAACTGCCTCAATTTTAACTGACCAATTAAGTAACGCATTATCACCTTTACCAAAATTAATACCTAAAATTCAGACCGGGCCCAGTGTAACAGGAACGCCTTGCAACTCCATAACCTCAGGAATGGCAGTATGCAGAGGATAAAAAAAACTCAGATTTATTAAGGGAAGAACCTGCAACATCCGAAAAATTAGAAAAATGATGCAACACCTTATCTCCAGAGGTCAAATCAGCAACATAAAACACAGACATCATCAGCATAGGCTGAAATTTTGGCCTCAAGTGTACTATGGGGGAAGCAATACCAAGAATCCGCACATCTTGGGCAACTGTATGTAAAAGTGGATCCAAACTAAAAACATAAAGTAATGGACTCAGGGGGCAGCCTTGTCTCACTCCCGACGAATAGGGATATAGGAACCCAAATAACCATTTACCAAGGGCATAGCATAAGCATGACTATAAAGCAAAACAATCCAGGTTATAAAGCAGTCAGGTTCGTAAAACCTGAAACAAATAACTATGCGGAACTTGATCAAAGGCCCTTTGTAAGATCCATGGACATAAGAAAACCCTTTGCAACATCAACTTTACCAAGCTCTATTAGTTCCCGAAGCAAAAGGAGATTATTATAGATAGATCTGCCCGGTACTGAACAGGATTGGTGTAGGGAAATCAAGTGGAGCTATGGACAACAATCTGGTATTCAATATTTTAATTAAAATTTTAAAATCTGATAGGAGACTTAAAGGCTTCCAATTGGAAAGTAAAGTTCTATCACCTTTCTTATATAACAAAATCTGAATTGAAGTACAAAATGGAAATCGAGAGTGTGATGTTGCAAAACCCAATTAAACACTACTGTGAGCACATCACAAACCAAAGGACTACAGGTTTTATAAAATTCTGCAGGCAAGACATCAATACCAGGCACCGTGTTATTCTGTAAATGGGAAATTTCCCTTTTAACCTCATCAACACTAATCGGAGCAATTAAAGCCTGTAATAGTATATCAGGACAAGGGGCAATATGGAGAGAGGAAAGGAATTGTTCTACGCCAGCACTATCCACTGGAGATGCAGCATATAAGTCTGAAAAATGCGAGGAGACTGCTCGCAAGATATCCTGAAATGCAGTGTAACTATTACCAGTAGTATCCACAACTTCAGTGAGAAGTCGATCCGTAGAATGCCTATGACTACAATCCAAAACATCCCCCAAAGCAGATTTATTAGCAGAACAAACCCTATGTTCATGTAACAGGGAAGTAGCTCTAGTATACTGTAGTGCAACCATTTCTTTTTTTACATTCTGTACCTGTGCTGTCAAAGAGAAGCCATGTGAGTGTATAGCTGAATATAAAGTTTCCAACTGCATACGTAAAGACAAATATCTCTTATATTTAGTCACTGCAGCATATTTAGATGTCCTCCTAGCCAAAGTAGACATTTCAGATTTAGTGATTAGCCACCAATCTAACAAATCTTCGGAAAGCCCAGATAGTGACATACGAGCTTTCAACAAATCATGAACTTGGGCCAAAAACCTGTCATCAAGTAGCAGTAAAGAATTCAGTTTCCAATATCCCCACCCCAGTTTAGCATGAGGGCCTACCTCTAACGTGGCAGTTACCACATTATGGTCTGAAATCTCCACTGGAATGATTTGAGCCTTAGTCACCCTTAAAGCTGCAGACACAAAAAGAAAATCAATCCTCGTGGACAAGGAGCCCTTAAAAAAAAGTACGTCCACCAGTAGGATGACAAACCCTATAAACATCCTGTAAATGACCCTGGACAATAATGTGATTGAGACAATGTGTATCACAGAAATCCTTATCAGTCCGTGCCTCCCGATCTGATTTATGCACTACACAATTAAAGTCACCACCCATATGAGAAAGCGTGACATGAACAAAAAAGGCTGCACCTCACGAAAGAGATCCACTCGACCTTTCTTCGTAACTGGTGCATAAATCACAAGTAATCTCCAAGTGTAATGTAAATAAGTAAAATCCAATATTAAGGCCTGTCCCATAAGCAGTTCAACCAACTTGGTAACATGAAATCCATCACCCCGAAACAACACCCCAACACCACTACATGTGTCTAATCCCAAAGAAAAAAAGAAGGACCCCATCGCCAAAGCTGTTTGGCCATATTAACCAAAGAAAGGGTATTGAGACAGGCATCCTGAATAAGGCAAATATCACACGCCAAATCACTCAAAAGTTGAAAAGTAATCAGGCGCCTATGAGCATTTTTCACACTGTTCACATTGAGGGTGGCTACAGTGAGATGAAATGCCATGGCCATGAAAGAGAATCAGATAAAGCGTCAAAATAAAAATAAGTCAACATCAAGCAACCCTTCCCTTTCTAGTACTTCTCCGGGGTCTCACCCCTGACTGTGAGGGTCGAGTATCCATAGGCAACTCCTTTAATTTATCATTCTCAGAATCAGAGGATACCATAGGTTGTGAGGAGGTGTCAGAATTGGCTTCCACATCAGAAGACTGAGTGTGACGGGACAGGGCCTCAAATTTATTACTTAAGGGAACACAGCCACCAGGAGAAGACGCTTTAGCCAATTTGGCCCTACCTGTAGTCTGTTTTTGAGACAGTTTCTTTGCCGGAACACTAAGCTCAGGAGGGGGCATAATAATATTATCCAGAGGATTGTTAGGGACAGGCACAGGTTCAGCAGGAACTGGAGCAACAACAGAAAGAGGGGGAAGGGGGTTTAGAGGAAGGGTCCTGTACAACCGGTCGTGGAACTTCCTGTAAAGGAGGCTCAGAGGAAGGTTCAGATATTGAAACCACTGACTGGGGAGCAGGCACCGCAATATCAGGGCATAAAGGGGGACCAGTGACTACTGTAACATGCGAAGAAAGGATTGCGCCATAGCAATATCCTTTTTCTGGGCATTAAGAAGGATCACATCCTGATCCGGGCTATCTTCCCTGTTATGGGAAGCCCAAGGACAGGATCTAAAACCATGACCTAGTTCTTCACACAGGTTACACTTTAGTTCAGAATTACAATCTGCACTAGCATGGCCAAAAGATAAACAAAGGGAACATCATAGTCCATCACAGGCAGCACTGAGATGGGAAGGAGCCACATTTAAAACAGGTACGAGGCTGCCCCACATAGAAGCAATGCCCCCATTCCCTACCAAAAAACAAACTATTAGGCAAGTGTATGGGACCCACATTCGTATTTCTAAGTCTCACCCTATAATGCCAACCACCAGTCCACAAGTGTTCAGAGTCAAATATAGGCTGTGGCAACCTCAAGATATCACAGCGTTTAGCTAACCAATGCGTAATATCACTAGCTGCTACATTCTCATTTCTAAACAAAATGGTGACATTTTTAATAGAAGGTCTAGTAAGTGGGATAGCCCGAAATGGTAGCCACAACTTGGTGTATTTAAGAGTATCATACTTTTCCAGGATCGATCTAATCCCCTAGGGCTTTGAAAACTAACGTCATATAAGGAAGAACCTGATACATGAATCAACGCAAATATTTAGTTTGTGAAAAAACCCAAAGATCCTTTCAAAAGTGACTTTCCCACATAGAGACGTCTGGAGCTACATCAAGACCCCCAATATACTGCAGGCGGACCGCATTCCATCGTTGGGGGGGGGAGTTCCTAAACGTATCCCTTCTACGAAATTCTTCCCAAGTAGATTTAGCTTTGTCCCCAGGGTCAGGGAGCGGGACATCCATGTCCATTCTATCACCCCACGCTGGTCCCCTAGAGCTAGGGCCTTCATCACCCGAAGAGGAGGGAGGCAAAGAAGGAACTTTAGCCAGCAGAGTAGTATCCAATGCAGGATGCTGAACATCCTCAGCATGCAAATCCAAATCCGGGCTACCAGGCAAAGGTGGAGACATATCTATCAAGGGGGACTGTTGCCCTCCACAACCAGGTATTGAGCTATGCATAGTACTCACAAGTTCACCAGGCAAAGTCGCCGCTGAGTTCAAAGGTGGAGAAAACACTACTCGATTTGCAGGAACTGAAAACTCCAACGAAGCATGGTGCAACACTGGTAGGACTGGTGCAGCAGAAGATTGTTGCCGACTCTGCACCTCCAAAGAGCCCGAAGGTACTGCATCCATAATGAAAGCAGGAAGAGCCTCCACCTCCCCAAGTTCTGGCGACAGAGTCCATGTCTCAGGAGAGGCTGACTCAAGAGGGCTAACAGCATCAACAACAGCGAGTACCTGGTTCCGATGTGCAGCAAGGAGGGACTTCAACCAAAGTTCATCCGCAGGCAAAAAATCTGACGATGCAGAGGCAGACTGAGCAGGTAAAGATTCATCTGGTACAGCAAGATCCACAAGCATATCAACAAAACGGTCAGACGTCCTCTGTACTTCAGGCTCCAAAGCTGGACCTGCAAGAGCGGAGCTCTGCTCTCCTGCAGGTATACCAGCAGAATGACTGGGTCCCACGAACGAATCCATGGTCCAACAGCACCCCCACAAAGAGTAGGGGAATTTCCCCGGTGTGCTGGCCAAATTTCCCCTCATTCACTAAAAAAATACCACCAACAGTTCAAGGTCAGTTGGCATTCATCTGTATCCCCCTCCCCCGGGTCGTGCCTGAAAATAGGCAGGATTTGTCTAGTGCACTTACCCGGTCAACAAAAACTAAATAATAAATGGCTAGGGTGTGCAGACAGGAACTCTGTACCATTTTTAGACAATTTATATTTTCTCTCAAGCCGCTTATCAACCCGATACTGAAGTGGGGTGTTGAAGCACCTTCATGGTATTTTTTCTAAATTCATTATAGACAGGGATGACCAGGGTCTTTGAGGATGAAAGACCCTTCATCTCCCTATAATCTTCATCTTCATCGATATCCTGGTTGGGCTCCTGTGTAGGGAGGTCCAGAGTATCCAGCATATTTTGTATAAATGTAAGCATTGAGGAAGGATCCTCGTGGTCACCCGGGGGGGGGGTCCAGGGACTCCTGGGGCTAAAGGCCCTCAAAATTCATGTCAGGGGCATCATAAAATTGATCATCATTTGCATCACCCTCACAGTCTAAAGAAGACAGAACTGTGGAAGACTGCTTGCCAGCCCCAGTAAATCGAGGACCCATCTTTTGAAGGGTCTGAAACAGTTGCCATGCTTTTTCCATATCTTGCACTGACGGAAGAACCTGTGCAATTTGTGTTTTGTTTTTTCTGTATGCTTTAAGCTGCCTGTTGTCTCGCTATTGGCTTTCCCAGGAGCAACGGGAGCATATCTGCCTTGACAGAGTTTCTTTTTAGCCACTTCATCAGAGGCTTCATCAAGCTTCCTTTTTTCATCACTCTTACTATTTTTCAATTTGTGAGGAACTTCATTTTTGGAAGCTTTATTTTTTGGCTGGGATCTGGAGGGTTCCTTAGCACCTCTGCTTCTGGTATTAGTACTTTTGAATGGCCCCTTGTTGGATGCCTTTGATTTATCCTCAGCCGTAATAATCAAAGGTTTGTCTGCTATGTCCAATTTAAGCAAAGCAAACCAGTTCTGGACCTACAAACTGAGTGCATGTTTCTGTGAAAATGCCACCGGCCGGCCAGTCCTGCTCCAGTTAATAAACTATGTCTATTTACTAGTGCCTTTTTTTTTTGGTTATAAATCTGGGATCTATACCACTGCCAATCTTAATAAAAACCCAGTAATACTCAACTGTGCACAGGTGGCTGCTGAACCCTTACACAGATGATACCAAGGTCCAGTAATATAACAAAAAAGGTTTCCTCGTAATTGCCAATCTAGAGAGAAAACCCTCAGACACTATTTAAATTTGAAATCTACTGCAGGTGCCGCGTGGTAAACCCTGCGAAGTCTGATGTTCTTTGTGCAGTCCAAGTAACTCTGCTCTTTTCACAGCCAGACTGTGAAGCTTTTGCTCACCTGAGCTGGATTTCTCCGTAAAGAAAACTGGAAGGGCAATTAATTCATTCAGATGGAATTCAGACACCACTCTGGGGAGGAATTTGTGTCTCCTGATGTCTACTTTGTTCCTATGGAAGATTACATAGTTAGGATCTGTGCAGAGGGCTTGTTGCATGCTCACCCTTCTAGCAGATGTCACTGCCACCAGGAAAACTGTTTTCCAGGTGACATACTTCAGTGCAGAAGAGGCCATGGGCTTGAAAGGGGCCTCCATCAGCTGGGCAATGCACACATTCAAATCCCAAGGAAGGACAGGATCCCTTACTGGAAGGTACAGGTGAGTAAGGCCTCGGAAAAACTTTTTGAAAATGGGTTGTGAGGCCACTGACCTGTCTTTGCAAGCTGACGTGTAAGCTGACACTACTGCCAAATGAACCTTCAGGGTTGAGGACCTTAGGCCCAAAGGCTGGAGATGGACTAGATAGTCCAGGGTTGTAGACAGGCCTGCCTGGAGGAGGTTGATCTTTCTAAGAGAACACCAAAAGGAGAATCTTTTCCATTCTGAAGTATAACTCCTTCTTGAAACCTTCAGTACTTCAAATATTTTTTTTTCAGAAACACCTAGCCCAGAAAACTCTAGCTCTTCAAGAATGATGCTTTCAAGGCATGAGTTCTTAGATCTGGAAATGTTATCTTACCCTGAGATAGTGTCAGCAGACTGTATCTCAAAGGCAGATTGATTGGCGGTCTGTTGGAGAAGGACAGGAGCATGGAATATCAGGTCTGCCTGGCCCAGTCTGGTGCTATGACGATCATTGTTGCTGACTCTTCTCAGTTTTATCAGAACTCTCAGTAAAATTGAGAATGGAGGCATTGTTGGAAGTCTATCACTACTTGCATGCAGATGCAGGGTGGAGCCCCTGCAGGAGGCTGATCCATGATGGTGGACTGAACGCTCTGGCAGTGACTGCTACCTTGCCTGAGCCAGCAACAATATGAATATTGCAGTAGATAACCAAGTTTGTTTACTCATTCTATCATGTTAAAACTTGACAATAGCTATTTGACGAAAGAAACTTACCTTTATTTGGGCTGCATTTTCTGCATAGAGTACCTTCTCCGAGCATGTCCCAGCAAAATCGACATAAGAATGCCATACAAGAAGCAGGCCGAAAGAAGAAAAAACTTAATACATCCCTGCTGTCACTACTGCCACAATTTCTACCTCAGAATTACCGGGTCGAACTCAGCTACAGCAAAAGAACTGAGCATTTTTTAAATTCCTGCCACAATATCCTCTGCTAAACCTCTGTCCCCTCTTCCCGCTTCTCCGGCTCCCCCACAAGCTGATACCAGCATCCACGATCTTCAGCTACATACGGAAGTAGAAACCGAGGAAGCCAATTATATATTTATTTATTTTTTTTATTGAAACTGTTTCACCAGGAAAGGCACACTGAGCAAAAAGATGCTCGTCTCACGGTGCAACCTGGGGGGGGGGGGTTTACCGAGGAGGCAGGTATACATACAGTAGTTGAACTTTACAGTAGCGCAATACGCATAATGTACATAGTTGGGAGGGATTACATTTGAACTTGTATGATAGCGGATGAAGAGGACGCTCCTTCTACAGAGAATATATCCATGGCAGAAATACAGGAAAAAAAGTAATCATAAATTCAAGTGGCAATATCCTTTCACTGAAGTTCCTTATTTATTTGCTTTTGGTAACCGGGTAAGCACGCTACACAGCAAGTGCCTATTTTTAGGTACGACCCGGGAGAATTACAAGGTAATTACATAGGAGAAATACGTTAGACATCAATTACAATCAGGAGCAGACGTACTCCAATGGTGAGACAGAGAAGCAGTTACATAGTAGCATTACAAGTCAGGAGCAGACAGACTCCAATAGTGGGAACAAAACATCAGGGATTTTTAAGGCAGGAAAACAAGCAATGGATTTCATACGCACATGTCACAGATTACCAAATATACAGCAATGGAATTTCATACACACGTTACAGATTACCAAACATGCAGTCCCGGGGGCTACGGGGGTGGTGAGAGACCACACCTCAGGTGGAGAGACAATAGTTAGATCATATACCTACTAGTAGAGTGCAGCGCCGAGGAGGCGAGAGGGACAGAGCCAGGTTGGGGTACCAAAGAAGGTGGGAGGTGGGGCTGGGCAGTTAGGTGGCACATAGGCAGGCTGCAGCAGATTTCAGGAAGTTCCGAAGGGAGGTTTTGAAGGTGGAGAGGGAGGTGTGAACCTGTGGTGGAAGGGAGTTCCACAGCTTGGGTACGTGGGAGGTAAATGCCCTATCACCAGTGAGGGTGTGGGTCTTGGGGACCAGGTGGGTCTGGGATACGCAGGACCTAAGGTGGTGGACGGGGGAGGTGTGTCTCAGGGGGAGGGGGAGCGAGGCGGGAGCTGCTGTCCGAATTACGTTGTCAACGAAATTACCCATGGAGTAGATCCGGTATTTTTCTGGGAGGAGCCATTCCAGACGAGAGTAGAGCTCACATCGGTGAGTGAGACGGGGGGGCCGTGAGCGCAAAGCGGCATATGTTGTTGTACGTCGTATCCCACTTGGCTAGGCAGGAGGAGGGGACTGCGGCAAAGGCAATGAGACCATAGGAGAAGGTGGGCAGTAGTATCCCCCTGGCTAGGGCCAGCCGGGCGGCGGAGGTGAGGCAGTCCTTGGCCCAATGTGCTAGGCCAAGTTTGCCATTGGTAGCGTTGCATACATTCCTGATGTGCCCTGTGAGGTCCAGTTGAGGGTCGAGGGTGACTCCAAGGTACTTTGCAGAGTCAATTGTTGGCAGGAGGGAGTTACAGGTGCCAAGAAATGTTGAGGGCCGTAGTGCAGGAGGAGATTTTTACCGCGGTTCCAAATAGCATGGCCTGAGTTTTCTTGAGGTTGACTATGAGTTTGTGCCCATCCAGCCATGCTCTGATACAAGAGAAGTCTAGGTTGAGTTGGGTATTGATGTTGGTAACGTCGTGGGTGCTAGCTAGTAATACAAGGTCATCCGCATACATGGTGAGGTGCCCTTCTGTGGCAGCTGAGGGCAGACCGTTGATAAACATTATTGATAAAAATTATTGTTCGGTCCTGATTGGAACCAGTTCCCATTCAAAGACAAAGAAATGTTCAGGCTGACATCATGAATTCCATTTGATGCATAAAATTATTCTATTTATCTTCTTTTAATATTAGTCAAACTGAATTCTTGGTATTTCAAAAAGCCATATATTTTTCTATGTCCAACGTCTCAAGATTTTAAATCTCTTTTTCAGGGAAAATGGCTATAAAAATATACAAATGCACTAATCTAATACTTACTTACATTCATCAATTATGAAGCATATTTAAAATGTTGAATACATTGAAGGAGTGGATAACTCTCCCAATTTCCCTTATAAATTAAGCACCAAGTTGTTGCACCTGTTTCATCTACCTTTAAACAATATTCATCTTTGAATTTTCTGTGTAAAAATAGACAATATTAAATAAACATTTCATAATGATTCTAAATCAGTCTAGGATCTCTATTCTTCTATTTAAAATTATAGGCATTCTAAAACAAATAAAGAGCTATTTAACTCTCGAAAAAATCTTTCTCAAGCTCACACCCCAAAAATGTGCTTGTTTTTATAAACTTTACTTTATGGTGCCTTCCCTTTAAACCCAATTCACTCACTCAGTCCTGGGTTATTCACTCTATTGACAGGATAGGAAAGGTGCTGGGGAGGGTGAGAGGTAGCACTATATGTTCGTGATGGAATGACAGCAATCTCTTTTGACATCATCAAAATGGAAGGTGTAGAATCCCTATGGGTACAGCTCAGGACGGCATCAGGAAAGAAGAGCTACATAAGGGTGATGTACAGACCAGGCAGAAGAGAGGGATTCAGCACTCTTAGAAGAAATCAGAGATGTAATAAAAAAAAGGGGAAATTGTGGTGGTTGGCAATCTGAACGTGCCAGACGTTGATATTCAAATTGCTATAACCTCGAAAAGTCAAACTGTGGTAGATGCCCCACAAGACTGTCTGCTCAACCAACTGGTCTGCTTTATGACTAGGTCAGATGCCATCCTTGATGTAGTCTTCACAAACTCAGAGGTAGCTGGAGCTGTTAAGGTTGGAGAACCACTGGCAAATAGCGACTACAACTCTGTTTGGTTTGAGTTGTCCCCAGAGGATGTAAAATCTAAATCTCAAGAGGAGGTCTTGACTTTTAGGGGAGCAAATTTCAAAAAAATGAAGCCGATAATTAGGGGGCAAACAATCCAGGAAAAGGTAGTGATGGAAGACATCTGGGGGCTAATTCAACAGGTTGACACCTTCAAAGGTAGACTTGACAAGCTTCTAAACTGGGGCACAAGATACAGCTAGTGCACCCACACTGTTGTGGGAGACATTCTCGATGGGCTTTGGCTTTCTTACATCTAACCTACCTAGTACCTAGGTCATTGCAGAGGCTACAAAACTCTGCGTCAGATCAGTGACAAAAAGTAAAAAGCACCGAAGACCGATATGATTCACAGACCAGGTCAGGAAAGTAATTAGAATCAAAAGGGAAGCTTTCCACAAAAATAAAAAGAACCAGAAAATTGATAGCTGGGATGATTTCACACAGAAGACCAGGGAAGCAAAGAAGATTGTGAGGCTGGCAAAGTTGGAGGAAGAACTTAGGAACTTAGAATCTGGCAATAAGCAATTATTTCCATACATTGTGGAAAAAAGAAAGAAAGAAAGGAAGGAGGGTAGTCAGACTCATAGATGGAGGCAAGAGCATAGAGGATGATGGGCAAAAGGCCGCTGTTCTGAACAGCTTCTTCTGCTCGGTGTTCACCAAGAAACACATGGTCTGCTGCCCAAAAGAACAACTAGGGGTCCTTTACACATTTGTTCAACCAGTCACTTCTAAAAGGTGTTTATTTAATTGTGTTGACCAGGTAGGCCTACTGAGACTAGAAGTCCCTTTTTCAGGGGCGGCCGGGGTGGGGAGAGGATACAGATGGCAACCAACTGAAATTGAACCAGATTAAGCTGTTGGTGGTATTTTTAGTGAATTGGGGAAATTTGGCCAGGACACCAGGAAAATTCCCCTACTCTTTTCAAGCAGTGCCTTGGGATCTTTAACATCCACTTGAACAAACACCACAACATAAAAAATATGTAGCACCCCCCCAAAAAAGGCTGTCAACGTTTCATGCTGCTCTACCGCTTTATCAAGTTCTGATAGAGCACTAGAGCAGCGTGAAACATTGACCACCTCTTTTTGGTGGGTGCTACATATCTTTTTTGCTTAATAGAGTACATTTTAATGTCTCCTAGAACTGGAGTGGACATTTGGTTATTGCATGAAGCCGAGCAGCCTCTTTTGTTTCTGAGTTCCAGTTCATGTAGTTTACTGTGGTGGTTCCGCATAACTTGCATCCTGAAGCTAACCATTTGCTTTGTTTTAACCACCACAACAGGCAGACAGGACCTCAGTTTAAAGTCTCATCCGAAAGACAGCACCTCAGGAGTGCAGTACCCCCCTATGATGCACTGCAGTGTCAGTATTGGGATTTACCCCAGGTGCCTGGTGTGGGTCTAGAACTCACAACCTTTTGATCTTCCAGCCTCAGAGGTGAGTGTACAACCTGCTGAGCCACTGCATTGTTGTGCCAAGGGATTGGCGAAGAGCAGATGTGGTACCCCTGCACAAGAGGGGGAATACAGAAGAGACTGGCAGCTACAGACCTGTCAGCCTCACATCTCTGGCGGAGAAACTTATGGAGACCTTAATTAAGCAGATCTGGTAGAATATCTAGAAAGGAACAGCCTTCAGGATATCAGACAGCATGGGTTCGTGGTGGGTAGGTCATGCCAGACAAACCTCCTTGCGTTCTGTGATAGGGCAGCCAAAGAATTGGACAAGATACACCCAGAATTCCTATACTTCAGCAAGGCCTTTGACTCAGTGCCGCATAACCGTCTGTTACAAAAGTTGGACGATCTTGGCACTGCCGAGTCCATAGTCAGATGGGTGGGAAAGGGGCTCAGTGATAGGAGTCAGGGAGTGGTAGTCAATGGAGTGAGGTCAAATGAGGGAAGTGTCACTAGTGGTGTGCCCCAGGGCTTGGTCTTGGGCCCAGTCCAGTTTAGTATGTTTATTAGTGACATAGGAGTACGTATTGAGGGCAAGCTCAAACTCTTTGCAGACGACACAAAACTAGGCGGTAGAGTTGACAGCATAGAGTCAGACAGGGACCTGCAAAAAGACTTACAAAGGCTCAAAAGATGGTCCAATATCTGGCAGCTTAGGTTCAATGCAAAGAAGTGCAAGGTGTTACATCTAGGTAAAGGAAATCCCAAAATGGATTACTAGCTCAACAGGGACCAATTCAGCACCTTGCAGGAGGACAGAGACCTTGGGGTCATTATAAATGACACCCTGAAGCAGTTGAGCCAATGCTATAAAGCTTACAGCAAGGCAAGCAAAAATTATGTGGTATATAGGGACTGACACTCGGAACAAGGAGGTGATCCTCCCATTCTATAGGGCCTTGGTGAGACCTCACCTGGAGTACTGTGTCCAGTTCTGGAGACCATACCTTAGGAAGAACAGAAATAAGCTGGAAACTGTGCACAGAAGGGCAACCAAGATGCTACAGGGTCTCCAAGGACTCTCATACTAGAACTGAAAACACTAAACATGTACTCACTGGAGACTAGGAGGGAGAGGGGGGATATGATAGAGATGTTCAAATTCTTGAGAGGCATCAATAATGTTCTCCACTAAGAATTATTCAATGGTGTAGATGGCTTAACCACTAAAGGGCAAGAGTGGACGCTACGGGGAGGGAGCTTCAGAAGGGATCTAAGGAAGTACTGTTTTACGGAGTCATGGACCCATGGAATAACCTGCCAGCCGAGGTGGTAGGTGCACACACCATGGTCACATTTCAGAGGTGGCGGGATAGGGCAAGGGCTCAGGTAGTCACCAAGAGGTCAGGAACAGTCAAAAGCCAGGTAGGGGGCTAGATCCTGAGATCAGTAGTTGATTCAGAAACTCTTTGGGCAGACTAGATGGACCACTGGTCTCCTTCTGCTGTCATTTTCTTCTGTTTCCTTCTTTTAGGTGGTTTTCCTCTTTCTGCCATTCTAGTGCCCTTAAAAAAGTTTTTGTAACAGGAACCAGCTTGGACAAAGGATCCCACCTCTGGGACTAGTGGTCACCTAGGTGATACTGAATGTCCCTCATTTGGAACCTGACCCCTGACACCACTACAGTGGCCGAGGCCATGTGACCCAGTAACCAGAGAAAGTCCCTTGCAGAAGGATTCTGCAGTAGAAATCAGATTTGCTACCCTTGCTTGAGGAAGGAATGCTTTTTCTTGTAAGGTATCTAGCTCTGCACTGATAAAGTCCAGAACTTGAAACAATTGTGTTCATGACTTTTGAAGTTTTATGAGAAAGCCCAGACCCTCCAATGTGTCCTGTGTTAGCAGTATGGAAGACTTTGCTTCCTGCTTTTTTTTTTAAATCAGTCAGTTAACGGTGCCGCTCCGACATCCGCCAGTTCCCTCAAGACTCTGGGGTGAATACAGTCCTGACCTGGGGATTTATCCATCCTCAAATCCTTAAGGGCTTCCCACACTCTGCTCACGTGGATCTCCCCATCTTTTAGTAACCCCCCATCCTCAATCCCAGCCTCCCCCTTCCCCTGAGGTATGGGCCCCTCCAATTCCCTAGTAAATAATGAGGAGAAGTACTCATTTAGAACCTCAGCCTGCTCTACTGCCCCCTCTGCCCACCCATCAACTTTTTTCAACTGGGTAATTTGCCCCCCCCTCTTCTTCTCTCACTTATATATCAAAAAATTCCTTCTCCCCCTTCCCTGGGCCAACCTCAGCTCTTTGGATGCCTCAGCCAATCTTACTGCCCTACTGATCTCCTTTAAAATTCTATGATATTCCTCCTCGTCATTATCCCATGTCCTCTTGTATTTCTGGAAGGCTGCCCACTTCTCTCTCACCTTCTCCTGCAGCTCCCTAGTCCACCAACAGGGTTTCCTGGACCTAGAGCTCTTACAGCATGTCTTAGTGCATGATTTAGCAGCCTCTAAAAGACTCAACTTCAAAATGTCCCATATATGTTCTGTGTCCATATTCGGTCTAATCTTCCCCAAATACTCTTTCAGGATGACCCCCAAAGTACACTACCATTGATTCTTGCCCCTCCCAAATCCAGGGACAACCATACTGTGCAATGGTTACTCCCCGCCAATGGGTCCCTCACTACATCTTTCATCTGGTTGCCATCTGCCAGAACGAGTTCCAAAATGTTTCCTTCTCTGGTTGGTTCTCCACTAACTGAGTCAGGAATTCATCCTGAAATGAGTCCAGCATCCTGTGGTCTTTTGCAGATGAAGCCATAGTGCACCAGTCCACCCCTGGCATATTAAAATCTCCTACCACAACCGTCCTGCCTCTCCCCTTATCACAGCGTGCTTTTAGGTTGTCTACCAGCTCCCTGTTGAGCTCCTCTGATGGAGTTGGTGGCCTATATACCACCCCCATATGGACTCCCTACCTTAGTATCATGCAAGTTTACCCATAACACCGCTACAGTCGGGTCAACAACCTGCTTCCTGGTGCATGCTATCCCTTCCCTTACAAATATTGCTACCCCACCCTTCCCTCTTCCCCTGCCTCTCCTATACATTTTATATCCAGGAAATTGAAAATCCCACTCATGATGCTGTCTGGCCCAAGTCTCGGTTATAGCCGCCATGTCCGGCGATAGTGTAAAATACCAGACAACCATTGCTTGCGTAGGGAATTTGGGGCTTTTGCCCCCCCCCCACTTTTTTTTTTTTAAACTCAAATAAACTAATACAAAATAACCAAAAGGTATGTAACCCCTTGTTACCCGGGGTTACTAGAATCCCAGTAAGACCTAGTGGTAGGCAGGGAAGGCAGCTTGTGAAACTCCAGTTAAATGGGTTTCACACTGTCTCACTCTGTTCTCAGTCTCAGCTGAGACTAAGGGATGACATCACCAATAGAACTTTCGCAGCTGCATAAGCCACATTGGAATCTGCAGCAAAGGGAGTTAGACAGAACGTTGGGAGTTTTAAAGTGAGAGTCTGCAGTTTGTCTTCAGTAAGTGAAGTTGGAAGTAGGGAGCTTGCTGTTAAGCAGCTCGGTAAAGGCTCTAGGAGCCTCGGCCCTGACAGAGGGCTACTTTTCAGTAAGAGGGTGTGTGTCTCCACCTTAAAGAGAGACACAGGAAGAGTACTCAAGTAGTGGAGACCGCTGTTTTTGGGTCTCAGTGCCCCTTCCCTCTGGGGATGAGAAGGATTCCCTGCAGATTCCTGGGGCAATCCCCTTAGTTCTGCTTGTGGAGGAGAAGCTGCCTGTTCATTCCAGTATTTATTTGTGTCAGTGGCTCAGTAGGTAGCACACTCGCCTCTGAGGCCGGGAGATCAGAGGGCTATGGGTTCAGTTCCCACATCTGGCACTTGGATTAATATCCCAGTACTGACACTGTAGTGCAACATGAGAGGGGTGCTGCACTGCTGAGGTGCCGTCTTTCGGATGAGACGTTAAACCGAGGTCCCATCTGCCTGGATTGGTGGTAGTTCAGGTGGATGTTAAAGATCCCATGGCACTTCTCGAAAGAGTAGGGAATTTCCCGGGTCCTGGCCAAATTTCCTCATTCATTAAAAATACCACCAACAGCTTAATCTGGTTCAAGGTCAGTTGGCATTCATCTGTATCCCTCCCCCGGGTCGTGCCTGAAAATAGGCAGGAATTGTCTAGTGCACTTACCCGGTCAACAAAAGCTAAATAAATAAATAAATAAATATTTTGGGAGAAAAGAAGATTTGTGAGTCGCCTGTGGGGCACCTGCAACGTGAGGGTGAGTGTCTGCTCTGGCTAAAAGGGCCTATGTTTTTCACCCTGGGACTTGTGTGACAATGTGGGGATTGAACTACTAAATATTGGGAAGCCTAGAGAAATGGGCCAAGCAAAGTAAAAGTAGTTTCAAGTTCCTGAGTTTGTTGGGATGCAAATAATATGTAGAGGAGATGTGACAGACACCTACCCTTAATCTACATTTAAAAGTTCAGTAAAGGAATTGTTCAGTTTTCCAGAGAAATGGTCGGGTAAGGGCTGTGGGAGCTGGAGGTGGGTGGCCCCCCCATCTTTAGTGACCAGGTAATTTTGAGAAAGTAGTGTAACCTTAGCTCTACGCTAATAGCGTCGGTCCAGCAGAGGTCCAATATTCACCACTATCACCCCACGTCCACCCTTCCCCTCCACCATCAGGGCTTGTAACTCGGGTAGCTTATTACCCAAACTCCTTGCATAATGGTGACCACCCTCCATCCTTTTCCCTAACCATTATGTCATGACCTATACTATACCCGGCAATAGTGGTAAATACCGGACCTACACTATTAGCGTAGAGTTCAAGTTACACTACTCTCTCAAAACTACATTTCGTTTTTTTTTTTTGTTTTGGTTTATTTGAGGGGGGCAACACCCCCTTAAAAAAGAAAAAAAGGGTGTGAGGGGGTGAAACCCCCCAACTTAAATAAACTAATACAAAAATTAACAACAAACACAAGCCTGTGCTGTCTTCACAAACGCTTTACGCTACGCAAGTAGCAGTGGTCTGGTATTCTCCACTATTGCCCTATTTATTTAAGAACGTAGGAATTACAACCCTTTGAGTCATAGACTTATTTCCAAATGCTCCGCGTCAGTTACATAGGGAGAAAGCAAGACAAAAGCATAAATGAGACAGGTGAGTACAGTAAGACGTCATACAGGAGAGATTATACATACAAATACAGGATTGGCCTACACAACTGGTGGCTAAACAGGAGTTTCATGGCAGAGGTTTCATCACAGGTTACAGATTCGAATAAGGTGCTACCTCCAGCGAGGCATTGTCAAATTCACTGACAGTCGAGTACAATAAGGTGTTGAACAAGTGTGTGTTTTTTTTTTTATTTAGTTATTTAACCAGGAGTAGCACACTAAGCTGAAAGCTTTTTTTACAGGAGCAACCTGGGAGCACAGGGAGGTCAAGTGACTTGCTCAGGGTCACACAGTATGCAAGTGGAAGCTGTGGGATTCAAACCCAGATCTGGTCTGCTGGGTGTCACCAGATTTACAGCTCAGGGCCTTGGGCCGCTGCGCTATACTGCCTCCCGTTGTTTATGCCATGTTTATACATACAGATATGGGATTAGCCTATACAAATGGTAGCTATGCTGGGTTTCATCGCAGGTTAGTTAGATAAGCAGAGGTTTCATCACAGGTTACAGATTCAAATGACTGGGTGCTGCCTCCAACGAGGCACTGTCAAATTCCTATCTCAGTGAGTTTACAGAGGATTGAGATAGGCCTAGGGCCTGTGGGATACAGATGTGCAAGATTGTGTGCTCCCACAGCCAAGTACGGCATTGCCAATGGGCCATGTATGGTCCTATAGCGGAACAGCTTGGCCTCAGAATTAGGCTAGCGGTCACACTGGCAGTTGTGGGATGACAAAATGCGAGTTTTCAGGGCAGACTTAAACGGACATAATTTGGTCATGGTGGCAATAGCAAGGGGGGAAGGGGGCATTATACCAGGAGGGGGCTCTGAATGGAAAGATCTTTCAGCTAAAGCGGTCCTAACCCTGGACACTTTCCAGACAGTTTTGGTAGCCGTGCTGGTGGCCACGGAGCGGGTGGCGGAACTCCAGGAGGGGACAAACCCAGGTGGATTTTTTTGGTGAGGAGACAGGTTTGATATTGCAGTCTTTCCTCTAACGTGAGAACATTGGTGAGTGCAAAGAGGGTGCAGGTATGCATTTGTTTGTCTACACCGGAGAGGAGCCTGCAAGCTTTATTAATAGACAGATTAATTTTTTGGAGCGCAGTGGGGTCAGAGGTAGCATATATTGTGAGACCGTAGTCTACGAATGACAGGACTGAGGATGTCACTGCCAGGTGGAGGGCTTCAGGTGGCAGGCAGTCCTTATGCCGGTATAGAAGGCCAATTTAGGCATTGGTGGCTGAGGAGAGCACTTTGATGTGCTCATGGAATGAGAGGCAGGTGTCAAAGGTGACACCCAAGTTCTTATAAGTTTGGACCCGGTCAAGAGGAAGGAGCGAGTTGGATTGGATATTCAGGTGGTAGTCTTTCGCCCCGTTTTGACGATGTGCAAAGAGCATGGCTTTAATTTTTAATGTTGACCACTAGTCTGTGGTCAGCAAACCAGTGTTCTCTCTGTTTGAAGGAGTCTTGTAGGGAGAGCTGGAAAGTAGAAGGATCAGGGTGGGAGGCATATAGCATTGCATCGTCTGCATGGAGTAGAATGTTCCCAGCGCAGAAGTTGGGCAGGGCATTGAGATAGATGCAGTAGTGACTCTAGCCACAAATGGTTACCAGGGCACAGCTGGGGCACAACCGATGGCAGCCAGGGCACAGATATATTGTTACTATGGGGGAAGCTTTACACCATATGTGGCACCAACTGGGGCACAGCATTTTTTTACCGGGGCATGTGCCCTGGTGCAAAGCTGCCACTGGGTAGATGCTAAAGAGCAGGGGACCCAGAACAGACCAGAGGGATCCCAGAACGCACAGGTCGTGTGGTAGATGGGGTGCTGTTCATTTTTACACACTGTGTTCTTGTGTCGAGATAGCTGGAGAACCCTACCTATACCCCACCTTCCTATGTGGGGTTCATTCCTCCTCCAGCCTGCCAGTTATATAAAATAAGAAAGTAATACACACCCTGGCCCTTTGCTTTGAATTTTGAAGATCAGCAGTGCTATGAATGTAAACAGCCTACCAACCTAGGTGTGGAAGCAAAAAACAGTATGAGGATTCAAAAGTGCGTGTGATAAGCATAAAGGCACCCTGCTGTACAACGGGGGGACGACGCAGTCCACATAAGAGTACACATTGCCAAACCAAGTAGAGAAATTGGCAGACTAGGTGGGCTGGATGGCCCTTATCTGCAGGCAGATTCATGCAATGCTGAGAGGTATGCCCAAACCAAGTACCCCGAATTCCAGCTGCACTCAAAAATAATCAGGTGGGAGGAGCCTGTATGGACACACTGGAGCGAAAGATTGTCAAAGCCCATGAACTTCGCCCACGAAATGCTCCTCGGACAACCTAAAAAAAATATCTGCGGTAAAGGAGTCGCGAGCAACGCAGTATATCTTCTGATGGGCAAAAACGTCGCATCACCAGCCTTTCGATATAAGAGTTGCTCGACTTCGTCGCAGTTCAGTTTGTTATCATCATACGCTGCAAAGACCTCCTCCCCGCAGCATCTTGTGTGACGTAATTACCATGGCAACTTCTCGTCCCCCGTTTCCCGCGCGGTCTTTCTCCCTTAAATGGGCAATCGCCACTACGAACGGCATGACGTCGCCTCGTGTATGTAAATGAGTTTGATTGAGCAGAATGTGGCGTGGGAAAAGCGCGTGCGCATATCGTGTAATCAAATACTCCAGACAGAACAACGAGACATCAACAACGCGGTGAGCGGAAAGAATAAGCACGAGCGAGGACAGTTAGTGTTTTGGGGGTGAGTTTTTTTTTCCTTTCTTCAGCAAATGGAGGCAAAAGCTTCGGAACATCTTTGTAAATGCTAAGTAAGGGACTCGAAGAGTGTTTGGGTACTTCGTGTAGCGTGCGCGTAGTAGTTCTCTTGCTGATTGGGGGGTAGCGCGCGGAGAAGTTGTGAACATGCCTGCAGCATCTGTGCAAATTGTTTTGCTGCAGACGTGTGTTGTGCATGCCACTGGTACATTCCCGGCGGTGTCATGCACTGGTTTACGGCCGTGTCCTGTCATCCTTGCAGTGGTGTTGTGAGCGGTTGTGAAGATATGGCACAGTCTTGTCTAGTTCGACCAGCGCTGCTGAAGTAAACGGGCCAGTGCGGGTCCCCATGGCGCGGCCCTTTCTATTCCTCTTTAGTTTAGCGTCGTGCAGTGCGGCTGCTGTCCCCGATTCTAATTCGCATTTCTTCATTTTGCCCCGCGTTGGAGTGCCGGACGTGTGAAAACGCATTTGGATCGGAGTGCTGTGTTCATTCATGGAATGGATGAGCCGTGGACGAGGATGGAGGTGTGTGTGTGTTGACAGACTGCAACAATAAACAGTCATGTGGGCACCGAAAGTGGACCCGAACGGAGTCTCATCCGCCTCTGAATTGGGGATCGAATGGTTGTTCTGATCTGAAGTGCTGCCATTGTGGGCCCGGAATTCTCCGCAGCAGCGCGAGTGTTCTCTTGCAGCACCCTGCCCCACGCGCCCGCATTGCACCGTTGTTCGGACTAGCGACTGCGCTCAGAGTTTGGGGACTCCCGAAAGCGGCACCGTAGCTGAGCGACAGTGTAGGTCGAGTGCTGGCTGTTGGAGATGCTGGTGGTGGTTGTTTAAGAAACATTAGGAGTTCAAAATGTGTTGTCTGTTTCGGCGTGTTGCACTGCCCGCAAGGCAGTATGCTGACGATGGTGGCGTCTCGTTTTGGGGGGTGCATTGTCCTCATCCTGGGCATGTTATTTTCTGGCACTTTGTCCCTTATCGCGTGGAAAGTGCCTTCTTTAGCAGATTAGCAGCCAAGCCTGGGGCTTCCAGCTGTGAATGTGGCCGTGGAGAAGTTTTGCTCGGAGGCTCCGCGATGCTGCACGTAGGCAGGCGGTCTGAAAACAAAGAGCAGTCGGAGGCTGTCCCTTCTGCAGCTGGCGTGGCTGCTCCGACTCGAGTTTCGGTACTGTCCTGGAGCAGGGACACTTCAGTATGACTGAGGACACGTTGTCGTCGGTGGACCTCAGATGGCGTGGTTTGGCATGACGGGGGCTTTGGGTCTGCATGCCCTGTGTGTGTTAATACACGACGTAGAACTTGAGACATCGTGGGTGCCGGACCATGCTGACTGCTTCCAGAGGGAGTAGGCGTGCGAGCCCTGCTCCTCTCGCACACGTCAAGGGGACACGGGGACTGTTCACGGAGTTGTGTTCAACCACCGTCCCTCTCAGCATGTGGCCCTTCCCTGCGCCGCTTTTTGTGACATTTGGTGTCTTGTCGAGTATTTTGGCGAGTTTCTTCTGCTGTTTGTGGGAGGTCTGTCGGTCCCTTTGAAGTGCAGCTCTGTTGCCATGTTTGAATTACGTCAGGCTAATGTAATGAGGAACAGCTTTGTACGGTGGGCTAGCGAGTTTGGGACCCCCCAAGTCTGAATGTGCAATATGGATAGTGATTGTGCACACATTTGCCACGTTTTACTTGTTTACATTAGTTCGTATGAGTTTGCAGTTTAGTATAATGTACAGTGCCCTGCGCTGTAGGGATAAGGCGCTTTAAGAAATGCAAGTGATTTGTCTTGAGTGGCTTTGAGACTTTTCACAACTTTTGCCGACTGGTTAATACTACCTACTATTGTGGGACTTCGCGATAGTTCAGCACGTTTGTCTGCTGTAACCTTTTCAGGTACTGTATTACTGCACGGTTGACAGCATTTGATTGTGTGTGTGAGTGGGGGCCGGGTCCGTGTGTACATATGGGGGCTGTGTGTTACTTTGAGCCATTTGAAGTTAGCAGGTTGCAGCATTTACTGCACTGCAGCCAAGGTGTATTACTTTAATGCCACACTCAAAGTTATGCTGTGTGGTTTTTGCACACTGTCCTGAATGCACAGATTTATTTAAAGAACTTGTTGCATCACATGGGGGGGGGGGGTAGCAAGTAGGCAGTTCAGTATTCCTTTCCCAGAAAAACTTCAATGAATAAATCACTGTACTTGTAACATTGTCATTTTTGTGAAACTAGAAACTGTCATTTGGGTGGTTAAAGTAATCCTTGTCTGCTTGTCAGATCATAAGTATTACTAAAGCAGCGATTTGTGATCTCACAAGTAGAGGATAGCGATGTCACTTGTACGGGAGCAGCCGGGGCAGATGAACAAGTGATAGTGGAATACAGCTGGTATGTATCGTGTTCCTTGGGGTCTGTGCTGATGTCACAGCTTTGGAGCTGTACCCCTACCCCAGTGGGGGAGCGAACTAACAGAAAAGGAAATTATGGTAAGTATGATGAAATTTCTCCTGCTCTTTCATGGAAAGTTTAGGCAAAGATGGGTAGTATTGTGTGTGTGGGTTTTTTTTTTTTTTTGGGGTGGGGGATTATTGGCTGAGATAACCTGCCCCCAGAGAGCCTTCACTGTTACCATTAAGTACAGTAAGGTACTATAAAAATAACTCCCCTGTGCCTCACTGCGCGCACCCCTGCTTTTTGCAGCTATCAGGTACGCGTGTAATGTGTGGTATTCACACAGATTCTTGATGGAGCTGGATTTGGGTACCCAGTTTTCCCATTTACATACTTACATGGGTCTGTTACTTTGTGCTTCTCAGTCGGCCTGTTTGTGTTGCTTTCCCATACTGTACTGTGTAAGCAACATTGACTTACTAAAGTTTGCTTTATTTTTATTAAAGGAATGGTCCCAATTTCAAAACGGGACATTCTCTCTCTTAATCTTGTCTCCTGGCTTCCTTACACCTGGGCTGTACCTCCTGATGCTGATAGGTAGGCAGAAATCGGACCTCTGCAGCAGGGAACATCCAACCCTCCATTTCCTGTCTTCCTCAGTTTACTTCCTGCCTTCAGACTGGCAGGTACTCTGAAAGCAGAGCTCTGTCACAATGTGGCAGAGCTGAAGACTGCAAACTGTAAGTCAGTTCATTTCTTCTTTTTTGGGATTTCTGAGGAATATCAGCTGGTTTTTTGCGCTTATGTGAGGGTTTCAGCCTTAAAGTACTACCCTCGAATTGCCTAGTCACCAAGAATCACCATCACGCAAAGCTCATTACAGTAAAATCGACGTGTGAGATTAGTGTTTACAAAAACAGTCAAAAATAATCCCAAACTATTATTCACAGTGTCGAAAGGGCTTCAAAGAAGGTGATTTTTTTTTTCTTCAGCATAAATTTAAACTCATCTTAACAAATGTGTGACTTGCATTCCTTGAGGTAGATAGTTCTATAATCCTGGAACTGCCATCGAAAAGGCCCTATCCCTAACAGATTTTTACCCTGGAAGTGGGGGCCACAAGTAGTGATTCAGAACATACCAGGCCAACAACTCAACAATAGCAGGAGAGCCAGTGGCTAGTACAGTTTGCTGTTTTCTCCAACTTGATCATGGTTCTGGAATCCAAGCTCCCTTAACAGTGCACCTTTTTTGTAAATTAACAGGGTAACAGTCACCACGGCATGGGGCTGTTACCAGTGTGCATGTTGTGTGCAAAAACATTTTGATTTACTTACTAGAGCAGGTATCTTTGGGTGGGTGGTTGGGTGCCCAGGGTGTGGTGCGGCATGATACTGGGCTGGGCTTGGAAGTTTGGCGGATGCTCCGTGTGCTACCAGCTGGCACAGCTTATGGAGGAGGTAGAGGGGGATCTGAAGGCAGCTGGGGGGGGGACCAGAGAGGTAGGAGGCAAGCGGTCACCTACATGGAAGCACTAGGTGCTGGGGCCTCCCAAGCTCGGTGAGGGGTGAAGAGAGGTGTTCACACTAGGAGAGGACAGAAGGGAGGTACACGGGGAACTCTAAGGGACCCTGGCAGGTGAGGCCCAAAAGGTGGAAATTTCCACAGCAGTAGGCAAGAGACTGGGGGTGACCAAAGGAAATGGAGAGGGGCGGTAGGGCCTGGGGGATGGGCTAAGGCTCACAAATTGTTTTAACCCTCTACACCCATTGGTAGAAGAGGGGAGTGTGTGGGGGGGAGGAGGATGCTGCTGGTGAAGCTGGGGTAGGGACAGATAGGAAGGGTGATGGGGGCAAGAGGCAAGGGTGCAATAGAGGGGGACCTGGACAGGATAGGGGTAGGGGGGAGAAGAAAAAGGAGGATCAGGGGAACAAGGAGGAGGCTGATGGTATGGAACAGGGGAGCACGATAGGCAGGAAGCGCAGGACGTAAATGGTATGATAGCGAGCAGATGTGGCAGCAGTCACTGAGACATGGACCACTCAAGGGCACAAGTGGGACCTAAATCTGGAGGGCTATACCATGTTCAGAAAAGATAGGGGGAGGGAAGGGGGTGGTGTAGCATTGGTAGTCAGAAATGGCATGGATATTGGAGGGATAGAGGAGGCAGAGGGGAACGTGGAGGCTATTTGGGTCACCTTGCTGATGCAGGGGGGTAAGAGAGTAAAGGTCGGAGTGGTATACAGACCACCAGCACTGGTGGAGGTTCTGGAAGAAAGTTTGGTGGCAAGTCTTGAGGGTAGTGGTAATGGGGGACCTCAACATGCCAGGAACAGACTGGGGGACGACTTCACCAGTGGCCAGAGAGCAGAGGCTACTGGATGTCTTCCAGGATGCATTTCTGAAACAGGTGGGTGAGCCAACTAGGGAGGCCCGAACACTAGACGTGGTCCTGGCGGACAGTGGCCAGATTGGGGGCCTAGAGGCGAGGGACCCGTTGGCGGGGAGTGATCAGGCCACAGTCTGGTTCTTCCTAAACCGGGCGCGGGGGTGCACAAGGGCGTAATTAACCGACTTTAGGGTGCAGACTTCAGGAGATGGAAGGATCCTTAAAGATCATCTGGTCAGGACAAGACCGGATATGGATGCTGACGACAGGTGGGGGATCATTAGGAGGGTAATACAGAAGGTTACCAGATCCTGCGCACAGGAAAGGCGTAAGTTCGATAAGGCCAGAAAACCCTGCTGGTGGACCCGGGAGGTACAGGAGGTGGTGAGGGAAAAGAAGGCGGCCTATGGGCGCTTCAGGAGCTCAAGAAGTGAAGGGGATCAGGAGGAATATGGGCTGACAGCCGAGAGGGTCACCAGGGTGGTGAGAGCAGCTAAGGCAAAAAGGAACCGCCCTGGCCAGTGGGATCCAGAGGGGACAAGGGTTCTTTAGATACATGGGGGGAAGTAAAGGGGGCAGATCACAAGATAAGGATAGGGAATGGTTGGGCACAGGAGGTGGGGAACAGGCAGAAGTCCTAAATGAGTACTTTGCCTCAGTGTTTTTTTTTTTTTTTTTACCAGTGGGATGGAGGGGCTATGTCTTGTGAGGGGAGTGGGGGCAGACCGGAGGTAGGGGTGGGAACGGTAGAGACCAGGGGCCCTGACTGGTCTGGGGAAAGGGAGTGGCAACCACAGACAGGTGAGGGGCCAGCAGTACGGGGTGAAAAGTGGGAGGACGTGGAGGCTGAAATCCTGGTGAAGAGGGGGAGAGAGAGAGAGAGAGAGAGTAAGGGAAGTTTTCTGGTTCCTTCGGACAGAGAAAGCACCTGGGCAAGATGAGATGCATCCCAGGGTGCTGAGGGAACTGGCGGATGTTCCAGCAGTCCCTGTAGCGGAGCTTTTCAACATCTCTCTGAGGACTTGAAGGGTGGCCCACGTCAGGCCGATCCACAAGGGAGATTAAGAGAGGAGGCGGGAAATTACAGGCCTGTTAGCCTGACATCTGTGGTCAGCAAGGTGATGGAGGATATTGTCAAAGAAAGGCTGGGGGGGGGGGTTACTGGAGCAAACTAGGCACTTGGACGATAGGCATCATGGCTTTGTCACGGGAAGATTGTGCCAGACAAACCTTGTTGAGTTCTATGACTGGGTGATGAGGGCCCTGGACCAGGGTGAGCCAGTGGACATTCTCTTTCTGGACTTTAGCAAGGCATTTGATTTGGTACTCCACAGTGGCCTGCTGGCTAGGCTGAAGGAAATGGGGGTAGGGAGACAGCTGTTACGATGGATAGGAAATTGGTTCTCTGGGCGTACTCAGAAGGTGGTGGTGGTTGGAGGATTAGTCTTATCCTCCAGGTGGGTTACTAATGGGGTTCCCCAGGGGTCAGTGCTGGGGCCACTCTTGTTCAGCGTCTGTCTCGGACATCAAGAAGGGGATCAGGAGTGCAATGAGTGTCTCTGCAGATGACTCAAAGCTGGGTGCAGTGGTAGATGAGGAGGGGAGGGTGACCTTGCAGGGGGCTCTGGAAAGGTGGTCGGGGAAAATGGAAACTAAAATTCAATGTGGGGAAGTGCAGGGTTCTGCACCTGGGAGTCAGAAATCCAGACCAGGGTTATACCCTTGGAGACATGATTCAAGTCACAGAGGGTGAGAGGGACCTGGGGGCAGTGTTGGGTGTCAAAATGAATAACTCTGAGACTTGTAGGAGGCAAGCATCAAGGGCAGATAGGATGCTGGGATGCATCACCACGGTGATTACTTACAGAAAGGCGGAAGTGATCCTTCCACTGTACAACTGCTTGGTTAGGCCACACCTCGAGTATTGTGTGCAGTTTTGGAGACCACATTTAAAGAGGGACATTATACTTATAGAGAGGGTCCAAAGGAGGGCAAACACAGAAACATAGATTTTGACGGCAGATAAGGACCGCTTGGCCCACCCAGTCTGCCCATTTCCCTACCTAATGGATAAGCTGCAGATCCTAGTTAACCAGCAGCCTACTTCTTCCTACCCCCAACCCCTAGAATTGCCTTATGACTGTCCCATGCATGCTTGAATTCCACCACTGTTTTTGACTCCACAACCTCCTCTGGAAGGCCGTATCATGCATCCACAACCCTCTGTGAAAAAATACTTCCTTAAGTTATCTCTGAGCCGCCTCTTCTATCTTCAAATTGTGCCCCCTTGTTCTTGCACACCTTTTTTTTTTTTTTTTGAAAGATGCTACCCTCTTGGACTTTGTTGATTCCCTTGAGGTACTTGAAAGTTTCTATCATGTCCCCTCTCCCTCCTTTCCTCGAGGCTATACATATTTAGCTCCTTAAGTCTCTCTTATGTCTTCCGGTGCAGACCCTGCACCATTTTAGTTGTCCTCCTCGTACAGCTTCCATCCTGTCTGTCTTTGCGGAGATTGGGTCTCCAGAACTGCACGCAGTACTCCAGATGGGGTCTCACCAACTGTCTGTACAGAGGGATAATAACTTCCTGTTTTCTACTGGTGATGCCTCTCCCATGCATCCCAGTATCCCCCAGTCCTCCTTGCTGCCTCTCACATTGCTTGCCCACCTTTAGGTCATCTGATATGACTACCCCCAGGTCCCTTTCCATTTTTGTTGTTAGTATCTCACCCCCATTCTGTACTCTTCCCTGGTTTTTGTTTCCAGGTGCATTACCTTGCACTTTTAGCATTGAATCTAAGCTGCCATACATTTGACCATTCCTCTAACCTTGCCAAGTCCCTTCTCATCCTTTCCACCCCACCCTGTGCATCAACTCTGTTGCAGATCTTTGTGTCATCTGCAAAGAGACATATTTTTCTTCCAGTCCTTCTGCAATGTCACTTATAAAGACATTGAAGAGGACTGGTCCTAATACTGAACCCTGCGGTACCCCACTAGTAACCCTCTTTCTTCTGAGTGGACTCATTTACTATTACTCTGTGTCCTATTCTCCAGCCAATTCTTTACCCAGGCTGTTATCTTGGGACCCACTCCCAGGCTGGCTAACTTGTATATTGATCTTTGTGTGGGACTGTGTCAAATGCCTTGCTAAAGTCTAGGTAGGCCATGTCCACAGCCCTCCCTGGTCTACTACTTGGTCACCCAGTCAAAGAAATCTATTAGATTGCCTGACATGACATTCCCGCTGTGAACCCATGTTGCCTTGGATCCTGTGCTCCACTGACCTCTAGGTACTCGACTATTCTTTCCTTCAGAAGTGACTCCATCACTTTCCCTACCACAGAGGTCAGACTGACAGGTCTGTAGTTTCCTGCCTGTGTCTGGTCCCACTTTTGTGAAGGGAATCACATCTGCCTTCCTCCAGTCCTCTGGTACCACACCATCCTCCCATGATTTATTAAAAGAGTAGCCAGTGGTTTCACTAGTTCCTTCCTTAATTTTTAGAATTCTGGGTGAATTCCATCAGGACCCATTGCTTTGTCCACCTTCAGTTTTAGGAGTTCTTGCAGAACCCTTTCTTCTGTGAAAGGACTGGGATCGACCCTCCTATCAAGAGTGCTTCTGTTAATTGGATTAGGCACTTCCCCTCCTCTCTTGTGAATACTGAGCAGAAATATTCGTTCAGTATTCCTGCTTTTTCACTGTCCCCCTCTGCCCTGCCACCGTTTATTCTATTCAGCCTCACTATTCCTCCCTTTGTTTTTCTACGCTCGCTGATGTACCTCTAAAAGGTTTTATCCCCCTTCTTAAGTGAGTTGGCTATCTTTTCCTCAGTTTGGGCCTTTGCTATTCTGACTTCCCTCCCTGCTTCTTTCTGCCTTAACTGGTACAGCTCTCTGTCCTGCTCCTTCTGTGTTTCCTTATACTTCTGGAATGCTATCTTTTTCTTCCTGACTTTCACAGCCACCTCTCTTGAGAACCATAGTGGCTTTTTCTTTCGTTTTGATTTGTTTATTTGCTTCACACAAAGGCTTGTTGCCTCTATGATGGCAGTTTTGATAATTCCCCATTGTTGCTCCACACCTCCTTCTAGCCTGTTTGCTAGTGCTTTTCTGAGGCACTCTCCATCTTGCCAAAGTCAGCCCTCCTAAAGTCCAGTACCCTCACTTTTGTATGGCTTGACTCTGTAGCTGAGTTTAACGTGAACCACACTGTTTGATGGTCACTTGTCCCCAGATGGCAACCCACTTCTAGATCTGAGATCCTCTAACTCCCCCGTCTGAGAGTCACAGGGGTCTAAGATTGCTCCCTCACAAGTGGGTTCCAGAACTAGCTGTCTAATGCCTGCCACCTGTAGGGCGCCAAGAATGGCCCTGCTCTTGGATGTGGCTGCAGCAAATGTGCTCCAGTTAACATCTGGCATATTCAGGTCTCCCATCAACAGTATCTCCCTTTCTCTGCCATTCTAAGAATGCCTTCCATCATATCCTTGTCCATTCCTTCCCCTGACATGGGGGTCTGTACACAACCCTGTCTGCGGATTGTGGTGCCCTTTCCAGTCTCCAAGGTGACCCACAGTGCCTCCTCTCCTCCCTGTTTACTCTTTTGTTCAGTTGCTTTTATTCCTTCCTTTACATAGAGAGCTACCCTCCCCTCTTCCCCTGCCTGCCTCTCCTGTAGGTTATGTACCCTGGTATGTTAACATCCCAGTCATGGTTCTCTGTGTACCATGTTTCTGTGACTGCTACGATATCCAGGCATCCCTCTTCCATTAAGGCCACCAGCTCAGGGAGCTTGTTGCCCAGACTACGGGCATTGGTACTCATTACCCTCCATTTCCTGATGGCCTTACACCCTTTTGCCCCATCCCAGTCCTTCTTGCCTTTGTCACATTCTCCATTTACCCCTGACCTTCTCCCTATCGACACCTCCATGTTGGTGTTGCCACACACTTACTACCGTGATTGTTTGGGGGGCTAGGATTTTCCTGCTCTTTCCAGTGCTTCCCCTTGGCTGTTTAAAAGCTTGCCAATGAAGCATTTAAACCTATCACCTAGGATCCTGGTTCCCTCCCAGACAGATGCAGCCCATCATGCCAGTATAGGCTTGCATCACTCCAGGTGGACCCCAGTCCCCAATGAAGCCAATCCCTGAGCTCCACACCAGTTTTCAACCACTGATTGAATCCCATGGTGCAGGAACACCCCTAGCCTCTCCTATGCCATAGATGGTAGCACCTCCCGAGAAGGTTACCGTAGTGCTACTTGACTAAGGCCCCTCCCAATTCCACAAACTCTTCCTGCACTTTTCTAATCCCTTTCTTAGCCAGGTCATTTGTCCCTAAGTGGACAATGACATCCAGTTCCCTCCCTGTGCAGCTGCTCCGCAATCCTGAGGATTCGCTTCCTGTCCCTCCAAGCCATGGCGCCAGGCAGGCACCTTACCTCCTCTCCCTTCCTTGCCCAGTTCTACCTTCCTAACAATGGAGTCCCCACCAGGAGTTGTTTCCTTCCCTGCAGGGTCCCCTGCCACCCTCCTGTGGGTCTCCCTTTATGGAGGTTCCCAGCATCCTCCTTGGTCTCCACTGTAGGTGCCTCCATAGAGGAACCACACTTTGCCAGAATGGCATAGGAATTGTGGAGAGGTACAACTGGAGGGATGTGCCTCTGTTCCACCACCTCACCTCCCTGAGCCCACTGGTCCAACCGCCTCTTTCTTGGCAACCTCTGAGGCAACGGCAGTGGCACTGGTGGTCCCTGGATGGAAGAGGAGGTCCCACAAATCCTGGCCAACTCAGCCTGGAGATGAGCAACCTCCTCCCTCAGCCCAGAGAGGTGCCTGCAGATGGGACAACACCGCATCCTCCAGAACATCTCCGGAAGACTGCTGCTCCACAGCCACTGCACTGCACCACTCCAATCATGTCTTATTTCTGGCCCCTTAACTGTTTGCAATCCTTACTCTTTCCTCTTTTTTTTTTTTTTTCTCTCTCCTTACTTTCTGCCTGTGTGCCCTTTAAGCTCCTGATTGTCCTGTTCTGAGACAAGAATATCCTATATTTCTCAGTAGACCGCTTACTTGTTCAGAGGCAGACCTCCAGCAGCTAGAGGGGGCCGGAGAGCTACTCTTGCCCTTCTAGGTGGTGGGTCCTTGGTGATTCTGTGATCACTCACTTCCTGCCCTTAAACAGGAAGTTCCTGTTGTCAGTCAAATCCTGTGCCTATAAAAATAGAACTAGCTTTGGGTGGAGGGGAGGGCAATATAGTCCCAGTAGAGAAGTTCAGTCACACAGCAGTCCTTTCTCCTGGAGTCCTCTGCCAAGCTATTAGCAGAATCTTTCTAAGGCAGTCTTTAAATGTAGCTTCCTTCTAGCTAAGCCACTCCCCTACTTACCAGATCTTTCTACAAGTAATTTAAACCTCACAACAGTTAAGTCCTTTCAGTCACCTGAGATTTACACCTAGATGACTTTTCAGTTACCCATTCAGTTCAGTTAACCCAAACACACACTTTTTTTTTGTTTTGTATGTTAGTTTTTTTACCCTAAATTAAAGGTCTAAATACAAAAGTTCTTCTACTTTAGTCCCAGCAGAGAAGTTCGGTCACACAGCAGTCCTTTCTCCTGGAGTCTTCTGCCAAGCTATTTTCCACAGCTGTCCGTGTTGCTTTTTGTTTGCCCATCATAAGTAGTCCACTTTCCCGTTAAACAGTGTAACAAAATAAATTTGTAAAAATAATAGTTTTGCAGTTGTGTAGCAATAATGACGCAGAGCTCTAACTTCAGGCGTCCCCAAAGCTCGGGGCTCCACAGCCACGCGCGTGTGCACACACTCAGTTCACTTCCTGTTTACTGTAGTATAGTAGGTTTTATCAGACTGTTTGCTTAGTTGTAAACTGATATCTGTTCCTACTAAAGAAATCACAGTATCACATTTTTAGTATATTTTTGTTTATATAAAAAATAAATAAATGCTATACTGATTATCATGATGGTCTGAAGCATTTCTAATTTGAAGAAAAGTAGTAAATCTCTTTGGAGGAAGGTGGGGACTGGAGTCGTGTACATCCTGAGCGGTTCAACGTGCCAGAGCAGCAGGTTAAGACACTTTATCGCAGTATATGATATTGCACAATAATCACAATTTCTGTTTTTGTTTGTTTACAATGATACATTATTGTCAGTGGTAACTTGTCGTGCTGTTTCTAGCTACTACTAATTCCAGACTCTGCATATGACATCTGAGCAGTAGGCGGCAGTGAGAAGATTCCATAGCCTGCGGTGCACGTCAGAGTTTATATCCGTTCTGAACTTCTGCTTGCTGGTCCCACCACCCTCCATGGGCTATGTACAGTTGCAGAGGACTGTACTTGGTCACTGGAGAAAAACAATTGTGGACATCTGACTGGAGATTATAAAGACTCTAACATGCACTACAGGTTATTGAACCTATTGCTCTGATGCCATCTTCAGTAGATTCAGGGAGTTGTAGTAAAAGATGTCTGCCTACAATAAATCAGAATTAGTCTGATATTTTACTATACTACAGTAAACAGTAAATGAACAAAGCACACACTGGAACTGGCCCAAAACTAGAGTGTGGGGGCCCTTTGTGCTGACTGTTTCCCCTTTAAGATTCTGCAGCTCTTAAGAGGCCGTGCTGCATGACATGGTGTTGCAGAACCCTCTCTGGGTCATGTTGACTTCAGAGGGCTATGGGGATGACGCTGTTGTCCTGTCCTGCAGTGCAGCACCCTAGGAGTTTCAGAATGTTAACATAACATAGAAGATGGTGCACTGGTGGTTTAAAAAAAAAAAAAAAAAAAAAAATTTTTACAAATCACAGAACGTCTGAGTTTGGGTGCTGACGAACCTAGAAGTGGAAGGGATTGGCTGGCCATCAGGTTGGGCCCTATTTTATGATCCCTCCCCTTTGTAACTGGGCTTCTTAGAAAATTATTATTGCAGGCTCAGCTGACTGTTGCTGCACTAAGGGGGCTGTAAGACCCAGTAGGGTCTTAGAAACGTCCATTAATTTGAATATACAGTAGTAATGGTAACCGTTTTTAAAAAGAGTACGTGTTCCTGTCGTCTGCCACTTTGTCTGACGAAGAGGCAGAGCATCCTCGAAGTGCCAGGGCAGGCTGTTCTCGCAGTCTTTTCAATTTTTGCAGTAATGGTGTTTGTTTTGCATATTTTTCTCATGCACACTGCTTCCTTTGTGCTCGTGGTCCCTTGCATTTTTGGTAGCAGCGTCACGGGGTGAGTGTATGGCATTAGGTCCCCGCGATCCCCACTTGTGCCTGCTAACATTTGAACTGCTGATATGCATTGCACTGCCCTTCTGGGGGAAGGGGCGATTCTCCTCGTGGTAATCTGTGCCAGGGTTTATATATGGCAGGTTTGGGTGACCACAGTGCAGGCACAAAGTGGCTAGTTTGCGTTGACGAGAATAGGACCCCCATATCGGAGTTCAGTACCTCTGTTTTTTTAAATTGGAATTGGATATTTGTCATCTTCTCAGATACTAGGGGTGTGTGTGTGTGTGTGTGTGTGTGTGTGTGTTTTTGTGGTAACCTCTGTCAGCTGTTCGTTTTATTTATTTCAAATTCGGATTGATACGTTTTGAGCCAAGGGCTCGTTTACAAAGGTTCCAAGTTAATCAGATACATAAGAGGTTACAGGGAGTCAATAGTGAAACGTGAACAGTAGAGTACAGTATATACAGAGACAAATTGGTTACATTGTATAGTTTTGAAGTGCTATAACAACTGAGTGTGGTTCAGTACGTTGAGCTAAGTGCAAGGGGCAGCCTGGGGATGGAGATCCCAGGTAACAGTACCAGTAGGTTGGAGAGTAATGAGCCAGAGTTGGCTTTGTCAAGTAGTAATGGGGTGGGGGAGAAGACCCTTAGGCTGAGTGGTGGAGGGGAGGGAGATAGGGGAGTGGGACGTGTCATGGGCATAGGTGTAAGGAGAGGGGGTAACAGTCTTCTTTTTCCAGCTTATCAGAGTTCATGCAGGTGAATTGCCTATGAAGTTACAGATAGCTATACTGAGCCTAATGAACTGCTTTTATTTCATCAGTGTTAGAGGTTAAACAATGTAAACTCCCCAGTTACCTACATTGAGGAATACTTGTCTCTGAGATTCTTAGTTTTTTGTGTGTACCTAACCGTGTGCAGCGCTGTCAGACACTGGCGCTTGTCTACCTGATTATCCTGACCCATTTGAAATGTAGGTCGGCAGTGTTAAAAAAACAAAACAAAAAAAGAAGTATGAGCTGTTGTCACGCAGCACTCGTCGCAGATGTTGTGCATCAAGCTACCTTGCCAGTTTACCCCGTTATAAGAAGGCATTTTGTGAATGTTTCTGTGCTGTTCTACTGTAGTCCATAACTGAATGTGGAAGATATTTTTACCAGATTAAAGGATTGTTGGACCATTAATGTGTACATATGTCCTTTTCGTATATAGCAGGTGTAGAGACACCACAGAATAAAACTGGTATTTGTAGACCCACTTTACAAGATACAATGATATCTTGCACTTTGGGGGAATGTCATGGTTGATATCTAGCAAAGTTGGGTAGATCTCTATATAAGGGAAGGGATTAAAGCAACAAACTAAAGAGTAAACAGGAAGTTGATGGGTCACTATGGGTCACCCTGGAGACAAGATATGACACCACAATCCGCATGGGGGTTGTGTACAGACCCCCATCTCAGTGTGGGGAAATGGACAAGTAAATGATAGAAGACATCCTTAAAATGGCATAAAAAGGGGAAATATTGTTGATGGGGGACCTGAATATGCCAGATGTTAACTGGAGTACCTTTGCTGCAGGCACATCCAAGAGCAGGTTCATTCTTGATGCGCTACAGGGGGCATGACTCAGACAGCTAGTGTTGGAACCCACTCGAGAGGGAGCAATCTTAGACCTGGTACTCTAAAATGGGGAGGGAGAAAGGATCTCAGATTTAGAAGTGGGTAGCCATCTGGGAACAAGTGATCACCAAACTGGTTCACAATAAACACAGCCATAGAGTCAAGCCATACAAAAACAAGAGTATTGGACTTTAGGAGGGCTGACTTTGAGGGAAAATGAGTGCCTCAGAAAAGCACTAGCAAACGGGCAAGAAGGAGAGGTGGAGGAACAATGGGGAATAATCAAAACAGCCATCGCAGAGGCAGCAGCCTTTGTGTGAAGCAAATCAACAAAACGAAGGAAAAAACATGGTTCTCAAGAGGTGGCAGGGATGGTTAAGGAAAAAAGGATGGCATTCAGGAAATATAAGGAAACGGAGAACTTCATCAGTTACAGCAGAAGGAGGTGGGGAAGGCAGTCAGAATAGCAAAGGCACAAACTGAGGAAAAGATAGCCAACTCTTTTTTTTAAGAATGGGGATAAAATCTTTTATAAGTACATTAGGGAGCGAAGAAAGGCCAGGGGGAAGGATACAGAGACTTAATAAGGGGAGGGAATGTGGGCAGAGGGTGACAGTGAAAAGCAGGGATACTGAATGAATATTTCTGCTCAGTATTTACAACGAAGAGGAGAGGGAGGTACCTAAACCAAACAAGAGAGAAACTCTGAATAGGGGGTCGATACCAGTCCATTCACAGAAGAAAGGGTTTTGAAAGAACTCTTGAAACTGAGGGTGGACAAAACAATGGGGCCTGATGGGATTACCCAAGAATTCTAAAAGAACTAAGGGTAGAACTAGAAACACCACTGACTACTCTCTTTAACAAATCATGGGAGGATGGAGTGGTACCTGAGGACTGGAGGAGGGCACATGTGATTCCACTTCACAAAAGTGGGAGCAGGGCAGAGGCAGGAAACTACTGACCAGTTTCTGAAGGAAAGAATTGTTGAGTACCTAGAGGCCAGTGGGGCACAGGAACCAAGGCATCATGGTTTCACAGCAGGAAGGTCATGTCAGACGAACCTAATAGATTTCTTTCACTGGGTGACCAAAGTAGTAGACCAGGGAGGGGCTGTGGATGTGGCCTACCTAGATTCTAGCAAGGCATTTGACAGTGTCACACAAAAGATTAATATTACAAGTTAGCCAGCCTTGTAGTGGGTCCCACAGTGGGTAGCCTGGATTGAAAAACTGGTTGGACGACAGGACGCAAAGGGTAATAGTAAACGGAGTCCACAGTGAAGAAAGGAGGGTAACTAGCGGGGTACCGCAGGGTTCTGTACTGGGACCGGTCCTCTTTAATGTCTTTATAAGTGACATTGGAGAGCACCTGGAAAGAAAGGTATGTCTCTTTGCAGATGACACAAAGATCTGCAACAGGGTTGATACACAAGGTGGAGTGGAAAGGATGAAAAGGGACTTGGCAAGATTGGAGGAATGGTCAAATATGTGGCAACTCGGATTTAGTGCAAAGAAGTGCAAGGTAATGCATCTGGGAAACAAAAACCCAGGGGAAGAGTACACACCGGGGGTGAGTTAATAACAAAATCAAAAGGGACCTAGGAGTAATATCGGATGACCTCAAGGTGGGCAAGCAATGCGAGAAGGCAGTAGGGAGGGCTGGGGGGGGATAATGGGATGCATAGGGAGAGGCATCAACAGTAGAAAACAGGAAGTTGTTATGCCTCTGTACAGACGGTTGGTGAGACCCCATCTGGAGTACTGTGTACAATTCTGGAGACCCCATCTCTGCTAAGACATAAAGTGGAGGCTGTTCAGAGGAGGGCAACCAAAAAAGTTCAGGGTCTGCACCAGAAGACATACGAGGAGAGACTAAAGCAACTTAATAAGTATACCCTTGAGGAGAGGAGGGAGAGGGGGACATGAAACTTTCAAGTATCTCAAGGGAATTAACAAAGTCCAAGAGGTAGCATCTTTCAGAAGAAGAGATGTGCAATAACAAGGGGGCACAATTTGAAGATAGAGGGGGGACTGCTCAGAGGTAATGTTAGAAAGTATTTTTCACAGAGAGGGTTGTGGATGCATGGAACAGCCTTCCTGAGGAGGTTGTGAGTCAGGAACAGTGGGAGAATTCAAGAATGCATGGGACAGGCATAAGACAATCCTAGTGGGGGGTAGGAGGAAGTAAGCTGTTCAACTAGAATCTGCAGCTTATCCATCAGGTAGGGAAATGGGCAGACTAGGTGGGCCAAGCGGTCCTTATCTGCCATCAGATTCTATGTAGATTATAGTGGATTATTGTGTCAATCACAGGGCAGCTTTCACAATGCTGTTGACATCTCAGTAGCCATGTGCAGCACGGTAGTCGGCAGTTGAAATCAAAGAGAAACTTCATCATATCATACCAGCATAAGATGTAAAAGCTGTAGCAAGTAAATTGACATAAACTGGATCTGCAACAGGTTGATACAAATTATGCAGTTTATTATTGCTTGTGAGGGGGCAGGAATTTTAATTACTTCAGGCTTCTGGTCCTGCCCCCTCGCTCATGTGCATGTTTTGAGTCTGCCTATTACATGCTTCCCTATATCGTGAGTGTGTGTGTGTATGTGTGTGTCTCTCTCTCTCTCTCAGTGCCATATATCGAATTAGTTTCCACTATTATCTTAAGACATGATGAACACATGATGAACACACTATGAGCCTTCATGGAAGGGTGCCCGAAATAAAACTCTACTACCACTGCCATAAGCATTGCAAAAACATATGTTGTGCAGGATGTTTTGATTTGTGTGTTTGGTCCTTTTTGAGTCTTTCCCCTTTTTTGTGTGTGTGTGTTTTTTTTTTTTGTTTTTTTTTCTTCAAAATTAGCCTACTAGTTATATAGTAGTATTACGGCCCCTGCGGATCTCCATCTTGCCGAGGTTTATTGCTCTCTTTCCTACAGTGCCTCCTGTCCCATGTGACAGTAATGCGTCCAGAACCACTGATTCAGCATTAACTGAATTAAGCCCTACAAAAACTAAAAACCTACTAAAGGAAAACCGCAAACTCTAAAATCGTCCATTTTAAACTCTAACATATCTACAGCATACCCACTCCCATTTCTCCCAAACACACAGCACCACATAAAAATGCTACCTAAACCATATATAGCCAGTGCACTCTAAACCATAAACTCACAACCTGCTTGTCCTTTACATCGCAGCAGTCGCTACCTAAAAAAACAAAATGTCAAAATCTGGCAAGGGGGAAAATAATCAACATTACACAAACCCTAGCTCTGACCAAGTTGTTCTCGACAACGACTCTCGTGTTGGATCTAAAAGGCCTGCCTGTGACTCCTAATTCTGCACACACTTAAACATGCTTGCAAGCACAACTGCACATGCAGACTTTGGAAGGTACAACCAAAAAGATTGCACTGGTAGTGTGAAACGCACAACTTGCAAAGAAGCAATCATCCCGATGTATTTATGTAAAATAAATGGCGACAAAGTCTGAAATACTTGTTAAATACCATCTCTGAATCTAACAAGCTCATTCATGTCATCTGCCCTTTAGGCTCGTGGCTTTATGATTTTGTTGGGCTCTGAATGGTGTTCTTTTCTTGTGCACCATATTTTGCCATTCAGTATACAGTGCTCTTGGTAGAATTGTAGTTGTGAGTGTCTGGGGCTTCTGTAGAGACCCCAAAAAAAACAGGGTCCTGGAAAAAGAGTAGGACTTTTGCAAGTCCCTCCCAGTGTGGTACTATTACACCCCCTTCCCCCAAACTCCGACCTATTTTTGTTTTTGCAGTTTATATGGTCCCTCTGGGATGCAGAATCTTGTTTGTAGTAGGGTCCTGCTTTAACGTATTTCAGTAACCTAACCACTAGATCACACTCGCAGTCTAGTTAAACTATTATAAAAGTCACCACTCCCACTGAGTCCTTAGAAACTCCTTATCCCACTGCTGGACCCGAATGCCAGTGTGTCGCCCCACGTAGTGCTTTGTGAAGTCCGATGAGATCCCAGGATTCAGCCCAAGGTTGAGAGGTAGATCAGCGCATTCCTATGGATGGGAAACCATTCAGTTTTAAACGTGAGGAGGGGTGGAGGGGAGCAAATGCCCAGGTGAGTTTAATTATATTTAATGGGTCAGATGATTTTCTGTGTGTGTGTTTTTTTTTTTTTTTTTTCATTCCAGTTTTTAAAACTTTAAATGTTTTTTTCTCAAAGTTGTGTGCAGATCAGCATATTTGCACTGAAATTGTGAAAATAAGGCTTTTTCACAAATTTTCTGGCACCTGTGATTGTAAATTTATTGCATTCGGGGGTTTCTTTTCAAATTTAGTGTTTTTAATCTTGGTAAGAAAAAAAAATAAGAGCCCAAACTTAGCAGGCTGTAGTTGAGGTAAGAGGAGTTCTGGCTCATGTGAGCGTATGTCTCGTGGTCACACATCTTGGAATCGCTTGCAGTCTTATCAGCTTACTGAGACTAAATGAGGCATGTACCTGTGTTTCCGATAGCCCTGGTATATTTGCGTTTCTGTGGACCGTTTAAAGGGGAACTGTCTGCACAAAGGACCCCACTCTCAAATGTGGGACTGGTTCGAGAATGCACTTTGTGGGCAGAAACTAACAGTATTGGACTAATTTTGCTTAGTTGTAGGCTGACATCTTTATTACTACAGATCCCAGAATCCTGTGAAGATCACAGCAGTGGGAGATTCAATGGCCTGCAGTGCATGTTAGAACTCTCGTAATCTCCGATCAGATATTTTCCAGGACTGCTTTTCTCCAGGGGCTATGTACAGTCCTATGTGACAGTACATAGCTCATGGAGGACAGTGGTACCAGCAAACACAAGATCAGGGGCTAGATTTCACAAAAATTCACAAAGCACAGTGCAGAAGTTTGCGTTGCGCTTTGCAGTTGCCTAGGTGTCAAATGTTGCTGTTCACACACCGCACTATCCAGCTGAAAATAGGGCCATGTCAACATGGCGCAAACCCCATTAGTGCCACCCTGATATGCAGTCAGGAGTATGGCCCCTCAGTGAATCACACAGGTGCGCTATTTCCGAATCTCAAAAGCAGCCATGTAAATGAGCCCATTGGACATGCAAGGTGGTATGTGGTGGCTATTTGCATGCCCATATCATAGGCCCATTTTACGTGGGCTGCGATGGAGTTCGGCGTGCCCCAGAGGCTTCCTTGTTTCCTGGTGCCCCCGCCCCCGTGATTGATGGCCCGATAACAGAAATATTTTACCTTGGTGGTAGTGGTTGTACCATCGCTGCCTGACCTGTTTTTATGGTGTATATGGGCTGGCAACTATTTGTTGGAGGGTGCAGTACCTTGCTGACGCTGATCCTTTTAAAGTATCCAAGTTCCATTTTTTTTTCGGTGCCCGTTCCTTGCTGATTGCATTGCTCCTTTTGAGGTAGCTAAGTTACAGTTTTTCGGTGCTGGCTTACTCGCCAGTAGAGATGGGCAGATTTTTTTTCCTTTCGCCAGCGGAATTCTGGCAAAATGTTGATTTCGCTTCCCCGAAATTTTGACACTATCGTTATTTCGGTTATTTCTGTCTACTTTAAAAAATTTATTCAAATTGCACCAAATTTGGAATGTTGTCTGTCCTAGTGCCCATACAGAAGCGTACCAAGTTTCAGATCTGTCTTTAAAAATGATTGCGTTATAAGCCTCCAAACTTTTGGACATTGTGTAATTACGGTTAACTATGTAAACCAAAAGCATTTGAGCAAATTGCTCCAATTTGATGATCTTACCCATACCCCATACATATACATGTGAGTGCCATGTTTCAGATCTCTGGCTTTAAAGGTGCTTGAGGAATAAGCCTCCGAACTTTCAGACATTTTTAAATTACATTTCACAGTTACATAAACTGCTGAAATTTAGGCCCCTGTAAGTTTAAAGCAAGAGCACAGAAGATCACCAATGTTTTAGGTCACTGACCCTAAATATTAGACTTTAAGGTAACCACCATGGTCCAGCATCAGGACGTCATGCTGCCATGCTGATGACCAGGGTTCGGAAGCGAGCTTCTGGAAATGGTGTTGGCAGGCAGGTCATTTCATAGCTAAACATTGCAATCTCTCTCTCTTGCAGTTTATATGAATCTTCCAACAAAGTATGTGTCCAAGTTTTCAGTTATCTATCTCCAAAAGTGGCCAAGTTCTAAGCATGGAAATTATTTTCAGAAATTTTCACATGGATATTAAATTGTTAGACTTTGAGCCCCTGTACCTTCCCTACGTTTCATCCAAATGTCATGAAACTTGGAAATTTTTTAAGGCCTGTCCCAGACAATATGCATGCCAAATTTCAGATGACTAGTGTTAACAAGGACCAAGTTATGGGCCGTTAATTTTGGAAAATTCAAATAGAATTCACAATAATTCCGCAAATTCAGAATTTGCTGATTTTTGCCCATCTCTACTCACCAGCAAGGTAATCTGGGTATTCTTCAAAATGTGAGAGGATATCTCTTTTTTGGGTGAATGCCTCATAGACATCTTCCACTGTGTTAAATGTCCATGGTCCCTCTGGAAAGTAGATTGTGTTATCTTTGACGGGTACGGGTGCAAAATTTCAAGTGCTGCTCCCTAATGATTTTCATAGCTGGCATACGCACACCTTTTTGTCACTGTGATTGGGATAGGTGTCAAAGTACAGTCTGTGCAATTAGAAAAAATATTGAACCCTTATGTCAAGCTTTATGCAGAACCTATTCTTTTTCTTGATAATGCAGGAAACGCAATACCGCTAAGCTTTGCATCTGGAGTTTGTGGGTTTAGGGCCCGGTGGGCTCTGTCACGTTCCAGGGTACAAATAGAGGGGAGCTCAAATGCAGACCAAAATGATTGCTGCAGGAAGGAGGTTGGTCCAAGTCAGAATCCTTTGCTCCCTCTGGTAGACCTGGTATCCTGAGGTTGTTGTGGCAGTTACGGTCTTCTGCTCGATCCTGTAGTCTCTGGACGGCCTGTTGCTACTGGAAGGCCACTCGGTCTGCATTTGTCCACATGTGACTCAGTGATGGAAAATTGTTCCTCAATTTTAGTATTAAATTTTTTTTTTTTTTAAATCCAGTTTGTTCATGTCAGTACACAGCGCTGTGGTAGTTAACCACATTTCCTTTCTGAAGTCCCGAAGTTCTTTCAAAATAAGTGTCATCTGGCACTGTAGAGTATTGGGGCTCAAGGGATCTGTTCGGGGTTGGCCACATGGGGCCGAGGCTTGGGAGCCCTCACTGTCCGTTCTGAATCCCTCGCCATCAGCAGAGTCTTTGGGGTGGCTACTTCTGTTTGTGGGTATCCTGTACCTCCTAGTGAGAAATGTCAGTGCGATTATTTATATATATTTTTTTTCACCTTTTGTTATGGAGTTTTGTAAAGGTATTTATCTAGGTCGAGACAGAGCTGAATTAGTCTGCTTCCTGAGTCATGATGTACTACTGTTTACTTTTGAAGTGGGAGGGCTCTTGTAGAACTGTGAATTAGGTTTGACCCCTGTGACCCTCCAAAATATTAAATATATATATTTTTAAGCCACGCTTCCATTGCTATTGATATAATGCACCCTCACACTCTACAAACTTGATACATCACAAAACCTCTAAGCAGGGGAACAGAACTTTCAGCTGTCGGCATCAGGAAGGGGAACGGATCGGGCGGCTGAACAAAATTTACAAATCTTCCCCTTCAGAAACTAGGAAGCAGAAAATGCAACAATGTGGACTGTTTGCTTTAGGTAAATTACCGTGGGTGTGGGGGCTTGAGGAGCTGTTCAAAAATTAGCACAGTTGTTGCAGCAAGGGACAGACTTTCTGAAAATACGAACAGTCTTTCCTTCTAGCCCACATTTTCCCAAATACTCGTACAAAGCCGGTTCAGAATCTGTGCAAATGTTGTTGTATTAGCACATTGGTCACTGTAACAAAATAAAAAAACTTCTAGGGCAGACTGGATGGGCCAAGGGTCCTTTTCTGCAGGCAGATTTCTGTGAGTAATATGTGATTGTGCCAGACGTGCATGCTGAGAATTTATTGTGCTGTAAATAAACTTCATTGGTCCTGACTTGTCTTCTTGTTGCAGCCATTGATAGTGTCCAGACAGTTGCTTCCTGTCAGAGAAAGCTGTATTTAAAAGTTACCTGGTCAAGCATGGCCAGTTGTTGCACGTTATGTTACCTAGAATCTTGCGCTCTGACCTGCTGTGAAGTGGGGGCATCATGGAGGTAAGATGCTCTGCTACCAGAGGGGGTTATGGGTAGTAGGGGTCAGCCTGTATTCACGCATCCTGCATCACGACTGCATGAAATTATCTGAGCTATTGTTGCGTTCCTTTATATAGGTTTCATAAAGGTCTTTCAAAATTGGTAGTCGGAGATCATAAAGTGCAGCTGTTCGTGGCCAAAAACTATTTAGGGGGGTTTATTTGTCTGAATTCATGTCACACAGCACAATATGAACTTGGGTTACAACTTCCCCAAAGGAAGTGCCGACTAACTTGCAGGAGCTGTAAACTGTTGATGCCACTTGTTTGTACGCACCAGCGAGCTCTGTAGCGCGTGTGTTTGTGTGCATCAGCGAGCAATGTAGCGTTTGATCTAATAGTGTTTATTGGTTGGTTACGATTTGGTAGGCAAGTCTCCTTGACAACTGCTTGAGTGTCTTATAGTGCACTTTTATATCCTCCCCAAGGAAAAACAATACATTAGTTCTCCATGTTTCACAAATTTGGTTTACTTACTGTAAAACAGTATCAGACTAGTTTTTATTTACTTCTAGGCTGACATCTGTTACTACAAATCCTGGCAGAATGGAGGTGTTACTCGCTTTACTTGGGGGTCTTTAACTTCCTTAGGCTGTTTCTAATAAAAGCCTTTTAACTTCTACAAGGATTTGGAACAAATTTTCACTCTCTTTGGGTAGCCGAGCTTGCTTGTCTTAATCAAATCGCAGAATCCCCTGCAGCTGACATCGGAGCAATGGGAGATTCCAAAGCCTTTTTTTTTTTTTTTGCTAACCCAGTGTATTATAAAACGAACAATAGAAAAGTGCTGTGTTCCAGGGCCAATCACCTTGGGGTCTGAAAAGCCCATAAAGTCCCTTGCCCATTGGACATGTGATTTATAAGCTTTTTGGTTCCTTTGATGGTACAGTATTTCCTTTTTAAACAAACTGTTTACTTTTAACCCAAATACAGTGACTTGCAAAAGTTTTCAACCCCCTTGAAAGTTGTCAGATTTGTCTGAATGACAAATGATACATTGAGATTTTGTTCTGTGTAATATTTTATTTAAAAAGACTGACCCTCAAAATAATTATTTTAAAGTGATATTGGTTTTATGTTAGAAAATATTTTTAAGAAAGATAACTAACTGAAATATGCTGTTTGCATAAGTATTCAACACCTGTACTCTGGAAGCTCCAAGTTTACACAGATGAAAAATATTGCCCTAACGAGGACACAATTGGCTTACAATTGGCCTCACCTCTGAAACATTAAAGTGGCTCACATTTTCTGATAAACCCCTCGGTTTAATGACCATTGGTCACACTGTGAATCTGAAGGAAGGTGTGAAAAGGAAGACTAAAGAGCATTCTAAGGAAGTTAGAGATAAAGTAAAAGACATGCATAAATTAGAAAAGGGTACAAAATAATGTCCAAGTGTTTGGATATCCCAGTGTGCACTGTTGGATCAATAGTGAGGAAGTGGAAGCTGCATCACACCACCCAGGCACTACCTAGACAAGGCCGTCCCTCAAACTCAGGTCCAAACAAGAAGGAGACTAGTGAGGAAGCCACAGAGAGGCCAACAATCACTTTGAAGGAGCTACAGAGTTCAGTGGCTGTAGTGGAGGAAGGTGCACCAGTCAACCATAACGAGAGCTCTTAATACTGGCCTATATGGAGGGTGGCTAGAAAGAAGCCATTACTCAAAAGAGCCATATCAAAGCACGCCTGAGTTTGCCAGAAAGCATGAGAGTGACCCAGCTAAGATGTGGCACAAGGTTTTGTGGTCTGATGAGACCAAGATAGAGATTTTGGCCAAAATTCAAAGCGCTATGTGTGGCGAACCGAACACTGCCCATGTCTCGAGAAACACCATCCCTACAGTGAAGTATGGTGGTGGCAGCATCATGCTGTGGGGATGCTTTTCATCAGCAGGGACTGGGCAACTTGTTAAAATTGAAGGAAGAATGGATGAAGCAAAATACAGGGAGATAACTGCAAGAGAACCTGCTTCAGTCTGCTAAAAAACTGAAGCTTGGGAGAAACTTCACCTTTCAGCAGGGCAATGATCCCAAGCACAAGGCCAAAGCAACACAGGAGTGGTTAAATAACAAAAAGGTGAATGTCCTACAGTGGTCGTCAAAGTCCAGATCTTAATCCCATCGAGAATCTGTGGCACTGTTTGAAAATTGAGGTCCACAAGCGTCACCCAACCAACCTGAAACAAATCTGCCAAGAAGAATGGGCAAGAATCACTCCCAAACAGTGTGCAAGGCTGGTAGATACTTACCCCAAAAGACTTAAAGCTGTTATTGCAGCAAAAGGTGTCTCTACCAAATACTGATGTATAGGGGTTGAATACCTCTGCAAGCAGCATTTTCCAGTTTTTAATTTTCTTTAAAAGATCTGCTGACGGATAATTTTGGCTTTGAGGATATACTGTTAGAGCATATCAGTTTGCAATAAAAATACTGACTGGAATAATATATGTAAATCTCATTTGTAATCCAGACAAATCTGACAACTTTCAAGGGGGTTGAATACTTTTGCAAGTCACTGTATATACTGGGGGGGGGGGTCTTGATAGACGTTATGTGATTATCTTTGGTGGACCGGGAACATGTCTGCACTCTTCAAAGCCGACTGCGAACTGAAGAAATGCCGATAAGCTGTATAAATGTTGTGGTGTGGGTTTTTTAAGCTTTGATACATATCTTGGGCATTTTGGGGACTTTCTGCACCAAATTTTCAACATGGGGTTATTGGGACCCCTCCTCATGAATTCAGCCACTGTCATGGCGTTCGTTATTCGGTCCCGAAAGCTGGTTCTGCAGTCACTGTGCCAAATCACCTTTCAGGACCGATTTTAATGAAACAACAGTGTTGGTGTTCATGAGGTGGGCTCTCAAAAAGCCTATGTTGCAAATCTGGTGAAAAACTATCCAAAAAATGCCACTTTTACGAGCGTGTGTTGTGCAGTTTCCACGCATGCTCATAACTTCGTGAATTTGTAATATTTTTACTCCAGATTTTTAACATTGGCATTTTTCCACACCTCCTTATGAACAGTACAGCGTCATTTTTCACATCCTGACGAGAAATGTGTGTTGGGACATAGAACATAGAAACATAGAGGTTGACGGCAGATAAGGACCCGATCTATTCATACTCGTATGTATTGCTCCCTTATGCCTATCCCATGCCTGTTTGAAGCCCTGCACTGTATTCATAGCCCCCACTTCCTGAGGTAGGCAGTTCCATGCATCCACCACTCTTTCTGTGAAAAAGACTTTCCTCACATTCCCCCTTAATCGGCCTCCCTCTAATCTCATGCTGTGTCCTCTTGTCCTGTTTTTCTTATATTGAAACATGTTAGACTCTTTCACCTTGTTAATGCCCTTAAGGTGTTTGAATGTTTTGATCATATCACACCTCTCCCTCCTTTGCTCAAGGGTATACATATTGAGCTTCGTTAATCTGTCCTCATATGTCTTCTGATGCAGTCCCTGCACCATTTTGGTTGCCTCTTCTGGACTGCCTCAGTTTGGTTAATGTCCTTGTGAAGGTGTGGCCTCCAGTACTGCACGCAGTACTCCAGATGGGGCCTAACCAATGTCTTGTAAAGAGGGATTATTACCTCCCCTCTTACGACTTGTGATACCCCTACTAATACACCCTAACATCCCCCTAGCCTTACCTACTGCTTTAGAGGTCTGCTTGGATGATTTCAGGTCACCGGTGATGATGATGCCCAAGTCTCTCTCTTCCTTTGTGACTGCCAGCAACTCCCCTTCCATCCTATAGGTGGCTTCAGGGTTTCCTCTTCCCTATGTGCATGATCTTGCACTTCTTTGCATGAAATCCCAGTTGCCACTCTTCTGACCATTTTGCTAGTTTATCCAGATCTCTTCTCATTCTGTCCACCCCATCTGGATCATCTACTCTGTTGCAGATCTTGGTGTCATCTGCAAACAGAAAAGCCTTACCCTCTAGTCCATCTGCAGTGTCACTAATGAAGCTATTGAAGAGAACTGGCCCCAGGACTGATCCCTGAGGTACCCCACTTGTGACTTTCATCTCTTCTGACTGTATACCATTTACTACCACTCTGTTTTCTGCCAGTCAACCAGTTTGCCACCCAGTTGACCAACTTCTGACCCACCCCGAGCCTACCCAGCTTATTTATCACACTTCTATGTGGAACAGTGTCGAAAGCTTTGCTGAAGTCAAGGTAGGCGACATCAACTGCTCCCCCTTGGTTCACCACTCTGGTTACCCAGTGAAAGAAATCTGAGATTAGTTTGACAGGACCTTCCTTTAAACCCATGCTGTCTTGGATCCTGTGCCCCTGTGGATTCCAGGTGTTGCACTGTCCACTCCTTAAGGAGTGCCTCCATGATCTTGCCTACTACTGAGGTAAGACTGACTGGTCTGTAGTTCCCTGCCTCCTCCCAGCTACCACTCTTGTGGAGCGGGATCACATGAGCCCTTCTCCAGTCTTCTGGGACCTCTCCTGTGCTCAGAGACTCACTAAACAGTTCTGCTAGTTCCACCCGTAGCTCCTTAAGTACCCTGGGATGTATGCCATCAGGTCCCATTGCTTTGTCCACCCTGAGCTTAGCGAGCTCTTGTAGGTCCCTTTCTTTTGTGAAGGGAGTAGTGCTCACCTCCCTCCCCCGTGTCCATGGTGCTGAGCTGTGGGCCCTGCCCTACCTTCTCTTCAGTAAATACTGAGCAAAAGTATCTATTTAGGATAGATGCTTTTACAGGGTCCTCCTCCTCACATGCCCCCTTTTCTCCTTTGAGCTTGGCAATACCTCCTCTGGACTTTCTCCTTTCACTAATTTATCTATTGAAAGTCTTGTCACCTTCTTTCACTGTTTGTGCTAGTGTTGCCTCAGTTTGGGACTTTGCCTGCCTTACTGCCTTCCCTGCTTCCCTTAGGGCAGTTTGGTATGCCTCCCTATCTTCATCCTGCAGTGTTCCCTTATATTTCCTGAAGGCCAGCCTTTTGGCTCTGACCTTTTCTGCTACTGTATTTGAGAACCAAAGAGGTTTTCTTGTTTTGCACTTCCTTTTCTAACACAATGGGATGTTGCTTCAAGTATTGCATCCTTAATGCTTGCCCACTTTGCCTGTATCCCCTCACCTGTGTTTCTTTTTCCCCAGGGCTAGCTTAACTCTGTTGGCCATCTTATCAAAGTCTGCTCCCCTGAAGTCTCATATTTTTGCCTTGGAATGGGATGATTTAGATGTAGTGGCCAAATTGAACCATACCATGTGATGGTCACTGGCCCCCAGGTGACCTTCTACCTGGAGATCTGTGATCCCTTCCTGTTAGTCAGTACTAGATCTAGGATAGCCGTGTCTCTTATGGGTTGTTGTACCAGTTGTTTGATTCCCTACCCCTACAGGGAATCCACCATGTGTCTAGTTCTGGCAGATGTTCCTGCTGGTATTGACCAATCTGTATCTGGCATGTTGAAGTCTCCCATTATCAGAAGCTCTCCTTTAGCTGTCATGTTTTTTATATCTTCTAACAGTAATGTCTATGTCCTCCCCCTGGTCTGCAGCCCTGTAGACAACCCCAGTTCTTATAGCTGTCCCATTTCCTGTTTCCAAGTGACCCACAGTTCTTCTGGCTCCTGGACACATTAAGAATCATAGTGACACTGTTCATGAGCAGAGGTGCTAAAATGCATATATTGAAAATTTAGTGACAAAAGTCCATGAAATGACTATGTTGCGAGCATACGTTGTGCAGTTTCCATGCACCCTCGTAATTTCGCGCATGTGTAATATTTTCACTCCAGATTTTCAACATTGGCATTTTTTCGCACCTCCTTGTGAACAGTACAGCTGTCATTTTTCATATCCTGCCCGAAATAAGCATTTACACATCTGGCACAGTTGCTGTAGGAAATCAATGTTCGGGACAGATTTGGAAAATCATAGTGCCATTGTTCATAAGCAGAGGTCACAAAATGCCTATATTGAAAATGTGGTGAAAAATTTCCAAAAAAAAATGACTGTTACACATGCATTGCACAGTTTCCACGTAAGCCTGGAAGTTCGAGTATTTTAAATATTTCCACTACAGATTTTCAACATTTGCCATCTCTTCACACCTCCCTGTGAATGGTACAGCTGTCATTCTTCATATCCTGCCCGATCTGTGTTTTCGTACATCTGGCGCAGAATGGCACGGTAGCTGTGGGAACTCAAAGTTCGGGACACATTAACAAAATCACAGTGCCTCTCTTCATGAGAAGAGGTCCCAAATGCTTTCATGAGATGTGGGTCACAAAAAGGCTGTGCTGAAATTTGTAATGCAAATACCACCAAACGCCCAGGGCGTTATTGTTTTTAACCATAATGTCCCACCCTGTACAGATTGACAGGCATAGGGGTGTGTCTTTGGATTGCCGATTGTAATGCTCATGCCATTCCACCTCCACCCTGCAGCCAGTGACAGGCATTGAGGTGTGCCTTGGACTCTTCGACCCCAGAGTTCACCCCATTCTCCTATACTGCACCTATTTCGGCGTATGTCCTTCTGGAATGGGGTGACTGTAAAGCTGAACACCCCAAGGCACACCTCAGCACTTGTCAGTGTCTGCAGGATAGAATTGAAGTGAAATGCTTTGTGAACATTATGGGCAACGACCCAAACTCGTACCCCAGTGCCTGTCCGTTTCTGCAGGGTGGAGGTGGGGTTGGCGTGAAGTTCAATACTTCACTGCCATTCCTATTCTGCATCTCTCTAACTTCTGCATTTCCGGTGCTAATACCAGCAAGCAGACATTTGGCATTGACAAATGCATGTTTTTCCCTGCTGCTGTACAATTAGTTTTATTTCACAGTCTGCTCCAGAATTCAGATGGACTTTTTAACCCCATCATATGGGGTGGGAGAGCAAAACTCTGAAAGCACATTGACACACAACCCAAAAAAAAATTATACAAACAAAGCTAACTGCATTATGTGGCTTTAACCCTTTTTATGTTTTGTGCTTTCACCTCAAGCGATGCAAAACTTCCAATATTTGAAGCCTGCATTGGACTAGTTGTGCAAACATTTTTTAGTAGGACAGCAGTGAAAAGATGCACCCCAGTAAACAATACAGTCTACCAGTTTGTTTAGGTACGAAGAGACTTTCATTTCGTAATATTCAGCACCAGTGAAAAAATGCAGCGGAACGGTCCACACCCTGGTACAGGTTTGAGTTTTGCTGCATTTTTCATTGGTGTTGAATATTAGACAGTCTTTTTGCGCCTTAAATGCAGTGGTAGATTGTCTGTCTGTATAGTCTTATGGGTGCCCCACTTTTTCATTGCTGTTCTATTGGGTGTACGTGCTGAGACACCGTACTCGAGCTTCAGAGTTTTTTTTTTTTTTTTTTATTATTATTCACTGACTGACTAAACATTTCTCAGTAACATTCATCCAGGCTCACTGCATTGTTTGAAATAATTGGCCACTGGCTATAGACTGTTGCAGAGTTCATTTCAGATATTTATCTATGTGGGCTGCTGACCCACTGAGTGTAAAAGATCTGACTTTGAGATGGAGCTCTTGCAGCAGGTATTACCATTAGAACTAATGCTGCCAGGCGTTGGGACCCCATGGAAAAATCTTGTAGCTAGCAATCTGATGTGGGGGACTGCCCTTGAAGTCGGCTCCGCCCGACATCAGACGTGGTGTAAAGGGGGCAGTCTCCAATGCCATCTCCGTTCTTTTTCCACCATTGACCTGCTTAGTTTGGCTCCATGGATGCCTTTCATTGCAGTAGACTTTGCTCTTTTTCATTTTCCAGTTTTTTTCAGAGTTATTACTATTAAGTATTCTCGTGCATGTCATCGCTCTCTCCACCGCGGCGCAAATCAATGTGCATGCGGGAAGCAGATACCGGCTAAGGATGGCCATGCAGCCTGCCTCATCTGCTTAGGCCCTGGCCATCGGCCTGCCAACTGTCTGCACTGCAAGAAGTTCAGTCAGAAGACCAGAACTCTGAGAGCCAACGCCGTTGAGGTCTATCTCCTCAAGCAGAAGGTGGTAGCTATGCTGAGGACTTTGGAGCACAGCTCTTCTTCTCCTCCCACCAAGGGCTCCCCACCCAGAGAGAGAAGGCTTTGGGAGGGAAGCAACACCATAGAGAGAAAGATAGGGCCAGGTCTGAGTCCTGCTAAGTCGCCTTCAAGGATGCCTTCGTCTTCGGTCTGTGGCAGGAGGTTGGGTTCTGTCCCTCTGGCTGCAGGGACATCTTCGGAGTCGGCTCCCTCCTCCCAGGGTAAGCACAGGGAGCTGCCCGCATCAGCCTTCTCTGGCCCACCAACCCCGCATCTTCCATTGGACTGACCCAGGAAGGTCAATCGCCTGCCGGCACGCCTAAGAGCTCTAGCCATAAGCCTGGCGGGTTGTCAGAGAAATGCAAGCGACCGGACAACTCTGAAAGGTGACTGGAGGCCGTCCGCCATTGGACGCCCTCTCCTTCTCCAGACAAGGTGTGCCCGCCCCAGCCAATAAGCATCCCTTGAGCCGGGCGCCCTCTCCGGCGACTCTTGTCCTGGCGCCAGATCGGAGGCCATTGCGGTGTTCAGACGCCCACCCCACCTTCCGAGGGTCAGTCGCTCCTACTCCGCATGCCGGGTCCCCCAAGGACACGGATGTCGAGCCACAGCCTGATGAGGACAAAGAGGGATCCTCTTGAGTGGACACCAGAGCCTCAAGATCCGCAGATGCTCATTCCCATGAACCCGACGCCCGCCCCACCAGTGGTTCCTCTGGCAGACATCGGCTCACTTATTTTATTTATTTTTTTTTTTTTCTTCACCTGGTGGAATACGGTTAAAGAGGACCTGCTGTATAGACTCTCTGACCCGCCTCCTATGGGGCCCCCTTCAACTCCTGATAAACCGGATGGGGGTGACCAACCTCATCCAGATTCAAAGGGCAAACGCAGGAGAAGGTATTCATCCCCGGTCCCCTCATCCAGCGGACGCCTGACCTCTTCAGATGATGATGCTGCGAGCCCCTCTTCCTCAGTCTCTTCAGACGAGGAAGGGTTTGGTCCCTCATCTCCAGGTCTCCCCCAACCCCACCGATGACCCTTCTTCATTCCTGGACATTATGTGCCACATACAGTCCATTTATGAGTGGGACACCAAGGAGCTGGACCCAGAATGAAAGCGGCTAGCGAAGTTTCTGGGGTCCAAGGAGCCAAAATCTCTGGTTATCCTGCCACTGGTGGAGCCTTTCCAAGGCATCACCAGGCTTGCGTGGTAGAAGCCGTCGTCCACCTCAGCTGTTCCCAGAATGCAGACAGGCTCTATAAACCCCCCCTTCTCCCCCCCCCCAAAGCGGAACCTTTCTTGGGGGAACATCCCAAGGCAGACTGTCTAGTGCTCATGGCCATGTTAGTCAGCCCAAGCACCTGAGCACCCAGCGCCCTGATCTGAAGTTCAAGAAATTGGATCACTGGGGCAGAAAAATATTCTCTTCAGCTACCGGTTCTATCAGTTCACTGAATTTTGCTGACCACATGGTTACCTACCAACAATCCCTGTGGGAGAAGACTATGGAGCTGGTTAAGACCCTGCCAGACTCTGACAAAAACGAGATCCTAGCTTATGTCCAGTCCGGAATGGACGTGGACAAGCGCGTCCTCTGTTGCTCATAAGACTCAGTGGACATGGCTTCCCGTGCGGCTGCAATGGGAATTTGTCTGAGGAGGAACTCCTGGCTCAGGGTGTCTGACTTTCGCCCTGATCTTCAGGACCCTATACTGGATGCCCCCTTCCAGGGTCCAGTGTTTTTTGGCCAGGAGGTAGAATCACTTGTCAGGAGCCTGCAGGACTCTGGCAAAGCTGTTGCCGACATCCACAAAATGTACAAGTTTGAGCCTCAAGGTTCCATTGTCCCTTTCGGAAAGGTCTTGGATAAGGGGGCAACCAACCCTAAGGAAAAGGGTTCAAGAAGTGTGCCCACCCTGTCCCTCAAGGTGTCCAGGGCCCCAGAACCAACCCCCCACAGCCTGCCTTGCTGCAAACCCTCCTCATTCTCTGGTCATGCAGCATGAGACAGTAGGAGGGAGAACAATCCACCCCCCAACCCCAATTGTCCACCCGACCATGCCTGGCTTCTGAAAGATGAAATACAGTCCCTTCTCCAGAAGACCATTCAACTGGTTCCCTCGGCCCAGTGGGGGCACAGGCTTCTATTCCCGTTTCTTCTTGGTTCCAAAGAAAATGGGGGTTCTCTCTCCTAAGCTGGTCTCCGGGCTTCATTACGCCTGGGCTGTACCTCCTGATGCTGGTTGTAGGCAGGACTAAAGCTGTGCAGCAGGGGGATAAGAAGCCAATTAACTGGATCTCGGCCAACTAAATCGGTCTGTCAAGTACCAGAGATTCCGGTTGGTGACATTGGTCTGTTACCCCTCCTCCATCAGGGAGAATGGTTATGCTCCCTCGATATGCAGGATGCCTACATACATATTAAAGTCCTGCGTTCCCACAGGAATTTTTTATACTTCCGGTTTCAGAACCAGCACTACCAGTTCAGGGTTGGCACCCAGGGTTTTCACCAAGTGCCTGGCGGTGGCGGCAGCAGTCTTGATGAGGAATGGTCACTTTATTTACCCTTACCTGGATGACTAAACATGAGGGTTCTGCAATGGCACCTCAAGGTCCAGTGGGACCAGGCAATGAACGACTTGGATCACCCAATTTGAGTCTCAGCGGCAGTCCGTCATTCTCTCCAGTGGTGGCTTTGCCCTCCACATCTCGAGAGAGGAGTCTCTTTCCACAGACCGTGCCCGTCGCAAACCTTGACGACAGACTCCTTTAAAGTTAGGTTGTGGGGACCACAGGACTAGGGGCTTGGTCCCCCCACAGAGCGGTCTCTTCATAGCAACATTCTCGAAATGAGAGCCGTTCCATATGCCCTTTGGGCGTTTCAAGACCAGGTATCCCAGGGTCCTCTCTTGGTGCAGTCAGACAACACTCCTGTTGTCTTCTACATCAACAGGCAAGGAGGCACTTAGTCATATCCCCTTTGCAGGGAGGTCATGAGAGTTTGGGACTGGGTAGTGGAGTACCTTCTGGATTGCATGGCTGTATACGTGCCCGGAAGCCAGAACGTTCTTGCCGACTGTCTTAAGTCGCTCTCATTTTCTTATTCACGAATGGGAGTTGCTCCAGGAAGTCGTAGACCTCTTTGGTTGTTGGGGCCGACCAGAGTTGGACCTATTTGCGTCCCTGTGCAACGCCAAACTGCCAAATTTTTGCTCGCTAGATCCAGGGCCTGGTGTTTTCTGGCGAGACGCATTGTCCCTGTCCTGGACAGGGAGGTTTCTGTATGCCTTCCCTCACTTCCCTTTCATTCGGAGAGTCCTGCAGACAGGGGAGACTAGAATGATTCTGGTAGCTCCTCCTTTCGCCTCCACAGATTTTGTATCCAATGCTGCAGCAACTGGCCATGGAGCCTCCCGTACAGTTGCCCCTCTCTACTTACTTGCTCTCTCAAGCAGGGGACGCTAGTCCATCCTGCTCTGAGGTCTCTTCACTTGTACGCCTGGCTCCTGCAGTCTTAGCAGAGGAGAGATTAGAGTGACAAGCAGGGTGGCAGAGGTCTTGGTGGTGGTGAGGAAACCCTCCGCTAGGGCAACTTATGCCATGAAGTGGAAGCGTTTCTGCCTCTGGGCAACAGCCAAGTCCCCTAGATCCCTTGGATTGTCCGGTCAAGCATGTGCTAGACTACTTTCTCCACCTCTTGGACCTGGGCTTGAGCTATTCGTCCAAGGTTCACCTGTGTGCTTTATCAGCATATTCTGCACCATATCGGGAGAAGACTGGCACAGCTTAATGTGTGCAAGACCTTTCTGCATGGTGTCCCGTATATCAGACCCCCCAGGAGGGACCCTGTTCCTCCCTGGGATCTACTTTTTGTTCTCGAGAAACTCGCCTTGCCTCTCTTCGAACCAGCCGCGACTTGCAAGCTTCGCTTTCTTTCTTGGAAAGCGTTATTTTTAGTTGCTGTTACTTCTGCTCGAAGGGTTTCCAAGCTTCAGGCCCTTGTGTGCAAAGAGCCTTATCTTGTGTTTCATAGGGACAGGGTGGCCCTGTGTATGAATCCCAAAGTTTTACCGAAAGTGGTGTCTGAATTGATGCTGAACCAGGACATCCAGCTTCCAGTGTACTTTCTAGAGTTCTCCAGTAAAGGAGAAGCTTTGTTACATAGTCTGGATGTTCATAGAGTTTTGCGTTATCTTCACGGAACCAGTTCCTTAAGGAAGACTAACCAGTTGTTCGTCTCCTTTGCTCTCAGAAAGAAGGGGGCTCCTGTCACCAGGCAGACACTAACCGGGTGGTTAGTAGACTGAATTTTTTTTTTTTTTTTTACCAGCATCATGGTAAGCCCTTGCCGAGATCAGTCAAGGGCCACTCCACCAGGGCTGTGGCTGCCTCCTTTGATGAATGTTTCTTCGGCAGATCTCTGTGCTGCCGCAACTTGGAGCACAATCCACACCTTCATTGGGCATTATAGGCTGGACATTGCCTCTAGGAGGAGAGCAGGTTTTGGACTAGCCGTCCTTCAAGGCCTACTCTGAGGTTTTTCAGCTGTTTATTCTTCTCCCCCACCCATCAGACCTGGGCCTATTTTTCGGTACTGCTTGGAACTCCGTCCTAATGGTAATACCTGCTGCAAGAGCTCCACCTCGAAGTCAGATACTGCAGTTACATAAGAACTTACTGCAACAGTAGAAAGGGGAGATCTGCTCTGTTCTCCATTTACTTCAACCAGGTCTCCGGTGGGAGAACTAGGATGGTGCCGGGGGACTACCCCCTTTATACCATGTCTGACGGCGGAACCAACGTCTGGGTTGGGGCGGGGCAGTCCCCCGCCTCAGACTGCTAGCTAAAAGATTTTTTTCATGGGGTCCTAACGCCTGGCGGCATTAGACCTGCTGCAAGAGCTCTTCTCAAAGATGTGCTGTTACGGCAAGCTCTTGCGTAACTGTACTTTAGAATCGGATAACGTCATTGCTTAACCGAGCCCACATTCATAATATCCGTTTAAAACAGTTATAATAGTAAGCAAGTTGTGTCGAGGGAGAATGTGGGTCAGAATTGAAAACGGTGTGGCAGTTATTCCAGTCCTCCCATCTCTGAAGTGAACACTGCTGCAGTGAGAATAATCAGTGAAAAACGCTTCAGGCAGTTTAATTCAGTTTAGCTTGGCCATTTCGGGGAGGGCAGATAAAATTGTTACAGACTTAAAGCGTTTGTAAAAACTATGCTACCAACCAGTGGCAAACCTGGTTTGTCCTGAGCACTCTGGACATGTCCGCACTAGTGCTTCACACCAGGAGATGTTCCAAGAGGGGGAAAAGAAGGTACATGCTGGCTTTTTTTTTTTTTTTTTTGCTTTGGAATTGGGCATCTGGCATATGAAAGTGTGCCCTACATAAGGGGCAGATTAGCGAGACTCTTGAGAAAATGGGCCTGCCAGTCTGAGAGTCCATGCTGAAAGTGTAAGTGTGGGTTGGTGAGGTACAAAAACTAGTACACTGCCTTTTCAGAATAAATGGATACAGACCCTTTGTAGGGGGAAGCTCAGTCCGTTGAAGGTTTTGGCACATTGTCGTCTAGTGTGTTGCCCTACATAGAATCCAGTACAAGTGATTTTTTGAGATGTTTAGTGGTAAGCAAAGAAGGTCTGTACCAAGTTATTGCACAAAAAGAAACCGAGAAAGATGGAAGCTGCAGCAGTGCTAACTCCGACCCTTGTTCCTTTTCAGGTTGGTTTCTCAACTAGAAAAGATGTTTGGTTTTCACAAGCCGAAGATGTATCGAAGTATAGAGGGCTGCTGTATCTGCAGAGCCAAGTCCTCCAGTTCTCGCTTCACTGACAGCAGACGCTATGAAAAAGACTTTCAAGAGCTGCTGCTCGGTGAGCCAGTTTCATTAATAGAGTGGAGTGTTCTTCACTGGTGCAAAATGTGGTATGTGCTCGGGGGTGGGCCACAGACCCTTGTTTAAAAGCGGGAATTGTAGATGGTCTGCCAGTGCAGTGGTGGCGTTGTCGCTAGTGACACCAGGTACTCTGCTTTAGGAACAGTCCATGGTTATTAGAGGGCCAGCTGGGGAAGGATGATTGAGCGTCCTAGAGAATGCTTTCCTCTAGGAGGGAGGGAGGAGCCACAAAATCTGCTACGCTGCTGCCTCCTGAGTGTCCACGGGTGGAGGGGTGCATGCCCAGGAAAAGGGAGGGAAGATTCCAACAGCTCCATATGTGCAGGGGCATGCATCTGTGTACATCAGTGAGCCTGGCTCGTATGTCTGCATCTTGGGGGATGGAAAAAAACCAATGAACCTCCCCCCTGGCTGTGGCAGTGCCTCACACCACCTGCTGAGCCACCTACAACCTCCATCCCAAGCATGACATTAAGTGAGGGAGTACTGCCAACTTGACAGCCCACCTTGGGTGGGATGGCTAGCCAGGAAGGAACAAGAGTTGGGATAAGTCCATGACAGAAATCGGACTGGGCACTGGCATGGCTGAGATGGGCAGGCTGGGTGTTGGAAAGGAAAAATGAAGGTTAATAAAAAAAAAAAAAAAAGGTTACAAGTTGCACAATGGGAGAGTTACAGTATGTGGGGAGTCTGGTGCAGGGGAAGTACATAGTCTGTAAGAAAGCAGAGACCCTGCACCCAGCAAACCACCCCCAAAACAACACTGTTCACATTTTAGTAGAGTGCAAAACCTTAGTGGAATATGACCAGCCAAATAAACTGGAAAAACCTGCCTACAGAGGAGCCTGCCCATTACCCCCCACCCCCACAACACTGATGCTTTTCGCACTTGTACTAGTGGTACTTTCTCAAGGGAGTGATGGGGAGGTTGCGGGGTCTCCCATTTCTTTAAATATATTCTCCTGTGCGAATAGTTAAGCCGCCTGTAGAAACACCATTCTGCTCTGGCAGCAGTAGGTGCTGTCTGAGCGCAGTACCACATCCATACTCTCCATTGGGGGGGTAGTGCTTCCCTTTTTGCTTCTTATGCTTTTTCTTTGTCTGTAATATATAAAGATGAGCGCAGCCTAATGAGATACTGCTTTACCTTGTGCATCCTGAATTCCGCCCCGGTCTTGGGCTGATGGGAGTTTAAGGGAGTGTTGCAGAGACGGCGTCCTCCGATTGGTGTGGGGTGGGAGAGCACACTGTGCACCTCATTTGGTCAGTTCATTCCAGTATTGGGTGCTGTGGATTCCATACACTAGGGTCACTGATTCTCCCCCCACCCCCAAAATGACTAGTACTATATGGTCAATCTTTTTAATCTTTTTTTTTTTTTTCTCTCTCTTCCAAAATTGATTTCTCATCAACTAGCTTTGCACTGAAATTGGGCACACAATTGGGATGTGGTGGGGCTGGAGTAAAGAATGAATAAAAATAGGTACAAAGTAGAGTGGCACAAAATATTAAATTTTAGAGCAAAAAAAATAACAAATGGCCAGTTCCACATTAGTTTTCACAGAAAATAAGTGGCCTTTATGTGGGAGGTCCCACAGGAGAATAGACCGAGGTGGCCATGTGCTAGGATGATACCTGCTATCTGCCCATACATCAACAGACCTCATTTGGTCCCCTATTAAACACAAAAAAAAAAAAAAGTTAAAAAGACCATGGCCTTCAAATTCTGAGGGGAATGAGGAGGAACTGCGGGGATTGAGCATGGAGCTGTAGTCCGATGGGTGCTAGCGGTATCTGAAGAGGGTAGAGAACCGCTACTGAAGCAGGGTAAGTATGAAGTCTACAGTTATTATTACTGGTCACTAAGTAATACTTGTGTTCTAGGGACGTGGATATGATGTTCTAGCCACACTTTCTGGCAGTTTCCTTTACCTTTAAGACTGGCCAGAAGCGTCTTCAAGCTGGCTTCTCCCACCTACCGGAGTGGTATCTCCCTTGGCTCCTCCCCATGATGCCAGATCTTCCTTTCTGCTCTCGCACACCGAGTAGGCCCTTGAGACTTACATATTTGGATTTACTTCCTAAAACGTTTAAATTTGATTGTCTTCAACTCTATCAACGATCGCGACCACGATGGATGACCGGTCCACTCCCAGGTTCTGCGGTGCCCTTGTGGGTAGAAGATGTCCTGAACGGATCCACACTTTCATACATCTACTGCCTGGGGCATGAGCACGATCCTCAGGCCTGTGATTTTTGTCACTGCTTTCATCCTAACGGTCCCGAGGATCGTCTAGCCCGGCTCAAGTTAGGCCGACTGAATGAATGAACAGAACCCGACTGTCAAATCTAAGGATGCCCATTGGGTGGTCTCCACGGCTGCGGGATCCACTGAACAGCTTGTGGCTTTCGAGGAGGCTGCGGCCCAGGCCGCTTTCCACTCCTCTTCGGCTTCTGCCTTCGTGCTGCTCCAGCTGGCATCAGTTTTTAAGTGGTCCTTCAAAGAACTATGCCAGTCCCTGCCGACCCTTGATGAGGGACCCTCGGGGCACAAATCTGAGTCAAAGAAAGAGTACAAAAAATTGACTCATCGGCATTTGTGGGATCGGGAGCGCTCTCAGTTGTGAGCTTCTGATTCCTGCGCTTCTCCTGCTCGGACGTCAGTCAAATCCTTCACCCAGGCTGCCAGTTGGCAGAGACGCTGGTTGATCTTCCGGCTGAGATTTTTCTCGAGCTGGTCACCCAGTTGTCGACTGAAGGGGCCAACCCTTCCTTATCCAGGACTCTGGTCCTGACTCAGACTGTGGGAGGGGCAGATCAGTCCGCTGACCTGCTGCCTCTGTTCTCTGACCAAGACCTGGAGGAGCCTCGGCGCTCGCAGACTCCCTCTGAGCCCCGCTACCTACTGGTCCCCATTGAGGTCTCAGTTTTCCATCCCGTGGGCGACTGGTTGCCCACGACATCGGTGATCCCGCTCTCTGCACCGTGGGAAGCCGCATCACTGCTACTCTTAATCCTCGTTCTCCTCTGGCGAGGAGAGGCTTCAGCGTCAATTGCATTAACGCATCGAGGATCTCGTGGCAACAGCTGGCACTCCCCAGCATTAAGCCGTCTCTGACTACTCCACCAGCCAACACCTTCTCTGCCTCAGTAACTTTCTGAGGCGGTCCCGACTCTACTAACCCTGGCATCTCCACTGATTTCCTGTGGAGCCACCACCCACCCAGCCGAAGGCCGGCACTCTGACTAAGGAGTCTCTGCCAACTAAGGGACTTCCCCATCGACTGTCTGTCACCGTCGCCCCTGACAGTCTGCGGAGGGTCAGCGGGGACTCTGGCGGTTGACCCCCCCTTTTTTTTTTTTTGACACCTCAGAGTTGGAGGGTTCCTTCTCGCGCTCCTGTCCAGTCGATGTGGAGTTGGTGAGGGATCTGTTAACAGACAGAGGCCATACCTCTTTTTTTTGGTCCTTCTCCGCCTGATCTGAGACCACGGGTATGAAAATGGAGCCAGTCCAGAAACAGGCTTGTTACCTGTTGATAAAGATCCTTGACCGGGGAGATATTTGGACTGAGGCTTTTCTGGTGGCAGAGGCCATTCTTGTCCCTGTCCTGGAGCTCTTGCAGGGCCCCGCTTCTTGCCCTGCGCCTTCTGTCCAGATGGGTCACAAATATGTGGGTACCTACGGTTCTCTCTTGGAATTTATGGGGTGCCCAGTCAGTGCGGTAGATTCTATGTTTAGGCACTGGCAACACTAGGATATTGAAAAGCTACCCAACAAAGAGTCCAGAAAGTTGGACCATGTGACGAAAAAGGACTACGCCGCCTCCTCATTTGGTCTTTACCAAGCAAGCTCGGCCTTCATTATGGACCACTTCTCTCATGCCCTGCTGGGCACCCTGGATGAGGTGCTTCCTCATCTACTGGCAGACCACGGTCAAATGGGTCCGGGACCAGGGCTGAGCTGTTGCAAAACGGCTTCAGACAGCCATGGACATTGGGGACTTCTGTGCCAGCTCCATGGCGGCTGCAGTGGCCATGCACTGCAGGACTTGGCTGAGGTTCTTGACCTTCACAGCGGACACTCCGGACAAGTTGGCAGATGTTCCTTTCCTGGGCACTGATTTGTTCAGGCCTGGGGTCAATTGCCACCTCATGGGCATCGAGTCCAGTGCCACCTTGGGCTCCATGACATCTGCCCAAAAGGACCCCGAGGGCTCCAAGAAGCAGCAGAGAAGGAAGCCCTTTCAGTTCTCCTCCTACTCCTGTGGCAAACTAGCCTAACCTCAGGCTGGTCAGCGGGCCCAAGCCTGGTGACCTCATCAGTGGCCTCGGTTGTCTGTAAGCCTGGGGGGGAGGTGCTCCAGTGGCTCCTCAGTTGGGCCCTTCTCTAAGCCTGCACAGTAATGGGATGAGGGGTGCCTCCCTCATGCCTGTCACACCTCCCCTAGGTTCTCCCGTCGTGGGGGGCCAACTCCACCACTTCCTTTTAGGTCCGCTGTCACCACGGACAGGTAAGTTCTCCTGGTGGTGGGTCAGGGTCTGCCTCTGGAATTCGAGTAGTACCCTAATTGCCAAGCCTGCACCCCACAGGAGGACTTGGTATCCACAGACATTCTGTCAGTTCACAGATACGACATAGCCCAGCTTCTCTGCAAGGAGGTCATGGATCTTACTTCTAGAAACTGCTCTTGCAGCAGGCTAAACCATAAGGACTGAAGGAGGCAGGCTGCAGGACCCCACGGAAAACTTCTAGCTAGCTATACCAAGCAGAGGACCGCCCCCGACATCCGATCCCTCATAAAAGGTGCGGTCCCCCAGCGTCCCTCAGTTCTTTTCCTGCCGTTGACTCGCAAGCATCGGCTCCACGGATGCCATCAGCTAACTAACAATGCCAGAACTTTTCCAGTGATTTTCTTCCACACCGTTTCTCCCTTCGCATGTTTTCGTCCCTGATCTCTCCACCGAAGGACCCCCCCTTCAAGTTCGCGTGCGGCAAGCAGATTCTGCTCCGTGGCAGACGATAACAGTGATGCTGCTTCCAGAGTTATGGTCCAGGCCATTTCTCTCAGAAGGTTTGCCTGACTAAGGACCACCAACTTGACACAGGATACCCAGTCTAAAGCTCTGGATGTCCCCAGTGACAAAAATCTCCTGTTCGACTTCAGGACAGAAGAGTACATGAAAAGGTGGATTAGTACAATTCCACTTGCCAGAGCAGTACGGCTAAACAAAGGGCTTCCACCCAAAAGTCTCAGCCTAAAGCAGGCAGAGGAAGGGGTTATTTTCCCAAGCCCTGTTACCCCTATCCTCCCCTTCATGTGACTACTCTCGGACAAGAGGGTACTATAGGGGAAGGGGAAGGGGCAGGAGAGGCCAGAGAGAACCGGCCACTTCCCAGGCCCCTGCATCTCAGTCTAAGCCCCAACTTGAATGCCTTGGTCACCTCCCCTTCACCAGCAGGGGGCAGGCTCTCTCACTGCCTCCAAGCTTGGACCCACATAACTTCAGACAAAGTGGGTCCTGGAGGTAGTGGAAAAGGGGTTTTCCTAACCCCATCAGAATAACTCCTGCTGGAGGTCAACAACATTCTGGCATCAGAGGTGGTGGAAAATACCAGCCTTACAGAAAAACGAAGGCCTTTACTCCAGGTACTTCCTCACCCAAAAGAAAACTGGGGAGTGGCAACCTATCCCAGACTTCGGGTATGTCAACAGGCACCTCCTGAAACGAAAACTCAGGATGGTGACGCTTAAAATGGTCATTCAGCCTCTGTAACAGGGAGACTGGCTAGCCTCTCTGGATCTCAAGGACTCCTATTTTCTCATCCCTATAAGGCAGTCCCACGGAAAATTCCTGAGGTTCAGGCTTCCTTCAGGGCATTACCAATTAGCAGCCATGCCCTTCGGCCTAACATCTGCACCAGGGGTATTTACCAAATGTCTGGCTGTCGTGGCAGTACATCTCAGAAAACAAGGGGTTTCAGTGTATCCCTACTTGGACGACTGGCTGATAGTAGGGAAATCCCCAGGTCAGGTCCAGGAGTTCCTGTTGATCATAAAAAGCACTCTGCTCTCCTTGGGTTTCCTCATAAACCTAAAGAAATCTTACTTAGAGTCAACCCACATTCATAGGTGCACAGTTGGACACAAGGAGCAAGGCCTTCTTACCACCTGAAAGAATTCAGAATTTCTTAGCAGTGGCAAACGCTTCCGCCCTGGTCCAACCAAGGCCGGCCTGTTGCTTCCTATAACTCCTGGGACACATGGCATCCATGATTGCTGTAGTCCCAGGAGCCCAGTACAGGATAAGGGACCTACAGTATCACTTACACTCCCACTGGTCCCAAAAGAACATAGATACATAGACAGTGTCTGCAGATAAGGGCCTATGGCCCACCCAGTCTGCCCATTTGAGCTTGTAAGTTCAGTTTGTTTTCCTAGAAGTCTGTTGCCCCTTACCCCCTGACCTCCAGAATTCCTTTGTCTATCCCATGCATTCTTAAATCCCGTGATTGTTTTGTTTCAGCCCCCACCACTTCCTCTGGCAGGTGTTCCACTTGTCCACCACCTGCTCTGTGAAGAAATTCTTCCTCATGTTTCCTCTGAATTGTCCTTCCTCCAACTTCATCCCATGCCTCTAGTCCTGGAACATCTTTTTGCTTAAAATAGTGTATTCCTGCACCCTGTTCCTCCCTGTAAGATACTTGCATGTCTCTATCATATCCCTCTCTCCTTCTCTCCTCCAGGGAGTACATGTTCAGTTCCTTCAACCTGTCTTCATAGGACTTGTGATGCAATCCATGCACCATCTTTGTTGCCCTCCTCTGAACCTTCTCTACCCTGTCTATGTCCTTACGTAGGTATGGTCTCCAGAACTATACACTGTACTCCAGGTGGGGCCTCACTAGTGTCTTGTATAGCGGAATTATGACCTCCTTTTCCTGCTGGTGATGCCCTGCCTATACATCCCAGCATCCTATTTGCTTTACCTGCTGCCTTGTCACATCGAGCTTCTACCTTGAGGTCATCAGAGATGATAACCCCAAGATCCTTTCCTGCTTGGTGCATGCTATATCCTCACCCCCAGCTGATATATTGTGCCAGGGTTTTGTGCCCCATATGCATTATCTTGCACTTCCTTGCATTGAATTTCAACTGCCAAACCCCTGACCATTCTTCAAGTTTCTACAGGTCCCTCTCATTCTGTCTACACCCTCTGGTGTGTCTACTCTGTTACAGAGCTTTGTGTCATCAGCGAACAGTGAAATTCTGCCTTCTAGGTCCCAGTAATGTCACTGATGAAGATGTTGAATAGGACCCGTCCCAGCACTGATCCTGTGGTACCCCACTGGTCACTCTTCCTCTGTGGAGTGACAGCCATTTACCACCACCCTCTGTGTCCTGCCACCCAGCCAGTTACTCACCCACCACACTACTGTCCTGCCCACACCCATATTCCCAGTTTGTAATAGTCTTCTATGGCACAGTGTCAAAGGCCTTGCTGAAGTCCAGATAGGCCATGTCCACTGCCTTCCCCTGATCCACCTCCCTAGTCACCCAGTCAAAAAATTCAACGAGGTTGGTCTGACATGACCTCCCCCTGGTGAAACCATGCTGCCTTGGGTCCTGTAGTCCATTGGCAACCAGATGTTCCACCAATCTCTCCTTCAGTAGTGCTTCCATGATCTTCCCCACTACTGAGGTGAAGCTGACTGGTCTGTAGTTCCCTGCTTCCTCTTTGTTCCCACTTTTGTATAAGGGGACTACATCTGCTGTCCTCCAGTCTTTGGGTACCTCCCCTGTTTCTAGTGATCGGCTAAACAGGATAGCCAGAGGTTCAGCCACCACCTCTCTTAGTTCTTTAAGGACCCTGGGTGCACCCATCTGGCCCCATTGCTTTATCAACTCTTATTACTTCCAGTTCCTTCAGGACCCTTTCTCGTGTAAAGGGACTTGTGTCCATTCCTGCGCCATTCTCATCCCTTGTACTCCTTCAGACCCATTACCTCCTCTTTCTCAGTAAACTGAGCAGAAATACCTGTTCAATATGTCAGCTTTACTGTTGTCCTCCTCCACGCCCCCATCCTCCCCTTCAAGTCTCACTATCCCTCCTTTGTCTTTCTTTTTTCACTTATGTACCTGTAAAGATTTTGTTCCTCTACCCACTGATTTTTGCAATGTGTTCTTCTGTCTGAGCTTTGGCTTCCTTACTGACCTCCTGCCTCCCTTTGCTTCTCCTGGTACTCTCCCTATCCCTTCTGCCTGTGTCTCTTTGTATTGCCTGAATGCAATCTTTTGGCTTTCACTTTCTTTGCTACCTCTTTGGAAAACCATAATGGTCTCTCTTCCTTTCCTCTTGCTAACCTGCTTAATGCATAATTCTGTTGTTCTTGTAATCCCATTTTAAATACTGCCCACTGTTCCTCAACCCCTGATTCCTGTCCCATGCCCTTTCAAGTATCTCCCATTTTCCCAAAGTCTGCCCCCTAAAATCCAGGATCGTGTTTTTGTGCGGTTTGGTTCTGCTCTTTCTGTGATTTCAAACCACAATGACTGGTGGTCACTGTTCCCAGGTGCTCCCCACTCTTACCCCCATCACACTGTCCCTGTTTGTGAGCACAAGGTCCAGTATTGCCTTCTGCCGAGTTGGTTCCATGACCAGTTGCTTGAGGAAGGCACCCTGAAGGAGTCCAGGATAAATCTGCTCTAGTTGATGCTGCTGCTGGGATGCTCCAGTCCACGTCTGGAATATTGAAGTCTACAACCAGTACTACCTCACCCTTGTCTGCCATCCTTTGGATGGCTAGCATCAGCTCCCTGTCTGTTTCTTCCTCCTGGGCTGGTGGTCTATAGACCACACCTGTGCGGATGGCTGTCCCCATTTTCCTTTTCAGCTTAACCCACAGTATCTCTCCCCCATTTTGTTCCTCCTGAATCTCTGTGGCCCTTATGTCATTTTTCACATACAGTGCCACTTCTCCTCCCTTTCTGCCTGCTCTGTCTCTTCTGAATATGTTGTAGCCAGGTATGGCCATCTCCCAGTCGTGGTTATCATTACACCAGGTTTCAGTGATGGCCACAATGTTAGGGTCTGACTGCACCATGACAGCCTCCAGATCTTCCATCTTGTTGCTAAGGCTCCTGGCATTTGTACACATGGCTTTCCATGATTTGATCTCCTAAACTGTTTTGCTGTTCTCCAGCCCTTCCATGGTTGTCCTTTATCCCTGGTTCTCCTTGCTGTCTGCCCTTCTGCTGAATTTTCCCTTTTCTGCCTATCCACCTCTTGGGCACTAATCTCCATCTTTTGCACACTGCTTTGCAGAGATAGCCACTCCTCTGGTTCACTGGTTCCACTGCTAGCTGTGGGGGGTGAGCAAGTAGCTATCCTCCTTGCTGGCCTGCCACCCCCCTTTGCTAGTTTAAATGCTTGTCAATGTAGCATTTAAACTTATCATTGAGTGCTTGGATTCCCCTCCAGGATGGATGCAGGCAGTCAGGCTTGAACAAACCTCCATCCCTCCAGGTGGGTCCCCAGTCACCAATGAATCCAAACCCTTCCTCACAGCACCAGTTCTTCAACCATGAGTTAAAGTTCCTGGTGCATGCACTCCATGCTCTCCCTTGCCTCGTCAGGAAGTACTTCTGAGAAAGTGACAGAAGTAGCTACTTGCTTGAGACCCTCCCAATTTCCTAAACTCTTCCTGAACTTCCTTTGGCTCCCCATTTGCCAGGTCATTAGTACCTAGGTGGATAATGACATCCAGCTCACCCTCCATCTTGCCTTCCCAGTGATCCCCAGGATCTTCCTTCCATCCCTCCATGCCGTGGCACCTGGTAGGCACCTCACCTCCCTGTCCTCCCCTTCTATGTTCCTAGCCTGATCCCTCTTATGATGGAGTCCCCACCAGGATTTGCTTCCTCCTCCTCTGGGGTCCACTGCTTTCCCCACTGAGGTCACCTCCTTGGCTAACCTCCACATCCTTTCCTTCCACTTCTCTGGGTACCTCTGTTTGGTTGTCTTCGTTTGCCAGTGTGGCATATGAGTTCTTGAGTGGAATAGGATCTGGGATGTGCCTCTGCCTGACCGCTCTAACCCTCCCTGAGCCCACTGTCATGCATTGGACTGGGTGGTCTCTGGATAGGGGTGATGGTACGCCTGACCCAGTTTACTTCTGCTCTGAGTCTGGCTACCTCATCCCGCAGTCCAGAGAGATGCATGCAGATAGGGCAGCACCTCAGTGTCCAGAAGGTCTGCCTGAATATGGCTGCCCCACAGCCACTGCATTGCACCACTCCCCACATTATACTGCAATTATACTGCTATTCCACTACTTGTCTGCTACTGAAGCTCTCCTAGTTCCCTTTTTATTAATTTACTGTCCTAAAAATCCTGCCACTGATCCTCAGATAATTTTCTTTAAAAAAAAAAAAAAAAAAACAATTAATAAATGAGTCAAAACACTTGTGCTGAGGGTGGGCTTCTTCCCTCTTATGCTCCTCCTACTTCACACCCCTTACTATATCCTGTGTTTAGCGCCTGTCAATCAGATTTAACAGGGCATATAATTAAGAGTTGGGGGAAGGGGAAGGAGGCAATTAAAGACAGCACAGAATTACACCACCACTACGTTTTAAATTTTCAACAGCCCAAAAACAATTCTAAGTAAAGACAACAAAGAAAGTACAATGCTCTGTTCAAACTTACACTAGTAACACAGAATCTTCAAGCTCTGTACTAGTGGAAGGACAGTGCCAACCAGTCCTGTAGGTGTTCCCTTCCAGATCTCCCCTCCTACAAAAATCATTACTACAGATGCTTTCATGCTAGGATGGAGAGCACATCTGGACAGTTCCTCTGTCAGTGGCACTTGGACCCCAAAGGAGTCAAGATCACACATCAGTCTCCTGGAACTTGGGACCATTTATCTGGCACTGAAATCCTTTGCTTCTCACATCAAAGGCCACTCTGTGCAGGTCCAGATGGACAACGCCACTGCCATGTTCTGCTTTAAACAGGGTGGCACAAGGTTGGGAGTTCTTTGTAAAGAGGCCTTAAAGATTTGAACTGGGGCATATTCCTCCAAGGTGACTCTTCAGCCAGTCACTTTCCAGGCAAAGACAACACCCTGGTGGATCCCTTCGGCTGCAGAAGTCTGGGACACAGCGAGTAGTGCCTCAACAAGCAGGTGCTAGCCACAGTGTTCAGGAGATGGGGGACCCCAGAAATAGATCTGTTTGCCTTCCACCTCAGTCACCAGCTTTCTGTCTTCTGCTGCAGGCCACCAGTCCTGGGAACTCTCCCAACAGATGCCCTGGTGTTGGATTGGTCAGGGAAGTTCCTTTATACTTTCCTTCCATTTCCTCTCATTTTCAGGGTTCTGCTGAAACCAGCACTTATGATTCTGGTGGCTCCTGACTGGCCATGACAAGTTTGGTAGCCCCTGCTGCTAACACTTTCGCACAGCAGGTCCATTCACCTTCCCCTCAGCCATTCACTCCTGACCCTTCCCTGCTCGGGGGGGACTTACCCAGACCTGCAGTCTCTTCACCTCAAACCTTGGTTCTTGAGGAGCTAGTTTCCTGCTTCTCAGTACTCTGAACAGGTCCGATCCTGAGGATGGCACAAAAGCCTAACACAAAGACTTATGCAGCCAAATGGAAGAGATTCTCCATCTGGTATAAGGGCAAGATTAGTCCCTTCTCAGCCTCTGACACCACTCTGTTGGACTATCTGGTTCATCTCCAGGCCTTAGGCTTGAGGCCTTCTTCACTCAAACTACATTTGGCTGCTATTTCGGCCCATCTCTCTGTAGGAAAGCCTAAATCTGTTTATTCCCAGCTGGTGTCAAGACAAATTTTTTTTTCTCTATAAAGGTTTCTCTCACACCTTTAGCCTCTTGTTAGGGAACCTGTTCCCCCTTGGAGCCTTAATCTGTGTATAGCCAAGCTCATAGTCTCCCTTTGAGCCCATGGCTATGGCCCAACTCAAGTATGTTACCTGGAAGACTCTTCCTGGTAGCCATTACTTCCGCTAGGAGGATTTCAGAGTCCAACTGTATTATCCCCCACAGGGATAAGGTTGAGCTGAGGACAAACAGGAAGTTTTTGCCCAAGGTGGTGTCCGAGTTCCACCTTAACCAGTCCATTACCTTACCAGTGTTCTTTTCTGAAAAGTCCACTCCTGGGGAACAGAATCTATAGCCTGGACAGCAAGAGAGCCCCGTTCCACCATTTGGAATAAACCAAGCAGGTTAGGGGTTCCTCCACCCAACTATTCCTTACCTATGGGGAAGTGGGTAAGAGGTAGACCAACCACCAAGAGAATTATCTCATTGGATAGTGTCTTGCATTCATTTCTGCTATGACAAAGCTGGCAAGCAGCCTTCTGAGGGTCTCATGGCCCACTCTACCAGGAGCTCCGCTGCTTCGGTGGCAGCCGCTAGGGACATCCCTTTGCTGGATGTCTGCAAAGCAGCCACTTGGAAGACTGTACACACATTCACTAAGCACTACTGCCTAGATGTACAGTCTAGATCTGATACCAGATTTGGAAGGGTGGTGCTGCAGTCTCTTTCCTAAGTAGGTTATCTGCCCTCCTCCTAACTACACCACTTGTAGTCTGCTTAAGGTTACTGTTGCTAAAGGACCCCGGGGTAAGAAGAAAAAATTACTCACTGTAGTAATTTTCTTTTTTCCAAGGTGTCCTTTAGCATCAGTAAGCTCCTGTCCTTCCTCCCCTGACTACAGAGGTCTCTGCATTTTGTCTTCTGTCAAATTTGCTGTGCTTCCACTTGGAACTTCGTTTTTAGCAAAGTTTCTCTGGTTTATTGTTAAACATGCTATTTGCATGATTTTTATTTATTATTTATTTGCTTTTGTTTACCGGGTAAGTCACACTAGACAGCCAAGTGCCTATTATCAGGTGCGACCCGGGAGAATTACAGACTTGAATGTACAGGTACAGTGACGAATCAGCTTTTACATACAATGAGATAACAGGATACATAGAAGAATGACAACCAGTAAAAAAAAACACACAAGCCGGGGGGGGGGGGGGACAGACGACCCAGGAGAGTTAAGAGCTAGAGCGTACACAAGCAGTGAGTAAGTCAAATTTACATACAGTGGGAGAGCAGGCAATACTAATTATGGTATTCCATTTGGTCCTTGCTTGACCAGTTGTCAGGAGAGTAAGTGCAGTGGGCCCTGAGGGCGCAGAGACCCCATGCACGCGTAGTGTGAGGGGGCTTTGAGGTGCATGGACAGGTGGAGGGGCCCTTCAGGAAGTTCCAAAGGGAAGTTTTAAATTCTGGATGGGAGGGGGTGGACCGTGTAAGGGCTGGGAACGAATTCCATAATTTCGGGGCATAGTTGGCGAAGGCCCGATCACCCGTAGGGGTGCGTGTCCTTGGAACTGGGCGATTGAGTGCCGCCTTTGATCTAAGATGGTAGGTAGTGGTGTCAGGGTTGAGGGGAAGGGCAAGGGCAGCAGGGGTGGCTGATCTAACGATGTCAATGAAGTTCCCTACTGCGAAGATGCAGTGTTTCTCAGGAGGGAGCCACTCAAGGCGAGTGTAGAGGTCACAGCGGTGTGTCGGGGAGGGGCAGAAGCGCAAAGCGGCAAATGCTGTTGTAGGTCGTATCCCAGGTTTTAATACCTGTTGGTTCATAAGTTTGAGCATGTGCCCATTTATCTTCGGAAAAATTCTGGTGCTTTCTCAGGCAGTCTCTCCCGATTGGCTGATACTAATTAATTAGCATAAATCACACCTCCGGGGCAGTGCTACCTGGTCAGTTAGCTGCTTAAAGTTATTGATGCTAAAGGACACCTTGGAAGAAGGAGGATTGCTGCGGTGGGTAACTTTTTCATCTGGACCTTCAATCCCTGCACCTGACAGCCTGGTTCCTGAGGGCTAGAGTTCCAGGCTTTGGGTCTCTCCGATGATGATGTCACTGTTGTGGAGTCATTTCGGAAGGAGTCAACCAGGAAATGCTATGCCTTCAAGTGGAAGAGGGTTCTCCATTTGGTGCCAGGGCAAGAGGCTGGACCCTTTCATTTCCCATTATCACATTGAGTCACGCCGAGATGCTGGTTTGCGGGCCTCAGTTCTCCAGTCACTGTTCCTTAAATTGGGGGTGTGCGCTTTGTCTCCCTCCTCTTGGAGAACTGCTAGGAGTCTGCCAGAAAGCGTGGCTAGAACATCATATCCACGTCCTTAGAAAAACAGGTTACTCTCTTGTAACAGTAGTTTTAGGAGTGGTATATGATGTTCATCCGCACGGACCCACCTGACCTTGCCTGGCTTTTGGCGCATAACACTGCTTCCAGCGGGCAAGATCTGGTGTCATGGGGCAGAGCTAAGGGAGTTACCAACCGGGTTGGTGGGAGGAGCCAGCTTGAAGTTTCCAGTCAGTCTCAAAGGGAAAGGCAACTGTCAGAGTGTGGATGAACATCATATACCACTTTTAGAACTACTGTTACAGGTGAGTAATCTGAATTTTTGTTTTATATGGTAGACTAATACTTGCAGATGTCTGGCCTTTTGTGCAGAGTTTCATCAGGGAACAGAAACTAAAATTGATCCCAACTGATTAGACTAACAGCATAATACTGATACTATGTGGTACTGTGTGGAAAAATGTAATCGCCAGACGCCGTGCTGTTAAAACATGTTGTAATTCTATAATGGAATGGTCCTGTAACTGAACCAGACTTTATGTAATGCATTGTCTTTAAAAATGTTTAGTTGCCAAGGTGAGTGACATGGCACAATTCTCAGTTTTCTTCAGATTGGGCTTTTATCTGAGCCCTGGACGCCTTCGCTGGCGGGCATGCCATTTTGCTATGGTTTGTTTATGTTCTGCAGCTCTCTGGGAGCTGTGCTTTAGGACAAGATATTGACAGCAGGTCGAATGAAGTCTCATAGAAGTTAAAGGGACCTGGATATGACCCATCATCATCCTGTCGTACAGAACAGCCCTCTGGGAGCTGCAGAACATAAAACATGAAAGAAAAAAATGGCCCTTTATGTTTGGTTTTGCCAAAATTAGAGAATTTTGCTAGTCTCTCATTTGGGCGTGCTTTAGAAAATCTGGTCCCGGGGATCACGTGATGGCTGCCTAAGCGTGTGCATCTCCTCCCTGCTCCTCTCTGCCATTGTCCACTATTTTTCCTTTATACTTTGGCTGCTGTGAGCTTTTTACTTGCCTTTCTCGGTCCGCAATTGTTCTGGTGGCTCGATTGTCTCCGTTTTGTGTGAAGAAATGGGCGTGGAGATGAAGAATCCAATGCCGCACCACACGCCTCCCCTGACACCGGAGCAGGACAAAAACGCCAAGAGGCCTAAGCAACAGGCCGCAGCTTCCACTAAGTCTCCTACTGCAGGGACTGCCCTGACCAAAGAAAAGTTTCTTGAGAAAATGAAGCCCTTCCAACTGGCAGTCTCTACTCTTACGGATGAGCTTAAACAGCTCCGCTCCTTCATTTTCTTGACGCGGGTTACTGACTCTGATCAGGGACAAACTGAAAGACCTTGAGGGCCAGAGTAATAACCTGATAGTGTTTGGCTTGCCGGAGAAAGAGGAGGACAACAATACGTCCAGTTTATTAAAATATTTTGAGTGGGTGGTGGATCCCTCACCCAGTGAGCCTCAGTATAAAGGGAGACCACTGCTCCTTGTGCCCGCCACCGGGGTCTCCACCTAGACCATAATCTTGAAACTGCTGAACTTCTTAGACAAGCAGCATATCCCAAGACTCTAGCGCTGAAGGATCTGCTTTGGGAGGGACATCATCTTCGTCTGTCACAGGACTTACCACATTCGGTTAGAGTCGGGCGTACGGAGCTGCACCCACTTGTGTGCAGGCTTATTGCAGCAGGGAAACTGTCTCGAGTTAAATACCCTGCTGTCTTGCAAGTCATGCTTGAGGGTAAGTGGCAATCCCTGGAAACCCCAGCTCAAAGCTGCATAGGAGCGCAAGACCTGGTTCCCCGATTTGTTTAAGTGAGATCTGAGATTTTCTCTCTGTGGCTCAGTCCCTCAATCAGTATCTTGGATTTTGATGCGTGTTGTCCAGGGAAAAATTACTTGACTTTATGGGCTGGCACAGGACCTGTTCACCACCTTGGATGTTTCTAAATATGTTCTCAAGCCAGAAAATTGATGGTTCCTCTCCTTTTCCTCCTCCTACTTTTGGACATGCAAGGCGTGCCCCAGCTGTCTGGTTTCAACTTGTACCTTCTAATATCCCTTGCCAGGGGCACCTTGCACCTTGTGAATGCTCCCCTGCTTTTCCCTGATGGCACAGATGCAGGTGGGACTTCGCTCTGTGTTCTGTTTTGTGCCTTTGCGCCTGAAGCTTGTATATATGATGTGCCTGCAGCCTGCGGGTTATTTGTTTGTTCTCCCTGCTTCCCTGTTTTTGGAAGTGACTTTCACACTGCTGCTGTCCGCTGCTGTTTCTCCCTATCGTCTTCTACACTCCTTGCAAAGGGACAAAGGAGCATGAGGGGTGAGATGGTTATAAACTGTGTGAAAGACTGATAAGGTCCCATTTCGGACCTCCATGCTGAAGGACTTGAAGATTTTCTTTCTGCACATTACCATTAAGGACTTTTGTAAGGTGTTCCTAAACTGTCTTCTGATTCGTCCAAACAGGTTACCTGACCATGGATTAATGTCTGATATACCCACAGTTGCACGGTCACATGGCTTTATTTCACTTTTTTTAGGTAAAACTCTAACAAAACATTGCCCATGTTACAAGAGGATTAACCCACTCAAGGGTGTGAGTTTACTGAGCATTAATCCATGCCTGGGTGGTTGAAATCCCCCAGGTGTGGATTAATGCTCAGTAAACCCATACTTTGTGGTGGTTAATCCTCCTTATCACTTATGTTTGGATTTAGTGGGGTTATAAGTGTTTGATGCTGCTCTTGTGCCCAGGGGGAAAAGCTTTTTTTAATTTTTTCTACTCCATTTTGTTGGGGCTAGTTGTTTTTTCCCTTCCTCTCAGCTCTCTATAATGTCCTACTACACTTCAGTCTCTTATGTTATTTTATTGATGTTACAGTGGGATACCTGCACAGAGGGGGGTCTCTCTTTGATTATTGTTATTGGGATTATGCCCCTCTCCCTTCCTGATTGTCATTCAAGAAGTTTTCTCCTTAATGGTACTGATACATAGGTTTTTTTTTTTTTTTTTTTGCACTTCTCCGGGCAGTGTTTTATATTCTTTTATCATTATGTCCGAGAGTACCTGGTCTGGGTATATGTTTTTGGGTGACATTTAGGAAGGTAGTTTACCCAATTTGACTGTTTAACTAGTTTGTACTCTTGCAGGATGTTGTTGTTAAAGATTTTATTGCCTTGTTGTTTGTGTTGACAGTTATAATCCTCAAAGGCTGGTTTTCTATTTTTGCTTAACTGGCGGGAGGTGGGGGGCACGGGAATGGATGGTCTCTGACAGTGTGAAGTTGTAACCATCATGGATGGAGATGTGCTAGGAGTGCGGTCGTTGGGACTGGGGATAGTGTTGATTATGCTTGCTTACTTTTTTTTTTTTTTTTTTTTTTTTGGGGGTAATTTGGAGTGGGGGTTCTGGAATTGTGCATTTGGGGGGGGGGGTCGTCTGTGACCCTGCTCTTACGGCTTAGTTGGTCTGGGTATGGTCCCTATTACTTTCCTGGGCTTAGTGTTTTATGATAGCTTAAGCTATGAGTGGACCGCATTGTTTTATTAGCTGGAATGTTAAGGGAGCTCGTGATAGGCGCAGATGTTTGATCTTGCACCACCTAAAGCGGGTGGGGGGGGCTGCTTACAGGAATCCCACCTTCGTAGGGAGGACGTCCATTTTTTATTTATTTTTTCCCCAGGCGGGAGTGGGTTGATCAGGCCTATGGGTCCGGGATCTCCTCCAGACGAGGGGGGTGGTCATCTTGATTGCAAAATCAATACTGTTTCGACTCGTCCAGGAGCTATGGGACCTGGCAGGACACTATATATTATTGTTCGTGGGACCATTGGTATTCACCCCATTGTGATTCTCTGTCTATGGCCCAAATTCAGATTCAGTCATAGAAACATAGACTTTGACGGCATATAAGGACCGCTAGGCCCATCTAGTCTGCCCATTTCCCTACCTACAGGATAGGCCGCAGATCCTAGTTAACCAACAGCCTTTATCTTCCTGCCCCCCACAAGAATTGCCTTATGTCTGTCCCATGCATTCTTGAATTCTCCCACAGTTTTAGACCCCACAACTTCCTCAGGAAGGCTGTTCCTTGCATCCACTACCCTCTCTGTGAAATGATACTTCCTCACATTGCCCCTGAACCGCCTCCTTCTATCTTTAAATTGTGTCCCTTGTTCTTGCAAGTCTCTTTTCTGAAACATGCTACCCTCTTGGACTTTGTTGATTCCTTGAGGTACTTGAAAGTTTCTATCATGTCCCCCTCTCCCTTCTTTCCTCAAGGGTATACATATTAAGCTCCTTTAGTCTCTCCTCATCTGGCTTCTCTTGCAGACCCTGCCATTTTAGTTGCCCTCCTCTGGACTGCCTCTATCCTGTCTATGTCCTTGCGGAGATGGGGTCTCCAGAACTGGACACAGTATTCCAGATGGGGTCTCACTAACTGTCTGTACAGAGGGATAACAACTTCCTGTTTTCTGCTGCTGATGCCTCTCCCTATACATCCCAGTATACCCCCGGCCCTCCCTACTGACTTCTCACATTGCTTGCTAACCTTAAGGTCATCTGATATTACCCCCAGGTCCCTTTCCTGTTTTGTTGTTGTTACTACCTCCCCACCCATTGTGTATTCTTCCCCTGGGTTCTTGTTTCCCAGGTGCATTATTTTGCACTTTTTTGCATTGAATCCTAGCTGCCATACGTCTGACCATTCCTCCAACCTTGCCAAGTCCCTTTTCATCCTTTCCAGTCCAGTTTTTCACCAGATTTATTCCTCTCCTGGTTTTAAGTTCTCCCTCACCTATATTGATTGGGGTGGGGGGTGACAGGAGTATGGTTTTTCAATCTAACGTGGACTGTTCAGATGCTAAGACTGTCTGCCTCTCACAGGCCCAATGGTCACTTTGTGACCTGATGGAGGGGATTGGCCTTGTTGATGTCTGTCTGGCAAGTACTTAACCCAACTGCATGGCAGTATTCTTTTTATTCGCCTCCCCATACAACTTTTTCCAGGATTGATTACTTTCTGGTTCATGCTTCATGCTTACCAGGCACACTTGCCGCAGACATTCACCTGTGGTCCTTTCTGACCATTCCCGTGTTAGTGTCGAGTATTTACTGAGTGAGGGCTTGCGGTGAGATTTCCTCTGGTGTCTTAACGCTCAACTGTTGCAGTCCCCTGACACTGTGTCCCACGTCCGGCAGTTTATATCCACCTTCCTGGATCTCGGTAGGGGTTCGGTTGAGCATGTGGACACTCTTTAGGCTGCCCTTAAATGTGTGCTCGGGGGAGTTCATACGGCTCTGCTCTGTCCGGGTGCAGACTGGCTAGGCTAAACTGGAACGGTTTCTTAGTGACATTAGTCACCTGGAAGATTCCCTGCCCTGTGCCTCTCCCGACGTGGACTGGGCTAGGTTGCACTCTCTTCGTCCCCAGTATACAGAAGTCCTGGCTCAGAAAGCTGAGCTTGCGCTCCACCGCAATAGGATGTAGTATCTCCAGCTGTTAGGGAGGCCCCTTCTGTTGAGGTATTCAAAGCCCACCTCAAGTCCTTCCTATATAATTGGGCCTTCCCGGACTGCGTCTTGTAGCTGTTACCTAGTCTTAAAATTTTATGTTTAAATTAACCCTTGCCTATTTTGAGTTTAGCTGCTGCTGTTGAAGGTAGTATTTATACAAAATCTTGTTTTAATTGTTGGAATATTGTATTTTGTGTTTAATAGTATATTGTTTATGTATCTCTCGTGATTTGTGTAATGAAATTTTAATATGTTCGGCACCCAGAGTCTACGGGATGGGCGTTTTCTTAAATAAAATTTGCTTTGCTTTGCCTTGCCATCTGAATACTGGTGAGAAGGCCAGGAAGCTCCTTGCCCTACGGCTGCGCCAGGCTGAAATGGCTAAATTTATTCTGGAAATAAGGCCTCGCCCTGCAGCCCAGGTGGTCACCAATCCCCAAGGAGATAGCTACTGTTTTTTGTGCTTATTACATCAGGTTGTACACTGTCGATCCGGCCCTGGACCCCTCTCCAGAGGCCATTACGGCCTTTCTGGAATCTGTCCCTCTCCCGACTCTGCCCCCCTTTGCAGTGTCCTTGCTAGGTGCTCCGATTACCATAGCAGAGGTGGAGAGAGCCATTTGATAACTGCTGCAGGACAAGGCACCTGGTCCTGATGGGCTGATTAATAACTTTTACACAGCATGTGTTTCTGAGGTCGCCCCTTTGCTTGCAGAGGTTTTTAATTTGTGGTTTGAGACTGGGATGGGTGACCCTACTTTCTTGGAGGCCTTGGTCACGCTCATACCAAAGCCTGGTGCAGACCCTTTGTTAGCGGAAAGTTACCGTCCCATTTCCCTCTTGAGTTCAGACATTAAGATCTTCTCTAAAATTTTGGTGACCTGGCTAGCTCCTGGCATGGGCCCAGTCATTGGACATGGCAGGTAGGTTTTATGTCTGGCCGGTTTTCAGGGGATCACCTCAGTAATCCCTTGCACTTGCTTTCTGCATCCAGAGAGAGCAAGTCTCCAATGGTCTTGGTTTCTCTAGATGCGGAAAAGGCCTTCGATTGGGTCGCTTGAAACTAGCTGTTCACCACCCTCCATAGATTTAGGGTCCCTTCGGATTTTATTAACTGGGTGCAGCTTTTGTACACTGCCATCTGGTGCAATGCTCGCGTCTCTGCCCCCTTTCCCTTAAAACAAGGCACTCAGCAAGATTGCCCCTGTCCTCCGTTTTTATTTGGAACCGCTCATTTGGCGCCTGTGTATCTCAAACGATCTCGAAGGGATTCAAGTGGCGGGCAAGCACTACGTCCTGTCAACATACGTTGATGACCTTTTCCTACACTTGGAAGATCCCTTGGTATCTATCCTGGCCATTCTTCATGAAATTTCCACTTTCTCCAGTGTTTCCTTTTACAAATTGAATGTTTCTAAGGCAAAAGGTTTTCCCCTCAATAGCCTGGTCAGTAAGCGGGACATCCTGAGTCTGGTTCTCTCATGGGAGCCTCGAGTGTTAACTTATTTGGAACTCAAGACTTATTTGGAACTCAAGATCTCCCAGTCCGTGCTGACCATGGTTAAGGAGGATTTGCCTAGGTTTACTGATGTGATTAAATCTGACCTGGACAGATGGTCCGCCCTCTCTCTGTCCTTATGGGGGAGAGTTGACATCCTCAAAATGAACGTCCCGCCCCGCTTGTTATACCCACTGGGGATGTTAGGCTTTCATCTCCCTAAGCGCTGGTTTTCCCGTCTGCAGCGGTTGTTTAATTTATTCCTTTTGGGAGTCCTTGGTTATCCGTAGAGCTTATATTAAGCTGGTTACCCCCAAGTTGCATGGGGGCTTATCCCTCCCCTCTGTATTTTTGTATTATGGTGCCCAGCGTGGCAGTAATTTTTTTTTCTGGTGGGGTGCACTCCGTATGGTCCCCCCCCGCATATAGTCCTCTCTGCCTGGACATTGATTAAGTGCTAGCCAACAGGGTGGGTTGTTCTCTTTAACAGTCTGTTCTACCTCAGGAGCTCTCGGCTTCCCCGTCCCCTGCGCACTACCCCCATAGAGTGGTCACTTAAAGCCTGGGTGCAGCTACAATTTTATTTGTCTCTGTCATGGTCTACGGCATCTTCCCAGCCAGTGTTCAACAACCCTTATTTTAAAATAGGTTGTCATCCCATTCCGCTTTCTTTTTGGCCCCAATTAAGTATTTGCACGCTGGCTGACAGCTCATATACAGATGGGATAGTTCTTTTTCAGTCTCGATAGGCACAGTTCCAGCTGAGGGGTATAAATTAGTTTAAATGCCTCCAGATTAGAAGCACAGTGGCTGCCTCTCTGGGTCCTAAGCCTTGGCGCCTGACACAGTTGGACAGGGTAGATTCCCTTCCGTCCCTTGCTGTGCAGCCTTGCTCAGTGTCTGCACTTTATAAGCATTTCCAGACCATAGACCCACACCGTCCTAACAGGGTTTGTTATTACTGGGTCCACACGCTCCATTTGCTTGATGATGAGGATTATTGGAGGGCTCTCTGGAGAAATTTTTATAGATTTATAAAGCAGGATTGGCTCCGACTAGTTCAGTTTAACATCATGCACAATTTGTATTTTACTCCGCTAAAACTATACAGGATGGGCAAATTGCCCTCACCTTTGTGCAGTTGGTGCCGAGAGGTTCCTGGATCCCTGCATCATATGTTATGGGATTGTCAAGATTCAGCCTTTTTGGCTTTCCATCCAGCAAGCCCTGGACACTCTTTTGGGACTGAATGACCTTTTTGTCCCCGGGAGCTGTTCATTGCCTATTTTTCCTCCCGGCACTCCTAGTGTTAGAAAAGCCCATCAGACCCTTATGGCTGCCATGGCCAAGCTCATTATGTTAACCACACTCCTCCATCCTTTTCAAGAGTGGCACCGTGAGATCCTGATGGCTCTCTAGTTGGAGAGAAACACAGCATCAACGCGAAAGAGACCTCAGCTTTTTTTCCACATCTGGGAGTCTCTTTATACTTTATTGTCCCTTTGGGGCACCTAGGGCTCCACCTGATCTCACGTGGGCCTTTCGGCCTTCTATCCCTTATCTTGGAAGGCACCTATCCTGCTTTGGAGATCTGTGTGTAAGTAGGGTCACGGGGGAGGGATGTCTTTTATATTTTTGGTTTTGTATCACTTCAGCCTATTTCTGTACGTGTTGGACCATGCTTTGTATTGGGTGTTTTGTTGTGGAAAATTCTAATAAAATACACTAAATTAAAAAAAGAAGAAAAAAATCTGGTCCTGGTTTAGGAAAAAAAAAAAAGGCCCTTTTAATTTCAAAGAATTGTGATATCCATGCCTGTTCAGAAGGTTACAAAGATGAACTATGTAAATATCAGGGTACAGAGAAAAATGTGAATATCTGAGCTGTAGAAACCTAAAGTGTTGACAAAGGAAGATGGCCACAACATTCACAGTTCACTGAATTTTGTCTCTTCACTTTGATGTTTAGAATAAAATAAATCTTAAGCTGTCTTTGTGCTATTTATGGGTGTGCCCTAGATCTGTGTTTGTGGAAGATGCCAGCTTGGGGAGGGACGAGCGTTTTTAATTTTGTGATGTCTCCGAGCAGCATGACGTGTACTTGATAGGATTGTCATGAGGGTATTTTGTCTGTTTCAGGGACACCGGTTGCCTTACTTGCCCTACATAAGCATACGAGGGTCTTTGGACACATTCCTCGCCTGTACTATTATGAACCACTAACTGACCTTGCTCACAGTAAGGCCTGCCTTTCTGCGTTCAAAGCTATACTTTTGTTTTTCTGCAAAGTCAGGCAGGTTAATCTGCACAGGATCTCGAATAATTGAAGTATATAGCAACAAGGCAGTTTGCCGCTGACACAGCTGCTGGCAGTGTTGTGCCAGCCCATGGGAAAAGTGTCCTTGAAAAAGTTCAGAGCATAAAATGGGAAACATAAAGGACTTACACTGGAAGCCAGTTTCTACAGTAATACTCTGCTTTCAGTAATATTGAAAGAAAACTTACTTGGGGTGGGGGGGGCCGCATCCATATTATGAGAGAGCGAGTGTGTGTGTGTGTGTGTGTGTGTGTGTGTGTGTGTGTGTGTGTGTGTGTGTGTGTGTGTGAGTGATCCATGCGTTGCAGGCTTAAAGGAAGGGTCCCGATTCTAAAATGGGAACCAATTTTTGCCAAGTACTGCCCTTGACTTGGCGTGAGCGCTGAGATGAGCGGTTAACATGCTGTTCCCCTTTTTCTGTAAACTGAGCCTAAAACCAGGCTTGAGTACCCTACCAGCGCACCATTTTGCAGTAGTGTGCATTCCGAAGCTCCTGGAGCTGTGCTGCAGGATAGAATACCAGAGTCATTCCCAGGTCTCATGTACTTAAGTGGGCCCTGGGGACAAACCTGCATCATCTCGTCCTTCTGCACAGCTGGTTGGAAGCTGCAGAGTGTGAGTCTTGGATCCTCCTGCGTCTGAATGGCCTCTGGCCTGTCTGCACCTTTTGGACTTTGTACCTGGGTGTTGTATTCCATTTGGTTTTGTGTGGACACCGTCACAGTGTCATCTGCTGTGCACTCACTATGAAATGGGTGCTGCTGCGGACAAAGCGAAAACCAAGGACATTCCTCCCCTTGACGAAGAGGTAGAGTGCCTTGAAACACTAAGGATGTGGCTGTTCTGCCTGCACCAACACTTACGATAAAGCAGCACTAGCATCAGTTTGTGTCCTGTTTAGTGTGTGGCCGCCTCTTTGTGGATGTTCCTTACCCTATTGTCACTGACTGTCTGTCCTAGTCCTTCAGGGTAGAATGCATTCTGCCACTGGGACTGCTCCATGCTTTTCCTGCAGGACAGGGGCTTAGCCCTGTTGAAAGCTTTTTCTCAAATCTTCCTATGTGCTGGCTGTCAGCCACTGATTTCACCAGATGTGGTCTTCGTGATTCCTGTTCGTGTCCCTGTGCCTTTGGTCTGCTTCCATTTCAGTCTTAAACCAAGCTTTTCATGGAACTTGTTTCTCAGACTTTTTTGAAATTGTTACTGCAAGAACATGTCCTGTCTTCCAGCTAGATCCTTGTCGCTATGGTTTCCTGTCACGGCACCAGTCTCCTTGATTTTTGGTGGCCCCTTTATGATCTAGACACAGCTATGGCCCTTCCAGTCAGGCTTCCCTCCTACAAGTGGGGCTTTTTGCTCCCTATGGCTTCTAGGACTTTGCTGCCCTGCTGTGTCCCGCCTGGCTCCTGCTGCTGTGGTTCTGTCCTGCTTGCGAATTTTCCGCTGCCAGCTCAGGCATCCTCTTGGCAGCCTGGCCGTTGTCTGCTCTGCACCAGTATTCCTTGTTATGGCCATGTTTCGGTATTTGATGAGCCTTACTCCCTTGACCCATCTGCTTTGGTCTGCCATGTTCCCTCAAACTTTGACCTCAAGTACTCTTTGGTGCAGATTCGCTCTTCAGTCTGTTCTGCCTTTTATGCCCTTTCATGAGCAAGGATGCGACTCTGTCTGCTGTTTCCCCCTATACAGTCTACAATGGGACTTGCTGCCACTGTTTCCTGGCTGCCGGACACATACATCATCTGGCATGGTTATCCTGTTTCTGTATCCTGGATGCCCTTAGGGCATCTCTTTGCTGCATGCCATCCTACCATCTTTGATTCATTCACCCCAGTCCTGGTGGGGACCCTGTTTCGGTGTCTTTAGTTCCAGAATAGTAGATATCTTGCATTTCATTTGTACAGTATTTCTGGATGTCTGCAGGGTGCTTTTTGTATTCGTCCATGGGCGTGCCACACATGGTATGGCCTCTTCCATGCCTTGTTTTTAGGGACATGGATATGTTGTTCAGTCCACACTTATTGGCAGGTTCCTTGCCGCTTTAAATCTTGCCGGAAGGTCTTCAAACTGGCTGCTCTCATCCACCCGGGTGGTAAAACTCTCGGCTCCGCCCCATGACGCCAGATCTTCCTTACCGCTCTGCGTTTTAGACTGGATCCTAACTCTTCGGTTCGTCCAAAACTAGTTTTGAAGTTTTCTAAACGGTCTTCTACATCATCCCTAAGCGGCTGCGATGGACAAATAGATTCCCGGCTTTCGGAGGTGCCCTTGCGGGCAGAAAATGTACAGGACGGATCCGCACTCCACGTGCATCTACTGCCTAGGCCTAGATCATGACCCGCAGGCCTGCGAGTTGTGCTGCTCTTTTTCAGCCACCGTCCTGGAGGATTGCACTGCCCGATTGAAGCTCGGGCGCCCCGAGAAGCGTTACCCGGCGGTAAAATCCAAAGAGGCTCGTTGGGTGGTGTGTGCGGCGGCTGGCTCGGCTGAGCAGCTCGAGCATATGATTGCCCTCGAGGAGGAGGCGGCCCAGGCCACATCTTCCTCCTCCTCGGCCGCGGCATTTATCCCGCTTTCTCTCTGAGTTCCTCGTACTCTGCTCCGTTCAAGGAACTTTGTCAGTCCCTTTCCACGAAGGGAGAGGGGTCATCGGGACATTCCTCTCGGCCCAAGAAGAAGGAGTCGAAGGGTAAGTCCCACCATGGCGTTCGGGGGCGGGAAGGTCTCCTTCCCGGACAGCCGACCGTCGACTTCGGTCGAAGTTGTGGCTCAGGCCGCTGGCTTCACTGTGTCCCAGTCAGGCCAGCCTGCCGAGACTCCCGTCGACGCAGTCGAGATTTTCCTCGACCCGTCGGACGGTTTGTGGACTGGTAAAGCCGACAACCCCCTCGCGGTTCCCCGGTGGAGACAGAGGATCTACCTCGCGCCTCGGGGCAGCGGTCCCCGGATAAAGTGCCCGAGCCAAGGGAAGAGCGGGTGTCCCCCGCCCCTTCCCAGACTCGCCCTCGGTCACCCCGAGGGTCTCGGTCTCGGACTTCTTCTCGGTCAAGCCGTTACCGCCGACATCGGCGGTCTCGGTACCGAAGTAAGTGGCGACACCGTTCCTCCTTGTCCTCTTCCTCGGATGAGGAGAGGCTTCGACGTAAGTTGCGTCGACGTTACAAGGAGCTTATGTGGTAGCAGTTACTGTTGTCCGGGACTAAATCGACTCCGATTCAGCCCCCGGCCATCAAGTGGCTGTCGCCCGAACGACCGAAGCAACTGCTCGCCCCAGTCGAGATGCCCGTTCCTGGGCTGGTTGTTCGGCCAAAACCAGCTACTCCACCGATTTGTGGTGGAACCTCCGCCTCCACAACCGAAGTCTGGGGCACCGACCAAGGATTCTCGGTCGGGTCACGGCCTGCCCCACAGGTTGTCTGTCACCCTCACTCCCGACCGTCCTCGGCAGGTGGAGGGTGGCTCAGGGCCGAGGCAGCTCTTCGGAGTCTGATGACAACTCCTCCCTGTTTTCCAGGCAGGTCGACCTGGAGCCCTTGTGGGGCCAGTCATTGGACGATAGCCCATTGTCCTTCTTGGGTCTGCTTCGACTCATCTCTGAGTCCACCGGGATGCAGCTGGAGCCCGTGTCCAAATGGGCCAAGTATCCCCTGACGGAGATACTGGACCGAGGGGATTCCCCCACGGAGGCCTTTCCGGTGGCTGAGGCCATTGTCGGCCCAGCCTTGGAGCTTTGGCAGCAGCCTGCTTCCTGTCCTTCGGCTAGGATGGCCAGGAAGTATGCGGTCCCTACCGGCTCTTTGCCCGGTTTCTCGGAGCACCCCTCTGCCGAGGGGTTAGTCACCGACAGCGTCTTCCGGCGTTCCGGAAACTCTCGGGACGTGGATAAACCCCCCCCCCGGACAAAGAGTCCAAAAAGCTGGACTTTGCCGGGCACAAGGTGTACGCTTCGTCCTCCCTCTGCCTCCGACAGGCCAGCTCGGCCGTGCTGATGGCACACTTCTCCCACGCCCTCATAGGCTCCCTGGATGAGGTTGTCCCTCATCTCCCAGCTGACCTGCAGACCACGGTCCGTCAGGTGCGGGACTAGGGCAGCTTCAGACTGCTCTGGACATAGGTGATTCCTGTGCCAGGTCAGTAGCGGCCGCGGTGGCCATGCGCCGCAGGGCGTGGCTGAGGATATCTACCTTCATGGATACCCAGCACAAGTTGGCGAACGTCCCCTTCTTGGGGACTGACCTCTTCGGCCCTGGAGTGGAGGGACACCTCCAGCTGATCGAAAAGTCCAGTGCCACTCTGGACTCTGTCACTTCCGCCCAGAGGGACAAAGGCCGCCGTCAACAACAGCATAAGTCCTTTTGTCCTTCAGCCCCTGCAGCACGACCAGCCCAACAGCACCAGCAGGCTCGTGCGTGGCATCCCAAACCCAAGCTGGCGGCTTCCTCCAACAGGAAGCAAGGAGGTAAAGGCCCAGGAGGTCCCTCGGCCGGTTCCTCCTCCAAGCCTGCCCAGTGACGGATTGAGGGGTGCCGCCCCAGCCGTCACTCCCCTGGGTTCCCCCAATGAGAGTGCGACTCCGCCACTTCCTTTCCGCCTGGTCGCTATCATCACGGACCGCTGGGTGTTGGATGTGGTAGGAAAGAGCCTTGGGTCTTCCGGCGAGGTCCTCGGCGTCGTTGGGCGTCCCGTAAGGAGTCGACCAGGAAATGCTATGCCTTCAAATGGAAGAGATTCTCCATTTGGTGTCAGAAGGCTTGGACCCTTCCGCCTGTCCTGCAAGCATTCTGGACTACCTGTGCTCCTTTCTCAGCAAGGGCTTTGGTCGATGACCCTTAGGTGCACCTGGCAGCCATCTCTGCTTACCGGGCGCGGGCTGGGAAGCAGTCGGTGTGCAGGAGAAGGTGGTCTGGCGCTTTTTCAAAGGCCTTGATCACATTTCCCCTCCGGTGCGAGAACCTCCACCTCCGTGGGATCTACTGCTGGTATTGACCAAGCTCATGGGCAAGCCATTCGAACCAATGCACAGGTGTGATATCTCCCACCTGTCGTGGAAGACCGCCTTCTTGGTGGCTATCACGTCAGCCAGAAGGATGGGAGAGCTCCAGGCGCTTTCCATAGAGTCTCCTTATCTGGTGTTCCACAGGGACAAGGTAGTCCTGCGCCCTCACCCGAAGTTCCTTCCGAAGGTGGTGTCGGAGTTTCACTTTAACCAGGTGTTGACTCTGCCGGTGTTCTACCCCAATCACACCTCGGAGGCCGAATATAGGCTCCATACTTTGGACCCTAGAAGAGCGCTCGCTTATTATAAGGAGCGGATGGCTGAAATTCGGGGAGAGGTTCGCCAGCTGTTTGTCACCTACGCTGAAGCCGCACCTGGCAGACCTGCAGCCAAGCGGACGATAAGCAGGTGGGTCACCTCCTGCATAGATCTCTGGTATGGGTTGGTGGGCATGGAGCCTCCCAGAGGGATAAGAGTTCATTCTACCCGCCATACCGCTGCATCGGTAGCTGCTTCCAGGGATGTCCCTATCCAGGATATCTGCAGGGCTGCTACCTGGAAGTCTGCACATACCTTCATTACCCACTACCACATCGACCTTGAGTCATGCCGGGATGCTGGTTTTGGGGCCTCTGTTCTCCAGTCCTTATTCCCTAAGTAGGGTGTGTGCCTTGCCTCCCTCCTCCCGGAGAACTGCTAGGAGTCTGCCAATAAGTGTGGATTGAACAACATATCCATGTCCCTAGAAATACAGGTTACTCACCTGTAACAGGAGATCTTACTTCGAAAGGGCTCTTGCAGTAGGTAATTACATATAGGACTGACCCCACGGAAAAATTTCTAGCTAGAGTCCTGGCGGGGACCGCCTCATGTCAGGTGACGGCGTCATCTGACGCCGGTATAAAAAGGGGTCCCGGACACCCGTATTCCAGTTCTTTCCTCCCGTTAGCTCTCGTGCAGCCGCGGTAAAGTTCATGCTTCATCAGCCCTCATCTTCGTCTTGCTTTTACCGAAATTAGTTATTTTCACTATAATGTCAGAGTTATCGATCGTGTATGTCGTCCTCACACCCTCAGAGCACAAAACAGCAGCACTCGCGGCGCCCAACTGCCACACAAGGACTGCCACTCCCTGTGCCTTTTCTGCCTAGGCCCCGATCACCAGGTCGAGAAGTGCCAGCACTGCCTCAGCTTCAACGCGGCCACCCGAAAACGGCGCCAACAATCCCTGGAAGCCCATCTTCTCAAGAAAAAGATGAGTTCTATGGAAAAAGAGCTTAAGCTGAGGCAGGCGTCCACTTCCCCCGAAGGACATTGGAAAAAGAAGGACAAGGAGAGGCACCAGGATCAGACCTCCTCTACCGACATACAGGTAACATCCCCCCCGGGGGACCGCTCCTCGACGGCCGCCTCGAAGGTTTCGGAGGCAGCGTCTGCCCGCCTGTCTGGCTCGCGGTCGGGCCTTGCGGGCGCGTCCGGGCTTTTGGAGGCCTCCGCCCCCAGTTCGGCCGCTGACTCGCGGCCTGCTGGCGTGAGCGACTCCAGTAAGCCGGGCGTTAGCTTCCCTGTCGTCCGCCTGGAGAGGGCCGGTAAGACGCCCTACCCTTCGGGGCGGTGCACGGCCTGTGCCCCACCGGACCTGGCCGATCCCCTCTCTCGGCCCACCTCCAGTGAAGGCTCCTGTGGCGGATGCCAGCTCCTCTGGCGCCTGCCGAGCTCGCCCTAAGCCGCCGTCTGCTCTCAGACACGCGGCGGGCGGCGGAACCGACGACTGACCCCCCACACACACACACACACACACACATCCGTCGCATCCGGTCCCTTGAAGCTTCTACTGCCGTCCGAGGACCTAGAGTCTTCAGTCTGAACCGAGGATTTCTCCCTCCTTCCCGGATGATGCGGGTATCTTCCTCCTCCTTTGGACTCTGATCTGGCGTCGGTTCCCCGGCGCGGTACCTGCACGCCGGTACCTCCCACACGGCCCGACACCGGTTCTACCGGACATCCCCGGATATCTCACGGCCCTCAATGTGGACCCGCCTAGGAGGCTACCAGCTGGGCTGTCTGCTGCGGCAGCTCCCGGCTCCTGGTTTCGCCGCCCTTATCCAACGCCGTCGTGCCGGGACCGCAGTATCTGGCGCCGCAGTACCCGACGCCTCAATACCAGCGCTGGGTTTCCCGCGGCGGGTTTGGATACTCCTTGTGGGTATAACCCGTACCCTTTTCCCCCTCCTCCTCCACCGCCCCCACAGCCGCGGTGGATTTGCGGTGGGCTGAGGCCAAGGCTCAGCTCACCAGGAGAGATGAAACGCCTTCGACAATAGTGCCCCCTCAGGCTCCCATCGTCCAAGGTGGCATACTCCCTCACCACCTCCGGACTCCAGGGCTCTCTCTTCAGGGTCCAGAGAGGGGCAGGACACGCGTTCACGGGTACTACCCAAAGAATCCGTTCCTCCCCCGAGTTGGATAAGGGAGTCTTACTCTGCTTCTTTCTCTTCACTCTCTGATTCCTCGGATTCGTTCGAAGGATACTCCGAGAGAGACGACTAGGAACGCAGCGGACTGGGGGCGGGGGCGACTTGCTCAATCTGGCCCCCCACAAACCAACTCCACGATTCGACTCCGGGGTCGAGGCGCGGCAGCTCTTTCAGCCGGACTTGACCTCCTCGGACCATCTGCCTGCTGATCCCGATCCAGAGAATCGCCCGGCCAACCAGTGGAGCTACAGGGTCCGTACTCGCTCTTGCCGTTTTTCAATTTCGCGCTGAGGTGGGACTTGAAGCGTTGGCTGCAGGAGCTTGCGGCGATTCAGCTGAGCCTAAAGGCTTCCCCTTCCACACAGCGGACACAGAGGAAGCGGACTGGGGTCAGCGGAGGCGACTTGCTCAATCGCCCCCACAAACCAACTCCACGATTCGACTCCGGGTCGAGGCGCCGCAGCTCTCCCCAGCCGGACGGACCTCCCTCGGACCATCTGCCTGCTGATCCTGATCAGAGAATCGCCGCGCCAACCAGCGGAGAGCTACAGGGTCGTACTGCTCTTGCTTTGAAATTCCGCCCACCTGCCCTGAGTCAGTGGGATCTTAAATAGAGACGATTTTGGCTGTAGCCCTGCCCATCTTACTATATCCTCAATTATGGTCCTGAGGCTTACCATCCTAGGAGGAGCTCCTGGTGGCGTCTGCAGTCCGGTTTCCCCTAAGCTACGACCTGCAGAACTAAGATCCTGCCATAGGGTACCTGCCTCTCTCCATCTGCAGCTGCCGTCTCACCAGAGCGCCTCTTACCAGGCAGATTTCTTCAAACATAACTGCTAGCCCAAACTTGAGGCAGCCTGCCACTCTGAGCAACTGCCTATGACTCTGACACTTATTGACTCTTGCTTCTACCTAGCTAATCTCTGTCACTCCTGCCAACTACAGCCTTCATAGCAACTGCTTCTAAGTACTGTTACCCTACTGTAACGCTGGGAATCTGTTAATAAGCTTAATCATATAGCCAACTGGTTTGCCGCTACTCTTAATTAATAATAGGAAATGTGATTGCATAGTTTAAATCCCACCTACCCCTGCTGATAGTTAAGTCTGGTCATAGTGGTACCAATACTAAAAGTTAATTAATAATTAGTTAATAGGGATCCTTGGTACTAATATTTGTCTCACTGGGATACTCCAACTGCACCCCTCCCGTTGACTTGATTTCGGTGTCTCCCCTCTAAAGATAACTGTTCTAAATAACAGTAGGTTTGACTGGGAACCGTTATCCCAAAGGTAGCGAGCCAGGCTTGCCTAACACATCTAGATTGGAGGCTGAACCTGCTCTGGTATCCTCAGCTGACGTTGCTGCATGCGCCTGCAACCGCAGGGATTGACGCCAGTTCCTGGTTCCTCAACCCACTAGGTCAGGGACCTGAGATCCATGCGGGTGGCCCTGAAAAGCTTCAAGATGAACCCTGGGAACTGGAACAAGGCATCCTCTTGGCTTTGATCTATATTCTGGCCCAACTAGGGATAGATTGGCTCATTAGTAATGACAACTGCCCCCTTATGCCCGTGGGGGCGGGAATACATCTGACAAGACACTACAGCTGCCCTCCTCCAGGTGCAACATCCCTCTCCTAGTGGCATATGAATTCTCTAGGAAAGGGATCCTCTATCGATCCCTTCGTCATTAGGAGCTTAACCCCATGCCCATCTACACTGGTTCTATCATCACTAACCCTCACTCTTCGACGCTTGCTAGCAGCTGCTCTACTGTGGGAGACATCCAGCCTAACCCAGGCCAGGGACACCAAACGTAACTATTTCTTCCCCATCAGATAAGGCCTGGGATGGAGCAAGGGTCTGAGGTTGGTGCACATGAACATCCGCAGCCTGAGACCTAAGATTCACGAAGTCCAAGCATGGCTAGCTGTCTACAAACCAGACATACTAGCAGTCTCGGAGACTTGGCTCAAGCCCCACATTCTGGATCACGAGTAGGCTGCTTGGATCACGCCTCCAGAAAGGACAGACCCTCAGAAGAGGGGTGGGGTTCTGGTATATGTAAGGAACACAATTACATCCTCCTCGTTAGTATGCCTCAAGGCATGACCCCGGACATAGAAGCAATCCTTATACGGCTCACTCTAGGTGGGGCTAAGCACCTCACAATAGGCTGCGCATATAGCCCCCCTACCAATGCGCTCGGTTCTCTGGATGCGCTTTTGAAGAACCTAGCAGTAGAATCTGCTTCTGAGCTTATCTTACTGGGCGACTTCATCCTAAACTGGGCCCTTGAGGAGAAGTCTGCCATCAATGGTATTTTAAATGACTCCGCCTCACCCAGTCATCTCCCTACCGACCAGAATGAACCACGCATCAGGAAAGCATACCATAATCGACTGGGTCCTGGCTTCTACCCCAGCAGTGTAAAATGGCAGGGACCTTGGCCGTGCCCTGAGCGACCACCTCGTGGTATTTGCCATCTGGAAGAACTGTGTGAATAAAGTCCGCCTAGAGATTATTACTACTAGGACTTCTCTAACTCCTTCCTGACCAATTCATTGGGTACCTAAATGGGATCGACTGGAGCAATATAAGACACCTTCCTAACCTAGAGGATGCCGTTGAATTTTTCCAGACATCCCTCACTAGAATTATTGACCTCTTAGCTCCTATGAAAACCCACAGAGTAAAGGGAAGCTGCTACAGGTGGATATTGCCTCCTCTAAAAGCTCTGATGTCCACCCGGGACAAGGCCTGGAAAAAGTACAGGAAATCAGTGCTACCAGGGGACTTAGCCAGTTACAGGGCCCTTAGAAACCAATGCAAAAGGCCATAAAGTTAGCTAAAAGACTATATCACCAACCTACAAAAACCAACCTAGGCAATCCCAGGCTCTTCTGGTGGCACATTAATGAACTCCTCAAAGGAGCAAAAAACCACACCCAGCCCAATCTTGGCTAATGGGCAATTAGATCATGGGGATCTCTCATTGCTGAGTCCCTTAACAGTTACTTCACGAACCTGGATGCTTACAAGCCGGGACCCGGACAGGAGGCGTGAGCCGACGCTCAACAGCCCCAGACCTTGACCGCCCTTTGTTTCACCTGAGGCTGGTCAGGGAAAGGAGGTTTTGATCATCCTAAATCCCTACCTCGAGAGGATCTGGGGCCTGACGGGATCAAACCAGAATCCTCAAGGAGGGGCTCCAGCCTTAGCTAAGCCCCTAACCTGGCTGATAAACCGTTCTATTAAGGAGGGGTCTGTACCCAAGCTTTGGAAACAGGCCCTAGTGATTCTATACACAAGGGAGGGCCAACTGAGCCCATTGAGAACTACAGGCCCATCTCTTTGCTATGTGTCATTGCAAAGTACAGGAGAAGCTAGTCTACTCCCCAACTCCGAGAATACCTAGAAATCCACCGGGCAATCTCACCTTCTACAGCATGGCTTCAGAGCCAAGCATGGACGAGATACTGCGCTAACTAAACTCTCCAGCAGATGTACTGAGCAATAATGACGAGGTCAGCACAGGGCGGTCTTTATTGACCTATCTAAAGCATTCGACTTGGTAAACCACAACCTCCTACTACAAAAAATCGCTCACTTGGCCTTGACACCCATTCACTGGGTTGGTTCAAGAGTTATCTCTGGGCCGCACCCAGAGGTCAAGTGGGAGGATAAAGTCTCAGCTAGCTTCATTCAAAGAAGGGTACCTCAGGTCAATCCTCGGCCCCCTTCTCTTTACACTGTTCATAAATGATCTGCATACACACCTGCAGCAGTAGCGCGTTATCAGTACGCGGATGATGCGGTCATCTACAGAGCTTCCCTACTTTACCTGAGTTGAAGACTGCCTCCAAGAAGACATCCTTCAGATGGAGGATTGGCTCACTCTTAACAAAATGGTTTTAAACACCAACAAAACAAAGGTAATGCTCTTTGGTCCTAGATCCCTGGGATCTGAGAGGTCACATCTTCTACAACTCCAGTCCAGGGGTGTAAAACTTGAGGGTCACCTCCACCAAATACCTTGGCCTTACCCTGGACCAAGGCCCTCACACTAAAAATCACGTAGACCAAATCACCAAAGCCATCCATGGAAACTTGGAATCCTTTATAGACTAAGGACCAGATTATCCCTGAAGCTAGGTAGCCATTGCCGCTAGCGTACTCCTCCCAAAGCTCACCCACTGGCCCCGATTCTCCGAGCTGGTTGTGGCAGAGGAGTTAGGGAGGCTGCAGACCTTGTACAACAAGATAGTCCACTTTGCCACTATGTCACATCCGAGGACTCACCACTGCGAGGCCCAATCTGAGGCTCAGGTGGCCGTTTCTTGGAAGCTCCGCCTCTCTACCCAACCTCTGCCTCATATCAGCTACTGGGTCCCACCTCCCCAGCCTGAATGGCCTCGTTAGGGTGAAAGCCAACCCACGGTGCCTGCGCTCATCAGGCCAAACTCTCCTCGTGGTTCCCAAGACTAGGACTAAAGCCGGGTCCAGGTCCTTTGCATACACCGCCCCTTCCACCTGGAATAACCTCCCCTTGGAGGTATGGGAGGCTGTGTCCATCTCCAGCTTCCGGACAAAGCTCAAGGGACACCTGCTCGACAGGAGCACATGTCTTTGTTTCAGGACCTGGCCATGTACAGCCATCCTGGTAGCTCATTAGACCCACCTTCCATAGCCATCCTGGTAGCATAACGGACCTCCCCTAAAGATGGGGTGCACTTATGTCCCTCTTATCCCCTTCCAATATGCCCACAAAGAAGCTAACCCTAGGTTTTTTAGCTACTGCTTGCCTACCAGAGCACTCTCAACCTAATCACTAACTTGGGATGTAAAAGCGGTCTCATTATGTGTAGCCTCTATGTCCTTACTGTCTGCATGTCTTACACTACCTGCCGCCTGTAAACCTATGTATTCTTACTGTTAAATACTTTACAATTACATGACTGTACTGATCTGTTACCTGTAATTTGTTGTCTCACCCGGGTCGCCCCTGAAAAAGGGACCTCCGGGGCCCAGTGGGCCTACCCGGTCATCAAAATTCAATAAATAAATAAATAATAGCCCCGCTCTCTGTCTAAGCCTCAGCCAAGGACTCCCCCGGAGTCTCTTCTGGAGGATCCCTCTTTTACGGAGTTGCTTAGAAAAATCCAGGAAGCTCATCAGTGGCACTCTCTGGAACCAGATCCTCAGCGACTGAAACTTGCTGAACATCTGGATCTGCCCGTGACAGGTCCTACTTTAGTGCCACCCTGGATAGAGCCTCACGCCAACCTTGTTACCACGATTTGGAAACTGCCGTCGGCGTTAGCCCCACTTCCAAGGAAGTTGAACAGGCTTTATCAGGCTCCTGAGGGTGTTGACTACTTAGATTCTCACCCTCGGGCCGACTCGGTCGTGATCAGCGCTGCTCATGACCGGTCGGCACACCCAAAGCATCTTAGCTCGTCTCCTCCTGACAAGGAATCTCGCCTTCTGGACCAGTATGGAAGACAAATTTACGCCTCCTCCACACTGGGAATTCGGGCCCTGAACTACATCGGCCACATGGAGGATTACCAGAAGGGGATCCTTACTCGGGTGGAATCTAAGCTAGACTCCTTACCTGACTCCTAAGTCAAACAGGAGTTAGCCGACCTTGTCCGTTCTGCTCGTTCGGCCAGTCGCCACATTCTGCGGGCGACATACGATACAGTGGACACTGCCGGGCGGAGCTCTGCTTTCACCGTGGGTCTACGGCATCATGCTTCGCTCCGCGTGTCCGGATTGGTCCCGGGAGTACAATCCGCCATTCAGGAGAGCACCTTTCCGTGGGTTGGTGCTTTTAGATGATTGACATCATCACCGGTTCGTAGGAAGAAGGGGCCGCTCTGAAATCGGTGGATTCCATGTACGTCCCCATCAGCAGCAGCGCCATCCCTTCATGAGACTTGGATTTGGCCAAAGGCTAAACCACAGAGCGGGACCAAGCGTCAGGGGCCCCCAGCTGCTAAGCCCCTCCGCACAAAAAGCAGCGGGTGCTTCAGCTGGGCGCTGCTCCACACCACCTGACTCCTTTCCTCTCCCACCACCTCTGGACTTCCCAGAGGAACCGGTAGGAGGGAGGGTTTTCCCTCCACCTTCCGGGATGGGAGAGGATAACGACTGATTCCTGGGTGCTCCAACTCATAGCAGAAGGGCACTCCATAGAGTTTCTTCAGAAACCACCCCGCCACCCCCCTCTGAAGTCGTCGTATTCACGGGAACATCTTCCTTTGGTCCAGGAGGTAATCTCTGCTCTTCTGCTGAAGCAGGCGATAGAGCCCGTCCCCCTTCATCTTCAAGGAACGGGTTACTACTCCCACTTCTTCCTGGTCCCAAAGAAGACTGGAGATCTCAGACCAATTTTAAATCTGAGTTCCCTGAATCTTTATGTAGAATACAAAAGGTTCAGGATGCTCTCGTTGCTGAGCCTTCTGCCCCTCCTCCGGCCGGGTCAATGGCTTTGTGCTCTGGATATGCAGGACACTTATCTGCACATTCCCATTCGCCCATCTCATCACAGATATCTTCGTTTTGCGTTCCAGGGGGACCACTACCAGTTCAGGGTGCTTCCGTTTGGTCTGTCCCGCTCCCCGAGTATTTACCAAAAGCCTAGCAGTGGTGGCGTACCAAGGGAGTACAGGTTTTCCCTTTCCTGGACAACTGGCTCCTGGCGGCCTTGTCCAGGGAGGAACTCCTGCATTTTCTCTCCCTCACCCAGCAGGTTTTCACTTGCCTGAGTATTACCATCAACCATTCCAAGTCTCATCTGGACCCCTCCAGAGACTACAGTTCATCGGAGCTACCCTCGATATGACAGTGAGCAAGGCCTTCCTGCCTCCGGACAGGGGGGTCTCTCTGCAATCCCAGATCTCCCTGCTGTCAGAATGCAGGAGGGTCTCGGCGAGATTGGTTCTCCGTCTTCTGGGGCTCATGGCGGCTGCTATTCAGACGGTCCCCCGAGCTCGACTCCACATGAGGATCTCTCAGTGGACTGTTCGCTCTCAGTGGGATCAACTTCTGGGTTACTTGGATCAAGTAGTCCTGATCTCCTCGATGATGTCTGGACTTGCAGTGAGTGATGGTCCAAGAGACCTTGTTCGGGGGTCCTTTCTTTCCTTCTTCCCCTCCCAGACTCTGACAGATGCGTCAGGCGAAGGTTGGGGGAGCCCATCTAGGTCCTCATCGGGTTACAGGGCTCCTGGTCAGGCTAGAACAAAGCTCCCACATCAGTGTGAGCTTGAGTCCAGTGTTGTATGCTCTCAAGCCCTTCACCAACACATCCTTCCGGCCACCTAGCGGTCCGGACTGACATGTGCGTAGTGTGGTACATCAACAAAGGGAGGAACTCGGTCCTCCCTCTATGCAGGGAGGCAATGAGAGTTTGGGATTGGGCAACACAACACGACCTTCACCTAACGGTGATTCATGTTCCAGGGGTCGACAACACTCTGGCAGACAGGCTAAGTCGCTCTTCTGCTCTCGCTCATGAGTGGGAACTGGACCAAGAGGTACTAGGACGATATGTTTCAGCTTTGGGGACTCCGCAGATGGACCTGTTGCCTCCCCTAAATGCAAACTTCACCTTTGCTCGCTTGCTTCCAGGCGAGGCACTTTCTGGGCCGACGCTCTGTCTCTGGACTGGAAGGACAGATTCATCCTGCTCCCCCCAAATTCCTCTGATCCCAGTCAGTATCGCAGAACTGCCTCAGAAGGGCCGAGAATGATTCTGATCGTCCCTTTCTGGCCCCAGGCAAATCTGGTTCTCTTCTACAACAATATTCGGAGGATCCTCCTCTTCCTTCCTCTATCTCGAGGTTTGCTGACCAGGATCAGGGGACCCTGGTCCATCCAGGTCTCAACCTTCAACTTCATGCATGGCTCCTGCAGACCTAGCCCAGTCCCGTTTTGGTGTGTCTCCAAAAGTGGCGGAGATTTTAGTGGAGGCCAGAAAGCCTTCCACCAGGTCCACTTATGCTATGAAGTGGAAGAGATTCTCTATTTGGGCAGCCTCTAAGAACGTAGAACCTTTCTCCTTTTCAGCGGCTTTTCTGCTGGAGTACTTATGGCATCTGTTCGACCTGGGTCTCAGTCATTCCTCCTTGAAGGTTCACATGGCAGCTATTTCAGCCTACCATCTTCCCTTCGCAGGCAAAGCTTTCGCTCAGCTGGAGGTCTCTAAGACCTTTCTCGGAGGGGTGCTCCATCTGAGGCCCCCCATCCGTACTCCTGCCCCCTTGGGACCTGAATTTGGTTCTAGAAACTTACTCTCCCCCTTGAACCTGCAGCTTCTGCAGATTTGAAATTCTCTCGTAAGAACACTCTTCTTGGTGGCCATTACCTCTGCTCGAAGAATCTCCGAGCTGCAGGCCCTGATGTGTAAAATCCCCTACTTGGTTTTCACAAAGAACAAGTTGCTCTTCGCACGAATCCTAAGTTTCTACCTAAAGTAGTAGCGGAGTCTACCTTAAATCAGTCCATAGAGCTACCTGAATTTTTTACGCAGTACTCTAACCAAGGGGAATATTTACTCCATACTATGGATGTTCACCGGATTCTGATACACCAGCAGGACGAAGGATCTCAGAAAGACTGACCAGTTGTTCGTCTCTTTTGCTCACAAAAGGGAAGGCAATGCTGTCTCCAAGCAATGCCTGTCTAAGTGGTTGGCTCATTGTATCACTTTCTGTTATGACAAGTACAACAAGACCCTTCCGGGTCAAGTCAGAGGCCATTCCACAAGAGGAGTAGCTGCCTCTGCGGCTTGTTTCAAGAATGTGTCTGTGGCAGACATATGCGCTGCCGCCACGTGGACTTCCGTCCATACCTTCACAAAACACTACAGTTTGGACATAGCCTCTCGCCGTAGAGCAGGCTTCGGGCTGGCTGTCTTGCAGGGCCTCTTGTCCTGAGACCTGCACAGCTGGGGTTACTTTTCAGAGTAGTTCCCTCCTCCCGGTGCCTTTTTCCTTGTTCCAGACTGCTTGGGATTCAGTCCTATATGTAATTACCTACTGCAAGAGCTCTCTCGAAGTAAGATAGTACAGTTATGTAAGAACTTACCGTAACGGTAGATCTTCGAGAGAGGCTCTTGCAGTAGGTAATACCTTCCCACCCTCCATCCCCCTAGGCTTTTTCAGCTCCTTTTCCAGGAATGAAAACATCCTCTTCTCTCTCGTCCGGACCTTCCTGGCCTGTGGCAGGAAAGAACTGGAAGGCGGGCATCCGGGACCGCCCTTTTATACCGACGTCGTGACGCCGGTCACCTGACGTGGGGGCGGTCCCACGCCAGGGACTGCTAGCTAGAAATTTTTCCGTGGGGCCCTGCCGCCGGCCGGCGTCCGTCCTATATGTAATTACCTACTGCACGAGCCTCTCTTGAAGATCTACTGTTACGGTAAGTTCTTACGTAACTGTACTTTCTAAGAATGGTATATGATGTTCATCCACACGACCCACCCGACCTCCCCGGCTTCGACGCACAACCTGGCTTCCAGCGGGCTAGATCTGGCGTCATGGGGCAGAGCCGAGAGTTTTACCACCGGGTGGGTGGGAGAGCCAACGAAGACCTTCCGGCAAGATTTAAAGCGGCAAGGAACCTGCCAATAAGTGTGGATGAACAACTTATACCATTCTTAGAACTCCTGTTACAGGTGAGTAACCTGTATTTTCCTTCCGTTTCAAGCAGCATCTAAATGCTCTGCTACCATATGGACTTCAGTCCATGCTTTTACTAAATACTGCCGCTGGATCTGGTTTCCTGTAGACAGCCTTGACATCCTTTGAGGCCTGTCATTGGGGTCTTTTCTTTGTTCTACTGTCTGGTTTTCCTCCTGCTTTGTTGTCTTGTACTGCTTAGGAATGGTTCTAAAGGCATGGCTCTGGATGGAGATGTCCTCGAAGAAGATAAGTCTATTACTTCCCAGGTTCAAGAGAAACTCCTCCATGGAGCTACAGCTCATCCTGCTGCACGTCCCCTTCTGTATTTTCAGGTAATGTACTCTGGAAGACATGACCATTGCTGAGCGCTTGGTCTTCTGCATTTCTATGCCCTTCTTTGTTGTTGGGTGGGTTTTTGTCTGAGTTTTTCATACAAGTTTTTGATTTTTCTTGGCAGGATAGGTGGCTTCTCAGCCCTGTCCTCATATACTGCAGGCATATTTTTCCTCATCCTAGTCAGGGGTCCCATCTCCCACGGATTATCCCCATCCCTGATACATATCCAGCTCTCTCCTGGAGCAGCGGTGGGCTATAGCGCACAGGACACTGCTTTATTCAGCCTGGTCTCCCAAGTCTTCTGTCTCTCTTTCTCCCTAGGCCCACAGACATGCAGTGAGCACAGTGTGCCTGTTTCACATCCGTGGAGCCATCCTGAGTGTTGTGAGCATGGGATCCTTTCCCACATGGTGCAGGTTGCTTGACTGCTGCTTCCCAGATTCCTCCAAGTGACCATCAGCAGTGAACCACGAGGACCCCCGAGTAGAACAATCGTACAGATGCTCAATCTTCACTTCCCTGACCAGCACCCAAGTGACCCATGTCAGTTTCTGAACTTGGGTTGCCAGTGTGGTAGGAGGAGAGGCGTACGGAACCTTTGCCTGTGGTTTCTTGTTTTCTGTTAGTATGGTACAACTCCGAACATGTCTCTGGTGGGAAAACTGAGGAGATATGACGATGTACAGAATACGTAGGTGTCCATGGTACGTCATCATGGGCGGCCTTAGCTAGGGAAATGTTTCCCAAGTGGTCGGACATCAGCAGGTTACAGTTCCAAAGGTGTGGCTTTGTGGAGGAAATTCTCTTGAAAGATTTACTGTTACTGGTAAGTAATGAACCTTTCCTGTTGTTAAATGAGGCTCCCTGTATTGTTTTATCCAGTGTTCCTGGATAGGAGGTTTACATTCTAAACTTTTCTTGCTATTAAATGAGGCACTCTGTATTGTTTTTAGCCAGTGTTCATGGGTAGGAGGAACTTTGTATTAACCAGTGTTCCTGGATAGGGCAGCAGCCTCCGGCATTGCCTCCGGTGCCATCCTTGGCTCTGCGTCTCAGGTTTTTCCCCGGACGTCCAGGGGAAGATTATGGATGCCCCTTTCAAGGGCTCTGTCCTTTTCGGTGAGGACTCTGAAAAGATAATTACTTGCCTTCGGGAATCTGGGAAGGCTGTAAGGTCTGTGCATACTATGTACAGATCCTCACAAAAACAGACCCGTCACCAGCCATTTCGCTGCTCTTCTGAGTAACAGCCGAGAGGCTAGCTGAATAGAGGATCCTTTAAATGTAAGGCCACCTCTCCAGAGGTTCGGAACCTAGAGCCCCCAAAGCCTCTCGGGGCCCCTCTGCCTGTTCCCATTTCATTGGCTTGATTCCTTACCCGATTTCCCCCCCCCCCAAAACTTCCCTTGGCAGAATCCCTAGAGGAGGTGGTAGGGTGTCGCTTTTCTCTCTACCTAGAGGGCTGGCACAGAATCATGACCGATCAATGGGTCCTTCATCTGATAAAGGACATGTCCTGGAGTTCACTGAGTTGCTCCCAAACTGCCCTCAGTTGTACCTCTCCTTTATCCAGGAAGAAATCCAAGCACTCTTGCTGAAACGAGCCATAGAGCCAGTTCTGCCAGATCAAAGGGGAAAAGGGATTTTATTCCCACTTTTTCTGGTCCTGAAGAAAATTGGAGACTGGTGGCCCATCCTGGACCTCCGCTACTTGAACATACTAAATGGCAGCAGATTAGGCCTTGTGGTCTATCGAGTCTGCTCGAACCTCAGATCTGCTGTTGGGAACAGAGGGCCCCCCCCCAGTGTTATGATAGCCCTTTCTGTATCCATCCCACCCTCTCTTGAAGCCCTCCACATTGGAAATCTGGACCAGCTCGCCAGGCAGCGCATTCCAAGGATCCACCACCCTCTCTGTGAAAAACTACCTCTTCTTCTCTCCCCCAACCCCCCATCCTTCCAACTTCAAACCATGTCCTCTGGTGATACCTCCCTCCTTTTAGTTTAAAGATCCCCTCCCTGTTTACCCTGTTTATTCCCTTGAGGTACTTGAAGACCTTGATCATGTCCCCCCCCATATCTCCTCTCCTCCAAAGTAAACAGTCCGAGCTCCTCAAGTCTATCCTCATACGTCCACTCCCCCCAGTCCTCGAATCATCCTGGTAGCCCTCCTCTGTACCCTCTCCAGGAGCTGTATGTCCCTCTTTAAGTGTTGTTTCCAGTACTGCACACAGTACTTGAGGTGAAGTCTCCCCAGCCTGTTGTACCGTGGCAAAATCACTTCCCTGCTCCTAGAGGTGATCCCCCTTACAATGCATCCCAACATCCTGTTTGCTTTGCTAGCCCCTCTCCTGCACTGCTCAGAGTTATTCATACACTCATCCACCATGACCCCTAGGTCTTTTTCCCCAGACGAGGCCTCAAGCACCACCACTCAGGGTGTACCTGTGTTTGGGGTTTCTTCACCCAAGATGTAACACCTTGCACTTGGTTGTAATAAAATGTAACTTCCATGTGACAGCCCAACTTTCCAGGGTGTCCAGGTCCCCTTGCAGGGCCAACCTCCCATCCTCCCCCCTCAACTACTGCTCCCACCTTGGAATCGTCAGCAAAGAGATTCATCTCACGCCCTATACCCACCCTGAGGTCGGATGTATATGCATTAAACAGGATCTGCCCCAGGACCGAGCCCTGTGGAACTCAACTACTGACTTCTCTAGGGTTCGAGAGCTCCCCACTGATCACCAGTCTCTGTGCGCGACCAGCTAGCCAGTTTATTGTCCATCTGACTATCAAAGGGCACACTCCCAACCCAGTCAGTTTCTCCACCAGCTCATTGTGGGGAACAGTCATTTGCCTTGCTGAAGTCCAAGAATATTTCATCCACATGCTACTCCCTGTACAGTTTTGATGTTACCCATTCATAGAACGCCACAAGATTGGTGTGACACAATCTACCTAGCACAAACGCATGTTGCCTACTATCCAGCCCTCCCCTGTCCTCCTGGAGCACCCCCAGTCGTTCCTTCAGCATACTGTCCATTACCTTTCCCACTAGCGAGGTCAGACTGATGGGTCTATAGTTACCTGGTACTTCCCTCGACTGCCCCCTTTATGGATTGGCACAACATGCGCCTCACTCCAGTCCCTAGGTACCGTCCCTGTCTCAAGCGACCTATTGAAGAGCTCCGCCAGGGGTGCGGCCAGTACGTCCGCCAACTCCCATAGTACCTTTGGATGAATGCCATCCGGCCCAGGAGATTTCTTTCTTCAGGGCTTGCCACACCCGTTCAGTGGAGAAGGCTCCATCTGTCCGTCCCCTCCTTGCTGGTCTTTCTATCCTTGTCCTGTTGTGAAACCCCAGGGGTGCCACTCCCTCCCTCCCTTATGCTCCCTTTCTGTTAGTCCCCTGGTCCCACTCAGTTTTGCTTCTGTCCCCTTCGTGCTTCACTTAGCAGATATCCCATCCACCTCCCTAATGAACACCGAGGCGAAGTGCTCATTTAATACCTCTGCCTGCTCCCTCGCCTCTTCCGCCCACCATCCGTTCTCAGTCTGCCAAGCTTGCCCTTTAGTTTTTCTCCGCTCCCCAATGTACCGGGGGAAAAAAAAAAACTTTTCCCCTCCCTGAATCCCCTGTGCTAGATGCTGCTCTTTACTGGACTTGCCCCCCACCACCACCACCACCACCACCACCACCACCACCTGGGTGACTTTTCTAGATGCAAGTGGTACGCTTCCTTCCCCTCTCGATGTTTGTTTTGTATTTTTTTTTGTAGGCAGCCTTCTTCTCCCCGACCGCTCCCTGAACTTCACTGGTCCACCAGCATGGTTTATGTGACCTTGCTCACTTGTGCTTCACCTTGGCACAGGACCTGACTGCCTCATGAAGTCACCATTTTATAACCTCCCATCTCTCTTCCACGTCCATCATTGTTGTAATCCCTTTCATGTGGTCCTTTAGAATGTTTCCCATACCCATATAGTACACTCCCCTGAAATCCACTGCCAGTGTCCTAGATTCCCCTCCCCCCATGTTAATTTGCAACCATACAGTATTGTGGTCGCTCGCAGTCTGGGATCCTCTACCACCAGGTCCCCATCTGCCAAAACTACGTCCAGAACATGACTCTCCCTTGTGGGCTCCCTCCAATGCTGTGTTAAGAACACATCCTGGAAACCGTCTAGCAGCCTCTGCTCCTTGGCCACCTTAGAGGACATGGTTCCCCAGTTTGTCTCTGGCATATTAAGATTCCCCCATCAACACCACTCTCTCCCCCCTTTTGATCTGCACTGGGCAATGATGTTGTCCAGCAAACCCTTCTCCAGAACATCATCCATCCCGGGGTGCCTATATACTGCACCCAGCTTGACCTTATCTCCTATCTGGGTTCGTAGGGTGGCCCACAAGGCCTCCACGTTTCCCTCTGCCTCTTCTACCCTAGCAATTTCTATGTCTTCTCTAATGTACATAGCTGCTTCTCCCCCTCTGCCCTCATTTCTATCCTTCCTAAGCAAAACATATCCCTCACGTTTGGGTCCAGTCATGGTGGTGTTTGGCCCACATTACTGTGACTTCCTAACAGTATGGCCTTGGAACTCGGGTGACTTGTTATCCAAGCTTCTTGGCTTTCACTAACACCACCACCCACCCCTTGTCCCCTTTGTCGAATCACACCTGGGTTCCTTGTGCCTCCTGCCACCATCTGCTCCTCCTGAAACCTCCTCCCCCTGACTATTTTTCCCCTCATCTGGAGAAGGGGGCTTCAGGCCAGCCCCTCTCTTGTCCCTCCCCCTCACAAGTTTAAACCCCACGTTTCTTGACTGTAATCCGCCACCCCCTGTTTAAGTATTTCCTTCCTTAACTGGGTAAGGTGAAGTCTGTCCTTGGCATACAGTCCCATATCCTCCCAAATCCCCTCCCAGTTACCAAGTACATAGAGTACAAAAGGTTCAGAATGGTCACCTTTCCAGGTCTGCTTCTCCTCCTTCATCAAGGGGACTGGATATGCTCCCTGGACATGCAGGACATGTAGCTTCAGATTTTGATGTTCCAGCCCCACAGGAGATACCTTCGCTTCCACGACCTGCCATTTGGCCTGTCCTCAGTCCCTCTAGTCTTTACAGAGGGCCTCACAGTCGTGGCTGCAGCCCTCAGGAGGAAAGGCCACTGTGTCTTTCCCTACCTGGTCGACTGGCTCCTGGCAACTCTGTCAAGGGATCGACTGGTCAGCACAAAGACTGACGCCTTGACTTTGTTTTGGGACCTGGGGATAACCCTCAACCTCCCAAAGTCCTCTCCAAGGTGCAGCCAAAGACTGCAGCACATGGGGGCAATTTTGGACACAGCCGAAGGCAAGGCCTTCCTACCCCCGGACAGAGCATAACATCTTCACGAACAGGCTTGCCTAGTTTCCTCGGCACGCCAGGTCCCGGCCAGAATATTTCTGCGGCAGCTAGGGCACATGGCAGCGGCCATTACGACAGTTCCTCTTGCACGCCTGCAGATGAGAGTTCCCCAGTGGACCCTCAGAGTCCAGTGGGATCGACGCATGGACTGGTTGGAGCAGCTGGTGAGTCTCCACCCTGGTGCGCCAGACTCCAGTCTTTCTACAGGGGTCCACTTTTGACAGCAAGTCTCCTTGTTGGGTCCTGACGATGGATGCGTCCAGCCTGGGCTGGGGTGCTCATTTGGCAGACCATCAGACCCAAGGCACTTGGTCTCCCCAGGAGCAACATCTACATATTAATGTTTTGGAGATGAGGGTGATTCTTTATCCTCAAGGCCTTTCAGACAAATCTACTCCCAGGCCCTCTTCTTATCCAGACTGACAGTATGTCAGTGGTCTTCTACATAAACCGGGGGGACTTACTCCTATCGCCTCTGCAGGGAGGCCATGAGAGTCTGGTATTGGGCCATCGAGCACCATCTGAAACTCACTGTCGTGCATGTCCCAGGTGTACAAAACACTTTGGCCGACAGTTTAAGCCAGACTGTCCAAGGTGTAGAAATGGGAACTTCTCCAGTCTGGCTGAAGAGCTATTCGACAGGTGGGGCTAGCCCAAGCTGGACCTCTTCGTGTCCCCACTCAACACCAAACTGTCTAGTTTTTGCTCACTAGATCCAGAGCCTGGTATTCTCTGGCAAGGTGCATTATCCCTCTCTTGGACAGGGAGGTTTCTGTATGCCTTCCCTCCCCATTACTGCAGAGAGTTCTTCTCAAGCTGCAGTCTGAAGGGGCAGGGATGATCCTGATAGCTCCTGCTGACCCTGTCAGATTTGGTTCAGACTACTTCAGCTGCTTTCTGGCAGTGGAACCCCCGATACCCCTGTCTCTGAGCTCAGGCTCGCTCTCCCGGGAGCGGAGTACAGTGGTCTATCCGGACCTCAGGTCGTTGCATCTGCATGCATGTCTTCTGCAGACCTGGGCATGGCTTGGTTTTGGGTTTCCCCCAGAGTGGCAGAGGTCTTGGTGGCTGCTAGAAAGCCTTCCACCAGGGCCACTTATTCTATGAAGTGGATGCGATTTTTGCCTTTGGGCTTCTGCTCGCCATCTAGATTCAGTCACGTGTCCGCTGAACTCTGTTTTGGGGGTGGAGCACCTACTTTCTCTGTCAGACTCTGGGCTGAGCTACTCCTCCATTAAGGTGCAGTTATCAGCCATTTCAGCATATCGTGCGCTTCTAGAGGGCAAAACTCTTGCCCAGCTGGATCTTTCCCGCACTTTTGCAGGGCATTCTACACTTCAAACCCCCCATCAGGGACCCTGTCCCGACATGGGACCTTTTGCTGTGGAAAAATTGACGCCGTCTCCCTTCGAACTGGCCGCAAGCTGAGAGCTATGCATTCTGTCATGGGAAGCATTATTCTTAGTTGCCATTACTTCTGCTCGAAGGATTTCTGAACTTCAGACTCTGATGTGCAAAGAGCCTTATTTAGATTCCACAAGGACCGGGTGTCCTTGCAGACAAATCCTAAGTTTTTTTGTGTGTGTGTGTGTGTGTGTGTGTGTGTGTGTGTGTGTGTGCTTAAGGTGGTGCCTGAGTGTACTCTGAATTAGGACGTCCATTTACCAGTCTACAATCCAGAGTATTCTAATCAAGGGGAGGCTCTGTTTCATTTCTACTTGGGTCGCACCCATGCTGTCCATAAGTTGGATCATTTGTGTGTTTCTTTAGACCCAAGGACCGAAGGGGCTCCAGTTTCTAAGTAGACATTGTCAAACTGGCCAGTTAACTGTATTGTTTATTACCAAAAGTATGACAAGCCTTTGCCAGGTCCTGTTAAAGGCCGTTCTACCAGGGGTATGGCTGCGTTTTTTGCCTCCCTTAAGAATGTGTCTACTGCTGATGTCTGCGTAGCTGCCACTTGGAAGTTCTGTAGACACTTTCATTCGACATTACAGTCTAGACATTGCCTGTTGTCGTAAAGCAGGCTTCGGCCTTGCTGTCCTTTAGGGCCAGCTCTCATGAGCTTTCCAGCTGACTTTTCCCTCCTCAGGACTTTAGGGGGTTGATCCTTTTACTGCTTGGGACTCTGTCCTTATGGTGTAACCTACTGTAAGAGCTCCCCTTTAAGTGAGATAGTACAGTTAATAAGAATTTAACCATAACAGTAACTCTTTGAGAGTAGCTCTTGCAGCAGGTGCTGCTTTCCCTCCCACCTTCCCCTTGGTAACTGTTTCTCCATTGACTGACTGTTATACCTATCCTAGTTTCGGAGGAACCTCCTCGGTTCTCCATTTCTATGTTGCCGGGGTCTCTGGTGGGAGAACTGAGGTAGGGGTGGAGGACCACCCCTTTCATACCATTGGCTGATGTCTGGGGCGGTCCCCTGCTGTATACTGCTAGTTAGAAGTTTTCCATGGGGTCCTGGCACCTGCCGGCTTCAGTCCTTATGATGTAACCTGCTGCAAGAGCTCCTTTTGAAGATCTACTGTTATGGTAAGATCTTGCGTAACTGTACTTTTCCTGTTGTTTTAATGAGCCATTCTGTATTGTTTTCACAGGTGCTCCTGGATTAGGAGGCTTACATTCTAAAGGTATAAAGGCGGCAGATTCTGAAAGGTCTCCAAGCTTTGATTGTCGTCCTGTTTCCATTCTCCCTCCTTCCTTCACACCATGCCACAGATGCCAAGAAATTTGTGATGCCTTTGTAATTTCTCAGATGGAGAATATGCTCTCGGATTTTTTACTAACCAGGGAGTGTAGCAAAGAGAGATCTTTTGAGTGCCGGAGGGCTGTGCATCTAAAGTCTGCTGTGCAGTTTGCAGTACCCTGTATATTTTGACATTATGAAATGGATGGACATAATCCTCAACCTGATATCTCGTTACAGAATCCCATCTGAAAGTAGGTCATGCCAGCCACTAGAATCCTAAAAGAACTAATTTTTTTATTAATACAAAAATGGATCCATTTCGTAATTGTAATCGTACGCTCCAAGGTGTGCAATAACCTGGAATGTCATCCCTTCTCAATTGGTTGGAGTCACTTAGCCTTCGGCCCTGTGTCTCACAGTGCACCTGAAGTGGGATGATATACTAGACTGTCACACACCTTGTCATGCATTACTGCTTACATATCACATGAATTTATTAGTAAAAAGCTTCCTCGATGACATTTTTCTGTCTGGCTGGTCGGTGATCATCCTCCTTAAAGAAAATCTGGGTACAAGTTTAAGGTTTGTTTGTTTGTTCTCTACCCCCAGGTTACATGAAACTCGTGCAGGGGACATCTGCAACGCCTGTGTTCTACTGGTGAAAAGATGGAAAAAGCTACCTGTAGGATCCAAAAAGAACTGGAATCATGTATGTATTGTGTTTGAAAAACAAAACTCTCCACTTATTCTTAAGACCAGGTATTCTATTCTTATGGCCAGATATTTCAAAATGTGTTGCTTATCCACTTAAAGGGACACTGTCAGCTTTTAGATTTTAATTTTTTTTTTTTTTTGTTGTTTGGTAAAGGCTCAGTGGAAAACAATGCCTACACATAATTTGTTATTGGGCTTACTATTCTTTGGTTCTGCTCATCTCATTATGATTCTTTTCACTTTTTGGGGGGGGCATATTTCATATTTAACTCCTCATCCTGACTAAATCATGAGCGGTCCGCCAGTGCTGAGCGTGTACTTTGAACGTGGCTTGGAAGCGCCAGTAGCCTTGTGCAGGAACGAGCCTGATTTTTCGCAAGCCATGAGAGGTATAGCATGCCTTGCTGAGTCTGAAGAAGTGGACCCACTGCTGAAACGAGTGCGCTGTCATTTCGAAATCTGTAGTTGAAATATAAAACTGCTAATGTGCACGCCCAGAGTCACGGCTTTATATTTCACATAAGGATTTTGAAATGTTAGAGCGGTTGTTTCAGCAATGCATCCACTTTTTTCAAGCTCAGTAAAGTGAGCTGTATTAGAAAATTCTTTTACCTTGTATGGCTTGTGAAAATTCAGACTCGTTCCTGCACAAGTCTGCTGGTGCTGCCAGTTCACACCGAGGGAAGGGAGGGTGACCAGTGGGTTGCCTCGTGGCTAAGTACTGGGACTAGTCTTTTTACAGATAGGCCGGAAGGGAAGGTCCGCGGGGAGGATATGTAGTGACCTGAGAGAACTCTTGAGTGATTAGGCATATGGCAGCTGGGTTTCAATGTGAGACAGTGCAAATCTTGCACTTGGGGCACAGAAACCCATAGGCAGAGTACAGAATGGGAGGAGAGGTAGTGACTATTACCAAACAGGAAAGAGACTTTGGGTAATTGTATCTGACCTGAAGGTGACAAGGCAGTTGGGAGGGCCGCAGGGGTACATGGGGAGGGGTATCGCCAGTAGGAAGAGGGAAGTGGTGATGCCTGTGTACAGAGTGCTGGTGAGACCACACCTAGAGCACTGTATCCAGTTCTGGATACACATAATATGGAGGCTCTCCAGAGGACGGCAGCTAAAATGGGGCAGGGTCTGTGACAGAAACCACATGAGGAGAGACTACAGGACCTCAGTAGGTACACCCTGGAAGAGAGTAGGGCAGTGCAATAAGATGGGGACCTTTAAATATCTCACTGGAGTAAATAAGATGATGGAGGGGAGTATTTTTCAGGGAAAAAAAGATGCCCAAGAACAGGGGGGCATGCAGTGAAGCTGGAGAGGTTTACTTTAAGGAAAGATGTGAGGAAATTATGAAAAAGTAAGGCAATTAAAATTTTATGCAGAGAAGCGCAAAATCGTGCACGTGAGGCCCAGAAATCCTGTGGAGAGTTGCAGGATGAGGGGGGAGTTGCTGATGGTCACCAGGGAAGAAAGGGATACAGGGATAATCGTCTAAGATGACCTAAAGGTGTCCAAACAATGTACCAAGGCTGTGGGGAGGGCCAGTAGCATGTTGGGGGTGCATATAATAGGGTATCCCTAGCAGAAGAAGAGAGATGGTGATGCCACTGTACAAAACGCTGGTGAGGCCTCATCTGGAGTATGGTGTACAGTTCTGGAGGTTGCATCTTTTGTAAGGACATAGACAGGGTGGAGGCGGTTCAGAGAAGGGCAACAAAGATGGTGCAGGGTTGCACCAGGAGACATATGTGGAGTGATTGAAAGACCTCAATATGTATACACTGGAAGAGGGGTGGGAACGGGAAGATATGATAGAAACAGTCAGGTGTCTTAAGGACATAAACAAAGTGCAAGTAGCTGACATCTTTCAGTATAGGAGGTGTACAAGGATGAGGGGGCATGAGATGAGATTGGAGGGAGGCAGGATAAAGGGGAATGGGAGGGAAGTGTTTTTCCTCACAGACAGGGTGGTAGGTGCATGGAATAGCTTACCCGAGGAAGTAGTGGGAGGATTCAAACATGCATTGGTTAGGCACAAGGGGAACCCTAGAGGTGGGTAGGAAAGACTAAAGCCAATGACCAGGAAGGGTCAGCTACCATTGATGCAGGCAGGGAATACGGGCAGATTGGGTGGGCCCTAGCGGTCCTTATCTGCTGTCAAATACTGTGTTACTATTAAATACTTCACAAAAATAGCGGTGGATGCCTGGAAGTCTTCCAGTGGAGGTGCTGGGGACAAACAGTGGTGGGGTTCAAGAATGCATAGGTTAGACATATGAGAATTTTGGTGGTAAGAAGTGGCGGTCTGAGGTAACACTAGCGGGGGGGGGGGGGGCAGAGTTGGTGGGCCAAGCGGTCTTTTTCTGTTGCATTTTATGATCTTACTTCGAGAGGGTTCCTTCAGTGGGTCATTACATATAGAACTGACACAACCTAGCATTAGACCGCATGGTAGACTTTTCTAGCAATCCCTGATGGGGGACCGCCCACCCGATGTCACGTGACAGACGTCAGCGTGGCCGTATATAGTGGGCAGTCACCACACCTGCCCTCCACTTCTTTCCCGCTGTTGTCTTGTCAGTCACATTGCAGACTTCCATATAGCAATCATGTTAGTTCTTGCATCGGATTAATTTCTCCTTCGCTAAATCTTTATTTTCGATATTCCACTACTTGATGTCTTCAACCAAGTAGAAGTGCTCGTCCTGTGGCATGCAGATCCCTCATAAGGATGGTCACCTGAAGTGCATGATCTGTTCGGGCCCAGATCACCCTGTCTCCTCCTGCTTGGAGTGCCAAATTTTTAATCGGGCCGCCAAAAATCAGAGACAGCAGGCTTTGGAGGCCCACCTTTCAAAGGTCCGCTTAGCTCCTTTAGAAAAGCAAATGGACTGCATTAGAGAGTCTTCCGAGAAATCTTCTCGCTCAAAGAAGCACCATAAGGAGAAATCTCGGGAGCGCTCCACAGATCAGCCTGAGACCTCGTGGCCCGCCTGGGCCTAGCGGCGCCTCACCCGACGACTGGCAGAACCAGGGGGAGAAGGCCCCTCTTCCTTAGCCTTTACCCTCCCCTTCTCAGACGGGTACTTCAGGAGATGGCGTGGAACCCCTTGATGTGGTAGATTCCTCTGTCTGTCCCACGCTTTCCTGATGGGGTTACGGAGAAGGAAGCTTCTCCTCTGCAATCTGGCCTTCCAGCAAAGGCTCCTTCTCCCCCTCCAGGTGGGATCCCTTCGGAGCCGACGAATATCCCGGCCCCGATCCCGCCGTCGGATCCAGTGAATCCCATCCCGACGACTCTTTCACAGCCAGGGCTCTGTGGTCTGCCCCAGCCTTCGGCTCTGGCGCCAGCCCCAGTCCCGTCATCTGGCCCCCTTCGACTGGCCCCGGCGCCAGATCGAGTGGTGCCGGTCCCGACATCAGTCCCCCTGACATTGGCTATCCTAATGCCTGACCCCCTGCCGATTTTATACTGCAGCGGGGTCCAATGTGGGTACCCCCTCCGTCAGATATGACGACGGGGATTTATACCAGACCTCTGACTGTCCCACATTACCCTTTCCGGTATCCTGGGGACCATTTCCCGGCTGGTCCTCCTCCTGACTGGAGTTCTTTTGGGCAGTACTACCCTGGTTATAACACCTACCACTATTATCAGGGATACCAGGGTTACCATTACCCGCCCCCACGGTTATTCCTCCTCCTCTTCCCCTCTCTCTCTCCCCAGCCACAACCTCCTCCGGCTACGCTGGATTTTAAGACCTTCATCCAGTCTTGGTGGCGGGGGCATGCTCGGAGTTGGTTTCAGACCTGGAGACAGGACTTCCTCTTCCGCGGTCTCCTAGGTCTGCGTCCCTGAGAAGCTCTTCTCCATCCACGGTACATGTCTCAGGGAGGCTCATCAGGACATTACCCTTCCCGACATCCATAATCTTCCGGAGGAGGAGGAATCCGACGAGTCGGCAGATGATGCCTTCGAGAAGCCTGAGAGTCCGAAAGGCAAGGTTTCTCCCAAGTCCTCCCCAGGGCACCCCTGCCTTCTCTGATCTTCTGAGGTCCATAAAGGATTTCTTCGACTGGGAGTCGGAGGAACAAGACCCAATGAGATTGAGACTAACCAAACACCTGGACTTAGTCTCTGTCTCCAGTCCCCATTCCTTCTTGGATCAGACCTCACCTCTACGGTCTGGCAGATGCCTCATTCTCTCCTGGCTGTCCCCAAGAGGGCGGACATGATTTACCGGGCGCCGAAGGATGCTCCGTTCCTAAAGACTTATCCTAAGGCGGACTCTGTCATCGCAGCTGCTCATGACCGCTCCGCTGCTCCCAAGCACATGAGCACCTCTCCACCAGACAGAGTCGAGACAGAGAACCAGTTCAGTAGAAAAGTTCATGCCACATGCGCGCTTAGATCCCTCAACTATGTGGCCCACATGGTGTCCCACCAAAAGGCTACCCTGGCCAGGTTAGAGGCTCATGTCCAGTATATGGAACTCTCGAGCCTCAAAGAGGAGCTTGCCAAGGACAGTCTCTTCTCTCGCTTTTCATGTAGGCATGCTTTGTGGGCTACATACAACTCCGTTGACACTATAGTTCGCACCTCGGCAATTGCCATCGCCCTAAGACTGCATTTCTGGCTTCACATCTCTGACCTTGCCAGCGAGGTACAGTTGGTGATTCAGGGTGCCCCCTTCCGGGGCTCGGGGCTTTTTGGTGGGGACACCAAAGATATCATCACTGATCTCCAGGACAGAGTCCTTTCCCTCAGATCAGTGAGGTCCATGTGCCGATGGGGTACTCGACAGCAGCCCTTTCAGGAAAGGATGTGGAGGCAGAGGAAGCGGGCCCTGGCTCCGTGCCAGGGCAAACGCAATTCCATGGGTTCCGCCACTCCTCCGGCCTCCCAAGAACCAGAGACGCGCAGGGGGCCCTCCCCTGAACATACTGCCACTTTCTGACTCACTATCCCCACTACCTCCTCGGTCTCACAAGGAGGAGCAGGTAGGGGGAGGTTCACCTGTCATGTGCAGGAATGGAGGGCAATAACCTCAGATGCATGGGTCCTGCAACTGGTGTTCGTCTGACACACCATAGAGTTTCTGGAAATTCCTCTACAGTCTCCGCCAAAAAGGTCTTCTTACTCCAGGGATCAGGCTCTTCTCGTCCAAGAAGAAGTTCAAAGCCTCTTGCTCAAGGAAGCAATAGAGCGCGTTCCTCTCTGGCAAAGGGGCAGGGGGTTTTACTCCAATTTTTTTTTCCTGGTTACAAAAAAGACAGGAGACTTCAGACCCATTCTCGACTTAAGCAGCCTCAGTCAGTTTGTCAGGTACAAAAAGTTTTGGATGTTGACGCTCCAGTGTCTTCTCCTACTCCTTCTGGAGGATCATTGGTTGTGCGCTCTGGACATGCAGGATGCTTCAGACTTGAAGCCCTCCCTGCCCAGAAGCTCAGCCGACCCAGAACACCACCCCCCTCCCCCATGGAGAACGGAGGTCGTGAGGGCCAGACTTGAAGCCCTCCCTGCCCAGAAGCTCAGCCGACCCAGAACACCACCCCTCCCGTGGAGAACTGAGGTCGTGAGGCCAGACTTGAAGCCCTCCTGCCCAGAAGCTCAGCCCGACCCAGAACACCACCCCCTCCGTGGAGAACGGAGGTCGTGAGGGCCAGACTTGAAGCTCTCCCTGCCCAGAGCTCAGCCGACCCAGGTAATTGTTCAGCTCCACCTGCAAGGAGTCTTTTGGCGCCTTTTTCCAAGCGGCTGCCTGGCCACAGCCTTGCCGCTCGTCTCCCAGCCATAGCAGCAGCTGCCTTGCACCGTGAGTCCCAGCAGGCTGAAGCAGACTAAAGGTGAACTGTGACCAGCCCTACTGTTGGGTACAAGGCGCAGTTTACTGTGATCGCAAAGCAAATTTCGAACTGTTTGAGCCTGTACAGATAGCTTTAATTGTAACCCAGCCTCTCATAGCTGCACGTTTTTCCCTGCCTGCAACTTGTTGTGTGACTACTCCAGATCAAAAAATTTTGTATGTTTACTACGGGACTGAGATTATATAAGTTAACCTGGGAAATACTGTGAGGGATCCAGGGGGATTGTTTGCTTCTGCAGCGGGACTCCGTTGTAATTAAGTGACTCGGGGAAATACAGTAAGGGTTCCTGGGGGATTGTTGTTTGCTTGTACTACGGGACTTGGGTGAAATAAGTGCACTAGGGATATACGGAGATACACATCAGGTAACTTGCTGTGCAGAGCTTCTGAGATCTCGAGCCCAGGCGCTCGCAGACCCTTGATCACTGCAGCATCTCCAGCTCCAAGCTCATCTCCCACCACCCAATCCCAGCCCGCCCAACTACTTAATCAATATTACCCTCCCTTTCTGCCTACTTAAACCAAATTCTCTCCATTTTCTCCGCAGAACACCACCTCCTTCCCCGTGGAGAACGGAGGTCGTGAGGGTCAGACTTGAAGCCCTCCCTGCCCAGAAGCTCAGCCGACCCAGGTAATTGTTCAGCTCACCTGCAAGGAGTCTTTTGGCGCCTTTTTCAAACGGCTGCCTGGCCACAGCCTTGCCGCTCGTCTCCCCAGCCAAACGCAGCTGCCTTGCACCACGAGTCCCAGCACAGGCTGAGCCCCGCCGAACGTTACACCCCAGCCCCCCTCCACCTACGAAAACAAAATGCTGGTACCCGGCGTTGCTTCCTCCCTTCTTCCCGGCGTCATCTCTAGTCTGCCAGTCCCCACCCACAACAAAAAAATAAAACATTCACCCTTTCATTCTCAGCATGCGTCTCTTAAGCTCTGCAGGCTCTCCCTACTGCGACACACATTACTTCTGCTCCTACTTTCTGGAAACATTCACCCCAACCCTGGTCCCCCCTCAACAAAAATCTCCCCAAACAAGCCGCAGGGAAGACTGCTGCTAGCATCACTTAATATTTGTAGCCTTCCCAAAAAAACACACCCTACTGCAGGGTTGGATTGCCCAATATGCCCCAGACATTCTAACCCTCTCTGAAACCTGGCTATCCAAAAAAATCCCCAATGATGCTGTTTCCCTAAGTAACTATAACATCTATAGGACGGATAGATCTGGTAAGCGAGGTGGAGGCTGTGCAATATTCATTAAATCGACACTCTGCGCCACCATCGTTGACCCCGAACATGGGGCCCAGAGTCTCGAGTCAAAATTAGACTAGGCTCTAAAACAGTCAGTCATCATCTCAGCCTATATTCCCCAGAAACCAGAAACTTGCATTTGAATCCATCCTTCATGCTGTCTCACACCTCCTAATACTAATGAAACCACATTAATGGGTGATTTCAACATCGATTGGTCATCCCCATCCTCCTCCTCCGTCTTCAGAGACGCTGCCCAGGCTATGGACCTCACACAAATTATCACCTCCCCAACAAGGTGCGACACAAGAACCGGGACATCCACACTATTAGACCTCATTTTTACCAACAGGCCACAAAATATTACCCAGGCCACAGTGCTCCCTGACTCTATCAGTGACCACTCCCTGGTTATCTGCTGGTGGTCGGGCAAACTGCCCACAGCACCCCTGAAAACCACATGCCACCGAAAACTCAAACTCAAAAAAGGAGGCATTAATCACTTCAAAGAATACCTCACCAATAGTAACTGGCTACCTTTATATAACGCACAGTCGGTGGATGCCGCTCTCACCCACTTTATAGCTACCTTTAACAAAGCCTGTGATATATTTGCTCCCCTCACTAGGCAGGTAGTGAAAACCAGGTCTACGCCCTGGATCACACCCTCCCTCCTAAAACTTATGCAACACAGGGACAACCTCTGACACAGGGCCATAGACTCCCAACACACCCAGGACAGGCAGCAATATAGGGAGGCGCGAAATAAATGTACCTGGGCCACACGACAGGCCAAGGCTGATTACTATCAGCACACCCTCTCCTCCTCCTGGGGAGATGGGAAAAAGTTCTGGAGCAACGTACAAGAAATCAGTGGCAAATCACGTTCCCCCACCCCTACTCAACTCGGTCTGAACGGAGACGTTGCCCAAGATCCTACTAAAATCGCTGAAGCCCTCAACGAATCCTTCTCGGGACTCTCACATATCCTCCCGCCTAATTTCTTCCACCCTCCCAGCCCCCCACTCCTCTTACGGAGGTACAGACCTCCCGCCCCCTTTCTGGCTCCGTACCATTCCCTGCACCTTAGCCAAACGCTATATCTCCAAAGCAATCGCTAACACTCGCTACAGCAATGACTCCCTGGACCTAAAACTCATTAGGCTTACCCTTGATGTTACAATACCCCATCTCACAAAAATCCTTAACTTTTCACTTTGTCTTGGCCAGTTTCCCGCTACCTGGAAAAAAGCCTTGATCACCCCTATCTTAAAGAGCGGTGACCACACCCACCCCAGTAATTATAGATCAATCTCTAAACTCCCTCCTCTCTCCAAAGCCCTGGAAAAAATAGTCTCAGACCAGCTAACTGAGCATCTAACAAAACACAACCTACTCAGTAAGGAACAGCATGGGTTCAGAGCTGGCCACAGCACCATCATGGCTCTCGCTGAGCTCACAACGTTCATCCATGAGGCGCTTGACCAAGGGTCACTTGCAGGGGCTATCTATATAGACTTAACTAAGGCTTTCGACACGGTCAGTCACAAATTACTCCTTCAAGTCCTGCCGCAACTAAATGTGGTCTCAGAGGCCGCAGCCTGATTTAAGGACTACCTCTCAAGAGCTGCAGCAAGTAAGAATAAGCTCACCATCTCCCACCCCCAAAGCCTGTTCGGCCGATTGTTCCGCAGGGGTCAATTTGGGCCCACTGCTTTACTCTCTTCCTTAATTCCTCCCCAAAGCCTGCGGCGGCCATCTCTTACTCTGCTGCTGATGCGGTTTTCTACTGGAAACACCCCCAACCGTACACCCTCCAGCTCACCCTCCAGGGATTCTTCAGGGAGCTGGAGAGTTGGTTCGCTGATCACCACCTGATCATTAACTATTCCATGACCTTTGCTCATCACCAAAGTCCGCACAGTCAGATGGCTCTTCATATTTCCAACTCTGATGGTTCCCTACTGGAACACGTCACTCACTTCAAATACCTGGGTGTCACCCTAGATACCTCCCTCTCCTACCACAGACAGGTACGCCTCCTCTCGGCAGCGATCAACTCGAGAGTTGGTACCCTCTACAGGATCAAAAACTGCCTGCCTGCTCAAGCCATGCAGATAGCTGTCATATCCTCCATCCTCTCCCTTATCGATCACGGGATTGTTATCTACGGCACTGCTAAGTCCACCCTAAGCTGCATAACCACTGTGCTAAACAAAGCCTGTCGCCTTGTCTTGGGATGTGACAGACTCACCCACACCTGCGACCTATACAAACTGACTGGCTGGCTTAATTTCCATCAAAGACTCAAGTACCACACCTGCATACTAGCAAAAAAAAATCACCTCCAGCTTGCGCCAGCGTCCTCTCCCATCATCAAACCGGCCTCTCAGGCGTGTTACCAGACTCGCTACCACATCCTTCACGGTCCCCCAATGTCGTACATCCCTTGGGCAGAGATCCCTCCGCTACCATGCCCTCAAATGGCTTAACACTCTTCCCAGTCCCACAGCATTCAACTCTTCAAAACAGGCCTTAAAACCTCCCTATTGGATAGCTGTAAATGTGAATGCTGTTTCGGCCTAACCTCTCTCCTCCTCCCCACCCCCTCGCACCCACAGGGGCCCCTAGGCCCGTCGAACCCCAAAAAGCTCAGTCTAGGGGTCTGGTATGTCTCCTACTTGCTCTAACCGGATAAAAAAGTCTGTCTGCTATCATGCCAGCAATGTAATCTATAAATTATTTTATTATGTATAGAAAGTTGTTTTCCTTTGCCATTTATTGTCATGTCTCTCCACCCGCTGTAACCACCGTGGAGCTACTGTATAAAAAATGTTTGAACAAAAAATCTGTATATAATTTTGCTTGTATATAATTTCCTTGTTCCGTCTGTCTTCCCCAACTCGTTTCCCCCTCCACCCTCTGTAACCAACGTGGAGCCTTTGTAAAAGAGTCTGTGACTCAAAGGTTTGTAATTCCGAATATACAGTAAATAAAATAAATAAAATTACCTGCACATCCTGATCTTCTCCTGCCACTGCTGTTTCCTGTGGTTCCAATTCCAAAGGGGAGTACTTACAGTTTTGGGCACTCCCTTTTGGTCTATCCTGGACACCCAGGGTGTTTACCAAGTGCCTGGTGGTGGTGGCAGCTTCTTTGCGCCACCAGGGTATTGCAGTTTTCCCTTACCTGGATGATTGGCTTATCTCAGCCCTGTCCAGGGACTCCATACTGGAGGCTCTCCCTTTCACCTTGGACCTCTTTGGCAGACTGGGGATTACAGTCAGTATTCCAGAGTCATTCATGATCCCGCCCCAGAGGCTACAGTTCATTGGGCCAGTCTTGGATACGGTCTAGTGCAGAGCCTTCCTTCCTTCAGACAGGGTGGAGACCCTAATCCGTCAGGCTTCACGAGTGGCTTCATCCAGGACCATCCCGGCCTGGGAGATCCTCCACCTTCTTGGCCTGATGGCAGCCTCCATCACTACTGTTCCCCTGGTGAGACTTCACATGAGTTACTCAGTGGTCCTTGCGCGTGCAGTGAGACCAACTCCTGGATGACCTGTACCATCCGGTACTGGTCTCCTCAGTGCTTCAGAAAGGATTGCTTTTAGTGGAGGAACCCCTGCAACCTTTCCTTAGGTCTCCCCTTCAGGAGCCCTGCTCCTCTGGCATCCCTAACTATGGACGCTTTGAACGTGGGATGGGGAGTGCATCTGGGGGAGCAACAAGCTCAAGGACTGTGGTCCAGCTTGGAAGCACCTTTGCACAGCAATGTTCTGGAGACGAGAGCAGTCTTGTATGCCTTACAAGCCTTCCAGACCCTCCTTCCCAAGGGATCACTGCTGGTCCAAATGGACAATATGTTGGTAGTCTGATACCTCAACAAACGAGGAGGAATCCAATCGTACCCCCCTGTGCAGGGAGGCGATGCAGGTGTGGAACTGTGTGGTCCAGCACAATCTGGCTTTTGTGGCCGTGCACGTTCCAGGCATTCTAAATGTTTGTTTTGTTGAATTTTGTTGACCCGGTAAGCCCACTGGGCCTAGAAGTCCCTTTTTCAGGGGCGACCGGGGGAGGGGGGGATACAGATGGTAAGCAATTGAATTTGAAGCAGTTTAAGCTGTTGGTGGTATTTTTAGTGAATGAGGGAAATTTGGCCAGGACACCGGGGGAAATTCCCCTACTCTTTTCAATAAGTGCCATGGGATCTTTAACATCCACCTGAACTACCACCAGTCCAGGCAGATGGGACCTCGGTTTAACGTCTCATCCGAAAGACTGCACCTCAGAAGTGCAGCACCCCTCTCATGCTGCACTACAGTGTCAGTATTGGGATATTAACCCAAGTGACAGATGTGGGAACTGAACCCACAGCGCTCTGATCTCCCGGCCTCAGAGGTGAGTGTGCTACCTACTGAGCCACTGACACTGTGGAGTCCTGGCAGACAGTCTCGGCAGGTCTCTGACCCTAGCTCACGAATGGAAATTTAAATCAGCAAGTGGCAGAATCTCTCTTCCTAAATTGGGGGTGTCCAGAAATCTACCTTTTTGCCTCCCAATACAACGCAAAACGTCCCAGTTTTTGCTCGCTTGTTCCAGGGCATGATGCTTTCTGGCACAATGCACTGTCTGTCTCCTGGACAGGGAAATTTTTGAACACCTTCCCTCCGTTTTCCATTCTCCAGAGAGTCCTTCTCAAGCTTCAGGCAGAGAAGGCAAGGATAAGTCTCATCGCACCTCTGTGGCAGAGACAAATTTGGTTTCCGCTGTTACAACAGCTATCCAGGGAACCACTGGTTCCACTTCCAGTGACCCACGATCTCTTGACCCAGGATCGAGGTTGTCTTGTACATCCGTGGCTCGGGACACTGCATCTTGATGCATGGCTCCTACAGACATAGCGATTTATCACTTCGGGGTCTCCTTCAGAGTCGCTAAAGTCCTTTAAAGAGGCTAGAAAACCCCCTACTCGTTCCACTTACGCCATGAAGTGGAAACGTTTTTCCATCTGGGCGACTTCCAAGAATTGGAACCCCTTTTCTTGTTCTGCTCCTCAAATCATGGAATACCTCCTTCATCTGTCAGACTCTGGTGTGTCATATTCTTCCTTGAAAGTCCACCTTTCCGAAATTTCGATGTGCCATGAGCTGGTGGATGGTAAACCTGTGGCTCAGTTGGAAGTCTCAAAAATCTTTCAGAAAGGGATCCTCCATCTGAACCCCAAAATCTGCAGCCCAACTCCACCTTGGGATTTGAACTTTGTGTTGGAGAAGCTCACTCTTTCCCCATTTGGCCGACCATGAGCTGCGATTTGTGCTTCCTTTCCTGGAAGACTGGTGTGTTTTTTTTTTTTTTTGTTTTGTTTTGTTTTGTTTTTTTTAGTTGCCATTATGTCAGCCTAAAGGATTTCTGAGCTTCATGCTCTGGTTTGTAAAGAGCCTTATCTTATTTTCCACAAGGACCAGGACCTCTGTACAAATCCTAAGTTTCTACCCAAGGTGATGTCAGAAGCCACACTGAACCAATTGGTAGAGCTTCCTGTTTACTTTCCGTCCCCTTCGAATAGAGTTGGGGCACTCCTGCACACCATGGACGTCCATCGGATCCTTCAGTGCTACATACACCGGACCAAGGATTTCCATAGCTGCGATCAGCTTTTTGTTTCTTTTGCCCCCAGGTCTAAGGGCAAAGCGGGTTCCAAGCAGTGCCTTTCCAAATGGTTAGGCAGCTGTATTTTGTATTGTTACCAAAAGTGCAAAAAACCTCTGGGTCCCATCAGAGGTCATTCTACTGGGGGCATGGCTGCTTCCGCTGCCTTTTTGCGGAATGTCTCTGAGGCTGATATCTGTGCCGCAGCCACTTGGAATTCCGTCCATACCTTCACCAAACACTACAGTCTGGACATTGCTTCTAGGCGGAGGGCTGGCTTCAGTCTAGCTATCTTGCATGGCCTTCTGTCCTAGGCTGGGTCCATTCTGGTTCCCAGTTTCTGTTGGAGCTATTTTCTCCTCCTCCTGGTTTCTCTCAGTCTCTCGTACTCTGTCCTGTATGTAATGACGTACTGAAGGAACCCTCTCGAAGTAGGATGGTATAGTTATGTAGGAACTTACTGTAACAGTAGATCTTAGAGAGAGGTTCCTTCGGTAGGTCATATTTTTCACTCCCTCCTTCCCCTCATTTTATTTTATTACACAGGGACTCCAAATCCTGTTCGCTCCTGCTGTCAGGCCACTTCCTGGCTCCGGCAGGAGAACTGGAGGGCAGGTGTGGGGACTGCCCACTATATACAGCCATGCTGACGTCAGTCACGTGACGTCGGTGGGCGGTCCTCCGTCAGGGATTGCTAGAAAAGTCTGCTGTGCGGCCTGACGCCAGGTAGCATCAGTCCTATATGTAATGACCTCCTGAAGGAACTGCTCTTGAAGATCTATTGTTACAGTAAGTTCCTATGTAACTGTACTTTTCTATGGGTAGACAGTGGAGGGGGAGTAAGGGCAATGAGGAAGGATATGGGAAGACTGGAGAGGCAGTTGTGTAGCAGTTGAAGTTAACATAGGAGTTTAGAGAAATGCATGTAAAGGCCGAGACATAAAAACACAGTATGGATGGGTGTGGTAGTGGAGGAGAGAACAATGGAAGAAAAAGACACGGGGGTGTGTTTATAATGGAACTTGAGATAATTGGCACAGTTTACGTGGGACAGGGCAAATAGGATGCTGGGATGCATAGGGATTCATTTTGTGCTCCACCTTTGGATCTGTGCCCCAATTGCATTATTTTGCACTTTTTCACATTTAAACCCAGCTGCCATACTCTTGACCACTCCGGTAGTTTTCTCAAGTCTCTGCTGATCTCCCCACTCCTTAAGTGTCCACTTCATTGTAGCTTTTTGTGTCCTCCACAAAGATGCAGACCTTCCCCTACAGCTCCTCTGCAGTGTTACTTATAAAGACATTCAAGAGGTCAGTTCACATCCATATAACCCACCTGACTTCACCTGGAAAGTGTCCACCGGATCCCTGCTTTCAGCGTACAAATATCTGACATCACTGGACAGAACTGGAGGATATTCCATCCAGATGGTGGGAGGAGCTTAGCTTGAAGACTTATGATGACTCTGCTGTCTGCAACAGAACTACCAGAGTGTGGATGTGAACTGTATACCTCTTGTAGAATTAGTTATGATCTCTTCACGTAAGTCTTATTCTACTGGCCTTGGAACATCTTATTTATTTATTAAATTGAAATGTTTCACCAAGAATGCACACTGAACAACAAGTTGTTAGTCTCCCAGTGCGACCTTGGCCCTCGTGTACCCCTGTCGCACTAGGGTACAGATTGAGAAAAAGTGATTGCACATATAGTTACAATTACATCTAGTGAGGAAAAATACAGAGAATAAACAGGGTCAACACACTGGGTAGGCAGTGCAATTATAGTACACACTGGCATACATGCATTCAAAAACATAAAAAATAAAGTGCTATTCAGAGAGAGAGAGAGTAAGGGGAACTAGGGCTAGGACTGGGAAAGGGAGCAGAGGGGATCCAGGCAAAAAGAGGCCAAGACTAGTGCCAGAACAAATGTATTGTCTAGCTGAGTGGTGATAGAGAACCAGGCTGAGGTGAGGTGAGGCAGTAGTCCTGTGAGTCTGCATTCTAGCTCAGGACTTAATTGGGTTTGGGTAGGCTGTTTCAGTGCAAAGGAGTCCAAGGGGCCAAAGGGCTAAGAACCTTTCCTGGGCCAGAACCTGATGGCGGTGCTTAAGTAGAGAAGGAACAGGGAAGGGATAAGGTAGGTTGGGAGTGGGTAGGCCTTGTCTGGATCTAACACCCCTTCCCCACCCTGGAAGTTTGTTGAGAACCCTGCCAAGGGCAGAACCAGGTATAGTCCATTTAATAAGGGAGAACGGGGGCAGGTGGATAGCAGGGGCATAGTAGGTGTGGAAGATAGATGGGCTTTATAACTGGGGAGGAAGGTATCGTGCTGAGGATACAGGCTCGAGGAAGGTAGCTTAAGGAGAATTACAGCAGGAGCAGCTAGAGGAGAGATGGTTATGCAGAGCAGATGCGAGGGAGGGGGAGGAGTGCCGTAGTTGGGTGGGAATAGTTCCAGAGTTTCGGGAAGTGATGGGAGAAACCAGTCTGCCCTATGAGAGTGGATCGGTGGACTAGCAAGATGCGAGGATCAGCAGATCTGAGGGAGGGGTGGAGATGGAGCAAGAGAGATAAGTGGGGAGTTTCCCAAACCAGAATTTGGAAGTAAATTTGGTGCAGTGAACAATAAGTCTGTTAGCAAGCGGGGGGGAAGGACAGGGTGTGGTATTGGTTGCAGTGATGAGTGCGAGATGGGGCATCAAGGGCGAAACCGCAGAAGGAGTTGGAGTCCATTCTGGTTAGGGAGGATTTGGGAACGGCACCATAGACCACGTCACAGTAGTCAAAGATGGGGAGTATCATCTTCTGGACCAGCTCACGCTGCACTGTAGGAGGGATGCAACTACGGTTCCTGTAAAGGGCACCAAGCTTGGGGTGCAGTTTTTGCAGAACAATGATGTGGCCAGAGAAGTTGAGGTGCTGGTCCAAACAAACTCTAAGATACCTGAATGAGGAAGTGTCCTCAAGGATCATCCCAACCAGGGTCTGGAAGGAGGGTAAGGGATGAAGCCTAGAGAGTCTGTGTCTATCACCCTTGGCACCAGGCAGTCTTCTTGGTGTTCAGTGATAGTTGATGAGAGGCAAACCAGAGATGGACTTGATGGAAGTCACGCTGTAGGGTGGTTGCTACATCAGGGAGTATGCCTGAGGTAAACAAGATGGTGTAATCGGCATACATGTGGATTGAGGGGGAGGGCAGACAGAGGGCAAGTCGTCAAAGAAGATGGAGAAGAGAATTGTACCTAGCATTGAGCCCTGAAGGACTCCAGTGGTGATGGGAAGGGGGGGAAGATTTCATCCTGACTGCATTCTGCCTGTGATATAGGTGCTGAACCAGTTGTAAGCAGGGGGGTAGACAGACCAGCTGCCTTGAGGGAATCGAGCAGAATATGGGAGACTGTGTCGAAAGCCTTAGCGAGGTCAGCAGAGGTGATGAGGCTCTTATCCATCCTGGCAAGGATGGAGTCGGTGAGCCTGAGAAGGGATGCTGTGGTAGAATGGTTCTTCCAGATTAAAAAAGGGTGGAAAAGGAGGAGTCTGAGAGGAAGGAGGTTAGTTGGGAGAGAACTAGGTGTTCTTGAAGTTTGGCATGGGAGGGGAGGAGAGTGATTGGGCGATAATTGCTAGGGGGAGGAGGGCAGCTGCGAGTTTCCAGGAGAAGGGGACTGAGGTGTTTGAGAAGGAGACGTTTAGAATTACAGAGAGGGGATATGCAATTGCTGGTGTTAAGTAAAGAAGTTTAGGGTCAAGGTCATCAGGCGAAGAGCCGAGGGAGAAGGATGGCAAGTGTTTCTTCCGGAGAGACAGTGGAGAAGGAGGTTCGGGGGTGATCTAGTGGGGGGATGCTCTGAGCCCACCCTGCTGGCCTCCCTCCGCTCCTGTCGTTCTGGCTCAGGCACAAACCCAGATTGCCAGCATGCCGGGCAATCTCCTATCGCCCAGCACCACTGAGCTGGTTGTGGTTCTTATACTGTTCGAAAGGTTCAGCTTTTCAGCAGGAGAAAAACTACTTTTTGACTTACTACAAAAAAAAAAAGTCCTGCTTGTCAACGACCAGTCTTGTGACCTGTGGAAACAAGAGGCAACATTGTCACAATAGTCATTCGTTTTTATTTCAATCACATTTTATTTATAGAGCGCTATTTGCATTGATCATAGTGCTTAACAATAAAAACTCAAATGTATTCAAATGCATATTAAATAAATACTTCTGGCCATACTACAGCGAAGTCACTAGTCTGCAAAAGCAGCCCAAACAGGTGGGTTTTTAGAGCAATTTTAAAGCTGTCCATGGTCAGGCACCCACATAACCAGTGAGAGAGTTCCAGAGGGTAGGGGCCAGAAATTAAAAAGCTTGGGCCCCAGATGTCTTCAGCCGAACCCTGGGAACCTCTAGCAATCCCTCGTCGGTGGAGCGGTTGGCCGGGGCAGTAGGGACACAGGGGCTCTTGCAGGTAACTCGGCCCCTCTGTAACTTTCAGAAGTATTTTGTTACAGTAACATCTTAAAGATGTGCAAGTGAGACAAACTTTATTTTGTTTAAGCACCTAGTTCGTGCTAGCAGGAAAAAGGCAGAAAGCCACCCTTAAACTGGCAGCTTGGGAGTGCACACAGCAACACTTTGTTTCTCGTTTTTTGTAAATAAAGTATACAGAATAATTTAAATACAGTACGCAACAAGTACTGATATAAAGACTGTACAGCTAACTGTTCCTGGTCCTAGGCCAGACCCCGCAATGCTACACCAGCCACGCTGCAAGTCCAAAAATTGCAACCACTGCAGTTGGTGTAGAACTGGTGCGCTGCAGTAAAAGTTTTCTGTAAGTATTTTAAATAAAAAAAGCCACAATTCCTATTCCAGAGCTAACCAGCTACATGTAGGCAAAAGCAACATTTCTGGCCAAATATTCTTTGGCTTAACATAAATGGTTGCTTCAAGTACCAAGTTCAAAATGAATCTGGACTGCCCTTTATCAGTTCATGGTATGCAGTCTGTCGACACCTTGGATCTGTGACCCGGAATCTGTTTTCTTGGGGTTGATTGATGCGTATGTTGCTGTCCCTGATGAGGACATTCTTTTCATGCTAAGTACCTTTTTTTTCTCCATGATCTGATGGCATCTTGCATTTTTTAAATATTTTGATACTTTCTGGCTTGTTGCATGTGAACCAACTCTGTAGTGTTCTACTTTACTGCAGGTGGTCGATGCCAGAGCAGGACCCAGTATCAAAACTACAATGAAACCAAAGAAAGTAAAATCCCTGTCTGCGAGTAGACTCAAGTGCAGTCAGATCAGCAAGCTGCAGAAGGAACTGAAACGGCAAAGTAAGTACCCTTGAATTGCCTTTGGTAAATACTAGAATCTGTTTTTCCAAAGTCACTTGTGGATCCAAAGCTTTCACACCATACAGCTGCCTACCTCTTTGTGTGAGTGTTTGTTGTTTTTGTTTTGTTTTTAATCTGACTCTTCCCATATGTGGTTGTGGTGGTAGGCTCTACTTGGAGATAGGAGACCATCTACCATCTGAATGAATCTCGTAACACTGCTGTAACCACACAAATCACACTGGGTTGGTACTGAATGCAAAACCTCTTAAATGACATTAATTTATATAACCGGGTCTTAAAATTGTGTAAGGTAAATGTGTTGTCTTGGCACCTAACATACAGGAGTATAGCCTATTTTTCTAGAATTGTGGATATGTTGTTCATCCACACTTTATTGGCATGTCCCTTCCCCTTTAAATCTTGCCGGAAGTCTTCAAGCTGGTTCCTCCCACCCACCCGGGTGGTATATACCTCGGCTCCGCCCCATGACTTCAGATCTTCCTTTCCGCTGGAAGATACAAGTTCCCTCATGCTCTCAAAGCATTTCATAGACCCTGGATTCTAATCGTCTGTTTTTACCGAGAATTGTTTTAAAACTCGTTCGAGATAGTGATTGCGACTTTACCACATCTGCCATGGAGGAAAAATCTTCCCTGGATTTCGCGGTGCCCCTGCCACGCACCGATCCCCACCTAATGTGCGTCTACTGTCTAGGTGTTCGACATGACACCTCGTCATGTGGTTTTTGCCTGGCCTTCCATCCCAACGTCCTGGATGACTGCAAGGCGCGTTTAAAGCTGGGGAGACCAGAGAAAAGGAACCTGCTGAGTGAAATCAAAAGGAGGCGGGCGGGTGGTTTCCATGGCCGCCCGGGATCAGCTGAACAGCTGGAACAAATTAAGGCATTTTGAGGAGGGAAGCATTTTCGACTTGACCACTCGAGGCTTCTTCGTTCCAGCAACCTTGGCTCCCACCTTTACAGCGGGCTCCTTCAAGGACTTATGCCAGTCTCTCTCCACCAGGGTGAGGCACCTTGCTCGCCTCCTCCCGCCCTCGGAAGAGGGATAGGACCCAGACCTCGTCCAGGTGAAGATGCTCTTGGGACCAAGAAGGTCAGAGTCCCAGGAGCACACGGTCTCTACTTCGGTCGAGATCGCCTCTTCGGCCGCCAGCTTCACGGACCTTCCGTCTGGTCAGGAGATCGAGGGAAGTGGCTGACGAGGTCGAGATTGTTCTCGACCCAATCGACCTCTTGCCGCTGGTTCAGCCCGACTCCTTGGAAAGGACTCCAGTCCTCGTCTTCCCTGATGAGAAGACCCAGCCCGCTGGCGTCCCCATTAAGGACCTGTTTCCAGACCCTCTGTTTTCACTGACCCCAGTGTATCCCGATTGGATGAGTCGGCCTCCCCGATCTCGGTTGAGGTCCAGAACCCCGAAGAAGAGTCATAAGCACTCGCTAAGAAGAGGCAACACCACAGGTCCTCATCCTCCTCAGACGAGAAGAGGCTTCGGTGGAAACTTCGACGCTATGAAGACCTCATGTGGCAGCAGCTGATTTTTGTCCGGGCAGAAGCTGGCTCTGCCACCTACCCCAAGCATTACATGGCTTTCGCCTCCCAGGCCAAAGCCGATCCCTCCGGAACTGAAGCCTTCGGTTCTTCCACCTGTGGGGCTGGCCCATATCCTGGCTCGGCCTATCTGTCTGTCCACGGATTTAGGGTGGAACCACCGCCTAAGCAGCCTGAGGGAGGGGTGCCCTCGAAAGAGGACAGACAAGACACCGGGCTTCCCCGGCGTCTGTCGATTACAGTCACCCCGGATCGCCCTCGGTATAGAGGGTGACTTAGGCAGCAGACCGCTATACCACGATTCTTCAGACTCTTGACGTCACTGGATTACACTCGTGTTCCAGGGATGATGAGTCATCCGTGACAGGTTTGGAGGAAGGTCTTTCCTCCTTTAAGGGTATCCTCTGCCTTATCTCCGAATCTACCGGAATGCCCATGGAGTCCATCCAAAAGAAGGCGGAGTACTGTCTTACAGATATCCTCAAGAGAGGGGATACACCGACGGAGGCCTTTCCGGTGGCCGAGGCCATTGTTAGCCCAGCCCTTCAACTTTGGCAGCGTTCTGCTTCCTGCCCAGCACCGTCTGCCCGCAAGTACAATGTGCCTATGGAGTCCCTTGCGGGGTTCACAGAGCACCCTTCGGCCAAGAGCCTAGTGACCGCCTCTGTGTTCAGGTGTACTGGGAGTTCGGCCGACACTGACCGACCTCCGGACAAGGAGCCCAAAAATATTGACCACTTTGACCGTAAGGTCTACGCGGCCTCTTCTCTGGGTCTTCGTCAGACCATCTCGGCTGCCATTGTGGCACACTTCTCTCATGCTCTTCTCGGGTCATTAGACAAGGTCCTCCCTCATCTCCAAGCGGACATGCAGACTACGGTCAAGCGAGTCCGGGACCAGGGTCGCGCTGTCACAAAACAGCAGCTTCAGACGGCACTGGATATGGGAGATTCTTGTGCCCGTTCTCTTGCAGTCGCAGTGGCCACTCGCCGCAGGGCTTGGCTGAGGCTTTCCTCCTTCCTGGCGGATACTCTGCATAAGCTGGTTGATGTGCCCTTCCTAGGCACCGACTTGTTTGTTCCCGGAGTGGCCGGTCACCTTCAGCGTATAGAGCAGTCCAGTGCCACTTTGGATGCTACTTCTTCTAAGGGTTCTTCGGGCAAGAACCAGCAGAGGAGAAAGAAGCCATTTTGGCATTCTTCCCCTACGGTCAGGCTGCCCTCCTACCAAGGAGGCCAGCAGCAACAGCAGCATCAGACTTAAGCTTGGCGCCCACGGCCCAAGCAGGGTCCTCAACAGCCCTGTAAGGGAGGTGCAGGTCCAGGAGCCTCCTCCTCCTCTAGGCCTGCTCAGTGACGGGTTGGAGGTTGCCACCACTACACCAGTCACGCCAGCTCTGGGTCCTCCCATGGGGGGTTGCTCCGCCACTTTCTTTCTGCCTGGTCCGATATCACTTCGGACAGGTGGGTCCTCGAAGTGGTCTGTCAGGGACTGTCTCTAGAGTTCGAGCAGTACCCTCTCAGCCGAGCCCGCGCCCCTTGGGAGGAAAGGATCTCGGCTTGCACTCAGTCGGCTCTTCGAGATGACTTGGCTCAGCTCCTCCGCAAGGAGGCAATAGCCCCACTGCTGGATCATCCTACAGACCCAGGCTTTGTGTCCAGGTACTTCCTGGTGCCCAAGCGGACAGGGGGCTGGTGCCCCATCCTAGATCTCCATGACCTGAATCATTATATCAGGTCCCGCACCTTCCGGATGGTAACTCTGAACCAGATCATACCATCCCTGGTGTGAAACATGTGGTTCTGTTCACTGGATCTACAGGACGCGTTCTTTCACGTCCCAATCCGTCCATCCCATCAGCGGTTCCTCCGCTTCAGGGTCAAGGGGAACCTGTACAAGTTCCGAGCCATGCTGTTCGGCCTGTCATTGGCCCCATGGGTCTTCACCAAGTGTATTGCAGTGGTGGCAGCCCACCTTTGGCGTCCAGGAGTCCGAATCTACCCTCATCTCAACGACTGGCCCGTGGCAGGTTCCTCCTTCAGGAGGTGGAGAGGTCCAGGGATCTGGCTCTCCGAACCTGCTCCCAGCTCGACCTCCTTATCAACGAGGCCAAGTCGGAACTCATGCCTTCTCAGGTGATGGGCTTCATCCGGGCAGAGCTTGACTCCCGGCGGACAGGGCGGAGATTCTCTCTTCCTTTGCCCGCTCATTTCTGGTTGGGCACTTGCGCCCTGCTCGGGACTTTCTGCGCCTTCTGGGTGACTTGGCGGTGTGCATCTCAGTGGTCCGTTGGGCCAGGTGGAACATGCACTCCCTCCAATGGGAGTTGACTGCCCAGTTGACTCAGCGTCATGGTCATTTCGACCAGCTGATCACTGTAATCCAGAAGATGTGGGACGCTCTTCAATGGTGGACCGCCCCAGACTGGTTGCAGGAAGGGATCCCATTTGTCTGAGCCGACGGTCATCCTTACGACTGATGCCTCTCTCATGGGCTGGGGAGCCCACATGGGGGACAGCAGGGCCCACGGCTTCTGGACCCCCGAGGAGTCATGATGCCACATCAACCTGTTGGAGCTCAGAGCAGTCAGACTGGCACTATCTGCTTTCGCTCCTCCGCTCCGGAGTCAAGTGGTTCAAGTCCAGACGGACAATACCACAACCATGTACTACCTCAACAAACAGGGTGGCACGCAGTCCCGTCTGCTGTGCAAGGAGGCGCTCCTCATCTGGACCCTTTTAGGCCGGTCGGAGTCGGATCTACTAGCCATCCATGTGGCAGGAGCGTCAAACTAATTGGTGGATGCTCTCAGCCACATAGATCAGACATCCCATGAGTGGTCTCTCCATCCAGAGGTAGCTTACAGTCTGTTCTTACGTTGAGGCAAACCTTTGGTGGACCTGTTTGCCTCCAAGGAAAACAACAAGCTGAGGCTGTATCATGCCCGCCCCCCCCAAGCAAGGCTCGCTGCAGGGGGATGCCTTCATGAAGCCGTGGACCCTAGGCCTTCTCTATGCCTTCCCTCCATTTTCCTTGACCCACAAGGTGTTTTTCAAGGTGAGGAGGGACAAGGCGAAGGTGATCCTGGTAGCCCCAGATTGGCCCTGCCAGTTCTGGTATCCAGATCTCCTCAGCTGCAGGGCCCTGGAGCGGCTTTGTACACGCCCAGACCTGATATCACTGAATATGGGGAAGGTATTCCATCCGTACCTTCAATCCCTGCACCTCACAGCCTGGTATCTGAGCGGCTAGAGTTCCAGGGTTTGGGTCTTTCCGATGATGTCTACACCGTGGTGAAGGCATCGAGAAAGGAATCGACCAGGAAATGTTACACCTTCAAATGGAAAAGATTTTCCATTTGGTGTCAGGGTAAGAGTCTGGACCCTTTATCCTGTTCTGTGGCTAACATTCTCTACTACTTTTGGTCCCTCTCCAAAGGGGGTCTATGGTCATCGACCCTTAGGGTGCACCTGGCAGCCATTTCTGCTTACCGGGCGTGGGCCGGTCAGATGACATTGGCGCAGGAGACAGTGGTCAGGCGCTTCTTCAAAGGCCTGGATCACACATCTCCTCCAGTGCGTGAACCTCCACCTCCGTGGGATCTACTGCTGGTTTTGGCAAAGCTCATGGGCATGCCATTCGAACCCATGCACAAGTGTGAGCTGTCACACTTGTGGAAGACTGCCTTCTTGGTGGCCATCATGTCTGCCAGAAGGACAGGGGAGCTCCAGGTGCTTTCGGTGGACTCCCCTTATCTGGTCTTTCACAGGGACAAAGTTGTCCTATGTCCCCACCCGAAATTCCTTCTGAAGGTGGTGTTAGAGTTTCACCTTAACCAGGTGTTGACTTTGACGGTATACCACGCCTCGGACGCTGAGTACAGGCTCCATACTCTGGACCTGAGATGTGCTGTTTCCTGTTTATAAGGACAGAATGGCAGGAATTCATGGAGAGGTTTGCCAGCTGTTTGTCACCTATGCTGATGCCGCTTCTGACTGACCTGCAGCCAAACGGACCATAGCAAGATGGATTACATCGTGCATAGGTCTGTGCTGTGAGTTGGCGGGCAAGGAGCCTCCCAGAGGGGTAAGAGCTTATTCTACCCGCCATACTGCTGCTTCCAGGGATATCCCTATCCAGGATATCTGTCGGGCTGCTACCTGGAAGTCGGCAAACACCTTCATTACCCACTACCACATCGACCTTGAGTCACGCAAGGATGCTGGTTTTGGGGCCTTGGTTCTCCAATCTTTATTTCCTTAGTAGGGGGTGTGCGCCTTGTCTCTCTCCTCCCGGAGAACTGCTAGGAGTCTGCCAATAAGTGTGGATGAACAACATATCCACGATCCTAGAAGATCAAGTTAGTTACTTGTAACAGTAGTTCTAGGAGTGGTATATGTTGTTCACACGCACACACACGCGCGCACACACACCTACACACCCGGCTTCGAGCACACAACCTTGCTTTCAGCGGGCTAAGATCTGGCATCATGGAGTGGAGCTGAGGTATATACAACCCGGGTGGGTGGGAGGAGCCAGCTTGAAGACTTCTGGCAAGATTTAAAGGGGAAGGGGAATGCCAATAAGTGTGGATGAACAACATACACCACTCCTAGAACTACTGTTACAGGTGAGTAACCTGTTCTTGCTCTGCACTGTTTTACCATATTTTCTCACCATGATGTATTCTTTTGGTTTCGCACACACATTTCACACACTTAAGACACCATTGTATCTTGTCAGCAGGTCATGCTGGTAGCATCACCACTGTGGGGACTTTACTCTCGGACTTCTGTCCACTGGTGGCATCATGGGGGTGCCTTGGTCCTGAGAGCCATAGCTCTGTCCAGACCAGTCTCCCACATTGGAGCCTTGATGCCACCTCTGCATTGGGTGTCTCACATTGGCTTTGTGCCACTTGACGTCGGGTGCGCTGAGTACAGACGCGGTAACGCATACTCCAGCCTACTGTCTGGCAGCTGTTGGCAGTCGCCCCAACTCTCTGCCAGAAGCAGTGTCATCGGTACTAAGAAATTGGGTGCAGCTGTGGCAAAGGAGTTTGGTGCAGCTGTCCCCAAAAAATGGCTTTGAGGCAGGGCTTGACGCAAGCCCTGCGCCATCCTTTGAAAATCGAACCCCCGCTCTCTCGCTGTTCTGTGTTTAAAAGAAATACCTAGCTCATTAATTTATTCACTTAGTGAATAATAAATATCTTTAAAAAAAAAAAAGGCACTGGGATAAATTGTTAGACATAAATTCTTCTAGCAGTAACCACTCTAAAGAAAAAACAAAAAAACAGTGGTTTATTATTTTAGACTTATAGATTATTTATGTTGGTCCTTCGAGTCCTGTTGTATTCTGCACTAGCCTAAGCTGTGTTAGTGATTTGCATATGCTGCCCATAATGCATTGTGCTGGGGTGTAAGTGTAGTTCTCTACTGTAGTCAATGTGAGGCCTCAGTTATTTGTCTGTGACCTTGAATCCACTCTATCTGCCAAACTTAAGTACTTAACTCTGCCACCCACACTGTAGACCAAAAATCGCAAGTGGGAAGCTGCAGGGGTCAGGCCTGGGACCAGTCCTTTTCAATATGTTCATCATTGACATAGGAGAAGGAATACAAGGCAAGATGTGTTTCTTCGCAGTGGGCAGTAAGCTTTATGGCTGGTACACAGTGAGGAGGGGGTAAGTGAGTTGCAGAGGGACCTGCAAAAGTTGGAAAAGTTGTCTAGGGTGTGTTGAAATTCAACACCAAAATGTGCAAGGCAGTGCACTTAAGGAACAAGAGCCCCTTGACAGAGTACTGAATAGGAGGGGTTAAGCTGGCCACTACTTCAGTGGAAAAGGACCTGGGGGGGGTCATCATAAGTGGCTTTTTTAAAACAAACTAGCCAGTTTAAAAAAGACCTATAGCAAAAGGCAACCAGAAAGTAGGGATTTACTGGAAGGGGTTTTGATAACGAGAAAAAAAGAGGTAATGTTACCTCTCTTGTAGCTCAGTGGTGAGTCCCTGTCTGGAGTACTGTGCCCTGATCTGGAGTCCTCTCCTGGTTAGACAGTGGGCTAGAGACTGTGCATAGTAGAATAACAAAAATGCTTCAAGAGCACCTTTCCTGGTGCTCATTACAAAAACTGCAGAGGAGCCTTACCTGCTCTGAAGTCCATTGGAGCCAAATGGCCCGTTTTCACGATGGAAGGGATTGTAATTTGGCTCCATCTAGCCGAGAGCCGCAGATCCTTTCCACTTCTAGTCTTAAGTGTTGCCACCACTCTGGCACTTATTATGATGTTTTACATAGAGAGTGTGGGGATGCGCTCCGTGGATTACTATAGGGGCTAATTTTTAGGTCTGTTGTATACTTCAGGGTTCCGATTTGGATAAAACAGGGCCACCGTTAACTAACAAGGCTCTTGTTAGTTGAGCAGCGGCCTTGATGTATCCAAATTGGAACGCTGAAGTATTACAAATAAATAAAAATAGACCAAGAAATCAGCCTCGATAGTAGTCCATGCAGTGCGTCCCTGCGCTGTCCTTGTAAATACTTCACAAAACGGGCTAGTGCAGTGGATGGTACCAAGACTAGGAAATGGCAAAGATCTGCAGCTTGGTTCCACAGAGCCAAATTACGATCCCTTCCATCGTGAAATCGGCCACATTAAAATTTAACTTTCTGGCTCCAGTGGACTTTGGAGCAGGAAAGGCACATGTGTTTCTTGGGGAATTTTTTAAAAAGGTTAGTAAGGGAGCTCTTTCAGGTCCAGCAGGGCAGATCCTCTGATGGTTGTCTTCAGGGACTGAACATGTACTCACTGGAGGTCTGAAACGAGATGGGCAACATGAGACCTTTTTCCTGAAAGGAATAAACGAGCGAAACTACAAAGAACTATTTGCCAGGTATAGGAGGTCAAAAACAAGGAGACATAAAGGAAAGCATTGGGGGGGGGGGGCTTAGGAGTGATGTGACAGCTTTACTTTATGGAGAGAGTGTTTTGAGCCGTGGAACAGCCTCCCAGCAGAGGTGTTGGAACACATTAATAAATTCGAGCATGGTGGGGTCAGAGTAAAGGGCTTAATAGTCATTCAGAGGTAACAAGGTGGGGAGCGGTGGGACTGGGAGGGCGCAGTCTAAGGCAGTCTCCCTATCTAGACAATAAGTCGTAGGGTAGGCTTAAACTGGGCAGACTAGATGGATCAGTGGTCTCTCTTTGCCAGCGTTGTCTTTCTCTATGCAAGATATGAACTTAGTGGCACCCCTCATAGCCTTTTATCCAAACCCTGATGTTTACAGTCCAGTGTCACAGCAAATTCGTGGTGACCCTCCTCTCCTACATTACCTGCATGACTTTGTACCTTCCTCTCTGTCCTCTTCATTAATTTTCATGTACTGGCGATGGAACCTTCTTCTCTTGTACCTTTTACTGTCAAACTTTGGGCCCAATCCACTGAAGCTTCTTGGTATCCTGTGTGGGCTGGTGGAGGGGGCAGCTGCGATGTCTGCCTAGGAGCGGCATTAGCATTTACTACCCCTCTGCCTGGCCTCTCTTAAGGGTGCCCTGCCCAGTTGGCCCTCCCTTCTCCAGCCCTGTGAGCCTCCATGGCCGGCTGGGAGCATCACTGACTAGCGTATCTTTTCAAACAGCTGTTTGTCCTTGAGGAGAGGACAGCCCTGAAGGACTGCCATGTCCTATCATTCCCTGCTCCATGTACAGGTAGGAGCCACTTGGGAACTGGCACTGGTATCCTGTTGGATGCCTGTGGTCTTGCTCTACCTACCTGTGCTGCACCCTGCTGTAATGGGCAGCTGTGCACTCGCAGTGAGCGTATCCCAGCCTTGGGTTGAAAATGCAGTTCGGTGCATAGGGGGCAAAGTGCTGTGTATATCTAGGCCACCAGTATGGATCGCCAGTTCCTCCTCTACATTCCGATTCTCTACCTACCACTTCTTTTAGCATTTGGCTGCTAATCTACAGCGTGTGTGTGTGTGTGTGTGTGTGTGTGTGTGTCTGTGTGTCTGTGTGTCTGTGTGTCTGTGTGTCTGTGTGTCTGTGTGTCTGTGTGTCTGTGTGTCTGTGTGTCTGTGTGTCTGTGTGTCTGTGTGTCTGTGTGTCTGTGTGTCTGTGTGTCTGTGTGTCTGTGTGATAAGATTACTAAAAGGGACCATAAAGAAGGGGGGAATTGAATGAATGTTTTTCTTTCATAGAAGTTATTTACCCCTGATATTTTGTTACGAGGTGTAACATCTTTTTAATTTCATTTGTAGAGCTGGGAGTGACTGGGAGGTGAAGTGATTCGTTGAGCGTGTCGGTGATTTTTGTCATGATGGAATGTGATCCTGTATTCTTCTGAATCATAGCTGTAGCCACTAGACCACACCGCCTTTCTGTCGATTCAGTTGATGGAGCGACTCATCACAATGAGCCTTGAGTCACTCCCATCAACCCAACCAACACTATGTAAACAATCCATCAATCAGCCGTAACTTACAAGTAGCCATCAAAACAGAAGTGGCTTAATGGTCACTTTGGATTAGGGTGGACTGTGTCTCATATGCATTAATAAATCTGCTTTGACTGTCATTTTTGCCTTGATGGACATTTCATCCTAACACTGATTTGATTTTGCTTTTGGGGGGCACCATGATGGTAGATGCTATGTTAATGATCAAAGTGTCTTGAACCAAAACCCCAGTGGTCTGGTGTTGGGTGGTGTGAATAGTGCACTGTTCAATCTGCCAAGACGTCCAAAAGTTTACATTGTGTACTATCAGTACTGATGTATCAGGGATAATGGGGCAGTGTCCTATCTGGATCCACATATAGTTAGAATTATCCCAAACTGAACCCATTGTGTCTGCATAAACCCAGTTTAGCAAAGGTTGGAATTGGTGCATTTACCGTATATACTCGCGTATAAGTGGGGAGGGAGGGCTTTTTATGAGCTGCAGATAAAAGAATTTGTCATTGACTCGCATATAAGTCGGAACCCCTACTTTGCCCTGTGACTCTCCACCACCCCCACTATGGCTTCCTACTCTGATCCCTCGAACTGCAAGATAATACCATTCACTTTGTATTCTAAACTCTCTGAACTTCACGCTAATCTCACTGGCTGCCATAAAAAAAAAAAAAAAAAAAAGGGATTGCTGTACAGAATGAATGAATTGAAAGCGCAGAAGCTGTCAGTTAGATGCTAAGAAGCACTCTGGAAGCAATCCAAGCAAATGGGCACTGTATGTGATAAAGGTGTTAGTAAAATATGTGTCCATAGCAATTAATAGCTGTGCTTCGCTGGTAATCGAGCACATGTTTTTTTTAGTCTCTCCTGGTAGCCTGTAATTTTCTCCGCTCCTAACAGTATCTCGCGTATAAGTCTGAACCCATTCTTTCACATTCAAATCTGGTCCCAAAAATACGACTTGTACGCGAGTATATACGGTACATCCGGTTCTGGGAAGGAGATTGCTTTTGCAGTTACCAGTCACCATGGCTAGTAATGAGGGGAAAATCCATTGGCCTGACTTTTTGTACTTGGTGAAATGTCTCCTGCAATATGAACGAACAGTGCTAGTTAAAGGAAAGTTTTATTGTCCCATGACAAAATCTAAAAGCATTCAGCTGGTGCCAGTTTTGGACGCCATATAAGCATATGGCACCCTGCAGCAAAGTTTGCTTCCTGCAGAAATGTTAACCGTGTGTTGGGAGAGTAGTGTTCTGTAGGGGCCAGCCCACCCCATTGGAGCCAGAGTCAACCCTCGGAAAATTGCTGTCCTAGAGAAGCTTGCTGTAACGTGAGCTGACTGCAGTTAGTGGTTCAAGGCATCCTAGGGGAATACAAACCAAGACTTCAGAAGGGGACAAGTGTGTGGAAAATCAAATGATATATTAAAAAATATGTGTTTGTCTTCTCAGTTTGTTTTTGCTTAACCCAACACCACGATGTTGTATTGCAGATTCTGATGCCCACAGTACAACATCAAGTGCCTCTCCAGCCCAGTCTCCCAGCTACAGCAATCACTCGGATGACAACTCTGACACAGAAATGGGCTCCGGGTCCAGCAGGACTCCAGTCTTCTCCTTTCTGGATCTCACATATTGGAAAAGGTAACAGATGAGAGAGCACACCCACTGCCTTACAGCTGGCAGTTCATCTTAATTACAGACCACTACGTCCCATTTCTCTTGACAAACAGCAGTGTGTTCTAAACTTGGGTATCTGGCATGGAGCTGATGTTGGTGGGTGTGGTTTTTGACAGAGCTGACTAAATTCTCTATTCTGGTTACAGTTTTCAGTTTGCAATAAAGAGGGGAAGGGGAAATTGTTTAACCAGGAAAGGCACACTAAGCTGAAGCTTGTTTCCAGGTGCAACCTGGGAGCACAAGGAAGTTAAATGACTTGCTCAGGGTCACACAGTATGCAAGTGTGGGCTGTGGGATTCAAACCCAGGTCTCCAAGTTTGCAGGTCAGAGCCTTAAACCACTACGCTATACTGCCTCCTTAAAGATTGCAGATCAAGTCTGGAAAGTTATCTTTAATGCCAAATGTACAACTTTTTGCATTGCTTGTGCTTTATCACTTAAAAGGTTTTTCTTTGAAGTATGCTTCACGTTACATAGCTATCCTTGACCTACCATTCTTGTCCATGTTAAAAGTATCCCTCTGCAAGGGAGCTGCATCAACTTGAAGTAATATTTTCTTTGAGAATAAAGCCGCCTTTGGCAGTATGTCAGCATTATGCAGTAAACATGGAAACCTAGAATTTGACGGCAGATAAGGACCGCTGGTTTACCCATTCCTCCCTACCCATACTGTTACCGCAGACCGTACCCGATCTGCAGTTCTCCTCCACCCCTCTTCCTTTCCATTATGACTCCCTTGTGTTTATCCAATGCATTCTTGAACCCCACCACTGTTTTTGCTCCCATTGCCCACACCACCTCTGCTGGAAGGCTGTTCCAGGAAATCCACTCTTTATGGGAAGAAGTACTTTTTCCAGCTTCATAGGATATCCCCTTGTTCTTGAGCACCTGTTTTCTGAAAAATATTTCTCTTATTTACACCCATTAAGTATTTAAAGATCTTGCTTCGAGGGGTCTCTTGCAGCAGGTAACCCCTTTAGGACTGAAGCAGACAGGCATCAGGACCCCACAGAAAACTTCTAGCTAGCGGTATATAGCAGGGGACTGCCCCCTCGCTGCCCCACCCGATGTCATGTGTGGTACAAAAGGGGTTGCCCCAATCCATCCCCCTGCTTTTTTCCTCCATCGACTGTGCAGACAGTATAGCCTAGAGGTTAGAGTAACTGAGCTGTAAATGAGAGTGGTACATCCAGCAGACCTGGGTTTGATTCCCACAACCTCCGCTTGCATACTGTGTGACTCTGAGCAAGTCACGTAACCACCCTGTGCTCCCTGGTCACCCTTGAAAACAGGCACTGGTGCCTAGTGGGCCTTACCCAGTGACCAAAGAATAAAATAACAAGCATTTGTCAATGCCGAATGTTTGCTTGCTGGCATTGGCATTGGTGGGGTGTGCCTTTGGGTCGTCGGGCATAACGGCCACGCCATTTCACCACACCCTACCCTGCAGACACAGACAAGTGTTACGGTGTGCCTTGGGGTCTTTGGCCCTTATGCTCACCCCATTCCATCAGGAAATACGGTGAGATGAGTGCAGTATAGGAAAATGGGGTGAACTTTGGGGCCAAGGAGTGCAAGGCACACCTCTATGCCTCTCACTGGCTGCAGGGTGTGGGTGGAGGTGGAATGGTATGAGCATTACAGGTGACAATCCCAAGTCACACCCATGATGCCTGTCAGTCTCTACAGGGTGGGGCATTATGGTCGGAAACCCTAACGCCTCAGGCGTTCGTTGGTATTTTGACTCCAAATTTTCAACATAGGTTTTTTGTGACCCCCACCTTATGAACAGTGGTAATATCAGTTTGTTAGCTGAAAGCTGATTTTTGCACAGTGACTACGGCATTTGGCACCACAGGTGCGAAAATACATTTCGAACAGGATGTGAAAAATGACAGCTGTACTGTTCATGGGGAGGTGTTTTTAAAAAAAGGAAAAAAATGGCATTGTTGAAAATCTGCAGTGACAATAGTAAAAAAAAAAAAAAAAAAAAAAAAAAAAAAAAAATGGTGAAGTCACGAGCATGCGTAGAAACTGCAACGCACACCATTAATGTAATTACTTTGGGGATTTTATTACAGCAGATTGTCAACACAGGCATTTCGGGCCCTCCACTCATGAACAGGGTCACTGTCATTTTCTTAATCTGTTCGGAACAGTGATTTCCCACAGCGACCACACATTTCTGCGCAGAAAGTTTGAAAACACATTTCGGCCGTGTGAAAAATTACAGCTGTACTGTTCAAAAGGAAGCGTGGAAAAATACCAGTGGTGAAAATCTGGACTGAACACATTACAAATGAACTTACGAGGGTGCATGGAAACAGCGCAATGCTCGCTTGCAACACAGTCATTTTATGGACTTTTGTCACCAAATTTTCAACATAGCCATTTTAAGACCGCTGCTCATGAACAGTGTCACTTTGATTTTCTTAATCTGTCCCAAACATTGATATCTTAACACCGACAGTGCCATTGTGCGCTACATGTGCGGAAACGCATTTTGGGGAGATGTGAAAATGAGCTGTACTGTTCATAAGGAGGTGTGGTAAAATGGCAGTGTTGAAAATCTGGAGTGCAAATATTAAAAATTCAAAAACTACTAACGCAGTGAACCGCGCACGTATCGCCATAAAACAGTCATTTTTGGGAATTTTTTTCCCCAAATTTTCAACATGGGCTTTTTGGGGTCTTACCTCATGAACTGTGACGGTGTCATTTTGTACATCGGTCCCGAAAGGTGGTTTTGCGCAGTGACCGCAAAATCACCTTTCGGGACAAAATGACAGTACAAGAATTCGTAAGGTGGGGTCTCAAAAACCCCATGTTGAAAATTTGGTGAAAAAATTCCCAAAAATGCCTGAGATATGCTTCAAAGTTGGAAAAAAAAACCCATTTATTCCATTATACAGCTTACCGGCATTTCTTCAGTTCGTGGTCGGCTTTGAAGAGTGTAGACATGTTCCCGGTCTACCGAAGATCATTGCGCCTGACTTCGGAGACAAGTATGGGGTGGGGGTTGGGGAGGCAGGGTGCGCAGAGGGTGGGCGGGTGGGGAGGAGGTCAAGACAGTCTGCGAGGAACGTTTTTTTTTTCTAGTGTTTCTTTTAGGAAGGCGGCCGGGATGTGCCCACGCTGGGGTGGGCTCCCAGTGTGGCAGCTGGAAAGATTTTTCTTGGGGGGTGGGTGGGCACCCCGTCGGACACTACTGTTGGGGGGCATGGGCACGCTGGGGCAGGCTCCCAGCATGTCACTTGTTTTCGGGGGCTGTCTGACAGCTCTTTCAGTGCAGTGCCGACGTGTAGGCACTTTGGATACTGCCGACACAGTATGCAAATTGCCTACACGCTGCAGTGCTTTTCTTTTGAACTGTACGCCGCTGCATTTGCAAACGCTGTCATAGACAGCTCTTACATTCATTGGCGCGGTGGGGCCGCACCTGCAAAAGGCAGCAAGGCATTGGAAGTAGGGAGGCACACCTACGAATTCTCGTATGGTAGCACTATATTTCTTGCACATGCGCGCAAGCAAACATAAAAATTAAAAAATAAAAATAAAAAAATAGTTCCCCTGGCCAGGTTGTACATGAGGATGATTCAGTGGAACCTGAGAGTTCAGTGGGATCAGCGTTCAGGCGATCTAGAGCAACCAGTCTTGGTGTCGAACCCTGTACGTCAGGCATTACCATGGTGTTTGAATTCCTCCAACCTTTCCAGAGGGGTTTACTTCTGGAAGGAATCCCCAATCAGATTCTGACTACAGATGCATCGGGCCAAGGCTGGGGAGCCCACTTGGGAGGCCATCGGACACAAGGGACCCAGTACAAACTCCATCTCCACATCAACATCCTGGAGATGCAGGTGATTCTGTATGCCCTCCAGGCCTTCCAGTCAGTCTTGATATCCGGCCCCCTGTTAGTCCAGACAGGCATGTTAGTGGTATTTTACATAAACAAGCGGTGGGGGTGCTCATTCTTATTCCCTCTGCAGGGAGGTCATGTAAGTCTAGTCATGGGCAGTGGACCATCACCTGGACTTGACAGCTGTCCATGTTCCAGACATGCAAAATACCCTGTCCAACAGTCTAATCAGGTCCCGGTCCAGGGCACACGAGTGGGTGCTTCATCCCTCTGTAACTGAAGAACTTTTCAACAGAAGGGGACGTCCAGAACTGGATCTCTTTGCTTCCCCATCCAATGTAAAACTGCCCAGTTTATGTTTGCTAGATCCAGGGCCTGGTGTTTTCTGGCAAGACGTGTTGTCCCTCTCCTGGATGGGGAGGTTCCTTTACGTGTTCCCTCCTCCTCCTCCCTTCCATCTACTGCGGCAAGTTCTTCTCAAGATGCAATCAGAAGGGGCAGAGATGATCTTGGTGGTACCTTTCTGACCACGCCCGATTTTGTTTTCCATTTCTCCAAGCAGCTTGCAGTGAAACCTCCAATTTCCCTGCCCCTACATACAGACTTGCTTTCCCAGGAGCAAGGAGCCCTGGTCCATCCAGATCTCAGTTCTCTGCATTTCCATGCGTGGCTCCTGCAGACCTAGCTATATTCAGGTTTGGGGTATCCCCCAGGGTAGCGGATGTCCTAGTGGCTGCTAGGAAACCATCCACTAGGGCCACTTACGCTACGAAATGGAAGCGGTTCTGCATCTGGGCCACCGCTAGGCATTTGGACTCCTTCACCTGTCCGGTGAATTCAGTTTTGGAGTACCTCCTCTACATGTCTGACTCGTGACTAAATTACTCCTCGCGCGAAGTGCACCTGTCTGCCATTTCAGCCTACCATGCACCTATTGAGGGCACAACCCTTGCCCAGACTGATCTTCCCCATACGTTTTTACAGGGCATTCTGCAGTTAAAGCCTCCCATCCAGGACCCCATCCCATCGTGGGATCTTTTGTTTGTCTTGGAGAAGCTTACCTTTCCTCCCTTTGAACCTGCCGCAGGTTGTGAGCTGCGCTTTCTGTCGTGGAAGGCGTTATCTGCTTGAAGGATTTCTGAGCTTCAGGCTCTGATGTGTAGGGAGCCTTATTTGGTTTTCCACAAGGACAGGGGTGTCCTTGCGGACTAATCCCAAGATCTTCGAGAGTGCTCTTGAAGTGGGTGTTAACCATTCGGACTGCGCCCCCCTGGCGTCAGGACCACATGGAAAACTTTAGCTAGCAACGTCTGGCAGGGGACCGCCCACCAAAATCAGCATGACGCTAAATAGTGTGAAGTCCCTGGCCTGCCCTCCAGTTCTTTCTCGCCGTCTGCAAGTGCATGTCGGACCTCGCGGAGAGTGCTGCTACATTTTGGATGAGTATACATAGTTTGAATTTTTGATTTTCTACTGTTCCAGTAAAATAATTTTTGTATGTCCTCTCCGCCTTCCGCATCGCATTAGAATAAGTGCAGTTCCTGCAGCACGCAACTCCTGCATAAGGACTACCATTCCCTCTGCCTCTTCTGCCTGGGCCCAGGACACCAGACAGAGGACTATGAGGCCTGCCTGAGTTTCAGTCAGGCCATACAGAAACACAGGCAGAAAGTCCTCGGCCTTAATTTTAAAGGTAAAAATGGCATAGATGGAGAAGGAGTTGAAAAGCTGCGGAGTGCCTCTTCCTCCCCTTCCTCAGACTTGCACCAACACAAGAAAAGGAAGGACAAGGAGAAGCACCGGGGCCAGGATAGGTCCCCTTCTCACCCGCAAATCCCTCCTGGGACCGCGGACGATTAACTGCCTTCTTCCTCTGGGAAAAGTGCCTCTTCAGGCAAGCCTGCTTCAGCCTCCCAGGAGCAGCCCTTGGTTCCCCCGCTGCCACTGATCATGGTAGCGGCGGTTGCCTCTGCAGAGTCTGAGGCTCCAGCCACTTTTAGGCCCCTAAAAACACCAAAGGGTCCAAGTCTGCCAGCAGGGCTGATAAGTCGCTTATCTGAGCCCTTGGCGAGTGCCCAGGCTGAGTCGGGCTCCGGTGACCACCCAGCCACGACTGATGAGCGGACATTGGTTTCTGGCCCACTCCAGCCCAAGCGCTTCCACTGGGCCTGATTTCTGGGGCATTGATGATCAGTGCCCACTGTCACTTTGGCCGCAGCCTACCCCGGAGGGTTTGCCCCACCCAGGTAGTTTTTTCTACCCCCTCTGGCGTCCCCCGTGCACCAGGAACCGGAGTTAGAGGGACATCAGCCTGATGCTACCATTTCCAGATTGCAACTGGGCCTCAACATGAACCTCCTGGCAGACCCTCAGGACCCTTCATCACCAGCTGTCCTGGCAGGGCCCTCTGCCTCCACCGGGGGGGTCTCTCCGGGCCGATGCCTGGCTTACCCTTGTGTTCTTCTAACCCGCTTTTCAGGCTATCTCAGGGTCCTTCATCTGGCCTTATGGCTCCTTTATTTGGGCCATTGACAGATTTTCTGATGCACGGCTACCACACACCACGCTGTCGTACCCCCGGATACCTTCCGGGGAGCCAGGACTCCTGCTGGGCTATGTGCCTCACTGCCATATGCTGGGATAGCCGCCGTAAGAGTACCAGATGCCAGGATACCTGACACCGGTGTATGGCTCCGGTTTTCAGCTGGTTTACCAGCCTCCACCACTCCCACCTCCACCTGCTCATCCTCAGCTGGACTTCAGAGCAATTCTCCAGTCTTCGTGGAAGGAGACTAAGTCTCAGTCTCCGAATTGAACGGTCATCTGGTAGCGGCCTCTACTCCCGCCTGGCCCTGAAGCATCTGTCCCCATCGCTGGGGAAGTCCCAGCCTTCCACGTCAAGTCTAACAAAGGGCTTGGCTACCAAAGCTGACAAAGGCAGGGCCCCTATTCCCGTTGGGTTCCTCGCCCCGGGGTTATGTTTCCAGTTCTGACTCATTTGTCAGACTCCGTCTAACTCCTCTTCCTCAGTCTCTGGCTATGAGATGCCTCCACCAGACGAGCCCAAGACTAAGGCATTTCTGGAGGATCCCTCCTTCATGGACCTCCAAAAAAAAAAAAAAAATTGCAGAGGCCTGTGAGTGGAAGACTGATGTTAGCTGAGCATGTGGACATGTCTGACCTTTCCCCAGTCCTCACGCCTCCCTGGTTGGAGCCACATGAGGACTTGGCCTCTGTAGCATTTGGTCAGTGTCTTCATCCATTCTGACCGTGGCCAAGAAGGCAGACGGGCTTTACCGTATGCCAGAGGGCAAGGACCACCTTAGCGTCGACCCAAAAGTGGACTTGGTAGTCATTAACGCGACACATGACAGATTCGATAAACCTAAGCATATGTGCACCTCTTCTCCTGATAAGGAGTTGAGGCAGCTAGATCACTTTGGGTGAAAAATTTTATTAGTCTTCTACCATGGCCATCCACGCCTTTAAACTATGTGACACACATGTTGGTGTACCAAAAATCCCTCTCTTGCAACCTAGAGCCTGTCATTGAGGCCATGCCGGACTCTGAGGAGAAGAAAACACTGACACCATTAGGTCAGCTAAAGTTGCCTGTTGCCACTCTGAGAGCGACTTACGACGCTGTTGAATCTTCAGCTAGGGGCATGGCTACTGCTGTTTGTTTGAGGAGATATTCTTGGCTGAGAGTTTCTGGGCTGGCGCCTGATGTCCAGGCTGCCATCCAAGATGCACCCTTCCGGTGTTCTGTCCTCTTCGGAGGAGATGCACAAGACATCATCACAAACCTCCAGAATAGGGGGTAGGCACTACGTTCAATACAAACTATGTACTGCACTGGCTATAAGCCAAGACAGCCTTTTCATCACCAGCTGAGATGGTAGACTAAATGGCAACAGGCCAGATGTCAGGCCCCTCAGCTGCAGCCCCCAAGAACCAGAGGGCTTCAGGGCAGGCCTTCCCAACCTTTCCTCCACATCTGACTCGCAGTCCACCTCCCCTTCTCCTTTTTCAGTTGGAGGAACCAGTAGGCGGAAGATTCCGGTCATCTGGCAGGGTGGCAGGCAATTACCGCAGAGTCGTGAATTCTTCAACTAGTCTCTCAGGGCCACACATTGGAGTTTCTGGAGAGCCCCCCCAGACAAACCTTCAGGTCCATCCTTTTACCCAAGGGCATATTCCCATCATCAGAGAGAGATGGAGGCTCTTCTGCAGAAAACAGCCATAGAGCCTGTTCTCTAAACCAGGCAGGAAGAGGGTACTACTATAACTTCCTGATTCCCAAAAAGACGGGAGAGCTACATCCAATACTAAATCTCAGCACCCTAAATCTGTACATAGAGTACAAAAGATTTCGAATGCTGACCCTTCCAGGCCTGCTGCCCATGGCACACAAGGAACAGTGGCTCTGCGCTCTGGACATGCAAGATGCATACCTGTCTTTCAAGCCCGCGCCACCGTTGCCTCAGATTCTTCTTTCAGGGGGAAACACTGCCAGTTCAAGGCCCTCCCCTTTGGCCTGTCCTTGGCACCCAGGGTTTTTAACAAGTGCCTGGCGGTAGTGGCAGCAGCCTTGAGGCACCAGGGCCACTGTATCTTCCCGTACCTCGACGATTGGCTGATCTCGGCTCTGTCGAGGGAACTGCTGGAACTTTCTGGTACAGCTAACCCTGGACCTGTTTGGCCAAGTGGGGATCATGGTGAACTACCCCAAGTCTCGTCTTATCCTTGCCCAGCATCTGCAGTTCATTGGGGTGGTGCTGGATATGGCCCAGGGTCAGGCTTTCCTCCCACTGGACAGGGGTGAAAACCTTGCAGTGGCTGGTGGCTTCCAGTTGTTGGATTTTGGCCAGGTCAGTGCTGTGCCTCCTTGGCCTTATGGCAGCGGCCATCCTGCCTGTTCCTCTGGCCAGGCTCCGCATGTGAATATCACAGTGGATGCTCAGGGTTCAGTGGGACCAGAGGTCTGACGACCTCAATCACAAAGTCCTGGTCTCCGAATTGATGCGTCGGGATCTCCTGTGGTGGCAGGATCTTGGCAATCTCTGCAAGGGAGTTCCTTTTCAGTCCCCTCCTCCCCTCCATAACCTGACCACAGATGCTTCAGGGCTGGGCTCATCTAGAGACCCACAGGACCCAAGGGATGTAGTCTTAGTTGGAGCTTTCTCTACACATCAGTGTGTTGGAGATGCGGGTGGTGGTGTGTGCTCTCTAGGCCTTTCAGCACCTCCTCAGTCCAGGTCCACTGCTTGTCCAAACGGACTGTGTTGTCTGGTACCTGAACAAACAAGGGGGCACTCGCTGCTGTCCTTTCTGCAGGGAAGCGATGCGAGTTTAGAACTGGGCGATTCTGCATCAGATCTCCCTTGCTGCAGTTCATGTCCTGGGTATCCAGAACATCCTAGCAGACAGTCTCGGCTGCACCCAGGCCAAGGCTCATGAGTGGGAACAAAACCAGTCAGCAGTCAGACATATTCGACATGTGGGATCATCCAGATCTTTATCTATTCGCCTCCCCATTCAACGCAAAACTTCCCAAGTTTTACTCGCTTGTTCCAATGCCTGGTGTTTTTTGGCGAGACTCACTATCCGTTTGCTGGACAGTAGTGGGGGCCACTCGAGCTGCAAGCGGAAGGGGCTCACATGATCCTGATCGCCCCGCATTGGCCACACCAGATATGGTTCCCACTTCTTCAGCAGCTGGCAGTGGAGCCCCCGGTTCCCCTGCCCATCTGTCACAATCTCCTAACCCGGGGTGGGGGGGGGTACTCTGGCTCATCCAGGACTCAAGTCTCTTCACGCATGGCACATTCTGACATAGCCGCTTCGTGCTATGATGTTTTCTCTAGGCTAGGGTAGGCCAAGTCCTTGTAGAGGCCAGAAAGCCTTCCATGAGGACTACTTTTGCTATGAAATGGAGGAGATTTTCCATGTGGGCCACTTCAAAGGATTAGGACCCTTGTTCGTGCCCTGTTTCTCAGGTCATGGAGTACTTGCTGCATCTCTGACCTGGGCCTGAGTTATTCCTTGTTGAAGGTCCACCTTTCAGCCATTTCCACTTATGACATTCTGGTGGAGGGCAAGAATGTTGCTCAGCTGGAGGTTTCCAAAACCTTTCTGAAGGGAATTCTCCACCTGAGATCCCCAATGCGTAACCCTGCTCTGCTGTGGGATTTAAATTTTGTTTTTGGACAAACGCACCTTGCCTCCTTTTGAACCGGCCGCAAGTTGCGACATGCACGGTCTGTCTTGGAAAGCGCTCTTTAGTTGCTGTCACTGCCGCTCAAAGGACTTCCGAGCTTCAGGCCCCGATGTGTAAGGAGCCTTATTTAATTTTCTACAGAGACCAAGTGACTCTCTACATACAAATTCTCAGTTCTTACCAAAAGTGGTTTCTGAGTTTACGTTGAATCGGTCCTGGTCCAGGCCACTTTCTTGCCACTACTCTATTGTGGAGATCTAATCTGTTCCTCCGCAGTGGCCTCAGGATTCAACTAGACGTCCTGTACCACTGTGCCATATGGTTCAAAACAAACCCACCCTCTAGGAACTCACCATTGTGATTTGTATCTAGCTGCTGGCTGGACATCACTCTCGACTAGACGCACGCTTCATGCTGGTATCTGGACTCTTAAGCTACTCCTGAACAAGCTCCCGAACTATCTCGCAACCCTTTTCAGTATCTCCCATAGCGCCTATTCTCTTAAAAAAAATTACCTCCTCCTCCTTGATTTACCGAGAACTCGCACCTCACTCGGCAAGCGGGCCATATGGAGTGTACTCCCAACTATCTGGAACCAGCTCCAAGGTGTACTGAAGCTTCCCGGTACTGTCTCTGTCAGCCTGTTTAAAAGGTTGGCTGCAGCAAAAATAAGATGCATGCAGCTGCTTCTAAATCCTAGCTCACTGCTCTAACCCTAGCCTACTGCTTCCTCTTACCTAGAAATTAGCTGCCTTGATACTCCAAAACAAGCACTTTATACCTTTTTTTCTGTACTTGTATTTTTCTATGTCATTTTTATGCAACATGTTAATGCTTGCCCATAATTCTGTATTTGAATTTGTACTGTTTTCTCGATTGTGCAATCTGTAACTACCTGTCTGTGTCAAAGGACCTCCTTGTGAATGAGCTTGCTCAATGGAGTTTTCCTACAATAAACTTGAACAGTCCATTCACCTACCGGTGTATTACCCTAAGAATTTTAATCAGTGGGAGGCAATTCTTCACACCCTAAATGTTCACAGAATTTTGCATTACTATAAGAGTCAGACGAAGTCAGTCTGTAAAACAGATCAGCTTTTTATTTCCTTTGCGCCCAGGAGAGAGGGCGTTGCTGTTTTCTAAGCGGTGCTTGTCCAAATGGTTGGTAAATTGCATTCTGTTCTGCTACTGGAAGTACGACAAACCCTTACCAGGGGAAGTCAAAGGGCATTCTACCAGAGGCATGGCTGCATTCGTGCCGCTCATTTCAAAAATGTGTCTGCTGCTGACATTTGTGCAGCGGCTACTTGGAGCTCTGTCCACACCTTTACGAAGTACTACAGTCTGGACATTGCTTCTAGGCACAAGGTTGGCTTTGGACTATTGTCCTTCAGGGCCTCCTTTCATAGATTCCTGCGTCTCTGCAGATCTTTCTTGCTTCCTGTGCTTCAGACTTGTCTGATTTACACTACTTGGGACTCTGTCCTAATGGTTAATACCTACTGCAAGAGCCCGCTTGAAGTAAGATAGTACAGTTACGCAAGAACTTACTGTAACAGATCTTCGGAAGAGGCTCTTGCAGTAGGTAACTTTCCCTCCCACCTTCCCCCAGCTTATGCTACTGCTTCTTCTAGCTTTACTTAGGCTCAAGGAGCCAACTTCTTTCTCTTGTCGCTTTATTCTGAGGTCTGCAGGAGAACTGGTGGGTGGTCCCCCGCCAGACACTTCTAGCTAAAGTTTTCCATGGGGTCCAGACGCCAGGGGGTGCAGTCCTAAAGGTTAATTTCCCTCCCACCTACTGCAAGAGCCTCACTCTAAGATCTGCTGTTATGACAGTAAGTTCTTATGTGACTCTACTTTTCTTCCCACGGTGGTGACAAGAGTTTACTTTGAATCGGAACATCCACCTTCCTGTCTACTAACCAGAGTACTCCCACCGAGGGAGACACTGCTTCATACTCTGGATGTTCATGGGGTGCTTCTTTGTTACTTGAAGCGCACCTGGGCCACTAGGAAGTCTGACCAGTTGTTTGTATCTTTCGCCCCTAGAAAGGAAGGGGCTTCTGTTTTTAAGCAGTGTTTATCCAAATGGTTAATTGCATTGTTTTCTGTTGTAACAAGTATGATAAACCCTACCAGGCTCGGTAAAGAGTCACTCTACCAGGGGCATGGCTGTTTCTTTTGCTTCTTTGAGCATGTCAGCTGCTGACATTTGTGCAGCTGCTACTTGGAGTTCTGTCCACACCTTTGTCAAGCACTACAGTCTGGACATTGCATCCCAACGCAGAGCAGGCTTCAGACTGGCAGTCCTACAGGGCCTCCTCTCTTAATCCTCTTTGGGAGACTTCTACCTCCACCCACCTGACCGGGGTCTCTCCTTACTGCTTGAGACTCTGTTCTAAAGGTGTTACCTGCTGCAAGAGCCCCCTCGAAGTAAGACAGTATAGTTACGCAAGAAGTTACCGTAACAGGAGATCTTGGAGAGGAGCTCCTGGCATCTGCCAGCTTCAGTCCTAAAGGTGTTACCTACTGCAAGAGCTCCCCTCGAAGATCTACTGTTACAGTAAGTTCTTACTGAACTGTGCTGTCTCTATCATATTTCCCTCTCCCTTCCTTCCCGTTTCCAGGGACATAGTGACGCTTTAGTCTCTCCCGTGAGGCTTTTTGATGGCATGCTGCCTTCCTGGGCCGCTTCCACTGTATGTCCTTCAGGATGTGATCTCACAACTGGACACACTACTCTAGGTGGGTTCTCGCCAGTGATCAACACAGGGGCAACACCACCTCCTCTTTCTGCTGGTGATACCTTCCTATTCACCCCAGCATCCCACTAGCCCTCCCAACTGTCTTGCCACCTTTCAATATGACACCCACCCCGGGTCTCTCACCTGCTTGGTGGTCATTAGTACCACTTCACCCATCTGTACTCCATATCTGGGTTTCTGTGCCTTAAGTACATTATTTTGCACTTTCTTGCATTGAAACCCAGCTGCCATACCCTTGGTCACTCCTCTAGTTTTTCAGGTCTCTGCTCATCCTTTCCACCACCACCCTGGAGTGTCCACCCTATTACAGATGTTTAGTGTCATTTGCAAGAGGCAGACCTTCCCTTCCAGCTCCTCGATGGTCTTGCTTTTCTAAAGACATTAGAAAGGACCGGTCCCACAACTGATCCCTGAGGCACCATCCCCTAATCAACTTCTTATCCAGTTTACCACCTTTGGACCCACTCCTAAGCTACCCAGCTTGCTCACTAGTCTCCTGTGTGAAATGGTGTCGAAAGACTTACTGAAATCTAGGTTGGCCACGTCCACCACTGCACCCTAATATAAATTCTTCGTCACCCAGTCATAGAAATCTGACAGATTTATTTGACATGATGTGCCCTCTGTGAACTCATGCTGTCTCAGGTCTTGTAACCCACTAGATCCAAGATATTCCACTATCCTTTCCTTCAGCAGTGATTCCATTAATTTTCCCACCACCGGTGTCTTGCGGACTGGCCTATAATTGCCAGCCTCCTGCTACCACTTTTGTGTAGTGGGACTACATCCGCCCTCCTGAAGTCCTTCGGAGCCACTCCTGTTTCCAGTAAGCTGTTAAATAGAACTGTCTGAGGTGCAGGCAGTATTTCCCTGAGCTCCCTCAATACCCTTGGATGCACCCCATTTGGCCCCATTGCTTTGTTCACCTTCAGATTGGCAAGTCCCTTCAGGATAGTCTCCTCCAGGAAGGGACTAGTGTCCGCGTCCCTCCCTCCAGAGCTTCTGTTACCTTTTTTGTGGCCCCTTCCTTTCTCCTTCCTCTGAACACTGAACAAAAGTATTTGTTCAGGATGTCTGCCCTTTCCTGGTTTCCTCTGCACAGCTCCCCCCCTTGCCTTTTTAACCTCACAGTCCCAATCCTGCTCGTCCTCTTTTCACTTGCATACCTAAAAAATGTCCCCTTTTTATTACTTCCTCGGCTGTTCTCTTTGGTTTGCTCCTTACTGCTTTCCCTGCTTCCCTCTGTTTTCCCTGATACACCTCCCTGTCCTCCGCATCTCCTTATACCTTCTAAATGCTACCCTTTAAGTTTTTACCTTTTCAGCCACCTCTTGGAACCTTGTTGGTTTTGTTTTTCCACTTGCTTTTGCTCACTTGTTTGATGCAGAGGTTTGTTGCCTTTACTGTGTTCCTTGTTAGCTTTGTCCGCTGTTCCTCCACCCAGGTCATCCCAGAGGTATTCCCCCATCTTTATAAAGCTGCCCTCTTGAAATCCAGGACCCTCACCTTTGCTTAGTTAGATTCCGCAGTCCATAAGGTAACATAATTTTGCCTTGTACCTGGGAATGCAGTATTCCTCTGTTGGCAAGCTTGTAAAGTGGTTGGGGGGTATAGTCTTTCAGATGAGACGTTAAACAGAGTTCCCATCTGCCTGGATTGGTGGTAGTTCAGGTGTATGTTAAAGATCCCATGGCACTTATCAAAAGAGTAGGGGAATTTCCCCGGTGTCCTGGCCAAATTTCCCTCATTCACTAAAAATACCACCAACAGCTTAATCTGGTTCAAGGTCAGTTGGCATTCATCTGTATCCCCCTCCCCCCCCCGGGTCGTGCCTGAAAATAGGCAGGATTTGTCTAGTGCAGTTACCCGGTCAACAAAATCTAAATAAATAAAATGGTGATTTGACAAGTTCACCCATCTGTGCAGAGATGGGGCTACTGCTCGCAGTGCTGGCAACATAAGTTTCATAATAACTTGGAGAGCTGGAGACCAGGCAGGAGAAGGAGGATCGAGTGTCCCAGCAGATGCTGCTTGGGGAAGGAGGGCAGTGTTCTCAGTACACTACCACCGCCTGAGTGTTCTTGAGTGGCTGTGCACCAGGAGACACAGAAGGGGCTGATACAACCTGCAGGTAGCATGCTGGCACAGATTTCATGCTGGCATGTGCATACAGGTCTTACCGGCTATATCCCAGGTGATCGGGAGAAAAACATAGGGGGGAAACCTTTGACCTCCACAGGTTCACATCTGCGGTCCTCTTTCCCCAATAGGCCCTGCACCACTGATTGACACCATTCTCCACTGAATCTACTATATATTTCTAGAGGGTAGGGGCAGCCCAGGTGCCATTATTGGGGTTTGGCGAACCGTGGAATGAAGGGGATGGGATAAGAATCTGAGGAAGATGGGTGACAGGACTGATTCAGAGGGTGGGGTAGGTCAGACTCCTCAGTGGAAAAAAAATTGTGATAAAGCCAACTGTAAATCAGCGCTGATTTGATCACTCAGCACTGAGGATTGCAGTGTACTTGAGGACCTCTTATGACCATAAGGTGGTCAGATGTGCAGTGTGTGAAAACATGAAATGTTACACTTTACCTCTTGGGTTCGCAGTTATTTTTCCTCAAGAATGCGCAAGAAGGCATTGTTGAAGGCATGAGACACACCTGGTGCTGTATTTATCGATTCATTTAGTTGGTTTTGGTTAACCAGGTAGGTACAATAGACCGTTAAATGCCTATTTACAGGTACAACCCAAGAGAGTACTATAGAAGACATGACAAAAACGTTGGGTAAAACCCATTACAGTAGAGGCAGAACGGGCAACAGTAATAGCATAGACAATAATTACAATATCAGCAATGAAGCAGTCATACAAGTTGAATATTGGAATGCAGAAAAATGATTACAGGCAGTTCGGAACAGTGTAAAAATTGTAATTCAAAGTGCAGACCCATAAACATTGGGGTCATTGAAAGTCTCAATACCTTTCAACAGGCAGACAGTGAGGACTGTTGTGAGTTGTACAGGGTTAAAAAAATAAATAAAAATAAAAGAATAAAACTTTATTTAGTGCCTTTCAAATACCAAAGCGCTGTACAAATGAATCATAAAATCAGAATATACTATAAAAACAACAGTTGATAACAGCATCAGTCCACAAGAGTCTTAAAATCCTCCTTAAAGGCTGCCAACTTCAGGTGCAGGCAGAAAAACGAGATGTTTCCTCAGTGCCCTTAATGGGAAGCGTACATAGTTATGTCCCATCCTCCATATGGGACACTCTCCAGTTAGCAGTTTCACAGAGTATATCTCATTGTACTTACTGTGCTGCTGTGTTATATTTCATCTGGTGGATCCTGCCATTCCTCCTGCCAGCATTTTGAGTAACGTGCTTCTAGTGGTGCATCCCCCAATGTCTGCGGCTGATGTCAGAGCAAAGAAGCAGCCGCGTGGAGCACAGATAGTGTTGCCCTGTGGACAGAGCTAGTAATAGCTCCGGTTTGCAAGTCTGAAGTCTCGTTGCTGCACTGAGAGGTCTCTGTGCTATACAGGGACCAAGTATAGCCAGACTGCCAGCCTACACTTGGTCTCCATATAGCAGAGACCTCTAACTCACAAACTGGAGCTATTATTAGTTCCATCTGTCAGGCAGCACTTCATGCTTCACGCTGCTGCTCCAGACTCTGACGTCAGCCGCAGGAGATTGTGGGATGTGCCACTAGAGGCACATTACTCAAAATGGCAGCAGAAAGTATGGCAAGATCAACAAGATAAGAATCTAAATAAAACGGCATTGTAAATAAAAACTAGATACGCTGTGTGAAACTGCTAATGGTGGGGGGAGGCCACACGGAGGTATGGGACATAACTACGTCCACATTTCCCTTTCAAAGGATAAGTGTGCAAGTAATACATATACAGTAATGCATGGGGTGGTGTGTTTAACTTGGATTTTACACACACCCCTCAGTGCTGCATGCTACATAAACCCCTGCCGAAAGGGTTTATGTAGCATCAACACCGAGGGTGTAAAATCAAGTTAAGCACACCATCCGTGTTTTATTTTATATAAGTGCTGGGAGCGTTTTCTCACCACAGCAATTATATAAAATAACATGGCCAGCATTTCGGTAGGGATGAAGCCTGTCTACGGCTGAGCAGCTGCAGAAAGTTTTTTTTTTTTTTTGTCTTAAATTTAAATGGAGGATTACTTGTTTACTGAGGAGGAAAAGTCAACTGCTGTGGGGCAAGTTTTTTTTTTTTTTTTAAATTGCGCTTACCGCCGACGTCTAGTGATAGTGGTGTGATGAAATTTGTTTGACGACTACCAGATACTGCTAATTTAAAGATGCTAACTATAGTTAAACGAGAGTCAACAGTACCTCTGCTAAATTGAATCATTTTAATAATTTTTTTTTTCTTCGCTTGCAACATTTTGTTCTGTTAGTCCAGTGATCTCCACCTTATAGCGGGATTTATAAAGTGTAACATTGAAGAAAGAAAAAAAAACATTATTAGAAATGTAAAATTCTGATCTTCCTTCCTTGTTTCAATAGGCAGAAGGTGTGCTGTGGTATTATCTACAAGGGGCGCTTTGGGGAGGTACTTATCGACACTCATCTCTTCAAGCCCTGCTGCAGCAAGAAGGCGGCAGCTACTGAAAAGCAAGAGCAGCAGGGAATCCAGTCTCCATCCATCTCCAACCCAGATGAATGGTGAACCCCCAAAAAAAAACAAAAAAACATGCAGCTATACTGACCTGGGCATCTAACTTGGAAATACCAAAAGGTGACTGCAGAGTTACTTTGGACACCTGCTAAACTGCCAAAAGACTGTGTATATTTGTTTGCATAAACTCCGAACCTACATTCTGAAATCTGTTAAATTTTATGTTTAAAAAAAAAAAAAAATGGACTGTACATTTTCGTATAAAAATGAACCTACTGTGGAATACTTTTAGCAAAAGGTGACTGCTGCTGTAAAGTGCTCTTTTGTTTTTCATAAGAACGCCTTTTTTTCTACTCTGTTAAATTTTTTTGAGAGAAGATATTGTATGATACAAATGTATTTAGTTAGTGCTCACATACTGACAGACAACGGTTATGTTGGACATTTATTAGGTTGGCCAGTAAGGACTTCTTCATTTGTGGCAAAGGAAGCTTGGGGAACCAGGTAAGAAGGTATAAAACAAACCGTGGCGCTGGAGTTGCTAGGTTCTGGTCCAAATTTGGACAGTTGCCACAGTTGGATCAGTATCATCATCATCACCACTAAGGCTTTGTAGCGCTGACCCTGGAAAAACCTAGTTGGTTGAATTCGAACTGTTCTTCTGCACTTCGTATGGTGCTATACTAAGCACCCACAAATGTTCTAATTGATTTTCTACCTTTTTAAAAAAACTTTTTATTGCAAATGATTATGAAGTAATTGGGCTAAAAGAGCAATATCACATTTAAAAAATTAGGTCAAGACATTTTGTGGGCATTTTAGCTGTTCATGTATATAATGGGATTTTAATCCCTTTTTTGTTGTATGTCAAAAGATTTCTTCTGTTTTCCCTTTCAGAGGTTTTTAGTTCTCGTCTAGAGGATGTTTAAAAAATAAATAAATAAATAATTTTTTGGGGGGGGGATGAAATCTTTTTAGACTAAAAGAATTGTGATCCAAACCAAGAACTCCTGTTGCGAGCCACCTGCATTTAAAGTTTGCAGTCTGAAACACTAATGGAGTATCTGGTACCGGAAATAAATTGTGCCTGCGTTCCTTCTGTCACAGCTGCCATGCTGGAGCCCATCTGCCAGTGCAGTATTATTGAGGTAAGATGTGTATTTTAGATGGGTGTTTCATACTGGCAGAAAATGGTATTTGAAATGAGACCATGGCAACCAGTCGCTTGACTCTTAATTGACGTGTGTTTCTTGTGCTTCTAAATTCACATTTCCTAAAATACATCATATTTTGTTGGTCACTATGAAATCCTTACGTTAGCAAGTGGAATTGACAAAAATGATAGTTTCAAAAACAAGTTGCCATTTGATGCATCATCTTAGAAGACCTCTTCCAAGACCTAACTGGTGCACGTAGCAGTAGGTTTAATTTTTAAAATACTTGACAAAAACAAAAACTGTAATGCATGTAGTTTTGCAATCGGTGAAACTGGATACTAGCTCTTCAAAATGTTGAAACCTGGTTGGTGCCAGCAATGCACTTCTGTAGCCTTTGCAGTCTCGTAAAGAACAGTCGGCAAAAAGGGCCCCTCACAACTCAAGGTGGGGCTGGTACCAGTGTGTACTGTGTGCGCAGAAACATTTTAGTTTACTTACTGTTATGTATCATATTCATTTTGCTTAGTTCTAGGCTGACATCTGTTACTACAAATCCCAGAATTGTCTGCAGCTGACATCAGAGCTGTTGGCAGCAGAGATTCAGTAGCCTGCAGTGCTTGTGTAAGCAGTGAGGCACAACAGAGTGTGTTGTGTAATAACATCATGCCTCTGTTGGGTTGAAACACAAGGCCACAGGCAGAGTGCATTCAGCACCCAAGAAGTGCCATTATTCCATGACACACACCCGGAGTGCCTTATTGCTATTATACAGTAGCTCATAAAATTTTTAAAACATCTTTACTGAATTTTCCAATGTGTATTTATTAGTCTGCAATTGTTCTTTTAACTACTGGGTGGTGGTGGTGGTGGTGGTATTGGTATTACATGCTGTCTTCAGCCCTAGATCCCTCTGTCCCCACAGCTGTCTCTTTGATTTTGTGTACAGTCCCCACCTTTTCCTGTCCTTGGGACTGCTGTGGTTGTAAATTTGATAAATGTCTGGGTTAAGTTTTTGTTCTCGGCCACCATACTGTGCTTGCTAGCTGCTGAAACAGTTTGATGTTTTAACAAATTATATCTTTCCCCAGGGGCAAGGTGGTTACTTTTGATGAAGAGACTTGTAATCCTGTTATTTAAAATGAGCTGAAAAATAAAAGTGAAAACTAAAGTTCTGTGTAGAGTAAGAAGTCTAGTATGCAGAACCACGTGCTGTACCTTTCATGACCCACTCGATCATTCTCGATAGCTAACTTCAGAACAAAAAAGCAGTGTGTGTGTGTGCTTGTTTGATTTCCAGATTTTATTTGGGGGGGCACAGACAGTGACATGGTGGGAGGGAGGGAGGATTTTATTTTTAGGCTAGAAGGTGTATTAATCTGAGCTACTTCTGAATGTGACATGGTAATGTGTGTGCCCGGACTTTAAAATAGTGATGCTCTTGTCCGAGAACATCATTGGTTCAGGGGCACACTGACTGGTCTGGATGTATCCTCTGTTCAGATGTTTTCTGGGTCTGCTTTTCTTTAGGGGCTAAATACAGTCCTCTGTGACTGTACCTAGCCCAGGGAGGACAGCGGGATCAGCAAACAAAAGATCAGAGCTTCTATAAACTCTTTAACATGCATTGCAGGCTGTTGAATCTCTCACTGCTGCCTATTGCTCTGGTGTCGGCTGCAGGGGAATTCTGGGATTTATAGTAACAGAAGATGTCCGCCTAGAACTAAAAATTTAATACAATCTACTATGTTAAAGAAAATGGTAAGTAAACCAAATTGTTTTGCGCACACACTGCTCACTGGGACCAGCCACACACTTGGGTGTGGCGCCTGTCCTTGGTGCTAACTGTTCCCCTTGAAAGAGCTAGTGTCACAACATGGGGGGGGGTGATCTGGTTTCCAGGCTTTACTGTGCTTGTGCTGGAACAGTAGGGTGTGTACCAGCTTATTGATTATCCAACCCAAAGGCATTGCTTCCATTGCCATTTTGGTACGACTTGTCTTTAATGGTTGATCCCTTGGTGGCTTTGGAAGCCAGTTTAATGCATTTAAGCAATAGTGAGTGAACAGAGTAACACAGTGTTAATACTGTATGTTCATGTTCCTCAAAACCTAAAAGCAGCAGTGCTATTTCTGGAGTGAATGGTGGGCTTGATACCTTTAAAAGGGGTACCGTCTCTTTGTTTTAGATGAAATGAATCTGTTGCCATTTTTTGTTGACTTGTGCGGTTGTGGCTGAGCTCTTAGCCCACAACATTTCCAGCCTTTTTTGTGGTGAACCAAATATTTAAAGCAGCAGTATTTGTTAGTTGCCTTTTTTTTTTTTTTTTTTTTTTTTAAAGAATGCAATTCTAGCAAAAACATCACCATACCTATATTTTCTTTTTCCTTTCATTCTTGAACTGAGATACTTGGTTTTGACGTTTTTAAACGTTCTTGCACCCTTGGTGCAATGCTGTTTACCGTCAGAGACAAGTGCCACCATCATAATTAATAGATTTTTAAATATGAATGGTAGAGCTCTTTAACATGACGAAGTCATTAATTATAAAGATTTATAAAAATTGTTTCATAAACCTCTGAGAAAATTAAAGATATTGGTTATGAATCTAAGGATGTCAGAAATGTACATCTGCTGTTTAAAAAAAAAAAAAAAAAATTTTTGCTGACTAAGAAATACTGATGTTTGCATTTCCACATTATTTGGTTGCTCTCTCACATTTGAAAAAATTGGGGACGGGCAGATTTAAAAAAAAAAAAAAGCTAGCAAACAGAAACTGAAAACAGGCTTGTAATTCTGTCTTTTGGCTTTGCTAGCATCATTAACTGAGAGTTGCTCTCATGATTCGTGACCTCTCATTCCCTGGATGAAATTATATAGATATACCAGTTAACCCCCTGCTGTGAAGAGGAATATGATTCAGATACCAGAGGGTACTGTGACTTCATATAGCATGAGAACAAGACAGGTTGTTCTTTACAGTTTTTTTTGGGGGGTTATAAGAGTGCTTTCATGTTTACAGTATTTGAACATAAAATCAGCAGCTTGTTCATAATATTCTGAGTTCTTCACTATTCCACGTGAAGAACAAAGATGCCAGTAAAACATGAAAAACATCAGTTATAGCTTGCAATTCAGTTTCCTGTTTGTTTCCGTTGTAAATTCTGGTGATTTCCCTAGAAATTCAGGACTGGCACTTTGCCCCAGAAAAATGTTTAGAATTTGCATCTGCAAATATTTTGAATAACTGACCCAAGGAATTTTACTGGAGCTTTGGGGGTTGGGGTGCTAACTAACGGTAACCCATGGTTATTTTGGAGCTGGAACCCAAACTCGTATTAAGCTTGGATTTGATTCCAGATGCCACTGGTCAGGTTGAGGATCATAGCTGTTTGAAGCACAGTCTCTGTCATTCTGTGCCCATCAATTTGCATTAGTAAATGCTAGCATTTTTTGTTTGTGACCTAGATTTTTTTTTTTAAGACCTTGGAAAGACATACAAATGAAGTAAAAATTGTAATCCATTTTATGTGGATAATTGTCTTAAGTCCAGTAATCTCTCCCCCAACACACACAGACACACAAACCATCCTCTTAGTCTCCAGTGATGCGTATGGGCAAGTGACTGACCCTACAGCTGGCACACGTTTGTTCTCTGATTAGCTGGCAGGGGGTAGCCTCTACCAGCCTAGTAACCAATGTTCATCCTTAGTTTTGGGTGTTGTAAATGTTGCAGCACAATGTTACTACTGCGCCTTTCCTTATTTTTGCAGATAGTTTGCCAGGGATTGCCGTAAGAAATTGCAGTGCTAAAGCTGACTTGAGCTGTGAATATCTATCTGGACATTCTGTTAGAAGCCAGGTTTTTTTTTTTCTCTCCTTTCTTTCCAAGTAAAATAGAAACTACCACCACATGCTACGTGGTACAGTTCTGTAAAAGACAAATCTCTGCAGTGTTGAAGCACAGTGCGGCACAAAAATAGACACGTTCCTTAGTAGGAATGAGGCACGTACATACCCTGTATCCTGCATAAAAGGTGCTACAACGCGTGTATCTACAGTGCCCCTTTTCAGAGATGTTGCCCAGCTCTGGTCTCTCTGACCCTGCAATATTTTTATTTTTTACAAATCTGAGTACAAAAAGTGATGTCGAAAAATGTACAAAGCAACCTTTATATAGATCATTCTTTCTGGTGTGTTTAAGGCCGGATTTTCAGAAGTGGAGATGATGGGGTTCATCTATATGCATGCATCTTGTGTCCGTATGCCCTTGGTGGTGTTTTTTGTTTGTTTAATGCATCTATTTGCGATGGTCACAATTTGCATAAGACTCATTCAAGTAGCAGTAAAAATGTATACAAATGCAGCAATTATTTGATGCAAATTCAGCTGCAAATTGGACACATGCAGTGGCATGTTGGACCATTTAAAAGATGGCTAATATATCCAGACAGGCCTAAGTCTGCATTTTAAAATCCAGTCTTTGAGTATCTGCCAGTTTTCAGTGGCCTCATTCTAAATCTGAAGAGTAACAGTAATCCGTGTGAAGCATATGGTTTTGTTTCATTGTTTTAAGTCTCAAAAGTGCACAGAATCGTTTTTTTTTTTTTTATATATATATATACAATATACTCCTCAGATTGCTTATTGCTGAACCTAGTCTTGGGACCTCAGCCTCTCTCCCAATGTTCTGTGAATGCTCATCTGTAAAGACATGGTTGGGACTGTGCTGTTGAATAATCCCCAGAAGTGCATTCTGAAAGCATTTCTGGCTTCGCAGCTTTCTCCACCAGGCTCAGTGTTCTGTGTGTGGATTTTTGTACATTTTGGGTAGCAGTGTCAGTTCTGGAATATACTGTAATATGAAGCCTTGCCTGTTCCTGTATTTATTATTTATTTATTGCTACACTTCAGCCACTGACTGCTTTTCCACCCTTGCCTTTATTATAGTTTGTAGCGCTACAAGATGTATGTAGTCATGCACTTTTGTATTATTGTAGTAAAGATCTACAGAGCCTGTTTTGTACTTTTTATACTGTTCATATTCTTGTAATCAAAAATTTGTTTTTTTACTAGGTATTCAATAAATTAGTCTTTATTTAATTAGTCTGCATGGATTTTTTGCGTTTTTTCCAAACTTTGCATGATTATTTATACTGATTCTTTAAAGTCCAAGACCGGCTGAGCCAGGAAAGGGCACTCGCACAATACCAGACTATATCTGGAAGTATGATGTATAGGCAGTGATGTGACCCTATAGAAACAGGACCACTTGGTCTGCAGTTTTTTTTCCCCTGCCTATACTGTCACTGTAGACTCTGCCTGGTCTCCAGTCAATCCCCCACCCTTTTTCCACCAAGATTCCTTTTGCGTATTTCATACATGCTTGAAGTCTGCCACTATTTTCGCTCCCACTGCTTCTGCAGGTGGACTATTACAGGCATCTCACTCTTTCATTGAAGAATTACTTCCCACATTCCCTAAGCTTTTGCCCTTCAACTTGTGCATATGTCTTCTTTGTAGCATCTTCTCCTCTGAAAAATACACTCCTCCTGTAACTTGCTCACCCTCAGAAAGTGTAGTAGGTCCACCCCCTGTCCTCGCTTCCAGGGTGTACATCTTGCGATCCCTCTGTCTCTCTCCATAGAGATGCTTATTCTGTTCTCGGGTCGAACTAAAGCCTACATTACTGAAAGCCTTCTCATCCCCAGCACAGTAAAAACACACTGCACCTTCCACCAGGGCATCTGCTCGCAGTGGAAAAGTTAATTTGTATACAATGTATGGAGGGATTCCACTACTTGAATAAATGCATTGTATTCCTAAGACTCTGATCCACGTGAAAGATAAACGATGTGATTCACCCAATAGATAAATAACATTTTCCTCTTGCTTACATTAGTCAACTTGATTGACAGCCGATTATGCTAATCCCACAATGAATCTGCCCTTAATTGTCACACAGACGTATACACAGAACATGCAATGAACTTTGTTTAAATATGCCATTCATTTCCATTTGTGAGGTGGCAGGACTTTCATAACTTACTTGTGGCTTTGCCACTTGTGAGTTATGGTCCCTCACTCATGGAAATAGCATATTTGAATACAAGCCATTGTATATTCTCTACCTACAACAGGTATGAAAATGAATTTGCACAGAGGCACATTATTTTCTACCCTACTGCCCAGTAACCCTGAGTTTAAACTCCTACTTCCTACTACTACTAGCCAGCCCCCGAACTTGAGCCTTCCATAGCCACATCCTGTCGATGAGCCTTCTATCTACTGTCCTTAACTCGGCACTCTGTTTTAAGTCCCTCCCCTACCATTGACCCTTCACAAATGTGATTGTCTCAAAGTACCTGTCTTCCCCCCAGCTTTATTCTGTGTACGGTCCTCCCTCACATTGCTCTCTAGTATGTTCCTAATAGGTCAGTTAATTAAGCACTGAAAATTAACCCCCCACCAACTCTTGACTTGAATTAACAACAAAGCCTCCTCTTGGCTGCATTAACATACAGGGTGTGAAAGCCTATTTTGAGTCTCTCCTCCTGACTTTATATGAAATAAAGACAATGCCTCCCCTGGCTGCTTTACCACCTGCTAAATTAGTTCCTTAAACCCACAGCACTCACCATGTACCTTGGGCTGTGCTAACTACTATATGTACCTCTATATGAGAGAGCTTACAATTGTAAATAGACCAATTGCTTTATTTCTTGTATTTTTCTTTTTGTCTCTGTTCTTGTGCACCCATATTCTGTAACTACCTTTCTGTGTTGTCCTCCTGTCAAGACGTGTAACCTTTGGGGAAAAAAAGTGTTTTGCGCAAAGGTTATGTCTGAATAAAGGAATAAAATACATTTTCTGTATTACTCCACGTCAGCGTGGAAGGTAGTTATGTGCTTCCCCCACTGGGGATGGTGATACAGCCAAAAGCTGTGACCTCAGAAGAGATTCCTAGGGATGTGTGCAACCCATGCCCCAGCCAAGAGCAGCATCTGGAAACCGGAATCCCCCTAACTTGTACACAGACAAGGCAACGGGCCACAAGTTGGCAAAAATAGGCATCGCCCCAAGTGCTGGGGCAAGTACCTCGCTCGGCAGTCTAAAGAGGTTGGGGGTTTAGGGTACAAAATAACATTTATGTTTACTCCAGGTTCTGGGAGAGAGGTGCCAGGGCTACGCTAGGTGTAACTTCTGTGGTGGCCCCATAACAATTCAGACTCTGGGAAGCATAAAGGCAATGTCCACTACTGAAGATGGCATTGTACAGTATGGCTTTATTCACACAAGTTGGTAAATGCAGAACAGGGTGGTTCTCCAGGTTTGGTACTGTCTACACTGGAGCAAGGCTTTTCTTTTCAGAACAACTGTTTGGCCACTTTAGAACAAAGTCTTTTCCTCATACATTTCAAACTGTCCATCTCTCTGTACTAGGAATCTCTGGACTTTACCTTTTCCGAAAAGTGTATGCTGTGGTAGTTGCCACATACTTAAAAACATTTCAGATCCTACTGGCGCCCCGACATCCATTAACATGCCCAGTTTAACCTGGTGCCCATACATGAACCAGTTAGCCCTGATTGAGGAATCAAATCAAAAAAATTGTGCCCAACCCTACCCCATGCCTGGTCTCTGTCATTCCTTCTGGGTTATACCAAAATGGATCCTCCAATACACCTGGATTGCAAAGGAATCCCAAACTTTAACTTGAAACATTCAGCACATTTTTGTGGTGAAGCAGGGGCCCTGACAGGTGCGTTCTAGCCTTATCTCTAGGCACATACACTTCAGGCCAACCACTAAGAACAGTCCCATGAACCGGTACTCACGGTTGTGGTTGTCTCTTTGATACAGACATGGAAACAAGAAGAAAACATCTCATCTTGCTTTGAGCAGACGCTCTTGCAGCAGGTAGTAACTTGTAGAACTTGGACTGGCGCCACCTGGTGACAGATCGCAGCAAACCTTTTTCTAGCAGTACCTAGGGGACCCACCCACCTCACATCGGCTCCGTCCCAACATCCGTTCCAGTATATAGGAGGTGGCGGTCCCCTCGTGCTCCATTTCTTTTCCACCGTCTCTCACGCAGTTGCTTTCGGCAAGCTTCGCCAGTACCGACCGCTGACTTTCTCCACTTCAGTCGTTCTTCAGTTTTTCCTGTATGTCAACTCCGTCGACAAGGCACACCAAGTGCTCCGGGCATCTAATCCCCTCTAAAGACGGCCATTCCACCTGTCTTTACTACCTATGCCCAGACCATTACACCAGGGCCTGCTCTCTCTGCTAGGCCTTCAATAGCAGAACACGCGTAAGGTGCCAAAAATTCCTTCAGGCCTTTCTCACGCAAGAAAAATTGGCCACCATGCAGAGAGGTTCTTCCTCCAAAGGGGACGTGTCGACTCCCACTAGAAAGAAGCATCACAAGGAGAAGCAGAGGGAACGGAAGAGATCCCACTCGAGGTCCCAGTCCTCCGGATCGCAGGTGCACTCGAAATCCAGCTCCTCGGACCATGAGTCCCGCCTGACTACCCTCAAGTCCTCCGCCGGATCGGCTGCTCCGGCCAAGACTTCAGCTTCCCTTCAGCCTATTAAGATCTGCCCTCCCCCAGGGACTACGGCAGATGCAGGTAAGTACTCCTCCCGCTCGGTCTCCGGTGCCAACACCCAGGAAGGGTAAAAAGGCCTCCGGGCATTCGACAAGCAGGGCCTCCTCCTCCTTGCCCCCAAAAGTCTAAATCCTCCGACCGCCATCAGCTTCCAGCTCCTGATAGGCGTCCGGGTAAATCTAAATCCTCCGACCGCTCCCAGCCTACGGCTCCCCTGGGGGCATCCATTGGTCAAGCCTCAGAAGTCGCCAGCTCGCTGCCAGTCCCCCGGCTTCCAATCCGCTGCCACCGGCCAAGGTTATGCCAGCACCTCCAGCTACAGCAGACTCCAGGTCTGACATCTCTTTCCCAATCTCGGGGACCAGTCGGGCCGCCCTCTGAACCAGACGGCCTACAGACAGTTCCACTGTCGTTATCAGCTCATCCGATGCCAGACCGACCTGGCGTCGGCTTGGAGACACCGCCTGGGACACTGTTAAGCAGGACTTGACCCCAAACCAGGTCTGCCTCCCATTCCACAGCCTGATCTGGTTCCAGACCCTCTTCTGGACATTGGCGAGGTTCCAAAGCCACAGGGGGTAGACACTGAAAAGCCTCATTCGCCACATAGTCCCCGTAAGCACTCAGACAAGCATCGGCATAGGAGGGCTCATTCTCAGAGTTTCTCTCTCCCCTTCACGAGACGGGCACAGGTGTAAACTAAGGAGATGTCATTCCCGTACTCCCTCTTTGTCAGACTCCTATGTCTGCTCGGACTGCACTCCACCCACGTCCAAGGTAGAGTCCTTGCCTGGGGATACTGAGGACCAACCGAAGTCTCCGCCAGATGACCCCAGCTTCATGGAGGTAATGCGCCACATTCAGGAAAATATGGGGTGAGATCCCGAGGCTCTTGACCCTGAGCACTTGAGGCTGGCTAAATATGTGCACATAAAGGATCCCAAGCCCGTGGTCATCCCTCCTTTAGTGGACACTTTCCAGGACGTTATGCAGGCTACCTCGAAGCGCCCACATTCGTCCTCTGCGGCCCCCAATAAGGTGCATCATCTGTACCGGGCTTCTAAGGACCATCCCTTCCTGGCCAAACACCCAGCCGCAGACTCTGTGGTGATTGGGCCTTTGCGAACGATCATGGGCCTCTGCAAACAATCATGAGCCACTGAAAACACCTGAGCACCCAGCCGTCTGACAGGGATTTGAAGCAGCTGGATTCATTTGGGAAGATGGTGTACACGTATGCCACTTGTAGCATCAGGAGTCTCAACTTCCTGACCCATATGGTCCAGTTCCAAAACGTTCTCTGGGACCAAGGACTGGACATTCTGCAAGGCATGCCCGACTGCCTGCAAAAGGCAAAGCTTGTAAAATTGTTCCAGACGGGCTCTGATGTTGGTACGCACATTTTATGTTCTGCGTACGACTCTACGGACATCCTGCAAGGGTGTCTGCCATGGGCATATGTCTCGTCACTCCTGGTTTCTGGGTTCATGCCAGATGTGCAGTCTCCATTCTGGACGCCCCCATACAGGCTCCATTCTCTTCGGTGAGTCTAAGAAGATCATTTCAAAGCTACAGGACTCCGGCAAGTTTGTCCGTGCCGTGCAGTCGATGTACTGCCAGAAACAGACATTTTCATAGGTCCCATTTTCGTGGCAGAGAGGGATATCTGCCTCTGCAATCCTGCTTTCAAAATCTGCCTCAGCGGGGCGTGTCTGATCGAAGAGGTGCTAGGGGTTCTTCTGCCTCCACCTCTCAACAGGATAAACCAGCCCCAGCCGCCTTCTCTTCCCCCCCCCCACCAAATGCATGACAACCCATTTGACCCTCCTCTCCTCGACGTCCTGTCAGGAGAGCAGGTGGGAGGCTGCTTTTCTCTATATGCAGATGCCTGGAAAGAAGTGACCTCCGGCCAGTGGGTCAGCAAACTTGTGGAATATGGGCATTCGGCATTCCATAGAGTTCAGAGATTCCCCCGGACAGACCCCCCCATCCCGCCACCTGTGGGGACACAGGATCCGAATATGATAGGAGATTCGGGCTGTGCTAGCCAAGAGAGCCATAAAACCCATACCTGCGGCAGAGGGAGATTCAGGATTTTATTCCTATTTCTTCCTAGTTCCGAAGAAGGGGGGAGCTCTAAGAGCCATCTTAGACCTCGGCGACCTGAATCTGTGAGTGTCCTACAAAAGGTTCTGGATGGTCTCCCTTCCCAGTCTACTGCCCATGGTTTCTGAGAGAGATTGGTTGATCTCATTGGACGTGCAAGATGCGTATCTGCATATCTGGGTAGCCAAGGGACACAGACAGTTCCTGAGATTCCGATTTGAGGGAAAACACTTCCAGTTTGGTGTTCTTCCCTTTGGTCTCTCATCAGCCCCAAGAGTCTTCACGAAGTGCATGGCGGTGGTCGCCGCAGCAGTACCAAGGATGGGCCACTTTGTGTTCCCCTGCCTGGATGACTGGCTCATGCTGGCCCCCTTCAAGAGCCGCCTGCAGGTCACGATTCGGGACACCCTCGCTCTGTCAGCGTTTGGGTGTCACAATAAATACCACCAAATCATTTCTGACTACCACTCAGAATCTGCAGTTTATAGGGGCTCTGTTGAACACAATACAAGGGAAGGTGTTCTTACCATTAGACTGGAGCACATTCGGGCTCTAGCCGGTGTCGACTTCTTCCTCTCTGGTAACAGCCAGGCTACTGCTCAGATTGCTAGGACACATGGCAGCAGCCAAAGTCTCTGTTCCATTTGTGGATGAGAACGATTCAGTGGACTCTCAAGGTCCATTGGGATCAGAGCCGGGACAACCTCGATGCTCTGGTCAGGATCACAGAACCAGTCTGCCGGGAACTTCATTGGTGGATGACCTCCTCAAAGCTTCTAGAGGGAGTTCCCTTGCAACCTGGAAACCCCTCTGACAATGTCGACGGACGCTTCGAACTTGGGATGGGGCGCGCATGTGGGGGATCACAGGACTCTAGGTCTTTGGTCCCATTCAGAGGAGAAGCTACACATAAACGTCCTTGAGTTGAGAGCAGTACTGTATGCGCTGCAGGCACTGGACTCTGTCATTCTTCCCGGTCACCTTCTTGTCCAGCTTGACAACACTTCGATGGTCTTCTACATCAACACACAATTAGGTACCCACTCTTATCCCCTTTGTCGAGAGGCCATGAGAGTTTGGGATTGGGCCACCGTTCATCAGTTGGTCATCGCCGCCATTCACGTCCCGGGGATCCAGAACGCATTGGCAGACTCTCTCAGCAGGTCAAGGTCTCGGCCCACAAGTGGTCCCTTCAGACCATGGCCAACAATCTGTTAGCCAGATGGGGATCCCAGATCTGGACTTTTTCGTGTCTCTGTCCAACTCAAAACTGCCCAGTTTCTGCTCGCTAGATCCAGGGTCTGGTGTTTTTTGGCTAAATGAGTTATCCCTCTTTTGAAAAAGGAGGTTCCTTTATGCCTCCCTCCTTTCCCACTCCTGCAGAGGGTTCTCCTCAAAGCGCAATCAAAGGAGACTACTGTGATCCTGATCGCTCCACTGTGGTCTCAACCAATATGGTTCCCCTTGCTACAGCGTCTCTCAGTGGAACCTCCTGAGCCATTACCAGTTTCAACACATCTTCTCTCTCAGGACAGTGGGTCCCTGGTTCATCCAAACCTGCATGCCTGGCTTCTCAGGACCTAGCTAAGCTTAAGTTCGGGGTCTCTGATAAGGTGGCGCAAGTCCTGGTGGAGGCGAGAGAACCCTCCACGAGAGCTACTTACACTATGAAATGGAAATGTCTTTATTTGGGCCACAGCAAGATATTTGGATCCTTTGGTCTGTCCAATAAATGTTATCCTGGAGTACCTGCTTTTCTTATCTGAGTCGGGTAAAAGTTACGCCTCCATTAAGGTACACCTGGCTGTTTCTGACTACCATGCCCCTGTCCAAGACAGATCAGTGGCTCAATTGGAGGTGTCCAAAGCCTTTCTCGGAGGCATTCTGCACATTAGACCCCCTATCCAGGACTCTGTTCCTCCTTTGGATCTCCTTTTTGTGTTGGAGAAGGTGATGCTTCCTCCCTTTGAACCAGCCACGGATTGTGACCTGTGTTTTCTCTCCTGGAAAATGCTGTTTCTAGGGTCGTGGATATGTTGTTTATCCATACTCTTTGGCATGTCCCCATCCACTTTAAATCTTGCCAGAAGTCTTCAAGCTGGCTCCTCCCACCCACCCGGGTGGTATAACCCTTGGCTGCGCCCCTTGACTCCAGATCTTCCTTTCCGCTGGAAGATTCAGGTTGCCTCCCTCATGGTCACACATTTTGTAGGCTCTGGCTTCAAAACCTTCGGTTATTCCGAAAATCTGTCTAGTTCGCATTAGCAATCATGACTCTCTATACCTTTGATTATGGAAGACAAGTCTTCCCCCGGATTTCGCAGGTGTCCCTGCAGCCAGAAGATGTTGCACACCGATTTTCCCCACACCGCATGCGTTTACTGTCTCGGTGTCGACTATGACACCTCGAAATGCAATCTTTTTCTCGCTTTCCATCCTAACGTTCTCGACGACCGTCTTGCATGCCTGAAGTTGGGTAGGCCGGAGAAACTGAACTCTCCGGTGAAATCTAAGGAGGCTCGGTGGGCGGTTTCCACGGCTGCGGGATCCGCCGAGCAATTAGAACGCATGCAAGCATTTGAAGAGGAAGCAGCTCGGACTGCAACTACTCGGAGCTTCTTCGTTCTGCTCAACCTGGGCTCTACCTTCTCTGGTTCATTCTGGGAGTTGTGCCAGTCTCTCCCGACTAAGGGAGAGGGTCCTGCTGGCACGCACTCCTCTCAGTCCCGTAAACGAAGGACCCGGGATAGTCTTCGTCCCAACGGAGACTCTTGGGAGTGGGACAGATCTCGGTCCCAGGAACATGCAGTCTCGACTTCGGTCGAGATTGCTTCTTTGACTGCTGGCTTCTCGGCTTTGCTGTCTGGCCAGTTGACAGAAGTGTCAATCGACTATATGGAAATCATCATGGACCCGATCGATCCATTATCGCAGACTCCGGGCGACAATTCTCTCGCTCAAACTCCAGTTCTCACTTTTCCCGACGAGGAGACCCAGCCTGCTGGGACTCCCATTGAGGAAGTGGTCCCTGACCTCGGGGAAATCAACGGTCTTGCTGGTCTCTCCCGAGCAACTGAAATCAGTCTGTCCGATCTCGATCGAGGTCCTGGACCCTCTCGACCGAAAGGCTGAGAAAGAACCATAAACACTCTAAAAAGAGGAGACGCCATCGGGCATCTTCATCCTCCTCAGATAAGGAGAGGCTCCGGCGGAAACTCCAGCGCTACGAGGACCTCATGTGGCAGCAGCTGATTTTGACCGGGCACAAGTCTACCCTGGCTTCCACCCCAGCCATTACTTGGCTTTTGCTTCCTAGACCAAAGCAGTCTTTCAGAGCCAATCAAGTCTGTTCCCCCACCCACAGAGCCGGCGAAACCTCCGGTTCAGCCTAAACTGGTCTCTCCACCAGTAGTGGTGGAACCACTGCCCAAGCGGCCTGTGAGAGGGGGTCCTTCTAAAGAGAATAGGCCAGACACTGGGCTTCCCCGGCGTCTTTAGGTCACTGTCACCCCGGACTGCCCTTGGCGGGTTGAAGGTGACCTGGGTGGTCGACCGTTGTATCCGGATTCTTCTGATTTGGATGTGACCGGCCTGCATTCTCATCCCGGGGATGACGATTCGGCCAGTGGGTTAGACAGATGAAGGTCCTTCATCCTTTCAGGGCATTCTTCGCCTCATTGCTGAGTCCACAGGGATGACCCTGGAGCCAATCCAGAAAAAGACGGAGTTACCCTCTCGCTGACATCCTCAATAGAGGGCTACCCCGACAGACTTTTCCTGTGGTCGAAGCCATTGTTGACCCGGCCTTAGAACTCTGGCAGCACCCTGCCTCTTGTCCAACACTGTCTGCCCTCATGGCAGAGCAAGTATGCGGTGCCCATGGGGTCCCTTGTGGGGCTCACAGAGCACCCTTCGTCCGAGAACCTGGTGACCACCTCTGTTTCAGCGTACTGGCAGTTCTGCCGACACTGACCGACCTCCCGAGAAAGAGTCCAAGCTCTTGAACCATTCGGCCAGGAAGGTCTATGCGGCTTCTTCCTTGGGCCTTAGGCAAGTTCAGCCATCATCATGGCGCACTTCTACCACGCCCTCTTGGGGTCTTTGGATGAAGTCCTCCCACATCTCCCCATGGACATGCAGACCACGGTCAAGCAGGTCCGGGATCAGAGCTGAACTGTTGCCAAACAGCAACTTCAGACAGCCCTGGACATTGGGGATTCTTGTGCCCGTTCGATGACAGCCGCAGTTGCCTCTTGTCGCAGGGCTTGGCTGAGACTCTTCTCCTTCCCAGCGGATACTCGGCACAAACTAGCTGATCTGCGTTTCCTGGGGACCAACCTTTTCAGCCGAGGTGTGGCTGGTCACCTTCAGCGCATTGAGCAGTCCAATGCCACCTTGGACGCTTCTTCTGCCAAGGGTTCTTCGGGCAAGAACCAGCAGAAGAAAAAGAAGCCTTTTCGGCACTCTTCCCCTGCGACACAGTAGCCTTTCTTTCAAGGAGGACAGCAGCAGGCTCAAGCTTGGCACCCCCGGCCCAAGCCCGGGCCCCCCCAGGCCCGTGAAGAAGGCTGAGGTTCGGGTCCTAGATCCTCCTGCTCAGTGACTGGGTGGGGGCTGCCTCCCCCTCTCCCATCACGCCAGCTCTAAGTCCTCCCGTGGTGGGCAGGCTCTGCCACTTCCTTTCCACCTGGTCCGCTGTCACTTCGGACAGGTGGGTTCTCGAGTGGTCGGTCAGGGACTATCTCTGGAATTTGAGCAGTACTTTCCAAGCTTAGCCAAGACTTTGTCTGCAGGTATTTCCTGGTGCCCAAGCAGATGGGGGTGGGGGTGGGGACTGGGCCCCATTCTAAATCTGCATGACCTGAATCAATATCTCAAATACCTTTCGGATGGTCACTTTGTCCCAGATCATACCATCCTTGGAGCGAAACATAGTTTTGTTCACTGGATTTGCAGGACATGTTCTTTCACGTCCCAATCCATCTGTCTCGTCAGAAGCTTCTCCGCTTAAGGGTTGAGGGGACCCTGTATGAGTTCCGAGCCATGCCGTTCGGCCTGTCAGCGGCCCCAGGGGTCTTCACCAAATGCATTGCAGTGGTGGCGGCCCATTTCAGGCGTCGCGGGATCAGGATTTATCCCTATCTTGGTGATTGGCTCCTAGCGGGTTACACCCAACAGGAGGTGGAGAGGTCCAGGGACCTGGCCCTCCAGACCTGCTACCAACTAGGCCAAATCGGAACTCGTGCCTTCTCTGGTGATGTGCTTCATCAGTGCAGAGCTCGAGACTCGTCAAGCCAGAGCTCGGCTCCTGGAGGACAGGGCGGAGGTTCTCTCCTCCTTTGCCCAATCATTTCTGGTTGGGCAATTGTGCCCTGCCCAGGACTTTCTGTGCCTTATGGGTTACATGGCGGCATGCACCTCAGTGGTCCATTTGGCCCGGTTGCACATGCGCCCCCTCCAATGGGAGCTGGCTGCCCAGTGGACTCAGTGCCACAGTTATTTCGACCAGCTGATCACTGTAACCCAGATGATGTGGGACGCTCTCCACTGGTGGACCGCCCACTGGTTGCAGGAAAGGATCCCGTTTGTCCACCCCGAGCCGACAGTCGCCCTTATGACCAGTGCCTGTCTCGTGAGCTGGGGAGCCCATGGGGGGGATGAAAGGGCCCACGGGCTCCGGACCCTGAGGAGTCCCGATGCCACATCAACCTGTTAGAGCTCAGAGCGGTCAGACTGGCACTGTTGGCTTTTGCTCCTCCTCCGCTCTGGGGTCAAGTGGTTCAAGTCCAGATGTACAATACCACGACCATGCACTACCTCAACAAACAGGGCGGCACGCACTCCCGTCTGCTGTGCAGAGAGACTCTCCGCATCTGGACCCTCGTGAGCCGTTTGGAAGGAGAGCTCCTAACCATCCATGTGGCAGGAGCCTCAAACCATCTGGCGGATGCTCTCAGCCGTTTAGGGGACACATCCCACGAGTGACCTCTCCATCCAGAAGTAGCTTACAGTTTGTTCTCCCACTGGGGCAAACCAATGGTGGTCCTGTTTGCCTCCAGGGACAACACCAAGCTGAGACTCTTCCATGTCTGCCCCCCCTCAGCAAGGCTCACTGCAGGGGGATGCCTTCTCGAGGCCGTGGACCACAGGCCTTCTCTATGCCTTCCCTTGATCCACAAGGTGCTTCTCAAGGTGAGGAGGGGCAAGGCGAAGGTGATCCTGGTAGCCCCAGACTGGCCGCACCAGTTCTGGCATCCAGATCTTCTCCGTCTCAGCTGCAGGCCCCCCTGGAGCAGCTTCCAGCATGCCTAGATCTGATCTCGGTCAACCTGGGGAAGGTATTCCATCTGTCCTTCAATCCCTGCACCTCACAGTCTGGTACCTGAGCGGCTAGAGTTCCAGGCTTTGAGTTTTTCCGAGAATGTCTTCACTGGGTGGAGGCATCCAGAAAGGAATCGACCAGGAAATGTTCCACCTTCAAATGGAAAAGGTTTTCCATTTGGTGTCAGGGCAAGGGCCTGGACCCTTTGTCCTGTCCAGTGGCTAACATTCTTGACTACCTTTGGTCTCTCTCCAAAGGGGGGTCTGCGGTCATCGACCCTTAGAGTGCACCTGGCAGCCATTGCTGCTTACCGGGTGTGGGTCAGTCAGCTGATGGCACAGCAGACAGTGGTCGGGGCTCTTTTTCAAAGGCCTGGATCACATATTCCCTCTGACGCGTGAACCTCCACATTTGTGGGATCTTCTGGTACTGGCAAAGCTCATGGGCAAGCCATTGGAACCAATGCAAAAGTGTGCCTTGTCACACTTGTCGTGGAAGACTGCCTTCCTGGTGGCTATCCCGTCTGCCAGAAGGACGGGAGCTCCAGGCTCTTTTGGTGGACTCCTCCTTATCTGTCCTACAGTGACACGGTTGTCCTACGCCCCCATCTGCAATGCCTTCCAAAGGTTGTGTCAGAGTTTCACCTTAACCAGGTGTTATCTCTGCCAGTTTATTACCCTAACTACATCTCGGAGGCCGAGTACAGGCTCCATACTTTTGAACGGAGACATGCTCTCTCCTATTACAAGAAGACGGCAGAAATTTGGGGTGAGGTTCACCAGCTGTTTGTCACCTATGCTAAAGCCGCTTCTGGCAGACCTGCAGCAAAGCGGACTATTGCAAGATGGATTACGTCATGCGTAGGTCTGTGTTAGGAGTTGGTGGGCAAGGAGCCTCCGAGAGGGATAAGAGCTCATTCTACCCGCCATGCCTCTGCATTGGTGGTTGCTTCCAGGGACATCTTTATCCAGGGAATCCCAAACCCAAGCCCGCGGCTTCCTCCAATAGGAAGCAGGGAGGTAAAGGCCCAGGAGGTCCCTCGGCTGGTCCCTCCTCCAAGCCTGCCCAGTCATGGGTTATGGGGTGTTACCCCCAGCCTTGTCACTCCCCCCGGGTTCCCCCCATGGGGGGACGGCTCTGTCACTTCCTTTCCGACTGGTCCACTATCACCACGGACCGGTGGGTGTTGGAGGTGGTAGGAAAGGGCCTGCCTCTGGAGTTCGAGCAGGCCCCACCCTTCCGAGCTGTCGCCCCTCGGGGGGGGGGCGCTACGGGGTCCGCAGCCTCTGTCAGCCCGCCGAGCCGATATTGCCCTGTTCCTCAAAAAAGAGGTGATCAGGAAGGTGGTGGATCCTCCTCCACACCTGGGGTTTGTGTCCAGGTACTTCCTGGTCCCAAAACAGACGGGGGGCTCGTGCCCCATTCTCAACCTGCACAACCTGAACAGGTTCCTAAGGTCTCGGACCTTCAGGATGGTCACTCTGGCTCAGATAATCCCATCCTTGGAACGAGGCGTGTGGTTCTGTTCTCTGGACCTTCAGGACGCGTTCTTTCACGTCCCAATCTGTCCGTCTCACCAGAGATTCCTCCGCTTCAGAGCAGAGGGATCACTTTATGAGTTCCGGGCCATGCCCTTCGGCCTTCCCTAGCTCCCAGGGTCTTCACCAAATGCATGGCAGTGGTGACAGCATTCCTGCTGCGCCGAAGGGTCCGGGTGTACCCCTACCTGGCACGACTGGCGAATGCAGCCCCCTCCAGAGCGGAGGTGGAGCGGTCCAGAGATCTGCCCTCCAGGTTTGCTCTCAGGTTGGCCTCCTCATCAACGAGGCCAAGTCGGAACTTGTGCCAAAGCAGGTGATCCAATTCATTGGGGCAGAACTCTACTCTCTACGAGCCAGAGCACGGCTACCAGCGGACAGGGCCGAGGTTCTTTCCTCCTTTGCCCAATCATTTCAGGTTGGGCAATCGCGCCCTACCCGGGACTTCCTGTGCCTCCTGGGCCTCATGGCGGCCTGCACCAGCGTGGTCTGTTGGGCCCGCTTGTACATGCGTCCCCTTCAATGGGGACTAGCCAGCCAATGGTCAGAGCACTTCGATCCACTGGATCAGCTAGTGACCGTGACCCAGGGGATGTAGAATGCTCTCCAGTGGTGGTCCGTTCCGGCACATCTGCAGGAGGGCATTCCGTTTGTCCTCCCTGAACCAACGGTCTATCGACCGATTCCTCTCTGATGGGTTGGGGTGCCCATCTGGGGGAGCACAGAGCGCACTGCCTCTGGTCTCCTCAGGAGTCCTGATGCCATATCAACCTGCTGGAGCTTCGAGCGGTTCGTCTAGCCCTCACTGCCTTCGCTCCGTTTCTACGGGGTCAAGTGGTTCAGGTCCAGACGGACAATACCACGACCATGTACTACCTAAATCGCCAGGGCGGGACACGCTCCATGCCTCTGTGCAAGGAAGCTTTCCGCATTTGGTCTCTCGTGTACAGCCTGGAGGTGGATCTCCGCCATTCACGTGGCAGGAGCCTCCAACACCCTGGCCGATGTCCTAAGCCGGATAGGGTCTGTGTCTCATGAGTAGTCTCTCCTGCCGGAGGTAGTACAAGATCTCTTCTCCCTCTGGGACACGCCTCAGGCAGACCTGTTTGCCTCCAGGGAGAATGCGTAGCTGAGACTGTTTCATGCCCACCCTCCTCAGGGCTCGCTGCAGGGGGATGCCTTCTCGAGGCCGTGGACCTTGGGCCTCTTCTACGCCTTTCCCCCATTTCCCTTGATCCACAAGGTGCTTCTCAAGGTGAGGAGGGACAAGGAGCAGGTGATTCTGGTAGCCCCAGACTGGCCCTGCCAGTTCTGGTATCCAGATCTCCTCAGTCTCGACTCCAGGCTCCCAAGGCGGCTTCCAGCCCGCCCTGGACCTGATCTCAGTCAATCAGGGGAAGGTATTCCATCCGGACCTTCAATCCCTGCACCTGATGGCCTGGTTCCTGAGTGGCTAGAGTTCCAGGCCTTGGGTCTTTCCGACGAGGTCCTCAGCGCTGTTGAGGCGTCCCGTAAGGAGTCGACCAGAAAATGCTATGCCTTCAAATGGAAGATATTCTCCATTTGGTGTCAGGGCAAGGGCCTTGACCCTTCCTCCTGTTCCTTGGCAAGCATTCTGGACTACCTGTGGTCCCTTTCTCAGCAAGGTCTTCGGTCGACGACCCTTAAGGTGCACCTAGCAGCCATCTCTGCCTACTGGGCGCGGGCCGGGAAGCAGTCGGTGGCACAGCAGAAGGTGGTGGCGCTTTTTCAAAGGCCTTGATCACATATCCCCTCCAGTGCGAGAACTTCCACCTCCATGGGATCTGCTGCTGGTATTGGCTAAGCTCATGGGCAAGCCATTCGAACCGATGCACAGGTGTAACATCTCTCACCTGTCGTGGAAGACCGCCTTCTTGGTGGCTATCACGTCAGCCAGAAGGATGGGAGAGCTCCAGGCGCCATCGAGTCTCCTTATCTGGTCTTCCACAGGGACAAGGTTGTCTCATGCCCCCACCGAAATTCCTCCGAAGATGGTGTCGGAGTTTCACCTTAACCAGGTGTTGACTGCTGGTGTTCTACCCCAATCACCCCTCAGAGGCTGAATATAGGCTTCATACTTTGGACCCTAGAAGAGCGCTCGGTTATTATAAGGAGCGGACTGCTGAAGTTTGGGGGAAGGTTCGCCAGCTGTTTGTCACCTATGCTGAAGCTGCACCTGGCAGACCTGCAGCCAAGCGGACGATAGGCAGGTGGGTCACCTCCTGCATAGATCTCTGCTGTATGTTGGCGGGTAGGTAGTCTCCCAGAGGGTTAAGAGCTCATTCCACCCACCATACCGCTGCGTCGGTGGCTGCTTCTAGGGATGTCCCTATTCAGGAAATCTGCAGGGCTGCTACCTGGAAGTCAGCATACACCTTCGTCACCCACTACCACATCGACCTTGAGTCACGCTGGGATGCTGGTTTTGGGGCCTCTGTTCTCCAGTCTTTATTTCCCAAGTAGGGCGTGCGCCTTGCCTCCCTCCTCCCAGAGAACCGCTAGGAGTCTGCCAGACAGTGTGGATGAACAACATATCCATGTCCCTAGAAATACAGGTTACTCACCTGTAACAGGAGTTCTAGGAATGGTATATGTTGTTCATCCACCCGACCTCCCCGGCTTCGACGCGCAACCTGGCTTCCAGCGGGCTAGATGTGGCGTCATGGGGCAGGAGCTGAGAGTTTTACCACCTGGGTGGGAGGAGCCAGCTTGAAGACCTTCTGGCAAGATTTAAAGCGGCAAGGAACCTGCCAGACAGTGTGGATGAGCAACATATACCATTCCTAGAACTCCTGTTACAGATGAGTAACCTGTATTTACTCACCTGTAACAGTAGATCTTCCATGGAATGGTCTCTTGCAGTGTCATTACTTCTGGGAGTTCCCGATAGGTGGCGCTCCAGCACGGAAGCTTCTTCCAGTAGTCTCCACACCAGGGACCACTCACATGACCTCGCTTCATGGGCTGTAACTATAAAAGTAGGTGGTACCTGGTAATCTCTGTTCATTTTCCTGCCTGCATCTCTTCTACAGCAGTACATCAAGTGGATTGAAAATATAGCCTGGGCTTCCTGGACTTCATTCAAAGCACCAAGCTCCTCTACTAGATAAGACTACTACAATGGATGCCTCCCTGTCACACACGAAGGGTGGTACTTTAAATGGCTCATGAACAGAGTCCCATTCAACGATTAACTTAGGGAAGGAAACCCCTTCACCTAAAGTCCTGCCTGACAGCCTTTCAACAGTCATACCTCCGAAACCGAGATCATCAAGAAGACCTTCATCAATGATGGGCATTCACCCCCGTCGAAGATGGGCACTACTCATCAAAAGAGCTCAAATGGACATTCACAACCCCCAATCGACAGCAGGCTCTTCGTCAAAGGAACATTCCTCGACAGAGCTTCCTTCTTCAGCTCCCTGTTGTCAAGGCTACACTCACCATCGAGTGACGGTGGTCCTGCTATTTCCCCATCGACTGGGCATACTCCCCGTCGACTGGAGTGGCCTCACAAGACATCTCATTGGATGAAATGGCTCACCGGGCTTCTGGTGACATCACGACCCTGAATGGAGGTCTGATCCCAAAGCTGCGCAGCCACCCGGAGAAAAACTATTAAATCAGCTAACACAAAAACAGGATCCATCTCTTAAAATGTCATCAAAGAAAGCAGAAAGCAACAAAGTGATGAAATACCGAGGGGAGACAGTCCAGAAATACTCAGACGACCGAGGATCGGCAGAGCAAAACAGCCAGACTGACGGGAGCTCCTCTCACCATAGTGAACAGGCCTCAGAGAATGATACCGATACAGAAAGAGAAACTTTAACAAGAGCAAGATTTGAAGCAATCATACATGAGATTCACCAATTCCGATCTGAAAACCAGGCAGAATTTAAAAATCTAATTGCTAAACTTACAGCAGTAGAGGCACACATGCAAGAGGTGGAAGAGCAAGTGTCTAGCTCAGAGGATATGGCGTCTCCCACATAGAAACAAGCGGTGGAATTTTACTGAAACAACAAAGGTAGTTAGCGAGAAATGCAGGACTTGGAATCACGCTCCCTCTGTGATAACATGAGAATACATGGGTTGCCTGAGGGCTCAGAAGTCGGACAGATGGTAAATTTTATCACTGATCTATTGAAGCATGTAGTCCCCTTCAGAGGCATTTCAGTTTAAGCCTGGAAAGAGCACTTCGCGAGCTTACCCCTCGATCTACAGACCCAAAAGCAAGGCCGTGCTCGGTGGTAGTGAAGTTTTCTAGCTACCGAGACAAGGAGACAGTGCTAAGAGCGGCATGGGCAGCAAAGAAAGTCGAATATAACAAGGCAAGGCTACTATTTGATCAGGATTATCCTCCGGAAATAGTAAAGCAGCAATTAGAATATGGGAACATCATGAGAGTGCTTAAAGCTAAACAGATTCGTCTTTTTCTACCCCATACCCAGCTCAGCTGAAAATTATGTGGGACACTGGAACAGAAATTTATGATTCACCACAGGAGGCTAGAAAGGGAATGTGTGCACGGCATAGAGGAGACAGCCTTTTGCCAGGAACAGGAATGATCCATGTGTAACCCCCTTGTTACCAGGGGTTACTAGAATCCCAGTAAGACCTAGTGGTAGGCAGGGAAGGCAGCTTGTGAAACTCCAGTTAAATGGGTTTCACACGGTCTCACTCTGTTCTCAGTCTCAGCTGAGACTGAGGGATGACATCACCAATAGAACTATCGCAGCTGCATGAGCCACATTGGAATCTGCAGCAAACGGAGTTGGATAGAACGTTGGGAGTTTTAAAGTCAGTGTCTTCAGCTGGTCTTCAGTGAGTGAAGTTGGAAGTAGGGAGCTTGCTGTTAAAGCAGCTCAGTGAAGGCTCTAGGAGCCTCAGCCCTGACAGAGGGCTACTTTTAAGTAGTAGGGTGTGTGTCTCCACCTTAAAGAGAGACAGAAGAGTACTGAAGTGGTGGAGACCCGCTGTTTTGGGTCTCAGTGCCCTCCCTCCGGGGGATGAGAGGGATTCCCTGCAGATTCCTGGGGCAAACCCCTAGTTCTGCTTGTGGAGGAAAAGCTGCCTATATGTTCCAGTATTTATTTGGGAGAAAAGATTTGTGAGTCGCCTGTGGGGCACCTGCAACGTAAGGGTGAGTGTCTGCTCTGGCTAAAAGGGCCTATGTTTTCACCCTGGGACTTGTGTGACAATGTGGGGATTGAACTACTAAATATTGGGAAGCCTAGAGAAATGGGCTAAGCAAAGTAAAAGTAGTTTCAAGTTCCAGAGTTTGTTGGGATGCAAATAATATGTAGAGGTGATGTGATGGGCGTCTACCCTTAAATCTGCATTTAAAAGTTCAGTACAGGAATTGTTCAGTTTCCAGAGAAATGGCTGGGTATAGGCTGTGGGAGCTGGAGGTGGGTGGCCCCCCATCTTTAGTGACCAGGTCCACCTCTACGGATTTCTTCTGTAGATTTCTACATTGCCTCAGGCACTTGGCCAGTGATGGGGGAAGTACCCAGACGTGGGATTGTAAGGAAAATTCTCTCTAAGAGTCACAGACTCTAGTGTGGTTTGGGGAGCCACAACAGGATAATTGGTTCATTCCTCAAATGGACTGCGGATCAAGTGACCGGCGGGGGAAAACCCAAGAGTGTACAAGTCGGGCTGTGTACCCAAAGCTGCGTGCAAGTCTGGGCTGTGTGCCTAGTGGGTTTAGAGCCTGAGGGCTGGAAATAGTGATAAAGTGTTCTGTTGTCTCTAATCTGCATTACCAGGAAATGTAGCCCCATGGGGGTCCGTCTATACTTTGTTTGTTCAGCTTGGATGTGAATAAAAGCCACACTGAAGAATCCCATTCCTTGTTCTGGACATTAGTTATTGCTTCCTGTGTCGGATTGCCCGGTGCCCCTGTGCAGAGTAAGCCAAACCTAGGTCCCTGTGCGAGAAACCCTCATCCTCCCCGAACCCAGGTCCCCACCAGGCACTGCTGTCAGCTTCAACAGCATGCCACCTGTCGTTCTGGCAAAAAGGCAGGGGTGAGGGGTTACAAAAATGGAGGCACCACTTTAGATTTTGTTCTGGGAGGAAGGTGCTTGGGCAAAGGGGCTAGCATTTTGGCTATCTGGCAGTGGGTAGCCCAAAAAGCTGAAGCAATTTCCCTAGTGTGTTGCTGTGGATCTTGTGCTGCTGTTTAAAATTGCCAACTGTTTACCAAGGAGCAGTAAAGCCAAAGAGTGTGCCCTTGTCCTGCATCAAATCGTTTACAGTTTTTGAAATGCTTTTAAAAATGAACTGTGGTAAACAAAAGTGTGGAAGACTAGGGGTAGCAACAGGAAAATTGTGCCCTGGACATTTGAAATGCTTTTTGAATTGACTGAGAGACTGCAGTGTAAATGGCTATGTTAAATGGCTGAAATGGGCTCCCACCGTGGAGTCAGTTGGAAAAAAAAAAAGTTGCATTCTGCAATTTAAATTTGCCTGCTCGACGATTGCCATGAGGAGAAGAGCCCTCATGAGGAAGAAGAGGCTTATTTGCATGGCGTCGTGTGGTTGGTCAGGCTGCAAGGAGTCCCACCCCTCAGCCAGCTCTACAGAGACTGCCCCAGCATTCGAGAGAGAGTGTGAGTGGAGTGCGTGTACTGGCAGTGGAGGAGCGTCGCAAGTGTTAAAATCACTGTAAACTTATCAAAAATTAGACTTTCTTGTTTAAAATCGGGCTCAACCCGCTAATCGATCATTGAAATTGCAGAAGTGGTGGTCGAGAAGATGATTGGTAGGACTGCCCGCCCATTTCTGTTCTGAGGCCTCCAAGAACTGGCTGCAGGCCGTTTTTCCCCATCGCAGCAAACTGCTACTGATAACAGTAAGTAACCACCTTAAAACTGCTCAAACAGTGATTTTCAGCCCTATGCCATGTAAATGTGTGTGCAGCAGTGTAGTCGCTTTGCAAGTAATGACTGTTGAGTCCTGCCAGCAAGTGCAAGTCTGTTAAGCCATTGACTGTGTGCATAGTAATAAATTCAGCCTCAGTTTGAAGCCAGAGAGAGACTGTGGATTGTAGCCAAAGTGCAGCACTAGTTATACAGGCAATCCTGTGCTAAAAACCTGAAGCTTTAAGGGACTGTGAATAAAAGAAATGTTTCCAGCATGTAAATAGTCCGTGGAAAATCCTGTAAATGTGTTTGAAGCAAGAACAGAGCAAGTTGTGCAGTTTGAGCAAAAGTTATCAGTAGTTAGTGTAAATCGGTTGTGCAGTGGCTTGCCCCAGAGTCTGAATGTTGATGCACAGGAGTGCTGCCACCGCCAGTACAGGGTGGGGTAGTAAAGTAAACACAGCAGCAGAGGAGCCATTTTACAACTAAAGAGTGTGGTCAATAAAGTGGGACTTTCAGTTACAGTGCACTTCTGTTTGTTTTTCTGCAGTTATGGCCTCAGGACCAGTCCGTTACCCGGATCATGCCCGGGTTGCAGTAACAGCAGCAGTGAATAGACTGAGGAATATTGAAAAGTGGTGCTATGGAGGGCAACTGCCTCCTCATGTGGCGATTCCTGGTTTTCCAGTGCATGTATGTCAAATATGCTTGAAAGCTGGAAGGGACGTCTTCATGATACCTCACTGAGCTGGATGCCTAGAAAAATATGGCTTGTATAAAGCGCCTCAAATTCGTTTGGCTCCCACATGGACAAAGGTTCAGGAATCTGCAGTTGGCAGCACACAGCACCAGGCAGAGCCTGTGGAGGAAGGCCCCTCGGGGGAGTGTGGCACAAAGCTAGAGGGTGCAGAGTTAGAGACAGAACCCAAAGTTGAAGTTTCGGATGCTGGATCCCAGAAGGAAAGTTTGGATAAAGCATCAGTCGACCCCGGGGGGGTGGGGCCTAGCCCAAATCTCTTGGGTGAAGATGAGATGCGGGAGGCCTTTGAGTGGGAGGTGTCAACCTCCATGCCTACTGATGAGTGGATAGTCTCAGGAGTGAGAATGACTGTTCACTCCTGGGCTCAGATCCTCAGTGAAGAGGAAGATGAGGGGGAACCTATCTGGCCTTGTGAAAAAGGAATGGGTACACAGCCTCAAGATCTTGCCTCGGAGGAATGTATGGAAGAAAGTGGTGATGCCACTGCCCTGGCTTCGAAAGAGGAAGAAGTCAGGGATCCATTTCTAATTTCTTTAAGGATGTGAAGCTGGCAGAACCAGGACTGGCCACCCCCAAGCCAGGCCAGTGGTCTCAGATTGACCAAAGCAAGTAAAGAGGAGAGACTGGTTCGTAGGAAGGCAAATGAGATGGTATAACCTTTCCTCGAAAAATCTGGGAGATTGAGAACTGCAGGAAATCCTGGATCTGGGATGAAGCAATGAAAAGTGTGCATCCTGGGGCCAACAAGCATGTAAAGAATAGACTGTTCCACGAAAAGTATACCCAGTGGAAGAGAGGCAGGACACTGTTTATAGACAGAGTGAGAATAGTGGACGGAGAGGGACGTGAAATCTCCCATTGTGTGAATTATGTGCGCCCAGATGGGGTAATAATTCAAGCTCCTGACCCCCGGTATTATTGGCCTCAGCGCAAGGACCGCTCAGCAAATGTGCCCGTGCCTACAAAATGGAGAGCCGAGCAGTGGTAGTCAATACTGCCACACCAGACTGTGAAGTGCCTTTATTGATCCGCCAATATAGACATTGAGGACTCAGGTGCCCCACATTCATCAGTCTACAGTGTACCGGCCTTTCCAGCAAACCATTGACTGGCCCACCAGATGACTTCAGATCCAGAGAGGACACCAGCTCAGCTGTATCCTGTTCATCGCCTGGTAATCGGATGATGTCGGACCAGCTGTTTTCTTTTTGTTCCTGTTCTAAGGTTCCATCTCCAGAGATGACATCCCAGCAGTTCCCAGATGTGCCTTCCTGTGGTTCCCAGAAGATGTCCGCCCAGCTGTATCGGAAGAAATGCTGCCAGGGAGAGTCTTTGTCAGAGGTGCAGGTCGGTGCCGAATTTCATACAAGTGGCTGGTAAGTCCGAACTTTTCTATCTTTATGACATTGCAGTACACACCCTACACTAACAGACTTCAAAATGTGTGAACTGTCCTCAAAGACTCTCCCCTTCGGGACTTTGGCCTGTTAGAACTGTGCTTCACCGGGCCCCGGCCCAGGAGAGAGTCTTTATGGGACTAGCCTTCGGGCATTGTGGTCACTAGTTGGGACTTTTAGGGCACTCCATCCCCCCCCCAAATGTGTTTGTAAATAATGTCATTGTTTTCTAATGTAAATACTGTTTTTCTACCTTTTTCTAAAAAAATCTTTTTGGGATTCTGCAGTGTTTTGATGGTAGGGGTTTAGGTAGACTGTGTATGCAGATTAGGAGAGTGTGTGTTGTTTTTCTTTTTCTTACAGGTGTTCCTGAGAAGACGGAAGAGAAGACAAGAAGAGGAGGAGGGGCTCATTGGAATTCCTCATCAGTGCTTTAGTGTGTTTAGAAATTTAAAGTACTGTGGTGTTATTGCTGTTGTTGCTGTATTAACCCTTTCCTTCCACAGGTGTGGTTGTGGGGGTAGGGAGGAGACAGTAAAATGTATTTTAATGGTGTGTGGTTGCAGGTTGCTCAAGGTCGGGGAGGTCCCCGGGTTGTTTGTTTGTTTTTGGGGGTATTAGGATAGAAGCAGATAGGTTTTCCCTAGAGGGTTGGGGGGATGGACAGGCTGTGGTCCTGAGTGGCCATTGGGACCGCAGTGCTGATCTATCAGGGATATGCTCTGGATAGTTCTACCAGAGCCACTGGGTGTCCATAGTAAGTGGATAGTGTAGAGGCTAATATGTCAGCTAAAGGCCTCTAGGCCCTTAGTGTTGCCTGCCTGTGCTTGCACATGGTAGGAGGGGGCCTGATCACCCCACTCCGCAGGTAGCACATAAGGTGGGATGGCCTAAGGCCGGGTAAACAATGACTGCGGACAGTCATTTTCCTGGTCAAGGGTGAGTGTAACCCCCTTGTTACCCGGGGTTACTAGAATCCCAGTAAGACCTAGTGGCAGGCAGGGAAGGCAGCTTGTGAAACTCCAGTTAAATGGGTTTCACACTGTCTCACTCTGTTCTCAGTCTCAGCTGAGACTGAAGGATGACATACATCACCAATAGAACTATCGCAGCTGCATGAGCCACATTGGAATCTGCAGCAAACTGAGTTGGATAGAACATTGGGAGTTTTAAAGTCAGTGTCTCCAGTGAGTGAAGTTGGAAGTAGGGAGCTTGCTGTTAAAGCAGCTCAGTGAAGGCTCTAGAGTCTCAGCCCTGACAGAGGGCTACTTTTAAGTAGTAGGGTGTGTGTCTCCACCTTAGAGAGACACAGAAGAGTACTGAAGTGGTGGAGACCGTTGTTTCGGGTCTCAGTGCCCCCTCCCTCCGGGGGGGGATGAGAAGGATTCTCTGCAGATTCCTGGGGCAAACCCTCTAGTTCTGCTTGTGGAGGAAAAGCTGCCTATATGTTCCAGTATTTATTTGGGAGAAAAGAAGATTTGTGAGTCGCCTGTGGGGCACCTGCAATGCAAGGGTGAGTGTCTGCTCTGGCTAAAAGGGACTATGTTTTCACCCTGGGACTTGTGTGACAATGTGGGGATTGAACTACTAAATATTGGGAAGCCTAGAGAAATGGGCTAAGCAAAGTAAAAGTAGTTTCAAGTTCCAGAGTTTGTTGGGATGCAAATAATATGTAGAGGTGATGTGACAGATGTCTACCTTAATCTACATTTAAAAGTTCAGTACAGGAATTGTTCAGTTTCCAGAGAAATGGCGGTTATGGGCTGTGGGAGCTGGAGGTGGGTGGCCCCCATCTTTAGTGACCAGGTCCACCTCTGGATTTCTTCTGTGGTTCTACTTTGCCTCAGGCACTTGGCCAGTGATGGGAAGTACCCAGACGTGGGATTGTAAGGAAAATTCTCTCTAAGAGTCACAGACTCTAGTGTGGTTTGGGGAGCCACAACAGGATAATTGGTTCATTCTTCAAATGGACTGCGGATCAAGTGGCCGGCGGGGGAGCCGGGCCAGTGGGGAAAACCCAAGAGTGTACAAGTCAGGCTGTGTACCCAAAGCTGTGTGCAAGTCCGGGCTGTGTGTCTGGTGGGTTTAGAGCCTGAGGGCTGGAAATAGTGATAGTGTTCTGTTGTCTCTAATCTGCATTACCAGGAAATGTAGCCCCATGGGGGTCCATCTATGCTTTGTTTGTTCAGCTTGGATGTGAATAAAAGCCACACTGAAGAATCCCATTCCTCGTTCTGGACATTAGTTATTGCTTCCTGTATTTGGATTTACTTGGGTGCCCCTGTGCAGAGTAGCCAAACCTAGGTCCCCTGTGCTGAGTAACCTCATCCTCCCCGAACTCCGGTCCCCACCAGGTACTGCTGTCAGCTTCAACAGCATGCCACCTGTCATTTTGGCAAAAAGGCAGGGGTGAGGGGTTACACTTGGAGCAATGTCGGAGGCTATTCGAGAGGGATCAAAACTGGAATCTGCGTATAAACAACAGGACTAACCGCAAGAAGTATGTGGTGATGCGTAAACAGCTGCAGGAGTTGGGAAGAAGGCAGCATGAAATGGGCCCTACACCACAAACTGAGACCTGAAAATACGGACAGGAAACAATGGTGTTCAAATTGAGACCCACGAGCTAGCACATTTAAGCAAGTGTAGTTCTTCTGGGGTCATACCTGTTATAAGACTGTGATGGGAACGCCATAACTACATGATTTCAAGTAGGATCTGCTGATCACCTTCCAGTTTAACAAGGAAGAGACTGAAAAGACATTTGTCAAGTTCTATATCTGGATTGAGGGGAGACCACTAACATTTTCTTAACAGGAGCCTACAGCGAGTATAAGGGTTTTGATTGCTCTGATTGTTATGAGATGGTAAAATAGCTATACAGCAAGTACAATAAATACTAATTGGTTAGCTTGAAACACTGACAAGGGCTAAAACAAGCATGGCCGGGGGAGGAGGGACATGAAGAACTTCATCTCCCTTAAATTTAACAGGGAAACCCCACAGCTAAAGGAATCAGCTTGGTAATGAGGGTCATGATGTCTCTGGCCCTTTGGGGCCTTCTGTGGTACTGGACCCACAGAAACGAGGATCTAATGGTCATAGCCATTACCTCTCCTCCTGACTGCTTCCACCAAGACATCTTAAGGCAGTCACTCAAGGGGCAGATAATAATGCCCTCTCGGTTTGGAAGTTTTCTGAATCTGTACATAGTTTTAGTTCCAGAGGCAGGTGGTTTTAGCTTTATAAGATTTACACCTCTGGAACATTTTTGTTATATGTGGTTAACTGTCTGGATCAAAAAAGTTTGGAGAGGAACAACCTCTGAAAGAACTCAAGGAGGGAAATACATGGTGGGGAAAACTGGGGATCAAAAAAGGAAGAAATCTAAGACGAATGGAGAGAAATGCACATATAGGAAGAGAGGGACGGCGTGGTGCTGGAGACTTAATACAGGGGCTAACCAGGATGGCTACCTTGATTATTTACAGCAAAAGGGAATCTGTGCAGTGATTAGATATGGGGGCTGAAATGAAGCTCATTGTATCCTCCCAGAATGTTAATGGGCGAAACCATCCAATCAAAAGATACAAGGTCCTATCTCTATTAAAGAGACAGAAGCCAACCTTTATACTGATGCAAGAAACACATATTTAATAAGGGGGAATATCAAAAATTACAGAAATTTGGCTTTCAACAGGTCATAGCCTCCTCTTATGAGAAGGGGAAACGGAGGGGAGTGGCCATCCTGGTTCCCCGTTCCACGCCATTCCAAGTAGTCTCCTCCTACTCTGACAAAGAAGGCAGACTAGCGATAGTGGTAGGCAGGTACCAGGGTACTTTATTAACATTAACTAGCTTGTATCTACCACCTGGGACACATACTGAGACGGCAAGGATAGTATTGGGGAAAATAACGGAACAACAACAAGGAATATTGATCATAGGAGGGGATTATAATCTAGTATTGAACGAAAAGGATACCACTAATCCTAACCCTCCGAGATGGACAGTGGTACAGAAATTTACACAGAACTATATCAAGGAAATGGGGTGGGTAGATGTCTGGAGATATTTAAACACAACTAAAAAGAGAATATACACATTTCTCAGCCCCACACAAAATATATACCCGCATAGACCTGTGTCACATATCCAAGGAGCATATGCATCTCTTGGAGAAGGCTGAAATCCTACCATTTATACCATCGGATCATTCCCAGAATTTAATTTCTTTAAAATGGACAGGGGAGAGAAAATCCACACTCTGGAGGTTTAACAACTATTTACTCAACATAAAAGAGTTTAAAGAGTTGCTAGAGACCAAGATAACCCAGATTTTACAGGAAAATGCCTCACCTGAGGTATGCCCCTTGATATTATGGGACACATTAAAAACTGTGTTAAGGGGAAATATAATCAGTTATGCTGCATGGCATAAAAAAGCAACAGACTGAACAGCTAGATAAATTGCAAAATCAATATAAAGAATTGCAGGCACAGCACGTGGCAGGAGATGCCACTGTTCTCTCATTAATGGAAACCACTAGACAAAAAATCCAGGGGATACTCCAGATTAAGACAGAACAGGCCTTGCAATGTATTAGGCAGAAGAATTATGAGGGATTGCCTCGAGCCACTCACATTTTGGCACATAGGTTGAGGAAGCATGTATTACAGGATACAATTACACATATTTACTCTTCCCCAAAAAAAGAAAACTGTAAAACAACCATCTGAGATCCTGGAGGCTTTTAAGACCCATTATACCTCCCTATACATCCCAGAGACTAATTATCCCCAAAAGGGAGCCGAGTTTCTGGTGAAGCTGGAATTGCCTCAGATTGCCCATACTGAGATGGAGCGATTGACGGTCCCAATAATGAGAGAAGAATGGGAGGCGGCAATAAAACATCTAAAGTCTGGGAAGTCACCAGGTCCAGATGGCTATACAGGTGAATTTTATAAACATTTTAAGGATTTACTGATTTCCCCCACCCCCGAGAGAGAGCAGCCCAAGAGATTTTAGAAGGTGAGGCTGCCCCCCCCCACATTGGACTATGCAATAATCTCAAGCATACTTATGCCGGGGAAGGATCCTGGTCAGTGTGGTTCATATCGCCCCATATCGGTGTTGAACACCGATTATAAGATATTTACATATATTATAACCAAGAGGTTAAAAATAATTCTACCCAAGCTAATCAACCTGGATCAGTGTGGCTTTATCACACAAAGACATATGCAGGATAATGTGAAGCGAACACTTCACCTCCTACACCACGCTGCCCAGTCGAAGTCCCCTTTTCTGTTACTAAGTTTGGATGCAGAGAAGGCCTTCGACCGGGTAGCGTGGCCATTCTTGCTGGAGTCCCTTAACAGGTTTGGATTCACCAAAAAGTTCCAACAGTTAATAAGGGCTATATATAGACAACCTAAAGCCTATATCAAAATAAATGGGAACATTGCTCCTCCGATATCACTATATAGAGGTACGAGACAGGGATGCCCGCTGTCCCCCCTACTATTCGCACTATACCTGGAGCCCCTGGCTCAGGCTTTGTGCCATATGAAAGAAATACAGGGGTTGGAGGTGGGAGGCGTGCACCACAAGCTTGCACTTTACGCAGATGACCTGTTGATATACCTCATGGCCCCTGAGCAGACCCTGTCACATTTATGGTCATTGCTGCAGGAATTCAGGGAGGTAGTGGGATACAGAGTGAATACCAACAAAACAGAGGTTATTGCGGTGAACTATTCCCCCTCAGCAATAACGAGGCAGAGATTTCCCTTTAAATGGGGGTCACTAGTCTAAAATATCTGGGGATACAGCTGACGTTAGAACAGAGGCAATTATATAACCTAAACTACAACCAAATGTTGGTTCAAGTAACATCAGACCTAGAACAATGGAATATGGTTCCACTATCACTAGTACAGAGAGTAGAGGCTGTAAGAATTAACATCTTGCCAAGGTTCCTTTACCTGGCTTGTCGCTTACCTATTGCACTCCCTCCATCTTTCTTTAAAGAAACAAAAGAATTTCTAGATATATATGGAACTCAAATCCACCCAGAGTGAGATACCAGACGCTGCAGCTTCCCTCTGAGGAAGGGGGCTTAGCCCTACCTTGCCTATACAAATACTACTTGGCCGCACAACTCAGAATAATTTTCTTATGGGTCCATAAAAATTATGAGGCAAAATTGTGTGAGTTAGAAAAGAGAGAGGAGGACCTATTCAACCTAGATAAAATTCTTCTCGGCCAACCACCAATTTCGATGGACCAGATTACAGATAACCCATATACAAAAAAATACATTGACCAGTTGGTGAACATTATGGGCTGCTAAACAGGCTGCTCCATGTAAATATTTATTTTATTCCCTCCCAAATATACAAACTTTTCAACCAGCCAGATTGGATCACAATTTTTGTATCTGGTCAAAGTTGGGAATCCATACAATACTGCACTTTTTTCAGAAAGAGGAGATAATGACCTTTGAAGGTATGATGGGGTCATATGGGTTGAGACCCAGAGACAGATTTAGATACATGCAGGATATAGCATATATCAAAACATTTCTGGCCTTTTTAACATCCGGGGAAGAGAATCCCTTTTTCCTGGAGGTCTTTAAAGGGGCCTTGCAGGGAACAGACCCTCTGCAACATATGATATAATCTCTGTATAGGGCCTTAACACAAATGTTTAAGCATGACTTAAATAAAGTTAAGTTATCATGGGAAAGAGATTTGGGACTGCAGCTAAGAGCTACAGAGTGGAACACATGCCTGAAATATCTGAGAGTAGGCACAGGATCATATCAGTGGAAAGAATTTGCATGGAAAAATATGATTAGATTTTTTATGGTGCCAGCAATCCAAGCAAAATATAATAATAAGTACCAGCAATGTGTTGGAGAGAATGTGGATATTCTCCAGCATCTCATAGCCATATTTTCTAGGCATGTGCGGAAATCAAGCCCTTTACTGACAGTTTAGAGAGAGCCATGGGAGAGCTATTGGGAACAACAGTTCAACTAACAGAGAAAATGTACTTTTTTTTTTATACCTTAGAGAAGGAACAAAGCAGAATGCCTAACAGAAAATTGATACAAGTCTGCTTATTGTCAGCTAAGAAAGCCATAACAAAAAGATGGCTAGACCAAAGATCCCCCGCTATTAGGGAATGGCAGGATTTGGTATCCCAAATATATAAAATGGAGAAACTCACAGCCATAATAAATAAGCATAAAGAGAAATTTGGGAAATACAATGGAGAAGGTGGGTGCTTTACAACATGGCCCACAGAGATGATTTCATCCCTTGAGGGAGTTGAGTCCTATAAAACAGGGAATCCAACCCTCTCCTCACTAACAGAAAATAATATATTGTGTACATCAACTTTATGAAAAGATTGACCCAATGTATTGTATTATGTATTGTCCTTTGTCATACTATGTTAAAGTCTTGTAAATGTAAATGTCTTTATGTGTGGAAAAGAAACTCAGAAAAGAAATTAAATAAAGAGTTTTAAAAAAGAAAACACTACCTCCATCGACTGAGCACACTCTACGTGCTCCTAAGCTCCACCATCGATGGGAGGCCTACCACCATTGACAAGGCATGCATTTCCATCATCGACAGAGCATGTACTCACTATTCCATCATCGATGGAGCATGTACTGTCTTCCTCATAGTCAACTGAGTCTGTTCCACTGTCGACGGAGCATGCTTATACTTATCCTTCATCTATAAGAATAGTACATCATCGACGAAGCATGCTGCTGCTCCTCCTCTTCCATCGACAAGGCTGCTGCCACCGTCGATGCCTACATCAAATTGCTATTCTTGACCACTATCTACTAATAGATTCATTATATGGAATTGATAGAAATGGATTGATGTAGAGAACGTATGTGGGATTTATATAGTGTTTTGTGTTGACAGAATACACATGTTTACTTTATTTTAATTTCTTTTACTTTTTGTGAGAGTTGCAGGGATTCACGTAGCAGCCAGGATATTGTGAAGATATTTTTGGCATCTTTTAAACTATAAGCGTCTCGAGGGACACGGAGCTCACTTCCGGTGTTTTCTCTTTAAATTCCAATCAACGAAGTAGTGGAGCTTAGCCCACGACGCATCGTGTGTCCGCTAGACACTGGGATCACTGGGGGACCAACTACTTAAATAAAAATAGAACAGTACATACTATCTACTATAGTGGCAGTTTGAAAATCTGTTGGTGAGTAACTTAAACACAAGCATGGCTTATACTAGACAAAGAAAGATGAAAGGTAGAAAAACATGCCGGGAATGCCTGATGTTTACAGAAGAAGTCTCAAACTCTGAATTTACATGCGATAAATGTATTAAAATCTCTGCTTTACTTAAGGAGGTCCAAGAGTTAGAAATGAGGTTACAAACGCACAAAGATATTTCCAGGTTGGAGGAATATATTAATGAGGCTGTTTGTGACATTAATAATAGACAATCCCTGGTTGTAAATAACATTGAGCATCATGATTATTTAAATGGGGCAAATGAAGATATTGATGTAAACTGTCACGATATGGATGTAGGTTCACAGCCCAAACCACCTATGGACTTAAATAATAGATTTGAGTGTCTAAATACTATTCCATCTGATGCCCTGGATGTATCATCCAATTGTGAACTATTTGAAGATCCCCACCAATTAGTAAAAGCACCTGTGGCATATAACAAATGGGAACATTCACATGCCCCTTCTAAAACACTTGATTCCAATGAAGTAGCAAGCAGTAATAGCAGTATTCCTAATAAAGAATTAGGGGATTCTAGTAATGTAAATCTAATTGAGCCAATAAGTACTATTGGTACTGCGATAATTAGGGAACTAAGGGCACCTAGTCCCATGGAAAGAGATATTCTGATCATTGGAGATTCAATTATTAGGGGTATTGATACTCTAGTGTGTTCTAATAGAAAAGAACATACTACAGTTAGTTCACTGTCTGGAGCTAAACTACATGATGTTGTGGGTTTAATGGAGGGACTGTTTGAAAATACAGTTACCCCCTTGGTCATCCTTCACGTGGGGGCTAATGATGTAGGGAAAACAAATTGGTACTGTATGCAAAGGGATTACAAGTATATTGTCGATTCAGTTACAAAACATGGAGGGGAAATTATCATATCTGGTATTCTTCCTATGCATGGCCACAAAGCCTACAGAAATAGACAAATTTTTGACATTAATTGCAAACTTAGACAATTTTGTGTTGAAGCAGGGATCGAATTTATGGATAATGCAAGAACATTTAACAGAATTTCTTTATATAAAAATGATGGTATCCACTTAAATTATGCAGGAGTAAGGGTTATGAGTAAAAAAGTTTTGGAGGTCATGAGGTTTCATTTAAACTGGCTCGGGGGCACAGTTGAAAATAACTTGATGGGTTCCTTATTACCTCCTCAAAACTCCCTTGGATGGAATGTAATTCTTCTAAATGCCCGTAGCTTGCAGAACAAATATGATGAGTTCAACATTTTGTTGCATAAAAATAAAATACATATTGCTCTCATTACAGAGACATGGTGGAATGAAAATGATAATTGGGAAAAAGAAATCAAGGGCTATAAGCTTTTTTCCCATTGTAGAAAATATCGAAAGGGAGGAGGGGTGGCAATTTATATTCAAGAAGATATAGCTTCGGAGGATATTAAATGGGATACAGGCAAACTTGAACTCTTATGGGTTAAATTGTTGCCCATAAATAGTCCCAAAATTATTCTGGGACTTCTTTATAGGCCCCCATCTATGTCACGGGAAGATAAGGCCTTGTTGGATATTCTTGGAAATCTTGACCCTACTGATAGGTTATTGATAACTGGGGACTTTAACTTACCCAGTATAGATTGGGGTAAAGGTTTAGGTTCATCTCCCCTTGAGAGGCAGTTCATTGATGTTATGGATCATGGGGGATTTAAACAGATGGTACTTAATACAAGGGGTAACAATATTCTGGATTTGTTGTTCACTAACATGGGTGATACAATCAATTCAGTTGAAATAGGCGTACCCTTGGGAAATAGTGACCACAGTTCAGTCTTATTTAATATAAGTGAAACGCAATTGTCCAAACCCACTGGAACAACTACAATGTATAACTTTGGTAAAGCAGAGTTCCATAAAATGAAAATCAAACTAAGTTGCTGGGATTGGGAAACAGACTTTGTTAATAAGCCTATACATAATATGTGGAATCATAAAACTAAAATTGACAACTTAACCACTGAGTATATCCCTGTTACTAAAAATATAATAGTACTAGGGCTTTGAAACATGTTTGGCTTTCATCTACAATTAAAAAATTAATTAATAAGAAAAATAGATTATATAAAAAAATAAAAACATCCAAATCACCAAAAATACATGCCGAATATAAAGAATGCCTCAAGAAAATAAAGGTGAACATCAGGAAAGCCAAAGCCCAATGTGAGGTTAACCTTGCGGATAGGGTACAGGATAATAAAAAATCCTTTTTCTCGTTTATCAATAAACAGAGGAGGGTCCCCAGTAATATAGGACCATTTACCACTGAGTCAGGACTTATCTCTTCTAACCAACAAATGGCTAACATCCAGAATCAATATTTTTGTTCAGTATATAACACCAATGATGCAGATTCATACGAAAGTAGTAGATCTTCTGTACCTGGTTCAATTATTTTTAACCCTAATACTATATATAAACAATTGGTTAGCTTTGATGTCAAAAAATCCCCAGGACCAGATGGAATGCACCCTAGGATTTTGAAGGAGTTGGCAGAAGAATTGGTTCAACCAATAACTTATTTTTTCCAAGCATCCATGGATATGGGATTGGTTCCTAGGGACTGGAGATTAGCTAATATTGTCCCTATCCTAAAAAAAGGACCCAGAACTTCACCTGAAAATTTTAGACCAATTAGCCTGACTTCAATATTGGGAAAAATAATGGAGGGATTAATTAAGGAAATCTTAATAGAACATCAGGAGAGACAGGATATAATCGATCTCAAACAACACGGTTTCACCAAAAATAGATCATGTCAGACAAATTGATTGTCCTTCTATGAAAATGTGAATAGGGAGATGGATGTGGGAAACTCTGTGGATGTGGTTTTCCTTGATTTCACCAAAGCTTTTGATAAACTACCCCACAATAGATTACTGACAGTCTTGGAAGCCATTAATTTGCCTATTAATATCTGTAAATGGGTTTCAAACTGGATTCAGGATAGAAGGCAGAGAGTAGTCATTAATGGTGAATATTCTGCTTGGGCTCCTATAACTAGTGGGGTTCCTCAGGGCTCTGTTGCGTCCTTGTTTATTTAATATATACATCGCTTCATTAGCAATTAGAAATAATAACATTTGGATGTATAAATTTGCAGACGACTGTAGATTGGGCTTAGTGGTTAATGATGCTCAACAAAAAGCTACCCTACAGCATGCCTTGGATTTAATATACGATTGGACTATCTTAAATAAGTTAGAATTAAATAAAACTAAATGTAAGGTAATGCACTTTGGTAAGAATAATAAACAAAAAATATATCTATTAGATAATAACACCTTGGGGGTAGTAACAGAGGAAAGGGATTTGGGTATTAGTCACAAATGATATGAAATTCAGATCACACTGTAGGAACCAAATTAGGAAGGCAATCCAAAACCTTAACTGTATCCTCAAACATATTGTAAGTAGGGAAAGAAGGGTATTGATCCCCCTTTACAGTGCATTGGTGAGACCCCACCTCAAATATTGTGCTCAAGTTTGGTCACCTCAAAATAGGGAAGACATTTTATCAATAGAAGGGGTTCAGAGAAAATTAACTAGGCAAATAAAAGGAATAAAGAATAAAAGTTATTATGAAAGATTAGTCAGCCTAAATCTTTATTCATTATACTATCGTAGATTAAGGGGAGATTTGTGTTTTTTATATAAAAACATGAATAATGTAGATTTAATGGGGGAAATGGGGCTTCCAAGAAACCTTGGTAGAACTAGTACTAGGAAGCACACTAAACAACTATACCAACAAGCATGGGAGCACAACTTTCGGAAACAATGGTATAGCTGTAGAGTTGTTGGGGTTTGGAATACCTTGTCAATAGAACTTGTTGATAGTGCTACTATGAATGAATTCAAGAATGGGATCGACCATCACTTTGGTAATAGAAAATTTTTAATTTAAATATGCTTGGCAAGCCTTATAAGGTAGAACACTATCTTCCGACTTGTATTTACCTATGATACCTATGAAGAAGAGCTATTCATAGAGTATCAGTAGAAGGAAATTTATGTTAAGAGAGGTAATTAATCTATTAGTAGATAGTGGTCAGAAATATCAATTTGAAAGTGACAATAGCTATATAGAGATGTTTATTAGAATTTTTTCAAACATTTTTCAGCTGTCCTATGCAGAATCAGAACAAACAAAAATAAGAGATATAGAACCAAGAATTACAGGCAGGTAATACTGCATTATGATTTATTAGAAAAAGTATTTTAATAAAGAAATATTTAGCTACTCTATAAACAAATGATTTTGTTAAATTTTGATTTTACAGACAGTATCCAGGAATATATGGGGATACCAGAGTGTGGATATATGGTCTTTGATATATAGGTGAGCAGAGATAGAAAGAATGGAATGAATAAAGTGGCTTAAATATTTTTTATTTTAAGTGATTATACTATTATTGTTCTTATTAGATACAGTCTCACACTGAAGAAGGATTTTTCCAAAACATTTGTGTTATATGAACTGTATCTGGATATACTAGTGTCAATAAATAATATTTGTTTGAGATATATTGGTGAGTGGGCCTTTGTTGACCAATTTTTGTGATAGCAACTCCAGATAGGACAGGCCTGCTATCCGAGAGAGTGTTACCAATCTTCACCTGCTGTGTACGGTTGTGCAGGTAGCTTTCAAACCAGGCTATGCTGGCATGAGCTAGGCCAATAGTGGCAAGCTGTTCAACCAGGAGGGCATGATTCACTGTGTCGAAAGCTTTGGTTAAATCAATGAAAGCTGCACCGACCAGGTGTCTTTGATGTAAGGAGTGGTGAATAAAGCCTGTGAACTCCAGAATGGCGGCAGTGGTACTATGACCATTTCTGAACCCATGTTGTTGTGGGCATTGTAGCTGATATTTTTCTAAGGTATTCAACTAGTTGGTCAGCCACTATACGCTCAACAGCTTTTGAGAGTGGGGGCAGGATAGTGATAGGCCTGTAGTTCCCAGTAATTGTGCAATCCCCAGACTTATGAACTGGCATCACAGTGGCAGATTTCCATTTCTGAGGGAATTAAGTAACTGACATGTTAATAATACGTATTAGAGAGGACAGCATTTCATCCAGTGTAAGGGCTACAAACTTAAGATCTAGGGTGTCACCACTAAATCTTGATTTCCTTAGTACCTTGTGTAGGTAATTCCTGGCTTCATGGGCTGAGAGGGTTTTGAAGTAGAAAGCAGGATGAGAAGGGTGCAGATTCTCTTTCCCAGAGTAGTCACTTGTGAGGGGGTGAGAGAAGTAGCCAGGTGCAGGACACCACTTAGGTCCATGAAGACATTATGAAAAGTGTTAGCAATAAGTTTTGGCTGTGCTGTGTTAATCCTTTTAAGTGTAGTGTCTATAGCTGCACTATATACAACTAATCCTTAGTCAATTATGGAAAGTATCTACTGTCTAGAGTTATCCCTAGATATTTGAAGTTCTGGACCTGTTCTAGTTGGGATCTAAGGCTGTTTAGAATAGTTAACCGGTGTGTTTTGTGTTTGTTGTGTGGGCTTGAGAATAGCATGGCTTTCGTATTTTTGTAATTCATAAGGAGCTTGTGCTTAGTAACCAGGCTTCGCTAGCTATAAGTGCTGGAGTTGCATTTCAAGGAGGAGTGGATCAGATTGACTGGTGAAAATAATGGCATCATCCACAGAGCAGTAAGTTATTGGTGCAGGTCAGGGAGAGGGTGTTGAGGAAAAAACTAAAAAGTAAGGGGCCTAGTATTGAGCCTTGCGGGACCCCAGAATGCACTTGTTGGCTGTTAGAGAGAATACCACATATTTAGACTTGGGATCTGCAACCGAGGTAGCTTTTAAACCACCCTACCACATCATTCAATAGTCCGGAGGCAAGGAGTGTGTCTAGCAGTATGGTGTAGTCTGTGTCAAAGGCTTTGGTGAGGTTGATATATATATCGCCCCCACTAGGTGACCCTGGTCAAGTGCATTATGGATGAAGCCAGTATATTCTAGTAGTGCTGTGGTGGTACTATGTGCCTTGCGAAATCCATGTTGTTGGGGACATTGGATTTGCTATTTCTCAAGGTACTTGGTCTGATACAATGTGCTCCAAGGCCTTCGAGAGGGGGGGGATGATTGATATCAGTCTGCAATTTGTGCGCTGGGCTCGGACACCACTTTTATGGACAGGTGTAACCACATCTGCTTTCCACCACTGGGGAAACTGACCAAGGTGTAGTGATAGATTCAGCAGTTCAGTAAGTGGTGATAGGACTGCATCAAAAGTTACAGTAGGTTAATAAGTTTAAGATCAAGAGAGTCACTGCTAATTCTTGATTTTCCAAGCAACCTGTTGCAGATACTTTTTGGCCTCTGACAGGGTGGCTGTCTTAAAATAGAAATGAGGGCCCCGGGGGGGTATCTCTACTGGCCTCGACATTGCTAGCTGGTACATCGAAGAAATCAGGGAAGTATACCACTAAGCTCTGAGAAGGCAGTGTTGAAGGTATCGGCAATATGCTTAGGGTCCTAGGTTATAACCAGGAAATCACCCATTTTGTCTGGGATTACCAGTTCCCTTACGGTTCTTAGTGAATTTGAATGCTTGGAAATTAAATTATCACTATCGAAAAATAAAGCTATAAAAATAATCAGATGTTGCAGACCTCCCAAAAGAGATGCATCAATACTAGAACATTTATTGAAGCTGGTCAGTAGATGCCCAAATGAAACTCTGATGCTGGGTGTCCTGAATTTTGATTGGCTCTCCCCAAAATCTGACAGCTTGAAGAGTATCTGTGATAGCTTAGGTCCCATGCATATCATCAAGGAACCTACAAGACCTAATTAAAAAAACAAAAAAAAAACCCGCAAACGCCTCATTCTAGGGATGTGGACATGTTCATCCACACTTCTTGGCATGTCCCTTTCCCCTTTAATTCTTGCCGGAAGGTCTTAAAGCTGGCTCCTCCCACCCACCCGGGTGGTATAACCCTCAGCTCTGCCCCATGACACCAGATCTTCCTTTCCACTGGAAGATGCAGGTTGCCTTCTCACCGCTCCCACATTCTGTAGGCCCTGGCTTCATTTCCTTAAGATTATTTGAAGATTCAGCTCGTCCGAGCTAGCAATCGTTGCTTCTCGATCACGGAAGATACATCTTCCCCTGATTTCTGCCAGTGCCCGTGCAGACAGAAAATGTTGCACACAGGCCCGCATACCTCATGCATCTACTATTTGGGTGTCAGCCATGACACTCAGGCCTGCAAGATTTGTCTCGCTTTTCACCTGAACATCCTCAATGACCGTCTCACACATCTCAAGCTGGGCAGGCCCGAAAAACGGAATCCACTGGTAAAATTGAAATAAGCCCAGTGGGCGGTCTACGCAGCTGCAGGGTCCACTGAGCAGTTGGAACAAATAACAGCCTTTGAGGAAGAGGCACTGCGGGCTGCGGAGCTCTCCTCTCGGCCAATTTTTGTTCCCTCAACCTGGTCTCCACTTCCTCAGGCTCCTTCTGGGAGATGTTGCCAGTCTCTCCCCACTAAGAGCAAGGGACCTTCAGGCATGCATGCCTCCCGGTCCTGTAAAGAGGACAAGGAACCGAGAGAGTCTTCGTCTTGGCAGTGATCTCGGTCCCAGGGATCTCCAGTCTCGACTTCGGTCGAGATGGCTACTTTGGCCGCTGGCTTCTCTGCTTTGCTGACTGGTCAGCTGGTCGAAGTCTTAATTGATGCAGTGGAGATCACTCTTGACCCTGTCAATCTGTTGTCACCTGACGAGGCTGACAACTCCCTTACCAGGACTCCAGTCCTGCCTCGTCCCGATGAGAAGACCCAGCCTGCTGGTAATCCCATTGAGGAAACGGTCACTGAGCTGGGAAAATCACTGGTACCCCCGTGGTCTCCCAAGGGGCCAGTCCGATCGAGGTCTCGGACCCCCTTGACCGATCGGCTGAGGAAGGCGCATAAGTGCTCAAAGCAAAGGTGATGCTGACATTCATCTTCATCCTCCTCGGATGTGAAGAGGCTTTGATGGAAACTCCGATGCTACAAAGAAATTCATGTGGCAACATCTGATCTTGTACAGCCAACAACTGGCTTCGGTTTCAACACAGGCCATTACTTGGCTTTCCCCTTCTAGGCCGAAGCCGGCTCCATCTAAATTGATTATCTCGGTTCCACTGCCCATGGATTCGGTAGAACCCATCCCGGTTTGGCCAAAATCGACCTGTCCACTGACAGTGGTGGAGCCGCCACCTAAACAGCCCAGAATGGGCTATTTCAAAGGAAGCTCAGACTGTTCCAGGTCTTCCCCACAGGATTTTAGTTACCCTCATGCCTGACCGTCCCAGGCATGTGGAAGGGGAACTTGGTGGCTGGCCGATTTATCTGGATACTTCAGATTCTGACAACTCCAACTTACACTCATGTCTGCTTGACAACGAGTCAGTGGGCAGTTTGTCGATGGAGGAAGGTCCTTCACCCTTTTTGGGGATTCTCTGCCTCATCTCCGAATCCACGGGGATGCCCCTGGAGCCTGTCCAGAAATGGGCTGAGTACCCTCTTACAGACATTCTTAAGAGAGGGGATACTCCTATGGAAGCCTTCCTAGTGACAGAGGCCATTGTTGGTCCAGCTTTAGAACTTTGGCATCACCCTGCCTCCTGCCCAGCGCCATCTGCCAGGATGGCTCACAAGTATGCGGTGCCCATTGAGTCCCTCTCAGGGTTCATGGAACACCCCTCGGTGGAGGGGTTGGAGACTGCTTCCATGTTCAGATGCACAGGCAGTTCTGCTGATACCGATAGACCTCCAGACAAGGAGTCCAAAAAAATTGGACCTCTGTGCCAGGAAGGTTTATGCCTCCTCCTCACTAGGCCTTCATCAGGCAAGCTCGGCCGTCATCATGGCGCACTTCTCTCATGCCCTGCTGGGCTCCTTGGATGAGGTTCTCCCGCACCTCCCCGCGGATCTTCAGACTACGGTCAAGCAGGTCCAGGATCAGGGCTGGGCCATTGCGAAGCAGCAACTACAGATGGCCCTGGACCTCAGGGACTCATGTGCCTGTTCAGTGGCAACCACCGTTGCCATGCACCACAGGACTTGGCTGAGACTTTCCACCTTCACGGCGGATACCCAGCACAAACTCACTGATGTTCCTTTCCTGGGCACCAATCTCTTCAGCCCAAGTGTGGATGGTCACCTTCAGTGAATCGAGCAGTCCAATGCCACCATGGACTCGGCTACTTCTGCTCAGAAAGACGCCCCTGGTGCCAAGAAGCAGCAGAAGAAGAAAAAGCCATTTTAGCACCCAGCTCCTGCGGCCAAGCAGCCCTCCTTCCAGGGTGGGCAGCAACAGCAGGCACAGGCTTAGCACCCCTGGCCCAAGTCCGGGCCTCCAGCAGCCCGCAGAGGAGGTTGAGATTCAGGCAACTTCCAATCTGGACCCTCTTCCTCTAAGACTGCCCAGTGATGGGATAGGGGGCTGCCACCCCTATTCTGATCACGCCAGCTCTGGGTCCTCCGGTGGGGGGGCCAGCTCTGACACTTTCCTTCCACCTGGTCCACTGTTACCATGGACAGGTGGGTCTTAGAAGTGGTGGGCCAGGGTCTGCCTCTAGAGTTAGAGTAGTACCCTCCCAGCCAAACCCACGCCCCATGGGAGAAAAAGGATATCAGTCCACACTTGGTTGGCTCTGAGAGACGACATAGCCCAACTCCTCTTCAAGGAGGTAGTGACCTGAGTGACAGATCCTCCAGTCAACCCAGTGTTCATTTCCAGGTACTTCCTGATCCCAAAGTGGATAGTAGGGTGGCGCCCCATTCTAGAGCTGCATGACCTGAACCAGTTTCTCAGGCCATGCACCTTCAAGATGGTAACTCTGTCCCAAATCATACCATTGCTAGAGCAGAACATGTGGTTCTGCTCACTGGATCTCCAGGATGCATTTTTTCACATCCCAGTCTGTCCGACTCACCAGTGGTTCCTCCGCTTCAGAGCAGCAGGAACCCTATATTAGTTCCGAGCCATGCCATTCAGCCTGTCATCGGCCCCATGGGTCTTCACCAAATGCATTGTAGCAGTGGCAGCCCACCTCTGGTGTTGAGGGGTCAGAATCTACCCCTACCTTGACAACTGGCTTTTAGTGGGTTCCACCCAGCAAGAGGTGGAGAGGTCCAGGGTTCTGGCCCTCCAGACCTGCATTCAGCTTGGCCTCCTGATCACCATAGCCAAATCAGGACTCGTGCCTTCGCAGGTGATATGCTTAATCGGGGCAGAGCTCGACTTCTGCCAAGCCAGAGCCCGGCTCCCAGCGGACAGAGCAGAGGTTCTCTCCTCCTTTGCCCAATCATTTCTGGTTGGGCACTTGCACCCTGCCTGGGACTTTCTGCACCTTCTGGGGTACATGGCGGCTTGCACCACCATGGTCTGATGGGCCTGGTGGCATATGCGCCCCTTCAATGGGAGCAGTCCACTCAGTGGACTCAGTGCCATGGTCACTTGGACCAGCTGATCACTGTGACCCAGAAGATGTGGGATGCTCTCCAGTGGTGAACCGTCCTAGACTATCTGCAGTAAGGGATCCCATTTGTCCACCCCGAGCAGACAGTCATCCTCATGACCAATGCCTCTCTCACAGGCTGGGGAGCCCACATGGGGAACAACAGGGCACACGGGTTCTGGACCCCTGAGGAATCCCAATACCATATCAACCTGTTGGAGCTCAGAGCAGTCAGACTGGTGCTGTCAGCATTCGCTCAGCAGCTTCGGGGTCAAGTGGTTCAAGTCCAGACGGACAATACCACGACCATGTACTACCTCAACAGACAGGGTGGCACACACTCTCGGCTGCTGTGCAGGGAAGCGCTCTGCATCTGGACACCCGTGAGCCAACTGGAGGCAGATCTCCTAGCCATCCATGTGGCAGGATCCACAAATGAACTCACACATGCTCTCAGCCACGTAGGTGAGACATCCCACAAGTGGTCTCTCCAGAGGTAGCTCACAGCCTGTTCTCCCACTAGGGCAAACCGATGGTGGACCTGTTTACCTCCAGGGAAAACACCAAGCTGAGGCTGTTTTATGCCCGCCACCCTCAGTGGGGCTTGCTGCAGGAGGATGCCTTCTTGAGGCTGTGGACCCTAGACCTCTTCTACGCCTTCCCTCCAATGCCCTTCATCCACAAAGTGCTCCTCAAGGTGAGGAGGGACAAGGCGCAGGTGATCCTGGTAGCCCCACATTGGCCCCACCAGTTCTGGTGTCCAGATCTCCTCAGCCTCAGCAGCAGGCTCCTGAGGCGTCTTTCTGCACTCTCGACCTGATATCAGTAAATCGGGGAAGGTATTCTATCCAGACTTTCAGTCCTAGTAACTGACAGCCTGGTACCTGAGCGGCTAGAGTTCCAGGCTTTGGGTCTCTCTCTGAGGATGCACTCACAGTGGTGGAAGCATCCAGGAAGGAGTCAACCAGAAAGTGCTACGCCATCAAGTGGAAAAGGTTTTCCATTTGGTGTCAGGGCAAGGGCCTGGACCCTCTGTTCTGTCCCATGGCTTGCATTTTAGACTACCTTTGTGCTGTATCCAAAGGGGACTTCGGTCTACAACCCTTAAGTTGCACCTGGCAGCCATCTCTGCTTACCGGATGCAGGCCGATCAGCAGACAGTGGCGCAGGAGAAGGTGGTCTGGCACTTCTTCAAGGGCCTAAATCACATATCCCCTCCAGTGTGTGAACCTACACCTCCCTGGGATTTACTGCTGGTTTTGGCAAAACTCATGGGCAAGCCATTCGAACCAATGTACAAGTGTGAGCTATCACACTAATCGTGGAAGACCACCTTCCTGGTGGCTGTCATGTCAGCCAGAAGGACTGGGGAGCTCCAGGTGCTTTTAGTGAAGTCTCCTTACCTGGTCTTCCACAGGGACAAGACTGTCCTGTGCCCTGACCTGAAATTCCTCCCGAAGGAGGTGTCAGAGTTCCATCTCAACCAGTTGATGACTCTGCCAGTGTTCTACCTGAACTACACCTTGGATGCTGAGTACAGGCTCCATACTCTGCACCTGAAATGAGCCCTCTCCTATTACAAGGAGAGAGAATAGCGGAAATTCAGGGAGCAGTTCACCAGCTGTTTGCCACCTATGCTGAAGCCGCACCTGGCAGACCTGCAGCAAACTGGACGACTGGCAGATGGATTACATCTTGCATTGATCTATGCTATAGGTTGGAGGGTAGGGAGCCTCCTAAGGGCTCATTCCACTCACCATACCGCTGCATCGGTGGCTGCTTCCAGGGACATCCCTATCCAGGAAATCTTCCAGGCTGCTACCTGGAAGACAGCAAACACCTTCATCACCCACTAGACCTTGAGTCATGCTGGGATGCTGGTTTTGGGGCCTCAGTTCTCCAGTCTCTGTTCCCAAAGTAGGAGGTGTGCACCTTGCCTCCCTCCTCCTGGAGAACTGCTAGCAGTCTGCCAAGAAGTGTGGATGAACAACATATCCACATCCCTAGAAACACAGGTTACTCACCTCTTCTAGGAGTAGTATATGTTGTTCATCCACACTGACCCACCCGACCTCCCTGGCTGCAGTACACAAACCTGGCTTCCAGTGGGCTAAGATCTGGCATCATGGGGTGGAGCTAAGAATTATACCACCCTGGTGGGTGGGGAGGAGCCAGCTTTAAGACCTTCCGGCAAGAATTAACAGGGAAAGGGACATGCCAAGAAGTGTGGATGAATAAAATATACCACTCCTAGAACTACTGTTACAGGTGGGTAACCTGTGTTTACTGGATTTGGTGCTCAAGAACAGAGCACACAAATTTACTGTAACTACCGTGTTCCCCAATGACTGTGACCACAATATTGTTGCCTGTGTCAGAGGTCACAAAACTCATCCCACACAAGCAAACTTCATATTCAAATGGCGCCTTACAAAATTCAATACAGCAGAATTTATAAAGGACCTTGCTAACATTAAATGGCAAAAATTTTACCTTGCAACATTAGCCAATGATGCAGCTGAAATTTTCAAGTGCCGCTTTATGGATGTTGTGAAAATACCCATGCTCGATTACAAAAAAGAAGGGTTTAAAAAGTAACCTCGCCATGGTTCAATAAAGAAATTAAAGATGCTGTAAAGGATATAGATAGATGCTGGGCCACAGCTAGGCACACAAAAACTGAGGTGGACTGGGCTATTTTTAGACAGAAAAGGAATGCCTGTACAAAACTGATCAGGAGTGAGGAAAACAAGAGTGATGCATGCAAGTTTTGGAGTGTAGCCAAATTATTGGAAGGTGCAAAATCATCTCCCTCACTTCCACAAAAAATCTATATAAACGATAAAGTGAGATCAGATAAGCAGATCATACTTGAAATGAACAGTCACTTTGCATCTACAAGATCAGCTTTCGATAACTCAACAGCTGTATCTTACTCGGTTCCGTCCATGACCCAAGAATACCTTCCCAGAGTTTTCGTGTTCCAGCCGGTATCATTCAAACAAGTTTAGGAACTGCTTCTGGGGTTAGATGTCAAGAGCAGTGCAGGAGCCGATGTCACTGAACCGCTATTCCTCAAACTTGGATTCAGACAGCTCGCAGACCCACTAACTCATCTTTTCAACCTATCTTTAGGTGGTAGTGAGTTACCATCAAGCTGTAAATCGGCTCACATCATTCCTGTTCACAAAGCCAGGGATACAAGCCTGCTAAACTACTATCGATCAATTTCTGTATTACCTGCACTGGCTTAGTTGCTGGAAAAAAATAGTAAACATGCAGATTAGAGAATACAGTATCTTGACCACACAAAAATATATATATATATACATACATATATATTTTTCCATCATTAATTTTTATTTGATATTCAACTTATTTTACATACAATATTTAATCCTTACAAAACAAATATTATCAGCATTATATACTTTTAGGCAATGTTTAGCTACAATTACACTATAATATATAGTCACAACGCAAGCTACTAACTTAAAAAGCAAACATATGAAACTCCCCTTATCATGTAAGTATTGGAAGAATTCTTACAGTTCAATCAACACTGACAAATATTTTAAAATAACCTTATCAATCCACTTTAACATATTTTATTCTGCATTAAGGTTTACATTACGCCTCTACCCTAAATGAAGGAATGGCCCCCAGATATCTATAAATTTCTCCCTTTTATCTAATATTGAATAGCTAACTTTTTAATTACTAGCTGTATAAACTATCATATTGTGCCATTCTTTGATAGAAGGGGCTATTGAGGTTTTCCAGTGTTTTAAAATGATTTCCTTAGCTGCTAGGCCTGCCACTGATAACCATAACCTTTGAGGTTTGTTGAGGGCACAGTCCTCTTGGGAAATACCCAATAAGTACATTTCTGGTGCAGGTTCAAACTAATTTTTAACACATTTAGTGGTAATTTTGTGTACTTCATTCCACAACATTGTCAAGTCCTGGCAACTCCATAATATATGCAGTAGGGCCTCTCATCTTTGTACACCTATTATAATTTCTGTAACCCATTTCAGACAGTTTTGTTGGAGTCAGATAGTAGTGATGTAAGACTTTAAATTGAATTAGCTTACCTTGCAGCTCCCTACTACTCTGATACGCCATTTTCCAAGCGTCAATCCAGTCTTCATCTGTAATCAGATTGTCTTACTCAATTTCCCATTTGTTTTTGGCTGACAGGGTCAGAAGATGAGAATCAGAAACATTATAAATAATAATAGATGTTACTTGCTCCTTTTCTAAACCTGCCCCATTTTATTTGTTCCCATTGAGGGTTGCTAGGTATTGAAAAGTCAGGAAGTAATGTATGTTTTTGTAAGAACATCCTAAGCTATAGATAATAGTGAAATTGTAGCTTTGAAATGTTTTATTTATCCCTAGTATCAGAGTGTGACATCAGTATGTTTGACCCTGCATCAAGTATATCTCCCAAGTACTTTATCCCGGCCTTTTCCCAGACTGGCTTAACCATCTTAATCTTATTATCAAACAGAATTGAGTTTCTCCATAAAGGGGCACATCTTAGTGGGGCGCATTCCGAGTTGATTATCTTATTTATTTTTTTTAGTATTCTGAAGGAGGTGGAAAGGCAGCAATAACTTAACAACTTACAGGGTGTGGGATAGAATATGTAGTCAGCTAAACTATAGGGTTTTAAGATTTCTCTCTCCATATCCAACCACAAAGGATAATGCCCTGGCACGGGGGATGACTTTTGGAAGTGAAGAGACATTTAAAACAAAATGCCATCTGGTAGTTCTCCCAGTGAGGCAGTGCCAATCCCCTTGACTAATGAGGAGCTTGACATTTCCTGAGGCATAGTCTAGGTGGCTTGTTATTCCATAAAAAAAGACTCTGATCAAAGAGTTTAGTTTTTAGATCGTGCTTTGTTTAATAGGAATAGAATATTCTGAAAGACATAAAACAGCATGGGAGGGGCTACTGTCACTTTAATCGCATTAACTTCCCCCATAAAGAAAGGTTTAGTTTACACCATTTTAATAAATCCATCTCAATTTCCGTTAAAAGTGGGGACAGGTTACTTTCCATTAATGTGTCTAAATTCGTAGTGATTCGCAATCCTAGAAATGTAATTTGATTAGCTATCCAGCCTGGGTCCCATGTATTAGCAATCTGAGCATCTAGCATAGTGGACAGAAATGTCACCATGGCTTGTGTTTTTTGCCAGTTTAATTGCAGGCCGGACATATTATAGAAGGATGCTAATAACTTTTTTAACGCTTCACATGACTGTGCTGGTCTACTTATGGTTAAGAGAAGATTGTCAGCAAATGCAAACACTTTACTTGTTTTTCTAACTACTTGGATTCCATGGATTTCTTCACTTGCTTGTATAAGTGTAATAAGTGGCTCTACTGATGGAATAAATAAGAATGGCAATAAAGGACATCTTTGCCTGGTCCCTTTAGATAGTGAAATTGTTTCTTATAGGACTCCATTTGTGAGAATCTGAGCTTTTGCCTCTTTATATAGAATTGACACCCAACTCCCAAATTCCTCCCCACAGCCAAATTCTGCCAGTGTTGTTTGCATATAGGACCCATCAAGAGAATTAAAGGCTTTTAAAAGGTCTAACGAAAGGACTGCATAAGGAAGTTTTTTTGAATTTGCAGGCCAAATAACATTGAAGAGCCTTCTAACACTATCTGAACCTGTTCTCCCTGGCATAAAGCCTACTTGTTCCCTCCCCACAAGTTCCCCAAAGAGAATCTGAATTTGAGCAGTCAGAATTTTAGCTAGAATCTTATAGTCAATATTCATAAGGGAAATGGGGTGGTAACTAGTACAGTCTAAAGGGTCCTTCTTTTTCTTATGTATCAGTGTGATCATCGCTTGAGTCAGTGTGGGGGGGGAGGGATTTTTTATTCCAGGCTTCCTCATACATTGCTAAGATATATGGGATACTTCTGTAATTTAGCTTGGCATAGAATTCACCCAGAAGACCATCTAAACTTGGGGTTTTGCCAGTTGGCAAAGAGGTGGTGACTGTTTCTATTTCTGGATGGACATTGTCTTATTAAGAGATTCCTGTTGTCCTGTAGAGATTTTAGGTAGGTTTATTGATTTTAAGAACTGAACAGTTGAGTCTTTGTCGAAGTGCTGTCTTTTTGTGTATAAGGTTTGATAAAAATCTCTAAAAGTTTTGTTTATATCAGAATTCTTGTATAACACCTTACCTGTCTGGTCTTTAATGCCTGGTATAATGTTCTGGGAGTGTAGGTTTTTTAACCTGGATGCTAGGAGCTTACCTGCTTTTTCTGCTGCCTCCCAGTATCTTTGCTTTGTTCAAAATAAAGTACACTCTGCCTGTTCTGACAACATATCATTAATTTCATATTTTAGCCGAGTTAGTCTATAGAGAAGCGAGTGGTCTATGTCTGGTAATTGTTTAAGCTTATGATCCAGTTCTAACAATAAATTTTGTTTTTCCTTCAGTATTTTCTGTCTAGCTTTTTTCTTTGTTGGCTTGAAGCCAATTATTTTACCTGGTATATAAGCCTTATAGGCTTCTCACAGGCAACTTTGTGACACTTCACCATTGTCATTTATGTTGAAAAAAATCTTGGTTTCCTCAACTAACCATTCAGTAAATTTTTTACCTTGGAATAATTGAACATTCATCCTCCATCTCATTTGCTTCTCTCTTTTCTCCTATCTGCATACATAGTTCTACCACATCATGATCTGAAATAACAGCCGGTTTTATATTTGAATATATCACCAAGTTGATAAGGGATTTGGCAATGAGAAACATGTCTATTCGACTGAATAGCAGGTGCCTGTGAGAGAAAAATGAATAATCCCTGTCTGAGGGATTCACCAGGCACCAGACATTGGAGAGGTGTAGTGTATTAATTAAATCAGTCAAGGCCTGCCTTGATTTAGTTTGCCCAGCAGGTCTAGACGTTGTTTGTTTATCTAAAATTGGGTCTATTATTTCATTAAAGTCCCCTCCCATAATGATTTCATGGTCTACAAATGTACTCAGTGAGGCTGACAGGGAGAGAAGGAAGTCAGCCTGATGAGAATTTGGAGCATAGACATTACATATGGCTAATTTCTGTCTGTCTATGGATCCTGATAAAATTGGAATCTACCTTCCGAATCTGAGTAATGATTATCCTTAACAAAGCTGACCTCTTTTCAAAAGAAGATGGCTGATCTTCTTTTTTTTGACGAGTATGAACTGAATTCAACCGAAGCTACCTAAGTCCTTGCTAATTTAGCTGCATCATCTGCCTCTAAGTGCGTTTCTTGAAGTAAGGTGATGTCAACCTTATTTCTGTTCAGATAGGATTTTTTTTTTCCCTTTTAACAGGGGAGCCTATACCATTGACTTTCTGTGAGATAATTTTATACATCTGCAAAACCATTACAAAAGTTCATTATCTCTTGTCACAAGATAAATATAGTCTCAGTGATATCACCTAAAAAAACTTGCTTCAGTGACACTGACTAAATTAGAAACTTAACTTCCTAGTAACACATCACCACACCAAATAGGTAAGTTAATTAACCCACACTATTGTCACCTTTTTAAAAATAAAAAGTATTTTAAAAAGTTATGTTAGTGAAAATACAAGACATAATACTCACAATATACCTTAAATATATACCTTAAATAAGGACAAGTTGCTAACTTTGTAAACAATGTGCTTGTCCAATTAACCCCCCCCCCAAAAAAAAAACTAGTTCTTAAAAACAGTAGGTTGTGATCTGGTGAACCAAGTACCACTGGACTTGAGTCCAAGCTGGAGAGAAACGGTTGGTTCTTAACCTGGTGGTAGACGTCTGAGAAAAAAAAATGTCCAGTCCATTGAAACACACAAAAAGGTTATTAAAGCCACACATTATGTAGAGTAACATGCGTATATCTACATACATGTACACTGTATCTATACACAACTGTACACATACATATGTATTTTGTACATTTACATCAGTGTGTGTATATATATATATATATATATATATACACACATCTACAAACCTATACACTTATAATTCAATTGAGTTTAATAATGGGTATCTTTATCATCAACCAATAGCATCCACTCAAAGGTGTCATAAGATATATACTCCTTCTTTCTTGCCTTAAGAATGCAGAGCTAAATAGGATGAAGAGCAGGATGACATATTTAAACATATTTAAAGTGTTATAAGAACCACTCCCAAGTCACTGGTATCAATCTCATATAAAGCGTTACCAATAAGATTATCTGAATATCGGATCAATAATAACCTTATCTGTGTAGTCTAGCTAGAACTATAGTCACAACTCTACTCATCACTGTTGTGCTGAGTAGTAGATAAAGAACCTGCATGACACTCCACTCCCTCCCCCCGCCCTCATAGGAGATCCCACAATTTCAGCCCCATATATCAGAGAAAATATCACAAGATATTAGCTTGGAGAGCACCCCACTGTCCTTGTAACCATACCCCTGCCCTTTATATATGGATTGGTCCATTATGCCCAAATCACACTGCAAGGATCACATCCAATCAAGCTAAAGTGATTCTGGATTTCAGAGGCACCCCGATAATCCTACCCAGCAGGCTCTCGTGTCCCTGTGACTAGAGTTACTATTTCAGACTATAATCCATAGCACAACTAGATTGCACAGGACATTTGGGGGGTTGGGGGCACTAACTCCATCTCTAACTTCTATCATCTGAATCCCTTTTACCAGGTGGCCATATAACTTAGAGCCCTGTTAGTCATCTCTACATGTTTCAGGAGGAGGGTGTAAGCCATTCAGTGCTCCCTCATATTAGAGGACTGTGCAAAATACTCACCCTATGCACCCAGTGAGAGGAGTCTGAACAGACCATATATGCCCGAACCAGGCAAACACCGGGACCCCCAGGGTCCCCCAGGGTTCTTTAATTTACTGTGAGATTATAGAATGAGATTATTATAGAATAATATTCACCTCCATCACTCCCCCTTCCACTGCTATGAGAACTTAGAACTGTTGCAATAAACTAGCCTCCTTTGTTATACATTCAAGCCTCAATTAATTTAGCAATAAATTAGAAAGTAATTAGCACCATTACATTTAGAAGTTAAGGCTAGGTGTCAGTCATCAGCTATGTAAATACAATCAGCAGTTAATCTGTTTATTTAGTTTTATATGTCTTTTTTAAGTCTGTGAGTTTAACTGAAAACCTCCGAACTTGAAGGATTAGTTCTTCATATTTAGAAGACTGCCTCAGATTAACAGCAGCTCAGTAGGTATTCAGATCACACTAATATAATCGAGAGGCAGACAAAATAAGAAGGCTCACCGTCAGCTTAAACCTGCGCCTGTCGGCACTTCTCACAGGCAGTCCACTTGTAATTTTTACTCCACCGTGACACAGAGACTAAGATCAGAGGTCATGCCTTCTGGGTCATGAATCGGAACTGCCTGCAGAGAGCGTGACACATCCTGCAACTCGGTACCTACTACTGATTTGGGTGAGTGGTTTCTTGTGCTTGTTTCTGTGGGGGCATATTTAATTAGATCTTCATCCAGTTCCACCACAAAGGAGTTGTTGGATGATGCATTACTGGATGTCCCATGGGAGCGCCGTCTGCTTCTACTTCTTTTCCTGAATGAGGACTGCAAATGCTGTCTACTCTATCTTTTTAATGGGATTGCAGATCTAAAGTTCTGTTTAACCTTCCTGAGGTTAGTTGATTGCCATGCATTCTTCCCAGGTGCATTTGTTTTAGCTGCCATTGAATACAAATGAGGGGTACACTCTATTACTTTCTGCTCTCCTTTTTGTTTAGAGGGAGTAGAGAGGAAGGGCTCCATGTCCATGCCGTGCTCGATCTCGTAAGGTGCACGTGGTGTAGAATAATTTACATAGAAACATAGAAGTTGACAGCAGATAAGGACTGCAAGGCCCATCCAGTCTGCCCATTTCTTTTTCTACCTTATGAATGTGCCATCGGCCTTTGCTCTGTCAATGGCCTATCTGTTCATACTCATCTGTATTGCTCCCTTGTGTGCCTATCCCATGCCTGTTTGAAGACCCTTTCATCTTGTTAATGCCTTTAAGGTGTTTGAATGTTTCGATCATATCACCTTTCTCCCTCCTTTGCTCTAGGGTATACATGTTGCGCTCCGTTAATCTGCCCTCATATGTTTTCTGATGCAGTCCCTGCACCATTTTGGTTGCCCTTCTCTGGACTGCCTCAATTTGGTTAATGTCTTTGTGAAGATGTGGCCTCCAGTACTGCATGCAGTACTCCAGATGGGGCCTAACCAGTGTCTTGTAAAGAGGGATTATTATATCCCTCTTCCAACTTGTGATACCCCTACTAATACACCTCAACATCCCCCTAGCCTTACGTACTGCTTTAGTGGTCTGCTTGGAAGATTTCAGGTCTTCGGTGATGATGATGATGATGATGCCCAAGTCTCTTTCTTCACTTGTGACTGCCAGCAACTCCCCTCCCAGCCTATAGGTGGCTTCAGGGTTTCTCTTCCCTATGTGCATAATCTTGCACTTCTTTGCATTAAACCCCAGTTGCCACTCTTTCGACCATTTTGCCAGTTTATCCAGATCTCTTCTCATTCTGCCCACTCCATCTGGATCATCTACTCTGTTGCAGATCTTGGTGTCATCTGCAATGTCACTGATATTGAAGAGGGCTGGCCCCAGGACTGATCCCTGAGGTACCCCACTTGTGGCTTGCATCTCTTGTGACTGTATACCGTTTACCACCACTCTCTGTTTCCTGCCCGCCAACCAGGTTGCCACCCAGTTGACCATCTTCTGACCCACCCCAAGCCTACCCAGCTTATTAATCAGTCTTCGATGTGGAACAATTATCGAAAGCTTTGCTGAAGTCAAGGTAGGTGACATCAACTGCTCCCCCTTGGTCCACCACTGTGGTTACCCCGTCAAAGAAATCTATGAGATTAATTTGACAGGACCTTCCTGTTGTAAACCCATGCTGTCTTGGATCCTGTGCTCCTATGGATTCTAGGTGCTGTACTATCTTTTCCTTAAGGAGTGCCTCCATAATCGTGCCCACTACTGTGGTAAGACTCATTGGTCTGTAGTTTCCTGCCTCCACCCTGCTACCACTCTTGTGGAGTGGGATCACATGAGCCCTTCTCCAGTCTTCTGGGACCTCTCCTGTGCTCAAAGACTCACTAAAAAGTTCTGATAATGGCTCTTCTATTTCCACCCTTAGCTCCTTTAGTACCCTGGGATGTATGCCATCAGGTCCCATTGCCTTGTCCACCCTGAGCTTATCGAGCTCTGTAGGACCCTTTCTTTTGTGAAGGGACTAGTGCACACCTCCCTCCCCCCTGTATCCATGGGGCTGAGCTGTGGGCACTGCCCTACCTTCTCTTTAGTAAATACTGAGCTGAAGTATCTATTTAGGATAGATGCTTTTACATGGTCCTCCTCCTCACATGCTCCCTTATCCCCTTTGATCTTAGCAATGCCCCCTCTGGACTTTCTCCTTTCACTAATGTATCTATAGAAAGTCTTGTCACCTTCTTTTACTGTTTGTGCTAGTGTTTCCTCGGTTTCGGACTTTGCCTGCCTTATTGCCTTCCCTGCTTCTCTTAGGGAAGTTTGGTATGCCTTCCTATCTTCATCCTGCTGCGTTCTCTTATATTTCCTGAAGGCCAGCCTTTTGGTTCTGACCTTTTCTGCTACTGTTTTTGTTACTGTTTTTTAGAACCAAAGTGGTTTCCTCCTTCTTTTGCATTTCCTTTTCTCTCTAACACAATGGGATGTTACTTCAAGTATTGCATCCTTAATGCTTGCCCACTTTGCCTGTACCCCCTCACCTGTATTTCTTACTGCTAGGGCTAGCTTAATTCTGTTGGCCATCTTATCAAAGTCAGCTCCTCGGAAGTCCCATATTTTTGCCTTGGAATGGGATGATTTAGTTCTAGTGGCCAAAGTGAACCATACCACATGATACAAAATCACACATGCCCACACAATGCAAAGCATCATGGGCTGCATATGCAAATCACCACATGATGGTCACTTGCCCTCAGGTGACACTCCACCTGGAGATCTGTGATCCTTTCCCTGTTAGTCAGTACTAGATCTAGGATAGCTCTGTCTCTTGTGGGTTGTTGTACCAGTTGTTTGAAGCCCTCCCCCTGGAGGGACTCCAGCGTGTGTCTAGTTCTGGCAGATGTTCCTGCTGGTATCGATCAATCTGTATCTGGCATGTTGAAGTCTCCCATTATCAGAACCTCCTCTTTAGCTGTCATGTTTTGTGTATCTTCTAACAGTAATGTGTCTATGTACTCCCCCTGGTCTGGAGGCCTGTAGACAACCCCAGTTCATATGGCTGTCCCGTTTCCTGTTTCCAGGGTGACCCACAGTTCTTCTGGCTCCTTATGTATATTCTGAATTTCTGTAGCTTTGATATTTTCATTGACATGAGGCCACTCCACCCCCACCTTTTGCACATCGGTCTCTTCTGAAAAGTACATAGCCAGGTACTGAAGTCTCCCAAGTATGGTTACTGGTAAACCACGTCTCGCTAATTGCTACTATGTCCAGTTTAGCCTCTGTCATTATTGCCTGCAGGTCTGGTATCTTGTTTCCCAGACTGCGAGCATTTGTGTGCATGATTTTCCATTGGCCAGATTTCAGTGTGTTAGTTGTTGGGCGAGGTCTGGTGTTTCCCCTGTGCATCGTATGGGGAGCTGGACCTTTTTCCTTACCTGGTGATGCAAATGAACTACAAACATGCTGAACTCCTGTTTGACCACTAGCTGAGGGGGCCGGGTGTTCTTCCCATTCGATGTATGGGGTGCTGCACCCCTCTACCCATTTGCTAGTTTAAATATTCTGAAAGATGTCAAACTTCTGCCCCAATGCACTGACTCCCTCCTTAGTCAGATGCAGTCCATCACATTTAAAGAACTTTCACTCCCAAAACTGTTACCAGTTCTCTACAAATTTGTGTCCTTTTTCCTGGCACCAGCCCTTGAGCCACATGTTTAGCTCCCCTATCTCTTCTTCTCTGACCTTCCATCCATCTGTCCCCCTCTCCCAGACTGGCAGGATCTCAGAGAAGGAGATGCCAGATGAAATGGATAATAGTTTGTCACCCAGCCTGATCAGGTGTTCCTTGGTCTCCACAACTGACCGGCTGGCAGATTGTTAGTCCCTATGTGTACCAGGACAATTTAACACAGTTGTCTCATGTACTGATTTATGGTTTTTAAAGTTCAAATGGCCGTTGGGGTGTTTAGATCCAGCTTCCTCAGATAGCATAAATAAATAGTGCCACGCATCTTCAGCAGTGGAGCAAGTCACCAAACCTCCCCCTTTTTCTCTTATGATAAAAACAGCCGCATATTTAAAATTGTATACAATTCCAAGTCTCTGACACACTTTTTTTAACTTCATAAAATCCTTTTCTCTTTTGTACTACTTCATGGGAAAAGTCTTGAAAGATAAGAATTCTATTCCCTTGCCACTGTAACAACTTTTTATCTCTGGCAATTTTTAAAATTTGTGCCTTGACAGAGAACCTTAGAAAATAAGCCACGATTGGATGAGGAAACTTCTTTTGAGCAGATTTGGGACCTAGAGCTCGATGAGCTTTCTCAGTCTTGAGTGGCCCTGGCCATTGGAAATTGAGAATTTCAGGCATAAAAATCTGCAAAAAACTTATCACACTGTTCCCCTCCCAACCTTCCGGTGCACCAATTATCCTAAGATTGTTTCTCCTTCCTTGATTCTCCAAATCATCCACTTTATCTAATAAAAATTATATTTGTTTGGACTGTTGTGTGATTGTATTTAACTGTGCAACTGTTTCTTTAAGATCACTCAGCTGTGACGAGGATTTATTTACAGCCTCTTTCATACATTGAGTATCCTCTTGTAAGCCCACTTTAGCACTATTAAACTCTACAATATCTATTTTAAGCCCAGCCAGCATATTTTTAGTTGTGAAATATCTGCTTTACTTGCGATTTCATTTAGGTTGTTTACCATTGTGATTTAGATGAACTTTGGAGTCTGCTTAATGGTTTTCTGTTGACTTGCTGGCCTCCTTTTAGTCTTCGGATTTTCCTAGACCTGACGGTAATTTTACACTCGTATTTTGGATGACACCTGTATGTGACAACTCGATCGAGATGTTGTAATATGTTCCAGGTATATTTATACACTGAAATAAGTCATTTAAACCACACGATATTAAATAAAAAGTGTGAAACAATATTTTTAAAAATCAGACCGGACGCTCTCGTTTCTTCAGATGACCTTCAGTGCTCGCACGCACACCCCCTCCCCACACAAATATATTAACACCTCTGCAATCGGGGGTTTAGACCTAAGCACAGCACAACTGTTCTAGCCAAGGTCACTAATGACTGGTTTTGCACTGTCGACCGCAAACAGGCAGTAGGTGCCATCTTCCTTGATTTAAGTAAGGTGTTTGACATTGTTGATCACATTGTTCTGTTGGAAAGATTGTAAGGCATTGGTTTTTCGATGTCAACCTTACTTTGAGTTCAAAGCTACCTGACTAGAAGATTTCAGCAAAAGTTAAGGTGGAGGGTCTTCTATCTACACTCACTCTGCCCCCAGGAATCAGTCTTTGGACTGCTATTCTTCATGATATACACCAATAACCTGAATTACTGCGGATGACACAGTGTTATACACCACAGGATCCAAAATCTCTTCAGTGAACTCAGAATTGCAAGAAGCTTTCAATACATGACAACTGAACCTCTTTGGATCCAAATTATTACTTAATGCCTGCAAAACGAAAGTGATATGGATCACCAACCCTAGAACTAAACAAATCTCACCCACACTCATCAGTACATTGCTAAGTGGACATTTTGAAGTTGTGACGAATTACAAATACCTAGGGGTGTGGATCGACAGCAAACTATCATTTGCAGAACACATTGATGCAGTTTGTGAAAAGCTATGAGTTAGACTTGGCCTTTTCTATTGAAATTGGAACTGTTTCCCCTTGAGTGTCAGAGCTCACCTTGTTCAAGTGACCTTCTTACCTGCACTGGACTACACTGATGTTATAGTAGCTGTACTATAAACTGTTTAAACAAGCCGTATGTCCTTTACCATAGGGCTCTGAGATTCACCACGAATTTACCACCATTACCGTTATCTGTATGCAACAATTGGATGGATCTTGCTAGCCAAAAGGAGAGTACATAATCTCTACTTATGGACTCACAAGGTGCTAAGGACTTACCAGGATACATCTTTGAGCTCTTCAGTAGAGCTACTGTACGTGTTCCTATTCATTTAGGATGAGCAATATCCTACTCCTACATGCGCCCTGGTGTGCAACGAACTATGGAAAATCAGCAATCAGTTACATCGTGCCAGCTGCCTGGAATATACTACAGGGCACTCTCAAACTTAGCTCATTGGTTGGGAGAAATCATTTCGAATCCCTCATTGTCAGCTGTTGTACTGACGTATGCAAATGTAATAAGTAGGTAAAATCTTACAAAAGGCAAAATTTGCTGATCACATGACATATTAAACTTATGAGCACTTTTAAAATACCAATGAGGGTTCATGACTATTGACATTCTGAAGCACCTATACCCGACTCATTGGCCCGCTTCACCTAATTAGCTAGTTGAGTTACTTGGTTACTTTAAAGATTAACAAGTCATACTATAAATGCCCCTTGAGTATAATGCAATACATATCTGCTCTCTTATTTATGCTTTATAACGCTGTTGTCTTATCTAAGGTAACCAATATATGCCTACAGCAATTGAATTCTTTGCTGTGCTTTTAACAATGTGGTTCATTAACTTCTGTGGAGTCAACTGACATTTAGCTGTTGTTATTCTCCATACCTATTCTCTGTACATTGTAGTATCTTGTTTTTTTTTTGTTTTTTTTATTATGCCTGTCCTACCCAGGACCTTTTTGTTAATGAGCTTGCTCAATGGAGCCTTCTCCTGGTAAAATGAATTGAAGTTGAGATAGGGTCATCCCAAGCTGGACCTCTTTGCTTCCCCACCCAACGCAAAACTACCCAATTTCTGCTTGCTAGATCCAGGGCCTGGTGTTTTCTGATGAGTCATGTTGTCCCTGTCTTGGACAGGGAGGTTTCTCTATGCCTTTCCTCCCTTTCCACTCCTACAAAGATTTATTCTCAGGCTGCAGTCAGAGAGGGCAGAGATGATTCTGATAGCTCCCTACTGGCCACACAGATATGGTTCCCATTGTTGCAGTAACTAGCAGTGGAACCTCCACTTCCCCATTCTCTTTGCTCCGATCTGCTCTCCCAGGAGCAGGGCCTTCTGAGTCACCTGGACCTCAAATCACTTCATCTCCATGTGTGGCTTCTTCAGATTTAGCCATTGCATGGTTTGGGGTTTCTTCTAGGGTGGCGGATGTTCTGGTGGCCACAAGGATGCCTTCCACCAGAGCCACTTGCCATGAAGTTGAAGCAGTTCTCCATCTGGGCTACTGCCCGGTATATGGATCCCTTCACCTGTCCGGTGAATCTTATCCTGGAGTTCCCTCCTTTCCCTCTCAGGCTCCAGCTGCGATTAATCCTCTTTCAAGGTGCACCTTTTTGCCATCTCTGTGAACCACGCACCTATTGACGGCAAAACTACTGCCCAACTGGACCTGTCCCGCACCTTCTTGTGGGGCATTGTTCATTTGAAGCCTCCCATTAGGGACCCAGTCTCACCATGCCAATTGTTTATTTTGGAGAAGCTCACCCTTCCTCCCTTTAAACCTGCCACAAGCTGCGAGCTACGCTTTCTGTCATGGAAAGCATTGTTTCTAGGGACATGGATATGATCTGTCCACACTTCTTGGCAGTGTCCTTTCCCATTTAAGATCTGACGGAAAGTCTTCAAGCTGGCTTCTCCCACCCACCCGGGTGGTAAATCCCCTAACACCGCCCTGTGACACCAGTTCTTTCTTTCTGCTGGAAGAAGCAGGTTCCCTCCTTATCACTCTCCCGTATACGGAGGCCTTTTGCTATTAAAACCTTAAATTGTCTTCATTTTTTTTTCTCACTGCCACTATGGATGGTGCAAAGTCCACTCTGGGGTTCTGAAAATGTGGTTGTGGGCAACTTATGTTGCGATCAGATCTGCACATCTCATGCACCTACTGCCTGGGCAACGAGCACAATGTCCAGGCCTGCATCTATTGCCATTCTTTTCTACCAGCAACTCTGGAAGATGACCAAGCCCACCTACTCCTTGGCCATCCAGATGACAGGGATCTGTCAGTTCATTCAAAGGATGCGTTTGGGTGGTCACTATGGCTATGGGGTCTGCCAAGCAGCTTGAGGCTTTCAAGGAGGCTGTGACGCAGTTCTCCTTGACTTCAGACTTTTGCCCGGTCCCTTCATGGAAACATTCAAAGACCTGTGCCAGTCTCTAGCCCCCCCTTGGGCAGGGTCCTTAGGGCATCAAGTCCAAGAATCAGAAAAAGGACAAGGAGAAGAATAGCAAGAAATGGTCTTGCAGATGTTCATCTGATTGGGAGCACTCCCAGGCCTCCGATTCCCACGCTTTGCTGGAACACTCAGCTTCGGCTGGTGCTTCAGATTTGGCCACCGGCTCCATGGTCTCCCCATCTGGCCAGCTGGCTGAGACTCATGTTGATGTTCCAGCCGAGATATGTTTCAACCCAGTTGACACTTTATCTACTGAGCAGAATGACACCTCCTTGTCCAGTACTCCAGTTCTGACCTTCTGGGGGGGCAGTCCACTGTTCCGCCACTCCTCAGCCCAGAGCCTCAGGAACTGGAGAGAGCTCAGTCTTCACTGGCCCTCCTGAGACCTGCCACCAGTTTCCTCAGAGGTCTTGGTCTCGGTCCCGTTCCAGATGCCTGGACTCTGGCAGCCCATGTCATTTGCAATGCTCACACTTCAGGCACTCAGGCAAGTAGTGCCGCGACTATTCCTCATTGTCCTCAGGTGAGGAGAGGCACCAGCAAAAGTTGTGTCAACACTACGAGAATCTCATGATAGCAGCTCTGGCTAAGCCGGATTAAGCCAATCCTGGCTTCACTGGCCCTTCTTTGGGTGCCACTACCAGAGCCGCAGCAGACCCCACCCCGGCAGGAGCTGGTTCATTCAAGTCCCAGCTCGGCCCTCTCTGGCCTCTCTACCAATCCTGGTGGAGCCACCACCCAAACAGCCGATGACCTGCGATCCAACTAAGGATGCCCAGCCAGACAAGGGATTGCCCCATCGGCAGTCATCATCACCCCAGACCACCCTTGCCAGGTAAGTGGTGACTCAAGCAGGCAACCTCTTTTCCATGATTCTTTGGAATCAGAGGGGGTCTTCCCTCCACTCCCACCCATTGGACGTGGAGTCAGTGGGGGACTTGTATACAGATCAGGGTCCCACTTCCTTCATGGGCCCGCTCCGTTTGATCTCTGAATTTATGGATTTCAAGCTGGAGCCTGTCCAAAACAGGGAGCGGTACCCGCTTACCCAGATTCTTGACCAGAGGGACACTCCTATGGAGGCCTTCCTGGTCCAGGACACCATTCTCTGTCCTGCCCTGGAGCTGTGGCAGCATCCGGTGCCTTCCTGTGCCATTGGTCCAGATGGCCTGCAAGTATGTGGTCCCTACTGGATCCCTGTCAGGATTCATGGAGCATCCCTTGGCTGAGGGGCTCAAAGCTGACTCTGTTTTTTGATGCACGGGCAATGTCTGGGATGAGGACAGACCCCCAGACAATGAGTCCAAGATGTTGGACCATATGGCAAAAAAAAGTGTATGCTGCCTCTTCGCTATGCCTTCCGCAAGTGAGTTCAGCCCATTTGATGGCCCATTTCTCTCATGCCCTCCTGGGGTCCCTGGATGAGGTGCTCCCCCACTTCCCCGCTGACCTGCAAACCACCATCAAACAGGTCCAGGACCAGGGCTGTGCCATTGTGAAACAATAGTTCCAAATGGCCATGGACCTCTGTGACTCTTGCACCCAGTCCATAGCCACGATAGCTGCCGTGTGCCGCAGAGCTTGGTTGCACATCTACACCTTCACAGCAGATGTGCCCTTCTTGGGGACCAACCTGTTTGGGCCTGGGGTGGAGGGGCGCCTCACCAGGATTGAAAAGTTCAGTGCCACCTTGGACTCAGTTACTTCTGCCCAGAAGGACTCTAAGGGCTCCAAACCCTCTAAGAAGAAGCCCTTTCGGCCCACCTCTGCTCCTGCAGCCAAACCTGCCCAGCCCCAGGCAGGCCAGCAGCAAGCCTGGCACCAACGGCCCAAGTCCATGGCCTCGGTCATCAGGAAACCCAGAGGTCATGGTCCCAGTGGTCCCTCAGCTGGGCCCTTCTCCGTTTCCAAGCCTGCCCAGTGACAGGATGTGGGGTGCCCTTCCCACTCCTGTCCAGAACTCCTGGGTCCTCCCATAGGGGACTGGCTCTGCCAGTTCTTTCCACCTGGTCCACTGTTACCACAGGCAGGTTGATTCTTGAGGTGGTCGGACAGGGTCTGGCTCTGGAATTCGAGGCTTACCCACCCAGCCAAGCCTGCGCCCCAAGGGAGGACATGGTGTCAGTCAATGTTCAGTCAGCCCTTCAGGACAACATTGCCCAGCTCCTGCACAAGGAGGTAGTGGTTCCTGTCCCAGACACTTCACCTCAGCCAAGGTTCATCTGCAGGTACTTCCTGGTACTGAAACGGATGGTGGGCTTTCGCCCCATCTTCGATCTCCACGATCTGAACAAATTCCTCAGGTCCCGCACCTTCAGGATGGTAACTCTGTCCCACATCATACCATCTCTTGAGCAAAATATGTTTTTTCTCTCTGAATTTCCAGGATGCATTCTTTCACATCTCAATCCGTCCATCTCAATGGCGATTCTTCTGCTTTCGAGCAGAGGGGACCCTTTACAAGTTCCAGGCCATGCCATTCAGCCTGTCCTTGACCACAGGGTTTTCAACAAATCCATAGCAGCGGTGGCTGCCCACCTGAGGTGCTGGGGAGTCCAGGTATACCTCTACCTAGATGACCGGCTCATCACAGGTCCCTCCAGGCAGGAGGTGGAGCGGTCCAGGGACCTGGCCCTCCAGACCTGCATCTCTCTTTGCCTCCTGGTCAAGAGGCCAAATTGGAACTCATGCCTTCACAGGTGATTCACTTCATTGGGGCAGAGCTTGACTCTTGCAAAGCCAGGGCTTAGCTCCCAGTGGACAGGTCAGAGGGTCTTACCTCCTTTGCCCGATCATTTCAGGTTGGGCAGTTGCGCCCTGCTCAGGACTTCCTGCGCCTGTTGGGATACATGGCAGCCTGCACCAGTGTGGTCCATGGGCCTGCTGGAGAATGTGCTCCCTGCAATGGGAGCTGACCGGCCAGTGATCTCTGCATAGAGGTCAGTTCAACCAGCTGGTCACTGTGACCCAGCGGATGTGGAACGCGCTCCAGTGGTGGTTAGTCCCGGAACATCTGCAGGAAGGTATCCCATTTTATCATCCCAGAGCTAACGGTCATCTGACTGTCATCCTGATGACTGATGCCTCTCTTATAGGCTGGGGAGCCCACCTGGGGGGAACACAGAGTCCACAGGCTGTGGCCCCCGTGGAGTCCTGATGCCATATCAACCTGTTGGAGCTCAGGGCAGTTTAGCTGGCATTGACCGCTTTCACTCCTCATCTCAGAGGTTGGGTGGTTCAGGTCCAGATGGAAAACACCATGACCATGAACTACCTCAACAAGCAGGGTTGCACGCACTCCCTTCCGCTGTGCAGGGAAGCTCTCCACATCTTGACCCTCATGCGCCAATCTCCTGATCATCCATGTGGCCGGTGTCTCCATTCAGCTGGTGGATGCTCTGTTGGGTGGGTGAGGTGTCTCATGAGTGCGCTATCCATCCCAAGGTACTGCACAGTCAGTTCTCCCAATGGGGCATCCTTCTGATGGACCTGTTTGCCTCCTGGGAGAATGCAAAGTTGAGGCTGCATTGTGCCCCCCCCAGCAGGGAATGCTGCAGGGGGATGCCTTCTCAAGGCCCTGGACCCCAGGCCTCTTCTGTGCCTTCCTTCCATTTCCCTTGATCCACGAGGTGCTGCTCAAGGCGCGGAGAGATTAGGCACAGGTGATCCAGGTGGCTCCCAAATGGCCCTGCCAGTTCTGGTATCCCAATCTCCTCAGGCTCAGCAGCAGACTCCCACTGCATCTTCCTCTTCGCCCAGACTTGCTGCCGATCCATCAAGGGAAGGTGCTCCATCCAGACCTTCAATCTCTACACCTGACAGCCTGGTTCCTGAGCAACTAGAGTTCCAGGCTTTGGGTCTCTCCAAGGATAGAAACATAGAAACATAGAATTTGATGGCAGATAAGGACCACTTGGCCCACCTATTCTGCCCATTTTCCTACCTAACAGATAAGCTGCAGATCCTAGTTAACCAACAGCTTACTTCCTCCTACCCCCCACTAGGACTGCCTTATGCCTGTCCCATGCATTCTTGAATTCCCCACTGTTCTTGACTCCACGACCTCCTCAGGGAGGCTGTTCCATGCATCCACAACCCTCTCTGTGAAAAAATACTTCCTCACATTACCTCTGAGCCGTCCCCCTGTATCTTCAAATTGTGCCCCCTTGTTCTTGCACATTTCTTTTTCTGAAAGATGCTACCCTCTTGGACTTTGTTGATTCCCTTGAGGTACTTGAAAGTTTCTATCATGTCCCTCTCCCTTCTTTCCTCAAGGGTATACATATTAAGCTCCTTTAGTCTTTCTTCGTATGTCTTCTAGTGCAGACCTTGCACCATTTTGGTTGCCCTCCTCTGGACAGCCTCCACTCTGTCTATGTCTTTGTGGAGATGGTGTCTCCAGAACTGCACACAGTACTCCAGATGGGGTCTCACCAACTGTCTGTACAGAGGGATAACAACTTCCTGTGCATCCCAGTATCCCCCCAGCCTTCCTTATTGCCTTCTCACATTACTTGCCCACCTTTAGGTCATCTGATATAATTATCCCCAGGTCCCTTTCTATTTTTACTGTTGTCAGTATCTCACCCCCCATTGTGTATGCTTCCCCTGGGTTTTTGTTTCCCATGTGCATTACCTTGCACTTCTTTGCATTGATGTCCTCAACATTGAGGAGGCTTCTCGGAAGGAGTCGACCAGGAAATGCTATGCCTGCAAATGGAAGAGGTTCTCCATTTGGGGCCAGGGCAAGGGGCTGGACCCTTTGTCCTGTCCAATGGCTAGCATCCTTGATTATCTCTGGTCTCTCTCTGTCGGGCCTTAGGTCGGCGACCCTTAAGGTGCACCTGGCAGCCATCTCTGCCTACCAGGTGCAGGTCGGTCAGCAGTCAGCACAGGAGAAGGTGGTCTGGTGCTTTTTTAAAGGCCTTGACCACATTTCCCCCTCCGGTGCGTGAACCGCCCCCGACACCTTGGGATCTGTTGCTGGTTTTGGCAAGGCTCATGGGCAAGCCATTTGAACTGATGCACAGGTGTGAGATGTCACACCTATCATGGAAGACTGTATTCCTGGTGGCTATCACATCAGCCAGAAGGATCAGCGAACTCCAGGCACTCTTGGTGGAGTCTCCTTACCTGGTCGTCCACCGGGACAAGGTTGTCCTTTGCCCCAACCTGAAGTTCCTCCCGAAGGTTGTGTCAGATTTCTATCTTAACCAGGTGATTAATCTCCCAGTGTACTTCACCAACCACACATCGGAGGCCGAGCACAGGCTCCATACCTTGAACCTGCAGCGAGCACTCATTTATTATAAGGAGCACACGGCCGGAGTTCAGGGAGAGGTTCACCAACTATTTGTCATCTATGCTGAAGCTACACCTGGCAAACCAGCAGCTAAGTGGACAATTGTCAGGTGGATTATATCCTGCATTGACCTCTTCTATAGGTTGGTGGGTAAGGAGCCTCCTGTTGGGCTCAGGGCTTATTCCACCCATTATACTGCTGCCTCAGTGGCTGCTTCCAGGGACATCCCCATCCAGGAAATCTGTTGGGCTGCTACCTGGAAGTTAGCACACACCTTCATTTCTCACTACCACATCAACCTTGAGTCACGCCGGGATGCTGGTTTTGGGGCCTCAGTTCTCCAATCCTTATTTCCCAAATAGGGGGTGTATGCCTTGCCTCCCTCCTCCTGGAGAACTGCTTGGAGACTGCCAAGAAATGTGGATGGAGGGCTGGCCTGGTGGTGCTGAGGGTTGAGGCACTGGAACGCCACACCAGCGACCCGGGTTTGGGAACAAGCCAGGGCCACTGAGAGGCGAGAGAGGATGGAGTGTCCTGAGGACTGCTTTCCTCTCTCAGGGAGGGAAGGCATGTCATCCCACTTGTCACTAACCCTCTAGTGGGGGCTGGGGGGCGATACAAGCTCAGGAGACAAGAACATGGCTGGTGTTGCATGCGCGAGCCCCCACATGCGTGTGCAATGCTCTGTGAGCCAGAATGGAGACAGAAAAATGAAAAATGGTGGATGAGGGCTCTATGAGATCCCCGACCTTACTCCACCTGCTTGCCACCATCAGCCTCCCCAGATTTGGATTGTGCTCCAGGGAGGGGGCACTCCTCCTTCCTGGCCCCACCATGGGGGTAATCTGTGGGGGGGCTCGGGGATGACTGTGGCAGTCGGGCAGAGGTGGTGTTGAGCAGGGACGAAGGTCCTGTCCCCATCGCTCCCAGGCGGCATAATTACTGGGAGAAAAAAACAAAAAGTGTGGATGGAACATCATATCCACGTCCCTAGAAAAACAGGTTACTGACCTATAACAGTGGTTCTAGAAGTGGTATATGATGTTCATCCACACAGACCCACCCAACCTCTCCTGGCAGTGGCGCACAACACTGCTTCCAGTGGGCAAGAACTGGCGTCAAGGGGCGGTGCTAGGGGAGTTACCACCTGGGTGGGAGGAGCCAGTTTGAAGACTTTCTGGCAGATCTTAAAGGGGAAAGGACACTGCCAAGATGTGTGGATGAACATCATATACCACTCCTAGAACTACTGTTACAGGTGAGTAACCTGTTTTTTTGGTTGCCATTAATTCAGCTCAGAGGATTTCTGAGCGTCAGGCTCTGATATGTAGAGCCTTACTTGGTTTTCCACAAAGACAGTGTATCTTTGAGGACCAATCCTAAGTTTCTGCCTAAGGTGGTGTCTGAGTTTATTTTAAATCAATCCATACATCTGCCTGTTTATTTTCCTGAGTATTCTAATCAGGGGAGGTCTTACTTTATACTCTAGATGTTCATCGGGTGCTCTGTTTTTATTTGGACTGCACCCAACCTATTAGAAAATTCGACCAGTTGTTTGTCCCCAGGAAAGAAGGGGTTCCTGTTTCCAGTGTTTATCTAAGTGGTTAGCTAATCGCATTGTGTATTGCTACCACAAGTACAACAAGCCTTTGCCAGGCCAGGTCAAAGATCATTCTACCAGGGGTTCGGCTGCCTTGATTGCCTCCTTGAGAAATGTGCTGCCGCAGACATTTGCACAGCTGCCACTTGGAGTTCTGTCCATACTTTCATTAGGCATTACAGTTGGGACATTGTCTCCAGGCACAGAGCCGGTTTTGAACTCACAGTTCTCCAGGGCCTCCTGTCATAAAGTTCCCTACGACTGCTGTTGTCCTCCTCCCAGTTGACTGAGTCTGTTCCTCTACTGCTTGGGATTCAGTCCTTATGGTTACTGCCTGCTGCAAGAGCCCCCTTGAAGTAAGATAGTACAGTTACATAAGAACTTATTGTAACAGTAGATCTTCGAGAGGAGCTCTTGCAACAGGCACTGCATTCCCTTCCTCCTTCCCCCTAACTGCAGCTTCTCCATTGCAGCTTTTCTCTTTTAAGAGGAACCTGCTCAGTTCTCCAATTTCTGTACACGCTGGGGTCTCCGGTGGGAGAACTTGGAATAGGCTGGGGGACTGCCCCTTTTATACCATAGGTTGGATGTCAGTGTGCTGATGTCGTGGGCGGTTCCCTGCTGTATACTGCTAGCTAGACATTTTCTGTGTGGTCCTAGTGCCTGGGGGCCTGGTCCGTATGGTTATTGCTTGCTGTAAGAGCTCCTCTCGAAGATCTACTGTTACGGTAAGTTTATACATAACTGTACTTTCTTTTTCTATCCTGGTTGGGAGAAGTCTGGCAACTTACAGTATCCTTCTGTGCGTAGTGGAGCGGTATATGTTTTTGGGGGGCTATAGCCTTTGTTTATGTAGGCTGGGTCTCATTGAATGTCCCCATGAATTTTTTCAGGGGGTTTACAGAGTTGCTGCTTTCTAACTGCTTTGGAACCTCTGGGTCTCAGGGAGTGAACACTGCAATTCATGCACTTTTTTGGTCATCAGTTGGGAAGCTTACTGCTTTGAGTCAACCATCTGTACTTTCAACACTTTTGCATGCCAAACCCATCAGTACAGTGCCATTGGGAGGCTCACTTGCTTTGACCAAACTACTGTTGTTTTTAGCGCCCTCATGCACCAATCCCATTGGTACAGCATTGTGTATGTGCACTCAGAGGCCATTCCTATGTCATGCTTGTTCATGTGATGCCAGCACACTATTGCATGCTCAAGGTAGTCTCCAATGCAGGTTTGTTTTTGCTGATATGGGATTGCAGGCAAGCTGTCTCACAAAACAGTCCCATCTGTTTTGGTAGGCTGAGGCAGCGCTATAGCATGGTTGTTAGTCTGTTGTGTTATTTCAGATCCCTGTCTCCTGTGTAGCAATTTGGGCTATTGAATTGTTGGTCTGTAAGTTGAGCACCATCAGGGCAGTTCTCATGTTACCTGGTAAGTTAACGCTGCACTTGACTCAATGGAAGGCAAAGCCAGGGAACCCAAATAAGGATGATCTTCAAGGATCTCTCTTTCATCAGGCCACACCTATGAAACTAATAGCCACCGGGTGCCAGGACCAACTGGAAACTTCTGCAAGCAGTCAGCCAGGGGCCACTCCTAACAACATTCAACGTTAGCTCATACATAAATGTGGCAGCCCTTCCTCTTCAGTTCTTTTCCCCACTGTCAATCAGACTTAGACCGCTGAAATAGTCACCATTTTTTTCTGTTGTAAAAAGTAATCACTTTTACAGTGATTTTTTTCAATGACCTGTATGCTGTCGAAGGAACCATTGAAACTATTTTGGTATTGCGACTGTGGAGAAAAGATCTACACCGGCGACTGTCACAATGTCTGTGTCTGATGCCTAGGCCCAGACCACAGTGTAAAAGCCTGCAAAATCTACTGGGGGTTTCAATTCCACAACCAGGCAACACTGTAAAGGAGCTCTTGAGAAGCATCTCCTTGAGCAAAATGTAGCTAGAATGGAGAAGGAGTTCCAACAGGAGAGTGTAGCGTTGCCAGCCCAGTCAACTGAATCCAGGTGGTCCAAATTCCAGTACAAGGCATCAGGTAGTCACAAACATGAGCACCAGGATAAGGACAAGGTAAGAGCCTCCCCGGCACATTCCAGGTCGCTCCTTCGCTCTGCAGGTATGACTCTATTGTCTGCTCTGGTGGCAACACTGCTCCCCCTCCCCAATGAACACAACACCAAAATGTGGGTTTGGTGCAGGCACTACCAGGCCTAGTATGGCTAGTATATCAACATCAAGGACTTAGCCTCCCCCTTCAACTCCTCCAGTCGCACCCGTTGACCACACGTGTGCCGATGCTCAGGTGATACTATCATCCTTTTCAGCCATGATTACATGCCTGTTACCTGGTGTTCTGGTTCCAGGCATTCTGCTGCCAGAGTCTACCACTAACCCCCATTGATGCCACAATGTATACCCTTGCCATAGCTGCCTCCTAGGGTATTGCCAGCATGCTCCCTTCTCCCCGTCGACCCGCTTGTTGACTACAGTATATTACAAATACAATACTAAATTTACCAATCAATCAATCAATCATTCAAAATCTTTATTTATCCAGGTGAACATCATTGAGCAGAGATTTTTTACAAGATGGACCTGGTTAGAACAGGGTTGGGTAACATTCATCATAAAAACATATAAATGCATGTAAATAAGTATATAAACACAAACACAATGGTGCAGTAATAGGGGAGTCAAATGATAAAAGTAAGACAAGGCAAGCTATAACAGAGGAGGATTCAAATACAAGGGGGCAGGTCCACCATTGAACCATGCAACTGTATATTGTATTTACAATGGAGGATAAGGAGGATGAGGCTGAGGACTATGCTGAAAGCCAGTATGACCATGGCACCAGCTCCACTGTCTCAGCCTGTAGTGAGGACTCTGGTAAGTACACCACTGTACCCTTCAGAGGACCCCACTTTCTTCACCATGATGCAGCAGTTGCAGGCTGCCATGGACTTTGATCTTGAGAAACAGGACACTATTAAAAATAATTTAATAGTGTTCCTGGAACTGCCAGAATCTCCTACAATTGTGGTACTACCTCTGCTTCCTGCTTTAGAGGTTGCCACCTTTGCTGCCTGGTACAGGCCAAACAGTATTCCAGCTGTACCTAGGAAGGTAGACAAAATGTACATGGCCCCTTCTGGGAAGTCATTCTATGCCACACAACCTGAGACAGACTCAGTGGTGGTTAATGCTGCACGTGATAGACCTAGGGCACCTAAGCACCTTTAGTTCCTTCCCTTGGGGTAGAGTCCAGGAGGTTGGATGTTTTAGGCAAAAAGACCTTTACCTCAGCATCACTGGACTTTTGTATTGCCAACTGCCAGGCCCACACGATGAAGTACCACAACACCCTCTGGAGGAAGGCCAAAACAGCTGCACAAGCCTTACCCGAGGGTACCCCAAAACATGAGCCCTTCAAAGCTCTTACTGCTGGGGCTGTTGTGGGCAAGCATTTGCTCTGCACAGCCTATGGTGTGTTTAGTTTAGTTTAGTTTATTGGTCTAGGAATTAATACCTTTGAGCCAGGGCTCTTTTACAAAGGTTCCACGTCACATAGAACATCAAACAAACAAAAACATTACATGTATTAACAGAAAAAAAAAAGTTACATAAGAAATTTGTTCAGCAGTTTCCAAGGCAGTAATAATTCAAAACAAACTACTTTTCCAGGAGAGACAGCTACTTAGAGGCATTCAGGGAAGAGTAGAGTTGGGAAAGTAGGAGGCAGTAGAGGGAGAGAAGAGAGGAAAGAGGGAAAGTAGAAGAGAGATTGCGGAGGTAGACAGGAGTAGTTAGTGGTATTAACAGGTTCTTTAGCCAAAGATGATAGGCCATGTTGAGGGATGGTCAGCTGAGGAATGTCTTTAATCAAAGCAGTCACAGGTGCTGGTGGCAGAGAGGTGGGTGTAGAGCATGGATTTGAAAGCTCCAAGAGATGTGGAGGATAGAGTAGGTAGGCGTAGTGCATTGTACCAGGTTGGGGTCCTGTACGCAAACGCTCTTTGTCCCTGAGCAGTCCGGCATCTGGGGACCAGAAAAGGTGTCAGATACTTCTGCAGGGCTGCATCCTCTGGCATCTGTCTCAGGAGATATTTTTGGCCTAGCATGGCAGGTTTTGTGAATGATGTGCAACAGCCCATTCTAAATGCCCACATTTTGAGGGCACAAGTTGTTTGGTCCTGACGTCCAAGATACCCTATCAGCTACTCTAGCCTCAGGCAGGACTCTGAATTCTGTGCATTCTCTCTAGCATACCCAACTTAGCTATAGGAGCAGGGATCCCTTTTATCTGGCTGGTGTCTGATAGCAGGACAGGGGTACAAGAGCAGGAGCCTTGCCAGTCTCCAGTACCACCCAGGTGCCCATGCGAAAGCTTCTAGAAGTGGTGGCACAGGGGGAGCTGCCCCAACTGGCTCCACTTGACTCCTTACACCCCCAAGCCACCTTTACCTCCAGGGATGGTTGTAGGGAGTCACCTCTCCCTTCACTTAAACCAGTGGAAGGAGTTGACTGCAGACGCATGGGTTCTGGAGATTGTAGAACAGGGTCATATACTTTGAAACCTCTGGACATACCTCCAGATCATCCTCCACTTGTGACCCACTATCCTCCAGAGCACCCACCTCTGCTTATGGAAGAAGTACAGTCTTTGCCTCAAAAGCAGGACATAGAACCTGTACCCTTAGAACACTGGAACATGGGCTTTTACTCCTGGTACTTCCTTGTCCCAAAGTGGACAGGAAACCTGAGACCTGTTCTGGCTCTATGAGATCTAGTCTTCTTCATAGAATACAAGAAGTTCAGAATGGTCACTTTACAGGGTCTCCTCCCCTTACTGCAAACAAGGGATTGGATATGTTCCCTCAATATGAAGGATGCATACCTCAATATCAAAATCTGGAAGCCTCATAGAAAATACTTGGAAGTTCCTGTTTAAAGGGGAGCATCACCAATTCAAAGTGTTGCCCTTCAGCTCATCTTCTGCACCATGGGTCTTTACCAAATGCTTGGCAGTGGTGGCAGCAGCCCTTCGCAGTGAAGACCTCTGTTTTCCCTTACCTGGAGAACTGGCTATTGAAAGCCCACTCCAGGGTACAGCTCCTGAAGACCTTAGCTCAAACCAGACAGTTGTTTGATTCTCTGAGGGGTGACTGTCAACATAGCAAAATAAGTGCTGACACCCTGTCAGTGACTACAGTACATAGGAGCAGTCTTGAACATGGCCCAGGGCTCAATCTTCCTGCCTCTGGACAGGGCTGACTACCTGGTTGCCCAAGCACAACGAGTGCATGACAGCAGTTATGTCTCAGCAAGGACATTCTTGTGCCTGTTGGGACTCATGGCAGTAGCCATTGTCACAGTACCACTGGACAGACTGCACATACGGATTCCCCAGTGGAACCTAAGAGTCCAGTGGTATCAGCTCACAGATAACCTAGAACAGATAATTCTAGTCACGTCCCCTGTACACAAAGTTCTCAATTGGTGGTTGGAACCCAGCAACCTCTTAAAGGGGATTCCATTCCTGATTCCCTCCCTTTTACAGATTCTCACAAGAGATGTTTGGGGGATGGGCTGGGGAGCGCACCTGGGACTCCATCAGACACAGGGCACATGGACTCTAGTGGACAGCACCTTGCACATAAACATTCTAGAAATGCGAGCTGTTCTATATGGACTCCAGGCCTTCCAGAACCACTTGTCTCCTGGTCCTCTGCTAATACAAATAGACAATATCAGTCTGATACACTACATCAACAAACAAGGGGGACACATTCCTATCCATTGTGCAGGGAAGCAATGAGGGTTTGGTTTTGGGCTCTAGTACATGGTCTACAGCTATCAGCAGTACATGTTTCAGGTGCCCAAAATGTCTTGGCAGACAAACTAAGCAGGTCACAGTCCAGGATGCATGAGAGGGAAGTGCTGACCTTGGTGGTTGACCATCTGTCCGAAAGATGGGGTCATCCAGAGTTGGACCTTTTTGCATCCCCACACAACGCAAAACTGCCACTTCTCTGCTCACTTGCTCACTCCGGGGCCTGGAGTTTTCTGGTGAGACACATTGACTCTCTCTTAGAAAGGGAGGTTCCTGTATGTCTTCCTTCCCTATAATTCAGAGAGTGCTACTCAAGTTCCAAATGGAGGGGGCAATTCTGATACTCCCTACGACCTTGACAGATCTGGTTCCCCTTACTGAAACAGCTAGTGGTGGAACCCCCAGTGCCTGTACCCCTATGTAAGGGTCTACTATCATAGGAGCAGGGAATCCTGTTCCTCCTGCACCTGAAGTCTCCATCTGCATGCATGGCTCCTGAAGACATAGCCATTGCTCATTTTGGGGTTTCCCAAAAAGTGTCAGATGTTCTGGTGGCTGCTAGAAAGCCTTCCCACCAGATCCACTTAGTCGATAAAATGGAAACGATTTGCTTTATGGGCTGCTTTTCACCACCTTGATCCATTCACTTGTTAATTAGGTTCTAGAGTACCTGCTGTACTTATCAGATTCAGGGCTGCAGTATTATTCAATCAAGGTGCACGTGGCTGCCATATCAGCTTTCCATGTACCTATAGAGGGTTCTATGGTTGCCCAACTGGAGGTGGCCCGTACGTTCTTGAAAGGCATTCTACATCTGAAGCCTCTCATCCAAAATCCAGTCCTGGCTTAGGACCTGGATTTTATCTTGGAAACGTGTTCTGCCAAAAGTGGTGTCTGAATTTGCTTTAAATCAAACTGTCCACCTACTAGTTTATTTTCCTGAGCATGCCAATCCAGGGGAAGCACTGCTGCATACTCCAGATGTACATAGAATATTCAGGTACAATATACGCTGCACAAAGGACTGCAGAAAGTCCTTACAGCTTTTAGTTTAATACGCCCCTCGCAAAGAGAGCGCTCCAGTTTCCACAGTGCTTGTCCAGATAGCTAGTCAGCTGTATTACTTTTTGTTACAGGAAATACATAAGGAACTTCCTGGGGTGGTTCGTGGTCATTCCACAAGAGGCATGGCCACCTCTGTTGCTTGTTTTAAAAATGTCTCTACAGACATCTGTGCAGCTGCTACCTGGAATACTATCCACACCTTCACTAAACACTACAGTCTGGGCATTGTCTCTTGCAGATGGTCTGGCTTTGGCCTAGCTGCACTACAAGGCCTCCTTTCTTAAGCCTCTAGGTTCTCACCAACCAGATTGGTCACTGTCATTACCGCTTGGTACTCGTTCCATAGGTGTGGCCTAATGAAAGAGATACCCTTGAAGGAGATAGAACAGTTAACCAACATTTAAGTAACTAACCATAACAGTAGCTCTTTGAGAGACTCTTTTTCATCAGGCCATGCTGTCCCACCCGCCTTCCACCTTCTGAGCCTGCAATTCTTCATGGGTGTCCCCTGGCTGACTGCTTGCAAAAGTTTCCATGTGGTGTAGTGCCTTGCAGCTATAAGGTCCCTAGGTCTGGCCTGATGAGAGATTCTGTCAAGGATCTATTGTTATGGTAAATACATAACTGTTCTTTGTTTAAGGATGCAGTAGCTTAGTTTGAATACTGTATTCCTGCATAATGCATGAGTGAATGCATGCAAGAGATCAGTGGCACCATGGCTGATTGTAGACCTGTTGTGTTTTTACAGGATATAAGACCTGCTGCAGGAATATGACACCCTCACTCATGGGGCTCTGTTGTCCTTGCTGTGTAAATTAATCTGATTTATGATGGTTCCCACTGGCTGGACTATCGGGCTGAAGGTGGGGTGCACCTGTGATTTCATCTGGCAATGGTAAAGCTGAGTTATGCAAAATCCATATTGGTGTCCTCCAATGAGAATAGGCTAGGTACTGAAGATCCGCAGGTACTAGCTGTGAAGACACCCAAGGCATGTTAAGGTGCACGGTCGCAGAATGATCCTATTCACCCCTCAAAAATGTTTCCTTGCAGGTGCACTCCTCCCATACTTGAGTGTGTGTGATGGGGGGGAGGAGTTGGGGAGACTTCTGACCCGAACAGAGTTAAATCTATCACATGAGACATTCTTCTGAGGATGAGGAGGAGGTGATGGAGCCCAGACAGAAAATACTGCCCCCCCAGTTGGATTTAAAATCACTGGCCCATTGTATAGCTAAGATCAGAAGGGTGTTGCAGTTACCAGAAATCCAGCGTTGGTTGCAGTTCCGAAGTATTCTCGAATCCCCTTCACTATGAGGAAGATCCCTGCAGTGACAGTCAAAGCTGTGGGCAGTGCTCTGAAGCACATATCCATTTGGAAACTCTGTCTGATGTTCATGAGAGAATAATACAGAACAGTTGAATGGTTTTGATGCTCAGCTCAAGGGCCCACTCCTTTTGGGGAGTGTAGCTGCAGTCAGTGTGTGTAGATTGAGTTTTTCAGCCTTCTCTATTAAACGGTCATGCAGGGGTGTGGCTACATCTTTGAACCACTTCCGTTTGGCAGCTCAATCTGATGTTCATGATAAATTTTGGTAGCCACGAGCGGACAGCCTTGTTTTTTGGAAGGCATAAAGCTGAGGATGTTGTATGCCTCTTTTTGTCTCCAGAGCCTTAGGTTCCTGGGTATTTGCTGTAGGTGGGTTTGTTCCACAAGATTTGGATAGGACAAATATTTTTGGGTGTATTCTAATTGCTCCATCCTTCCTGGGAGATTGGCTGTAGGCAGTGTGTCTGCTTGCTCAGCTTTCTGTGTACTGATGGACATGCAGGTTGTGTGGTAGTGTCACTGAGTTGCAAATCAGGCATCTTAAGACGAGGCTGTATTTTAGATCTGTTACTGAGGATCTTGCTTTGATCCATGTCTGAGTAGACTTTGAAGAGCATCCAGATCCAGGAATGGTCAGTACCTTTTCGCTATGTGTAGTAGAAAAGTTTATTTTTAGACAGGTAGTAATAGTAATACATCATTGGGAAAGAATCCCATTTTCAAGATGGACCTGTATCAACTTTCATTCCAAAATTTAAATACAATGACATAAAACTTACATCACATAAATTAAAAAACATCTATGTCTGTCCTAACAAGAACAAAATACAATTTAATGCTCTCATACTTTAAAATAATAAAAACAAAGGCCCTAACTGTTACATATACACTTAATTTTCAAATCATATCCAATCACATCCTTAAATTGCTTGACTTTTTGTATTTTCCGTTTTTCTGCCTCAATAGGAGCCCAATAATGAGCCACTTTAAAGCCAAAAGTAATTTTTCCATATTTGTTCATTAATTTAGGTGTTACAAAAGACTTCCCCTCAGTTCTTCTAAGTTTATATTGGTATCCATGGGTAACATATAACAGATTTTATGCTAAATACCCAGGGGCTTGTTTATGAACCACACCATGAATTAGTTTAATCCATTTTTGATCCCTTTTCTGCTCTAAATGAGGCCATTGTAATAGAGAGTACATATCGCAATGATGCATATGTCAATCACAATTTAATATAAATCTAGCCAAGTTGTTATATAACACTTTTACTGATTTTAATTCAAATTTATTGGCCATGCCATATATATGACTACCATAATCAATACATGGTATGATTAATTGATTTATAACATCCCTTCTCATCTTCAGCACCCACAAGTCTGAAGTGTCTGGGTCTGACACTGGGAAAATTCTGCTGGGGGAAGAGGAAGCAGCAACAGTTCAGTATCTGGGGATGGGGAGTTCGACCACCTCAGACAGTCAAGGGATGAATGTCAGTAATCATACAAGTCGAAGTTTACTCTGGATTATAGAGCGGTAGTTAAAGAGATGCATTCCTTGCATGTTGACACTATGGAAGTGCAGGCCCTCTGGCTCACATCTTCCTCTTCCCCCAGCAGAATTTTCCCAGTGTCAGACCCAGACACTTCAGACTTGTGGGTGCTGAAAATTCTGGATTGAGCTGTGCTGTTGAATTCCATTCTGTACTTGCAGAACATTGTCCCCACAGTCTTTGTCTCTTCTAGGTGACAAGGCAAGCAGTGACTCAATCCCTTGGATTCCTGATCTGAAAGGTGGTGATTCCAAATCCTGCTCCCCTCTCCCTCACTTGAGGAGATGGGGACTCTTCCCCCATTCACTGTTTAGTCCCAAGAGGTGGAGTTGGGGGCTATGGATAATCCTGGCCTTGAAACATGTAAACATAGTTGTCAGACACTTATGGTTCTGGTTGAAGTCCTAGGCTCCATTTCTCTAGCAGTTCAGTTAGGAAATGTCCTGACACCAATAGATGTCAGGGCACCTAGCTCCCCATTCAAATCATTAGTTGCACTAGAATTTTCTGAGATTGGCTATATAGGGTGACTTTTTACTGCTGAGCCCCTACTTAGTTTTGGAGTGTTCATGAAAGTCCTGTTGTGCTGGTGGCATAACTGAGGCAGGAGGTTCATCTTATTTCCCCCATTTTCTGGCCTGTTTCTTCTTTTGGGCCCTAATGACAAGCAGAATTGCTGGGGTCAAGGACTTGGGAAGTTCTGGAGATGCACGGCTGAACAGTTGGTAGGGAAATGACTTCCTGACGCTACTGCAGAAGTTGAAGCATCTTGGAGTGGTAGCCCAAGCAAGAAAGAGAACCTATTTGGGAAGATTCTTATGGTCAAGATCTCAGATATCTGCTTCTGCAATGAGTCACTGCAAATGGTGGGTCTGATGGTACAAATAGTTCTCATGAGACTTCTCCAAGACAGGCTGCTTTCAGTATGGTGGCCCTTGGGGCTACCAGGAGTCAACCTTTTACCTCTTTTCCCAGCCTTTGGGCTGGGGGACAGCTCCATCCTAGGTTCCAGTCCAGAAACTCTGCAGCCATTGGGAGCAGTTGTTTTCCCCACAGTGCTCTTGGAAATAAGGGCATTACTCCTAACCATATACACTTACAGGAGTGAGTTCAGTCACAGACAGTAAGGTAAGATTGATCAATGACATCATTGTGATACATATTAACTGGCCAGGAGATACATATAGCACAAGCATGCCCACAGAAGTAACCAGAGTGTCTCTGTGGGCAGAGGACAAGTTACTGCTTCTAGCAACAGTTCTGCTAGCAGAGAACCAAATGGTTAGGTCCGCTGGAACCCGGGGCACTTTCGATCTGATGTGCAGGGGCATTTGTCGACCCTAGATAAATCATCTTAATGGATAAGAGGAACTCTCCGGTGTGGAGGTTTTTTTGTCAATTTTTGGCATTTGTAGGTGAAGGCAGTGGAGGCAATGTTACTGCAGTGAGATTCCAACACAGTGTAATTAGTTCTTTTAATTCAGGGTACTACAACTTCCTCAGGTCAAATGGATGTTGGCTCCAAAAGTCCTGGAGTGCAACATCTTGGTTTGCATGTCTGACCAACTGGCTATGCATATGCTGTGTTGTTTTGCTCTTACTTGGTTGGGAACCTATCATGCATTATAGCCAGAGGGATACAATATTGCTACTGAGAGAAGGACACTCTGAATTCAGGGGTGGTCCATGGGGGTAGGCGCCCTTGTTGGTTCTAGTAGGTATCATTGTCCATGGATAATGACAGTATGTGTAATGTTCTCTCACTTTGGACCACAGCCCAGAGTGTTAGATACATCTAGGCTATGTTACGCAGTGCTTAGTCATTGGAGATGGAAGCAGACAGGTTTTAGGATTATAAGCCCTTTGGGATCAGATGTCCTCTCGGTGTGGCATTGGGGGCATCTGTAGGAGCCTTCTTGAGGAACGTCTTGGTTGTCATCAGTTTTTTTTCTCTAAACCACTTGCAAGCCTTGTCCATCTTGGGGGTACCCTGTCCCTGTATCGTACTTGAGCTTGATGCTGCAAGCCTTGCGCACAGCTCCTTTTGAACTTGCTTGTTGATTCCAAAATTTTGTCCTTCATTTTCCTCCTGCAGGTATTTGCTGGTTGAGATTTGCCTGATCAGGTGGACTGGCAATTTATAGGCTCCTGGGTATTGGGAACCTTGTCTTATAACACATAGTGACAAGGTGTCATTTACATCTTGAGATTACAGAAAGATAGAAAGTCACCAGACAGGAGACCTCTGAATTCACCTTAGACAAGTGGATTAGATACTGTTTTGGCAGTCATATGTGACAAACAGGAAGGGCCCACTCTTAGAGCACTCTTCTTTGGGGATACTTACAGCACCTGGATTGTAGAGACTGAGGTTTTGTGGTGGTATAACAAGTGAATCTAGCCATTCAGTCATGCAGTTTTGAGGCTCTATATAGTTCATGTCCAGAACCCCACTGGGGTGCATCTAGCACAAAATTCAATGGCGTTAGTTGTCAGATGAATCCATTATCTACCTGCAAGGGTTAAATATGGAGCAGTATTCTCGCCCACCCTACTTTGAATGGTTACTGCTTTTTAGAATCTGTATCTATTAACTACCTTCCCCATTGACAATGTGGATAGATACAGAAATAAGAAATTCCTTCATACGTACCGTAATTTCATTCTCTGTTAGCTCTAATATTGTCAATGGGGCCTCTCCCTGGAATTGTCCGTTCATTTGGGGGATATTGTCTGATATATATCTAATAATGTTCAGTTGAAGGATTAGTGCTGTAGGGTTATAGGATTAATCAGCTATTTCTGGACATTGTGATATATATATATATATATATATATATATATGTATATGTATAGGGTTCACCACAATATATCCAAGGCACACCGCCTTAAGGGTAGCTGGTCCATTCCACTGGGGTGTCTAACAGATGAGGCATACTGATGAGTCCTGGTAGGACGAAACACGTGTTCATGTCTTCTGTTAGCACCCTTGCAAACTGTGTGAGGGCCTTCGCACCATGCAATTCTGCTTAAAGTTGGACCAGCATAACATTCTGTGGTGATTTGCATATGCAGCCCATGATGCTTTGCATTGTGGGGGCATGTGTGATTTTGTATTTTCTTGAAACTTGGCTTCCCAGCCAAATGCCCTTTGGGGTAACCCTTGCCTCAGTGTTTGCGCACAGAGGTTCTTTGTCTTTTAAATAGTTTTTTATTTTAATGGGTTCACCACAATATATCCAAGGCACACCGCCTTAAGGGTAGCTGGTCCATTCCACTGGGGTGTCTAACAGACGAGGCATACTGATGAGTCCTGGTAGGACGAAACACGTGTCTATGTCTTCTGTTAGCACCCTTTGCAAACTGTGTGAGAGGCCTTTCGGCACCATGCAATTCTGCTTAAAGTTGGACCAGCATAACATTCTGTGGTGATTTGCATATGCAGCCCATGATGCTTTGCATTGTGGGCATGTGTGATTTTGTATTTTCTTGAAACTTGGCTTCCCAGCCAAATGCCCTTTGGGGTAACCCTTGCCTCAGTGTTTGAGCACAGAGGTTCTTTGTCTTTTAAATAGTTTTTTATTTTAATGGGTTCACCACAATATATCCAAGGCACACCGCCTTAAGGGTAGCTGGTCCATTCCACTGGGGTGTCTAACAGACGAGGCATACTGATGAGTCCTGGTAGGACGAAACACGTGTCTATGTCTTCTGTTAGCACCCTTTGCAAACTGTGTGAGAGGCTTTCGGCACCATGCAATTCTGCTTAAAGTTGGACCAGCATAACATTCTGCGGTGATTTGCATATGCAGCCCATGATGCTTTGCATTGTGGGGGCATGTGTGATTTTGTATTTTCTTGAAACTTGGCTTCCCAGCCAAATGCCCTTTGGGGTAACCCTTGCCTCAGTGTTTGCGCACAGAGGTTCTTTGTCTTATATATATATATATATATATACTGTATATAATGGGTAAGGGTGATATACAAGGATGTATACCATCAAGGGGGCTAATTAGGGCTATAAGGCCACAAGCCCGAAGGGCACTCTTGTTTTTCCTTTCCCGTCTTCCTCTCTTCACTTTTCCTCAACCCACTGTTTCTTCCTCCAGCTACTCTTTTACTTTTTTCCCCTCTTTTCTTCTCCTACTCTCCCCTCCTCCTGTACCCCCTCTCTCCCTCAATATCTCTGGTGACCCTTGTGTCCCTTTTTCCCTCCTTTTCTTCCTCCCTCCCTCCCCCCTCCAGGCAGCATATTTATGTTTTAAAACTCTTTGTCAGCCTACAACTTTTGTTAGCAGGTGACATTGAAATTAATCCTGGCCCTTATTCTCCTTCACCTTTGCAACTTCCCAAAGGTTTGAGGGTGGCTCATTTAAACATCTGTAGCCTTCTCACAGAAATTGACCAACTATTACCGACTGTGCTTAACCTGTTGCTGGATATACTACTGATATCTGAAACCTGGCTCCCCTCTAAGGTCCAGAATTCTGATGTTAACTATACCTGGCTATACCTTAGTATAAGGTAACCCTAAGAGGGGTGATTGTGCTGCAGTCTACTTATCCACCACTTCTGGATCGTGTCATTTTGGACTTTGATCCCACTCCTAACTAGAATGCGTATCTCACACCAGGGGGAATCCTGACTGATACATGCCTTGACAACAATCTTGCTCCAGGTCCATTCTGATATCACCCTTCTTCCCTTCATTTACTGTATATTTCTGTCATTATTTAGTTAACATAGCACCATTTGGCAGCAGTGTTTCCCAATTTATTTATATTGCATTAAGTGTCACTGAATATACCCAGTATGAAAGGATTAGCTAGTTTATATTATTTCATACTCAATATTGTTTAATGATATGGTGCAGGTGTTTAAGATAAATTGTTTAAATAGATCTAGTATAATATTGATAATTAATTAACATATTTAGCTTAAAATGGTTACTGCTATCCTAGAGCCCCCACCTCCTTCAGAAGAATCATTTGATTTGAAGTGCCAGGGGTCTGAGCTGGAGCAGCAGTGTTTGCTGTAAGCTACGTGTTACCTTGAATGAAAGTGACTTTGCATTTCTACATGATTGTAGCCCATCTACTTTGAGTGCCACTACACCTTTTGGTTTGTTTGATGGCATTTCAAGCTGGCCACCCATCGAGAGTGAGCACCAACCCAGTCCCGAGAAGTGATAGCCCTATTGTTGGATTTGCTACGTATCCACCAGGATCCAATTTACAACTGTTCTTGCTGTCTCCTCTCTCTCTCTCTTCCCATGATCTGCTGCTGCTTAAACTTTCCCTTCCCTTTTCTATTCTCATCTTTATTGCTGGTGTTTACTGCTGCCCTGGTACATTTTCTGCTTTAGTTACTGAGCTTTCCTCTATCTGTTCTAACTCCTTGTGTGGTGAGCTACTGATTCTTGGTGACTTTAACATAAATTGGCTCTCCTCCAATACAAATACATTTTCACAAAATGTAAAGTTACTGCAGCTAATCTAATTGATTTCTGAACCCACTCATTTAAATTTGAATTTCTTAAACCACTCCCTACTTGATTGGGTCCTCGCCTCTTATCCCCATCATGTAGTGGATGCAGGTATCCCTCCTGATGCCCTCAGTGATCATCACATGGTTTACTGTGTGCACAAGTCACTGTACATCATCCTAAAGCCTCCCCACCCCACTCCCCAAATTCATATATCTCAGGTCTTTTAAATGTCTTGACTTGGCCTCCCTCCTCACTAATCTTTGGTCTACTGATTGGTCCACCATCTCTGAGCCAGTAATATAAATTCTGCCCTACTTTATTTTCAGTCTAAATTTTTGGCTGTTTGGGATTGTCATGCATCCCTGAAAAAACTAGAGTGCGAGGTTTTCATCTTTCCTGGATATCAGCTGAGGTGCTTACTTGTCTCCTTACTAGAGACTTTGCCTGGCATACTTTTAATATCTCTGGCTCCCAGTCATCATTGACTAACTATAGATGCCTTCACAACACCTGTACCAAAGCTGTCAGACTCACAAAGTCGGAGTATTTTACTTCCACACTCCAAAATAACATTAATAACCCCTCCAAATTCTGGAAGGTTATCCATTCCCTTTTCACCCCATAGACCCAGTGTCCCTCTCCTTTTCTCAATGCTGGTGAATCCCTTATCTCTGACCCTTCTGTTGGTGCTGTCTTTTAACACCTACTTTACTATTTGTGCCCTTTCTCTTATCCTCGCTTACTCTACCTCCTTCCCTCCCTTTCTCTGCCTTCCTCTCCTTCTTTTTACTTCTCTCTTATCTCTTCCTCTGGCTCCCTAAAGGCTCTGCTTGCGCTTAATCCTATGAAGGGAGGCAATCCAGATGGCCTTGACCCCAAGTTTCTTCTTTCTGCACTCGCCATTGCTTTGCCCATTACTCTACTCCTCAGTCTTTCCTTTACCTCTGCTACTGTTCCTGATGTTTGGAAACATGCCATTGTCATACCTCTTCACAAAGGTGGTGATCCCACCTTTCTTGGTAACTTCCATCCTATATCTCTTCTTCCCACTTTGGCTAAGTTACAGGAATATGTTGTTCTTTCTCAGCTCACTTCCTTTCTTGACAACTCCTCCTTTTTCTCACCTTTCCAGTCTGGCTTTAGGAAATCCTACTCCACTTCTACCTCCCTCCTTCATCTCACTGACTCCATACTCACAGGTATGGGTCAAGGATTGATTACTTCCACCATTTTTGTTTATCTTGCTAAAGCTTTTGACATTGTGGCACACCTCCTCCTTCTGGACAAACTTAAAGCTGCAGGCCTCTCTGACTCTTCAGTCAATTAGTTTCATTGTTACATTGGCAGGAACTCTTAAGCTGTCTGAATAGGAAAATCCATTTCATCTCCACTTCCAATTAGCTCAGATGTCCCTCAAGGGTCTGTGCTGGGTCTTATTCTCATTTCTGTTTTCTTAAATGACTGCTCCACTGTCTGTTCTTCTGCATCCATTCATATGTAGGCTGATGACACAGTTCTTTTTGCTTCTAGCTCCTCTTCCCATGACCTAACCTCCTGGCTGCAGTTGGATTTTGACAATATTCAGCGCTGGTTCAAATCTAGCCAATTGTCCCTTAGTGCCAAAAACAGTCTCCTTAACTTTTGCCACCTGTCAGGATTGACAGACTTACTTCTCTCCCACTATTTAATACCCTTGGTGATACTAAGATAGAAGATGTATCATCCTTTAAGTACCTCGGGATCTGCCTTGACTGGCATCTTGATTTCTCAGTGCATATTGATGTTATTCACCATAAGCTACACCCTAAGCTTGGAGCATTGTACAGGAGTAAAGTGAGTATTCCTTTTCCTGCCCACTGAGAAATTGTAGTAAAAATTATTCGGGTGACTTAGTCTACAGTGGTGCCCCTAAATCTTCCTTTGCCAGACTGGACCCCCTTTTCCATTGTTTATGTCATTTTGCTTTAGATTGCACCCCCCCCCCATACTCACCACTGCTTTCTTTACTCATTACTTTCTCTCCCTTCTCTTGATGCTAGGCACCTTCCCCATTATGCATCTTTTATATCCAAATTCTTGTTCGGCTCCCTTCCCTCCCATCTTAAATCCCTTCTGTCCACCCCTCCTTCTTCCTCCTATCGTCTCCACAACACTAATTCCCCTTCTCTTTCTGTTCCTTCTAGAAAATCTACTGTTTGGACAATATGCTTTTTCTTACCGATTTCATAAACTTTGGTCCTCCCTCCCCCTTTCTTTTGGTTCTGCCTCTTCTCCTTCTTTCCTAAAGTCTCTTCTTTATGACTTTTGTTCTCCTACCTGCAATTGTCTATGACCCTCTCCTCTTCTTATTCCCTTTCTGTATACACATGAGTGTGTTTTATTTTGTACTTGCATTCATTTATGAATTTGCCTCTTACTATTTATATTTATGCTTCATGTATGACTATATTACTGTAATTTCATTTTCATTTCATTTTTTATTACTAGAAAGGCACATGAGCAAAAATGTGTCCATTTTTACAAGCGTCCAGTTAAGATACATTACATCAAGAAAATATGTACATTACATTGAGAGAAAATGTATACAACAAAGTTAAACATAATTAAAGGATGAGAGGGTAAAAACAGGTTACATGATATAGTACAAACAAGGTGTGATAAAGGACAACTAAACCATCTTTTTACACATTTTGTTTTAAAAACAATACTCCATAGGCTTGTAAAGTAGAGGCTGTTGTTTATATTTATACTGAAACTGCATTTATTAACATAGGATAAATGCAGTTTTATAGCATTTGAAAATTTTAAACACAGCCTCTCCTGATTAAAAAATCCTGCTCTAAGAATCCTAAAATGGCTGCCTTGATGATGATGTCAATTAAGAGTGAGATGTCAGCTGTGCAGATGTATTCTAGCTCCATTAACTGTATTCAAATGTGAATAACTTTAAAATGAAAAATGATAGCTTGGTACTTTGGGCACAGCATTTGTTCAGCACAAAAATATCTACACAATGAGTGGTGTTTCATTTATTTATACCTTTTAGTTTTTTTATAATTAACTTAAACCAGCAGTAAATTCAATTTTCTTTTTCACTTTTTCAACAAACAAATGCAAATAATTTTAAAACAAAAAATGATAGCATGGTACTGTGAGCACAAAAGTTCAGCACAAAAATATCTACCACATGAGTGGTGTTTCATTTATAGATACCTTTTAGTTTTTTATAATTAGCAAAAAAACAGCAGAAAACTCAATTTTCTTTTTCACTTTTCGCAACAAACAAATGCAAATAGCTTTAAAACAAATTATGATAGCATGGTACTTTGGGCACAAATGTTGTTCAGCACAGAAATATCCGTCAAATGAGTGGTGTTTCATTTATAGATACATTGTCAGCGTGGCTCAGGCGGTAGCACATCCACTTCTGGACCAGAAAGTTGTGGGTTCTCGTCCCACACCAGGATTGGCCTTGCACCTAAAAATTGCTGGCATCTGAGTGCAGTATTGGGGGGTGCTGTACTGCTGGAGTGTGCCATCCTTCGGATGAGATGTTAAACCAAGGTCCCTTCTGCCCATCCTGGTGTTGTCCTGGTGGGTGTCCAGGTGGAAATAAAAGAACCCAGGACACTCTTTGCAAAGAGTAGGGAACATTCCCAGTGTCCTAGCCAATATTCCCCTTCCCATAAACTGGTTCATGCAGTTATCCAGGCTGTGTGTGGGTGATGATGTGCGATATGGCTGCCACCACACATTCAGTCACTTCACTACCAGTCTAGCATTGCTAGTAAAGTGCTTTGGGATATACTGTGTATGAAAAATGCTATATAAATGCTGATTCTTCTTCTTCTACATTTTAGATTTTTTATAATCAGCAAAAAATGTCTTGAAATTCAAATTTTTTTTCACTTTTTTGGAGGTACGGTATAAATGGAATATGCTACCTCCCTACTAGAAATATTTTTTTTTATCAAGCTTTTTGACCCCCATTGCCACCTCCCACCTACTTTGGTGGTGGAGGTACATGGTAGAGCTAGCAGGCAGCTCTGACACCTCCACCCCAGAGGGGCTCAGTCTCAGGACCCCACGTCTCCGCTTCTGATCCTCCCAGCAATGCCCCATGGGTTGCCACCTCATGGCAGGGCCGAGCCTGAGGGGCCCAACTTTCCCTTTCCCCCAGAGACCAACATCTAGACTCCGGGGGGGGCCAGTGTGTGGCACTGCGGAGCTATCATGGAGCCTATCGGCTCCATGTTTTTACACAGCTTTCCTCCCTGTCCCTTGCCATGGTTGCTTGTGTGCATGTGGAGGGGCACACACAGTGACCCACAGCACCCTCCCGACTCTAGTTGCTTCTGACTGCACTAACTCCAGGCCTCCACCCAGGGGCAAGCCTTGCAGCGGGCATGGCTGGGTCCCCACCTGGGAGGGGAGAGCTGCCATACGGCTGCTCAATCCATCTCCTGGCCTCACCCCCCCATCAACCCTTGATAACCCAAAATTGTTCCCAAACCCAGGTCACCGGTGAGGTGTGGTGTCCAGTGCCTCAACCCTCAGCACCACTGGGCCAGCCCTACTGGAAATATTGTTGATATTTTTTGTTCTCTTGCCCTTCCCAATTAACCAAACTGCAATTTGCTTTTCAAATAGCTCCCACCTCCTGCCTTCCGAACAGGGGAGGGGGGGTGCAAAACTGTTGCAAGCTTAATATTTCCATTTCTGTTTTCCCCTGCTCTGTCAATGCTGCCTCGCCATGACAGTGTGAGCCATAGATTCTTGTATTGCCACTTTATGTTATCAGGCAAGGTGATCTAGGGCACGCTGCATTTCTCATGCAGCCACCCACTGATACTTCTTTTTCTTCCCTGCGTTTAGTCAGTGCACATGAAAACTGCCTTCGCCATACTGCCCAGAGCTACATCTTGCTCTGCTGATGTTTGCCTTTTTTTGGTTTTATTTTGTGTCATTCAGCTGTGTGCCATTTAAGTTGGAATGTTACCTATGTTTCCAGGCAAAGAAGTCAGTGGCCTGGTGCTCCTCAGAGCAGCAACCTGCTGACTCTTCCACATCCTTAGCATGCCTTCGTATCTCACAACCCACCTGGGGTGTGCTGTAATTTAGCATCACTGCACACCTTGTCATGTGTTATTGCTTACTTACAAGCTCCCCTTCAGGTGCCGCCCCAGACTGGGTGAATCAGCGATGTCTCTCCTGTGGCAGCAGACTGGACCCTTGCTGGCTACACTCCAACTCCCCCCCTGCAAGCTACTACCTGCAAGGTGCTGCCGCTGACTGGGCAAATCAGCACCGTCGCTTCTGTGGCAGCGTACCGGACCCTTGCTGGCCACACTCTAACTCCCCACCTGCAAGCGACTACCCACAAAGGGCCTCCCCTGACCGGGTGAATCAGTGCCATCTCTCCTGCAGCAGCAGACAGGACCCTTGCTGGCCACACTCCAACTCCCTGCCTGCAAGCTACTACCCACAAGGTGCCACCCCTGACTGAGAAAATCAGCGCCATCTCTCCTGTGGCAGTGAACCAGACCCTTGCTGGCTGCATTCCAACTCCCCGCCTGCAAGCTATCACCCACAAGGTGACGCCCCTGACCAGGTGAATCAGTGCTGTCTCCCCTGCAACAGCAGACTGGACCCTTGCTGGTCATACTTCAACACCCTGCCTGCATGCTACTACCCACAAGGTACCACCACTGACTGGGCAAATCAGTGCTGTCTCTCCTGCAGCTGCAGAACAGGCCTTTGCTGGCTGCACTCCAACTCCCCACCTGCAAGCTACTACCCGCAAGGTACGGATTCAGACCTAGGAATACCATTTGACTGCTCCTGGCTCTGTGTAGCCTGCTATTGGCTGAAACTGCTTCCTTGTTAAACAGTGCTGGATGGCTCTCTTTCGACTGCTCAGCCCCTTTTGGGCACTCTTTTTTAACGCAAATTTTTGTCCCTCCCACCCTCCCTGGCCCTGACTTCGACCTCTATTAAATACACCCCATTTTTCTACCTAAGCCCCTATTAGCTGAAAACTGGTAAGCAGATCCATTGCTGTTAGAACCTGCTGTGCTCACCCCCATGAACACACTACACTCTCCCTCTCTGTCTCTGTCTTTCTGTTTCTCTCATTACTCCTTGCAACAGACTCACATTCAGCACAAAAATCAGTACAATTCTCTGCTGTGCTTACTTTGTTAAGGACCTCTCACTGACCTACCTCGTTTCTCAAACAAAATGATATTAGCACTCATTGAGCTCTGCATATTCACCTTGTTCACTCTAACTCACCCTGCTGGCATGATTTCTGAAGGCACCCCTTTGCCCTTCACAGTTCTCATTGATGGTAATCCATGGTATGTCTATGGCACCATAGCTATGGGTGTCAACACTAAAAATTCTCACTCCACTTACCAGAGGATACATCATGCTTGCCTGCTACTGTGACCCCTTTGGGTTCAGCAACTTTCAACTGCACACCACTTTTAATGTCCGGCCTCCACATTATACATTTTACAGTTGTTAAGGAACCCACTGGAAAAAAGGACTATCTACTTTGCATCAAGTACCTTTGGGAATTCTGAAATGCCTTATACTGCTACTACCTGCTCATCTCAGACAATATTTACCCAAACTCTGGCCCTCCTCCATTTAGTTCCACAGGCTGTGGTAGAACTGAGGCATTATCCCTGGCTAGCATCAACATCTGCAGCCTCCTCTCCAAACTCAATGCACTAACTGCCTGGGTTACTCAGCATCACCCAGACGTCTTATCAGTAGCTGAGACATGACTGTCACCAAAGTTCTCCGACACTGCCATTGCATTGCCAGGATACACTGACTTCAGGCAAGACAGACTGACAAAAAAAGGTGGTGGCTGTGCCATATGAATAAAAGAAACACTCAAGGGACATACCCTGTTGCTGCCCAGAACTGGAGTCGACATACAGACCCTTGCCACCAGCCTAGTACTTGGAGCACACAACAAGACAATAACTGTAGCACAGATTTATATCCCACCAAAGCTTACAGCTGTGGGTCTAAACCCCATCCTTGACTGCATCAAAGACATTGGTCACAACTCGGAGACCATACTGCTTGGTGATTTCAATGTAAACTGGCTCTCCCCCAGTACAAGTAGTTATAAGGATGCCTTAATGGCCACTAACTTCTCTCAACTGGTCCAGTCACCTACCAGGATAAACTACAGAACAGGCACCAGTATACTACTGGACTGGGTACTCACTAACAGACCAAATCATATTACTAGCACTGAAGTCCTCCCAGACTCAATAAGTGATCATTTGCCCATCATGTGTTCTTGGTCAAACAAATACATCAAACCAACAGCTAGAACCATCAACAGCAGAGTATTCATCTGGGGACATCTGAAGCCCCTAAAAGCCCAGCTTCACCAGCAAGACTGGTCCCCAACTGACACTGTTTCTGACATGGAGACTGCTTTGGATTACTTCATCACTAGTTTCAATGCAGCCTGTGATATCCATGCCCCCCACAAAAAAAGGAAGGTCGGGGTAACAGTAACCACTGTATTACATTTGACCTCCTTGAACAGATGAAATCCTGTGATCATCTGTGGTGTCGTGCTAGGGTCACAGGTAATCAAGTAGATATACAGGCATACAAGGCTGCAAGGAATGCCTGCACCAGAGTTATATGGTCCAAAAAAAGCAAAAGTACTACCGAGATGCCCTTGCCAACTCCTAGAAAGATGGGTGTAAATTTTGGAACAACCTCACCGAAATAACAGGGAAGGACGCTAAATTGGCCCCAACCATGTTCAACCTTGATGGCTCCATAACTCAAGACCCACAAACTAAAGCCAATACCTTCAACTCCACCTTCACGGACCTCAGTCATGTGCTACCCACAAATTTCTTTGATTCCTTACCCGAAGAATGCAATTCTGCAATGACTGGAAATTCAAAGCCTTGTACACATTCCACTTTAAAGCGGTATCCAAAGGTGAAGCCAAAAGGTATATTCTTAAGGTACTCGGGGAAAACTAGACTAAGTGGGGACTCACTAGATCTAAAACTCATAGCCCTCACTGTCACAAACCCACTCAGTAGGTCAGCCCTCTACTCCCAAAGTGCCAACCTCCAAGCGCAGTCTTGTGAACTGTTAACAGAACAAGGTAACCCTCTTGTCTGTTATTTGTGGATTCAAATCAGCCTTTGGTCTCAAGTCTTGGAGTTATTCAAACTGTTAACCTCTTGCTAGCATACCCAATGCACAGACTCAGATGTTTCTGTCTTCGGGGGGCCAAATATCTTTGCCTACGGCACCTAACCAGGTGTTCAGCAATGAACCCTTAAAAACTGTAATAAAAGACCTCAGATTTAAAATGCTCACCTTTTCCCAATTTGGTACCACCATTCAAGCTTATGCTCAGTGTCTGCTTTAACCATATATACTGTACTGGCAAAGGAAAGAAATCAAAGACAGATCAAGTAAGCTCTAAAAATAGAGTTTTACTACAATAGATAAAAAATAAAATACAGAATTATTATATGGTGGTGTTGGGGGACTTAAACATGCCAGGAACAGACTGGGAGACTATGACATCCTCGGTGGCCAGAGAACAGAGGTTGTTGGATGTCTTTCAGGATGTGTTTCTAACTCAGCAGGTGGGGGAACCTACCAGGGGGGAGTGGATACTGGATGTGGTCCTGGCAGACAGTGACCAGATTGGGGGTCTGGAGGTAAGGGACCCATTGGCGGGGAGTGACCATGCCACTGTCTGATTCTGCCTGAACCTAGGAGGGGTAGGAGGCTGCACAAAGACTGAGGTAACTGACTTCAGGGGGGCAGATTTCAAGGAAATGGGAAGGATCCTTAAGGAGTACTTGGATGGGATTGGGCCAGACATGGACGCTGACAGTAGGTGGGAAATCATCAGGAGGGGGGTGCAGGATGCTACTAGCACCTGCGCAAGAGTAAGATGAAAATGCGGTAGGGCCTGAAAACCCTGCTGGTGGACCAGGGAGGTTCAGGAGGTGGTGAGGGGAAAGAAGGCAGCCTATAGGCAATTCAAGTGCTCAAGGAGTGAAAGGGACTAAGGGGAGGACAAGCTGATGGCTAGAAGGGCCACTAGGGTGGTGAGGGCGGCTAAGGCAAGGAAGGAGCAGAACCTGGCCAGGAAAATTAGGAGAGAGAGAACAAGGGATTCTTTAGATATATTGGGGAAAAACAAGGGTGAAGGAGCAGATTAGCAGGATTAAAACATGGGAGGGATGGGCACAAGACCTGGGGGAGCAGGCTGAGGTACTAAATGAGTACTTCACCTCAGTTTTCACCAAGGAAAATGGGGGGCTGCATCATACATGGGAGGAGATGGTGAAACTGAGGAGGGGGGACCCTTACTGATCGGTGGGTCTGGGGAGGGGGGCATTACTGACTGGTGGGGGAAGGCAAAGCAGGGGGATGAGGTAGCAGAGGTGGAAATCATGGCAGAGAGAGTGAAGGAAGCCCTCAGGTCCCTTAAGACAGAGAAAGCACCAGGGCTGGATAAATTACATCCCAGAGTGCTGAAGGAACTGGCAGATGTCCTGGCGAAAACCCTGGTGGAGCTCTTCAGCATCTCTCTCAGGACAGGGTGGGTGCCCCAGGACTGGAAGGTGGCACATATAGTGCCTATCCACAAGGGGGGATCAAGGGAGGTGGCATAGAACTACAGGCCCATCAGCCTGACATTGGTGATGGGCAAGATGATGGAGGGCATTTTCAAGGAGAGACTGGGGGGACTTGGAAAAGTTGGGGTGCCTGGATGAGAGACAGCATGGATTCATCCTGGGGAAATCGTGTCAGACAAACCTTGTGGAGTTCTATGTCTGGGTGACGAGTGCCTTGGACATGGGTAGAGCAGTGGACATCCTCTTTCTTGACTTCAGTAAGGTGTTTGACTCTGTTCCTCATGGGGGCCTGTTGGATAATCTGGGAGAAATGGGGGTGGGGAACCAGATGATCAGATGGATAGGAAATTGGCTCCAGAACCGGACCCAGAGGGTCGAGTTTGGCAGGATAGTCTCATCCCCAAGGAGGGTCATTAGTGGAGTCCCTCAGGGATTGTTCCTTGGGCCCCTCCTGTTCAACGCCTACATCTATGACATAAGGAAGGGTATCAGGAGTGAAATGAGTCTCTTTGCGGATGACCCAAAATTGGAGGCGGTAGTGGATGGGGAGGAGGGGAGGGTGGCCCTACAGGGGGACGTGGAGGCTCTGGAAAGGTGGTCTAGAAAGCGAAAGCTGAGGTTCAATGCAGGGAAATGCAAGGTACTGCACCTGGGAGCCAGAAACCCAGGCCAAGTGTACACCCTGGAGGGGGGAATGCTACAAGTCTCGATGGCTGAAAGGGACCTGGGGATGGAGGTGAATGTCAAGATGAACAACTTGGAGACTTGTAGGAGGGCAGCGGCAAAGGCCAACAGGATGCTTGGATGCATCACTGAGGGGGGCTCACCTCCAGAAGGAGGGAAGTGATACTCCCACTGTATAACTGCTTGGTGAGGCCGCACATCGAGTACTGTGTGCAGTTTTGGATGCCAGATTTAAAGAGGGACATTGAACTCTTGGAGAGTGTCCAGAGGAGGGCAACCAAAATGATTTGGGGCTTGGGGGATAGGACCTATGGGGAGAGGCTCAAAGAGCTAAATATGTACACATTGGAAGAGAGAAGGGACCGACCGGGGGGACATGATAGAAGTCTTCAGGTACATGAAGGGGGTAAACAGGGGAGGAGCAGTCAGGGTGCTCTGAAGGAAGGAGGGGAGGCAACTAGAAGGCATGGGTGGAAGCTGGAGGGGGGGAGATTCAGAGGAGAAAGGAGGAGGTGCTACTTCACTGAGAGGGTGGTGGAGCCATGGAATGCACTGCCCAGGGGGCTGGTGGAGGCAGAAACTATGGAGGGGTTCAAGGAGGGTGGGACAGGTACAGGGGAAGGGTTCTGGAAACAAAAACCAGTGCAGCGAGAATATCCAGGACTGGGAAGGGAGAAGCCAGAGATGGAGAGGGGGGCAGCAAGGTCAGCTCCCAGGGTGGGGGCTGACCAAACGAGTAGACACGAAAGACCATTAGGCCTATTCTGCTGGCATTTTAGTATGTTAGTATATCACAAGATATACAAATCACTTAAACAAAACAGGTTTTAACAGTGCAATTCCTATTACAGTATTTAGCTTTGTCTCTCTCTCTAAATACCTACTTAAAAGTGCTCATAGATGTTTCTTTGTCAGAGTCTAGATAAAAGTGTCTGGAAGGAAAACAGAATTAATGTTTAAAAGCTGGTTTTCCCCACCTATTTTGCATGAGGTCACCTAGCTCCTCCCTGTCAGAATATATAAAAAATATATATCTATATAAAAATCAGGATGTCTTTTCCAAGTATTTAATTCTGCAATCCTCAGCATGACTCATGTCCTTCAAATGACATTTCTTTGATCTTAATCAGTATCCTCTCTCACACAGGCATCAGAGGAACATTTTCAACTTTGCACCAGTTTGCTAAACCTGGTTCCCCCTCCAACATCATAAACTTTTTTATGATTTCCCTCTTAACAACTACAACTTATAATTAATTTAGCAAAGTCTTTAATTAGCTTCTGGCCTGCCATGTAACACCTGGTATCTAAAACCCGTGTGTGTGTGATCTCACATGCTGTTTCAGCATTTTCTCAAGGAAGACAGTTCATAACACATTTTTTTATTTCACAAAAAATCATACAGCACTCAGAACTGGCTGTCCACTCATAGCCCTCACCATTGATGAAGTATTATCCCCACTAACCAAGATTAAACTGTTCCCTCATGCTCTCCCAATTCCCCCTAAAGTGAAAATCGGCTTTGGTGACGCCAGTTTACAAAAGTGGGGACAGGGCACTGCACAGGAACTATGGACCCATTTCCATTCTTCTACCTCTTTCCAAAGCTCTTGAAAGAATTGTGGCAGACCAACTGGTAGATTACCTGGAGAAGTACAAACTGCAATGCCCCCAGCAACACAGTTTCCATAAAGTACACAGCACCCCCACCACCTTTCTTAAATTCACAAGCAATATTCACCAAGCCCTGGATCAAGGCCAACTTGGGAGTGCCACATACATTGACCTTACCAAGGCATTTGATGCAGTCAGCCATTCTCTACTGCTTGAACAGTTCACTGACATAGGACTATCCAAGAACTCCTCTAAACGGTTTGCCAGCTATCTAAGTGACCGTTTACAACAGGTTAGGATTGGTGATACGCTCTCAACAAAGCTGCCAGTTCAGTCAGGCATACCGCAGGGTTCCATATTGGGTCCCTTGATTTTCAGCATATTCTTAAATAAACTCCTCGCCTCTTGACCATGCCAGATCCTTTCTTACATGGATGACGCGGTACTTTTTTCGAGCAGTGCTGATCCCGTCCAGCTGGAAATCCAACTACAGGCCAACTTCATGGAAGCAGAGGCCTGGTTTTACTCTCAGAAGCTCATTCTCAACTACAAAAAAACAAAGACAATGATATTTCACAGTTCGCATAACAAGCATCACGCCCAGCAGATCACAGTCAGAAATAACGTGGGCGTAGCCCTTGAGCAGACCCAATTGTTCGAGTACCTTGGAGTGACATTGGACAGCACTTTATCTTTTGCCAACCACATTGATAATGTCGCCAAAACTGTGAATACCCACATTGGTCTACTTTTCAAATACAAATCCTGTCTGACCACTGAAGTCCTCACTCTTGCAGTACATAGTTCGGTAGTCTCAGTAATTGACTATGGACTTGTGGTCTAAGGATCCGCTATGGACACTGCCCTGTGCCATATCGCTGTTGCTGTAAACAAGGCCTGCCATCTACTTACTGGGGCCCCTTGCCTGTTGCACACTTGTGACATCTGTGAGCAGGCAAACTGACTTCAGCTAATGGGCAGTCTCAGATACCAAACCTGCCTAATAACAAATAAGACCTCCCTTGGTCTCATGACCCCAGGGGTTCAGATGCTCCTTAGGACACCCCGCAACACCCACCATACCAGAAGCTCCAATAACCAGACATACCTAGCACCTCGATGCTGTACTGCTCAAGGGCAACACTCATTTGCAACCAGGGCACCAATGTGGTATAACTCGCTCCACTGTGATGTTACCAATACTTCCTCACTGGATGCTTTCAAACAAAAACTGCAACAAACCCTAGTGGCCAGTGCCACTTGTGATTGCTTCCTCTAGGAATGGGATAGGCCTGCTCCTCTCTGACCCATTATTTCAACAGCATTTATACCCCTGCCCCCCATCCTAACTACATCACTCACCCTTCCCTTTCTCATTTTTACCTTTATCCCCACCACCCTTATTACCCTAATGCTATTCACTACCTTCAGCCTCTTGCCACTTCACAACCCCCCCATCACCAATCTCCTGCTCTACTGTATCTTCCCCTCTGTACTCCTGACAATGCTTCTTGGCTGCCTTCCTTCCACTCTGTGCTGCACAATCTCTGCTAACTCAATTGTATGATTTTTATTTACCTTTGAGTGCTACTTTTCTCCCTAGGCATGCATTTGTCCAATACCTGTGCACACTCTGTCTATTTGTAATGGTCCCTCTACCTGACAAGGCCTCTGGGCTCCACCAGTATTTTCTCTCCTGTGCAACAAGAATGCTAGCCTCATACTGTCAAATTCATCCTGCAAGAACTGGCCTTAAGCCCTTGCTGTAACCTATCTGCACTATTACAGATTGCAATGTTTGCTATTACCTGTATACTGCTGTATTGTTTTGAATCCTTTGTTTTTGTATTCTGTCTTTGTACCATGATGTGGAGCCTATGTAAAAGAGCTATTGGCTCAAAGGTGTTAATCCCAAGACTTAAATGAATTAATTAAATAAATAAAACTTACAATTTACAGTGTGAGCCTATAGAAATGTTATATCACACTTCCCAGGTGGTTGAAGGCACTTGGCTGCATCTTGTGCCTCACAACCCACCTGGAGCATGCAGTAGTTTACCCTTGTGCACGCCCTGCCATGTGGTATTGATCACTTAAAATTTATAATATAATCTTATTCAAATTATATACCACACTTCCCAGGTGGTGTGCAAGTGTGCATGTGTAGCCATGGCTACAGAAGCACTGGACCATAATGATAGATGTCTCTTATGTCATTTGGAAAGGGTTGTATGTTGTTTGTCTTACCTGATGATGGATGGCTGTGGTTGTTTGTGTTGCCTTGCCCCCTTTGGCTGCTTGGGGGAGAATGCAGAGTTAGTGTTGAAGACCATAACATCGCATTTCCATACTTTTGCCAATTTAATAGCAACACAAACAGTTGCATTAATGTTTTTTTTTTTTTGCAAAGAGTATATAAGGGATATGCTACCTCCCTACTGGAAATATTGTTGATATCTTTTGAGTGCCAACTGACCGAATGACATCATGAATGATAAAGCCACGAGTGATGTCATCAGGTCAGTCGGCATGAGTACAAAAATATCAACAATATTTCCAGTAGGGAGGTAGCATATTCCATTTATGCCATATCTCCCTAAAAGTGAAAAAAAAATTAATTTCCTGCCATTTGTTGCTGATTATAAAAAATCTAAAAGGTATCTATACATGAAACACCACTCATGTGGCAGATATTTTTGTGCTGAACAACGTTTGTGCTCAAAGTACCATGCTATCTTTTTAGTTTTATAGCTGTTTGCATTTGTTTGTTGAAAAAGTGAAAAAGAAAATTGTATTTTCTGCTGGATTTTGCTAATTATAAAAAAAAATCTAAAAGGTATATATAAATGAAACATCACTCATTTTGTAGATATTTCTGTGCTGAACAAATGTCATGTTCACAGTACCATGCTATCATTTTTTGTTTTTAAGTTACTTGTATTTGTTTGTTTGTTGAAAAAGTGAAAACAATTTAAATTTCTGTTGCTTTTTTGCTAATTTAAAAAAAACTAAACAGTATCTATACATGAAACACTGCTCATTTTGTAGATATTTTTGTGCTGAACAACTTTTGTGCTCAAAGTACCATACTATCATTTTTCATTTTAAAGTTATTTGCATTCCCGGACCAAGATGATGGAAACAAACAGAACTGTCCATGCTGCAAAGAAGGCAGGTTAGAACAAACTGCAATATTATTACTACTACAACAAATGATCAGAAAACAAGTGCATCTTCTAACAGAGATTCCTCTCAGATTAATTATGACTGCAATCCAGGCAGCTCTTAAAGAGGCAGTACACAGAGGCTATACAGGCACTCTCTGGCAATACATTGAAACTGCTAAAATTCAGGACATCAGCCTGGCAGTGAGCATTTAAGCAAGCTCAAGGAAGACTTTTTTGGAACCCCATTTGTAGGGGGGTTACACCCTTCCCTGCCTGGAGAAAACTTGGCATCCACGTCAAGTCTGTACCATTGTGCATCAGTTAACATAAACTTATTACTTCACTATGCATATTCACTACACTTCACAATACTATATCCATAATGACAATGCTTATGCACGTTTCATACATGTGATACTGATTCCACTATGATTAACATACTTGTAACATCACAATACCGATTCATGTTATAACTTCCTGTACATTAAACAATGTAGGAGGGGGCCCTTCCCTATCAGCTAACTTGGGGCTGGATGGGGCAGGGGCACTATACTGAGAAGGAAGAACAATCAACCTGGAATTGGCAGAAGGAACTAGAAGGGGACAGGATCAGTTGTGTTCCAGGACAGTAGCTGCTTCTTGTTGTTTTTACAGGGTTTCTTGTGGATTTTACTTAGTAGAAGGTTATTTCTTTTCTTTCTTACTTCTAAGAGGCTAGCAGGGTATTGTTTTTGGGGCTGTTGGAAGTTTGAAAACTGGTTTGGTGGCTGTAAGTGGGCTCATTTGTTGGATGTTTCACTGTGTAACAGGCTGTACTGGTGGAGACCTATTTCTTCTGATTTAAAACCTATTTGGTGGGATTTGCTTGGGGCTGGTAATTTGAATTGGAGACCTATATCTGTTAATTTCAAGCCTATTTTGATGTGTTGTTAGTGAAGCTGATTGAATTGGAGACCTGTTTCCTTTGGCAGCAAACATATTTTGGGGGCTTTGAGTAGAATTTTGATTCCTTTTTGCTGACTTCACTAGCTGCAAAGGTTAGTGCATAGTGGGGGAAGGGCGTTAATGGTCTGGCCAGGTCTCACTCAGCTAACTGACTGGAGGCAGAGCTGAATCAGGTTTACATAGAAACATAGAAACATAGAAGTTGACGGCAGATAAGGACCGCAAGGCCCATCCAGTCTGCCCTTTGTGGTGTTAGTTGCTTTGGCTTCCCAGAAGGAACTAGAAGGGGACAGGATCAGTTGTGTTCCAGGACAGTAGCTGCTTCTTGTTGTTTTTACAGGGTTTCTTGTGGATTTTACTTGGTAGAAGGTTATTTCTTTTCTTTCTTACTTCTAAGAGGCTAGCAGGATATTGTTTTTGGGGCTGTTGGACGTTTTGAAAACTGGTTTGGTGGCTGTAAGTGGGCTCATTTGTTGGATGTTTCACTGTGTATCAGGCTACACTGGTGGAGGCCTATTTCTTCTGATTTAAAACCTATTTGGTGGGATTTGCTTGGGGCTGGTTCTTTGGCTGCAGGGCTTGGAGGGGCAGACACAGGGCTGATACACTCTCTCGAGAGTGGGGTGTAGGCCCAAATACCACCCTTCCCCATCCCTCTCTCCCCAGAGCTCTGCTAATTTATAGGGGAACACCTGCCCTACAATTGGAGGAAAAGGCTGCAGGTGCAGCTCATGTAGTTCTAGCCACTGGGGGTTGGATTTAAAGGCTGGGAGAGAGGAGCTTAGGGAGTTGTTCACTTCCCTTATAAGTTTACTGTGTTGTACTTCACCTAGTAACAGGATTACCGGTTTACTGTGGGACTGTATGTAGGATTAGTGGGTGACCTGATTAGGCAGTGGGGTGTATCTTGGACTAGTGGAGAACCTGGTGGCTCACCCAAGGAAACCTACTTGGAGGGGGATGGGACCACACATCATTAGGGCCGGCATCTTTGGGAGGGCGGGGGGTGCACAGGGTGTGAAGCAGCCATGATACTGGACTGGGCTTGGAAGTTCAGTGGTTACCCAGTGTGCTACCAGCTGGCACAGCTTAGGGAGGAGGTTGCGGGGATTAGGAGACAGCTGGGGAAAGGGGGAGGTATGGTTGGGGAAGGGGGCAGGGGATCTCCCATGGGGTTGCACCAAGCACTATGGGCAGGGGGAAAGGAGTGCAGAAGAATACTCGGGGATCACATAGGGACCATGGTAGAGGGGGCCCAAAAGGAGGACACTACCAAGGAAGCAGGCAGATATCTGGGGACCCTCACAAAGGGGGGCCAGGGGACAACATTCTCAGGAAGTAGGCAGATGGCCAGGGCTGGACAGAAGGAAGCAAGGTGGGGGGTGGATCGACCTTACGCTCAGTAACCACTTCAATTCTCTTCTGCTTGAGGATGAGGGGTGATGTAGCCATGACAGGGGTGGTTAGAGATGGAAAGGGAGTGGGGGCAGGAGGTGGGTCTGGATAGCAGGAGTAATGGGGGGAACCTGGAATGCAGGAAAATGGGAGGAGCAGTGAATCAGAGCAGGAGGGGCAAGGGGAAGAGGGAGGAAAGGACCAGTCGCGAGCAGTGAGGGGGAGTTAGTGAGGTACAGAAGGATACTCGGGAGGAGGAGAGGCATAGGATCGGAGGAGAGGGGGTGGCCAGGGTAAATAAGGAGGGGGCAGCATGTGGCACCCAGATAGGGGGAGGAACAAGGAGCCAGCTGGGTGGAGGGGCCATTAGAAAGGATGAGGGACATGGAAGGGGGCGAAATGGAGGAAAAGGAGCGGTCAGAGTGCTCCTGTTGGGGGATTCTATGATCAGGGGTACCAAATGGGATGGGGGGAGAAGCCTGGCCAGCTAGAACAAAATGCTTCCCTTGACTAATGGTGCACAGGGCCAAACATGAGGTATATCAGCTGGCAAAGGACTGCGGGGGTTATCCGGACATACTGGTCCACCTGGGTACAAATGACATTGAGGGAACTAGCAAGCTAGAGATACAGGCAAGGTTCAGGGAGCTTGCCAGGGTCTGTCATGACATAGGATGCACAATTTCCGTCTTGGAAATCCTGCTGCTGCCAAGGGCTAGTGGAGAACACAAAAGGAAGATCAGGGAGATAAACCAGTGGCTCAGGGAGTGGTGTGAGGCCAGACTTGATGGAGGATTGGGGGAGACCTGGGAGGGTAAGCAGCTGTATGCTAGAGATAGGCTCCATCTCAATTTGGAGGGGAGGAGAATCCTTAAGTTGAAAATAGAGGGGTTCATTGGTGAAAAGTGGGGTTTAAACTTGTGAAGGGGGAAGGATGGGAGAAAAGGCTGTTGAGGGGGGCTGATAAAGGAGGGACTCTGTGTCTCCACCCCCCTGGGGAGCTGGAGGAATGCAGAAAAAGGCTGACTGGTAAAGTGCAGACCAGGGGAAAACAGAATCCCCATGCGAACACGAGCAGGGGAAATGGAAGTATAGGGAAAGGGTGGAAGGTAGTCCTGCTAAATGCCAGGAGCTTGGGCAATAAAATGCCTGAGCTCCAGGTGATGCTAACTGAGGGAGTGGTGGATGTGGCAGTGGTCACTGAGACCTGGGCCACCGCAGGACACGACTGGGACCTGAACCTGGAGAGTTACACTACGTTCAGGAAGGACAGGGGGGAGGGAAGGGGAGGAGGGGTAGCAATGATAGTCAAAAACTGCATTGGCATGGGGGAGTAGAGGAGGCGGAGGGAACCGTGGAGGTGATTTGGGTCACCTTGATAACAAGGGGCAGCAAGAGAGTGAAAATAGGAGTGGTGTATAGACCCCCTGCACTGGTGGAGGAACTGGAGGAGAGTCTGGTGGCAGATGTTGGGAGACACTGCAGACTGGGCAGGGGAAGGGTGGTGGTGTTGGGGGACTTAAACATGCCAGGAACAGACTGGGAGACTATGACATCCTTGGTGGCCAGGGAACAGAGGTTGTTGGATGTCTTTCAAGATGCGTTCCTAACTCAGCAGGTGGGGGAACCGACCAGGGAGGTGCAGGTACTGGATGTGGTCCTGGCAGACAGTGACCAGATTGGGGGCCTGGAGATAAGGGACCCATTGGCGGGGAGTGACCATGCCAAGGTCTGGTTCTGCCTGGACCTAGGAGGGGTAGAAGGCTGCACAAAGACGGAGGTAACTGACTTCAGGGGGGCGGATTTTAAGGAAATGGGAAGGATCCTTAAAGAGCATTTGGATGGAATTGGGTCAGACATGGACGCTGATAGTAGGTGGTAAATCATCAGGAGAGGGGTGCAGGATGCTACCAGCATCTGTGCAAGAGTAAGACAAAAATGCGGTAGGGCCCGAAAACCCTGCTGGTGGACCAGGGAGGTCCAGGAGGTGGTGCGGGAAAGAAGGCAGCCTATAGGCAATTGAAGTGCTCAAGGAGTGAAAGGGATCAAGGGGGAGTACAAGCTGATGGCTAGAAGGGCCACTAGGGTGGTGAGGGCGGCTAAGGCAAGGAAGGAGCAGAACCTGGCCAGGTGAATTAGGAGAGGGAACAAGGGGTTCTTTAGATACATTGGGGAAAAACGAAGGTGAAGGGGCAGATTAGCAGGATTAAAACAGGGGAGAGATGGGCACAAGACCCGGGGGAGCAGGCTGAGGTACTAATGAGTACTTCACCTCAGTTTTCACCAAGGAAAATGGGGGTGCTGCATCATACTGTACATGGGAGAAGACAGTGATACTGAGGAGGGGGGTACCCTTACCGATCACCGGGTCTGGGGAGAGGGTGAGGCATCACTGGCAGGAGGGAAGGCAAAGCAGGGAGAAGAGGTAGCGGAAGTGGAAATCACAGCAGAGAGAGTGAGGGAAGCCCTCAGGTCCCTTAAGACGGAGAAAGCACCAGGGCCGGATAAATTACATCCCAGAGTGCTGAAGGAACTTGTGGATGTCCTGGCGAAACCCCTGGTGGAGCTTTTCACCATTTCTCTGAGGACAGGGTGGGTGCCCCAGGACTGGAAGGTGGCACATATAGTGGCTATCCACAAGGGGGGGATCAAGGAAGGTGGCAGGGAACTACAGGCCTGTCAGCCTGACATTGGTGGTGGGCAAGGTGATGGACGGCATTGTCAAGGAGAGGCTAGGGGGGGACCTGGAAAAGTCAGGGTGCCTGGACGATAGACAGCATGGAATCATCCCGGGGAAATCATGTCAGACAAACCTTGTGGAGTTCTATGACTGGGTGATGAGTGCCTTGGACCTGGGTAGACCAGTGGACGCCCTCTTTCTCGACTTCAGCAAGGCATTTGACTCTGTTCTCACAGGGCCTGTTGGATAAGCTGGGAGAAATGGGGTGGGGAACCAGATGATCAGATGGATAGGTAATGGCTCCAGGACTGGACCCAGAGAGTCGTAGTTGGTGGGATAGTCTCATCCCCAAGGAGGGTCATTAGTGGTGTCCCACAGGGATCAGTCCTTGGGCCCCTTCTGTTCAATGTCTACATCTCTGACATAAGGACAGGTATCAGGAGTGAGATGAGTCTCTTTGCAGATGACTCAAAACTGGGGGCAGTGGTGGATGGGGAGGAGGGGAGGGTGGCCCTACAGGGGGAACTGGAGGCTCTGGAAAGATGGTCTAGAAAGTGGAAGCTGAGGTTCAATGCAGGGAAATGGAAGGTACTGCACCTGGGGGCCAGAAACCTGGGCCAAGTGTACACCCTGGGGGGGAATGCTACAAGTCTCGATGGCTGAGAGGGACCTGGGGGTGGTGGTGGATGTCAAGATGAAGAACTCAGAGACTTGTAGGAGGGCAGCAGCCAAGGCCAACAGGATGCTGGGATGCATCGCTAGGGGGATCACCTCCAGAAGGAGGGAAGTGATACTCCCTCTGTATAACTGCTTGGTGAGGCTGCACCTCGAGTACTGCGTGCAGTTTTGGAGGCCACACTTAAAGAGGGACACTAAACTCCTGGAGGGATCCAGAGGGCAACCAAAATAATTTGGGGCTTGGGGGACAGGACCTATGAGGAGAGGCTCGAAGAGCTAAAAATGTACACATTGGAAGAGAGAAGGGACCGGGGGGGGGGACATGATAGAGGTCTTCAGGTACATGAAAGGGGTAAATAGAGGAGGAGAAGTCAGGGTGCTTCAAAGGAAGGAGGGGGCCACTAGAGGGCATGGGTGGAGGCTGGAGGGGGGACGATTCAGGGGAGAAAGGAGGAGGTGCTACTTCACTGAGAGGGTGGTGGAGCCATGGAATGTGCTGCCTAGGGGGCTGGTGGAGGCAGAGACAGTGGAGGGGTTCAAGAGAGGGTGGGACAGGTACAGGGGAAGGGTTTTGGAAGCAAAATCCAATGCAACGAGAATATCCAGAACTGGGAAGGGAGAAGCCAGAGAAGGTGAGGGGGGCAGCAAGATCAGCTCCCAGCGTGGGGGCTGACCAAATGAGCAGACGCGAAAGACCGTTAGGCCTATTCTGCTGGCATTTTAGTATGTTAGTAATCAAACTCTGGGCAGTGAGCTTGGCGAGAAGGAAACCCTTTGTGAACCACATTGAGAGGCAAATCCACTGGCCTCCCAGGGGAATCATAACTAAAGCGTAGTACTGGTTTGACAGTTTGGCCAGTCTTTCTGGGGGGAGTAGCCACAGTCTGTATTTTCAGCACTAACTTTGGAGCTTTCGACACTTGTGAGGGGTGCCTCTGCATGGATGGGAATGTCCAAACTGGGAGCACCATCAGCTTCTTGCTCTGTAGTCTCTGTTTCTACAATACTTTGCTCATTATTATCCTCTAACAAAGGCCCATGTTGCTCATTTTTAGGAGGCTCTAGCCCATTTAGGCTTTGCGGCACTGGAGGGGGGCTGTCAACACTCTCACATTGTTCTTCAGGTTCTGGTGTGTCACCAGGGAGACTCAGACCATCAGCCCCTTCTTCAGGCAATTCACACAGTTCCACAAAACACAGACAGTCCGCAACCTCAGATGTGATGCTTTGTGACTCAAACCCACTCTGCAGGTCAGGCCCTCTACTCCCAAAGTGCCAACCTTCGAGCATAGTTAACAGAACAAGGTAACCCTCTTGTCTGTTTTTGTGGGTTCGAACCAACCTTTGGTCTCAAGTCTTGGAGGGATTCAAACTGTGAACCTCTTGCTAGCACACCCAATGCACAGGCTCAGATATATCTGTCTTTGGGGGGCCAGATATCTTTGCCTACGGGCACCTAACCAGGTGTACAAAAATGAACCCTTAAACTGTAATAAAGACCTCAGATTATTCTTACCTTTTTCCAGTTTGGTATCACCATTCAAGCTTATGCCCAGTATCTGCTGTAACCATATATACTCTACTTGTAAAGGAAAGAAAATAAGCTCTAAAAAGAGTTTTACTAAAATAGATAATACTATGTAAAACATACAATACAGAACTATTATATCACAAGACATACAAATCTTTTAAAAGAACAAGGTTTTAAACAGTGCAATTCCTACTACAGTAATTAAATTTGTCTCTCTGTCTAAATACCTATTTAAACGGCTCACAGATGTTTCTTTGTCAGAGTCTAGATAAAAGTCTCTGAAGGGAAAACAGAATAATGTTTTAAAAGCTGATTTTCCCCACCTATTTTGCATGAGGTCACCTAGCTCCTCCCTGTCAGAATATATAAAAAAAATCTATATAAAAACAGGATGTCTTTTCCAAGTATTAAATGCTGCAATCCTCAGCATGACTTATGTCCTTCAAATGACATTTCGTTGATCTATTGATCAGTTCCCCTCTCACACAGACATCAGCATTTATGATTTTGCACCAATAAATCACAATCTGCTTTTCTTCCTCTAAGCGTTATAAAACTTTAAGATTTCCCTCCTAGCAACTACAGCTATAATTAACTCAGACAAACAGGAGAGCCTTGATTAAGGTCTGGTCTGTAATTAGCTTCTGGCTTTCCACGTCACACCTTGTATCTAAAACCTGTGTGTGTGTGTGTCTGATCTCACATGCTGTTTCATCATTTTCTCATGACTTTCATCTTTCAGCTGAAACCTGGCGGGGGGGGAGCGAGGTCACTCCAAGAGCACCAGATTTCTCAGCATCTCTCATGACAGACAGTCCATAACCCATTTTTATTTTACAAAAAAATGATACAGTGAACAGAACCAGCTGTGCAAGCGTCACATTCCTCCCCACCTAGGCTGAATTTGGGAGCTCTATCCCCTGCATGGCATGAGCTTCCCAAATCAGTTCACTCCTCATAGACCCTAGACAGACCAGCTGAGTTCTGATTTTGTTTTCCAGCCCTATGTACGATTGTGAGATCATACCCTCGCAAAGCAAGACTCCATCTTAGCAATCTACCACTGTTTTTCCCCATCTGCGTTAGCCATACCAGGGGGTTGTGGTCAGTCTGTACCACAAAATGCTGCCATAAAAGTATGGCTCTAATTTCTTTAGGGCCCACACTATGGCAAGACACTCCTTTTCCACCATGAAGTATGCTTGCTCCCTGGGAAGTAACTTCCTACTCAGGTATACTACTAGGTGATCTGTCCCTTGGCTGGATGTCTGACTCAGTACTGCCCCAATACCCACGTCTAAGGCATCAATCTGAACTATAAAGGTTTTGCTATAGTCAGGATTTGTCAAAACAGGAGCACTGCACTCCTTTAATTTGGAAAAGGCTTCCTCACAGGCTGGGCCCCAGGTAATTTTCTTGGGCATCCTTTTCTTTGTCAGGTTAGATAGGGGAGCAGCCAGGGCACTGTAATTGGGTACAAATTTTCTGTAGTACCCTGCTGTCCCTAGAAAACTCCTGACCTGCTTCTGTGTTTCTGGTCTGGGGCACACCTGGATCACCTCTATCTTTATTTGGTAGGTCAGAGCTGTCCTCTGCCTACCACATGCCAGAGGTATGCCACTTCTCCCATGGCCACCTGGCACTTCTCAGCTTTGACAGTGAGCCCAGCCCTCTGTATCCTGCCCAACACTTCCCTAAGGTGGGATAGGTGTTCCTCCCAGCTGGTACTAAAGATGGCAATGTCATCCAGGTACACCACAGCGTACTCCTCAGCACCATTTAACACCTGGTTCACCAACCTTTGGAAAGTGGCCGGGGGCTCTTCATTCCGAAAGGCATTACTTTAAACTCAAATAAGCCTATCAGAGTGATGAAGGCCGACCTCTCCCTAGCTCTGTCTGTCAACTCTACCTGCCAGTACCCCTTGGTCAGGTCAATGGTCATAAGGTAGGTCACCCCCCCAACCTGTCCAGGAGTTCGTCCGTCTGGGGCATCAGGTGGGCATCTGACTTCATGACTGCATTTAGTCCATGATAGTCCACACAGAAATGAGTAGACCCATCTGGCTTAGGCACAAGGACTACGGGTGAGGCCCAGGGGCTGTGAGATCTCTGGATTACCCCTAAATCCAGCATCTCCTCCACTTCCCTCCTAATGTTCTTTTGGATAGCCTCTGACACCCAATATGCTGTCTGCTGTGTGGGCGTCTGTGTCCCTGTCACCACATCGTGTGTCACTAAGGGGGTTAGTCCAGGCTTGGTGCTAAACAATGGGGCAAAGTCTGCTAAAACCTCCCTTACTTTCTGGATCTGGTCTGGGGCCAGCTGGGGAGACAATTTTACTGCCTCCACAGAGGACTCCCACTTACTTTCTTCCAGAAAATCCAGAAGGGGGTCTCCTTCATCAGTCTCTTCCCCAGGACTACACACTGCAAACACCTTGTCAGTTCTATTTGTGTATGGCTTCATCATGTTGACATAGTACATCCTTTCTGTCTGTCTTTGGTCAGGTAACTCCACAATGTAGTTCACATCATTTACCGTCCTGACCACTTTGTACGGTCCTGCCCACTCAGCTTGCAGCTTGTCTTTCTGGACTAGAATAAGGACCATGACTTCCTGACTCCCCATGTATGAGCGAGCTCTGGCTCTGCGGTCATACCACACTTTTTGTTTCTTTTGGGCAGCTGCCAGGTTGCTCTGGGCTGTCCCCATAAGCTCCTTCAGCCTTTCCCTAAACCTAAGGACATAATCCACAACGAGAGTTCCCTGGGTGGCGTGCTTGCCTCCCCAGTCCTCCTGGATCAAGTCTAGGGGCCCATGTACCCGGCGTCCATATAAGAGTTCGAAGGGGTAAAATCCTGTCGACTCTTGGGGCACCTCCCTGTAGGCAAACAACAGGTGGGGAAGATATTTCACCCAGTCCCTTCCATGCTGTTCCGCAAATGCCTGGAGCATTGACTTTAGGGCACCATTGACTTGTTTCACAAGTCCATCGGCTTATGGGTGATATGGTGTTGTGCATCTCTGCACCACCCCACACTTGTCCCATAAACATTACATCAGGTCCGACATGAAGGAACCCCCTCAATCGGTGATAACCTCCTGCAGAAACCCAACACGGGGGAAAATCCCAAGTAAGGCATCTGCCACTTTATCTGTCCTCAGTGAGGATAGGGCGACTGCCTCTGGGTACCGGGTGGCATAATCCACCACAATCAGGATGAATCTCTTCCCTGAGGAGCTGGGGGTATTTAAAGGCTCCACAATATCCATTCCCACCCTCTGGAATGGCTCCTCCACTATGGGCAAGGGAATCATGGTGGCTTGGGTTTTCTTGCCCGCCTTCCCTATTTCTTGGCACCGGTGACAAGACCTACAATACTCCTTCACCTGCTGGGTGAAGTTAGGCCAGTAGAAATTCTGGGCCAACCGCTACATCGTGCGTGTGATTCCCAGATGACCAGACAAGGGAATATCATGTGCAATCTTGAGCAACTGCTTACAATACCCCTGGGGAATGACAAACTGCCTGCCTAGCATCCCTCCCTCTGTCTGTATTGCCTGAGTATACATAAGTCCATTTTCCCAATAAACCTTATGTCGGCCGTCACCTCCCTGTGCTCTGTCCGAGTCTGCCCAAGCCCTCAGCTTCTCTAAACTCGGGTCACTTCTCTGAGCAGCTATGAACCCCTCACACATTCCCAAGGCATACAACAGGTCCCCTTCGATCGCTAAACTAGGGTCCCTAGAACTAGTGTCAAGGCCCTCAGGATCACTGTCAATCCCAACCCTCTGACAATGGGTCACTCCTCCCTCTTTGGAGTAACCTTCCATAGCTGTGTGGTTACTTGCTACTGGGGAAATTTCTAACCCCTTTTTATCAGTCTCCATATCAGGAGACACAGGCTGGGGAACCAGCCTCTCAGTGGTTTCCACAATGGCTTCTGTGGGGTTCGGGGAATGACAATTTTCCCTTGCTACTTGGCTATGGCTAACTGTTCACACCATCTCCTGTTTTAGATCGTTACCCAGGATCACATTCACTGCTAATGTTTGGGCTACAGCTACCTGTTGCACAGTCTCCCCTTTTTCACCCCAGTCCATGAGAACACTAGCGAGGGGCAATGTTTTCTTCCCACCAGCAAAGTCCTGTAGAGTGACATATTTATTGGGTATAAGCTGACCAGATCCCCCTTTACCAAGGTCAGGGATGCCCCTGTGTCCCTTAATCCCTGTGTCTGTACACCATTTGCCATGACTGGGTGCATGTGTTCCCTCATGTTCACGGGCATGCTTCCAGAGACACACAAACAATCCACTTCTTATCTAGCACCCTGTTGTGTATTATTGCTCACCTTTTTGGGACACTGTCTGGCAATATGCCCAGTTTCTTTACACAACCAACATTCATTTCTTCTCTCGGAGAAATCTTTTTTCTGAAACCTGGTGCTAACTGGTTTTGGTGGAGGCAGTGAGGGTTTTAGCTGCCCTGAAGGCGCGCTTTTCCCTTTCTGCACTGCCACACCTGCCCCATTCACTCTCAGAGCAGGTCTGCTCTTGGCATAGCAGTCTGAAAGTTCAGCAGCCTCTTGCACTGTTTTGGGATCTCGGTCCTCTAGCCAGGTTTTTAGCTCGGCTGGGCATGTCCAAAAAAACGTTCTAATAAAATGACATTTTCAATTTTATCAACAGAGTTTGCCTCAATTCCTTCCCACCAGCGTTTTAAAAACTGACGTTGTCTCATGGCTAGCTCCTCATAGCTCATATCAGGGCTTCTCCTGAGCTTAAGGAATTTAGCTCTGTATGATTCAGCAGTTAATTCAAACTTTTTTAACAGTGCAGCTTTTAGTTTGCTGTAATTATTACTGTCCTCAATGTCCATTTGACCCAATGCATCCTGAGCTTTCCCAGTAAGTAGCGGGGATAGCTGGAAGCTCCAGGACTCTCTAGGAATTTTAGCCTGAATACAAACTTTTTCAAAAGAATTTAAAAAGGCACTCATGTCCTCCCCCTCTTTAAATTCGGCTATTAATTTAGAGTTCAATTTGTAACCCAGTCCTGCAGTCACTGTTAAACCCAAGCCACTTACCTGCTCTGGTGCCGCTGGTCGGAGTCGTAGCTTCTCCAGTTGGTGTTGCCTCTGGTGCTCCTCTCTCTTCTCCTCTGCAGCTCGCTGGCACTCATACTCCTCATGGTCTGCCTCCCTCTGTTCTTGTTCTGCCTCTCGGTGTTCTCACTCTGCCTCACAGCGTTCTCGCTCTGCCTCATGGTCCGCCTCTCGCTTCTCTCACACTCTCTTCTCCTGGAACTCCAGCTGCATCCTGCACAACTCAATTTGCAGTCTGAGTACTTCTGGATTCAGGATACTGGTGACCTTCCCCTGCTGCTGTGGCCTTTCACTGACAGTGGCCTTGCTGTCATCCTCACTGGATCTGGACACAGCACTGGCCGCTAGTCCTGCCACACTTGAGGTCTGGTCCCTTTCAGTCACGGTCTGTGATTCGCTGCTCTGGGTATCTGGTACCATCAGGGCATCTATGAGGCTCTGCTTGCTGGCTTTCACCCCAAACGGGACTCCTCTGTCCCCACACAACTGCTTTAAGGAGTCTACAGTGTGCCTGCTGTAGTTGGAAGTCATCTTCCCTTACTACTGCTACTCTGTCATGCACTTTAGGAAAAAAAATTAAATGGGTAGGAACTTGACTGTACGCCAAGAGATATAGTTCTGTTTCCTTTTTAAAATAAAACTCTGTCTTTTTCTTTCTTTGCAAGAGAGCTTATGGTCTCAAGCTGATACACTGAACAATACAAGCTTGTGATACCAAAATTATCCCACCGCTGCCAATCTGTCACAAACCCACTCAACAGGTCAGGCCCTCTACTCCAAAAGTGCCAACCTCCGAGCGTAGTCTTGTAAACAGTTAACAAAACAAGGTAACCCTCTTGTCTGTTTTTGTGGGTTCGAACCAACCTTTGGTCTCAAGTCTTGGAGGGATTCAAACTGTGAACCTCTTGCTAGCGGACCCAATGCACAGGCTCAGATATATCTGTCTTCAGGGGGGCCAGATATCTTTGCCTATGGGCACCTAACCAGGTGTACAAAAATGAACCCTTAAACTTTAATAAAGACCTCAGATTATACTTACCTTTTTCCAGTTTGGTATCACCATTCAAGTTTATGCCCAGTGTCTGCTGTAATCATATATACTCTATTGTAAAGGAAAGAAATCAAAGACAGACCAAGTAAGTTCTAAAAAGAGTTTTACTAAAATAGATAATATGTAAAACATACAATACAGAACAATTATATCACAAGACATACAAATATTTTAAAAGAACAAGGTTTTAAACAGTGCAATTCCTACTACAGTAATTAGATTTGTCTCTCTGTCTAAATACCTGTTTAAAGTGTTCACATATGTTTCTTTGTCAGAGTCTAGATAAAAGTCTCTGAAGGGAAAACAGAATTTTTTTAAGATCTGGTTTTCCCCACCTATTTTGCATGAGGTCACCTAGCTCCTCCCTGTCAGAATACATAAAAAAAAATCTACATAAAAACAGGATGTCTTTTCCAAGTATTAAATTCTGCAATCCTCAGCATGACTCATGTCCTTCAAATGACATTTCTTTGATCTATTGATCAGTTTCCCCTCTCACACAGACATCAGCATTTATGATTTTGCACCAATACATCACAACCTGCTTTTCTTCCTCTAAGCGTTATAAAACTTTAGGATTTCCCTCCTAGCAACTACAGCTATAATTAACTCAGACAAACAGGAGATCCTTGATTAAGGCCTGGTCTGTAATTAGCTTCTGGCCTTCCACGTCACACCTTGTATCTAAAACCTGTGTGTGTGTGTGTGTGTGTGTGTGTGTGTGATCTCACATGCTGTTTCAGCATTTTCTCATGGCTTTCATCTTTCAGCTGAAACCTGGGGGGGGGAGCGTGGTCACTCCAAGAGCACCAGATTTCTCAGCATCTCTCATGACAGACAGTCCATAACCCATTTTTATTTTACCAAAAATGATACAGTGATCAGAACCAGCTCTCCAAGCGTCACACTTTGCACCTCACTTTCAGGGAGCATTGGCTCCAAAGATGAAGCTGGAGGGTTAGGCAGTCCAGAAGACCCAGCCTTATCCCCACAATTAGTCATAGGGTTACCTCGAAACAGCTGACTCAATTCATGGGAGGAGTAATAGGCATTACCATAGTCACTTTCATCAGAGGTGGACTGACAGTCACTATCATTCTGGGCCTGCTGTGGGGAAAACCTTAAATCTGTAACTACTGAGGTAGGTTGACTCTGTCTCTTTTTTACAGCAGCACGAGTCACCGGCCCAGGGGAGGCAATGTCTCCTGGCTCAGCTTCAATAATAACTTGTCCGATAGGCAGCAAGTGGTTACGGTGCATTGTCTTGACAGCTTTGGAGTTATTCTCTGGGCGTACCTTGTATACTGGTAGATCATCCAACTTTCCAACCACTACATGAGGAAGATGGTGCCACCTATCAGCAATTTTGTGCTTGCCATATAGTCCTAAATTGCATAACAATACATGGTCTCGGGGCCATAGGTCTTAAGCCTTTACTTTCTTGTCGTACCTCTCTTTGTTGGTGAGATTTCTTTTAGCGGCCATTGTCTGGGCCAGTTGATATGCATGGTTCAATTGAGCTTTCAGTTTCTGTACATACTGCAGGTAGTTTTCATCTCGCACCCCATCTGGAGAGACCCCAAAACAGACATTAATTGGTGGGCAGGTCTCACTCCCAAATATGAGGCGGTATGGGGAGAACCCAGTAGCATCATTTTTGGTGCAACTGTACATGTGTACCAAGGTGCTCATCTGCTGGCTCCACTTATGCTTGTCTTTTGGGTGGAGGGTGCCCAGTATGTCTAGAAGGGTGCAGTTAAAACATTATGGTTAAGGGTCCCCCTGTGAGTGATAAGGGGAGGTTCTTGATTTCTGCACCCCCCACGGGGAGAGCATTTCTTTGATTGGCCTACTTTCAAAGTCTGTGCCTTGGTCAGAGTGGATCTGCTGGGGGGCACCATAGTGGATGAAGAATTTTTCCACTAACACCTTGGTCACGGTAGAGGCTTTTTGATCTTTAGTTGGAAAAGCTTGTGCATACCATGTGAAATGATCCATAACCACTAACACAGTGCCAATATTCCATTGATCAGGTTCTAAACACAAAAACTCTATGGAGACCAGTTCCATGGGGGTGCTGGTAGTGATATTGACAAGGGGGGGCAGCCCTCTGAGGCAGGGCCTTTCTTTGGAGGCAATGACTACAGGTCTTTACATGGTGCTCAACATCGACCCCCATCTTGGGCCAGTAGAATCAAGATCGTACCAGGCCGAGAGTCCTGTCAATACCGAGGTGCCCCATGTGATTGTGGAGTGACCTCAGTACCAAGTGTTTAAAGGCCGTGGGCAGGACCAATTGTTGCTTGTCTACTTGACCACTATGATCCACTGTCTCTCTGTATAACAACCGATTGAGTAACTTCAACCTGGGGCCTTCTTTAAACAATAGGGCAGTTCACACGTCAGGGGAACGCAACTTAGACACATCTTTCCCTGCACGCAGGGCATCAAGTGCAGGTTGAATCATAGGATCTTGGGATTGAGCCCACTGAATACTGTTAATGTCAAGTTGAGGTTGTGCACTAATATCTAGAGCAGAGACATGGCAATAGGCAGCTGGTAGGCAGGTATCAGGAGGGCCCAAGCAATCTACTAGACTGTCCACTGTGTCCGCAGACATCTGTTCATCTCTGTCAAACTTTTGGCACAATGCTCAGATGTCAGGTTCAGAAAACCTGACCAATCACTCTTGGAGACTGGCCTTCGTTACAGGGCATCAGCATCAATATGGTTTAGTCCTGGCCTGTACTCGACAGCATAATCATAGATTGATAAAGCAGAGAGCCACTGGTGCCCTGTGGCATCAAACTTAGCTGAAGTCTGTACATAGGTTAACGGGTTATTGTTGGTCTTCACCAATATCTTTGCCCCATAGAGGTACTCATGAAACTGGTCAACAATGGCCCATTTTAGGGCAAGGAACTCCAGCTTGTGCACAGGATAGTTTTGTTCTGATGTGGCCAAGGCTCCTGCTGGCAAAAGCCACTGGTCTCAAATCATCCTCATGGTCTTGATACAGCACAGCTCCTAAGGCCCTGCAGACTAGCGTCCATATGCAGCACATAGGGCTTGCTAGGGTCAGCATAGATGAGGATGGGGGCATGGGTGAGTTGGTATAAGACTTTGTGACAGGCTGCTTTACATTCGGGTATCCAGCGGTGCCCAAAAGGTTCACCTGTTTGGAAGTACACTTTCTCGGGTTCTTTGACAGCCCCTTTCTTGTATTTTCAGTTGGTGGGGGGGTAACCCTGGGTGAGATTCTGGAGTGGGTGAATCACCTTGGAATAGTCTTCTATGAACCTGCAGTAGTAGCCACAGAACCCCAGGAAACATTATAGTTCTTTCAAGTTATGGGGCTGGGGCCAAGTAGTCAGTGACTCGACCTTACTGGGATCGGTCTCTATCCCTTCTGCAGATACTATGTGCCCCACATACTTCACAGAGGTTTGAAAAAACTGGCACTTGTCAATGGACAGCCTGAGGCCGAAGTCTTCCAATCAGTCTAGGACTTTAAACAGTCTGGTCTCATGCTCCTCTAATGTGCATCCGAACACAATGACATCATCTAGGTACACTAGGCATTCCAGTATGTTTGTATCTCCCACCACACGTTCCATCAGTCGCTGAAAGGTGGCCGGGGCACCCGAAATCCCCTGTGGCATTCTCAGGAATTCATAGAACCCCAAAGGACAGATGAAGGTGGTTTTCTCACAGTCCTCCGTGGCCATCGGAATCTGGTAATTCTGCTGCGAAGATCCAATACTGAGAATCATTTGCTCCCATTCAAGCAATCTAGGGCATCTTGTATACGGGGCATGGTGTATTGATCTGGGACGGTCCACCGGTTCAGGGTTTGATAATCAACACACATCCTCACCAACCCATTCTTCTTAGGCACAACCACAATGGGAGAGGCATATGGGCTCCTTGATTCATGTATCATGCCAGCAGCGAGCATTTCCTGCAGGTGTTTCCTCACATCATCTATGTCCACTGAGGTGAGGCGTCGGGATCTCTCTCGAAATGGCCGGTCATCATGCAGGCGTATATGATGCTCTGCACCCTGGACACACCCCACATCCCATTCTTTTAATGAAAACACTTGGTCTCTCTGGGCGAGTTTCTTGCTAATCCTAGTCTTCCATTCAGCTAGTAGCGTGGAATCACCAAAGTCAAATTAGTCCGGGGTCACTCTCTCCTTTTGGCCAGAGTACATGTTATTGGGTAATACTGCAATGTCTGCACAGTGTACTGCAGCTAGAGTGCACCCTCTGTTCACCCGGACCTCCCAATCTGACACATTTCGAATCTGGACCATCACTCGTCATGCATAGGCAAGATGCTGGGTTTCACCAATAATCCTTCTGGCAACTTTTCATTACCTGGTGCATCCAACATAAATATTTTGTTCTTTATGTTTCTCTTTAGGTGGACTTCTCCATGGATTTTGGACTGGGCATTGGGGGCCAATACCAAGGAGTCAGGTTCCTTTTTCGATACTATTCCCACTGGCTCATCTGGGTCTTCTTCATTGGGTTTCTGTTGTAAGTCATATGCCCTTTTTACTAAGGCTGGAATTCTTAGGGCCCGTCCAGTCAGTTGCCCTTGTTTCTCATGGCAGAGTCGTGCTAGTCTCCCAAACATATGGGCGTTTATTCCAATTAACAGGGGAACCCCATCATTCAGTCCGGTGGGGGGACACACTAGGGCCAGTGTCTCTACTTGCTCCTCTACACCAGTTACAGTTGCAGGAAAAGACAACCAGAGGCGGACATATCCTAGGTAGGGATAAGATTTGTCGCTCAGTCCCACACATGTAGGCCTTCCAGGGATTGTAATGGCACATCAGATAAGTGTTTTTCATACCAGTCCTGAAATACAATGGTCACTTGCGACCCACTGTGAAGCACAGCCCAAGCAGGAATATCATTCACAGCCACAGTAGTCTTCACTGAAGGGCCCACTGTTTTGAACCAGTCTGGAGGGACAACAGCAGGGGCCTGAACAGACGATTTAGCCACGGAGGGGTTTGAGTTAGGATGGCCAAAGCCTTCACTGCAGTCATTTTGTGCACCCCTTGACAACTGATTAGTTTTCCAAGGCTCTTCTTGAAGCTGGTTCACCACTTTCTCTAAGTCCTTAGGAGACCGGCATTCCCTCTTCATATGGCCATCCTTGCCGCAATTATGACAAATGACAGGCTCTTGGGGCATCCTTGGGGAAAACATAGCAGGGGATGCTGGAGCATCGATGGGAGTTTGTGATCTGACTTCTGGTAGTTCACCATGTCTCAAAAGTTCCTTTAGGGTGGCAGTCAATTCCTTGAGCTCAGCCGAGAAGCTACCCTCAGTAGAGGACGTCTGAGGGTGCACCCCCAACCCCATAACAGTCACGTTCTGACATGGGCCAGGGTCTCTGTCAGCAGGGGATACCTCAGTGAAAGCACCCGGTTGTACTTTTATGACTTCCTTCAGCAACTCCTTCCCCCTCCATTTAGCCCACGGCGGGACACTCGTAATGGTCTCCATTTCAGAAGGGCCTTCCGGTGCCATGATCACTTGGGCTGCACTCACCTCATAATTACAATCTCCATCTTCACCTTCTACCTCCCGGAGTTCTTTTATCAAGTCACAGTAGTCAGGTGGGTTACCTCTCCTATCCTGGAGAAAACAAAAACGATGCTCTTCTCCCAACCCCAAAATAAGTACAGCAAGTTTCCCTTAGCTGTTCACTCCACACCCAATCTCATCATTGACCAGGTGCAGTCCTATAAATATCTTCGTATAACCTTTGACCCTGCACTTTCATTCCATGGACATATATCTGCCCTAAATTCTGTCGCCAACTCACGGCTAGGCATTCTTTACCGGCACAAGAAATGCCTCCCTCCTGATGCCCTCCGCCTGGCTGTCACCTCCTCTGTCATGTCTCTCATTGACTATGGCCTCCGGTCTATGGCTCAGCAGATCAGACTGCCCTCAACAAGGTTCACCTCACAGTTAATAAGGCCTGCAGACTTATCACTGGTGCTCCCAGACTCACTCACACATGTGAGCTGTACACCCTGGCTACCTACTCAACCTGGAAGAGCGACTCATGTATCAGACATGCCAGCTCACCTTTAAAGCTTTCTGTGGGTTTATCCCCATAGGCCTATCCAACTCCATTACGCCAGATTGCACTGACCCTGATCACGCAGTGCCAAGAGCTACCCTAGTTATTCCGAGAGCCAGGACCTCTCAAGGTCAGAGGGCATTCCCTCACCGTGCGCCCCACTGGTATAACTCCCTCCCTGCCAGTGTCTCAAACTCACTAACCTTAGCTTGCTTTAAGCCCAGGCTCAGAAACTTCCTGCTTAGCTCTCGCAAATGCAACTGCTGCTAGCCTAGTATAAAAAAATATATATATATATATATACTCTGTTTGACAATGCTCACTGAGCGGCCTCTTCCTTTCCCTACTAATTCCTCCTCCCTATCTCCTCCCTTCTACTCCCACCAGCTCTCCCACCATAAGTTTTGCACCTTTTGTTATCTTTTGCTTGGAGATTGTATTCTATTGTAACAAAATTGTAATTGAAATGTAACTTTTTTGTTTGTAAGTACTGTGTCCCTTGTACTACTGTTCTGATGTCCTCTTTGTGACGAGGTACCGTTGTAAATGAACCTCTGGCTCAAAGGTTTCTAAACTGATGTTTAACTAAATAAATAAATATCCTGTAGCCTTAACTGGATGATCTGCAGTTTAGAATGCTTGGCATGTTGCAGTATGTGCCCCAATCTCACATGCTTCAAATCACTGGCAGCTACCCCACCTTTCTGGTAAGCTTTCTGCAGAGCTCTTTCTAGGTGAGCAACAAACACAAGCAAACTTCCCCCCTTCCATTGCTTGGTACCTTGGAATTTCCACATCAAAGTCTCCCCTGACGCAATGCTCCCAAAATTGCCTTCAAGTACAGATAGGTACTTCTGAGCAGATGCATCAGTGTTCGTGGACCTCAAAATGTAATGGCTTCAAAGGAAGGGCCCCACAAACTTTCTATGATTCTTTTCCGCTTCTCAGCTTCCACACACTGCCACTCGGGTACCAAGGGGTCAACATAGTTGATCCATGTCTCCCAGTCATCCTCCCCATGGATGGGTGGGGAGGGTGCCTGAGAAGATTATCAGCCTTCAGTAGGAGTCGTAACTAATGGCAGGTACAGATATAGGGGCCAGCATTAGCATGGGCACAGAAGGCGGGGCAGTAATAGGTGCTGGAGTGGGAGAGGGTGTTGGGGAAGGAACACCTCCAGGTGGCAGGAATAGTTTCTTAGAGTACTCTATGGTTTTCACTTCCTCCAGCAACAACTTAGCAAATTTCTCCTCAAAAGTCTCAGATAATGGTGGGAGCTCATCCTTCCCAGGGTCTTTACTGTCTTTTGTTACCACTTGCCAGGTGGCTAGGACCCCTTCTGAGGCAACAGTCTGTGGTACTTTAGAGCTGTCCACAAGGTCACTACACTATACCAAGGTTATGAAAGTTTGGACGATTAAATCAGCCTGTCGACTCACCACCACAGGGTTTTTTAAACATTCAACTTTGGAGAGTGCTCCCTCTACAGTGTCCTTACTGGTACCCAGGGGAATATCCAGTATAAGCAGAGCATTTTGAGGGTCAATCTCCTGCCCAGTACTCCACCCCACCAACTGGTGTACAGCCATTTCTACTGGGGTAGCCATTAATCTTTAACAATAATTCATAATTTTTGGCTACTAGAAGGCACAAAATCCCAGCGGTGAACCTCCAAGCTGTAACCCCTAGGTGGCGCTATCCCAAGGGCTACTACCCCTGCCTGCTTGGCTTGTACCAGGTTAAGGAGCCTGGGTAGTGAAACAGATCCCTCCACCTGAAGGTCAAGATTGTTAGTGGTCAAGCTAACCTGGGCACAGCCCTCCGGGATACTGTAACCCCCCCCTTTCCCTTCTAGTGGCCTGAACAATATACAATAATTACTTTCACAATGATCCTTATTCACCAGGCAGTTACCCACATTGTTTGAACTTACCACCAGGGCTGGTTCCTCTAGCTTGACCCTGGGGACCCCCTGTAAAACAAGGTTAAGCACAGCAAATAGCAATAGTACAATACTTTTGGTGCAAACTGGAACCACGGTCAGGTTAAATGCAAACAAGGTTAAATTTGATTTATTCAGGGGACTTGAACAAGGGAGGGGTGCAATCAGGTTGATTTGCTTAAAAGCTACATTAGTCAGACAGTTATGCATGCAGTTCAGAGTCCCTACACAGTCACACACTCTGGGTACCCAAGTAGGAAAACAATGGGCTAGCCAGGAATGTTGCAGCTGGTTGGGGCCCTATGATGGAAGAAAGCAACATACACAACAAGCACTATTTGTAATCCAGAGCCGGAGGGCTCAGTTCGTGAAAGAAAAGGCAACAAGACAATCAGATGACAACACTTTTAGATTTAGTTGTTTCAGGGAGCTACCCTGATGTTTACTCATGATACCGAATACTGGACACAGGCAGGATGAAATCGAGACTGCAGGCTATTGAGCTGGAGTGCCCGGAGAAGCAGGGCCCACATGAATCACCGAGGCGTCATTCCTGTTCAAGGCGTTGAGCAGAGGGCTGATCCCCAGGCCGGTCTCTCATCTATGACTTTCTCTGCGTAGCAGGTATTCTGGCTGGACCAGTGTAGCAGGGCCCAGGCAAACAGAAATGGATATGGATTCAGTCCGTGGAACTGGATACAGCCTCCAGCAAGCAAACACAGTTCATACACACAGTGGGGAACCAAATCACGACCCACTATAGCACACAGCGCACTCACATGTAAGGAAAGTCCACTGTACCAGGCAAATGGCTCTCCAGTTGCAATTACAGAGTCTCTGCACAATCCAGGAGTTCAGAGGTAGCTAGAAGTCCAGACAGGCCGATCGCATTCAGAAAATCTTCGTTCTTCTTCAGGTTAAAGCCTGGTCACAATTCAGTGGCTTAATTCGCTCTCCAAATTCAGATTCAGTCTGAAAAACGCACAAGTTCCCTCTCAGGGACAGCAGGCAGGCATGCAGGCCAAACTCAGGCCTTTTCACAGTTCTCCCACGTGAATCCACTATGGATTGTTGCTCGAACTATCTCGAGCTGTTAGTTCTTCACTTCCCGGCTCAGATCTAACTGAAACTGCAAGCAGTGTGGGACTTTCCCCAAGATCCAAAAGGTTTGGTTGGCTGATCTGTCTGTCAATCACAGCAAGTGCTCCCCTTCCAGGTTATTTTAGGCGCCGGAAGCCCCAAACGACAATTTCTATAACTTTTGGCCCCACCAAGCCACTGTAGGCAGGTTCCATTTTAGAGTCCCAAATGTACTGACTGGCCCATTCTGACAGTCCCGAGTCAAGATGATGAAAACAAACAGAACTGTCCATGCTGCAAAAAAGGCAGGTTAGAACAAACTGCAATATTATTACTACTATAACAAACGATCAGCAAACAAGTACATCTTCTATCAGAGCTCCCTCTCAGATTAATTATGACTGCAATCCAGGCAGCTCTTAAAGAGACAGTACACAAAGGCTATACAGGCACTCTGTGGCAATACATTTAAACTGCTAAAATGCAGGACATCAGCCTGGCAGTGAGCATTTAAGCAAGCTCAAGGAAGACTTTTTGGGAACCCCCATTTGTAGGGGGTTACACATGATTCAGCTCTAGTTCCAACACTGCCACGGCACTGGCCCCTCACCCTTGGGGCTGGTGACGCTGGTGTTGCTGGGGCCACATTCTGAATCAGAGGGACTGCAATCCACCCCTCTCTATGCCCCTCACTCCAGGGAGGATATAAAGGAGAACAAGTCTACCCCGATCTTATCTTCTCTCAGGGCAGCGACGATGACTTTCTTAGCCTGGACTCTTCGGACCCAGGCCCTACTGCTGTGCTTCAGGAGGATCTAATTTTCAAGGCTTGCTCAGAGACGTGCTTTCTGCACTTAAAATTTGAGCATACAGCCATTGATCAACCTAAATGTCTCTGTATGCAGTGCTTAAATGTTTAGTACCTCCTATTCTGCCCACATTTCAACCCTATCTGATGCGGTCTGAAGTAGGTCTGCTTCCATACCATCTGTCTAAAGATGGTACAGTGTATGTTTCTCAACCGTAGCTGATACTATTGTTATTCTCCCTGAAAATAGCAAGGCTGTTCTCTCCCTAGAGGTCACTGCACACCCTTATGAGGAGTCACGCAAGTTGACATGATGGGAAAATGGGCCTGTGCAGCAACTTCCCTAGGCATGCAGATTTCTAGCTTCCAGGGGCATTTTTCCTCACATGATTATATCCTTTGGAGTTTACTTAGGTCCCTGGCCGAGTCTCTCTCAGATTCCTGGACTAAACAAAAAATTCTGCTGCCTGCTATGCATGGAATTAAGTCCAAAAGTCTTCAGCTGTAAGCTGCTTGGATGACTTGCTTCTGCCTTCCACTCGGTAGCTGCAGGTATCTGCATCAAAAGGCTTTCTTGGCTACTACCCGCTAGTTCTTTCACAAGGGGCATGCACCCCTTCCTCTTGACCTCAGAAATCTGATCAATTTCATGCATCAAGAAATTTACACTTTTTTCTCACAGGATTGATTAACTCCCTGGATATGCAGATTGGATACCATCACAGTCTGGTACAACCCAACCACCTCAGATGCCTCTGATTCTTCCTGCTGGGGCAGTTTACCGGATCTTCTTGGGGGATATCTCTGTCATCAGGTCACACCTAGTTAACTTAGCTATCAGGCGCTAGGATCCCACAGAAGCTTTTCTGCATCAGCCTACTGGGATTCCCATGCCGATGTCAGGCTCCAATGTCACTCACCCTATAAACAAGGCCCCTAGAGTTCTGCGGCCGCAGAATTTTGCGCAGAACTTGCAATTTACCGCAGAACTTCTGTGGTGCCGCAGAATTCACTCTTCTTGGTTATTTTTTATTAATATTTCTGTTTATACATAGAATCTGGTTCCCTTCTCCTTTTTTTATATCCCAAATGCCCTACATGTTCAGAATGTGATGTTATCATTGCTATAACATCATACATTAGCTAATGAAATGGCAGCATTCTGCAACAGAAATGAACAGTCACTTATCTAACACAGCTCCCACTGCCAGAGACGGTGGCACAGCACATCATGCATGGTGATATTTGCTCAACCTGCACTACAGCCTAATACAATTTTCAGTCTTACATTGTTGCACTAGGGCCAACTTAAACAAAATCTTGTCAATAGCACAGGCTTGTTAAGTCCATACCTCACTTTGTACAAACCTATTTGTGCCTTTAAGGTATAGAGACGCTATCTGAAATGAATAACTGGTAAAATGAATTTAACTGTCTAAATTTTAAGAAAAATAAAGTAATTATGCCCAGAAAAGTGAAATATAATAATGTGTTGACCTGTTGAAAGAATAGACCTGTTAAATAAATAATTGCACTGTACACATTTTTGCCAGGGTTGTTAATTACATATTGTCATTGGTTGATAGAATCACCTAAAAGTTATTGAGAAATGTTGTATGCAGGGACAGCTGTTGGGCCAGAGGGTAGCATGCTGTGTTGTCGTGCTGGCAACTCAGGTTCGGAGATTAGCTTTAGGAGCTAGCTGGGCAGCACAAGGATTGGTGGAACACATCACTGCTCGGAGCCTGGGAAGGTATGGTGCAGTGTTCTGTCACATGGTGGACACATTGTGATGGGCCAGAGAGCTCTATCTCACAATTGGTTCACATACATGTCATGGCCTGATGGTGTTACGCAGTGTGTCAGGGAAAGCAGGTTGACATGAAAAAGGAGTTTTGCAATAACTCTTCTATTCCATTTCCAATGGGACCTGTATGAATGAGGATGCAAGTTCATGGAAATTGAAAAAAAAAGAAATATATATATATATACACACACTCACACATACAGTATCTCTGTCTCTCTCACCACACACACACACACACACACACACACACATATGCATATTTGTATGTATATTACAGATTGCATATAAATATATAAGTGATACACAGTGGGAACCTCATGAGTGGTGTAGAAAGCACACAAATATATAAGTGATAGACAGTGAAACCTCATTAGTGTGATAGATAGCATGCATATAGAAACAGCTTATTTATCGATAAGATCCTCTGCATATGTTATTTATGCAACAGGCTAGGACCTTAAGGAGAGACATTTGTTTTGCCTTTTTAGGCATAAAATTATTTTTATAAGTCTGTTATTTTTGACTAGTGTTACTGTGCTTCCACCATCCTGATTGCTATAACCACTGCCATGAAAGTGAAGTCAGGATGACAAGCTGACACTGTTATGTGGTAGTTTGTTAGTGCCGCAGAAATTACAAACCACCGCCGCAGAAGTTCTGCGGCAAATGGTAGTCTTGCCGCAGAACTTAGTCCCACTGTGCCTCAGAAAAGTAGGGGCCCTGCCTATAAAAGTATGGGCAGCCCCACTCCCTCCTCAGTTCTTTCCCGATGTCAACCATTCATGCATGGAATCCAGGGAAGCTTTGTTGCTTAGTTCGTCCACCAAAATGTTCTAACCATTTAATTTCTTTTGCCGAAAAATCACTTTTATTTAAAAGTGATTCCTTTTTCCTTTGTATGTTGAGATCTACTCCTTCATCAGCTCTTTTCCATCGCTGCTGCTGTGGAAAGAAGATTTCTTCTACTGCCGAACACCAGCTCTGTGTCTGCTGTCTTGGGCCTAGCCACAATGTCTCCGCCTGTGAATCCTGCCAGAAATGCAACCTTACCACCCGGCGCCAATGAAAGAAAGCCCTGCAGAAGTTCCTCATGGAACAACAGGTAGCCAGCAGAGAGCAGGGGTCTTCTGCAGCCCCCTCCGCCCAGTCGCCGGCATCCTCCACAGACATGCAGGCCACCAAGACCCAGGACAAATCCTTGGGGAAACACTCTCGACGGGACAAGGAGAGACCCAAGGATCGCTCCTCCTATCAGTGATCCTGGTCTCCTCTGGATTCTTCCTCTTCTTCTCCAGAGATCGCCCTGTCGACAGCTTCGTGTCAGCACATCGCGCCGTGCAGGCCTCTGCATCCACCAGTCTCCCCACAATGGATTCCCCTCCTGCCCTTCATCGGTGGTGGAAAGGTCTTTGGCCTCTGGGTTGTCGGCCCCTGCCCTGCTGTTGAGACCTCTTGGGACTTGAGGTCCATTGGCACAGGGCCTACCCGCTACCTCCTTAGCTAGCGGTTCATTGACAGACCAGGGCCTCATACCCCCCTCTGTCGATGCCAGTGTTGATGATGGTTCCCTTCCCTGCCCTCATATTCCATTTCATGCCCTTATAAATTCCACCTACCCTATTACCCTCTTCTGTTTCTTCATGTTAACATTTCTACCATCTCTCCCCATCTCCCCCCCTCGCTCTGCCCTCCCCTCCTCCCCGATCTACCCACCTTCTTGCCAGGTCACCACTGACCCCCCAATCATTCTATTTCTGCTTCTATCTCTCTTCGTCTTCTCCTTCCCCCCACCATCCTCATTTTTCTCTTGCTGACTACCCTCTTACCCTCTTCTGTTTCCTCGTGTTAGCATCCCTAGCATCTCTCCCCTTCACTCCTCCCCCTCACGCTGCTCTCCCCTTCTTCCTCTCCTCCTCCCCCCCTTCGCTCTGCCCACTCCTTCTTCCCAGGCCACTATTGGCCTAACCATTCTATCTCTGCTTCTATTCTCTCTCCATTTTTCCCCCTACCATCCTCCTTATTTTTCTCTCTCTGGTTCATCCCTTAATCGCCCGCTCAGCTCGCTCTGCCCTAGCAGCTCTCTCCTCCTCCTCTGCACATGTTGACCTATTAGCTTTCTCAGTCCATTGCTTTCTCACCAAGCACTCCTCTCTGCAATGTATGACTATCTCATGCCTCTTATGTATCTCTGCTCATTTCCCTGCTGCATTCCATGACTTCTCTGTATTTTTTTGCCTTAAATTGTCACCCTATTGCATTATGTTAATGCCTAGATCTGTTAATGACAGTATGTATTGATTTGCACAAATTCCATTGTTTTATACTATGTATGTACCCTTCTTTATGTAAACATGCACTTGCCTGTGTATGTACCACCTTATGTACTCAGGATCTCTTTGTGAATGAGACTGCTCAATGGAGTTTTCCTGCAATAAACTTGACTTGACTGCCATCGACCTCAATACCATTCTAACCTCCATCACTACTTCTCTTATTCAACAGCTAGCTGCATGGCCTGGGCTGTCATCGCCTGCACCGGCGTTGACTGTTTTGGCAGCGCCACATGCTAGGCCCACCTACCTTGCCCCCCACCCCACCCACGGATTCACTGGTGCGGCATTCATCGGCCCCTGTTCTAGAGCAGTCCAGTGACAAAGAGGAGTATCATCCTGATCTTCTCCTGCCTGAGGAAGAGGAGGATGAGGAAGAAGTTGATGTGGAAACCTCTGACAGGTCCACTATCTCCTCTGTGAGTGAGGACTCTGTTAAGCACATTCCTAGGTCCCCCTGAGGACCCATCCTTCTTCAGTATTATGAAACAGTTCTCCTCCACTATGGGATTCCAAACTGAGGAGGAGGATGAAACCAGGAGGAATATGGTGGACTTCCAGGCGATCCCTGAGTCTCCATCAAAGATTATTCCTCCAATGCTGCCTGCCTTGAATGATGCAGCCACAGCAGCATGGTGCAGACCCAGTATGGTTCCAGCGGTGCCCAGGAAGGCCAACAAGCTTTATCAGGTGCCACAAGGGTTACACTTTTATGCAGCCCAGCCTGAGACTGACTCCATGGTCATTAAAGCTGCCTACGATAGGGCTCAGGCCCCTAAGCACCTTAGTTCCCTACCCCCAACTGAGAATCTAGAAGGTTGAATTTGTGGGGCATAAAGGAATTTCACCTCAGCCACCCTCAGCCTTCAGATTGCCAGTTACTTGGTTCACCTTATTAAGTACCAAAATACCCTCTGGAGGAAGGGCAAAGTGACTGCTCAGTCCTTTCCTGAAGGGTCTCACAAGCAGGACCTCCTCAAGGTACATAAGGCTTGGAGGCTTGGAGGATGTTAGCAAGTACCTCCTGAGACCCACCTATGATATGGTTGACACTACAGCCCAGACAGCTGCCTCCAGCATTTGCCTTAGACAGCACTCCTGGCTGTGGATCTCTGGCTTTGCCAATAATGTCCAACAAAAGGTGTTAAATGCCATTTTTGGGGGTCACAAACTTTTGGTCCAGATGTGCAGGACGTTATTAATGAGCTGCAGGCTTCTGGTAGGGCCATTCGGTCAGTCCGCTCCTTATACCCTACCCAGCCTAGGAGTAGTCCACGGTCCTCTTTTTGGAAGCCCACTCACAAGTCGGGTCCCAGAAGCAAACATCAGGGTAAACACAGAGCCAGTTTAGCCTTGCCTGCTCCCTCTTCCTCCACCGGTCCCATTGGCCAAGTAGCTCAAGGGTGTCAGTGCAGCCCCTGCCTGACTCCTTGCAAGACCACCTTCCTCCTCTTTTGAGTCAGGAGGAAGATGTCAGAGGCAGGTTCTCCCTCCACTTGTCTCAGTGGAGAAACATCAAGTCAGAGCTTGGATTCTGCAGATAATCGAACAGGGGCATGCTTTCGACCTTCTGGAGCAGCCTCCAAATGTTCCCCCATTTCCCCTGTTTTAGCCCCCGGACCACGCAGAGGTACTCCAGGAGGAGGTCCTCACCTTGCTGTACAAGCAGGCCATAGTGCCAGTGCTGAGGCATCAAAGAAACAAGGGGTTCTATTCCATAGATATATAGATACATTGAATTTTGCCGGCAGATAAGGACCGCCTGGCCCATCTAGTCTGCTAATTTTTCCTATCTTTTACTTACACAGATTGTAGCTGATCTATGGCTTTCCCTCTCCTCCCTGTCACTAGGGTTCCCTTGTGTCCATCCCATGCAATTTTAAATTCCTCCACCATTTTTGCCCCAACCATTCCTGCGGGGAGACTGTTCCAAGCATCCACCACTCTTTCTGTAAAGAAGTACTTTCTCACATTACCTCTGATTCTACCTCCCACCAACTTCATATCATGTCCCCTAGTTCTTGACCACCCTCTTTTCTGCAAGATGCTACCCCTGTACCTTATTTATTACCTTTAGGTATTTGAACATCTCTATCATGTCCCCCCTTTTCTCTCCTTGTATCCAGAGGATACATATTGAGGTCTTTCAGCCTCTCCTCATATAATTTCTGGTGCAGCCCCTGCACCACTTTTGTAGACCTTCTCTGGACTGCCTCCCCTCTGTCTTTGTCCTTTCTGAGATGCACCCTCCCAAACTGGACACTGTACTCTAGATAAGGCCTTAGCAATGATCTGTATAGCGGCATCACCACCTCCTCCCTTTTTAGGGCTGTGGACCGAGCCTACAGTCCTATTACGATCGCTCAGTAGCTCTTAAAACGGCCAATCGTGGAACCTTCTATTGGTTTTTTGGAGGTATCCTCCCGAAAGTCCAACGGAGCTTAAAACCCTCTGCCATGATCAGCTGCTACGGAATAACAGCTGCACTATTTCGGCTTTTCTTAGGACCAGGACTTGAGGTCCATTGGCACAGGGCCTACCCGCTACTTCCTTAGCTAGTGGTTCATTGACAGACCAGGGCCTCATGCCCCCTCCGTCGATGCCAGTGTTGAAGATGGTTCCTTTTCCTCGCATGCATGTATGGTTCTACTGGCACCGTCATGTTGTGAATGGCATGCCATTCACTGCAACTGCACATGCGTGGGACTTGCACATGCACAGCTGCCTCACCAGCTCCATGGCATTCTGTGCCCCCCCACTCGTGGCACACCGGGAGCTAACCCCAGTGTGCCCCTAGATTGTTCCATTTATCTGCCGACATCGGGGACCCAATCCCTGTGTCAGCATTACATGACCACCCCCACTAATGCGACACAATTGGAGCTCACTCCAGGGTGCCTAACAGTTTATTCCCTTCCTCCGCAGACATGGAGGTGCCCAATCCCCATGTCGGCATCATGTCTCCCCCCCCCATTCATGTGGCACACTAGGAGCACATCCCAGTGTGCCTAAATGTTTTTTCCTGTAAAAGAAACAGTCCCTGTCGTCCACTCCAGTACCCGCCGACATCGGGGTGCCCAATCCCCATGTCAGCATTATGTGCCCCCCCCACTCATGCGGCACACTGGGAGCCCACCCTAGTGTGCCAAAATGTTTTATTTTTTGTTTTTCTCCTGTAAAAAAAGAAAATGGCCCCTCACTATGACTCCAGTCTTTTTCCTTTTCCTGTAAGAAAGAAAACGGTCCCTCGTCATCGCTCCAGTCCCCCTTCCCCATCCCCACCTTCCTGCTAAGCACCCACTTCCCCACACCCACCCCTTACCCCATACTTAGCTACAGAGGTAGGCACGGTCATCTTCTCTGGACCGGGACATGTCTGCACTCTTCAAAACCGAACTGCAAACTGAAGAATCAAAGGTAAGCGTGCTAAAATGCCATTCAATGGGGTTTTCAACTTATGCTGATAAATTAGCCATTTTTTGAATTTTTGCCCCAAATTTTCAACATGGGGTTCTTGGGACCCCACTTCATGAAAACTGTCACTGTCATTTTGTTAGTCAGTCCTGAAAGGTGATTTCACAGTCGCTGCACGGAATCACCTTTCGGAACTGATTCACAAAATGACAGTGCCACTGTTCATGAAGTGGGATCCCAAAAAGCCCATGTTCCAAATTTGGTGAAAAAGGTCCAAAAAATGACTGCATTACAAGCATGCATTATGCAGTTTCTACACACGCTCCTAACTTTGCCAATTTTTAATATTTTCCACAACCTGCCCAAAACGTGTTTTTGCACCTTTGGCATAGAATAGCGTGTTTGCTCTGCAAAATTACCTTTTGGGACAAGTGAACAAAATGAGACTGGCACTCTTCATGAGGAGGGGTCCCAAAAAGGCCATGCTGAAAATTTGGTGAAAAAGTTCCAAAAAATTACTTCATTACGAGCTTGCAGTGCGCAGTTTCTACGCACGCTCCTAACTTCGCCAATTTTTAATAGGTGCACTCCATATTTTCAACATTGCCATTTTTGCACACCTCCTTCAAAACAGTACAGCTGTCATTTTCCAACCTGCCCAAAATGTGCTTTCAGCACCGTTGTAGAATAAGCGCATTGCTCTGCAAGAGTACAGCACAGGGCAGAAGTGAACAAAATGAGACTAGCACTCTTCATGAGGAGGGTCCCAAAAAGGCCATGTTGAAAATTTAGTGAAAAAGTTCCAAAAAATGACTGCGTTATGAGCGTGCGTTGTGTAGTTTCTACACACACTCCTAACTTTTTAATATTCTCACTCCACGTTTTCAACATTGTCATTCTTGTACACCTCCTTCAAAACAGTATAGCTGTCATTTTCCACAACTTGCCCAAAATGTGATTTCACACCTGTGGCGCAGAATAGCGTGTCTGCGCTGCGAAATCACCTTTCGGGACAAGTGAACAAAATGACACTGGCACTCTTCATGAGGAAGGGTCCCAAAAAGGCCATGTTAAAAATTGGGTGCAATACCTCCAAAAAATGGCCACTTTACACCTGGGTGTTGAATACTGCCTACATACATATGCAATTTTGGTCATTTGATAGCTCTTCACAGCCCTATCGGCTCGGCCAGAACTTGTTATGCTGGTGATGCCTCTCCCTATGCATCCCAACATCCCACTGGCCCTTCTGACTACCTTTCCACACTGTCCAGCCTCTTTCAGGTCCTCAGATATAATCACCCCAAGATCCCTCTCCTGTCTGGTGGCTGTCAGCATCCCCCCGCCCCATTGAGTACTCCTCCTCCTTCGGGTTCCCATGTCCTAAGTGCATACTTTTGCACTTTTTTGCATTGAATCTCAGCTGCCATTCATTTGACCATTCCTCCAGCTTGCCCAGGTCCCTTTTCATCCCCCTTCTCGGTGTATCAACCCTAATACAGATCTTTGTGTTATCTGCAAAGAGGCACACCTTCCCCTCCAGCTCCTCCACAATGTCACTGATGAAGACATTAAAGAGGACCAATCCCTGAGGCACCTTGCTGGTCACCTCCCTCTCATCGGACTGGACTCTGTTCACTGCCACCCTTTGTGTCCTACCACTCAACCAATTTCTAACCCAGTTTACCCCCTGGATCCAACACCCAGGCTGCTCAGCTTGTTTATTAACTTTTTATGGGGGACGGTATAGAAGGCCTTGCTAAAATCCAGGTGGGCCACATCTACCGCCCCTCCCTGAACTATCTCCCTTGTCACCAAGTCGAAGGAATCTGTCAGGTTTGTTTGGCAAGACCAGCCTGCCGTAAGACCATGCTGTTTTGGATCCTGCTGTCCACTTGATTCAGGGTGTGTCACAGTCTTTTCCTTGACTAATGATTCCATCAGTTTCGCTACCACTGAGGTTAGGCTGACTGGCTTATAGTTACCAGCCTCCACCCTGCTTCCACTCTTATGGAGAGGGACCACATTGGCCCTCTTCCAGTCTGCCGGGACCACACCTGTTTGTAACGATTTGTTAAAGAGGGCTGTCAACGGTGCTGCTAGCTCCTTTCTAAGTTCCTTTAGAATTCTGGGATGAATACTGTCCGGCCCCATGAGATGAATACCGTCTGGCCCCATTGCCTTATCTACTTTCAGTTTTTCTAGTTCCTTTAGGACTCTCTCTACTGTAAACAGACTGGGATCTACACCCCACCCCTTGGTGCTGCCAACACCTGGCTGTGGCCCTTCCCCTTCCCTTTCTACTGTGAACACTGAACAAAAATACTCATTCAGGATTTCTGCATTTTCCTGGTCCCCTTCTGCCACCCCCTTCTCTTTTTAGTCTCACAATCTCTCCCCCCCCTGGTTTTTCTCTAATGTATCTAAAAAAGGTTTTGTCACTTTTTTTAATTGCCCTGGTTATTTTTCCCTCTGTCTGTAATTTGTTTTTTCTGTAATTTGGCTTTTCTGACTGCTTTCCCCACCTCCTTTAGCTTTTCTAGATACATTCTTCTGTCTCCCTCTGCGCTTCTTTGTATCTTCTGAATGCTAACCTCTCTTCCCTCACCCTCCCTGCCACCTTCTTTCAGAACCAGAGTGGACTCTTCTTCTTCTTCTTTGTTTTAGTTATTTGCCTAACACAAAGGCTTCTGGCTTCCACTATGGCTCCCTTAAGGTGTGCCTATTGCCCCTCTGCATCTCCCTTGCCCACTCTGCCCCCTAAGGCTTTCTTCAGACACACCTCTAGTTTTGCAAAATCTACCCTTCTGAAACCCAGGACCCTTGCCTTTGTGTGGCTGGATTCCTCCACTGTTCTCACGTTAAACCACACCGTACGGTGATCGCTGGACCACAGGTGACTCCCCACTTCCACATCTGTCACTCTTTCCCCATTGGTGAGCACCAGGTCCAATATTTCCCCCGCATGGGTGTGTTCTGCCACTAACTGTCTGAGTCCCGCCCCCTGAAGAGCTTCCCGGATGTCACTGCTCCTTGCTGTGGCTGCAGTGTTGGTGCTCCAGTTTACAGCTGGCATTTTGCTGCCATTTTCTGACTGATTTCCATTAGCGCATTGTCCAACTCCTCCTTCTGTGCTGGAGGTCCGTAGATCACACCTGCTCAAATGGCAGTACCATTCCCTGTTTCCAGCATGCCCCACAGTGCCGCCGTGTCCTCCCTCATGCCATGTACTTCTGTAGCTTTTATTTCCTCCCTAATGTAGATAGCCACTCCTCCTCTCTTCTTTCCTACCCTGTCTTTTTGGAATAGAGCATACCCTGTCATATACACATCCCAGTCATGGTTCCCTGTGTACCATGTCTCGGTGACTGTGACAATGTCCAGGTCTGCCTCTGACATCAAGACCATTAGGTCTGGGATTTTTATTTGCCAAGCTGTGAGAGTTTGTGCACATGGCTTTCCACATTCTGTCACCCCTCTTTTTTACAATCCCTTCCTTGATCCCCTGTTTTTCCTCTAGTCCATTTCCTGTAGAAATACTACTGTGTTCCACTTCTGTTTAGGTTTTTGACCTCCTTTTATGTTTCTACTAGTCCTTCTTTGTATTCCATGATAATTTTTTGTGTTGTTTTTTTTTGGCTAATTTCCTATCCTCTTTGATAGGGTCTTTTGCCTACAGCTCCCCCTCCCCTAGTTTAAAAGTCAATGCTCGTGTCAGATTTTTGGCCTGGTACTCGTACCTCTTCCTTCATTAGGTGCAGATTCCAGATTCTTTCTGGTTCCCAAGAGAACAGGGGATTTGAGGCCCATTCTAGACCTCAAGGAACTGAACCTTTTTGTTCAGTACAAAAAGTTCTGGATGGTCACTTTGCATGGCCTTCCTCCACTGCTCTAGCAGGGCAACTGGCTGTGCTCCCTCGATGTGCAGGACGCCTATCTTCATATAATGGTTTGCCCCCTCACAGGCATTACCTGTGGTTCCTGTTTCAGAGGGAGCATTACTAGTTCAGGGTATTGCCCTTTGACGTATCCTCAGCACCACGGGTCTTTACCAAGTGCTTAGTAGCAGTGGCAATGGTCCTACATCGAGAGGGCCTCTATGTGTTCCCCTATCTGGATGACTGGTTACTGAAGGCTCAGTCCAGGGAGCTCTTGTTGCTCACCCTGGAGCTCACCTTGCAGTTGTTCCACTCCTTGGGCATCATGGTCAACTGGCCCAAGTCAGTGCTGACCACTTTTCAGAGATTGCAGTACATAGGGGCAGTTCTGGACTCTACTCAGGGGAGGCATTCCTCACTCAGGACAAGGCAGATCGCCTTATTACCCAGGCCCAGGAGGTGGCTGAGAGCTGGTATGTGCTAGCCAGAACTTTCCCCTGGCTCCTAGACCTCATGGCAACAGCCATCATGATGGTCCCTCTGGCCAGGCTGCACATAAGAATTCCACAGTGGACCCTCCGGGTCCAATGGGATCAGCATTCAGGTGATCTAGATCAGCTGATCCAGGTTCCCTCACCAGTCTGCAAAGTGCTTCACTGGTGGATGAATCCAGCCAATTTCCTAAAGGAAGTTCCCTTTCTGATCCCCACCCCCCACCAAATCCTCACCATGGATGCTTCGGGTTAGGGCTGGGGAGCCCATCTAGGCTCCTATCAGACCCATGGCCTCTGGTCTCTTGGGTAGATGCACCTCCACATAAATGCTCTAAAAATGAGAGCAGTTCTGTATGCTTCACTGGCCTTCCAGAACCATCTCTCCCCGGGACCTCCATTGGTGCAGTCGGACAATCTCAGTTCAACCAGCAAGGAGGGACCCATTCCTATCCTCTGTGCTGGGAAGCAATGAGGATCTGGTACTGGGCTCTAGGTCCCCATCTAGAACTGTCAGCCATCCATGTGCCAGGCACCCAAAATGCCTTGGTGGACAGCCTCAGCTGGCCACAGTCCAAAGTGCATGAGTGGGAGTGCAGCTGACCTCAGATGCAGTAGACCTATTCGACAGGTGGGGTCATCCAGAGTTGGACTTTTTTGCATCCCCACTCAACACAATACTGGCATGTTTCTACTCACTTGATCCAGGGCCTGGAGTTTTTTGGTGAGACGCATTGTCCCTCTACCGGAAAGAGAGGTTTCTTTATGCACCCCCCCCCCAATTCAGAGGGTCCTCATCAAACTACAGACGGAGAGTATCACCTTGATTCTGGTGGCCCCATTCTGGCTGTGGCAGATATGATTTCCATTACTTCAACAACTGACTGTGGAACCTCCAGTCCCCCTGCCTCTCTGCACACAGGCACAGGGGACCCTGGTCCATCCAGACCTCAAGTCCCTCCATCTGTATGCATGGCTCCTGAGGACACAGCTACTGCTCAGTAGACTGCACTTTATAAATGTGAGACAAGGAAGCTGGAGTATTGTCTTTGCAAGCAGAGAATGAAGCAGCAGGACTCTAACTCTTATCAGCGAGGTACTTTTTATATTATAAAGTGCAGGACCAAACCGATTGAGGCCACTTTGATGCAGTGGTTTGGCATGTTCACATTTTGGCCAAAGTTTGATTACTAAGAGCCCCTATTTGGGGCATGAAAAATTGGAAAAATCCTCCATTACAGGCCTGTTTGGACAGTTTGAGGGGGCACACTGGATTTCTGTTGTTTGTTCATATTGGTCACAACCAGGAGCCCCTTTAAAAATAAATACATTTATGAAGCCAGGGTTGAGCAGATCACACATTGAATTGGTTCAGTTCGGAGTGTCTCAGAAAGTGCCTGATGTCCTGGTGGCTGCCAGAAAACCCTTCACCAGGGTCACTTATTCTATGAAGCGGAAGCAGTTTGTTATCTGGACCACTTCTCCTAGCCTAGACCCTTTCACCTGTCTGGTGAACTAGGTTTTGGAGTATCTCCTGTCGTTGTCTGAGGCCGGTCTCAAATACTCCTCCCTTTAAGTGCACCTGTCTGCTATAACAGCCTTCCATGTGCCCATTGATTGCCGTACGGTGGCACAGCTGGATGTGGCCAGTACTTCTCTGAGAGGCATTATTCACTTGAAGACTCCCATCCATAACTCAGTTCCGACTTGGAACCTCAGTTTTGTTTTGGAGAAGCTGACCCTGCCTCCTTTTGAGCTAGCCACATCTTGCGAGCTACACTTTCTGTTGTGGAAAGCGTTATTTTTAGTTGCTATTACTTCTACTCAAAGAATTTCAGAGCTGCAGGCTATAATGGGTGAGCAGCTTTATTTGATTGTCCACAAAGACAGGGTCTCTTTGTGTACTAATCCTAAGTTTCTTCCTAAGGTGGCGTCTGAGTTTACTTTAAATCAATCCATCCACCTGCCTGTTTATTTCACAGAACATGCCAGTCCAGGGGAAGCATTGCTCTGTACTTTGGATGTGCTTAGAATTTTGTGTTATTATACACACCGTACCAAGGACTGAGGGGAGTCTAAACAGCTGTTTGTTTCTTTCGCCCCTTATGGAGAAGATGCTCCAGTTTTGAAACAGTGCTTGACCAGCTGTATTATTTTTTGTTACAGGAAGTATGGTAAGGAACTTATGGGCCATTCCACCAGGGCATGGCCACTTCAGTTGCCTGTTTCAGAGGCATGTCTGCAGCCGAGATTTGCGCTGCCGCCACTTGGAGTCCTGTTCACACTTTCACCAAGCACTACAGTCTGGACATTGCATCCCACAGAAGAGCAGGCATTGGTCTAGCTGTGCTTCAGGGCCTTCTTTCTTAGGCCTCTGACCTCCTGCCACCCAGATTGTCCTTGCTCATAGCACTGCCTGGGACTCATACCATAGGTGTGACCTGGTGACAGAGATATCCCTGAAGAAGATAGAACAGTTACATAAGAACTTACAGTAACAGTAGATCTTCAAGGGAGCCTCTGTCATCAGGTCATGCCGTCCCTCCCTCCATCCCCCCTTTTCTCTCCCTCTTTCCAGTGCAGCTTTCCTGTTGCTCCAGCCCTTCTGCTCACATGGGCACCTTTTCTCTCTCTCTTCAGTTCCCTAGTGGGATTCCTGTTTCATGGCCTCCAGCTAGGCAAAGAACTGAGGAGGGAGTGGGGGCTGCCTGTGTTTTTACAGAGTGAGTGACAGAGCTTGACGTCAGCATGGGTGGCCCCTACTAGACTGCTACAGAAACGTTTCCATGGAATCCTAGTGCCTGATGGCTAGGTTCCGTAGGTGTGACCTGATGACAGAGATTCCCTCGAAGATCTACTGTTACAGTAAGCTCTTACATAACTGTTCTTTCTGAGTCCTGTCCTTTGGGCTCTCCTTAGCTCCTCAGTTTTTTAGAGTGCTGTGTGGTGCTCGCCGAGCACCTGAGAAATATAGGACTCCAGGTTTACCCATACCTGATAGTTCATTCAGGCAGGAGATGGAACAAGCAGTGGCCATGGCCGCTCAGTTCCTTATTACCATTGGGATTCTGCTGAATTTAGAGAAGTCTCAGTTCCAAACTTAACAACAGCTGCTGTTCATATGAGCTCTTCTGGATGCTACCAAGGCCTGAGCCTTTCTTCCAGACTGAAGAATGCAGGCAGTCCAGCAGATGGCATGCTACTTTATGGAGCGCAAAACTGTACAAGCCCACTCCATGCAGTGCATGATAGATCTGCTAGCCTCTTCAGTGTTCACAATGCCCCTGGCACAGCAGACCCTCCAACTGTACCGCTTTGGCCAGTACAATACCAGTTTTCTTACAGTGGTACTGGATCCTGTGAAGCTGTCAGTGTGTACCGAATTTGTGATGTCTGCCAGAATACTTCATTTTGTGTACTAACTTCCCCAATCCTCTGCAATGAGTGAATGATGGGCAGCCCCACGGTAGGGTGGCATGCGGGTCCCAGCGGTTGGAAAGTGTCCATCTGTGGTAACCACCATGGACATGCACCGGCTTGCCTGTGACCCCTGCCTGGAAGCAGCTGCTCTGCAGCCTGGAACTGACACTTGGCGGGAGTCACAGTCTGAGTCAATCAGCTGAGCCGGGAGCAGTTTTCCACTTGTGTATCTGTGTGTTTGTGAGGTGACAACCCGCATTCTCGATCATACATCCCATGCCGTGCTGAACTGACGCGGTTCCTCTGCTTTGCAATTGCAGTGCTAGTTAAAATCACAGACTCCATCTATATGTGTTTTTGTTGCATGATGCCGTGGGTCATAGATCCGTCGATCATTGATCCCCTGACAGAGCCCAGCTATTAACAGCGCAGCTGCATACAGTAGGGTACATTATCTTAAAAATATAAAGCACAAGACCTAATAACCCAGCTGCCTAAAACATGCAGAAGAGTGGGTTTAAAATAACTGTTCCTATTATGCAAGACTTTGTAGCTATTAGGACTGGAAAGGTGTTCTGTACTGTAGAAACTCAGACTTGATACTGAGCCACAAAGTCCGAGTTGTTTGTAATACATTTTGCCTAAATCATAGCATAGTTGTTTTTCCCTTGGTGAGTGGTGTTCAAAAGGTCAGTATCTTAGTTCAGGGTGGTGCTGGACAGACCATCTAAGAAATCATGATAGGAGGGGGTTTATTAAAAACAGAGCCTGACGAGAGGAGGGGGGAGGTGTTTGATATCTTGTTCTGTCCCTCTACCTGCCTCTGATAGGACTTACGTTGGGATATATATTTTTTTATTTCCACTTTCATGCTTTGCACTTCATCCCTAGTGACCTTTCTCTGACCGACCCCCCCATCCCCCCGGTGTACCTTTTTTCATTGGTCAAATATTGGAGGGTCTGGCACAGTTACACATGAGAATGAGTCGGTAGATGCTCAGTGCACAGTGGTCACAAACATCACATCCTTAGACCTACCCCATTCAGGTGACCAAGTCACTGGTTCGGTCATTCACATGGTGGTCAGTGGAGGACAGTCTCTTCAAGGACTTTCCCTTCTCCCAGACATAGCCTCAGGTGACTCTCACCAAGAATGCCTCCTTGTTGGGATAGATTCATAGGGTCATAGGTTCATAGGTGCTATACGAGCATGGGAGGTCAAAGACCTATGAACAGCTCGCCACTTTTCAAGTGGAAGAATCTACATTTTGTGATGGGTACAGTAAGTACATAACTGTTCTTTCTTTGTTTAAAGAAGCAGTAGCTTAAGTTGAATATTCCTACATAATGTGTGAGTGAATGCAAGCAGGAGATAAGTGGCATCATTGCTGATTGTAAACCCATTGTGTTTTTACAGGCTATAAGACCTGCTGCAGGAATATGATGCCTTCACTCATGGGGTTCTGTTGTCCTTACTGTGTAAATTCATCTGCTTTATGATGGTTCCCACTGGCTGGACCATCGGGCTGAAGGTGGGGTGCACCTGTGGTTCCATATGGCAGAGGTAAAGCTGAATTACGTAAAATTCATATTGCTGTCTTCCAATGAGAATAGGCTAGGTACTGAGGATCCACAGGTGCTAGCTGTGAAGACACCCGAGGCATGTTCAGATGCACCATCACAGAGTGATCCTGCTCACCTGCAAAAAGTGTTTTTGCAGGTCCACCCCTCCCATACTTGAGTAGATGAAAGTTTAGAAAGAAAGTGTGGTGGTGGTGGTGGTGGGGAGCTGGGGAGACTTCTGACCTGAACAGAGTTAGATCCATCACATAAATAGACATTCTTCTGAATATCAGGGAGAGGGGATGGAACCGAGACAGAAGATACTGCCCCCCCCCAAGTTGGTTGTAAAATCAATGGCCCATCATATAGTTAAGGTCAGAAGGGCATTGCAGTTACCAGAAATCCAATATCGGCTACGATTCCAAAGTATTCTCCGAATGTTCTTCACTATGAGGAAGATCTTTGCAGTGACAGTCAAGGCTGTGGGCAGTGCTGTGAAGCACACATCTGTTTGGCAGCTCTGTCTGATGTTCATGAGAGAATAATATAGAAGAGTTGAATGGTTTTGCCACTCAGCTCAAGGGCCCACTACTTTTGGGAAGTGTAGCTGTAGACAGTTTGTAGAGATTGAGTTTTTCAGCCTTCTCTATTAGGTGGCCATGCAGGGGTGTGGCTATATCTCTGAACTGCTTCCATTTGGCAGCTGTACCTGACATTTATGACAGGTAGTAGCCACCACGTGTGGATGGCCTTGTTTTTCAGAAGGCATAAAACTTAGGATTATGCATGCCTCTTTGTTGTCTCCAAAGCCTTAGGTTCCTGGGTATCTGCCTTAGGTGGGTTTGTTCCAGAGGATTCAGATAGGACAAATATTTCTTGGCTTATTTCAATTGCTCCATCTTCCCTGGGAGATTGGCTGTAGGCGGTGTGTCTGCTTGCTCAGCTTTCTGTGTATCGATGGCCATGCAGGTGGCGGTATGGCAGTGTCACTGAGCAACAGATCAGGTATCTTAAGACAAAGCTATACTATAGATCTGTTACTGGGGATAATTGCTTTGATCTGTGTCTGCATAGAGGACTTTGAAGAGCATCCAGACCAGGAATGGTCAGTACCTTTTCACTAAGCAGCAACAGAGGTCCAGCTAACGGTCTGTGGTGGGGAGTTCAGCCATCCCAGACAGTCAAGGGATGAATGTCAGTAACCAGAGAAGTCAAAGGTTTACTCTGGATTATAGAGCAGAAGTAAAGTGATGCATTCCTTGCTTGTTGACACTATGGAAGTGCAGGCAGTAGAGGTGGATTCTCATGCAGGCCCTCTGGCTCACATCTTCCTCTTCCCCCAGCAGAATTTTCCCAGCGTCAGACCCAGACACTTCAGACTCGTGGGTGCTGAAAATAGATTGAGCTATGCTGTTGAATTCCATTCTGTACTTGCAGAAGATTGTATCTGTAGTCTTGGTCTCTTCTAGGTGATAAGGCAGGCAGTGACTCAATCCCTGGGGTTCCTGATCTGGAAGGTGGTGATTCCAAATCTCCCCCCACACCCACGTGAGGAGATGGGGACTCTTCCCCATGTAATGTTTAGCCCTGAGAGGTGGAGTAGGGGGCTATGGATGATCCTTGCCTTGAAACATTTAAACAGAGTTGTCAAACACTCATGGTTCAGAATGAAGTCCTAGTTCAGTTTCTCAAGCCGTTCAATTGAGAAACTTCAAGGCACCAACAGATGTCAGAGCAGCTAACTCCCCATTCAGATTGTGAGTTGCACTAGAATTTTCTGAGATTGGCTATATAGGGTGACTTTTTACTGTCAATCCCCTCCTTAGTTTTGGAGTCTGCACCAGAAGTGTTTGTGAAAGTCCTGTTGTGCTGGTGGCACAACTGAGGCAGGAGTTTAATCTTATTCCCCCCATTTTCTGGCCTATTTCTTCATTTGGGCCCCAACAACAAACATAAATTATGGTGTCAAGGACTCTGGAAGTTCAAGAGATGCATGGCTGATTAGTTGGCAGGGTAATAACTTCCTGACACTGCTGCAGAAGTTGCAGCATCTTGGAATGGTAGCCCAAATGAGAAGGAGAACCTATTCAGGAAGATTCTTATGGTCAAGATCTCAGATATCCATTTCTGCCATGAGCCACTGCAGATGGTGGGTCTGGTGGTACAAATAGTTCTCATGAGACTTCTCCAAGACAGGCTGCTTTCAGTATGGTGGCCACTGGGGCTGGCAGGAGTCCACCTTTTATCTCATTCCCTGCCTTTGGACTGGGGATGACTCCATCCCAGGTTCCGGTCCAGGAACCCTGGAGCCACTGGGAGCAGATGTTTTCCCCTCAGTACTCTTGAACATAAGGGCATTACCTCTAACCATATACACTTAAAGGACTGAGTTCAGTCACAGACTGAGGTAAATACCACCAACAACTTAATCTGGTTCAAGGTCAGTTGGCATTCATCTGTATCCCCCTCCCCCCGGGTCGTACCCGAAAATAGGCAGGATTTGTCTAGTGCACTTACCCGGTCAACAAAAACTAAATAAATAAATAAAAGATTGCACAATGCCATGATCGTGATACACATTAACAGGCCAGGAGGTACAGATGGCACAAGCATACCCACAGAAGGAACCAGAGTGTCTCAGTGGGCAGAGGACAAGTTACTGTTTCTAGCAGCAGTTCTGCTAGTAGAAGACCGAATGGTTAGGTTGGGTGGAACCAGGGGGATGTTCAGTCTGCTGTGCAGGCGCATTTGTTGATTCTAGATCGAGCATCTTAATGACTAAGAGAAACTCTCAGGTACGGAAAATTTTCATTAATTTCAGCACTTGCAGGTAAAGGTGGCCAAGGTACTGTTACTGCAGTGAGACTCTAACACAGTGTAATTAGTTCTGCCCTTTTAACTAATTCAGGGTACTACAACTTCCTTGGGTCAAGTGAGTGTTGGCTCCAATAGTCCTGGAGTGCAGCATCTTGGTTTGCATGTCTGACCGACTGGCTATGCATATTCTACATTGTTTTGCTCATACTTGATCAGGGACCTATCATGCATTATAGCCAGAGGTATACAATATGGCTACTGAAAGAAGGACACTCTGGATGCCGGGGGCTCTCCATGGGGGTAGGTGCCCTTGTTAGTTCTAGTAGGTATCCTTGTCAGTGCATAATTACAGCATGTGTACAGCCCAGGGTGTTAGATACATCTAGGCTATGTTATGCATCGCTTAGTCATTGTTGGAGATGGAAGCAGACAGGTTTTAGTGTTATAAACCCTGTGGGGTCAGATGTCCTCTCTTGGTGTGGCATTGGGGCATCTGTAGGAACCTTTTTGACAAACAACTTGAATGTCATCAATTTTTTCCTTTGAATCACGTGTAAGTCTTGTCCATCTTGGAGGTACCCTGTTCCTGTGTCTTACTTGAGCTTGGTGCTGCAAGTCTTGCACACAGTTCCTTTTGAACTTGCTTGTTGGTTCCACAGTTTTGTTCTTCATTTTCCTCCTGCAGGTGTTTGCTGGTTGAGATTTGCCTGACCAGGTGGACTGGCTATTTATAGGCTCCAGGGTATAGGGAACCTTGTCTTATAACACATAGGGACAGGGTGGTATTTACATCTTGAGATTACAGAAAGGTAGAAAGTCACCAGACAGAGAGTTCCAATGTCATTGCAGACATCTGAATTAAATGCTGTGTTGGCAGTCGTATGTGACAGACAGGAAGGGCCCACTCTTAGAGCACTCTTCCTCAGGGATACTTACAGTGCCCTGGATTGTGGGGGCTGAGGTCTTGGGGTGGAGTTTCACATGCGAATCTAGCCATTCAGTCATGCATTTTTGAAGCTCTATGCAGTTCATGTCCAGAAACCCTTTGGGGTGCCTATCTGGCACAGAATTCAATGGTGTTAGATCATCAGATAAATCTATTATCTACCCGCAAGGGTGATAAATGGAACAATATTCTCTGCCGCCCTCCTTCGAATGGGTACTGCTTTTTAGAACTCATATCTATTAACTACCTTCCTCATTGACAATGTGGAATGATACAGAAATGAGAAATTCCTTCATACTTACCATAATTTCATTTTCTGTTAGCTCCAACATTGTCAACGGGGCCTCTCCCTGGAACTGTCAGCTCCTTTGGGGAATATTGTCCGATATATAGCTAGTAATGTTCAGTTGAAGGATTTGTGCTATAATGTTATAGGATTAATCAGCTATTTCTGGACATTGTGGTACATAAGCTTATAGTTTACACAGTGAAACAATGGATTGCAAGGTTGGGGTCTGTGATGTCAGGCTTGTCTGGGGAACAGCATTGGTTTCCTCTACAGCTGTTTTTAGTTTTTTCACTTATCATTATATGCTGTTGCTGTCTGTGACATATATCTGAGGCTTGGAAGTCTGCAGTACTCAGTGGAGAGCCTGACACCATGGACCAACTGTTGTTATCTCCAGCTTAGAAAGGAGGTCAAGATCAGGGGCCTGACACTCAGTGCGGCGCAAAGTGTCGTGCAGACGTTTGCACTGCGCTTTGCAGTTGCCCAAGGGTCCCAGGATAGTATATTCAGTTGGACGCTATCTGACTGACTATAGGGCCATGTCAGTGCAGTGCTAAGTCTGGTAGTGCCACCCTGACATGGCCTCTGAAGTTGGCCTCAAGAGTTGATAATGCCAGAGAGCTATCTGCAATTTTCAAAGGTACCCATGCAAATGAGTCTGTTGGGCATGAAAGGCACCAAGGAACCATTTGCATGCCCATTATGGGCCCATTTGCATGGGTAGTGGAGGCAGGTAGCATGGCACAGTCCCCAATACATGACATATTTGTAGCACCCCCCCCTTCGATCGCCAGCATGTCATGTCTCCAGTAAATCCCTAGTGCTAGTGGTCACACACCTCAATCACCAACCAGTCATGTCTCCAATAAATTTCTGGTGCTAGTGGTCCCCCACCCTTCGATTGCCAGCTCATCATGTCCCAGATAAATCCCTGGTGCTAGTGGTCACCCCCCAATCACCAACCAGTCATGTCCCAAATAAATCCCTGGTGCTAGTGGTTCCCCCCTGCCGCTGATCGCCAGCCTGGAATTAACAGCAACAAAAAAAAAAAAAAACCTTGAAAACACTGAGTCACTCACAATTCATGGTACTTGTAGTAAATGTAACAATTTAAACAAGAAAAACCTCAGCACTCATTCACGCTGGAAAGATCCAAAGACAATAATATGATTCAGTCCTTTTATTGATACATTACAATATGATAAATGGGCAGGTGATTTAGAAAATAGATTTAAAGTGAGGGGCTATAAACATGATATGCTGTCTGAAATCAAAATGAAGTAAGACAGGCTCCAAGGGATATTTTGCTTTGTGAAAAAAACTTAGATGTAGGAAAAAAAAGGAAAAATCAGAAACACTGTAGGTTGAATTTTGTGACTACATATGGTATAGATTCAGTAGAAATTGAAAGAGTTATTCAAAAACATTGGTCTATCTTGCAAACTGAGGAACGATTGATTGACCATGTAGAATTTCCCCCTCAAATGGTACATAGGAGAGCCCCAAACTTGGGTGATAAATTAACTGCTAGTTACCAAGAACTACACTTTCTGTTCGAACCCCTCCAGAACCACTTGTCTCTGAAGTTGGAAATAATGCTTCAACTGATAGTGCGCAGGGTGAATTAATAAATGATTTGGATGTTAGCCTTATAGGCAGATAAAATAATGCAAATGTTAAAAATTGGTTACCTTCACTTCCTTCTGGTTGTTTTAGATGTAAAAGATATAAGTATTGCAGTTATATAAAAGGGGTAAAAACGTTTTTAAACCCTAAGAATGGGAAAGAGTTGCACATTTATTCGTTTATTAACTGTGACACTACTCATGTTATTTACTTGGCCAACTGTAAATGTGGCGCATATTACGTTGGCAGAACGAAAACCGAAATTTAAAGAGCGAGTTGGCGAACATATAAGGGCGATCACCAACAATAATTTGGAGTGTGCTACAGTGTACCATATTAATTTTGTGCATGACAAAAATCAGCATGAATGGTGTTTCACAGGTATAGAGAGAGTCACAGTTGGCCCTTGTGGTGGTAATATTGAAAATAAGTTAGCCTGTACAGAGAATTTTTGGATCTTTAAATTACAGGCTATATGTTACGCAGGGATAAATGATAAAATTGAACTAACCCCACATTTATAAGATATAGGCTTAGAGGCTGAATATACACACATTTTAAAACGGTTTATGTAACCTAAATGCTATAGCTTTAAGTCTGATAGCAAAAATATTAATATAAATATAGCGATCTGGCAATGTTATTATGTGTGACTTTTTACTTTTTTAAGCTATGTCATATGATTAATTAACTACATGTGTTTTAAATTAGTGCTTTACTATTTCTACGATGATGGCAGTTAGTAACTTACTGTATGGTGACTGGCACAGCCCTCATCACACCTCATCATCAGGCCGCTGTATGTTTAGGCATGGAGCACACCTCTTATTTATAGGACATGGCGTGTCACCCTGTCCTATAAATACAGTATCTCTTGAAAAAGCGTAGTGTGTCTACGTGAAACATTGAGCATTTTCTGTGTTGGTTTGGCGGAGGCACTGTTTGTGCTGAACTTTAATAAAAGGACGGAATCCTATTATTGTCTTTGGATCTATCCAGTGTGAGTGAGTGCTGAGGTTTTTCTTGTTAAAAAAAAAAACAACTCCCTGGCGTCCAATGTCCCCTCCCCCCAGACCAATCCACAGTACCGCTGCTCAATATTCCATACTCCCTACTGTCTAGCAGCCCCCCGAGGCACCAAGCACCCCCCCACTCATCTCATCGGTATTCGCGGTGCTGTGGGTGCATACGGCAACTAGCACAACCCTCTCACACCTCCTCAACCCACTGTCTGATGTCCAGGCAGGGAGTGCGCCATTTACTGTATGTACCCGTGGCACCATGGATACCATTAAGGTGAGTGAGGGGGTGCTCGGTACTGCAGGGGTGGTGGCTGCTGGATGCCAGGGAGCATGTAATATCAAAAAGTAGCACCATGGATCACTTCTGGGGAAGGCCACTGGATACCGGGGAGGTTTTAGTTTTTGTTTGTTTGTTAAATTCTGGGCTGGTGATCAGCCGGGGGCAGGGAGACCACTAGTTCAAGGATTCATTTGGGACATGACAGGCTGGCAATCAGAAGGGGACCACTAGCACCAGGATATATTGGAGGCAATAGGGGCTGGCGATCAGAGGGAGGAGAACCACTAGCACCAGGGATTTGTTGGTGACATGATGGGCTGGTGTCCAGAGGGAGGAGGTGGGACCACTAGCACCAGGGATTGTGTTTTCACCTAGGGACTGGCGATTGTAGGGAGGGGGCACCACTAGCACCAGGGAGTTTACTTTCCATATGGGCTGGCAATTGGGGGGTGCCAGTGACCACAGGGACAGGTATGCTCCCCCAGCAGCCAACTGACTGGTTGACTACATTACCTCTGGCAGCCACTAGGGTTGCGTGGAGTAAAAGAAGGTTTTCTTCTGCAGTATTTGCATGGCGCAAAAGGACTGTGCAAAACTCTTTTGTGCCACGCAAATCCACTAAATATGATATTCCTGTCCCTACCCCACCATTTGCATACCCCCTCCCCTTTTAGTTTGTGCGGGTGCTACCCCTGTTTGCCGGTGCAACAGAGCTCTTTCAGTATTGGGCTTTGGCGCAAAACCTGGTTTGCATGGGCAAACACTGGTTAGTGCCTGTGCAAACTTTTGACTATTGGGCCCCAGATGTCTTGAGGTGGTTCCCAGTCCTCAGGATAAGGTGGGCTTGTGTTTTTTCCAGTCTTATTCAATTTTGTGTCGTATGTTTTATGAGACTTCGACTAGGAATGTGGACAATGATTGATGCATATATGAGTATTATATATGTTTGAGGTACTTTGTGGACAAAGGTGAACTGAGGTAACTGCTGTATCCAAAATGTACACATCTCTAGGGTTCTATGCTGAGGTCACAGCTCTGGGTTGTACCACTATCCCTAGTGGGGGAGCACATTACCCATATCTGTTAACTACTTTCCCTGCTGATATCATTGGAGCTAACAGAAAAGGAAACGTACATATGAAGGAATTTTCCCCTTTTGGCAACATGAGCAAAATAAATTATGTTGGCCACTGAGCATGCTCAGAAATTAATGCTACTCATTTTGGTCACACTGAGCATGATCAGATTTTTAGTCTCACATGTGAGATGCTATTTAGTTGGACCATAATGAGAACCAGTTTAATTTTGTTAACATTTTACCATTTCTATCACAAAACCACACTAACTTTTTTCTGGGTCACTCCAAGTTGCCAGTGGGTAATCTTTACAAGCAGGTATCTGTGTACCCCAACCAGGGAAGGATCTGTAGCAAGAGTACCCCTTGACAACATTGGAGCTAACAGAAAAATAAATTATGGTAAGTCTGATAGAATTTATTTTGAATAACTTGAATATGGAATGGCATGGCATGACTTAAGACATCATTTTATTTTCATGTATGTGCCAAGGCATGAGGCCTCAGGCTGAGTGCTTCTCGGCGCACACTGGAGGAGTGTCTATATCTCCCAGTGAACGAAGCACCCTGGGGCCTGATACTGGAGAATGGGCAAAAGTCAGAGCATAAAGGTTTGTGCTGTGCTTGCCCTTACTGACGACCATGAGGATGCTGTACTCAGTCAGATAGTGCACTGGTACTATAGGACTGAATATAGGGGCATGTTGATGCAGCACTAAGTCAAGTAGTACTGCCCTGTCATGGATCTTGGAAGTGCAGGGAACAGCACCCCCAGACTCGAAAGTGCCAGGACACCTGGCGCGATATTCAGCCGGCACCATGTAAATAAGCCCATTGGGCATGTAAGGCACTAAGGGGCCATATGCCCCAGCCGTCCAAACTCCACTCCAACACCACTTTACTGCAGTAACTAACTGGTTCAACAATAACTGCCTAAAAATGAATACCAAAAAGACCATAACCATGACTTTTGGCTCCAAACAGAAACTTGCCAGGCTCCCCTCCTTCCCTGCCTTCTCTACCCCAGCCAACACCCTTCTCGATGGTGTCCCTGTCTACAAATACCTAGGAGCATGGCTTGATCCCTCAGGTGACTTCTCCTCCCACTCTAAGGTCCTTCATTCCAAACTATGTCCCAAACTGGGTCTACTCTATCACCTCAAGGTAGTCTTTCCCTCTGATCCCCGTTCCCATAAACAATAGACCATTCCTCTGTGTCCAGTGCTACCCCTCACCCTCTGATCCCCATCTCAGGTAATAATAAAACTTTCCTTGGTGTCCAGTGGTAAACCTGCCCTCTGATCCCCATCCTTGAAAAAAATAGACCATTTCCCAGTGCTCAGTTCTACCCCCCACCGTCCCATCCCTGTCCCCAGTAATAATAAACATTCCCTGGTGTCCAGTGGTACCCCTGCCCATGCCCTCCAATCCCCATCCCTCTAAAAAAATTAACCATTCCCTGGTGTCTAGTGGTACCATCCCACCCTACGATCCCTTTCCCCAGTGATAATAGATAATTCCCTGGTGTCCAGTGGTACCTTCCTCCTCTGATCCTGTCCCTTTAGGTTTCAAGATAGTCCCTGCTGTCTAGTGGCACCCCCCACCCTCCAATCACTCTCCCCAGTTTCTTAAAAGAAGTCCCTGGCTTCTAGCGCCCCCCTCGCATTGGGTGCACCACCCTGCCACCTCCCACCATAGTTGCCGGCACTGTGAGGAGCCCATACAACATACAATTACAGTACCAGTGCTCCCCCCCCGCTGCTTAAAAGCCTGCAATTTATTCAAGTAACACCAGCATTTTTACTTGTTTTAGATTGTTAGAGGGGTTCTTGGTCTCATCTTTCAGCTGAATTACTGTATTATCAAGCCTGACCACTGCGACAAAGTGACCATCTCACTAGTCAGGAAAAAAAGCATCACATTTTACCTTGCCATTCTGAACTGTGGTTCCCCTGCCTTCTCTGTATCTTATGGGGAATCCACTCTCTGGCTTCATTGCTTGTATCATGTGCCCTGGCCAATTAGAGGTTCACAGGGAAGCTCACCAATTAGGAAAAGGCCACAATTCTCCTGCATGCAGTTTAGTATAAAGGGTCTGACAAGCTCAACCCATCACATTTACAATACATCTTTATAAGATTTACAGGGGTGCACCTGGTGTGTGACCAAACAAAAGCATAAAATTAAAGTACCTTAATTGTATGCTTTTGTTTGGTCACACACTAGGTACATCCCCATAAATCTTATAAAGATGTATTGTAAATGTGATGTGTTGAGCTTGTCAGACCCTTTATATTGAGCCCATATGGCAATCGGCACAGCCCTCCTCTCACCACCTTGGCCAGCCACCATATGCAGTGACAGGGAGCATGTGTCCTGCATACTGTAAAGGGAGCGTACGTAATGTTTACAGTAGACAGTATGTGTGTTCTCTTAACAGTACACAGGACGTGTGCTCCCTGTCACTGAATACAGCAGCCAGCCAAGGCGTTGAAAAGAGGGCTGTGCCAGTTGCGGTATAGGCTTCCCATGGCACTGGATATGATGGTAATGGTAGGTGGCAGGGTGGTGTACCCGGTGCAGGAGGTGGTGGCGTTAGACACCAGGGACTTCTTTTTAAGAAACTGCAGCAAGTGATCAAATGAAGAGGGTGTCACTAGACACCAGGGACTATATTGAAATTTATGGGGAGAGGGATCAAAGGGTGGGGAGGTACCACTGGACACCAGAGAATGGTCTATTTTTACCGGGGACGGGGATCGGAGGGTTGGGGGGGTACCACTAGTCCCAGGAGTCTTGGTGGGGTCTTCCTTGTGGTTGTCAGCCCTAAATGCTCACCCCATTCCATGAGCAAACAACGTCACACATAATCTCTTTTCTTTACACACAGCATGAATAAATACAGCTGTCATGTGCCAAGGGAAGATTCCATCTGCCAACAGAAGTGCAGTGCAATAGTCATTAAATTTGCACTGCACAAAAGGGTTAGCACAGACCACTTTTATGCAGTGCAAATACCACCGAGAAGAAGCCTAACTTATGCTAGGCAATCTTAGCTGCCGGAAGAGCCACAGCAGCCAACAACCACGTTGGAGATGGGGGAGCTCCCCTTCTCCCTGGTGGCTAGTCGCAACCCCGACCCTCCAAACCCTGGCCCCATCAAAACAAAGTAAGCCCCAGGTGTCCCGTGGTCCCCCTCCTTCCAATTGCTGTCCTGTATAAGTTTTTCAAACTGTTCCTGGTATCCAGTGGTCCCCCACCCTCTGATCACTGTCCTGGTAGATTAAAAGAATGTCCCTGGTGCCCAGTGGTCCCCCGACCCTCCAATCACCAACCCTAGTATATTAAAAGTAATTCCCTGGTGCCTAGATGTCCCCCTCCATCCTCTAAATGCCAGCTCCAGTATATTAAAAGTAATTCCCTGGTGCCTAGTGGTCCCCCCACCCTCCAGTCACCAACCCCGGTATAGTAAAAGTAATTCCCTAGTGTCTAGTGGTCCCCCCCAGTTACTGGCCTTAGTATAGGAAAAATAACTCCCTAGTGCCTGGTGGTCCCTCCCTCACCCCGCTGTCCAGCCTCTCTATAATAAATGAACTCGCTGGTGTCCAGTAATCCCTTCAACCCTCCGATCATCAGCCCCTGTATAAAAAAATAACTCCCTGGGATCTAGTGGCACCCACCTTGCGCTATGGACACTGCCCACGCACCCAGTCAAGCCCCCCCCACCTTAAGTGCTGGTGCTGCGGGAGCCCATATGGCGACTGGCACAGCCCTCCTCACACCACCTCAGCCGGCTGCTGTATGCAGTGAGAGAGTGCATGCATCTTCTGTGCTGCAAAGGGTGACTGTGACAGGGTTGAATAAGGGCCTGTCCCATTTGTTACACACAGAGTGTTAAATGCAAGGATTTGTTCTGTTCTATCATCTCCTTTTCTGTCTCGTCTGTCTGGTTGTTCAACCAAATTTCTCATGAGACCTAGGAATTGATCACTCAGATGGTTTCACGATTCTCTGCCTCTCTCTATCTCTCTACCTTTGCTTTCTGTTTCTGTCTTTTCATCCTCTTTCATAACTGTGATTATAAGATATATATGAATCTTTATGTGAAACAGGGATCCCTTGGTTTGAAAATATATATAGTTACATAGTTGAAATGATTGCAAAAAGTTATTTGGAACTCGGGGTTAACTCTGAGATGCAGTCTGAGCTGCTCAGGCTTGTTTGCAAAACTGTCAGCAGGAGGCCAGCTTGGGACACTGTTCTATTGGCAAGCCTGCTCTGCAAAGAAACTGACAAGAACTCTGATACATTTTGTGAGAAACAGGATATCTCCTTAACGAGCTCAGGATGTACAAATGAATTGCCATACAAAGACATAAAAAGTGAGCAAACTTTTTCTTGGGGGGACTGAGATTTGAAATTGAAGTTGAACCTTCAGATGAAGGACTTTTGCTTTCTCTGTTTTTGTAAATAGCTGTCCTGAACAATTGACAGTTGACAGCGTAGCATTCCACCACATTTTTTTTATTGTTACTGATAATAATAAAACGCTGCTTGCAAATTTTATAACTGCTCCTGGTTCACCTATGCTTCCTGACCTGTGTCTTAATGACAGGGACCACTAGGCACCAGGGAATTACCGTAGACAGTACCCACACTCCCTTTATGGTACAGGAGATGCTACTTGCTAATTTTATAACTGCTCCTGGTTTTCCTATGCTTCCTGACCTGTGCTTCAATGACAGGGACCACTAGGCACCAGGGAATTACTTACCATAGACAGACAAATTGTTCAGTTGCCGTATTGGTCCTTGTAAGAACAGATCCAGAAGCAAATGGTTTGATACCTTTTGTTGGACCAGCAAAGATGTTACAAAAAGAACAAAGTACATTAACACGGACCAATAGTTCTTCTGAGGAAGGACTTGGTTGGTCCAATAAAGTGCTCTTTGTAACATCTTGTTGGTCCAATAAAAGGTATCAAACCATTTGCTTCTGGATCTTACCATAGACAGTATACGCACTCCCTTTACAGTACAGGGGATGTGCACTGCCTGTCACTGCATATGGTGGCCGGCTGAGGTGGCAAGAGGAGGGATGTGCCAGTCACCATATGGGCTCCTGCGGCACCAGTGCTTAAGGTATGGAGGGGCTGGTTGGGTGGGTGGAGGTCGGTGCCCGCAGTATGGTAGGGTGCCACTAGACTCCCAGGGTGTTATTCTTTTATACAGGGGCTAGTGATCGGAGGGTGGGGGGGACCACTGGACACCAGAGAGTTAATTTATTATACTGAGGCCAGCAAGCAGTGGATGGGGGGACCACTACAGTAGGCACTTGGGAGTTGTTTTTCCTATACTGGGGCCAGCAATCGAAGTATGGGGGGCCCACTAAGCACCAGAGAATTATTTTTAATACACTAGGGCTGGCAATTGGAGGGCGGGGGGGCGACCATTAGGCCCAGGGAATTACTTATAATATACCGGAGCTAGTAACTGGAGGGTAGGGGGACCACTAGGCACCAGGGAATTACTTTTAATATACCGGGACTGGCAATGGGAGGATAGGGGGCCACTAGGCAGCAGGGAATTACTTTTAATATACTGTACTAGGGCTGGTGATTGGAGGGCATGGGGAACACTGGGCACCAGGGATTATCTTTATTGTACTGAAACTGGCGATCAGAGAGTGGGGGACCACTAGACACCTGGGAATAGTTGATTTTTCAGATCCAGGCAATGGTGGTGGGGCGGAGGCGGTCACTTGGGTGCAGACCTGCTACCACTTCCCATGCAAATGTGCCCATTATGGGCTTGCAAATGGCCCCTTAGCACCTTGCATGTCCAATGGGCTCATTTGCATGGGGCCATCTGCATATTGTGCCAGTAACTACTGGTGCTATCGGGTTTGGGGGTGCTGTTCCCTGCACTCCTGGGATCCATGTCAATGCAGTGCTACTTGGCTTAGGGCTACAGAGACATGCCCCTATATTCAGTCAGATAGCATCAGCATGCTATCTGACTGAATGTAGCATCCTCAGGGTTGCGGGCAGTGGGCAAGTGCAGCGCAAACCTTTGCACTCCGCTTTGCCCATTTTTAAGTATTGGGCCCCAGATGTCAGTAGAACGTGAGGGGGATGACAGGATGACCAGATCCCGCATGCAGAAAGCTGAAGGAACGAAGAATGGAGGTAGATTTCATGATAACAGCACAGAATGCAGTCAGAGTATCTCCCCAACAAGTTCACATGGCTGCAGTTATGATACAGATGGGGAGAGCAAGAGACTTACCCACCATAGATTTGAACTTCTACAGGAAATATAAGCCTCCAGAAAAGAAAAGAAAAGAAAGTTGAATGTAAAAAAACTAAACGAGTAGCTAGAGGGAGTGGAACAGCGACTTGATAAGGCTAATGCACTTCAGCTTGGGGGCAGTGGTCGATTCCCTCTTCCACTACATGGAAACCCTTCAAGTCAAATGCCTTGATATAGAGGCCAGGTTCCGCAGAGACAATCTCCACCTCATGGGTCTCCCTGAGGGAACAGAAAAGGGGTAAATGTGGGACTTCTTGTAAATCTTTTAAGAGATGTCTTGGTCCTACCACAAACACTAGACATCAAAATTGAAAGAGCACATCATGCACTGCTGCTCAAGCCCACAGACCCACTGATAAGGCCTCCCCCAGTGTTAATGAAATTTTCTAGCTTTCGGGTGAAGGGAAATGTATTGAGATTGGCCTGGACAGCAGAAGGAGATAACATCAATTTTCTCAGCCTGATAACTGGTAGATTACAGGATGGGAGGGAACCCATCTGGCAATAATCAGTGATTTCTCTAGGGTGCAGACCAATTTAGGAAAAGCTGTGGCATTAATTTATTTAATTACTCAGATAAACCGACTAAAGAAAATCAGATGCACACACCTTTCCAACATGTCGTCAACGTATCATCACTGTTTTTTCACACCTCCCATCCTTTTCTGTCCCCTCTTCCCCCATTCACCACAGAATATACTGGTATGGGTTGCAATTAGACACCTTTATATAGTAGTGCTCCCAGTTCCTCTGCGTCCTGGTACATTATATTTTTTAAACAATTTATTTGGAAACCTGATGAGTCTGTCCAAAACTCCATATTCCAGTTTTACCTTATACATATATATATATATATATCCAGCATAACTTTATTTATTAGCCAGTAAAGAACATGATGCATTGAACGTTTTTAACTTGCTTTTAATACAAGCACAATTGATATTTTTTATCTTGCATTTTCACTATAAGATATTTTTTTCATACATTTGAACTTTCTATGTATTTGTTGATTTTGCATGGACTTTTTATGCTGCACATTATTACTTATAGTGATGATTATTCATGAATTGTAATATAAATATGCACATGATCTTAATAGCACAGCCTCTCTGATGATGCCTTTGAGAAAGAAAGAATGCTAAAGGAAAGGACTGTAGCATATCTTGAGGCCAGCAGGGCACAAGACCCAAGGCAACACGGCTTCACAGCTGTTAGATCTTGTCAGACAAATCTGATAGATTTCTTTGACTATGTAACCAGGGTGGTCGATTGGGGGGGAGGAGGGGGCATGGACATGGTCTACCTAGATTTTAGTAAGGCATTCAACACTGTCCCAAACAGGAGGCTAATAAACAAGTTGGGCAGATGGGAGTGGGTCCCAAGGTCATGAATTGGGTCAGAAATTGACTGAGCAATGTGACATAGACAGCCAGTTCTGAGTGCTGTATCATTTTTTTAATATCAATGTATTATTGACTGTCTCTGCTGAAAATCTGATGCTCTAGGAGTGACCTCACCCCCCTCCCCAGGTTTCAGCTGAAAGATGCAAGCCAGGAGAAAATGCTGACAACATGTGAGTTCACACACACTCAGTTTTTAGAGACAATGTGTTAGATGGAAGGCTTTAATCAATGATCCTGTTTGTCTGAGTTTATTACAGCTGTAGCTGCTATATCATATCCATTTTATGACGTTGGAGAGGAACCTAGGTTGTTACACAGAGGTGCAAGGTTGTAAATGCTCCTGTGAAGCCTGTGTGAGAGGGGGTGCAGCATGGATCAAAAGAGATGGCATTTGAAACAAGAGTCATGCTGAGGATTGCAAAATTAATACTGAAAAGACATCCTGTTTTTTGTATAAGATATATATTTTTATATATAATCTGACAGAGGAGGAGCTAGCTGACCTCACACAAAAAGGGGTTGGCCAATACAGTATGATTAAGGAATATTCTGTTTTACTACACAGAGACACACTTTTGCCTAGAGTCTGACCAAGAAACATTGGTGAGCACTGTAAACAAGTATTTAGAAAGAGAGTCAAATCTAAGTACTGTAAGTAGGAATTTGCACTGTTTAAACCTTGTTCTTTTAAAAGATGTGTATGTCTGGTGATATAAGAGTTCTGTATTTTGTGTTTTACATATTTTTAACTATTTTAGTAAAATTCTTTTTAGAACTTACTTGGTCTGTCTTTGACTTCTTTTTATTTGTAAGAAAAGTATACATGGTTATAGCAGACACTAAGTATAAGCTTGAATGGTGATACCAAACTGGAAAGAGAAGCATTTTAAATCTGAGGTCTTTATTAAAGTTTTTTAGGGTTCATCTCTGTATACCTGGTTAGGTGCCCATAGGCAAAGATATCTGGCCCCGAAGACAGAAATATCTGAGCCTGTGCATTAAGTACGCTAGCAAGAGGTTCACAGTTTGAATCCCTTCAAGACTTGAGACCAAAGGTTGATCCGAACTCACAAAACAGACAAGAGGGTTACCTTGTTCTGTTAAACTGTTTACAAGACTGTGCTCGGAGGTTGGCACTTTGGGAGTAGAGGGCCTGACCTGCTGAGTGGGGTTTGTGACAGATTGGTTGGCAGCAGTGGCATAATGTTGGTATCACACCAATCACAAGCTTTATTGTTCTGTGTCGGCTGAGACTGTAAGCTCTTTTGCAAAGAAAGAAAAAGACAGAGTTTTATTTTGAAAGGAAATAGAACTATATATCACTTGTGTGCAGTCAAGTTCCTACCCGTTGTATTTTTTTTCTAAAGTGCAGTCAGAGTAGCAGTAGTCAGGAAAGATGACTTCCAACTACAGCAGGCACACTGTAGATTACTTATTTTGTTGATTTCAGGGATCAGAAATACCTTTGAGTCATAGACTCCTTTACAAAGGTTCCACGTCACGTATAATAGTTACAGAGATACAATACAGTTCGAGCAGATACACAATATAGTAAATGTTACAGACTCCTTCACAAGGGTCCACGTCACACGTAATAGAACAGATACACAATGCAGTTAGTCCATACAAACAATACAGTAAATGTTACAGAGTAAAGAAATTTATTTGTAACAGGACTAGTTGGCTAACCTTCCAAGCTAGTGCAATATGAGACTGTTAGAAGATAATGGGAACTTAACAACCCTGAGAAGGCGGCGTTAAGAACTATAGGAAGAGGCCTGCCAGAGGCAATTGTCAAAGTAGTAGAGGGACAGGGGCACTGGTTCATGTACAGTCACAGATACTTATGGACCAAAGATGGGCCCTAAGATGCATTTTGAATTGACCAATTCTTTGATCAAGACGCAAGGAGTAGGGTAGGGAATTGTGCAGGGACAGAAGAGTCCCGTTCGAGGTGAAAGCAAGCAAGCAGAGCTTCATAGATGCTCTGATGGTAGCAGATACCCAGAGCAGCAAGTCACCAACCTTGACTGGAAAATACCAAACCTCAAGTGTGGAATGGCTAGCGGCCAGTGAAGGGTCCAGAGCGAATTAGGAGGACAGCAGGGCCACTGTCAGTGAAGGGCCACAGCAGCAGGGTAGGGTCACCAGTATCCTGAATCCAGAGGTACTCAGGCTGCAAACTGAGTTACACAGGATGGAACTGGAGGCGGAGCGAGAACAGAGAGATGCAGACTGTGAGAAGCGTGAGCGCCAGTGAGCTGCAGAGGAGAAGAGAGAGGAGCGCCAGAGGCAACACAAACTGGAGGCAGAGCGAGAACGCCAAGAGACACAGTGAGAGAAGCGAGTAGCGGACCGTGAGGCAGAGCGAGAGAAGCGAGAGGCAGAGGAGAAGAGAGAGGAGCACCAGAGGCAACACAAACTGGAGAAGCTACGACTCCGACCAGCGGCACCAGAGCAGGTAAGTGGCTTGGGTTTAACTGGGACTGCAGGACTGGTTTACAAATTGAACTCCAAATTAATAGCCGAATTTAAGGAGGGGGAAGATATGGATGCTTTTTTAAATTCTTTTGAAAAAGTTTGTATTCAGGCTAAAATTCCTAGAGAGTCCTGGAGCTTCCAGCTATCCCCGTTACTTACTGGGAAAGCTCGGGATACATTGGGTCAAATGGTCAATAAGGACAGTAATGATTACAGCAAACTAAAAGCTGCACTGTTAAAAAAGTTTGAATTAACTGCAGAATCATACAGAGCTAAATTCCGTAAGCTCAGGAGAAGTCCTGATATGAGCTACGAGGAGCTTGCCACGAAACAAAGTCAGTTTTTAAAACATTGGTGGGAAGGAATTGAAGCAAACTCCGTTGATAAAATTGAAAATGTGATTTTATTAAAACAGTTTTATTGGGCTTGCCCAGCAGAGCTAAAAACCTGGCTAGAGGGCCGAGATCCAAAAACAGTGCAAGAGGCTGCTGAACTCTTGGACCGCTATGCCAAGAGCAGACCTGCTCTGAGAGCAAATGGGGCGGGCGTGGCAGTGCAGAAAGGGAACAGCATGCCTTCAGGGCAGTTAAAACCCTCACTGCCTCCACCAAAACCAGTTAGCCCCAGGTTTCAGAGAAAGTATTTCTCTGAGAGAAGAAATGAATATTGGGTGTGTAAGGAAACTGGGCATATTGCCAGACAGTGTCCCAAAGAGGCAAGCCATAATACACAACCAGGTGCTAGAAAAGAAGTGGGTTGTTTGTGTGTCCCTGGGAGCATGCCAGTGAACATGAGGGAACACATGCACCCAGTCATGGTAAATGGTGTGCAGATGCAAGGGTTAAGGGACACAGGGGCATCCCTGATGTTAGTAAAGGGGGATCTGGTACAACCTGGTCAACTTATACCCAATAAATATGTCACTGTACAAGGGTTTACTGGTGAAGCGAAAACATTGCCACTGGCTAGTGTTCTCCTACACTGGGGTGAAACAGGGGGAACTGTGCAACAGGTGGCTGTAGCCAAAACATTAGCAGGGGATGTGATCCTGGGTAACAATCTCCAACAGGGGGTGGTATGTGCAGTTACCCGTAGCCAAGCGGCAAGGGAAAATTGTAGTTCCCTGAACCCCACAGAAACCATTGTGGAAACCACTGAGGGGATAGTTCCCCAGCCTGTGTCTTCAGATGGGGAGACTGATAAAAAGGGGGTAGAAATTTCCCCGGTAGCAAGTGACCACACAGCTATGGAAGGTTACTCTGAAGAGGGAGGGGTGACCAATTATCAGAGGGTTGGGATTGACAGTGATCCTGAGGGCCCTGATGCTAGTGCTAGGGACTCTAGTTTGGTGACTGAAGGGGACCTGTCCCATGCCTTGGGAATGTGTGAGGGGTTTGCAGCTGCTCAGAGGGGTGACCCTAGTTTAGAGAAGCTGAGGGCTTGGGCAGACTCAGATGGTACACAAGGAGGCAACGGCTGACATAAGGTTCATTGGGAAAATAGACTTATGTATACTCAGGCAGTACAGACAGAGGGAGGGATGCTAGGCAGGCAGCTTGTCATTCCCCAGGGGTATCGTGAGCAGTTGCACAAAATTGCACATGATATTCCCTTGTTTGGTCATCTGGGAATCGCGCGCACAACGCAGTGGTTGGCCCAGAATTTCTACTGGATTAACTTCACCCAGCAGGTGAAGGAGTATTGCAGGTCTTGTCACCGGTGCCAAGAAATAGGGAAGGCGGGCAAGAAAACCCAAGCCATCCTGATCCCATTGCCCATAGTGGAGGAGCCATTCCAGAGGGTGGGAATGGATATTGTGGGACCTTTAAATACCCCCAGCTCCTCAGGGAAGAGATTCTTCCTGACTGTGGTGGATTATGCCACCTGGTACCCAAAGGCAGTCACCCTATCCTCACTGAGGACGGACAAAGTGGCAGATGCCTTACTTGGGATTTTCTCCCGTGTTGGGTTTCCGCAGGAGGTAATCACCGATTGAGGGGGTTCCTTCATGTCGGACCTGATGAAATGTTTGTGGGAGAAGTGTGGGGTGTTGCAGAGATGCACGACACCGTATCACCCACAAGCCAATGGACTTGTGGAATGATTCAATGGTACCCTAAAGTCAATGCTCTGGGCGTTTGCTGAGCAGCATGGGAGGGACTGGGAGAAATACCTTCCCCACCTGTTGTTTGCATACAAGGAGGTGCCCAAAGAGTCGACAGGATTTTCCCCTTCAAACTGTTATATGGACGCCAGGTACATGGGCCCCTAGACTTGATCCGGGAGGACTGGGAAGGCAAGCACACCACGCAGGGAACTCCCATTGTGGATTATATCCTTAGGTTTAGGGAAAGGCTGAAGGAGCTTATGGGGACAGCCCAGAGCAACCTGGCAGCTGCACAACAGAAACAAAAAGTGTGGTATGACTGCAGAGCCAGAGCTCACTTGTATATGGTGGGCCAGGAAGTCATGGTCCTTATTCCGGTCCGGAAAGACAAGCTGCAATCAGAGTGGGCAGGACCGTACAAAGTGGTTACAAAGGTGAATGGTGTGAACTACATTGTGGAGTTACCTGACAGAAGACAGACATAGAGGATGTACCATGTCAACATGATGAAGACATATGAAAATAGGGCTGACGTGGTATTTGCAGTGTGTAGTCATGGGGAGGGGACGGACGAAGGAGACGCCCTTCTGGATTTGCTAGGGGAAAGTAAGTGGGAGTCCTCTGTGGAGGCAGTAAAATTGTCTCCCCAGCTGGCCCTGGACCAGGTCCAGAAAGTAAGGGAGGTTTTAGCAGACTGTGCCCCCTTGTTTAGTGCCAAGCCTGGACTAACCCCCTTAGCGACTCACGATGTGGAGACATGGACACAGACACCCATATGGCGGACAGCATATCGGGTGTCATAGGCTGTCCAAAAGAACATTAGGAGAGAAGTGGAGGAGATGCTGGATTTAGGGGTAATCCAGAGATCCCACAGCCCCTGGGCCTCACCCGTAGCCCTTGTACCTAAGCCAGATGGCTCTTCTCATTTCTGTGTGGACTATCATGGACTTAATGCAGTCACGAAATCCAATGCCCATCCGATGCACCGGACGGACGAACTCCTGGACAAGTTGGGAGGGGCGACCTACTTTACGACTATTGACCTGGCCAAGGGGTATTGGCAGGTAGAATTGACAGACAGAGTTAGGGAGAGGTCGGCCTTCATCACTCTGATAGGCTTATTTCAGTTTAAAGTAATGCCTTCCGAATAAAGAGCATGACCACTTTCAAAGGTTGGTGAACCAGGTGTTAAATGGTGCTGAGGAGTACGCCGTGGCGTACCTGGATGACATTGTCATCTTTAGTACTAGCTGGGAGGAACATCTATCCCACCTTAGGGAAGTGCTGGGCAGTATACAGAGGACTGGGCTCACTGTCAATGCCGAGAAGTGCCAGGTGGCCATGGGAGAAGTGGGATACCTCAGGCATGTGGTAGGCCGGGGACAGCTCCGTCCTTACCAAATAAGATAGAGGTGATCCAAGCGTGGCCCAGACCAGAAACCCAAAAGCAGGTCAGGAGCTTTCTAGGGACAGCAGGGTACTACAGAAAATTTGTACCCAATTATAGTGCCCTGGCTGCTCCCCTATTTGACCTGACAAAGAAAAAGATGCCAAAGAAAATTACCTGGGGCCCAGCCTGTGAGGAAGCCTTTACCAGACTGAAGGAGGCACTGTGCAGTGCTCCTATTTTGACAAGTCTGGACTATAGCAAAACATTTATAGTTCAGATGGACACCTCAGACATGGGTATTGGGGCAGTACTGAACCAGACAGCCAGCCAAGGGGCAGCTCACCCCGTAGTGTACCTGAGCAGAAAGTTACTTCCCAGGGAGCAAGCTTAATACATGGTGGAAAAAGAATGTCTTGCCATAGTGTGGGCCCTAAAGAAGCTACATCCATACTTGTATGGGCAGCATTTTGTGGTGCAGACTGACCACAACCCCCTGGTTTGGCTGATGCAGGTGGGGAAAAACAATGGCAGACTACTAAGATTGAGTCTTGCTTTACAAGGGTATGATCTAAAAATCGTACATAGGGCTGATGCAAAGAATCAGAACTCAGATGGGCTGTCTAGGATCTATGAAGAGTGAACTGATTTGGGAAGCTCATCCCATGTACGAACATATGAAATTTGCTAGCAGATAAAGGCCTAGAGGTCTATCAAGTCTGCTCGAATGTGCAGCTAGCACCCCTTATTCTGCAGCTGCCCCTCCCTTCCACCCTTCCCCTTCATTAACCTTCCCCCTTGTCCTGTTCCATCCTTGTTTGAAGCAGTCCACTGTTCTACTGCATACCACTTCAGCAGGTAACGCATTCCACCCAGCCACCACCCTCTCTGTAAAAAAGTGTCTCCTCATCTCCCTCCTGAACCTTCCTCGCTCCAGTCTCATATCATGGCCCCTGGTGGCCCTCCCCTCCCTTACTTTGAACAGCCCCTCTGTACCGATCTTGTTTATTCCTTTCATGTATTTAAAGGTTTCAGTCATGTCACCCCTGTCTCTCCTCTCCTCCAGTGACTACATGTTCAACTCCTTCAACCTCCTCTCGTATGATAAGTCCCCCAGCCCTTGATGATCTTTGTCACTCTAGCTGCATCCTCCAGTAACCAATGTCCTCCTTCAGATCACGGCGCCAGTACTGCCATGAGTACTCTAGGTGTGGTCTAACTAATGACCTATACAGTGGCAGAATCACCTCCTCCCTCCTCGAGGATATACCTTGCAATACAACCCAGCATTTTGTTGGCCTTTGCAGCTGCCTTCTTACATTGTGCGAGTTGTTCATTGACCCTGTAATGAGCACACCCAGATCCTTCTCCTCCTCTGTCTGGGCTAGCTGCACTCCCCTAGCTGGTAACTCCTCCTTGAGTTCTTCATCCCAAAAATGCAGCACCTTGCACTTTTTGGCATTAAAGCCCAGTTGCCAGGTGTCTGACCAGGTTTCAAGCTTTGCCAGATCATCCTGCAACCCCTGCCATCCCCCTAGGTCATCCACCACCACGCCTACCTTGGTATCATCAGCAAACAGACTGATCTTGCTCTTGATGTCCCATGATATGTCTGCAATGAATATCCCAAACAACACTGAGCCCTGTGGAACACGCTCGTCACTGCCCTTGGGTGTGAGAGCTCTCCACCCACACCACCCTCTGTTGCCTTCTCTGCAGCCAGTTTCCTACCCATCTCACCAGCTTTGCACCCACCCCTGTGCCTCTAACTTCCTTCCCAGCCTTCCATGTGGCACTGAGTCGAATGCCTTACTGAAGTCCAGATACAGGACATCCACTGCATGGCCCCTGTCCAGTTGCCTAGTTACCCAGTCATAGAACTCGACCAGGTTGGTTTGGCAGGATCTGCCATGTATGAAGCCATGCTGTCTGCTGTCCTGTAGTCCTTTGTCCTCTAGGAGGGCCACCAGCCTCTCCTTCAGGATAGTCTCCATTAGCTTACCCACGATGGATGTGAGGCTCACTGGTCTGTAGTTTTCCGGTTCATCCTTGGGGCCACTCTTGTGGAGGGGCACCACATGAGCCATCCTCCAGTCCTGAGGTACACACCCCAGATGTAGTGAGGCATTGAACAGGTCTGCCAAAGGTCCTGCAAGGACCTCTGCCAGCTCCTTCAATACCCTGGGGTGGATGCCATCTGGGCTTAGCGCCTTGTCCACCCTCAGTGCCTTCAAACCCTCTCAAACTCTGCTCTCCATGATTTCCCCATCTGTCACCACTTCCCCCCCGCTTCTGCCATTTCTCCCACCTTGGGTGTCACCCCCCTCTTCTCTTTAGTAAATACTGAGCAGAAGTACTCATTTAGTGCTTCCGCCTTATCGCACCCTGCTTCCACCCAACCCCCTTCCTTCATAATCCTTACTATGTGGTCCTTACAGCTCGTTTTCTCCCTGATGTACTTAAAGAAGTCCTTCTCCCCCTTCTTAATGCCTTGTGCCAGCCTGAGTTCCGTAGATGCTTTGGCTCCCCTTACTGCCCTTGTCACCTCCTTCGATTCTGTCAAGTACTCCTCCCTGTCCTCCCCCCTCCCTGTTTTCTTGTACTTCCTAAAGGCAGCTCTTTTCCTCCTTACCTTTTCCATGACCTCCTTGCTCAACCAGATCAGTTTCTTAGCCCTAGCCTTCTTGCTCTGGGCTTTGCAGCAGGTTTTGGTTGCCTCCACTATCCCCGGCTTTATGAGCTCCCACCTCTGGTTAGTGTCCATACTAGATTGAATTCTGGCCAGGTACCCTTTTACCACTTCCCCCATCCTCCCAAAGTTGGCCCTTCTGAAGTCCAGCACTATTGTGCCAGGAGCAGGGAAGTGATTCTGCCGCTGTACAATGGACTGGTTAGACCACACCTTGAGTACTGTGTACAGTACTGGAGACCACATTTGAAGAGGGACATACAGCTCCTGGAGAGGGTACAGAGGAGGGCAACAAAGATGATACGAGGGCTAGGGGATTTGACTTATGAGGACAGACTTGGGGAGCTCTGCCTGTTTTCATTGGAGGAGGAGGAGGGGGGACATGATTGAGGTCTTCAAGTACCTCAAGGGAATAAATAGGGTAAACATGGAGGATCTTTAGACTAAAGCAGGAGGTATCACCAGAGGCATGGTTTGAAGTTGGAAGGTGGAAGGGTGAGGGAAAAGAGGAGGAGTTTTCACCGAGAGGGTGGTGGACCCTTGGAATGCACTGCCTGGTGAGCTGGTTCAGAGATCCACAGTGGAGGGCTTCAAGAGAGGGTGGGACAGACACAGAAAGTGGCTGTATCAGATGATGGCCTGTCCGGGGTGGGGATGGATGATAGGGGTTTCTAGAGAACAAGGGATGGGAGGGTCTCGGCACCCAACTAAGGATCTAGGTTCGAGCAGACTCGATAGACCGTAAGGCCTAATCTGCTGGCAAATAGTATGTTAGTATTCCACTCCTTCCTTGCCCATATCCAATGTGAGCCATACTGAGCGGTGATCACTCCCTGACAGCAGTTCCTCCACTGTAAGTTCTCTCACAAAGTCCCCATTTGCCAGCACAAGGTCAAGGGTAGTTCCTAACCTGGCTGGTTCACTGACCATTTGCAGCAGGAAGCTGTCCTGGAAGGCATCCAGCAGTACCTGCTCCTTCTGTTCCTGGTTGTTGGGGTGCTCCAGTCCACTCCTGGCATGTTGAAGTCCCCACAATTACCACACTACCCTTCTCTGGGTCCTCTGATCTGTCCCACTAGTTCCCTGTCTAACTCCTCCATCTGAGATGGTGGCCTGTACACCACTCCCATTCTAAGAATCCTATTCTTGGAATCCTGGATTGCATCCAAAGTGACTCCTGCTACCCTCCTCCTTCCTCCTTACACACTTCAGTCCTTCCTTCACATATGGTGCCACCCCCTCCTTTCCCAATCACTCTGTCCCTCGAAATAATCTGTGCCCTGGTACAGACAGGTCCCAATCATTGTATTGGGTGGCCCATGTTCCGTGATGACTGCAATGTCCACCTCTCCCTCTGCCATGAGAACCTGTAACTCTGCAGTTTTCCTCCCAAGGCTCCTAGCATTAAGGGTAACCACCTTCCACCCTTCCCCTCCCATCCTGCCCTCCTTTCCTAGCATCACCAACAGTACTTGCCATTTGTCCTTTGTCACTGTTATGGGAGTGAAGCTCATATGGTTTCCTAACCTGTGGTCTCGCATATCTCTTCCCAACTGCCACCCCCCACTCCTAGTTTAAATTCCCAACTTCCTCTATGTACTTCTCCATCCTCTGTTTCAACACTTTCTTTCCCTCCTCACTTAAGTGTAGTCTGTCCTTGGCATAGAGACTACTGTCCTCCCAGGTCCCTCTCCACCCCACCAACAGCCCATACCCTTTAGCACAACACCGGGTTCTTAGCCATCCGTTAAATTCCTCTAGTCTCAGCTTTCTTGTTGTGCTTCCTTGGCACGGGAAGTATCTCTGAAAAGTTACTGATCTTCCTGCCCCTCACATAATTGTGCTAGTTCCTCAAACCTCCTCTGGATTGTATCTACTGTCTTGTCAGCCAGTCGTTTGTCCCAAGATGTATAATTAAATGAGGCTTGTCCCTACCCCTTCTAGCATATTTCAGAACAGACTATCCCACCTTTCGCTGTCATTCCTGGCATGGCCTCCACCTCAAATGTGACTATGCCTCTTCCCTTACTACCCACCTAACTCCTCTTAGTATTGAGTCCCCAGCACTAAGATTCCACCCCTCTTACTCCCTGCTTGCTTCCATTCATCTCCCTCTCTCATTTCCAGCTCCTCTTCTTCCTCCTGCACATTATTTCCCCTTTTACCCATTGCAATTCTCCCAGAAGAACTTCCCCCCTGCTCCAGTTTGGTCCAGGCATTTATCAATTACTCCTCTAATTTCATCATTTCCCTCCTCCACCTTCTTCCTCTCTAGCAGTGCACAACTATTTTCTGAAGGCCCTTCACAAATGCCCGCTCCCTCTCTCTTCATAGTAACCTGTTCACTCCTTTCCACTCCATGACTTTTGCCACTTCTTCGCCTCCCCTCACAAGTCCCTATCTCCTCCTTCCATTTGTCTTTTGTCTCCTGACCTGGTTTCCCCAGCAATTGTTCTTCCTGACCTGGGCTCCTTTGTCTCTGCTTCCCTTCTTCTGACCCTCTCCTCACCACTGTTGTCTTAAATTGCCCTCCCTCATCTCCCCTTCTTCCTCCCTCCAGTATTGGGCTAAACCAACCCCATATCTGCCTTGCCTGTCTTAGTTCCTCCTGCAGACCCTCAATCTCCTTTCTAAGTTTTTCTATGTGGTTGCACACTAAACATCCTCCCACACTCCAGGCAATTTTTAGAAAGACTGGTGCACCGCAGTTGTTGCAGCCTACCACCCTACCTATTGCTGTCATTGCCCACCAGCGACCCCCCACCCTTCCAGATGCAGGATACCAAACTCTCCCCAAGTCTCCTCCCCATCAGTGCAAAACATGTTCTTTATTTCCCTTACCTCCTTTGTTGCACACGTTTAGATATATTGAGCAACTGCTTTTTATATTCCTATCCTTCCTATACACACTCAAAAACAGACTTTAAGTAGCCATTGCACAACCTTCTTCAAACTCCTACTCCTCCTTTCCCCAATGCAATATCAATGCGAAGGAGTAATAATGAAAGCTCCTAGATTTGCATTTACTTCCCTTCCACTGAGAGAGCAGCTCACTTCACTTGCTGCTGTTCCTTTCCTGGATGTCTGCTTTTGCTATGACAGGTGCATATCCTTTGCCTGTTTGAGGAAGTGATGTCAGAACCCCTGATATAAAGGAAATAATGGACCAAGGGTGGGACCAGCCCAAGTCTTCCAGAAACAATCAGGTAGCTGAGGCCTCTGGTCAGACCATTAGCACCCTTCCCCCACTCTGCACTCAAACTTTGCAGCTAGTGAAGCCAGCAACAATGAATCACAATTCTACTCAAAGCCCCCAAAATAAGCTTGCTACCCAAAGAAACAGAACTCCAATCCAAACAGCTTCACCAACAACACATCAAAATAGGCTTGGAATTAGAAGATATATGTCTCCAATTCAAAGAAACAGACCCAGTTAAATCACACCAATTATGTTTTAAAACAGAAGAAATAGGTCTCTACAAATGCAGCCTGCCACACAGTGAATCAAACAAATGAGCCCACTTATAGCTACCAAAACAGGTTTCAAAATTCCAACAGCCCCAAACAATACCCTGCTAGCCCCTTAGTAGTAAGAAAGAAAAAATAACCTTCTACCAAGTAGAATCCACAAGAAACAATGTAAAACAACAGAAGCTACTGTACTGTAGATCTGATCTTGTCCCCTTCTAGTTCCTTCTGAGAAGCCAAAGCACTGAGTTCCAAACTCTCTGATTTCCCTTGTACTGCTTTCAAAATCAGACAGTTCCAAACTCTGTGATTTCCCTTGTGCTGCTTTCAAAATCAAACAGTTCCAAACTCTGTGATTTCCCTTGTGCTGCTTTCAAAATCAGACAATTCCAAACTCTGTGATTTCCCTTGTGCTGCTTTCAAAATCAGACAGTTCCAAACTCTGTGATTTCCCTTGTGCTGCTTTCAAAATCAGTAGTATAATGTAGTGGATAGATCCCCCAAATTCAGTCTTGGTGGGGAGGAATTGTGACGTAGACAGCCAGTTCTGAGTGCTGTATCATTTTTTTTAAATATAAAATGTATAACTGACTGTCTCTGCTGAAAATCTGATGCTCTAGGAGTGACCTCACCCCCACCCATCAGGTTTCAGCTGAAAGATGCAAGCCAGAAGAAAATGCTGACAGCATGTGAGTTCACACACACTCAGTTTTTAGAGACAAAGTGTTACATGGAAGGCTTTAATCAAGGATCCTGTTTGTCTGAGTTTATTACAGCTGTAGTTGCTATATCATATCCATTTTGTGACATTGGAGAGGAACCTAGGTTGTTACACAGAGGTGCAAGGTTGTAAATGCTCCTGTGAAGCCTGTGTGAGGGAGGATGCAGCATGGATCAAAAGACATGTCATTTGAAACATGAGTCATGCTGAGGATTGCAAAATTAATACTGAAAAGACATCCTGTTTTTTTGTATAAGATATATGTTTTTATATATAATCTGACAGAGGAGGAGCTAGCTGACCTCACACAAAAAGGGGTTGGCCAATACAGTATGCTAAAGGAATATTCTGTTTTACTACACAAGAGACACACTTTTACCTAGACTGTGGCCAAGAAACATTGGTGAGCACTGTAAACAAGTATTTAGAAAGAGAGTCAAATCTAAGTACTGTAAGTAGGAATTTGCACTGTTTAAACCTTGTTCTTTTAAAAGATTTGTATGTCTGGTGATATAAGAATTCTGTATTTTGTGTTTTACAAATTTGTAACTATTTTATTAAAATTGTTTTTAGAACTTACTTGGTCTGTCTTTGACTTCTTTTTATTTGTAAGAAAAGTATACATGGTTATAGCAGACACTAATTATAAGCTTGAATGGTGATACCAAACTGGAAAGAGAAGCGTTTTAAATCTGAGGTCTTTATTAAAGTTTTTTAGGGTTCATCTCTGTATACCTGGTTAGGTGCCTGTAGGCAAAGATATCTCCCGAAGACAGAAATATCTGAGCCTGTGCATTGGGTACGCTAGCAAAAGGTTCACAGTTTGAATCCTTCCAAGACTTGAGACCAAAGGTTGATCTGAACTCACAAAACAGACAAGAGAGTTACCTTGTTCTGTTAGACTGTTCACAAGACTGCACTCAGTGGTTGGCACTTTGGGAGTAGAGGGCCTGACCTGCTGAGTGGGTTTGTGACAAGCAGCAGGACACAGAGGGTGGTTGTTAACAGAGATCAATCCCAGGACAGGAGGGTGACAAGTGGGGTGCCACAAGGCTCAGTACTGAGCCAGTCCTGTTCAGTGTCTACATCAGTGACATTGTAGAGGAGCTGGAAGGGAAGGAAAGGGAAGCCTATTTGCAGATGACACCAAGATCTGAAATAGGGCGGACACTCCAGATGGGGTGGAAAAAATGGGAACAGACCTAGGCAAATTGGAGGAGTGGTCTTCATAAAGAGCAGGGAACATTCCCGGTGTCCTGGCCAACATTCCCCTTCTCATAAACTGGTTCATGCAATTATCCAGGCTGTGTGTGGGTGATGATGTGCGATATGGCCACCACCACACATTCAGTTACTTCACTACCAGTCTAGCATTGCTTGTAAAGTGCTTTGGGATACTGTGTATGAAAAGTGCTATATAAATGCTGATTCTTCTTCTTCTTCTTCTTCTTAAGAGTGTGGCTTCAGTTCAATACAAAAAAGTGCAAAATCATGCACTTGGGGCACAGGAATCCTGGAGAGGAATATAAGATGGGAGGGGAGACACTAACTATAACAAAACTGGAAAGAGACTTGGGGGTCACTATAACAGATGACCTAAAGTAGCCAAGCAATGTGAGAAGATGGTGGGGAGGTCCAGGAGGATGATGAGGTACATAGGGAGAGGCATCACCATTTGAGAACAGGAGGTGGTGATACCACTGTACAGATGATTGGTAAGGCCACATCTGGAATACTGTGTTTAGTTCTGGAGACCACATCTCCGGAATGACATAGACAGAATGGAAGCAGTGCAGAGAAGTGCAATAAAAATGGCGAAACGAGTGCACCAGAAAACATAAGAGGAAAGACTAAAATACCTCAGCATGTATATCCTTGAGGGAGAGGGGAGATATGATAGAGACATTCAAGTACCTCAAAGGGATAAACAGGGTTCAGGAAGGAAGAACCTTTCAGAAAAAGAGAAGTGCAAGAACATGGGGTCACAGTATGAGGCTGGGGGGGGAACTCAGAGATAACATGAGAAATTATGTTTTCACAGAAAGGGTGGTGGACGCATGGAACAGCCTCCCCATCAGAGGTTGTAGAGGCAAAAACAATAGGGGAATTCAAGAGGGCATGGTATAGTCAGAAGGCAATCATAGTGGTAGGAAACAGAAGGTAAGCTGAGGAATCATTTAGGAACTGGAGCTTATGTAGGTAGGAAAATGGGCAGACTAGGTGGGCCAGGCGGTCCTTATCTGCCATCAAGCTACTATGTTACTATGTTATTAGGTAAGGTGAATGCACATGGGGTAGTCTCGTCCTTGTGATTTATGACCAGCTCACAGTAAGTCTTCTTGCATCAGTGTTTTAATGTGCGCATTTGACTTTCTTCAGTTTGTTTTGTGAGTAACACAGAAACATAGACTTTGATGACAGATAAGGACCATTTGGCCCATCCAGTCTGACCATTTCTCCCTACCTACAGAAGGAGGTGCCAGGAGGAGCAGAGGGTGGCTGGAGACACAAGGAACCCGGGTGGGGTTCGACAAAGGGGATCAAGGATAAGGGGTGGGGGGTGGTGCTAGTAAATGCCAGGAGCTTGGGAAACAAGTTACCAGAGTTCTAGGCTATGCTGCTTGGGGGGGTGGTGGATGTGGCAGCGGTCATGGAAACGTGGGCCAACAAATACCATGACTGGGACCTAAACGTGAGGGGGTACGCTATGCTTAGGAAGGATAGAAAGGAGGGCAGAGAGGAAGGAGTGTCTATGTACATTAGAAAGGGCATAGAAATTGCTAGGGTAGAAGAGGCAGAGGGAAATGTGGAGGCCTTATGGGTCACCTTACGAACCCCAGCAGGAGGTAAGGTCAAGCTGAGAGTAGTATATAGGTCCCCCGGGATGGGTGATGTTCTAGTGTATGGTTTGCTGGACATTATTGCCCAGTGCGGACCAAAAGGGGAGAGAGTGGTGTTGATGGGGGACCTTAATATGCCAGGTACAAACTGGGGAACCATGTCCTCTAAGGTGGCCAAGGAGCAGAGGCTGCTGGATGGCTTCCAGGATATGTTCTTAACACAGCATGTGATGGACCCCACAAGGGAGGAGCATGTCCTGGACATGGTTCTGGTGGATGGGGATCTGGTAAGGGACCTGGTTGTAGAGGATCACCTGACTGGGAGTGACCACGATACTGTCTGGTTTCAGATTAACATGGGGACCAGCACCGTGGAACTGAGTGTTGAAGCACTGGATGCCACACCTCGTGCCACGCCAGCGACCCAGGTTCGGGAGTGAGCATGAGTCGCCGAGGGCTGGCAGGGGAGGAGAGGGATCATGCATCTGATGGACTGCTCTTCCTCTCCAGGGGGGGTCCACAACGGTCGGTGTCCAACTGCCCCCTGGCAGAGGCTGGGGGTGGGGGACGCACGCCATACACTGGGGAGGAGTTGGGGGCAGATGCCTGGAGGGGACGGCGTGGACACATGCGCACACACGGCCGCTGGTGTCATTGCATGCCCCCTGACTCCAGGGGAATCAAGAATAGGGGAAAATTGCACCGGTCCCGGCGGCTTGGTGGCGGTTCGGCAGGTCGCCCGGCTCTGCGGGTTCACTGTGATTACTGGTTCCTGTGTCAGCAGAGATAAAGAGGGTATGCAGTGATGCCCAAATGGGAGCCAGGGGGATCTGGACAGCAGCCGGAGTAGGTGGATGCCTGGACATGGATGGCAGACCGGAGGCCAAAGGTAAGAAAAATGACAAAAACAAATTAACATGGGGGGAACGGGGGAGAGATATAGGACACTGGCCATGGACTTCAGGGGAGCAGACTTTATGGGCATGGGAAATATTCTTAAGGATCACTTGAAGGGGATTACAACAATGAGAGACGTGGAAAAGAGATGGGAGGTCATAAAACAGGGACTTCATGAAGCAGTCAGGACCGGCGCTAAGGTGAAGCGTAAGGCAGCAAGGTCACATAAACCATGCTGGTGGTCCAGTGAAGTTCAGGTAGTGGTCAGGGAGAAGAAAGCTGCCTACAAAAAATACAAAACAATGAGAGGGGAAAGGGAAATGGAAACGTACCATCTTGCATCTAGAAAAGTCACCCGGCAGGTGCGGGGAGCAAAGTCCAGTAAAGAGCAGCGGGTGGCACAGAGGATACAGGGAGGGGAAAAGGTTTTTGTTCCAGTACATTGGGGAGCAGAGAAATACTAAGGGCCAGCTTGGCAGATTGAGATCAGATGGTGGGTGGATGGAAGAGGCGAGGGACCAGGCAGAGGTATTAAACAAGTGCTTCGCCTCAATTTTCACTAGGGAGGGGGATGGGATATTTACAAAGCAAGGCACAAGGGGGCTAGAAGCAGAAGTGTATGGGATCAGGGGAGCAACAGAAATGGAGCATAAGGGAGGGAGAGGCACCCCTGGGGTTTCACATCAGGACAAGGATAGAAAGGCCAGCAAGGTGGGGGGATGGATGATGCTATCTCCACCGAACAGGTGTGGCAAGCCCTTAAGGCCCTGAAGAAAGATAAATCTCCTGGGCTGGATGGAATTCATCCGAGAGTACTATGGGAGTTGGTGGACATACTGGTCACACCCCTGGTGGAGCTCTTCAGCAGATCGCTTGAGTCAGAGAGGGTACCTAGGGATTGGCATGAGGCGCATGTGGTGCCAATCCATAAAGGGAGGTCGAGGAAAGTACCAGGTAACTATAGACCCATCAGTTTAACCGTGTGGTGGGAAAATTAATGGAGAGTATACTGAAGGAACGATTGGGGGTGGTCTTGGAGGAGGAGGGTGGGCTGGATAGCTGACAACACGGGTTTGTGCCAGGTAGATCATGTCAAACCAACCTTATGGAGTTCTATGAATGGGGAACATAGGAACTGGACAGGGGGAAGCCTGTGGATGTACTATTCTGGACTTCAGCAAGGCGTTTGACTCGGTCCCCCACAATGGACTGATGGAGAAACTGATGGGGTTGGGAGTTGGCCCATTGATGGTTCAGACGGATAGGAAACTGGCTAGCTGGATACACACAGAGAGTAGTGGTCAGTGGGGAGCTCTCTAACCCTAGAGGGGTCAGTAGTGGAGTACCGCAGGGCTCGGTCCTGGGTCCGATCCTGTTTAATGCATACATATCTGACATCAGGGTGGGTATAGGGTGTGAGATGAGTCTCTTCACTGACGACTCCAAGATGGGAGCAGTAGTTGGGGGGAAGAGGGGAGGTTGGCCCTGCAAGGGGACCTGGACACCCTGGAAAGGGGGGCTCACACATGGAAATTAAATTTCAATACCACCAAGTGCAAGGTGTTACATCTTGGGCGAGGAAACCCTAAACACAGGTACGCCCTGGGAGGGGAGGTGCCGGAGGCCTCATCTGGGGAAAAAGACCTAGAGGTCAAGGTGGATGCATGTTTGAATAACTCTGAGCAGTGCAGGAGAACGGCCAGCAAAGCAAACAGTATGTTGGGATGCATTGTAAGGGAGATCACCGCTAGGAGCAGGAAAGTGATTCTGCTGCTGTACAATGGACTGGTTAGACCACACCTCGAGTACTGAAGAGGGACATACAGCTCCTGGAGAGGGTACAGAGGAGGGCTACCAGGATGATTCGAGGACTGGGGGAGTTGTCGTATGAGGCTCGGCCTGTTTTCATTGGAGGAGAGGAGAGACGGGGACATGACTGAGGCCTTCAAGTACCTCAAGGGAATAAATAGGGTAAACACGGAGAGGATCTTTAGACTAAAGGAGGGAGGTATCACCAGAGGGCATGGTTTGAAGTTGGAAGGTGGAAGGATGAGGGGGGGAAGAGGAGGAGGTTTTTCACTGAGAGGGTGGTGGATCCTTGGAACACGCTGCCTGGCGAGCTGGTCCAGAGTTCCACGGTGGAGGGCTTCAAGAGAGGGTGGGACAGACACAGAAAGGGGCTGTGTCAGAACACAAGAGGGGAGGGCCTCGGTTCCCAACAAGGGATCTGAGGTTCGAGCAGACCCGATAGACCATAAGTCCGAATCTGCTGGCAATTAGTATGTTAGTATGTTAGTATATGAACATACGAACATAAGAAAATGTCAGCAGATACAGGCCATATGGTCTATCAAAGTCTGCTTGAGTGCGCAGCTCACAGTCTTTTTTACAGCAGCTGCCCCCCAGCCCTTACCCATCCATCTGTTGTATTGCCCCCATCTGCCGACTCCCCCCTCCCCAGCTTCCCTTCAGTTTTAAGCCTACCAGGCTTAAGTCCCATCTGCTGACCTCAAGAGCATGCCACTGTCATGGCACTTAAAGCTCCTAAGGTACTCCCCTCCTCTCCAACTCCCATCCCCTAGCTTAACCTTCCTACTACCTGCGTAATACAGACTGCTCGCCAGAGGCACGTAACCCCTGAATAAACTATATGCAAAGTACTACCAATTGCTTACATGTCATGATGATAACCATGCCTGTACCCATGCCTGCATCCACTGCTTTTCTTTTACCGTGCCTGTAAGCCATGCCTGTATCCACTGCTTTTCTTTTACCATGCCTGTATCCACTATTTTTCTTTACTGTAACCACCTCATGATGTAACTCACAATGCCTCAAATGTTCCTTATGTCCTTGTTCATTCTTATAACTTGTATTGTTATCCCAGGTCGCCCCTGAAAAAGGGACCTTCGAGGCTCAGTGGGCCTACCCAGTCACTAAAATTTAATAAATAAATAAAATACCTTTGACCCTGTCCCACCCATTGTTGAAACAGCCAACAGATTTCAATGATATCGTCTCCTCTGGCAGTGCGTTCCACCTTGCTACCACCCTTTCCATGAAATAGCTCCTCCTCATTTCCCTCCTGAATCTTCCACCCTCCAGCTTCAGACTGTGCCCCCTTGTGTCCCTCCCCCCTCTTTAATCTAAAAATGATGTCAGTACTAACCTTATGCATGCCCTTCTGAGTACTTATAGGTCTCAATCATATCTCCTCTCTCCCTTCTATCCTCCAGGGAATACGTGCTGAGCTCCCTCAGTCTTTCCTCATACGGTTTGTCCCCAGTCCAAGGATCATCTCTGCTGCCCGCCGCTGGACCCCCTCCAGTAGTTTGATGTCCTTGTGTAGCCCCAAGCCACTTATAACAAGATAGCACCCCCCCATTAAATCTGGACGCTGGTACCCACATATTGGCATACCATTTACTTTTCAAAGGTTGGTACCACCCTTGGCGTTAGGATGTATACCTGGCTCATTTCTAGAGGAAGAGGGGTGGGGGTACAAGAACAAATCACATAGACCTTTTGTAAAATTACAGCCCAGGATCAGGGTGGAGGCTGCTAGGCATATGCTAGATCTAAACTGCTGAGGGGGCCCGAGTAAATCCGACAACCAGAAGCAAGAATCAGAATGTCCAGAACAGGAACTAGGACTGTGCAGTATGGCTTTATTTAACAGATGAAAGAACTAAAGCAAATAGTGGACCCCCATGGGTCATTCAAGGCAGGACAGGTATATTTCACGAACTCTCCTAGCATGCAGTACAGTTCATGCACACAAAAAAGAATATATTCTTTCCATTTCTCAATGGTGCATAGAAACATAGAAGTTGATGGCAGATAAGGACCACAAGGCCCATCCTGTCTGCCCATTTTTTCTACCTTATGAATGTGCCATAGGCCTTTACTCTGTCAATGGCCTATCTATTCATACTCATCTGTATTGCTCCCTTATGCCTAACCCATGCCTGTTTGAAGCCCTGCACTGTATTCATATCCACCACTTCCTGAGGTAGGCTGTTACATGCATCCACCTCCCTTTCTGGGAAAAAGAAGTTCCTCACATTGCCCCTTAATCGGCCTCCCTCTAATCTCATGCTGTGTCCTCTTGTCCTGCTATTTTTCTCATATTGAAACATGTTAGACTCTCACTCTCACCTTGTTAATGCCCTTAAGATGTTTGAATGTTTCGATCATAACACCTCTCTCCCTCCTTTGCTCTAGGGTATACATATTATGCTCCGTTAATCTGTCCTCATATGTTTTCTGATGCAGTCCCTGCACCATTTTGGTTTCCCTTCTCTGGACTGCTCCCATTTGGTTAATGTCCTTGTGCAGGTGCGGCCTTCAGTACTGCAGCAGTACTCCAGATGGGGCCTAACCAGTGTCTTGTAAAGACGCATTATTACATCCCTCTTACGACTTGTGATACCCCTACTAATACTCCCCAACATCCCTCCAGCCTTACCTACTGCTTTAGTGGTCTGCTTGGATGATTTCAGGTCATCTGTGATGATGATGCCCAAGTCTCTTTCTTCCCTTGTGATTGCCAGAAACTCCCCTCCCAAACTACAGGTAGCTTCAGGGTTTCTCTTCCCTATATGCATGATCTTGCACTTCTTTGCATTAAACCCCAGTTGCCAGTCTTCCAACCTTTTTGCCAGTTTATCCAGATCTCTTCTCATTCTGCCCCCCCATCTGGATCATCTACTCTGTTGCAGATCTTGGCGTCATCTGCAAACAGACAAACCTTACCCTCCAGTCCATCTGCAATGTCACTCATGAAGAAATTGAAGAGGACTGGCCCCAGGACTGATCCCTGAGGTACCCCACTTGTGACTTGCATCTCTTCTGACTCTATACTATTTACCACCACTCTCTGTTTTCCGCCTGCCAACCAGTTTGCCACCCAGTTGATCAACCTCTGACCCACCCCGAGCCTACCCAGCTTATTAATCAATCTTCTATGTAGAACAGTATCAAAAGCTTTGCTGAAGTCAAGGTATGCGACATCAACTGCATCCCTTTGGTCCACCACTCTGGTTACCCAGTCAAAGAAATCTATGAGATTAGTTTGACAGGACCTTCCTGTTGTAAACCCATGCTGTCTTGGATCCTGTGCTCCTATGGATTCCAGGTGTTGTGTAACATATCTTCACATATGTAAACGGGTTCGGGGAAGGATGAGGTTACCTGGCACAAGGGACCTAGGTTTGGCTACTCTGCACAGGGGCACCCAAGTAAATCCAACTACAGGAAGCAATAACTGTAATGTCCAGAACCAGAATTGGGGGATTTTTCAGTGTGGCTTTATTTATTAACTCACCGAACATAAACAAAGCACTGCATGGTCCCTCAAAGGGCTACGTTACTGTAATGCAGATTAGAGGTTAAACACAGTGGTCCATTTGAGAAATGAACACATTACTACAGATGTCTGGCTTTGGACCCACCAGGCACTCAGCCCAGACTTTGCATGCGCATTGGATACATAGCCCGACTGGCCCGGCTCCCCTGCCGGCCACTTGACTGACGGTCCACTTGGCGAATGAACCCAAACTTTACTTGGAAAGACATCCCATCAAACAAGGAGACTCCCATCCAACAAGGAGTAATTTTCCCATCCTGTGGCTCCCCACACCACTTAGAGTCTGCGACTCCTAGAGAGATTTTCAAGTTGCGTCCCACGTCTGGGTACCCACCCCATCACTGGCCAAGTGCATGAGGCAAGTAGCAAAAACACAGAAGAAATCCGTAGAGGTGGACCTGGTTACTAAAGATGGGGGGGGTTTCCCACCTCCAGCTCCCACAGCCCATACCCGGCCATTTCTCTGGACACACAGAAAACTTTAGACTTTAAAATGTAGATTGAACAGTGAATGACCTGAAGCACCCCCTCTACAGCAAACTTTAAATCCATTTAAAACTTTAAACAGTTGACTGCTCTATTTGTTTGTCCTAGTTGACATAGTCCTCCCAAATAGCAGTCCACAATACTTGAAATCCAACTGAAGAAAAGATGTTTGCCCCTTCCAATGGAGCCAAACACTCACCCATTCGTTGCAGGTGCCCCACAGGCGAAGTACTGTAACCTTTGCTGTTATACATGAACAGACTGAAATTAAATCAGGCAGCTTCCTTCCCAGGGTGGGAGAAGGGATTGCCCTGGAACCCAGAGAACTTTCTCCCCCAGAGGGAGGGGGCACTGAGACCGGGAGCGGTCTCCACCACTTTAAAAGGTAAAATACAGGAACACTTCCTTTTTCTGAGTGAGAAATCACACTGCACACTAATGCTTCCTTCTTGCTTAAGGACAAACGGAAGACTGACTTTGAATTTCCCAAAGTTCTAAACTTCACTCCCTGAGCTGGAGATTCCAAAGTGGCTCATGCAGCTCGACAGTTCTATTATGATGTCATCTCTCAAGTCTCAGCTGTGACTGAGGACAGAGTGAGACAGTGTGAAACCCATTTAACTGGAGTTTCACAAGCTGCCTTCCCTGCCTACCACTAGGTCTTACTGGGATTCTAGTAACCCCGGGTAACAAAGGGGTTACTCTCGCCCTTGACCAGGAAAATGACTGTCCCCAGTCATTATGCACCCGGCCTTAGGCCATCCCACCCTATGTGCTACATGCGGAGGGGGGTGATCAGGCCCCCTCCTACCATGTGCCAGCACAGGTAGGCAACACTAAGGGCCTAGAGGCCTATAGCTGACATATCAGCCTCTACTCTATCCACTTACTATGGACACCTAGTGGCTCTGGTAGAACCATCCAGAGCATAGCCCTGATAGATCAGCACTGTGGCCCCTACTGCAGGTCAGGGCCATAGCCTGTCCATCCCCCTAACCCTCTAGGGAAAACCTATCTGCCTCTAACATAACATCCCAAACAAAAACAAAACCCGGGGACCTCCCCGACCTTGGGCAGCCTGCAACTACAACCACTAGCAATAATAACACAGTACATTTAAATTCTACACCATAAGCACTGACGAGGGACTCTGATGAGCCCCTCCTCCTCTTCTTGTCTTCTCTTCTGTCTCCCAGGAACACCTGTAAGAAAAGACAAAAAAAAAAAAACACATCCTAATCTGCATGTACAGTCTATCTAAACAACAACAATGACAACAACAACAACAACAACCCTTACCATACAGAAAAAGCACTGAACAATCCCAAAAAGAAAATATTTTTTTTTTTTTTTAGGAAAAGGTAGAGAACAGTATTTACATTAAAGTACAATGACATTGGTAGCAATACACCTTTGGGGGGGGATGGAATGCCCTAAATGTCCCAACTAGTGACCACAAGGCCCGAAGGCCAGTCCATTAAAGAGTCTCTCCTGGGCCGGAGCCCCGTGAAGCATAGTTCTTTAAGGCAATAATCCCGAAGGGGAGAGTCTTTTGGACAGTTCACACACTGTTTGAAGTCTGTAGTGTAGGGTGTGTATTGCAATGTCATAAAGATTGAATAAAAAGGGTTTTCAGGACTTACCAGCCCTCTTGAAGTATTCTGAATTCACAACCTGGTCCTTCAAGACTCTCCCTGGCAGCATTTCTTCTGATACAGCTGGGCGGACATCTTCCGGGAACCCACAGGAGTGCACATCTGGAAACAGCTGGGCTGATGTCATAACTGGAGAAGGAACCTTAGAACAGGAACAAAAAGAGAAACAGCTGGTCCGGCGTCATCTGATTACCAGGCGATGAACAGGAAAACAGCTGGGCTGGTGTCCTCTCTGGATCTGAAGTCATCTGGTGGTACCAGTAGATGGTTGCTGAATAGGGCAGTACACTGTGGAATGAAGAATATGGGGCACCTGATTTCTTGTTTATTCATATTGGCAGTTCAATAAGGGCACTTCACAGTCTAGATGTGGCAGTATTGACTACCACTGCTCGGCTCTCCATTTAGTAGGCACGGGCTTAATTACTGGGAGGTCCTTGCACTGAGGCCAATAGTAGAGGGGGTCAGGGGCTTGAATTATTACTCTGTCTGGACGCACATAATTCACACAGTGGGAGACTTCGCGTTCCTCTCCGTCCACTATTCTCACTCTGTCCATAAACAGTGTCCTGCCTCTCTTCCACTGTGTATACTTTTCGTGGAACAGTCTATTCTTTACATGCTGGTTAGCCCCAGGATGCACATGTTTCATTGCTTCATCCCAGATCCAGGATTTCCTGCAGTTCTCAATCTCCTCCCAGACTCTCCGAGGAAAGGTAGGAATGGTCATACCAAAGATTTCATTGGCCTTTCTACGAACCAGTCTCTCTTCATTACTTGCTTTGGTCAATCTGAGACCGCTGGCCTGGCTTGGGGGTGGCCAGTCCTGGTTCTGCCAGCTTCGCATCCTCAATGAAATTAAAAATGAATCCCTGACTTTGTCTTCTTCTGGTGAAGCCAGGGCAGTGGCATCACCACCTTCTTGAACACATTCCTCCGAGGCAAGATCTTGAGGCTGTGTACCGTTCCTTTCTCACAAGGCCACATAGGTTCCCCTCATCTTCCTCTTCACTGAGGATCTGAGCCCAGAGTGAGCAGTAGTTCTCACCCTGAGACTATCCATTCATCACTGGGAGCGGAGGTTGACACCTCCCATTCAAAGGCCTCCCGCATCTCATCTTCACCTTTGAGACTTGGGCTAGGCCCCCCCACCCAGGGGACTATTGATGCTTTATCTGAACTTGCCTTCTGAGATCCAGCATCCAATGCTTCAATTTCAGATTCAGTCTCTAATTCTGCACTCTCTAACTTTGTGCCACACTCCCCCGAGGGACCTTCCTCCACAGGCTCCGCCTGATGCTGTGTGCTGCCAACTGCAGATTCTTGAAGTTGTGTCCATGTGGGAGCCAAACTAATTTGAGGCACTTTATATAAGCCATATTTTTGTAGACATCCAGCACAGTGAGGAATCATGAAGACATCCCTTCCAGCACTCAAGCACATCTGGCATACACGCACTGGATAATTAGGAATTGCCACATCAGGAGGGAGTTGCCCTCTATAGCACCAACTTTCAATATCTCTCAATCTATTTACTGCTGCTGTTACTGCAACCCGGGCATGATCCAGGTAACGAGCTGGTCCTGAGGCCATAACTGCAGAAAAATAAACAAAAGTTCACTGTAACTGAAAGTCCCACTTTAATGAACACACTCTGTAGCTTTAAAATGGCTCCTCTGCTGCTGTGTTTACTTTACTACCCCACCCTGTAATGGTGGCGGCAGCACTCCTGTGCATCAACATTCAGACTCTGGGTCAAGCCACTGCGCACCCGATTTACATCAGCTACTAATAACTTTTACTTCAAACTGTACGACTTGCTCTGTTCTGGCTGTTCACACATTTACAGGATTTTCCTTGGACTTTTCACTTGCTGGCAACATTCATTTAATTACAGTCCCTTTTAAAACTTCAGGTTTCAGCACAGGATTGCCTGCTTTTACTAGTGTTGCACTTATTTTACAACCCACAGTCTCTCTCTGGCTGCAAACTTTAAACTGAGGCTACTTTTCATTGCTATGCACACATTTAATGGCTTTACAGACTTGCACTTGCTAGCAGGACATCACACAATCGCTACTTGCAAAGCGACTACACAGCTGCACACACATTTTATATGGCATTCTCTGAAAATCACTGATTTGAGCAGTTTTAAATTGTTTACTCACTGTTATTGTAGCAGATTGCTGCGATGGGGTAAAACGGTCTGCAGCCAGATTTTGAAGGCCTCAGATTGCAAATGGGCAGGCAGTCTCCGCGATCATAGTATTAACCACACAATTCACTGATCCCATGATCGATAAGCGGGTTGAGCCTGATTGTTAACTGAAAAGTCACTTTTTACTGTTTACAGCGCTTTGAACACTTCACGAACGCTCCTCCACTGCCAGTACACGCACTACTCTCTGTCTCCCTCTCGAATGCTGAAGCAGACTCTGAAGAGCTGGCTGAGGGGCGGGACTAATGGCAAACTGACCAACCACACGACGCCACGCAAATAAGCCTCTTCTTCCTCACGAGGGCTCCTCTCCTCACGGCGATCGTCGAGCAGGCAAATTTAAACTGAAAAGATGCACTTTTTTTTTTTCCAACTGACTCCATGGCGGGAGCCCATTTCAACCATGTAACATTGCCATTAACTCTGCAGTCTCTAGCATTGCACAGAAAGCATTTCCGACGTCCAGAGCATAATTTCTCTGTTGCTACCCCTAGTTTTCCACACTTTCCTTCACAGAACTTTATTTTAAACTGACAAACGCTATAAACTATGTTGATGCAGGACAAGGACACACACTTTGGCTTTACAGCTCCTTGGTAAACAGTTGGCATTTTTTAAACAGCAGCACAAGATTCACAGCACACAGCACACACTAGGGAAATTGCTTCAACTTTTTGGGCTACCGACTGCCAGATAGCCAAACGCTAGCCTACTTGCCCAAGCACCTTCCTTCCCAAACAAATCCCAGCGGTGCCTCCATTTTTGTAACATATCTTCACATATGTATCTACGGGTTCGGGGAAGGATGAGGTTACCTGGCACAAGGGACCTAGGTTTGGCTACTCTGCACGGGCACCCAAGTAAATCCAACTACAGGAAGCAATAACTGTAATGTCCAGAACCAGAATTGGGATTTTTCAGTGTGGCTTTATTTATTAACTCACTGAACATAAACAAAGCAATGCATGGTCCCTCAAAGGGCTACGTTACTGTAATGCAGATTAGAGGTTAAACACAGCGGTCCATTTGAGGAATAAACACATTACTACAGTTGTCTGGCTTTGGACCCACCAGGCACTCAGCCCAGACTTTGCATGCCATGTGGATACATAGCTCAACTGGCCCGGCTCCTGCTGCCACTCACTGATGGTCCACTGGCGAATGAACCCAAACTTTACTTGGAAAGACATCCCATCAAACAAGGAGACTCCCATCCAACAAGGAGTAATTTTCCCATCCTGTGGCTCCCCACACCACTTAGAGTCTGCGACTCCTAGAGAGATTTTCAAGTTGCGACCCACGTCTGGGTACCCACCCCATCACTGGCCAAGTGCATGAGGCAAGTAGCAAAAACACAGAAGAAATCAGTAGAGGTGGACCTGGTTACAAAAGATGGGGGGTTTTCCCACCTCCAGCTCCCACAGCCCATACCCGGCCATTTCTCTGGAGACACAGAAAACTTTAGACTTTAAAATGTAGATTGAATGTTGGATGACCTGAAGCACCCCCTCTACAGCAAACTTTAAATCCATTTAAAACTTTAAACAATTGACTGCTCTATTTGTTTGTTCTAGTTGACATAGTCCTCCCAAATAGCAGTCCACAATACTTGAAATCCAACTGAAGAAAACAAGATGTTTGCCCTTTCCAATGGAGCCAAACACTCACCCATTCGTTGCAGGTGCCCCACAGGCGAAGTACTGTAACCTTTGCCGTTATACATGAACAGACTGAAATTAAATCAGGCAGCTTCCTTCCCAGGGTGGGAGAAGGGGATTGCCCCTGGAACCCACAGAGAACTTTCTTCCCCCCCAGAGGGAGGGGGGCACTGAGACCGAGGGAGCAGTCTCCACCACTTTAAAAAGGTAAAATACAGGAACACTTCCTTTTTTCTGAGTGAGAAATCACACTGCACACTAATGCTTCCTTCTTGCTTAAGGACAAATGGAAGACTGACTTTGAATTTTCCAAAGTTCTAAACTTCACTCCCTGAGCTGGAGAATCCAAAGTGGCTCATGCAGCTGCGACAGTTCTATTATGATGTCATCTCTCAAGTCTCAGCTGTGACTGAGGACAGAGTGAGACAGTGTGAAACCCATTTAACTGGAGTTTCACAAGCTGCCTTCCCTGCCTACCACTAGGTTTTACTGGGATTCTAGTAACCCCGGGTAACAAAGGGGTTACAGTTGCACTATCCTTTCCTTTAGGAGTGCCTCCATAATCTTGCCCCCTACTGAGGTAAGACTGATTGGTCTGTAGTTTCCTGTCTCCTCCCTGCTGCCACTCTCATGGAGCGGGATCACATGAGCCATTCTCCAGTCTTCTGGGACCTCTCCTGTGCTCAGAAACTCACTAAATAGTTTTGCTAATGGCTCTGTTAGTTCCACCCTTAGTTCCTTTAGTATCCTGGGATGTATGCCATCAGGTTCTATTGCCTTATCCACCCTGAGCTTAGCGAGCTCTTGTAGGACCCTTTCTTTTGTGAAGGAACTTTTGCACACCTCCCTCCCCCCTGTGTCCATGGTGCTGAGCTGTGGGCCCTGCCCTACCTTCTCCTCAGTAAATGCTGAGCAGAAGTATCTATTTAGGATATTTGCTTTTCCTTGGTCCTCCTCCACACACTGCCTCTTATCCCCTTTGATCTTAGCAATACCCCATCTGGACTTTCTCCTTTCAGTAATGTATCTATAGAAAGTCTTGTCCCCTTCTTTTACTGTTTGTGCTAGTGTTTCCTCGGTTTGGGCCTTTGCCTACCTTACTGCCTTCCCTGCTTCCCTTAGGGAAGTTTGGTATGCCTCCCTATCTTTATCCCTCTGCATTGCCATATATTTCCTGAAGGCCAACCTTTTGGCTCTGATCTTTTCTGTTTTTGAGAACCAAAGTGGTTTCCTCCTTTTTTTGCTGTTGCTTTTCTCCTCAACACAATGGGATGTTGCTTCAAGTATTGCATCCTTAATGCTTGCCCGTTTTGCCTGTACCCCCTCACCTGTATTTCTTCTTGCCAGGGCTAGCTTAACTCTGTTGGCCATCTTATCAAAGTCAGCTGCTCTAAAGTCCCATATTTTTGCCTTGGAATGGGATGATTTACTTCTAGTGGCCAAATTGAACTATACCATGTGATGATCACTGCTCCCCAGGTGACCTTCTACCTGGACATCTGTGATCATTTCCCTGTTAGTCAGTACTAGATCCAGAATAGCCCTGTCTCTTGTGGGTTGTTGTGCCAGTTGTGTGAGGCCCTCCCCCTACAGGGAATCCACTATGTGTCTAGTTCTGGCGGATGTTCCTGCTAGCATTGATCAATCTGTATCTGGCATGTTGAAGTCTCCCATTATCAGAACCTCCCCTTTAGCTGTCATGTTTTGTATATCTTCTAACAGTAATGTGTCTATGTCCTCCCCCTGGTCTGGAGGCCTGTAGACAAACCCAGTTCGTATGGCTGTCCCATTTCCAGTTTCCAGGATGACCCACAGTTCTTCTGGCTCCTTATGTGTATTCTGAATTTCTGTAGCTTTGATATTTTCATTGACATAAAGGGCCACTCCCCCCCCTCTTTTTGCACCTCAGTCTCTTCTGAACAGTACATAGCCAGGTACTGAAGTCTCCCAAGTGTGGTTACTGGTGAACCATGTCTCGCTAATGGCTACTATGTCCACTTTAGCCTCTGTCATTGTTGCCTCCAGCTCTGGGATCTTGCTTCCCAGACTGTGGGCATTTATGTACATGATTTTCCATTGGCCAGATTTCAGTGCGTTAGTTGTTGGGCGAGGTCCATATAGTGGACACCTGGCCACGCACCCGGATATTTTCTTTCCACGAGTGCACATATTGTGAAACTAAGCCACACACTCAGAACTCTTCTTTGAAAATAGGTGCAATCAAGTGAAACTCAGCCACGTACCTAAAACCTGCAGCACTGGCCTTTGCTCAGGTAAAACTGGTGCCCTTTATGAACCAGTTAGGCCTGCCTTGTAAGCTTTCAGATGGCATTCCTCCCACCATTTGCTCCAACTGACACTCTCTGCCATTCCTTCAGGGTTACAACATTGAAACCCCAATTCCCCACTGAAATGCTAGAGGTCCCATGCTTTCCATTCCTGTCACTCACTGGGGTGACCAAAGTACAAATTGCACTTTCCTGGGTGAATAGTTCACAAAAATTCACTCTCCTGGGTGAACTAGGGGCACTGACAGGTGTGTTCTAGCCTTATCTGCTAGGAACCTGGTACGCATAAGTTGTTTGTGGCCCTTTATGTCAATGAAAATGTCAAAGCTACAGAAATTCAGAATACATATAAGGAGCCAGAAGAACTGTGGGTCACCCTGGAAACAGGAAATGGGACAGCCATACGAACTGGGTTTGTCTACAGGCCTCCAGACCAGGGGGAGGACATAGACACTATCATTCTATGTAACCCTAAGTATGTGACATTTATGCTGTAACCAAAATTTATTTCTGTTTGTCCTCAATGAGACGTGGTACCTTTGGAAATGAGCCTCTAGCTCAAAGGTTGTAAACTGATGTACAAATAAATAAAAATAAATAAATACACTAGTTGTCCTGTCCACTGGGCATGGAACAACAAAAATGGCACCTCTCCTGAGTAGCATATCAGAACAGTCTCTCAAAAGTTCCTTTCCAAGGCAGCTGAAACACACAAAGGATCTTCAGGGGGTTGCCCTTGAACCCACCGAGAACAAGCAGTTCCTTCCACTTAAGTTCACAAGGAGTAGAAATCAGGAAATCCTGCTGTAGAAAGGTCTCCACCATGTCACTGGAAGCTGGAAATTGTAGTCCAGACTAGGGTGAGAAGTACTGGGCCCTCAACTCAGAGCCCAGCTGGCAGACACTTTGCCACTCTCACCTCTACACTGAACAACTGAATACTAACTGCCACTAACTGAACATTCTAAGCTCCCCAGAGCAGCCGTACACAGGAAAGGGTTATGCTGTTGCGAGAGTTCTGAATGACCTAATCATTCTTCTCTGAGACTGAGTAAACAATGATGTAATTGTGTAAGAAGCCCCTGATGAGCTCCCTGCCAGCTGCCTGCTACCTGTCTAGAACAACACTGATAGGATTTTAGTAACCCCAGGAGGCAGTGGTTACACACATTTCAACCAGACCACTGGCTGTCCACAGCCAGAACATGGCCTAGCACCAGGCCATCCATCCTCTGATGCTCCCTATAGGGAGGGTTGATCAGGTCCTCCCCTACCATGTGCCAGGTACAGGCAGGTAACACCAATGGACAGAGGCCCGCTGAAGAAACTCCAGCTCCTATCCTACTACTATACTATCGATGGATTCTCAGTGGCTCCAAGAAACTGCCTGAAGCATGTCCTACCATACAGCATTGGTGACCCCTATATCTGGAGTCAGGACCACCAACCTGCTCCCCGCCCCAGCCCTCCAGGGAAAAATGTATCTGACCTATGCTGCCTACCAGGTTCCCAAACCCAAAAAACATTTTACACCAAACAAACCTGTAAAATGAAAAAGGTTAGACATTGTACCACACATTTACACTAGCCTAACAATTCTACACACAAGACACAAAAAATCCTCTTTGTGTCTTCTTATCTTCTTCCAGGAACACCTGCAAAAGAAAACACTGCAAAAAACACATTTCTGCACACAACTACAACCTGTAAAACCAAAAACAGTGACCAAACACCCTCCCACTGGATACCGCACAAGCTCAAAGAGCATTTTAAAAAGGATTTTCTACAAAAGTACAGAATAGAAAACATAAAACATTTGGAGGGGGGGTTCCTGCAATGTCCAGTTCTAGGGAAGAGTTCAGAGTGCCAAGGCACTACAAATACAGTCTCTCCTAGGCTGGAGCCTGCTAAAGCACAGTTCTGGAACAGGCCCAAGGGTAGCGCTGCAGTCCAGATAAAGCAAGTGAATTGGTGAATAAAGTTCCAAGGACATCCTCAATTGCAGGAAAACAGTCAAATTAAAATGAGAAAGTACCTTACCAGTTTCTAGGCGACAAAAGGATGTCAATATCACCTCTCTGGACCTGAGGCCTGATGATCTTCAGCTGCTGGGTAGATTAAATCTTCAGATCAGATGCTTCTACGACCTCCTACTGGACCCAGACTAGAAATCTTCTCTGACTGCTGGGCTGACGAACTTGGATGTTGCTACAGACGAATCTGGATGCTGCTGGAGCCGAACCCAGATGTTGCCACGGACAAACCTGGATGCTGCTGGAGCCTAACCTGGATCACCAGAAGAAGGGCACTTCCATCATGGATTGCTGCTTCTTCACTGGCAGATTGCTGGGCTGGCATGGCTGCATTCACTTTTGCCAAACAGGCACAATGCCAGATGAATGGCACCAATTTCAAGGGTAGTACCACTCAGGATCTGTGGCATAAACTGTTACTCCATCTGGACGCACCATGGGAACATTGTAGAATGTCTCTTAGCCAGCTTTGTCCACTACTGTCACAGAGCTAATTAACAAGGTTCTGCCATGCTTCCAGAATTGCAGTCTCTCATTACACATTTTAATTCGGACTGACTTGTTTACTCTAGGGTGCAGGTTGGCACAAGCTTTCTCCCACAACCAGGCATGCCTGTGTTTCTCAATTTCTTCTCAGATTTGGTGAGAGAAGAAAGGGTACAAAGGTCCATACTCGGCCACAATTAGTCTATGAACAATTCTCTCCTCTTTGCTGCTTTTAACCAACTACAAACCAGAAACACGGCTTGGGGATGGTCAGTCCTGGTTGACCCAGCTATGAGCACATACTGCAGAGTAAAAGCAGTCCACCTCTGCACTCAGGGGCACATCTCTAGAGCCTTCCTCCATACAGACATCGAGAGGCTTCATAGAAGCCAAGGCCAATGGCAACTCACGAGGTCCTACTGCAGCCATTGAAGCTTCTTCTTCTTCCACACATTCTGACCAGCAGCTGGTGATTGTGCCAGCCCCCAAAACTGTCCATTCAACTGTCTTCCAAGGCACTGGCCTCCCAACAACACGCTTCCTCCACCTCAGACTATCCCACAAGGCTAGGACTGGGGCCTTCCACCCAAGGATCTGCTGAACCTGCAATTGCAGCATCCAGCTCCACACTCTGGCATGAAACATTCAACTTTTTCTGGGCCTTGCATAGCATCGACGCAGACAATGTCCAAGAACTCCTTTACAAACTCTATGGGGTCTCTCTGACTGCACCCAGCCTGCTGCTGTTCTGATACAACATAGTCCCCTGCCCATGTCCAAGTTGGAATTAAACAAACCTGTTTGGCTTTAGCTACCATTGTGCCACCTGACTTACGTAGAAAACATAGACTTTGATGGCAGATAAGGACTGCTTGGCCCACCTAGTCTGCCCATTTCCCTACCTATTGGATAAGCTGCAGATCCTACTTAACCAACAGCCTACTTTCTCCTACACCCCACTGTAATTGCCTTATGTCTGTCCCATGCATTCTTGAATTCCTCCAATGTTTTTGACCCCACAACCTCCTCAGGAAGGCCGTTCCATGCATCCACCGCCCTCTCTGTAAAAAAAATACTTCATCACATTGTCCCTGAGCTGTCCCCCCGTCTTCAAATTGTGTCCCCTTGTTCTTACACATCTCTTTTTCTGAAATATGCTACCCTCTTGGACTTTGTTGATTCCCTTGAGGTACTTGAAAGTTTCTATCAAGTCCCCCCTCTCCCTCATCCCAAATCACTTTCTGCAGTCTGTGCAATGTGGAATTGGCAATACATCTCTTCCTGGTTTTAGGCATATTACACACACAGTTCGGCAAAGCCACCTCAGTTTGTGCAGATGAATAGTCATACAATTTCTCAAAATTGGCTAGCTCTTGTTCTTGTTGGGCTACCCATGCCCTGGCATGGAGCGGGTAGTGAGGGGGTTGCTGCACCATGTTCTGTAAATTAAACACACAAGTCCCAGATTACTGCTGTTGCAATCACTCTGAGATTTGGTTTTAACACACTGGTACAGTTTGCTAACAGGCTGCCTGGCTGCTGCATTTGTATTCCACAACACTTGGCAAAAATCCATTTGAAACTTTGTTTGGATTTGAAAACACTGGTCTAAAATGGCACCGCATTGTTTACATTGCTGACTACACCCCAACACGGCGACTGTAACTTTTCATCACACTCAGTTTAAAATTGCTAGGATTCTGGCTGGATCTTTTGCATTTCAACTGATTTTCTCTAAGCACAAGTTCACTTTACTTTTCTCAATCCATTAGATTTACTAGCACTTGAACCAGAGGGATCATTTGTCTTAAAGTTCGCTCTCTTTAAATATAGCACTTTCACACACAGTCCAAGATTTAAATGTTCACAAAACTCTTTCTTTCAGTACTTTTGCTGCATTTGCTCAAGTTCTTACACAGTTTTCCGATTTTTAGCACCACGGTCATTTTTCTTTTGCACAGGGTTCTTACAGGCAGTAGCTGGTTTCAAACATTGATGTAAGACGGCCTGCTGTCAACTCAAGGAAGACCTCTGGGGTGAAACGGGCTGACGGTCCTGCTGATCGTAGCTACGATCACTGATCACTCTCCAGGCAGTCGGAATATAGGTTGAGCCTGGTTTTACTGTGAAAAGTTTGAAAAAAACTGCTGGTTCAGAAGCGCTTCTGCTGTAAGCGATTCCTCCTGCTGCTGCATGAACTACACACTGCTTGCACAGTACTGGCTGCTGCTCCTTGAGGTTCCACACCCACATCTCTGAGACTCAGACAAGGGCGGGGCTTAAGTGCACTGGGACCAATCACACAACGCCATGCAAATGAGCTCTCTCTCTCTCTATCTATCTCTCAGCCACACTCCTGCACGGTGATCATCGAGAAGGCAAAATTTAAATTGCAAACTGTCACTTTTTTTCTCAGCTGTCAATTTCAGTGGGGCAAGTATTTTAAGGCATTTTCATTAAGTACATTGTGCATTTTCCTTAGCGACTCCCCTACTTTTCACTGTACACACGTGAAACTTTCCGAGCACTTAGAAAACGCTGTCCTTTAAGTCCACAAATACTTTTCTCTGGAAATTTGCAACTTTTAAATAGTTTTTAAGCACTTTCATGACAAGGCAAGGGCAATCATTGCTCAGTTCCAACAGTCCATATTTTCAAGTCAAACACCCAGGATTGGACTGGGAAGCAAAGGGACCACCTGGAAATGGGTCAGGGGCCTTGGTACTGGCCTCCGAGGGGCCCACTACAAAGTCACAGGGGGGCCTTGGTACTGGTCCTGGGGAGGGGGGCCCGCTACAAAGTCATGGGGGGGGCCTTGGCACCAACCACAGCATGCCCTAGTGTATAAACTAGGCAAATATTTACAGACTGGTATGCCCTGACATGTTGTAGCCAAGTATAAGATCAGCATGTATTCCCATTTGTAAGAAAGCTATTTCATTACTGGTAAAGTGACTAACTATTTCAGAGGCTTTAGTCCCATTGATTTAAGAGGAACTCTGCTACCTTGCAAAAATGCCGCTGGCAACATTGTTTGATAACCTCACTGTCCTGCTGCATGGCTGCAGGTGAGCAGAGAGTTCCCCTTTCAAACAAAATCACCAGTTAAGCTCAATGCCCCGGCAAGGCACCTCCGGAGGTTGAGGCCCTACCTTTCCCTACACTTTCCCTGTCTGAAAAGTTTGTGAGGAAACTGGATGTAAAGAGGAAAAAACTGTGCAGTGCAATGTGTGCTGTGCTAAGATTTTGTGAAAAGCAACCTATGTGCCCCCAACACAATGTTGTTACAGTAGTATTGTTATCCCCAATTAAACAACAAACAAGGTTGATCTCCTCTGAAGAGACTAGGGTGTTTGCTTACTATATACACAGTGAAAAATGTGTTTACCAAGGAGTTTTAAATAAGTTTCAAAAAACTCATTATTTTGCCTTGGGTTGTCTTCAGATCTACATATACACATAGTTCCCCTCAACAGCTACTGCATTCCGTTCATATATCTAAGACATTCCATGACCTCAATAACACCACTCCATGCTATGCATCTCAATGGTCTGTATTAGTGTTATTGATGTTACAGATTGTGAAGACAGTGAAAGGAGCAGTACATGCTGAGTAGAAGGGGAATTCAGGGTAGCTGGAAAGGCAGCATAATTAGATTTAACCAAAAAATGTCTGAATCAATAAAAAGTTAACTGAATGCCATCTCGAGGTGTAAAAAAAAAAAACACTACTTGACTGTGTTATACTATTGATTTTAGTGCTGCAAAAGTTGACTTTTATACTGCATTATTACACTTTCCTGCATTGTGTTACATTAATTTAGTCATTTATAGTTGGTGAGAGGCACACTGGCTCATTTCAGGTACACCCAGTGTGAAATGGGAAAAGGAAAAGCAGTTACGTACAACATACAACTAGTCATGTGGTGTTTCAGTGAGGGAGACAAAGCATAACTTTAGTGTACCACAAATAAAATGGAGACACATTTATACGTAACCAATGTGAATTGCTGCCCAAGAGTGAAGGGAGGCTGAGCTGGTGCTCAAGTTAAGGGTTAAAAACAGGGCCATACAGTTCGGTGTGGTTGTCTCAACTACAAAGCAGGGGAAAGGAGAGAGGTAAGGGGTGGTTAAAGGGTCGTCAAAGGTTAGGTAGGTGTTAAGAAAAATCATTTGCCTGGACACTCTTGAAAATGGGCCTTTGACTCAAGAGCCTTTGTTACACAGCCTCTGGTCCATCCTAATCTATCCCTACACTTTCCCTAGCTCTAAACACAATCTGTATTGTTGTAACATTTCTGTTGTACATTTTTCAAGACATTTGATCAGGTATACATTAAAGTCTGCCAACATAGTGTCTGGAGTGTCATTTAGTAAACTGACCTGTGTTTGTGTATCTATGTCACATACAAGGTATGAAAAACATAAAATTGAATGATAAGGTCTCAATACCACAACCATTAACCAGAACATTGTATACAATTTTATTTAGTCACTTCAATTATATGGTCTCAATAACAGAACCATTATCCAAAACAGTGTATTCAGTTTTAGGTCACTATAGACTCTACCGTCGTCTTCAGGGAGATCTGGCTGGGCAAGACACATGATCCTCTGTTACCCCCTCCGTTTGCTAACACTTTCTCCAGGTTGCAAATGGACAGTGGGCTGCAAGCGTCAAACTGATGACTACTTCTGGACCCAGGCGTGTTTAGCCTAGCATCCCGCTTCAGTCCTCTAAATGGACAGTAGCCTTCTAGTGTCAAACTGACAGTACTCGTTTGTATGCTTCAGATCTTTGAATTAGTTTCTGGATGACATCTTCTGCACGCACTCCATCAAGAAGGTCTCTGTCAATCGGCATAATCATGAATGCCTCTAGTTTCTCTTGTCCCAGCAATGAGCACAGTCAAGTCTTTATTATCTTTAGCTTGCTGAAAGCTCTCTCGCAGGACACCTGGGTAAATGATAAAGTCAACAGGTACTCGTAGACAACTAACTAGGTCGAAAACGCAGATGAGTGCATGTTGTATTGAGCCAAAATTTTATAACAGCATATTATACATTCTTTGCAGGACCTGCATTTATCTGGCAAATCATCTCTTCTCTTTCGTTGCCCATTCTGGTCACTAATTTCACCTTCACAAGCATCTTCAGAGTCTTCAGAGTCATGAAAGTCAACATCCTCCGTTAACCCATCTTCACTGTATTCTTCAGAAAGCGATCTTTGCAGTCGTCGGAATATTTTAGCAAAAGCCAACAACTCCAGTTTAAGTTTGCTATGGTCTACTTCTGCCAACGATGCCACTTTCTGCAGACTTTCATCTAGTATGCCATCTTGAATTATACTTTTGAAGTGACGTGGGTCCATGCAGCTGGTATCAATAATCAGTTGCTTGTTGTTATCAAACCGATCACTTAAGCTTATCCGAACTTGATCCATAATGCGAGTGTACACTTCACATTCAAATCACTTCATGGGATCCACCACACGTTCGTCACTGTTATTTTCCCGGGGCATTTTCTTCTTCTTGGCTACCCTTTTATTTGGCAGATGATCCTCAATATCAATATCAATACCTAAATCATCAATTTCTTCTTGTGTTCTAGCAACAAAGTTAGACGCCTTCTGCTGGATGTTCATAAATTCAGACTGTTGCAACTCCATCTTAGCGTGATCCACCATGCACCATGCCAAAAGGTAGTCTAGTCCCTTAGTCTGCAGATACTCTGATACTGGCCCAATTTTCTAGTTCCTTAGTCTGCAGATACTCTGATACTGGCCCAATTACTTAAAGATCTTCATAAACACAAAGGCTATCAAAATGACATCAAATGTTTTCCATTTGTCAAGCAGCAAATCTGCCTCACTGGCAGCTTTAGCATCAAACTTTCCAGAGGTACTAATAAAAACCAAGGTCTGAAGAAGTGACACATACAGATTATTTTCTTGATTTTCTTAAGCTCTGAAGATGCATGCCAATGCTCTTGGTTTTGCCCACCATCTAGTTTCAGCAATCTTTTGAAGCTGTCTGAGTTTGTCTTGCCCATCAATTTCCATATAGTCAGCCTTTTGTGAGATTCTCCAATGAAGACTGATGTCCTTTGTAGCAAACCAAATAGGGTCTTTGCTTCCACAACAGCTTCACTACAATCTGAGACACATAAATTGAGAACATGTGCATAACACCAGGTATACACACTGTTTTGTGAATCCTTTTTATTAAAGCTTGTAACCCCAAAAACTTGCTCTTCATGTTGGCTGCACCATCAAATGACTCCCCAATGATGTTCTTCATATCGAGTCCATGCATTTCAAAATTCTCCTTTAAAACCTTGTGCATTCCTTGTCCAGAAGTGTCCTGCACCTCAACCACAGCAAAGAGACGCTCATGAACTTTAAGGTCCTTCACATACCATAGAATGATAGCCGCTTGGTCAGTCACACCGATGTCCTGCGTGGTATCTATCCGAATGCTTATCTTCTGGTCCGTAGCATCTCTTACAATGTTGTCCCTGATTATCTGCAAAATAATCTCAACAGTTTGATTTACTGTGGTCTTCGACAGCAGGGTAATCAGCCCTCCATGGCCACGAGCTTCAGAAGTGGCATTTTCTTTCTCCATTCTCTGTTTCCTTCTCTTGCTCTGTTCTACTGCTTTTTGGATGTGTGTATTCAGAGGAACATCAAATTGGGACAACAGAAGAATCAACTCCAAGAAATTTCCATGGTTAAGTGTTGGGTCCTGCAAGCTGTATAAAGCTTCATCTTTTCCACGATATGGCAAGCACTGGCGTCCAATAAACTTCATAACTTCAACAATCCTTCACATGACATCTATGTTCTGCAGGACTTGCTTCCTCCAACTTGCAACCATATCTTTGTTCACTACGGTTTCAACATCTGCATCAACTAAGCTTACCAGATACACATCCACAGCTGCATTGTGAGCTCTGGAATCCTCGTGTTCTATCATGCCCTGGTAGATGTGCTTAAAGTCTTGGTATCCTGTAACAAACCTAGTTTCCACATCTGAAAATGCTATGCAGATACTGCAGTGGCGAGAATGCACCAAACAGTCAACCACCTGTACAGTGACCCAGTTCCTTGGTATAAATGTTTTGCTCCCAGGAAGACTCCATGTGTCAATTTTTGATGGTTTGTATGGCAGACCTTTAACATCCACGTATCCGGGCTGAACTGGATGCCTTTGTACAAAGGCAACCTTTTCATATTGTGAGGCAGTCCTTTTTGGGCACTGAAAATCAGAATTTTGATTTTTCACAGCATCAAGTTGCACAGCTGTTCCCCTTGCAGAGTCCACTGGCTGTATTTGTGGCCTATTTAGATTCAGACTTGCAGTGCAGCTGGTCACACACTGAACTACAGTTTGTCCATCTTCTATTACAGCTGCGTCCTCAGGAGTAGTTTTGTTCTGTGGGGTAGTACCTTTGTTTGTATGCTGTAAACAGTGATAGCTTCGTTGTTTTGGATCATTTGATGCTGCTAACAGTCCAGACAAGTTAGCCAGTTTCCTTTTCTGTGCACCAGATTTGACTTTGCTCAGCTCAGACATAGTTACGACTTTTTAATGTGCACCACGCAATATGGCGATTCTCCAGACAAACTGGTCCAATATTTTCTCAATGCTTACTACTGTTAGATCTTAAAGGCAAAAACTGTACCAATAACACAGTGACAGACAACAACCAAATTCAACTAGGTTTACCTTTGCTAATTTAGCTCCTCTGGTCACGCCACACTGTCAGAGATGCTGTGCGGTGCCAAGCTCAGTCTCCGTCAGTACCCACAATGTCCACTCTACTCCTGCTGCTTTTACCTGCCCATTACAGTAATCTGGAGTTGAATTATATGGCACAGACAATCAAGCAACAAAATGAGTGGTTGACCAGCACCACTAAACAGATTTCCTTTCTCTACACATAACAGAACCCCAAGAACTCCCCAGATAACTGAAGACTTGCAGATACCAACATGGCTGCACGATAGGAGCAGCATTGTGCAGGATTTTGAACTGTTTTCCATGAAAAAATTAAGACATCATTGAAATTATGTTTTAGATAGCTGGTATAACATAGCAAAAACACTATGCAAAACAGGAGGTAATGCTAACCATTTCCAAAGTTGCGTAGCAGTAGCCCGCCAACCATTTTTTACAGCAAATTAATGGCACAGTGGACAAAGATGGTACAGGGCCTGCACCAAAGTCATATACAAGGAGAGTGCTAGACCTTAGTATATATTCCCTGGATGAGAGCGAGAGAGACACATGCACACACATGATATAGGATGGAAAGTCTTCAAATACTGTATCTCAAAGGAATAAACAGGGTACTGGTGGGTAGCATCTTTCAGAAAAGGAGATGCTGAGGAATGAGGGGGCATGACATGAGGCTGGAAAGAGTAGACTAAGGGGTAGCGTGAAGAGGCATTACATCACTAAAAGGGTGGGGGTGCATGGAATAGAGTCTCTGTGGAGATGATGGGGAAAACACAGTGGGGGAAGTTAATAAAAATGCATAGGACAGGCACAGCAGAACCCTAGAGATAGGAATGAGAAGGTGAAGCCACAGAACAAATAGGAACTCTTTCGCATGTACCATTACACAACCGAAGTCATACTGCACAAGCCTCCAAAAGGCAACTGATGCTATGACAAGCCTCAAGGTGAAGTCAGTTTTCATGACATTCCATCTGGCCCTATGCTTTCAGCATGAAAAGTGTCATACACGAAGAACTTTGAGATCTGAAGCAAAGCACAACCTCTCAGCTGTACAGTAAACCAGCACTACAGGCAGAGACCACATGGTTAAAGAGCAAGAGCAGGTGCTTTAAATGTTCTCCAACCCCAAACATACTGTACACGCAACTTATCAGAGGCCAACTACAATGGTCCCCAAAGTTTAACAATCTTCCTCATATTACCTCACTGAGGTCTTAGGAGCTCAGTGCAACCTGAAACCATATTTAGCATGCCACAAACAAATGCAAATACCTCATGAACCATAAGTGTTACACACACAAAGTATGAGTGGCAAAGTTGTGCAGCACAAATGTACCTTTCCCACAGTGCTATGCAGTCACTCACTTTGGTTTGTGATACATTTCAGTTTTAAGCAGTGGCATCCTCAGAAGCCACAAACTGCAGGACATCTGAAGGCATTAAAGACCTCACAAATATCTTTTCTGTAAACACCTACAGGCATCTTAGGGCCTCAGTGAATTAAGGCTGCTAGTAAATGAGCCAACTTCCTTCGGAGACACGACCACACACAGGCACGAGTGGTGACTACAGTGCATGATGAGTGCGGGGGCATGCTCCACTATCCATAACTGGGCACTGTGTAATCCATTTGCTTGCTGATTTTGACAAAGGAATGCAGCATTCCTTTGCTGAAACTGGCAGTTAAAAAAAAAATAATAACGTCCCCATTATAGTCAGTGGGCACACCCCCACGCTCACCTTGCATAATAGTCACAACACATGCCAATGTGGGAGTGTGTCTCTTAAGGACATTGCAGCGTATTGGCCTCATTTGAAGTACTGTAGTGTGTCTGGTTCTGGAGGTCACATCTCCGAAAGGATATGGACAAGACAGGCAGTTCAAAGAAGGGCAACAAAAATCATGCAGGACTACAAAGGTCATAAGAGGTACTGGAGGAAGTTGAACTTCATGTGTATACCTGTTACTTCATATTTATATCTTTGTCACCAAAGAGGAAAGAGACCTAGTGGTTATCATCTCTGATGGCCTTAAGGTATCAAAGCACTGTGCAAAGATTGCAGGGAAGGCCAGTGGCATTCTAGAGTGCATAGGCAGGGTTATCACTAGCAGGAGGTGGTAATGCCATTATATAAAACATTGGTAAGGCCTCACCTGGAGGCCTGCATGCAGTTCTGGAGACCACACCTGCACAAGGACATAGATATGGTGGAGACTATCCAGAGATGGGCAACAAAGATGGTGCAGGGCTTACACCAAAACATTTGAGGAGAGACTAAGGGTCCTCAATATGTACTCGCGAGGGGGACATGATTGAAACTTTCAAGTACCTCAAAGACATAAACAAGGTGCAGGCTGGGGACCTTTTCCAATTTTGAAAAAGTACAAGAACAAGGGGGCATGATATGAAATTGGAAGGCAAGATTAAGAAGCAACGTGAGGAAATTTTTCTACACAGAAAGGGCAGTCGATGCTTGGAATAGTCGACCACACGAGGTAGTGGGGGCAAGCATAGTGGAGGGGTTTAAGCATGCTTGGGACAGGCACAAGGGAAGCCCAAGAGGGAGTGATGAAAAGCCGTTGATTACATAGGGTCAGTGGCAACATACAATGTATAGGGCCTACAGGCAGACTGGATGGGCCTAACGGTCCTTATCTGCTGACAATTTCTAGGTTTCCATGTTACCTAAAGGAAAAAAATAAGGCACAGAGGAAGAAATGCTCTAGAACAAGGGGGCATGACTGGAGACTGGAAGTGGCTAGACAAAGAGCAGACATGAGAAAGTACTTGACAGAAAGGGTGGTGGAGGGGAGGCATGGACCAGCCTGCCAGAGGTAGCAGGGGCAATTCAAAACTGCAATGACAGACATAGGGGAATACTAGCGGTTCAAAAGGAGAGGACAAGCTGGAGATAAAGTTGGATCTGTGACTTTTGTAGGCAAGGAAAAACTGTAGACTGCAAAAAGGAAGACTGCATGGGGCCTCGTCTGCTGCCCGTTTCTATGTGTGATCCCTTACAAAAAGTTCTTTGGAATACCAATGTAATAACACTCATTTGCCATTGCAATACCACTGTGATTACCACTGTACTACCATTAAGGTTTTCATGATATCACAGCGGTTTGTTTCAATGCCATTGTGATACCATTGTACTACTGTCCTACTATATCAACAAAAATTATCAAAATGTAAACTACCATAGTACCACTGGGTAGTACCATTGCACATTTTGTAGCTCACCACTGTGTTGCCATTGTGTCACATTTAGTAAGGGATTCAACCATTTACTGCAAGTCATTTCACGTGAGAAATGGCATACATGCAACACAAGTATATCTCACTCCACTGTGCAGAATGCTGCTGCCATTGTATTGTATTTCTCCCTTGTCCCCTTCCCCTGCTGTGCACTCGTGTTATTTTTTGAAATAAACTGATACTTTGGGAGATTTGCCAAGCTTCCCCACCAGCATGGTATGAACATACGAATATGCCAGCAGAAACAGAACACCCAGTCTATCTAAGTCTCCTCAAGTGTGCAGCTAGCACCCCTAGTTTGCAGCTGCCCTGCTCCCCTTTGTCATCACACTGCTGTCCCACTAGTTCCTCCACCCTCACTCTCCCCTGTCCCATGCTCTTTTAAAGCTGTTCAGATTTACATGATACCACCTATTCTGGTAGTGCGTTCCAATTTGCTACCACTCTCTGTGAAATAGTGTCTTCTCATTTTCCTCTCGAATCTTTCCCCTCTATTCTTATCCCATGTCTCCTGGTGTCCCTCCTCTTCCTTAGCTTAAAGACCCCAACTGCAACCATCCTTATTGATTCTCCTCAGATACTTGAATGTCTCCATCATGTCTACCCATCCCTTCCATCCTCCACCAGGGTGTACATATTCAGGTCTCCCAGCCTGCTGTCAGTCTCTCCCCTCCATGCCACATAGCATCTTTGTTGCCCTCCTTTGCACCCCTTCCAGTAGTCTGATATCACGCTTCTGGTATGGCCTGTAGAACTGCATACAGTACTCCAAATGTGCCCTTACCAGTGACCTGTAGAGGGGCAAGATCACCCGTCTTAACCTGGACAAAACCCCCCTTGTTATTTACCCAAGCATTTTGTTCACTTTTGCGGCCACTGTCCTGCACTGGGCAGTGTTGTTCATGGTCCCTGTTACCATTACCCCTAGGTCCTTCTCCTCAGGTGATCCCAAGTTTACCCCCACCAGACAGCATTCTCTCCTTGGGTTCTTCACCCTGAAGTGCATAATCTTATACTTCTTTGCACTAAACCCCAGCTGCCACCTCTCTGCCCACTCCTCTAGCTTGCCTAGGTCACCCTGCAGCTGCTTCCATCCCTCCCCAACCCTCTCTATCCACCACTGCTTATTTATTTACTTTTGAAAGTTGGATTTACAACCTTTGAGTCAGGGACTCGTTTACAAAGGCACCTCATCGCAAGGAGGGTAGACATGGTTACAGTGCAAGATACAACAGTGGTAACATACAGGTGCAATACAGATAAACATTTTGGTGTCATCTGTGACCAGACTTACCTTGCTCACCACCCCATATGCAATGTCTGATGAAGAGCCCCAATAATACTGGTCCTAGCACAGAGCCCTGTGACACCCCGCTCATCACTGGCCTTGGAGTCGAGAGCTCCCCTCCCACCACTACCCGATACAGCCTCCTACTCAGCCAGCTTGCAATCCAGTTTGTCATTTTTGCCCCTACACAGTTAGCTTTCCCCCAAGCCACCCATGATGCACCGAATCAAAGGCCTTGCTGAAGTCAAACTAAAGAACATCCACCAAATGACCCTTATCCAGCTCATCTGTCACCCAGTCCCTCTCTAGGTGCTCAGGTGAAAGTGGAAATAATTCTACTTTTACCTGAGCACCTAGATAGAGGGACCCTGCTGGTAGAAACTGAAAGCTTGGCAAATCTCCCAAACTAGCAGATTATTAATAAACCAGAGTGCTCAGCACAAAGAAGGAGAAATAGAACAATGGCTGCCAGCAGTTCTACTCTAACCTGAGCATCTAGACAGAAGGACCATGCTGGTAGGAAACTTTGTTTGGCAAATCTCCCAACAAGTTCACAACAGGGAAGGGTACGGAGGCTGGGGGGGAGACAATACAATGTCTGGCGGCATTATACACGTCTACTTACAGACCTTGCTGGTGTTAAAACTTGGCAAATCTCTTAATTTTTTTTTTTTTTTTGCAAACAAAACAGTGCACAGCAGTGGGAAGGGGACATGAGAGAAGAAATACAATGGCTGGCCAGGCAGCATTTCTACTTTGACTTGAAGAATCAGAATCTAGTCCACACCTCAACCTCCTGCTTCGTTAATCAGGGACAAAGTTTAAAACAAAAAACACCTTCATAACTAATCCACTGAATAAGGGGCTTCATGTAGAATGCATTTTCTAAGGAAGAAGAAGTTTAACTTTAATGTCTGACAATCTGCCTGTTTTTTTTTTTTTTTTAGTTAGTTAGTCTCTTTATCTGCCCGGTCCCTGGCCGCGATGCCTCCTATCAGCTCCCCCAGCCCCGTCCCCTGCTCGCAGCCTACCCCTCCAGCCACCCCACAGCCTGCCCCCTGTGCTGGGGCAGTAGGGATTCCTCAACTCTCCTAACTCCGGATCCAGTGCTGGAGGGGTTACTGGCCATCACGGGGACGGTGCCAGCGGGGACCAACCATCAGTCTGCAGCGCCAGTACCTAGATTTTCCACCTGTAATTTGTCCCGTAGATGAGGCATGCAATGATGCCACTAGGAGAGAGCAGTCACATGCTCCCATACACGCCTCAGTGTCCCTTCCTCCTTAACCCCCATTCTATGAGCATTTCAGTGCACTAGCCCTAGCCTCCGCCAGAGGCCAGTCATGCACCGAAGCGCAGGTGTCTCCCCTCCCTGGAGAGGGAGAGCAGTCCTATGGATGCTCAATCCCTCTCCTCCTTGCCGACCCCCGGTGGCCCATGCTTATTCACGAACACGAATCGCTGGCGTAGCGAGAGGCAAGGTGATCAGCACCTCAGCCCTCAGTGCCACCAGGCCAGCCATAATCTGCCCGTTCTGGTGGTAGTTCAGGTGGATGTTAAAGATCCCATGACACTTCTCGAAAATGTTCCCCCGTTCACTAAAATACCACCAACAGCTTAACCTGGCTCAAAGACAGTTGGCATTCATCTGCCCCCTCCCCCCCCCCGGGTCATGCGTGAAAATAGGCAGAATTTATCTAGTGCTCTTACCTGCTCAACAAAAACCAAATACTGTAAATAATGTGTGGTCACAAGTTGCCTGAATCTGCCCTCTTTAGGGTGGGTCAATGGGAAACATATGCGACTGACCAAGAAAGGCAAGCTAGCTCATCATACTGGACAAAACTGCTGCCACCCCCCATCCCCCATATCCAAGAACCTGCCCACTAGCAAACACTATTTTGGGGGAAGGATGCTGGGGAAAGCTTAGTGAGGCCATTACAGCACTGCTCATGTGAAGGGAGGAGAGAGAGGACAGAGAAACCAGGCTCACAAATCGTGAACAGCGCATATCCCAGATAACCGGATACAAGTCTTGTGAGACAACAGGGGCAGCAGAGAAAGGGATAAAATAGATTGCAGATTTTACCATTGAAGGGGGAACTATTCCAAGGCATTGGGTGGGAAACAATAGTCAGTTTTGGGAAATGAGACTGGCAATGCGGAGAGATAATGGGAGTCCGCGAATGCCCTTGGCTCGGAAGAGGCTCAGAAATGCAAACCTTAAGGAGGCAGTATGGCCCAGTAGATTAAGGCTCTGAACTTCAAATCTGCAGACCTGGGTTTGAATCCCACAGCCCCCACTTGCATACTGTGTGACCCTTAGCAAGTCACTTAACTCCCTTGTGCTCCCAGGTCGCACCTGTAAACAAGCTTTCAGCTTATTGTGTCTCTCCTGGGAAAAAAAGAGAAAAAAACATTCAGCACACTTACTAGGCAGACAAAGTTTGTCCCCACACTAGGACTGCTCCACCCAAAACTATGAAATGGGGCATGCAGGTGCTAAGATGTGGTTGGGGGCTCCTCCATGCTTCTCATTTCTGCATGTCCCATATGTGTCAGACCCAGTCTGCTCTCACCCCCCTCGATGCGGGTCTGTCCCGGCCTGCTCTCTCCCTCACCCCCTCGATGCGGGTCTGTCTCGGCCTGCTCTCTCTCCCTCTCCCCTCCCCTTCGATGCTGGGTATGTCCCGGCCTGCTCTCTCCCTCCCCCCTTCGATGCTGGGTCTGTCCCAGCCTGCTCCTCCCTCCCCCCCTTGATGCGGGTCTGTCCACCTGCCTCTCTCCTCCCCTTGATGCGGGTCTGTCCCAGCCTGCTCTCCTCTTCCTCCCCTTGATGCCGGGTCTGTCCCAGCCTGCTCTCTCCTCTCCCCCCACCTCAATGCCAGGTCTGTCCCGGCCTGCTCTCTCCTCCCCCGATGCTGGGTCTGTCCCGGCTTGCTCCTCCCTCTCCCCTCTTGATGCCAGGTCTGTCCCAGCCTGCTCTCTCCTCTCCCCGATGCCAGGTCTGTCCCGGCTGCTCTCTCCCTCCCCCACCTTCAATGTCAGGTCTGTCCCTGCCTGCTCTCTCCCTCTCCTCCCTTGATGCCCGATCTGTCCCAGCCTGCTCTCTCCCTCCCCCCTCAATGCCAGGTTTTCCCTGGCCTGCTCTCTCCCTCTCCCTCCTCTTCGATGCCAGGTCTGTCCCGGCCTGCTCTCTCTCTCTCTCCCCCCCTTCGATGCCAGGTCTGTCCCGGCTTGATCTCTCTCCCCCATGCTGGGTCAGTCACATATGGAGCTCAAGATCACCATCATAAATAAATAATGACAAGGCATGTAGTATACACAGTGGTTGGAATCACAATATATTTATAACCAGACCTCAACTGTCCCTGTTTTTTTTTTTTCAACTGGTTCCACTCCTGACTGTCCTGGCTGGGCCACCTGCCTGAACTATACAACTAGCCTATCACCACCTGGCCCACGCCACAATCAGAAACTCACACTAGTGCATGCTATTCTATTGGCCACTGGTGGCAGCGAGTGGCGACCCAAAAGCCAAGGGCTGGCAGCAACTAGTCTCTGGCTACCTAGAGTGGTGATGGTAGCCAGTCGCCAAGGGCAATATAAGTAGAGTCCCCCCCCCGCATGGCTGGCTGGCGTCCCACGGTCTGACTCCATACACACACACACACCCCCGCCCAACCCAACTGACGTGAGCGTCTGTCCCCATTACTTTTTTCCTTGGGCTTCTTGGCATTAAAAATCATTGCAGAGACTAGAGTCAGAGATGCAGTATTGCACCGCAGCACCATGACCTCAAAGCATTTACTTACCGCTGCTGCTGCACCGCACACTACAGACAAAGTCGCGAGTCCTCACTCCTCATTCACTCCTCTGCCTCTCTCTCAGCGCAGTGACCACCGGCTTCTGCTCATTCTCGACTCCAAGTGATGACACAGATGGTCACACAGACAAGTTTGACACGGACACGGTCGGACCGGTAAAGTAAAGTTTGATTGACCCGCACAGTCACTCGCAGTTGCACTCAACAAGACACACGGACGGGTGGGTAGAAAAACCCTTATTTGTGTAACAATTTTGTCTATTGTCATGTGATACCTATGTCTTGACATGGAACCTTTGTAAAAGAGCCCTGGGCTCAAAGGTAATTGTAATCCTAGAATTGAAATAAAAAAAATTAAAAAATAAATAAATAAACTAATGTGGCTGCTGCTGCTGTCTGAGTGGGAAAGGGTCCGTTTTGGTCACACCGTCACTGGGATGGGATGCTGGATTCAAATTCAAGCCAGAACTCAAAGAGACCGAGGCATCGCTCTCTCTGGACCTTTAAAGTGCCCGGGTTGGCGCACCATGCACATCACAGCTTTGCGACACCTGATCCTGGTGACGTGCCGGCATGGCTGTAAGCCAGTTGGGATTTGGGATGTTGCAGTTCTAGTTGCCTGTATTGGTATTGTACCCACCCAACCAGTTTGGCCGCTTTAGCAGGGATGGGGGATGGGGGATGGGGGATGGGCCCACCCACTCGGATGGCAGACGCGGCGGCAGTTCCAGGAAGAGGAAGGCAGAACGGAAGGCTAAGCCAAGGGTATTTACATTACAATAGGAGTAATGTTTATGTTGCAGCCGCCCTCTAGTACCTGTGTCTGGTGACAGTGTGAATTAAATTGTAAGGAGAGCCAGGAGGTTAACCTAGACAGACACAAAAGAAAGGCCAGGGTAGCGGGGGATGGACCCAGCCTCCCCCAAGTTTACTACTGAATGATCTGTGTGGCTAACTTGCTTCACTGTCTGTGTCTTGACTCTATTGCATTTTAGGAGTGGGCGCGGCACGGACCGGCTTGACTTTTTTAAATCACTGGGCAGGACGATCTCTGGAACGATGTGTGTTGCCCCAACCCCCCGCCCCCACAACTTTTATGCTTTTTCAAACAAATTTTTTTTTTTTTTTGGTAAACAAGGCTTGTGATTGAGGAGGGCCCATCTGGAGATTTCCAGGTATCCGGGTAGGCCAGTCCGACCCTGGGTGGAGCTCAGACAGAAAGCTGCAGTTTGGGCTGGTGAGAGGGGGAGGGGAAATATACTAACATACTAAAATGCCAGCAGAATAAGCTTAACAGTCTTTCATGTCTGCTCGTTTGGTCAGCCCCCACCCCGGGAGCTGACCTTGCTTCCCCCTCTCCCTCTCTGGCTTCTCCTTTCCCAGTCCTGGATATTCTCACTGCATCGGATTTTGCTTCCAGAACCCTTCCCCTGTACCTATCGCACCCCCTCTTGAACCCCTCCACTGTGTCTGCCTCCACCAGCCCCCTGGGAAGCGCATTCCATGGCTCCACCACCCTCTCAGTGAAGTAGCACCTCCCCCTTTCTCCCCTGAGATCATCCCCTCCAGCTTCACCCATGCCTCTAGTTGCCCCCCTTCCTTTGGAGCACCCTGACTGCTCCTACCCTATTTACCCCCTTCATGTACCTGAAGACCTCTATCATATCCCCCATCCCTTCTCTCTTCCAATGTGTACATATTTAGCTCTTCGAGCCTCTCCCCATAGGTCCTGTCCCCCAAGCCCCAAATCATTATGGCTGCCCTCCTCTGGACCCTCTCCAGGAGTTCAATGTCCCTGTTTAAATGTGGCCTCCAAAACTGCATGCAGTACTCGAGGTGCGGCCTCAATAAACAGTTATACAGTGAGAGTATCACTTCCCTCCTTCTGGAGGTGATCCCCCTAGTGATGCATCCCAACATCCTGTTGGCCTTTGCCACTGCCCTCCTACAAGTCTCCAAGTTGTTCATCTTGACATCCATCACCACCCCCAGGTCCTTCTCAGCCGTTGAGACCCCCCCCCCCAGGGTGTACAGTTGGCCCGGGTTTCTGGCTCCCAGGTGCAGTACCTTGCATTTGCCTGCATTCAACCTCAACTTCCACTTTCTAGACCACCTTTCCAGAGCCTACAGGTCCCCTGTAGGGCCACCCTCCCCTCATCCCCATCCACCACCGCCCCCAGTTTTGAGTCATCCACAAAGACACTCATCTCACTCCTGATACTGTTCCTTATGTCAGAGACGTAGGCGTTGAACAGGAGGGGCCCAAGGACCGATCCCTGAGGGACCCTACTAATGACCCTCCTTGGGGATGAGACTATCATGCCAACCACGACCCTCTGGGTCCAGCCCTGCAGCCAATTTCCTATCCATCTGATCATCTGGTTCCCCACCCCCATTTCTCCCAGCTTATCCAACAGGCTCCCATGAGGAACAGAGTCAAACGCCTTGCTGAAGTCAAGATAGAGGACGCCCACTAGTCTACCCAGGTCCAAGGCACTCATCACCCATTCATAGAACTCCACAAGGTTTGTCTGACATGATTTCCCTTGGACAAATCCATACTGTCTATCATCCAGGCACTCCAGCTATTCCAAGTCCCCCCCAGTCTCTCCTTGACAATGCCCTCCATCACTTTGCCCACCACTAATGTCAGGCTGAAAGGCCTGTAGTTCCCTGCCTCCTTCCTTGCTCCTCCCTTGTGGATAGGCACTATATGCACCACCTTCTAGTCCTGGGGCACCCACCTTGTCCTCAGAGAGAAAGAGATGCTGAAGAGCTCCACCAGGGGTTTTGCCAGGACATTCGCCAATTCCTTCAACACTCTGGGATGTAAGTTATACGGCCCCGGTGCTTTCTCCATCTTAAGGGACCTGAGGGCTTCCCTCACTCTCTCTGCCATGATTTCCACATCCGCTACCTTGTCCCCGGTTTGCCTTCCTTCCACCTGCCAGTGATGCCCCCCCCTCCCCAGACATGCTGATCGGTAAGGGTCTCCCCCTCCTCAGTTTCACCATCCCCTCCCAAGTATGATGCAGCCCCACTATTTTCTTGGTGAAAACTGAGGTGAAGTACTCATTTAGTACCTCAGCCTGCTCCCCTGGGTCTTGGGCCCATCCCTTCCCTGTTTTAATCCTGCTAATCCGCCCCTTCACCCTTCATTTTTCCTCAATGTATCTAAAGAACCCCTTGTTCCCTCTCCTAATTTCCCTGGCCAGGTTCTGCTCCTTCCTTGCCTTAGCCACCCTCACCACCCTAGTGGCCCTTCTGGCCATCAGCTCGTACTCTCCTCAATCCCTTTCACTTCTTGAGCACTTGAATTGCCTATAGGCCGCCTTCTTTCCCCTCACCACCTCCTGAACCTCCCTGGACCACCAGTGGGTTTTTGGGCCCTACCGCATTTTTGTCTTACTCTTGCACAGGTGCTGGTAGCATCCTGCAACCCCCTCCTGATGATTTCCCACGTACTGTCAGCATCCGTGTCTGGCCTAATCCCATCCAAGTGCTCCTTAAGGATCCTTCCCATTTCCTTGAAATCCACCCCCTGAAGTCAGTTATCTCCGTCTTTGTGCAGTCTTGTACCCCTCCTAGGTTCAGGCAGAACCAGACCGTGGCATGGTAGCTCCTCGCCAATGAGTCCCTTACCTCCAGGCCCCCAATCTGGTCACTGTCTGCCAGGACCACATCCAGTATCCGCGCCTCCCTGGTTGGTTCCCCCAACTGCTGAGTTAGGAACGCATCCTGAAAGACATCCAACAACCTCTGTTCCCTGGCCACCGAGGATGTCATAGTCTCCCAGTCTGTTCCTGGCATGTTTAAGTCCCCCAACACCACCACCCTTCCCCTGCCCAATCTGCAGTGTCTCCCAAGATCTGCTATCAGATTCTGCTCCAGCTTCTCCGCCAGCACAGGAGGTCTATACACCACTCCTATTTTTATTCTCTTGGCCCCCCTTGTTATCAAGGTGACACAAATCACCTCCACAGTTCCCTCCGCCACCTCCACTCCTCCTATGGCAATGCAGTTTTTGACTATTATTGCTACCCCTCCTCCCCTTCCCTTCCCTCCACCCTGTCCTTCCTGAACATGGTATAACCCTCCAGGTTCAGGTCCCAATAGTGCCCTGTGGTGGCCCAGGTCTCAGTGACCACTGCCACATCCACCTCTCCCTCAGTTAGCATCGCCTGGAGCTCAGGCATTTTATTGCCCAAGCTCCTGGCATTTAACAGGATTACATTCCACCCTTTCCCTATACTTCCATTTCCCCTACTCGTGTTCCCATGGGGATTCTGTCTTCCCCTGCTCTGCAGCTTACCAGTCAGCCTTTTCCTGCATTTCTCCAGCTCCTTTATCGGACCCCCCTCGACAGCCCTTTCTCCCATCCCTCCCCCCTTCACAAGTTTAAACCCCACCTTTCACTAACGAACCCCTCTAATATACAGCAGGCACCATTTTAGCAAGAATGTAAGAGGCTGACTGATTCACACAGGAGGCCAGTGGGCCCTAATCCCACCCTTCCCCATCTCTTCCTCCCTCAGCTTGTCCACATTTATTGGGGTGGTGCTGCATTGGGATTGGTGGAAAGCACTACCAGGTGCATCCACCAACGTACCCTAACAGAGGGGATTATTCTTTGTAATGTTAAAGAGTGATATGTAGTTTTGGTTTAAGAGGTAAAAGTTAAAAGTTTATAAGCAGTACCGTGTTTTGTACTTAGGTGTAGCACCTCAAGCTGTATTTTGCTTGGAAACGTATGGATGGTATGGTCCACAGACCTTGACAGAAAAGGAGTTGAAATTGTTTCACACCTGGCCCCGACCTCAAACTATTAAATAGCTGCAGGGGGTGGAGTTAGGGGATAGGAGTGGCCTGACCTAGCAGTAAATCGGTTAGCTATGTAGCCCTGATTATTGTGTAGGTACTGTAGCAGTGATCATTGGGGAATCTGGTAGTTCAGTCAGAGAAACCTACTGTGAGGGAGATGGGACCACATGTCATTAGAGCTGACATCTTTGGGAGGGTGGTTGGATGTACAGGGTGCGGGGCGGCCATGGTCCTTGACTGGGATTGGAAGTTCGGGGGTTGCCCAGTGTACTACCAGCTGGTAAAGCTCAGTGAGGAGGTTGAGGGGATTAGGAGGCAGCTAGGAGATGGGGGGGGAGTATGGAGGGAGTGGGAGGAAAAGGCAAGGGGTCACCCGCGTAGCTGCACCAATTACTAAAGACAGGGTCATTGGGACAGAAGCATGGGGGGTACTCGGGGGAGCTCATGGGGACCCTGATAAGAGGGAGTCCAAAAGGAGGAAACTTCCAAAGAATTAGGCAGGCATCTGGGGTTGAACAGAGGGAACCAGGGTGGGGGAGTGGGTCGGGAGGGGGAGTCTTGGGGTCAGGCATTAGGCTCAGCAACCGTTTCAACACTCTACGTCTGCCAGAATGGCATGTAGTGCACCTCTTTCAGAGTCAGTATGGTAGTTGGGAGCGTGTAGTGATGGCCCACTCACACACAAGATGCTGTAAAATACAGCGATTCGACATTTTCATATGTTTTAAAAAAAACGTGCAACTGTTGACACTGAATTCTACATATAATTCTTTAAGCTGCAGAAATTTAAAAAAACCCACAGCGATTCAGCATTTCCACACATAAATAAATAATGCAGAGACTGTACTTACTGAAGTGAAAGCATTTATGTAACTAATCAACAACAGGTTATACCTTACATTTCACATATTTTTCTGCATTTCCCATTGTGGCATTTCTTGTTCTTGTTTCCCTGTTGGGTGCTTTTTTTTTGTTAGAGCTTAGTACAGCAAAAGCATTTCTCATTCGTTTTAGAGCATTGGAGGGCTGCAACCCTAACACCCCTTCCTCCATTCTGTTGTGTGCTTTTTTTGTTAGAGCTTATTTCTCATTTTTTTAGAGTTTATTTCTCATTCGTTTTAAATCCCCCCTCCTGTTTATCAAAATAAATTGTTCATGCATTTTAGAGCATTGGGGGGCTGTGCCCCCCAACACCTCCTCCTCCCCTGCCATTGGGTACATTTATCTAAATAGTGTGTAGGCGATGCACAAAGAAAGCAACCCCCTGCCCCCTTCATTGTAAATCCGTGTATCCCAATTTCCTTATGCTTTTAATTTACACGTACACTCGTGAACAATTGTATCTCTCTATTTATTCAGCTCTATTGCATGACTGCGTAAAGGTAGCATAACAGGAAGAGGCATGATACAGGCACAGCAAGATACCATAAAACTAAAATGTCTGCATGCGCATCTGGCCATAATCAGTCAGTATTCCCAGAGTTTATTAATCTAGGAATGGTTCTAGAGAGTCTCTTAGTCCTTTTCATCCAGTTTAAATACATTGTGTTTGTATCTAGCTGTAAAACTGCTGTGCTGGGTCAGATTGCATTTATACAGAGAGAGTACGGGGGATACTGAGGCTTCATGTCTTACAGGTTTTGCATTCCAGTGTACTTGTAATGCTGCTGTGTGAATATAGTACGTTTCAAGCCAGGGGTCTATGTTACTAGATAACTTTCTCAACCTTGTTGGCTAAAAAACAATCAGGTACATAAGACCAACATCAAGAGCAGTTCTTAACAAAATATTAACATTAGCGGAATAATTTGTGGCTGTGTGAATAGCATATTGTGAAAGAGAACTAGTCTACATTATTAACGTCTAACATGGATTTTGTGTTTTTTATATATACTGTTAATTTTATACTGTTTCATGAAACTATTTTTATAATGTATGACATTCAGCCAATCATTTAATCTGTAGTCCACCCAGCTGTAGAAATTAGTGTTTAGAAGCAGGATCACATTAGAAATTAGATCTATCCTGGGTAAATTACAGTATAAAATAAAAACCTATAAAATACATAATATTCTGTCACAGGGAATGCAGATTTGTTTTTATATTAATCCATCCTTTGTCTGTCTCCTGTCCCCCCCACACACACCGTCTGGCCCCTGTCTATCTCTACAGACTGCACAGCCTGGACATACCTTACAACTACTTAGTCTAAGCTGCAGCCGAAGTAGGCAAATCTCCCTGGAGCACTTGCAGGTGGTGTGGTATAGGAGACTGGATATTCAAAAGTTAGCACCCGTGCTAAGTAGTGTTAGCCTCTGCTAACCAAGTTTTGCACCCGGTTTGTGGATGGGGTCTACAGCATATTCGGAGACCCTTGTAGCATGGGTTATACCACTTAGTGCCTGAACACTAACATAACACAGTGCCCATGCAAATGAGGGGGATTCCCCTGTATATGGGGGCAGCTGCAGCTAGGGGCTTGTGTCAGTGCTTAATGGCACTTAAAAGGGTGCTATTTGCCACCTTTGCAAACCTAGTCTTAACTGGGCACAAATACCTGGTGATGATGGGGCTGTACTGTAGCCACCTGCCCCCCAACCTCCAAACCCTTGTCCCAGTGAAAGAAAGATGTCCGGTGTCTATTGGCACCCTCACCCTTCAGACCCCTGTCCTGGGTTGTGTAGTGTATACTATGCCCTGGTGTCCTGACCACCAGTCCTGGAAATGCAATGTAAGCCATGGTATCTGTTGCCCCCTTGATCACCTGTCTGGGTATCACCCTTAACCTGGTGTCTGGTGGCTCCCCTCACCTCCTGATCATCTGTCTGGGTGGGCATTATTGTAACGCTCAGTTTAGTGGCACCCCCACCCTCCGGCCCCCTGTCCTGGGTTGTGTAGTGTATACTATGCCCTGGTGTCCATTGGTGCCCCTTCTCTGACCACCTGTCCCAGGAAGTGCAATGTAAGCAATGATGTTTAGCGTTCCCCTGATCATCTGTCCGGGTGAGTATCACCCTTGATCCAGTGCCTGGTAGCTCTCCTCACCTCCTGATCACCGTCTGGGTGAGCATTACTGTAACCCCTTGGTTTAGTAGCACCCCCACTCTATGATCTCCCATCCTGGTACTGTGACTATCTGCCATTGTGGTTAGCAGCACCCCCACCATCGAACTGTCCCTTTGCTGAGAAGATAGTCAGTGTTGACAAGTGGCCCACACATGGTCTGAGTGTTCACTGCATCTCATATGACAGCCAGAAAAGGATGTGAGAAGATGACTGTACAGGTTGCCATTGAGGACTGCACTGCATACTCCCATCCTGCCCAGTGAAAGAGGGGGTTGAGGTGTGTACTACACTGGATGTGGGCATGGCCTTATGGGGGCCTGGGACCACTACTGAGCACCGGCATGTCTGTCATCCAGCATGCGGGGTGGGGGGTGGGATGGAGATACCACTGGATGCAAAGTATTGTATAGGGGACATGGGACAGTAGCTCAGGGGGTGGGGTGTTCCAGTAGATACTAGGGCTGTGGGGTTACTCAGTCAGAAGGATGAGCAAGGGTGGAAGGTGCCATGGGACACCAAGGACCATATAGTAGTCTTTACAGCAAGTGTTCGCGGGGGATTGCCCATAATTACTGGGGTACATCCTACCATCCTTGGGATGAATGTACAGGGGGCAATTGTGAATTAATTTCTCAGTAATGGAACTGTCATTTGGGGAGGTGCTGCTTGCCACCAGTGATGGGTGTTATCTACCGGATGGGGGCTTGGCAGGTCAGAAATGCCACTAGACACCAGGGAATTAGTCACACTACCCAGGATGGGGATCACAAGGCTGGGGTGCCACTAGCCACCAAGGATGATATCAGTATGGTCACAAACAGGCTGCCACTTCCAGTTCAAATGGGCCTATAATGGGCATGCCAATGACAACTATGCACCATGTATGCCCATTGGACTCACTTGCATTTTACAGCTGAATATCATGCTGCAGTTCCCAGTACTATCTGGTCTGGAACACAGTTCCCCATGGGCTGGCAGCAATTCAGATCCATGTTGGAGCAGTGCAACTTTACTTAACTGCTGTGTAACACGGGCCAATATTCAGTTGGATAGTGCCAGTGTGCTATCTGACTTAATATGCAACCTCTGGGTTGGGCACAAGTGCAGCCAAAACATGTGCACTCAGTTTTGCACTTTCTTTTCATTATTTGGCCCCCAGCATTTCTGTTTTTGCAGTCTTTTTGATACCTCTGAGTATGCGAAAAAACTGAGATAATGTCCATGCTCAGCCTTGATTTTTTGTAAAACAGCATGTCACTCACTTTGTTTGCTCTATTCTTTGATGTACAGTAATCCTTTACACCCTCTAGTTTTATATTTCCTTGTCTGAAAAGTAATATTGAGCCGTAGTTTGTCGACAGCACAGCACTCCCCTCCACTCCAGTCTCCTTGGCCGGCTGCCTTGCCTCGTCCTTCACACTGTCTTTTTCGTTTTGTTGCATGATCCATTTTCTCTAGTGCCTGGTGTCCAGTGGTTCCCCCATGGACCCTTTGGTTGTATATTTCGTTGTCCCAAAAGTGATATTGAGCAGCACGGTGCAGTGATGGCACAGCCCTCCTCTGTCCGCCTTGGCCTGTCACCAACTAACAACTGCAAACTGAAGAGCATATCTTTGCCATTCTCATTTGTTAGTCGTTGGCCAGCTGAGGAGAGGAGCAGTAGGCTGTGCCAGTCACCAAGCTATGTGGTTTGTTATTGCTTTAGGGCAGATGAAATGTGCAACTAAAGCATGTAGGAAGAGCCACTGGACACTAGAGAATGCAGCAAAGTAGTGGTGTGTTTAGAACAAAATAGACAGTGTGGAAGACATGACACGGCAGCCGTCCATGGTGGAGAGAGGGTTGTGCCAGTCACTCAAGATTTAGGAGAGTTATTGCTCATTGTTTTTGTTTTTGTTTGACCTCCACTGGCTATTCCATCTACTATTACCAATCATATCAGCTCCCTCCCCAGCACTGTCCTTCCCTACTCTGGATCTTAACCTCCAGGCAGTCCAGATAGTGCAGGCTGCACATTAACTCAGGAGTCAGTGATGTGAACATTTCAAATCTTGACACGTGCTGACTCCCAATTTATAATAAATAAAAAATAAACTGTCAAGCCAATTTGGTTCAACATTAGAGGAAGCACACAAATGTGCATTTAAAACATGCATACAATCCAAAAAAGACACGTAGAGGCCATTGTTTGTATGTATTATTTATTTAAAGTGATAACATCGTCAAACCATATCCAACATTTCCTATTTCTTTTGTGTCATAATCTGGGACTTTGAGAAAGCAGAGGTGATAAACAGCTATTTCTGCTCGGTCTTCATGGTGGAGGGACTGGGACTCAAGTTCAGAGGGAGGGCTAGTGAAGACAAAAGGGTGGATCCTAGCCTGTTCACCCAAGACAGGGCAAGGAAGGAACTAGGCAGGTTAAAGGTGGACAAGGCAATGGGGCAGGATGGCTTGCACCCGAGGGCACTCTGGGAACTGAGGGAGGAGCTGACAGCACAGATGATGAGGCTGTTTTAAGTTGTCCCTGGATACAGCATGTGTGCCAAGCAACTGGAAGAAGGTGGATGTGGTACCACTGCATCAGGGAGCAGCAAGGAGGTGGCAGAGAATTATCGCCCAGTCAGCCTCACCTCAGTGGTGGGTAAGGTGATGGCGGTACTAATAAAGGAAAGGGTGGAAAACTACCCGGTGGACAGTGGCCTGCAGGACAATAGGCAGGATGGCTTCACCATCAATCAATCAATCAAACTTTATTTAACCAGGCAAAATCATCCTTGAGCAAGCTCATTTGCAAGATGGTCCTGGACAAGTAGGACATATACAACTATAGCAAAATTACCAGATAAGCAGTGTACACACAATGAGCAAATAAAAGACCGCTACAGAGAAACAGATAAGATCAGGGCTGGGGAGTACATATGGTGAACACCTTCCAGGTTGATAACTGACTGTAAAGATAAAGGATACCCTCAAGATGTGGGATTATTCAGACAAAGGTCACAATGTTACAATAAGACGAGGGATGCCAGGTAGGGTAAGTAAGGGAACAACAACCGAAGGTTTATGGGCGGGGGAAAAACAAAGGAAAGGGTCGGTGAGGGGTGGAAATAGATGTGGTTAAACAAACAGGTGGGAGTTGGCAGAATGATCCCAAGGTGGAAAGAAGTAGAGAAGTGCTAGGGGAATACATGTAAGTGCCAAGAGTTTGGGGAGCCACAGGAGATGGAGGAGGTGGTTATTTACGGCATACACACAGGGCTCTCAGTTTGAGAGCGAGCAGCCTCCTGAAAGAGTGAGGCCCCGGGAGGGAGGACAGCCTGAGAGTTTTTTGCATGACATTCCAAAGGGTGGAAAGAGAAAAGATGATAGCCAATGAGCCATGTTGTGTCCTTATTTGGGGTACTTTAAGAGAGACAAGAGACAAACTCCTTAGACCATACGTTCCCTCAGTAGGCTGAAACAGCGTAGAAATATAGGTCGGTAGTTTATCGGTTAGGGCCCAGTATGTCCACATGAGGGCATTTTTTTTGCCTCCTCAGAGTGAGGGAGGGCCAGTCTAGCACCTGATAGAGCAGGCAGTGGTGGGTGCATAATGGCATGTTTAGGATAAATCTCAGCGAGCAATGGTAGAGGGTGTCAAGTTTACATAGTGCCTGAATGGGACAGTGACTATAGAGAAAGTCAGCATAATCCAGCAGAGGTAGAAAAGTTGTTTGGACAAGTTGTTTCCTTGCTTCAAGAGTAAGGAGGTGTCTTATCCAATAAAATATGCCTAGACATTGTCTTAGCTTTTTAGATAGTTCATTAAGGTGAGCCAAGAAGTTGAGCCTGTTATCCAGCCAAACACCCAGGTACTTGAATTTTTCTACCAGTTCTAAGGCTTCACCAAGCAAGGCATAAATCTGGAGACTCAAAGATGGTCCTGTGTAGTGGGAAGCACAAGGCAAGATAATCATAGCTTTAGTCTTTTTGGCATTAAGCAGAAGCTTGAACCTTATTAAGTTGCGTTGAAGGATATGAAAGTCTAACTGAAGCTCCTTGTGGGCTACGTCTAGGGAGGTGTTAGTAGTATAGAGCATGGCATCATCAGCAAATAGATGAACGTTACTTGTGCATATATAGGAGTCTATATGGTTTATATAAATAGCAAAGAGAATAGGGCCCAAGATGGAGCCTTGTGACACACCACGCGGCAGGGACTTTAACTGAGACGGCTCCCCTTGATCTTTGATTTGTTGCATTCGGTTGGTGAGGTAACAATAAAACCACTTTAAGGCAGTGTTGTTTACCCCAGTGCTGCTCAAGATGTTAAGTAGAATATGATGATCCACTGTATCAAAGACCTTACTAAGATCTAGAAAGAGGGCATAGATGTTTTACTTAGTATCCAGGGTGGTTTGCCATTCGTTGGACAGGTTGGCAAGGACTGATACAGTATTGTGCTTGGGCTTAAATCCCAATTGGGCAGGGTTTAGGATATTTTCTGTGTCAAGGAACTCTCTGAATTGAGAGTTAACAATTTTTTCCAGGGTCTTTGATAGGATTGGGAGAAGGAAATCGGATGGTAGTTGTTCAGGTCAGTTGGGTCACCAGATTTAAAAAGAGGAATAATGTGCACTATTTTCCAAAGTGGTGGCAACTCAATATGAGCCAAGGAGCTATTAAAAAGGTGAACAGTTGGAGCTGTCAGGTGATAGCAGCCAAATTTCAAGAAGAACGGTTCTAAGAGGTCAGCACCAGCACACTTTATAGTCAGCATAGGCAGCATGGCTTCACCAATGGGAGTCCATGTCAGATGAACTGAACAGAGTTCTTTGATGGGGTGATGCAGGTGGGTAATCAGGGAGGGGCAGTGGACATGGCCTATTTGGACTTCAGTAAAGCCTTCAACACCATCCCTTAGAAAAGACTGGTAAATAACCTGAAAAGCTTAGAGGTGAAATGGAAAATGACTATGTGGGTGGAGAACTGGTTGAGGGACAGAAGGTGGTGGTAAATGAGGCACACTCCAGGGTGAGGGGGTGATTAGTGGGGTGCCCTAGGGGTTGATACGGGGATCCCTCCTTTATCATTTCTATATCAGTGATCTAGCGCATGGGCGGGAGGAGAGGGTGTGCCTATTTGCAGATGATATGAAGATCTGCAATAAGGTGGACACCCCAAAGAGGGTGGAGGCCATAAGACAGGACCTGAAGATTCTGGAACGGTGGCCAGAAACTTTGCAGTTAACATTTAAAGCCAAAAAGTGTGTTGTGATGCACATGGAGCATACAAACCTGCAAGCTGCTTACACTCTTGGTGGGGGTAATTAAGACAACCAAGCAGAAGAGGGACATGGGTATTATAATATCAAGCAACCTTAAAGTAGGAACCAATGCAGCAAAGCAGTGGGAAAGGCAAATTGAATGTTGGTATGCATTGGGAGGGGCATAACTAACAGAAGGAGGGTGGTACTGATGCCTTTTTATTAAACCATGGTGAGACCATACCTGCAGTACAGGATCCAGTTCTGGAGACCACACCTACACAAGGACATAGACGGGATTGAGAGGGTTCAGAGAAGGGCAACTAAGATGGTGCACAGTATGCAAAGGAAGCCATACGAGCAGATGTGGAGGGAATTGGATCTGTACTCATTGGAGACTAGAAGGGAGAGGGGGGACATGCTAGAAACATTTAAGTACACGAAGGGGATCAATAAGGTGAGGATGGGGAGCTTATTTAAAAGGAAGGAGGGGGCTAAAACTAGAGGTCATAGTCTAAGATTAGAATGAGGATGATTTAGAGGCAATGTGAGGGGGTGTTACTTCACAGAGAGGGTGGTGGAGGCCGGGAATAAACTACCAGAGGATGTGGTGGGGGCGGCAATGGTGGAGGGATTCAAGAGGGCATGGGACATACATAAGGGGTTGGAAAGTGAGGGGAGAGGGGAAGGGGAGGGCCCATGGCATAGGTAACGAGTGAAGGGCAGTCTTGATGGGACAAAGGGGTCCTATTCTGCCGTTAGATTTCTAACTTTATTGGTACTGACTGTGTGTTTCCTAATTTGTACTGATTTTTGGTTTCTATTTGAAAACTGAAAGACTATGTATATTTCTGTCTTTTTTCAGTCTGTACAGTGTTTTAGCATTAAATAAAGTTTCAAATTCTTCACATTTTCATCCGATGGCATTTAAATTATTTAAGTGAGGTTTATGTCAAGCAAGCTATGTTAAACTCTGTTGTATCAGTTGATTCAAGGATCCTGCAAAATAATGTATTATTCTTAAATGCTGAGTTGTAATAGCTTTGCAATGAGGAAAAGAAATTTAAGCAATAAAAATGAAAAGTTATATGGCATGTGGATCAGATTTTGCATTGCAAATGTAATTTTCAGTAGAATTTTGGTTAGCCACTATTTCTAAGTGGAAATTAAGGAAATGAATTTAAATCAAAAGACGCACTAAAAGGTATTTTATTTGGGGGATTAAGATTAAGGGATGAGATCCACATTGCGCAAACCAAAGTAAATAATTATTGGAATTGTAAGGTTTAAACAATTTAATTACCTCTAATACAATGATCAATTAAGGATACAATTAAGGTATATTTAAGATTTGGAATTTCAGGATTTTGTTTAAATAAATTAAGTATATGTTTAGTTATTAAGGGATAACAATTAAGTGTTAAATTAAGGGATTAAATATATTTAATTTTTGTTGTTAAATTAAGGGGGAATATATTTAATTTCCATATTAAGTGATTATAATGAAGCGTAAAATTAAGCACTTACAGATGCTTAATTGTAAGAATTAAGTGGGGTGGATTAAGTATAAAATCAATTAAAAATTCAGGCTTAATCTGAGGAATTAAGGAGTAAAAAGTAAGCATACAATTAAGCAGAAATAGCCACTTAATTTGTGCGCTCTGATTAAGGACGAATTAAGCAGATTTTAAGGATGAAAGAAACCACAGATAATGGTTAAATTATGTAGTAAAATATATTTAATTTAGGTATTAATGGATTACAATTAATTATACAATGGCAAGGAAATTTCCTGAATTCTGATTGGTCAGTGTGTGCCTGAGACAGTGATGATATTGCAGTATAACATCACTGTCATTGATTAGCATTAGTTTTGCTTGCTCCGAGCCTGACCACCACCTTTTTTTTCCCTCTTCTCTTTCACTAAAAATCTACTAAAAACATTTTTATTTTTGTTTTGTATAACATTGAGCCATTATATATGTATAGAGCACTTCAAGGTGTGGAATATCTAGGGACATCGCTGCCAATTGTGGCAGAGCTAATTCGCTTCGGCCATGCTTCCAAACTCCACCCCAGGAGGACGCTATTACACGATAACACACACCTTGTCGTGCCTTATTGCTTAAGTATAAAATTAAGCACTTACAGATACTTAATTTTAAGAATTAGTGGGTGCAGATTAAGTATAAAATCAATGAGAAAGTTATGCTTAATTTGAGGAATTAAAGGGTAAAAATTAAGCATAAAATTAAGTTAAAAACATAAAAAAATAAGCAGAAATAATCCCTTAATTTGTGCACTCTGATTAAGGATGAATTAAGCAGATTTTAAGGATGAAAACCCCTTAATTATTCACTTAATTGTCAGTGAAGATTTATATGGTAAAATTAAGGGATTTTTAATGTTTGAAATTAAGGGATTCCTGTTTCATAGTGACTAAAGCTGGAGTGTTAATTTTTGCATAGGTATCTCCTTGTCAGGTACCCACATTAAGAATGGCCTTTATCCTGTACACATTTTGTTGTTCTACCAGGGGAACATTTAATATAAAGGCAGTAGCCATCTCTTCTACATCAACGTGAACAGGAATAGCGCTTCCAAGACTGTAGGTGATACTCACATGTAGTGGCTCTATCTTCTCTGAGGTGGCTACACTCACAATTTCTGTCATCAATACTGGGGGAACTAAATAATGTGGAAGTCTTCCTGCCATTGAATCTCCTGTGCCACTATTTACAGTACTTCTCTCAACAATTCTTGTGCAATTGATCTAATTTGCCGAATAATGGTGAGGTCATCACCCACAGTTTGAGCTAGGTTATGGAGTTTTTGCATAGTATTATTGAGAAGGGAGGCGCGGGTACTGGATGTGGTCCTGGCAGACAGTGACCAGATTGGGGGTCTGGAGGTAAGGAACCCATTGGGAGGGAGTGACCATGCCACGGTCTGGTTCTGCCTGGACCTAGGAGGGGTAGAAGGCTGCACAAAGATGGAGGTAACTGACTTCAGGGGGGCGGATTTTAAGGAAATGGGAAGGATCCTTAAGGAGCATTTGGATGGGATTGGGTCAGACATGGATGCTGATAGTAGGTGGAAATCATCAGAGAGGGTGCAGGATGCTACCAGCACCTGTGCAAGAGTAAGACGAAATGTAGGGTCTTAAAACCTGCTGGGACCAGGGAGGTCCAGGAGGTGGTGCGGGAAAGAAGACAGCCTATAGGCAATTCAAGTGCTCAAGGAGTGAAAGGGATCGAGGGGAGTATGAGCTGATGGCTAGAAGGGCCACTAGGGTGGTGAGGGCGGCTAAGGCAAGGAAGGAGCAGAACCTGGTCAGGGAAATTAGGAGAGGGAACAAGGGGTTCTTTGGATACATTGGGGGAAAACGAAGGGTGAAGGGGCAGATTAGCAGGATTAAAACAGGGGAGAGATGGGCACAAGACCCAGGGGAGCAGACTGAGGTACTAAATGAGTACTTCACCTCAGTTTCACCAAGGAAAATGGGGTGCTGCATCATCACATGGGAGGAGACAGTGATACTGAGGAGGGGGGATCCTTACCGATCGGCGGGTCTGGGGAGAGGGAGAGGCATCACTGGCAGGAGGGGGGAAGGCTAAGCAGGGAGAAGAGGTAGCGGAAGTAGAAATCACAGCAAAGAGAGAGTGAGGGAAGCCCTCAGGTCCCTTAAGACAGAGAAAGCACCGGGGCTGGATAAATTACATCCCAGAGTGCTGAAGGAACTTGCGGATGTCCTGGCAAAACCCCTGGCGGAGCTTTTCACCAACTCTCTGAGGACAGGGTGGGTGCCCCAGGACTGGAAGGTGGCGCATATAGTGCCTATCCACAAGGGGGGATCAAGGGAGGTGGCAGAGAACTACAGGCCTGTCAGCCTGACATCGGTGGTGGGCAAGGTGATGGAGGGCATTGTCAAGGAGAGGCTGGGGGGGACCTGGAAAAGTCAGGGTGACTGGATGATAGACAGCATGGATTCGTCCCGGGGAAATCATGTCAGACAAACCTTGTGGAGTTCTATGACTGGGTGACAAGTGCCTTGGACCTGGGTAGACCAGTGGACGTCCTCTTTCTAGACTTCAGCAAGGCATTTGATTCTGTTCCTTATGAGGGCCTGTTGGATAAGCTGGGAGAAATGGGGGTGGGGAACCAGATGATCAGATGGATAGGCAATTGGCTCCAGGACTGGACCTAGAGGGTCGTAGTTGGCGGGATAGTCTCATCCCCAAGGAGGGTCATTAGTGGGGTCCCACAGGGATCAGTCCTTGGGCCCCTCCTGTTCAATGCCTATGTCTCTGACATAAGGACAGGTATCAGGAGTGAGATGAGTCTCTTTGCAGATGACTCAAAACTCGGGGTGGTGGTGGATGGGGAGGAGGGGAAGGTGGCCCTACAAGGGGACCTGGAGGCTCTGGAAAGATGGCCTAGAAAGTGGAAGCTGAGGTTCAATGCAGGGAAATGCAAGGTACTGCACCTGGGGGCCAGAAACCCAGGCCAAGTGTACACCCGAGGGGGAATGCTACAAGTCTCGATGGCTGAGAGGGACCTAGGAGTGGTGGTGGATGTCAAGATGAACAACTAGGAGACTTGTAGGAGGGCAGCAGCCAAGGTCAACAGGATGCTGGGATGCATCGCTAGGGGGATCACCTCCAGAAGGAGGGAAGTGATACTCCCTTTGTATAACTGCCTGGTGAGGCCGCACCTCAAGTACTGCGTGCAGTTTTGGAGGCCACACTTAAAGAGGGACATTAAACTTCTGGAGAGGGTCCCGAGGAGGGCAACCAAAATGATTTGGGGCTTGGAGGACAGGACCTATGAGGAGAGGCTCGAAGAGCTAAATATGTACACATTGGAAGAGAGAAGGGACCAGGGGGACATGATAGAGGTCTTCAGGTACATGAAGGGGGTAAATAGGGGAGGAGCAGTCAGGGTGCTTCGAAGGAAGGAAGGAAGAGGGGGCCACTAGAGGGCATGGGTGGAAGCTGGAGTGGGGAAGATTCAGGGGAGAAGGAGGAGGTGCTACTTCACTAAGAGGGTGGTGGAGCCATGGATGCACTGCCTAGGGGCTGGTGGAGGCAGAGATGGTGGAGGGTTCAAGAGGGTGGGACAGGTACAGGGGAAGAGTTCTGGAAGCAAAATCCAATGCAGCAAGAATATCCAGAACTGGGAAGGGAGAAGCCAGAGAAGGCGAGGGGGACAGCAAGGTCAGCTCCCAGGGTGGGGGCTGACCAAACGAGCAGATGCAAAAGACCGTTAGGCCTATTCTGCTGGCATTTTAGTATGTTAGTATGTTAGAAGGGTTGTATGGAGGTTAACCATAACTGCGGTATCTCCCACAGTTGTTCCTATGTCTGATAGAAGCTTTTGCTGTGTAGTGAGGTGTGCCTTAATGTTACCCATATCTTTGCGCAGTTCATTAACTGTATCCTTTATTTTAGAAATGTTAACTGAATTCATGGTGTTCATGCCTAGTCCAAAAGCAGTTCCTAATGGTCTTAAACTGGAAAAGAATAGGGAGGCAGCTCTCTCTATTCTAGTGGATAGGTCGGGGGTTTCAGGAAATACAATAACAGTTTTTAACTGGAGTAAAATATTTTTCATGTCTCTTTCAATGTAAAGCATATACTTTTGAAACCATTTTTGGGCCTTTTTCGCTAACTAATAATGCTTTAACATTTGCCTTAATTACATTGTATTTCTGGCCTAAAGTTGTTCCTTCCCCCATGCAAGGTTGGAGAGGAGTGGGGATCTGGTGCTGGTGGGTGGCCATTGGAAAAGGCACTCCTAGGGGAGTAAGGAGTGGCATTAGGGTTCGATGTATGGTGCCAGTATGGAGCCCTGGGAGTGTATTTATGAATTTCCTCTCTTAATTGCCAAATCTGCTTTCTTAGCTAGTCAATGGCATAGCTGTTATTACCTCTACCTCGGCTAGGCCATGGTTGATCATTCCGAGCATCCAGGTGCTGTCTGGAAGTCTCTGGCCCCTTTTTGTTTGAGTTGTGAGGGCTGCATGATCTAGGGTTCCAACTGTCCCTCCCCTGATTTGGGAATTTTTTATTATCCTTAGGAAGGCTGGAAGTGGCCTCCTGTCTGTTTTGGGGCAATTATTTTCCTTTCATCTGGAGGGAGGCCTGATCACTAGTAATGGCAAAAAGCTTAGTTTGAGGGTCCACGGTAGGTTTCTGACCTGCATCTGGGTTAACAGTTATAAACATTCTTTGGACCCGCTCTAGAATATCATTCATGGAAGTATCTGGTTCTGTCCCTGGCTGGACTAATGCCCTGGCAGAGGGATGAAGGCCTTTTACAAAGGCCTCTTTCAGGTGAGGAAACAGGTCTGGGTCTTTCTCCTCTCCTCTCCTCCTGAGAAAAACATTCTACTCAGGATTTTGTAAAAATCCTTTGGGGCTTGATTCTTCTGGCATGTCTCTTTAAAAGCTGCTATGGGACTTCGATAAGTTGTGTATTCTTTGATCAGGGCTGGGCACATTTTATCAACATTGGTTTTGACTTCAGATTTTTGTCTAGCCATCCAGGCTCGATCTTCTGATACAACAGAAAACCTCAAGACCCATAACCGATCTTCAGGGTTATTGATCCCAAAGTATTCCAATTGCAATTTCAAATCAAAAATATTATCTTCTATCTCCACATTGGTCTTGGGATCAAAGCTCGTACCTATGGCCTTTATAACTTGTATCACTTGCTTTGGGTCTGGTCAGTATAGAGTGGTGGGGCTAGAGGTAGTGGGGCAAGATGTGATAGGACCAGGTAGGGGTTGGCTTATCCCTGCAGGGGTACTAGTCTGGTTATTAGAGACCTGAGGGCCATTGGAAGATTGTGCCCCCCAACCCCAATTTTAAGTCTTGAATTTCTTTGACTAAATCCTGGACCTTGACTGCAAGGTCCTCTGCCACTGGCTTTAGGGGGCTATCAGGGACAGGAGGTGACAAGGGCTCAGCTGGCTGTAGGGACCCCAGCTGTTGTCCAATAGCATCAAGGGGCTCAGTAAATGCTTCATGCAGCTGGTCTATCTTCTGATGGGCTGCACCTACCTGTTCTTTTGCTCTCTGGGCTGTGTCTTGAGCTGCTTTCATTTGAATCACATCCTCTGCTAATTTCTCCTGACACTCAGATTTTTCTGCTTTTGACCTGTTTTCAGCTTTTAAAACCCTTATTTGCTGTCACAGGCCCCTGACTTTGCTAGGCCCAAGGATAATTTGCTGTTATAAATCCCCATTTTCTTTTGTCAACTTCTGATTAATTGCTTTTAAATTGTTCTTGTCTGCATCATTTACTTTAAGAATGCCCAAGTATTTGGCCTTCTCTAACTAATTCCAATTCCAAAGCCTGAATTTTGGTGGTCTGGTCCTGTCTGCATTGGTCAAGTCGGAAGCTTAGCTCCCCTAGTGTATGTAGCCTGTATTGGGGTTCCTGATGGCAGATGTTATGTTGGAGATATAAAATATATCCGATCAGGGTTGGGTTGAGTTGTTTCTTTTTCAACCTAGTCTTGGCTTCAGCCAAAAATGAGCTTAAGTGATCATCAAGCTCTGAGCATTGTAGTTCTTTAGCAGGTATGCGCTCTAGGGGAATTTTCTGATCAAAAATTGTTTCATGAAAAAAAGAGTTTTTTTCTCTCTGAACCTCAGAAAGGGTCTCCCCTGGATATTCAAAGGAAATCTCTAGCTCTGGGGGGTTATCTTTAATCTCCTCCTTTTGAGAATTACCCATGGGGGTGAGTATTGGAGGAGCATCCTCTTGATCCGCTGGGAGAAATCCTGATGAAAACATTTTTTTCTATAAAGCAGAGCACTATGAATGTACTTCTGTGCCTTAAGACCTTTCAAAACCTGTTGTGTTTTTGATAAGTTTGCAGTCACAAATTACCTCCCTTTTTCTCCAAAGTGGCTTTAAGCCTTATGTGAAGAAAAACGATGTGGTTCTTTTGCCTCAACTGGCAGTTTTAAAAGTGGAGATAGAAAGTATATTTCTTCGTTCAATTATAAAACATTTATCTTTGCTACAATTTAAGAATATTTTAATTGTAATCCACATCCAAATAGTCTGTCATAGCTAGCTTTAGCATAAATCTCAGGCCCACTTCAGAAGGACACCATTCTGTAAAAACAACTACTATTAATTGATTTAATTCTGTTGGCTGTTTAAGGAAAGGTGTGCAGTAAATTGTCTTTACGCATTTTATTGTGGTTACTTCCTGAGATGACAGATTTACTCGGACATGTAGTGCAATTAGAAGCTGTTTATTTCAATACATATATATTTTAAACACAGTTGACATTTAAAGAAAGACAAAACATTCCTAGAAAAATCTCTTTCAGACTTTTCCTGTTTGTGCACTTTATTTTCTTACACAATTTTTACTACATACATATGAGGCCCTGTAACTCCTATCAGGAGGCAATTTAAAGTAGTATTCTCTCAAGAATAACCTTAACACAAGTACACAATTCCTTGGTACTAATAATCTTTGCTAGCATTTAAACAATATTCCATTGCAGTCCATCTATATGCGTTTAATATGGAACCAGGATTCTTAAAAGACACATATTTAAACAAGCACCCTTAAAAGTCAGTAAAGTTATACTCGGGCCAAATAGATCAAATAGTCTCTTGTCTCCCTTTCATCTGGAGATTTGAAGTATCTTGGATGGTTGTATGAAGAAGGTTTCTTCCTGGCTCTTTGAATTCTTTTCTCGAGGCTTGCAAATAAAATGACAAAGTTAGTTCAATTTCAATGTTTCTTACTTCTAACAGAAGCCAAAAGTCTTTAGAGTTCAGCAAAATAATAGTTATTAAAGCTTGGTAGAAGTAGCGTAGATGTGAGATCTCTTCCAGCGATGAAACACAGATTCAGATGACAGAGAGTAGTAGGTAATTACAATGTGTTGGTCTTTGGAGACATCTTAATATAGGCAAAATATTTCCTCAGAAGTAGCATGAGGTTTTGGAATGATATAGCCATATTTGGACAGTGGCTCATCTGGGTTGGAAGTCTATAACATACGCGCGGAGGTATTTTTACTCATTAGACACTCTGTCAGCAACCTGTCTATTGTTCTTTTGAACTTGTCCATAAGGTGACAGTTAATAGACTTATAACCACTGCGCATGTTCAAAAATGAGGTGATGGAGTTTATATCATTTAAGGTTTATGGTATTGTGGTCGTTGGTAGCAGATGGTTCCCTGTTAAGATGGACCAGTTCCTCGTTTGACTGTCTGGATTCAGATATGAGGCACCTTCTTATGGTATGATCCAGTGACAATAAGTGCTGAGTTTTTATTTTAAAATACTTCTGGAGCTGTCAGCTCTTTGTACAATGTCTGAGTCTAATGAATTCATTAATTTGGCCTTTTTAAATATTCTTTGAAGTTAGTAAGCTTAGAGCATATTGTTTAATGTAGATTGTTCCATGATTTCTTGGTGTTTGCAGGTCTGTTAGACAGGAGATTTAAAAGGAAATATTTTAATGACAAGTTATTTTAATGTACATTAATGGTACCTGAGATTAAGGTGGATATCCTTTTTACACTTTGGCAGGGTCTGGTGGTTTATGGCCGCTATTGTGCCTACAGTGCCATTGCTGTAAAGCCAGTCAACAGATTTTCTGTCGAACTGGCTTGGTAGAACCTTGGATGACAACCCTAATACAGACTCTGCTTTTGGACTTTTTAAACAAATTCACTGTGGCTTGCAACAAATTTGCCCCTCTCAAAACATGCAAGGTACAAGGTACCTCTATTGGATGAATCACCCCTGAGCTCCTAGCCCACATGAGAGCAAGGGACAATCTGTCACATCAAATGAGAGAAACAGGGTCACCTGTGGACCTACAAAGGTACAAAGAAGCTCAAAATAGGTGTACCAGTAGGAAAAGGCAGACAAGATCTGAACACTGCAAGGAGTAGAAATCCATGAACTGGAAAAATGGGAAAAAAGTTTGGAAGAACATATCTGAGCTGCTGGGTAAGGGTGAAAAACAGCCCCCTAAAATGTTCAGAACTGATGGGGCTGACATCCTGGACCTGACATAGATAGCAAACAAATTTAACACAGCCTTCATGGACCTCAGCTCTGTCACCCAGTCAGTCCTGCACAGGGGTCACGTGATGGCATTGGAGCACTATGCAGCAGTGACCAAGAACCAGGGCACCCCAAATTCTATTTCAAGCCTATTTAAATAAAAGATACCCTAAAGTATGTCAAAAGAGTCCTAGGTAAAATCAGGGTAGGCGGTAATGTGCTAGATATAAAGCAGCTGGCCCAGGCCCTCGAGCTTACCCTCCCCATATCTAAATTATTTAGTTTCTCACATGGTATTCCCAGTTCCCTAGGGTATAGAAAATCCCACTGGTCACACTGGTCTTCAGAAATGGTGACCACTCCAACCAGTCCAATTACAGGACCAATTTCGATCCCCTTCCCCTTGTCCAAGGCACTAGAGTGAATTGTAGTGGACCAACTTGTCACCTATTTGGGAAAATACAATATTCAATGCACTCAGTAGCATGGATTCAGGAAGCTCCACAGCATCAGCACTGCCTTTAGAGAGTATACCAACTACCTACATTAGGCACTTGACAATGGTCACCTGTTGGGAGCCATCTACATCGATCTGACTAAGGCCTTTGACCTTGTCAATCACAAGCTGTTGCTTGGCAAGCTTCTCTCCCTTGGGCTGTCTCTGGACACAGTAGCTTGGTTTTGAAGCTACTTCACCAACCACTCCGGTGTACAGTGATGTGAGTGAGTATTATTGAGTGTCTCAATTTGAGCGACTCAATAATACCGCTCATACTAAGAGAGAGTGGGAAAAGACACTGACCTGTAGGTTACAGTGATGTAGCAGTGAGCTGCACTTGCTGGAACAGGATATAGGCATTTGTTCCCCCAATCCCTGCCAAGCTGGCTGTTTCATGGCCACTTGAGCTGGTGGACCTGGGTTTGGCTCTGGCTGTTGGACAGAGTTTTTCTTTTTCTTTCTTTGTTTTCATCATGCCTCTAAGTTCACTCCCCCTGGAGTTGAGAATATTCAGATTGGGAGGCACAGCCCTCCACATAAAACATTTTATTTTTCTTGCCATGCCTCAGGGAGTAAGTGACCGTCGCTGTTTGTGATGGTCGGTGAAATGTTGCTCGCCTTTTTTGTTTTGTGCACTTATGTATTCACTCTTTTTGTTCGGCAATATAAAAGACTTGCCTTTATCACATAAAACCAGTGCTCCCAGCATGTAAAGGTTGCCAACTCTCTTTCAGGTGTGTCTCTATAGGTGTGCCACATGGATCACTATTTGGCCTCCTCCTATTCGGTCTTTTTATTAACAGTCTTCCAGAGGCCTGTAACTTATCTAGCATACTTCCTTACACTGATGGTGCCATCATTTACACCAGCAGTGCTAATTAGCGTAAAATCTGTACTGACCTCCAAAACAACTGTGAATCGTTAGAGAAATGGTTCACACACACCAAAGTGGTCTTGAACTACCAAAAAAACCCACAAAGCATGTTATTCTCAGGACTGCAAATGAAAAAAAAAAGGTCCCACCACTAGTCATCTTCAATGACAAGGGACATAAACTAGAACATGCTAAATCCTTTAAGTACCTTGGTGTTATCCTGGACAATACCCTAAATTTCTCCCTACATGTAGACAATATTGTTAGCATGGCCAACAGAAGGCTTGGTGCACTGTATAGAAACCGCCACAACCTTACTACTGAAGCTAATCGTCTTGCCGTATCCAGCGCAGACCTATCACTCATTGACTGTGGCCTCCCAGTTTATGCAACTACGTGTGATTCTGTACTAAATAGAGTCAGGATGGTTGTCACTTTTTACTGGGGTCTTACATGCCTGTCCACAGCTGCTCCCTATATTCTCTGGCCAACTGGCTTCCCCTACACGGCAGACTAAAGTACTAAACCTGTCTGCTTGTGAAAAAGGCACTGATGGGTCTTACCCCCCCTGGCTATTCAAGATTACTTTCATTCAGCTACCAATCAATATAATACCAGGAGTATGACTAAGAATGCCCTAGTAATACCATTCCAGAGAACAAACATGGGTGAACGCTCCTTCCCTGTAAGGGCATCTGTATGGCTGAACAAATGACCTGAATCCCTGATAAGCCTCCCAGAAATTGCCCACTCCAAGAAAGCTCTGAGAAAAGACCTCACCTTGAGTTCTAAGTATTCCTGCTTCAGTTAATCTGTACACCCAACTCACACTGTAACACTTTTATTGATACTGTAATCTAATTACCATTCTTTTACGTAATGCAGTCTATGGTTTGTTATTGACTATACCCTTTGGAGTTATTGTGGTTTTTTACTATCTGTGTTTAACTTACCTCTTGTCTCAGATGTGGAACCTTTGTAAATGAGCACATGTTCAAAGGTACTTTTACTAAATCAATCAATCAATTTACACATAGGCAAACTATGCCTTTGCTTAGGGACCAAGAGTTACTGGGGGCCCACTTCAGAGACAAGGTGCCCAGTACACAGTCACATGAGACTGTTGCAAAGTGATCAACTGACCACTTAGCACCAGCCTCTCATTAGTGACCCGCTGTGCTCTATGCAGTAGTATTGGAAGCCTTTCTTTGCATAATTGCACCTTCTTTGCATAATTGTGCCTCACCCTCGAGAGACACCATCTTACTTGGGGACTTTAACCTAAACTGGACTGATGCACCAGTACCGGACTATGTACAATTACTGAAGTCAGTTCCTCCCCCACCAGGTACAATCACTGCTCTCTAAACCACTCCATCCTAGACTGGATTCTCACAAATCAGGTGACCTGGTCCTTCAGGCAGGCACAATGTCTGATGCAATAAGTGATCATACCCCTACGTATATAATTCTTACCACCAAACCTAACCGCCCTCCTCCCAAACTTCTGTCATTTAGGAAATTTAATAACCTGGACCACGACTGTGTCCTTAGGGATGCTGGAGCCATAAACTGGTCTGCACTATATTTACACAGAGATGTCTCAACAGCAGTTACTTTTTTCACAGACGCTCCTCGTAAGTGTCAGGACAAACATTTCCCTCTCACCACCAGAAGGGCTAGAGGCAGCTGTACCCGTTAGCTATCCAGGGAACTTCTGGCCCAAATGAAAGTCAGGGATAAAACATGGAAAGTCTTCAAGGAATCCCCCTTCCCCATACTTTGGAACACCAACAGATGACTGTGTAATTCCTGTAAGCAGGCTGCAAAATCACTCAAACAATAAATATTACACCACCCAACAAAAGGACACACTTGGCAATCCTCGCAGTTTCTGGGTCTGCATCGGGTCCCTCCTAAACTCCAAGCCTAACAAACAGATAACGCAGCTTACATCTGCCTCGGGTTTGATCACTGACCCTGCTGCGATTGCAGATGCTTTCAACACTGTGTTTACTGATATTACCTCATATATCAGTAAGCTCCCCCCTCAGCCTCCCACTGGCCTGAATAGCAAACCACACTGCTGCCCTTCCTCCATGGATACGAGCCTTCCTCCTGCATTCTATTTTAGGGCCATTGGTCAGGGTGTCACCCTGAAACTCCTAAAGACACTACCGGCCAGAGGGAGTCCAGTCAGTGATGGGCTGTATCCCACCTTCCTGAAACTACTTTCCCCAGTAATTGTTAAACCCCTAACTTACATTTTCAGTCTTGCCCTCTCAACATCCACTGTGCCTAACTCCTGGAAGCATGCTCTTGTGGTGCCAATTCTTAAATCTGGTGATCCTCTCACCTCCCAAAACTACAGACCCATCTCCCTCCTCCTACATTTGAGTAAATTACTAGAGAAAATCGTCCACTACCAACTATCTGAACACCTAGAAAAATATAACCTTCTATGTCCCCTCCAGCATGGTTTCCACAAACACCATAGCACCTCCTCCGCATTGGTCCTCTTCTCTGACCATGTCCTTAGAAATATGGATGCAGGTAAAGCAACAGGTGCAGTATTTGTGGATCTGTCAAAAGCATTTGATCTCGTAGACCACCACCTTCTCCACTCAAACCTGCAGATGTTTGGCTGCTCCCCGGGCACTGCTGCATGGTTCCATAGTTATCTCTCCAATAGGTCCCAGTCCATTCTCATAGGTAATGACTCATCAACCTCCCTACCTGTTCACTCTGGAGTACCCCAGGGGTCCATACTTGGACCCCTACTTTTTTCCTTGTTCACAAATGCTCTCCCCGCCGAAAGCGTAAACTGTAAGGCTCTTCTCTATGTGGATGACCTTCTCATCTACCATAGTGAAAAATCCCTGGAATCCATCTCCTCCACCCTCTCACTAAACTACAATGCTGTGCAGAAATGGTTCCTCTCCAGAAAACTTCTCGTAAATGAGAAGAAGACTAAGGCAATGCTCTTTGGCTCTAAGCCTTTCCTTGCTAAGGTCACCAAATCAAACTCCTCCTTCCTTGTGAACACCCCTGCAGGCCCCCCCCCCCTAAGAAACTGTCCCCACCTTCAAATACCTAGATGTGACGCTTGATCCCTCCCTCATTTTCAATGAATACATAAGCATTATCATGAAGAAATTACATCAAAAGCTAAGTGCAGCCTATTGCCTCAATCAGTATCTGTCCCCTGAGGCCCGCTTAGCTATCGCCAAATGAAACCTACTGCATCTGCTTGACTATTGCTCCCCTGTCTACTCCTTCGTGTCCTCTTCACTATGCTCTCACCTAATCTCAACATATAATTCCATCTGTTGCTTTGTTCTTCAAGCCCCTTTCTCTATCCACCATTGCACACTGCACAGTCTACTAGTCCCTAGGGTGGCTCACTCTACAGCAGTGATCCTCAGACCGTGGCTCTAGAGCCTCATGTGGCTCTTCAGCTTATCACCTGCGGCTCTTCCCAGTAAGTGATGCAAATAGTTCCTGCACTATACAGTATTAACCAAACAGAATGCACTATAATACCACTGCATTGTACACCAGCAAAGCATTATTGTCCAAGATTATTGCACATTTTCTTGCAAACTGCACCCTATCAGACTGTGCAAATGCTAACTAATGTTTAGTAAATAAATGAAATGAAAGAAATGTTTAGTAATTGAAATGTTTTCTTTTACACTGGAGTGTGTTTGCCGACATTTACTATGAAGTGTATGTTGTGGCTCCTTGGCTAATGTGACTGCTCATGTGGCTCCTGAGCCAGTCAGGACTGAGTATCACTGCTCTACTGGGTCGCTTTGACTACGCCATGGGCTGCCTAGTAGACAACTCACTCAGGAACTACCAGCGGTCCCCCTACTCCTCTCTGCTCACTGTTAGGGTGGCCTCTCGGAGCCTCAGGTTTTCCTCCATTCCCCCACATACATCTTCTGTTATGGGAAGCAAAACCTTCCTCTGTCTCTGCCCCATCACTTTGGAATAGACTCCCGCTGCCTATCCACTCATCCCCCTCCCACCAATCCTTCAAAACAAACCTCAGAATCTGGCTCCACATGGAGTACACTTGTAACTCCTTTAGGACACTCTAGGGACTGTAAACTGCCCTAGGATATACTGTGGGCCGCCTGCCTTTTGCTCCCCTTTCAGCTCTCACCTTAGACCCTACCCTGTGCCCTTACTCCCTAGTACTGCTTACACTCCAGTGCATATGCTCCTTATCCAGATCCTGATCTCCTATACAGCATCCCTTATTTAAATTGTTGTCCATACGTTTCTTAGCCTACAGGATGCTTTAGCTTGTTACTTTGTCAGCCTAATGTACTATTGATATTATTGCATTCATTCTAAACTTTCTGTGCCTGTATGTTTTAGTCTGCTCTACTCGTACTATGTTAAGTCCGCTTATAATTTCTGTAAGCTTGTGTTTGAGTTCTGCTGTACGTACCGATTTTGAACTGTTAACGTTATGTATTGACCTCATATTGAGGTGTGTTTGTCATCCAGTATCACTGCATTATATCTCTGCTGTTGCCTGTTGTCTGCCACTCTTGTGGCCCGGATCGTGGCTGAAAACAGTCCTTTGGATCAGCTTGCTTACTCGGTCACCAAAGACATACATAAATAAATAAACTTTTCTATCATATTGGGGAAGGGGTGGGGTCATACATACAAACATATGAAAAAGCCAGCAGATAAATGCCTTACAGTCTGGAAAGTCTATTCATGAGTGCAGGTCCCTTAGTGTTTACTGAGGGTTCTGCCCACCCAATACCCTTCCTCCCCTCGTCCCACCTTGCTAACACCCTCCCCCGCCCCATTCCTCTATGTGCAACTTTCCCCTTTAATCTGTACTATCCTCTCTTGAAGCCCACCACTGTCTTCAGGGAGACCACTTCCTCTGGCAACTCGTTCCACTTGGCCACCACCCTGTCAGTGAAAAAGTGCCTTCTAATCTCTTTCTTGAATCTAACCTCCTCACCAGCTTTAGGCTGTGTCCCCTAGAAAACTTGTTTCCACTGAGGCTGAAGAGACTCTCAGTACTCACCCTGTTGATACCTTTAAGGCACCTGAAGGTCTCGATCATGTACCTCCTTCTCCCTTCTGTCCTCCAGGGAGTACATGTTGAAGTCGCTCAGCATCCCCTCATACATATTGATCTGCTGCCCCTTGATTATTTTGATTGCCCTTCTCTGGACCGTTTCCAGCAAGCTGACATTATTCTTTAGGGAAGAGCACCAATACTGCACACTGTACTCTGGGTGCGGCCACACCAGTGATCTGCTCAGTGACAAAATGACCTCTGCCTTTCAGCTTGTTATCCCCCCTAGCTATGCATCAATCCAGTTTGCTTTGGCTGCTGCTGTCTTGCAGTGTGTCAAGTGCTTTAGGCCACTCTTGATGATTACTCCCAGGTCTTTCTCCTCGTCTCCTCACCTCTGCTCATTCCCGAGGTAAGCAATAATACCCAACAGGGTGGGTGGCATTGTGCTATACTGGACCGCCCAGGGGTGTAATGCGGCCCAACGTCACAGGCGGAGGGCCTTATAGCCCCTGGAAAGTCCGATATAGCACAATACTGCCCACCCTGGAGGGTATTATTGTGCTTAGAAAATGGGCACTGTAAAACAAACTGTATTTAAAAAAAAAAAAATTATTAAAAATTACTTTAAAATAACTTTTGGAATAAAATAGTTCCTCCGCATGACTGAGATGGGATGAATGGCAGAGCTATGGTGAGACTGTAAATAATGCCGTTAGTTTAGCAGGCAGACTCCCAAGTTCACTTGATGATTCTTATTAATGGTATGGTCTGTCCCCCCCCCCAAAAAAAAAAACCCTGGCGGCACAGTGGTATGAGAAAAAGATTTTGTTTTTTGGTGAAGCGGGCTTGTAGTTAAGGAGAGCAGGATTTCTTGGAGTACTGGTGAGCATGCGATGTGCTCCTGCTACTTTTTGAATATTTAGGCTCATTTTTTCTGATCCAGACAGTTTAGGCAATGCTATAATGTTGAGGGGGTCATGATCGAGACATTCTCTCTGTGATCGTGGTTTGAAAGGAACATTCACTGTGGTTCAGATACGAGGAGCAATGGTGATTTTAGTTAACAGCACTGTGGTTGGGAGAAATGCTCAGTTGCTCTCACTCTCTTCCCAATCACGTAACAAAAAGGTGAGTGTTTCTCACTGGTAAAGAAGAGAGTGAGACACTTAATGTAGTGCAATCTCTGCAGGGCTGCAAATTAGAAGCCATTTTATTTTTGGGAGCTGACAGGCGCTCGGCTGAAGGAGCAAGAGCGTGGTTGGCTCTCGCTCTCAGAGAATCGTACTATCGGTAATCGGGGCCATGGAACAAGATATTACTTCAAATAAAAATAAAACACTGAAATAAAAAACAAATGTAAGCAGCAGGCAGTTGACACTGAACTAAGGAGCACGGGGGGTGCAGTAGCAGAGAAAAAAAATGGCAGATATTTGAAATTCAATCAGCTGCTCTCAGCCAATGAGAAAGCAAACTGGGCACAATGATATGTGAGTGGGTGAAGGGGCTGGCAATTATTATCTACTGGGCTCTACTGTCTGATAGATCAGGGCTCAGACTGGGGAACTGGCCAATCAGGAGACTCCTTTCTCAATGCTCATTTTCTAACTTGCAATAGCACTGAGCCTATCTACTTGTGCCTGCCCTGGTATTCACTCTTGTGCATCTATTGTGTCCTACCTGCTGGCAACTCACTTTCCTATTGCATCTTGTCTCACTTGCTCTTCTGTACACGGGCACCTGATCCCCTATTGCACTGTTAGCTGTGCCTGTACCCACCTCTTTAGTACTCATTCCCTAGGGTGCATCTGTAACCACTGAACACTTGCATTTTTATTTGTAACTGTGTTGGATTCATGTGTAATTGTTTCATATTTGCTGTACTTCTATAAATCTGCTTTGTATGCTTTTCTGTGCCATCTTGTGGCCCGGGTCTTACCTGAAAATGGTCCTTTGGATTAGTGCACTTACCCGATAACCAAAGACATAAATAAACTCTGACCTGGTTTCCCACCCAACCAATATTTGGTCTCTGGGTTCTTTGCCCCCAAGTGCATTACCTTGCACTTTTTAGTGTTGCTACCCAGTTACCAAATGCCAGACCACTTCTCCAGCTTAGCCAGGTTTTCCTTGATGTCCTGACTCCCCTCCTCCATGTCCGCCCTCCACAGAGCTTACTATCATGTGCAAACAGGCAGATTTTACCTTTATTCCCACCTGCACTGTTACTGATGAAGATGTTAAACAACACCGGACCAAGCACTGAGCCCTTTCGGATCCCACTGACCACTGACCGAGCCTCAAAGAACTCTTCCCCAACTACCACCCTCTGACTTCAGTCCTACAGTCAGGTTTTAACCCATCTAGCAAGCTTACCCCCTACCCCCAGGTCTTCCAGCTTCCTGATTAATCTCCCATGAAGCAAAGAGTCATGGGCCTTGCTGAAATCCAGATACAGGATATCAGCTGCTTTGCCCTTGTTCAGTGCCCTGGTTAACCAGTCAAAGAAGTCAAACAGGATAGTCTGGCAGGACCTCCCCAATGCAAACCCATGCTGCCTCTCATCTTGGAGCCCATTATCTTCCAGAAAGTTAATCAGTCTTTCCTTCAGAATGGTCTCATCAGCTTTCCCATTATTGAGGTCAGACTCAGTGGCCTGTAATGTCCAGGGTTATCCCTAGGTCCACTTTTGTGCAGAGGCAACGCATGTGCAGTTTTCCAGTCCAAAGGTACATTCCCAGTCTCCAGAGACATGTAACACATATCTGCCAGGGGACCCACCAGTACCTCTGCCAGCTCTCTCAGAACCCTGGGATGCATGCCATCTAGCCCCAGTGATTTATCCATCTTCAGGGCTTTTTGGCTTTTATGCACCCTATGTACTTGGAGGCATGGGGTCACTATTTCGCACTGCAGAATGCCGTGCTGCACAATTGCATTGCATGATTTCTTGTAATTTTGCATTCTGTGGGGGGGTCTGCCCCCCACACCCCCGTTATGGAGGGCCATGCCTCTGCCCCCCACTAAATATTCCAACTCTGGGGAGATCCAACTCGAAGAGTGCAGAGGTCCAGTTTTCACCATAATGCTGTACGCTATTAAGCGTACGACATTACGACCCGGTACAGTACTTGGATCACACTAGTGTGTCTGTGTCCCCCTTCCCATTCCCCACCCCCCTCCTCCCGTGTGCAGGGGTCAATTTTAACATTGTTTTACTAGCCCAAAACCTAGTGCAAATTGACCAGAGTTAGTGCAGCTAACTCTACTTGTCTGTCTTGACTAGTGCAGGTCTTTTATGCCTGTTACAAAGTTAAAAAAGTCCATACTTTAGCAGGTTCTAGTCTAGTCTCCATGCTAATCTCTCTCAGTGTTCCAGATGGCCTGGTGTGATTAACATCTCATTAAGAGCTGCAGTTATCTGGCAGTTCAAGAGGCAGATCCAACAAAAGATTCCATATCATCACTCTACTGTTAGGACTTTCAGCAAGTTTACAGGCTGTGATCAAAGGTAGAGTGCTGTTAGGTGACTGGCTTCCAGTTTTCTGAATTTGTCTCTTTCTGGCAAATTGTCCCACATTATTAAGACCACTGTCTCTCATTTCCCTACATTTTGAGAGTCTGTAGCCACCATTTCAGTGACAAAATGCTAAGAGGTATACAGAGTCTGCTATGTAGGTGGTGGATTTTATCCCAGCCTCACCATAGTTGTTCTCTCTCCCATCCAAATCTCTCAACTCTTATTTATTTATGTATGTATGTATGTATGTATTTATAGTTTTACCAAGAAGACCATACTGAGCAGCAAAGCTCCTTTACAGATGTGCACTGGGGGAAGGGGAACAGAATGGGAGTTCAGACAATTATAATCAATTTTGGGTCCTTTATTATTTAACATACTCCTCAACCAGCTCCTGTACTCCTGACAGTGTCAAATTCTGCTTTATGCTGATGAATCAAATTGCAGTCCTGTTCACAAATTACCCTGACCCTAAGCACCTGGAGTGGAAGCTACAAGAAAGTTTTTCGGATGCAGAACAATGACTTGGTGATCAAAAACTCATCCTGAACCACAAGAAAACAAAAAGAATGTTGTACTCCAACACCCAGAACAGACATCATACATACCCCCTCAACATCACTAATGTGGCTGGCACCCCACTGGAACTAGTCCAACACTTTAAATACTTGGGGATTACGATGGACAGCACCATGTCTTACTCACAACACATTGATAATACTGCAAAGGCAGTCAACAGATGCATTGGTATGCTTCATAGACACAAGCAAAGTCTCTCCCCTGAAGTTCTTAATCTGGTCATCCATAGTTCAATGATCTCGCTTATTGACTATGGACTAGTAATCTATGGTTCAGCATTGACCACGGCCCTCCGCTGTATCATAGTAGCATTAAACAAAGCATGCCACTTGGCTACCAGTTCACCAAGGTCAACACACATTTGCGATTTGTATGAACAGGCAAACTGACTCCAGTTCGATGGCAGACTTTTATTTTATTTAGTTTTTGTTGACCGGGTAAGTGCACTAGACAAATCCTGCCTATTTTCAGACACGACCCGGGGGAGGGGGATACAGATGAATGACAACTGACCTGTAACCAGATTAAGCTGTTGGTGGTATTTTTAGTGAATGAGGGAAATTTGGCTAGGACACCGGGGAAATTCCCCTTCTCTTTTCGATAAGTGCCACGGGATCTTTAACATCCAACTGAACTTCCACCAATCTACGTAGATGGGACCTCGGTTTAACGTCTCATCCGAAAGATGGCACCTCAGAAGTGCAGCACACCTCTCATGCTGCACTACAGTGTCAGTACTGGGATATTAACCCAAGTGCCAGATGTGAGAACTGAACCCACAGCCCTCTGATCTCCTGGCCTCAGAGGCGAGTGTGCTACCTGAGCCACTGACATTGACGGTACCAAACCTGTCTATTGGCCAAAAAGATTAGGCAAGGCCTGATTCCTGCTGGTGTTCAGAAGCTCCTCATCCCCAATGAACATAGCCGCTGTACCAGAAGCACTGACAGTATGGTTTTCAAAGTTTCTCGCTGTTGCACCTCTCTAGGGCAGAGGGCTTTTGCTCACCATGCTCCATACTGGCTGAATGCTCTGCCTCAGGACATCTCCTCTGTAACTTCATTAGGCCCTTTTAAAAATGCAGCCAAGTACATAATGGTGGGATTCTAGAAAGTTCCAATGAGCCTGATACACTGAAGCCAAAAGGTGTAACTTACACCAGGTGAGGGCAGGTGTAACTCACAGTATAAAAGGAGGCCTCCCAGGCAGGAAGCAGAGACACTGTAGAACAACAGCTGGAGGACAAGCCACAGAAAGAGAAAGAGAGAGGGACAGACTGAGAGAGATGGCAGTACCCACAGCCATATTTGCAGCAGTGCTACTAGACAGGTAGCACTGGCACCGCAGGTGACGCAATGGGCGGAACCATGGGAACAGGCAGCAACCAGTACAGCACATAGCTGCCAGATGCCATGTGCCATGAGTGTACAGAGCCAGAACATCCTACCTTGACCTTACGGATGACCAGTGCATAGTACGCCACCATCTACCACAGACAATCATTGCAGGACTGTGCGATGATCTATGTGACTACCTACAGAGTGCCACCCGTAGGGGTCACCCCATCCCTGTGGAAGCGAAGGACAGTGCTGCACTGTGCTTCCTTGCGTTGGGAACATTCCAGACTCCCACAGGTGACACTGTAGGAATCTCAGAGCCTGCAATGTTCAGGTGCCTGCGGCAATTCCTGGATGCAATGGTGGGCCAAATGGGGGAGTTCATTGTCTTCCCCCAGGATGCACAGCAATAGCAGGCAGTGAAGCAGGCCTTGTACGACATCGCACAGTTCCCCTTTGTGCTTGGCACCATCGACTGCACACATGTGGCCATCAGGGCACCACCAGGTGAGGCTGATGTGTATGTGAACCGTAAAGTCTACCACTCCCATATATGCAGGTAGTGTGTGACAGCCAGTGCCACATACTGGATGTGGTAGCACAGTACCCTGGTTACACCCATGATGCATACATCCTCTGCAACTGTGGCCTACATGAGGGATTCCAGAGGGGACACCACCCAGGCAGATGGCTACTAGGTACGTACAAACAGTACACAGCAGCACAGCTATGTACATACACTGACCATGGTCCCACATGTGCAACACACAACAAGCAGACTGATGGTATGCCATTCGTTCCACAGGTGACAGTGGCTACCTCAACTGCCCTGGGTAATGACACCACTATGCCACCCACACACCCTTGCTGAGACCAGTTACAATGACGCAAACAGCAGCACCAGGTGTGTCACTGAGCGTACCTTTGGTATCCTGAAGTCGCAGTTCCAGTGCCTTGACAGATCGGGAGGTGCACTCCAGTACAGCTCTGAGATGACATGCAGGATATTCATGGTGTGCTGCATGCTACACAACATTGCAGTAAAGAACCGCGTGCCACCCCCAGACAGAACGAGGAAGAGGAGGATGTCATCCCACAGTACCGTGACAGACAGCCACAAGACCAGGCTGCAATGGCCCAAGCAGGGCAACACACACGTCGTGAGCTGATTGCACAGCACTTCAACTAATGGACAACAGAGCACCAACAGGCGGGACCATCAGCAAGCATGCACCCAGCCATGGCGAACATACCACCACACAGCAATGCCGCCTTGTGCAGGACACTGAACATAGTGACACAGTATACTGGTAACAGTGCCCATGTGGTGTGACAGTGCCTGGCGGTGCAACACACACACACAACTGTGACTGAAGGTGAGGAGACTGCACACAGCATGCACGTGGACAGTGGAGTGTGCCCAAGGTGGTGACTGTGAATGTACCCCAGAGTTGCCAGGGTATGGGGACCATGCACAACTGGTGTGGCAACACAGCGCACAACCTGCAACACCACTGACATGGGCCACACAGTGGCAGCTGTGTCATGCCGCCACAGGCACTGAAGATGTGTGACCGGTACCAGGCAGTGCAGAAGTGGTGCATGCAGGCCAGCATCATACGTGGGGGGGAGCACCAGCACCAGTGTTGTGTGCTGTACAGAATGTAGCCACATACAACTGTGTGACACACACAGCAGGACATGGAACACATACACCAGCGCAACAGGCATGTGGTTGCATGACCCCCACAGGACAGCAGCACATGGGGGGGGGCTGTACTAGGCACTGTGCAGTATGTGGCCTGCACACATAAGTGTGTGACACAGAGTGCAGTGCATGGAAACACCAACATTGTCAGACCTGGAGTATGGTGGTATGCACTACACGTACTGTAGTGACGCATTTCGCATATATGTGGGAACTACACCCGCAGACACAGTTGCACAGTGTATCACAATGTGACTCAGAATGCACTGATAATAATTTGCACTTGCGTACAAAATATCAAGCAGGTGCATGACAACATCGATGCATGCAGCACAGTAATATGCATATGTGGCATGCGTAGATTCCATACGCATATGTGGCATGTGTAGATTTCATATGAGTCTGCGGTCTGCACATGTCACACGTGCAGCACATGCAACAGACACATGCAACTGAAAAGTAACAACACCACAAGCCTGAACAGAGACAGGGGAGGCTGCACACAGCTGAAAGTGGACACAAACACCCTGTATTCTGTGCACAGCAGTGTCAGGGCCATCAAAATGACCATATTGATTGGGAGAGCATCCAACCTCAGTGCAGCTGAAACTGCACAATTGGTCAACCTGGTGCAGCGGTGGCACACCACACCGCTACCACCAGGGTGCAGGGGACACCCACCAAGGGAGAGGGACAGGGTGTGGAGGGCCATTAGTGTACACCTGCAGGAAGTCTCAGGTGTCAGAAGGACTACCAGGCAGTTAAAGCACAAGTGGCAGGACCTCTAGAGGAGGGACAGAGCTATACTGGGGAACCTCATGAATATGGTGGCAAGGTGTGATGCAGACATGAGAGGTGGAGGCAGACTCAGGGAAGGGGAGTATGGCACCTTGCCTGTGCAATGACACGCACCACAGCTACATGTACTTGTGCGTGTGCAATGCTGACTGACATGTGTCACACCTTTCATGCTACAGGACGGAGCAGTACCAGACAGGTGGTGGCAGGAGGATGTCCAGACTGTGACCAGCCTGTTGGGTGGCAACAGGGAATGCACAGGCAACACCATCAAGGTAAGTGTGGGCTGGTGGCCCATGTGGTAATGTTTGCAGCATGCCACACTTACACCCTGCCAGCATATGCACTATCTCAGAGTGACCACTGACAGTGGAGACTCACATGTGTCACATTCCCCTGCAACTGGGGAGAACGTCCATCAGTACCCACCCAACACAGGGTCCTCCTCAGGGCCATGGCAGAGCAAAAGGAGTGGGATGCCATCGCTTATGCCCAGCGAACAAGGTGAATGAGGAAGAGAGCCCACTCGCTGCCATCGGAATCATCGGATGATGATGATGAGGAGGAGATGGAAGAGTGTGCACACCCACAGCCCATGGCACCACAGGCTGCAGAGGCAGAGAAGGTGCACGTGGAGGGCACAGAGGCTACAGTGAACATGGGTGTCCCAGACCATGCTGGTGCAGCTGTGGAGGCAGGCATAGGAGAGACTGAGGGCCAGGATGGTGACAGCCTGAGAGACGATGCTGTGGGGGACACTGGAAACCTGTCATCACATGGACAGGGGCAAGAGAAGGACACGGAGGAGCAAGAGGCAAGGCAGCATGAGGCAGGACTTGTCATGGTGGACAGGCCAGCCAGCAGGGCAGGTGTTGCTGTGGTGGTGGTGGAAGTAGTAGTGGAAGATGCAGGGCAGCAGGTCCAGGTACAACAGCCTGCCAACCAGGACAGGTGACTGGCGGACCTTGTTGAGGCTATTATGGCGGATGTATCCAGGCTGCATGGGTCTCTCGGTGCCCTGCTCACTGTACTCTGGAATAGGGACTGTGTGTTTGTGTGTGGTTCACTAACGCACAGTGCTGGATTAGTGTCTGTATTGGGGGGTTGAATGTGGGGACTGTAAATATGTTACACTGTTGTTGAATGCTCCAGGGTTGGGGAGAATAATGTTGTACCCATGTGAATGGTGACCATGCCGCCTGTGTGGACGGCTAGGTTGGCTGTGCGATGGGGTGGGTGGGGGAGACATGCATGTGTACTGGGCCTACATGTCCTGGGGGTTACTGCTGTGTTATCCATGTTTACTGTGGTGTGGGGGTTGGGGGCTGTTAGTGGACTGTGCTGTAGGTGCCATGTACAGGGGGCTGTATGGGCGGGCTTGTTTTATGCATGTGTAGGTTGTGTTCTGCTAAGGGGGGGTGTTGTGGTTGTTTGTGTCACCCATTGTACTCATTCATTGTTGTACTGTGGGTGGGGAGGGGTTACGTATGTGTATATTATTGTTGCTGGCTGATATTAAACTGTTTAATGCACCCACTGTGTCCCTGTGTGTTGTCTGATGGTCCATACCGTCTGTACTGCATGTGTGTCTGCCAGTGTACACATGTGGGCACGTGCATGCACACTACAATGCTGTTGTATGTGTTGCCACATCCCATGTATGGCAAATGTGTGCCAGCTGTACAATACAGAGCTGTTGGCACTTCACGATGGCACATTGCAACACACTGCAATGTGCTGACAAGAGTACACAGTGGTGTGCCATGTACCCATGCCCTGTCAACGCACGAGACAGTACATTGCGCTACCTGTCAGCCTGCATGGCACTACAACACCTTCCTGCATCCATTAACCTGCAGGTGGCACCGGTGGCCTTGTCATGATGGTGCACACCACAGTCCAACAACAGAGGTGTGCCTCCCAGTGCTGCACACCTGTCGTGGCAACACTGTGAACATAAGCCAGTGGCCATGGCCAGTATGTGGTGCCTGGTGGCTACAGCAACATGGTATGTTGGTGCTACTGAGTGCGTTGTACACACAGAAACATGGAGTGGACCTGTTTCCCATCAACAACGGACATCACGCACAACAGGGTCTGTGTCTGGGCATGTACTGCCCCAATAGTAGGTGTGGGTGGCTGGCAGGCTGGTGGTGGTTTACAATGATGAGATGTGACACAGTGCAACTTGGATGGGTTTTCTTGTACGTCGCTGGCCTTTTGTGTCCATGCCACTGATGTATTCTGTGGATGGTGTTCCATCCGCATTGTGTGGTGCTTATTCCAATATGTCTGTATGTGTGTGTATGTGTGGCTCAACAGTGACATTGTCATCGATATTGTGTGGGTGGGTGGTGATGGACATGGCATTCACCACTATGCTACTAACAGCACATGCATGCATGTGGCCCCTGCAGTGGCCAGCATGCTGGCGGTGCACATGGATGCCCCACCCCAGCACAGCATCAGCTGTGTGCCATTGGCCACATCTCCCGCCACCCCAACAACATTGCTGCACACGCCATACACATGAACATGACCCATACCGTCACCCCCGCCAAAGTGCAGCAGCAGGGTGTTGGGCATGGTCACCCATGTGAGACCACATGATGTCCGGTGACTGCAAGATGCATGGTGCTGCTCTGCCCACTACCCACACCCACCACACAACACAGCATCCAGGTGATGCACACATGGCCATCTGTGCATGCTACGGCAATCCCTGTGATGTACCTGGCACTGGTGGCACATTACTGTACTGACCCCACACACCCATGGTAAACTGAACAGCCATGGCAGGGGCCTGCCCATGCGTGGGACCATAGCTGTTGTGATGCATATGTTAGGTACACACAGCACAGGACAACAATGTCTGAATAGTGCTATTTAATTCACAGTGCATCATGGTAGGTGGTGACAGTGGTATTATATACATTGTGGTAACCTGTGCTCCCCAGCACACACACACACACCCATACCAACGGACACACCCTCTGCAGTGCAGTGCAATGTGCATCCACCCCCTCCCACCGTACAGTGCATAGTACCCCAAATGCCCATATCATCAACTGTAGCATGCTGTCCTGCACACTATTACTGTCTGGCATAGCTTCACCATGCCCTGACACCATTAGCCTAGATGTGCCCCTGGCTCACTTGACACTGTATGAAAACTGTCAGAGGTGCAGGTCTCTGGTTGCTCACAGGGTGGAGCTGAGAGTGTCTTTCACTGCCTGACTCTGTTCATTGCCCTGTGGGTGGAAGTGAGAGTGTGTCGAGGCACATGATGATGTCAGCGCTTGGGTATGTGACAACAAAGAAACAATAATCGCAACACCAAGAAAGGCACACACAAAACAGCAAGGCCACTTATGGCGACTTGCACATTATGGCAATTGAGAAAACAGTGACAAAGCGCACAGTGGCTTTTTTCGTGGGGCTTTGCCCCTTGCACCCCCCCTTACTAAAAATAACCAACTCCGGGTGGGGGGCATGCAACTCAGTGAGGAGGAAAAGCCGTAGGTCACCATTTTGGTGATTGATGTAATGTGCCAGGTGCTGTAAGTGGCCTCGTTGTTTTGCGTTCGCCTTTCTTGGCATCGCGATTATTGTTTCATCATTATCATGGGACACCTGGCTATTGTGTGCGCAGAGCTAGGATTGCTTGACTGAACATTTGCTTTTGTGGTATCCTCTTGTTTGGTGGGGGAACGGGTAGAAAGAGGAAAAGAGGGGCCATGGCACAAAACAATGGGGGGCACACTGTGTATGATGGCACTGCAGTCTTCTATTTTTGTTTGATGGGGCAGGAAGCAATGTGGGAGCAAGATAAATGTGAAATAATCAGAGTATTTCTTGGCTTGCATTTTTTCTTGAATAAGTGATCAAAATTTACCATTATAATTGTGGACTAGTGCAACCATCTGCGGGCTAGATCAATTTTAGATCAACTTGTGCTGCTGGCCAGTGCAAAAAGAGGTTAACATTGACCCCTGCCCTTGTAGCACTAGACCATTCTTCTCCCTAGTAAAGACTGAGCAGAAATATTTAAGTACTTCCACTTTCTCCTCACTGCCCTCCACCCACCCCCTTCTTGTTCATCCTGACTATCTCGTCCCTTATATCCCTCTTCTCCCTTAGGTATTGGAAGAAGGCCTTCGTTCCCTTTTCCCCTCCTTCTACTAGCTGTAATTCCCTATTGGCCTTTGCCTCTCTAACTGCTCTGCCTGCTTCCCTTGCTTTATCACAGTGTTCTTCCCTATCCTCCTCTTTCTGCAGACATTTGTACTTCCTGATTGCTGATTTCTTGTCCCTTACTCTTCTTGGTCACCTCCCTGAAATATCAGCTGGGCTTTTTTGGCTCTGGAATTCTTGCTCTTGATTTTGGCCACACTCACTGGTGGCTGCCATCAGTCCTTCCTTAATTATGGCCCATTTCTGGTCCACCTCTATTTCCTTCTTTTTCCTAGCAAAGTGCCCTTTCAGAATTTCTCTCATCTTACTGTAATTAGCCTTCCTGAAGTCCAAAAGCCTTGTCTTGGTCCTAATCCTCTCCCTGCCCATGTCTAGGTGGAACCACACAGTGTGAGGATCGTTTCCTACATGTGGTGCCTCCACCTTTACATCCTGGACATGTGCACAGTTATTCAGGACCAGGCCCAATATAGTCCTCTCCCCAGTGGGCTCCAGGATATATTTTGTCAGGAACCCACTCTGGAACGCATCCAGCAGTACCTGCGACCTGGTGCAGGAAGTGGCTGGGATACTCCAGTCCACCTCTAGAAGACTGAAGTCACCCACAAGCACTACCTCCCCATTGCTGGGAATTTCTTTAGTTTGGGACTCCAGTTCTTTGTCCAGCTCCTCATCCTGGTTTGGTGGCCTGTACACTACCCCTATTCTTAGCTTCTTGTCATTGGGGACTGTACTTGTATCCACAATACTTCTGCCCTTCCTACTGCCTCTTCCTCTCTGGTACAGATTATCCCCTTCCTCATGTACAGAGCCACTCTCCCTTACCACCCCCTATCCCACTTGTACATCATATATCTGGGGCAGAGAGGTTCCAGTCATGGTTCAGTGTCGCTCATGTCTCTGTGAGGTAACTGGTTAGAACAGCACTACAAATATAGTGAATGCAAGAAGCACGCTGTCCAAATAGCATATCACAGACAGCGACGGGGTAGAACAGTGTTGTGCAGTAAGTGCTACCCATGTCACTGTCTGTGGTACTAGGGAAGTAGACAAGGGCTTGGAAATCTGGAAGGCTAGCAAAGCTGCTCCCATGGTGGAGAGGGCTGAGGCACGGAGCAGCTTGGCCAGAATGCTGGTGGATACCAGGGTTTTAATTCTGGTCTTTGATACTTTTTTCCCCCCATAATCCAACTCTGACTCAGAGTTGATTATTTTAGTTATGGGGGTTGTGGGGGGGGGTGGAGCCCCCTGTTAAAATATGATTTTGGACTGTGCTTTGCAACTGCTACCAGTGGCATTGCTTTTGCTTGTGGCATTTGTTCCTGCTGCTGTTGTGATCAGCGCTGTATGGATGGCACTGTTATTGACAGCACTGTTTATGCAGGCTCTGTTGTGACCTAGTGCCCTCCGTGATGGCTGCCATGTTCACCTTGCCCTCTGCCATCTGTGTCTGTAATTCAGCCATTTTGTTCCCAAGGCTTCTGGCATTCAGAAACACCACCTTTCACCATGATTCAAGGCCTCCTCCTCCCCTCACCCCTCCCATCACTATACTCACTCCCTTCTTCCTGCCTCACCTCTTTGCTTCTTCTCAAGAGCCTCTTCCTTCTATCCTGATTGGTGGGATGGCCGGTTGGCTTTCTCCATCAGGTAACTAAGGGAGCTGAGCCCCCTGCTCACCCCCAGTCAGTTTAAATTAAGGACTTTGTCCACAAAACCCTGCAATTTGCCATTTAGCCCCTTAGTGGCCTCTTGGCTTAGATATAACCTGTCCGGTGCATACAGGTCTTTGTTCTCCCATGTCCCCCACCCCCAGTCCCCAGCCAGCCCATGCCTCCCAACACTACCCCACCCAAGTCATATGTTGAACTCCTCTATTCTTTTCTTTCTAGCCATGCTAGCCCTCAGTACCGGTAGCACCTCAGAGAAGGCTACCAATCTCCCTATTTTACTTCAGATTTTCTCCACCTCCTTGAATCTCTCCAGCACAACCCCTACCTCACATTCTGCTAGGTCGTTTGTTCCCAAATGAACGATGATGTGAGGTTTCCTCCTCCCTCCCTCCTCCTGTCCAGAGGTCCCACTCTCCCTGTAGTCATCCCTGAAATACAGTACACCTGGGAGAACAAATTGAATTTGCTACAGGAATCATAGTAACAACTTGCTTTCTTTAAAGTGAAAAACCAATATACTGTAAGTGCAAATACAAATGTGTGTGTCATTGGTGTACTGTGTGCAGGTTTGCACAACAGGGCAATACATTCTCACATCCTGGTGATCAAAACAGAAAATTCAGAACAAGAGAATGCATCACATGCAACACTGCATTTGTGGTGCCCATGCAATATGGTGTATGTGGGGCACACCATTTCAAAACCAGGATCCAGGAGCATATGAGGTCGATAGTTAGCAATACGATACTCCAGTGGGTTTTCATTTCTGGGAGAAGCATGACTCAAACTCTGAGAGTCTGAGATGTATGAGTTTGGAGTGGGTACCCCCCACCCAAAAATGTGGGGGAGGGGGAAAAAGTTGAATTAGTTATTCAGAAAAGAAAGTTACTGGATATTTAAACTGCAGAATGTAAAACCTGATGGTTCCAATGAACAATGGTATCTAAAGACATTTTTATAAATTAACTGCTTTATGTATATATTGACGGACTTCTTTGCTTCAAAATAGCATATGTCTTATTTCTGTTTGTTTCTCATTTTTCTGTGCATGCTCCTTTTCTAACTTTTATCTCTTCTCTTGTGACCTGGATGGACTACATGTTGATCCCCTTCCTAAGAATCAGTACGATGGAAACAGATAGGGTGATCACATGATGGCTTTATGTGACAAGGGCAAGTTTTCTAAGTTGCTGACCAAAATGAGCAACTAAAAAAACGCCCCAAGTCAGTAGAGCGAGCAGTATCAGACCGACCGCCGCAAGCAGCGACGGTCGATAACTTTAAACAATCGGACCAAAACCAAACATTTTATGTGGGGGCAAGCCCCCCGCACCCCCCAACTTAAAGATTACCAACCCAGGAGGGGGTGGACTTAGAAAAAAAAAAGAGAAACCCCAAGACAACAAAAATTCTGTCCCGCGCCAGAACCCTCTACTCTATAATGGCCAGCTCAGCAGGGTTTGGCCAAACTGTTCCTTATATCTCCTTCTAGTGAGTGCAGCTCACTGCTACACTCGATCTAACCTACTCCTCAAGTAAGTAGTAAGTAGTAATATATTTTACTTTGGAAAATGCCATGAAATGGATAAAACACCGTTGAGCGAACTCATTTCCAAGGTGATCCAGAAATACATTCATACAGTTATCTTGCACACATTCAACATAGATACCAACACATAATACATAAATTACAAAAAATGTTTTACATGTAATCAATAAGTACAATAATTAACATTAAGACAATGAGACCAACAAACCACGGGACATCGTTTAAGAAATCCTGGGTGTTGCTGACAGGAATGTGACTTTGGTTGTTAAACCATAACTTGATATATTTCTTTTTATTTATTATGGAGGGGTCTCTTAATTCAATGGGAAGGTGATTCCACACTGTCACATCCCTGTGTTTAACTGAAGGTCTCCCTATGTCTATTCTAACTTTAGGGATGTTAAATTCCAGACCAGCAGCAGACCTCAAACTTGATGGTATTAACCTAAGTGAGAAAAAGTCAATGACATATTGGCGGACAGTTCCTTTGAGAATCCTTACCATAAGTAATGAAGAATGTAAGTCCCTCCTTTTGCTTAATCTCTCCAGTTCAACTTTTGGTACATCAGACAGCAGTGCATTCTGGGATGTACACCCAGAACATGATGAGCCAGCCTGTTATATACCATGTCAATGGAGTTCAATAAAGCTTTGGTAGCCCCAACATATAACAGATCCCCATACAGGAATAAGTACTATTGATCAGCTTAAGTCTAGAATCGATATCGAAGAAACTTTTCACCCTATACATTGCTCCAGTTTTTTTATGAATACTCCCCCACTATCGATTGAATATGTGTATCCCATTTTAAATGGCTATCTAACCACATTCCTAAATATCTGTAATATAACGTGGATCTTAATTCATCTCCTGCTTTAGTTTTAATCTTTAAATCAATAAATCTTATAATCACTAGCCCCACTAAACAGAATTGTTTGTGTTTTTTTACATTTAGCTTCATAGATTGTAATTCAAAGAAATTTTGCGAATGTATAAAAGCTACCTGTAACCTTTCTCGAATCAAATCGACAGAGTTCCCACTAGCATAAATCACCATATAGTCAGCGTAAAGATGAAAATCGGCATTCATACTGTGAAATTTAAGTTCATTAACATATATGTTGAAGAGTAAAGGCCCCAGAATCGACCCCTGGGGCACTCCAGATCTAACATATTTAAGAGAAGAATCTGATGTGCCCAGCAATACAAACTGTTGTCTATCCAGGATGTAGGAGCTGAACCATCTTATTACCTTAGGGGACATGTTCAACTCTCCCAGCCTAGATAAAAGAATAGCATGATTTTGTGTGTCGAAGGCTTTCGACAGGTCTGTAAAAATAACACCCGTCGAAAGCCCATGGTCCAAACCATCCTGTATCCCCCACAACCTTAAGTAGGACAGTCTGAGTACTATGGTGACCTCTAAACCCAGATTGTCTACAATTTAGTCTTTTCCAAGATTCCAAAAAATGGGTAAGCTGGCGAGATACCAAATGCTCAAATATCTTTGAGATCTGGGACAAAAGTGAAATTGGTCTGTAGTTTCCAGTGTCTGTTTTTACACCTAATTTGTATATGGGAATCACCTTGGCTATTTTCCAATGTTCTGGGAACTAAGTAGTTTGAGGAGAGAGATTAAAAATGTATGATTATGGATATGCAATAACTGGAGCTACATACCGAAGTAACTTTGTGGTATTCATCTGGACCAACAGATTTTTTTGTATCTAATATAAAAAGTTCTAACTGCACATCCTGTGCCGAGATATTCGTAGACGTGAATTCTGAATCTCCTTTTGGGAACCCAATTGTTCAACACTCGCTCTTCCTATGGGCAGTATCATTGAGTCGCTCAAATTCAGCTGCTCAGTAGAACTCGCTCACATCACTGTACACCTCACGTGACCTATGCCAGCATTTTCCATCTTTTAAAATGAGTCATCATAGCGCAGCATGGACCATCTCCCTGCAGGTATAATGTATTCTATATCTGTATTCCCTTTGAATTGGTAACCTTGAATTAATTTGCATAGTTCAGCACTGAGTGTGCTTTGTGTGTTTTTGACATGAATTGTAATTGCTTTTTTTGGACTGATAATTGTGTCTACACTAGCATTGCTATGAAATGACATCACACAGTATTATAACTATTTAAACTGTGACGCTGCTTTCCTGCCACACTCCCTGACGAAGGCTAGGTAGAGTTGAAGCACCAGGACACAGCAGCAGCTCGAGCCGCAAGTTTGTATTTGCACTTAGAAACATAGAAAGGTGACGGCAGAAGGAAAGCAAAGGTCCATCAAGTCTGCCCGTGAGTTCCCGAGACCCTAGGAGATCCCGGGGCCTAGCCCATACTTTTACCCATGGATTTAATTCAAGCATACTCTTTATCCCAACCCCATTTGAAGGCTGATATGGTCCTAGCTCCCACTACATCTGCTGGCAGCCTGTTCCATGGCTCCACATCCTTTCTGAGATACAGTGTTTCCTAAGATCCCTTTTGAATTTCCCACCCTCAGCTTCTATCCATACCCCCTTGTATTTGAGCTGGATGCCCTGTTGAATAGTTCAGAGTAGGGCTCTGCATTAATTCTCCTCATGTACTAGAAGGTTTCTATCATATCCCTCCTTGTCTCCAGTGAGTACATGATTAACGCCTCAAGACACCCCTGGAGCCCCTGTATCATTTAGGTCGCCCTTCTCTGTATGGTTTCAAGCCTGTCCCTGTCCTTTTTAAGGTGTGGGTTCTAAAACTGGACACAGTATTCCAGGTGGGGTCTCACCAGGGATCTGTACAGTAGCAATGTCACCTTCCGATGCCTACTATCGAATCCTCTCCCTATACACCCCAACATTTTGTTGGCCCTACTATATGCTGCATTGCATTGGCTGCCTTGTTTTAGGGTGTCACATATGATAACTCCTAGATCCCTTTTCTCTTGTGAGGCACTGAACTTGATCCCATTGAGCCAATGTGCGCTCCTCAGGTTATTCTTGCCTAAATGCTTATATTGGGTTTTCACCTTAAATAAAGCAAACTGCTACTTTAATTCCTGAAGTGAAGCAATTTTTTTTCTCCCAAGTGCTACTGATTTTGATCTTTGGTGTGTTTTGGGGCTGGCCGCCCTGTTCAGTAGCACCGGCCCTGCACCGCTGTTATCACAGCAGCTCTTCGTGGAACATACAATGAATCCGCCTGCTGTTTACCCTGGACTCTTCCCCCCTTAACTATCGAGTGCCCCAAGATCACCACCCTTCCCTTACCATCCAGCGCTCCCCCTCATCTGCTTGTTCCACTGCCCTTGCTCTCCTGTGTCCTCCCTCTCTTGCTTTCCAACTTGTAGCCCCTCCAACCCCTTGTACCCATCCCCCTATTTCCCTTCCTGACTCTCCTGCTGCCCACTCCTCCCCTCTGTCTCTCCCTCTACTTCTCTTGCCTGTTAATCCCCCTTTCTGCCCCCCTTCCCCACTGACTCCATCCCTACCCTATCTGCCTGGTCCCACTCTACTGTTCCTTGCTTGGCCCCTCTCCTTCCCTAATCTGCCACCACTGCCCTTGTGGCCCTCCCCCACTATGCCATCACCTCCTTCACCTTGTTTCTTGCCATCCTACTAGGTTTACTTCACTCCCACTCTCCAGTTGGAGGAATCTATTCCACACCAGTGCCTCTGGAGGTGGTCCTACTGACCTCGCACCCCAGCTTGTCCTAACATAGAAACATAGAATTTGACGGCAGATAAGGACCGTTTGGCCCACCCAGTCTGCCCATTTCCCTACCTACTGGATAGGCTGCAGATCCTAGTTAACCAGCAGCCTACTTCTTCCTACCCCCACCCCCCAGAACTGCCTTATGACTATTCCATGCATGCTTGAATTCCACCACTGATTTTGACTCCACAACCTCCTCCGGAAGGCCGTTCCATGCATCCACGACCCTCTCTGTGAAAAAATACTTCCTTAAATTACCTCTGAGTATTCTTTTTACTGTTTCCATCCCCTCCTTGACCCTTCTCTCCCACAGGGGGAGTGGGACCCATGGAGCCTGCCTAAACTCCCCTTCCTTACTCCCAGCCCCACTCCCTGTCTTGACTCCATCCTTGCTCCTGCCCTTCTACCTGCTTCCATGCCCTGTGTTCCCACTGTCTCTCCCCTCCCTTCTCTGTGACACTCCACCTTCCACAAATGCTCCTATCTTCCTCTGGAGTTGACATATTTCCACTCTCCTCAGCTTTCCAAGACTCCTACAAACCCTACCTCCCAGATAGTTCCCAGAAACATTGCTGCCCACACTCCTTGCAACTCACCACTCTACCTGCCCAATCCTGCCTTCACAGCAAGCCCCTGTTCCACATTCTAAACTACTAGGGCCACCTACAGTGTTCCTAAATAGCCCCTTACCCCTTTTGTATCTATACCCACTAATATATATAAGGATGTGCTACTGTCCCTTAAATGCCCTTTAATTTGTACCTAAATAGATGATGGCTGCACAGCTGCAATCCCTTCTTACCCAACTAACTATGGGTTAACTGCTTGGCTGCCTGCCAGACACAGATTTGCACTGTCTGCTTTATTTTCAAAACCTAGATGGGGACGACTGTATAGCTGCACCACTTTCTTTCCCTACTAACTAACTTATTACTGTTTAGCGGTCATCTGACTTGCTTGCCCAAGACATGCACTAGCTGCTTCCCTACTAAGTTCCCTTCCTGCTAACCCCACTATAGGCTGACTCTAGATAGGGACTAGCTGCCCTCCCATGACATCACTATTAACCGATCCTAGACGTGAAATTGCTGCTTGCTGTCAGAGACCTCTACCTGTTCACTCCTCTGTGGACTGCCCCACTATAGAAACTAGCCACAGCCCCTATCAGTTAACCTCCTCTGAAGGCTACCCTTGATAAGGACTAGATGCAACCTCTCTGCTACACCTGACTATGCCTCCCTTGTCCCCCCCACCTTACCTGCCTTCCATGGTGCAGTGTGGCCTGTGGTCCTCCCTGCGGATACCCTGCAAAGGAAATCTGCCTTTATCCTATTGGATGTGCCCAGAGTACATACCTCTCATGACAGAGGTGCTATTAGCTATGTGATCTCATCAGTATGGAACAAAATCCAGTCAGCGCTCAGACTGCCTGAACTTGTCTCTGTGAACCTCTTTAAATCACTGGCCCTCAAAACCTTTAAAGAAACTTGCCACTGCTGCAATAGCTAGCACTCCACCTGTCACCCTCAGACATTCTTGTCATTTAGTATCCCAGTTCACTGATTCCCCCCCCCCCCTTCCTTCTTCCACAGCTTTACTTGGTCTGACGGCTGACACGTGGTAAATTATGTAACCTACGAGCTGACCCCTGGTTACAATCTCCTTACATTTCTTCCAAACCTTGGCCTACATTACCCTCAATAAAATGTATCTTTGCCATAATGGTTAGCCTTCACCCTGTCACAGAGCAGTTAGCATTTAACCACTTAGTTCTCCATGTCACCTCTTAACCCCCTCCCTCCTCTACAATCTTTTGTTGCTTAATGTTCTGTTTCAATTGTATTACCTACTGACTGTCTGTAACAATGATATGTTTCTGATGTACTCTGCATTATATTGTGATGTATGTTTTTTGCACTGTAACAGTTTGTATATTGTGCACTGTGTATTTCGGATTGCTTGTACCAAAATATGCTTCTGTTTGTATGCACCTGATCCTGTGTTGTATGTTTTTGCCATGTAACCCTGTTTTGTATTTTTTGAGGCATTTATTATGTCTGTACTGTTGTCTACCAGGACCGCCGTGTGAATGAGCTTGCTCAATGGATTTTTTTCCTGTATCAATAAACTTGAAACTTGAAAACTTACAATGCCCCCAGATGCCACAGAGATAGGCATCACACTCCTGTTTCATGGCACTCAGGCTTCGGGGTCACTGACATGAGGGATCACTTGGATCGTTGGGTAATAAGTGGGATCTACAAGCAGTCTATTGGTATCCTGTAGCCACGTGACACTGTGCTCCTCCAATGGCTCCTGTGCCAGCAACTTTTTTCCCTCCCTCAGCCTTCCCACTGCAGGTTTCTTCCCTCCTCCCTCCTCCCACATACTGTCCCTTGCTACAGACTCAGTAAGCCATTACAGGCACAATTAAAAGAAACAATGCAGCCAGAAGGAAACAATTAAAGCACTTAGCTCCTGGTGGCGAACAGAGCTCCATTCCCATTCCTCTTGCTCTTCCTGTCAGAAAGAAGCTGGCCTGGACTACAGTATCTGTTAAATAAAAAGATCATGTACATTTCTTTCAGGGCCATGCACAAAGCATCACTCAATCAATCAATCAATCAATCAATCAAAATCTTTATTTATTCAGGCGAACATCATTGAGCAAAGCTCATTTACAAGATGGACCTGAGTGGTCATACAAATGAGGATACAAGTATTATTACATAGACAAGAATAGAATAAATAGCAATACAATGGCATGGAATGATTATATACAACAATTTACATATATACAAGTAACAATAGAACCATTTAGCCTGTAGGAAAAAAGAGGACAAAGGGTATAGCAGTCCTAAAATATAAGTTATATGGTCTAACTAGTTTTTATGAGAATATAATAGGTGATTCGGAAGAAAGAAATTGAGTTAATATAATGGATAGAAAAGGGAGGTTTAGTTGGGTCAGATAGGTAGGGGATTATGCTTTATAAAAGCAATTGCAGAGCTCTGGAAAAAGGGCGGAGAACAATCTTTTGAAGGATGCCAGAGGTAGTAGGCTATCTAGCTTCATGGATTTTTGGAGAGAGTTCCATGCAACTGCTAAGGAATAGCTGAAAGCAGCCCTCCCATACCGGGTGCAGGCATTGGGGACCTTTAATGTGATGAGTTTACTGATCCTTAAGGTGTATGGCCTGGTTGTAATTTGGGTAAAGCAATCAGTGATATAGGTCGGTAGTTTGCCTGTTAACGCTTTGAATATCCAGATAACAGAATTCCTGTTTCTTCTGTGTTGCAATGATGTCCAGTTGACTGCCATATAAAGGGAGCAATGATGGGTGTTGGAGGGAAGGTCAGTAATAAATCTTATGGACCTGTGATACAGGGTGTCCAGCTTATGTAAGAGATGACTTGAACAATGGCAGTAGAGAAAATCAGCATAATCAATGAGGGATAGGAATGAGGCCTGAATTAACCTTTTTGGAATCACTGTTTAGGTAATGTTTATTCTAAAAATAGTCCGAGCCTCTGTCTTAGTTTTTAAGTAGCTCTTCAATATGGACAGAATAGTCAAGCCTGTTATCTATCCAGACTCCAAGGTATTTGAAGTTATCAACAAATTCAAGTTTCTCTCAAGTAAGGTGGATATATGTAGGTGTTGGATGCTGGGGTAGTGGTAGTACAACTCTTTGTGGTAAAGAACATAGCTTTTGTTTTTTTGCATTTAGAAGTAGTTTTTGTCAAGTAGATTGTGTGCTAGAATGGAGAATTCGGATTGTAGAAGTTCACAGGCTTTGAAGGTGAGGGATTGCTGACATACAATACAGTATCAGCAGCAAACAGATGAATGTTAGATTGAGTGAGGTTGGCATCAGTATTGTTTATATAAATAGCAAAGAGGATAGGGCCAAGAATAGAGCCTTGTGGTACGCCTTAGCAGAGGTTTTGAGGTGGATAGGTAATTTCCATTTCTAACCAGTTGCGACTCTATCTGAAAGGTAATCCTTAAAACCAGTTGAGTGATAGGGAATCCAGGCCTAATGAGTTAAGGGAGGTGAGTAATAAGTCATGATCCACTGTGTCAAAGGCTTTACTCAAATCCAGAAACACAGCACAGGTAAAATTTTTCTTGTCCAAATTAGTCTGCCAATCGTTGGTTACCTTGGCTAAGGCAGTAATGGTGCTATGCTTTGATCTAAATCCAGATTGTGCAGAATTTAGAAGGTTATTGCTATCCAGATCGTCCCTTAACTGAGAGTTTACTAGTTTTTCGAGCATCTTAGATAGTACTGGTAGGATGGAGATAGGTCTGTAATTGTTGAGATCCCTAGTATCACCAGATTTGAGTAATGGAACTACTTGAGCTGTTTTCCAAGTAGATGGAATGGATCCAGTAGTTAGGAAAGATTGAAGAGATGAGTAAGGGGCAGATAAGACATGTGAAGCAATTTTCAGGGAAATAGGGATCCAGGGAGTCTGCACCTGCACTTTTAGTTGTGTCTATATTAGAGAGGAGATCTTCCACTTCTTTCACGGATATTGGGATGAAGGAAAAGTTGAAGTGGCCATTTGTCCCACAGTAGTTTGCAGGTTCAAGGAAGATCTCAGGATATTTGCAGGTGATGAGTCAAATGCTAGCCAGCAGTGGTGAAGTGAACATTGAAGGTATTTAAGATTTCTTGTTTACCTGTAATTTCTGTGTTATTAGTAGCAATTTGGTGGTTAAGGCAGGAGTAGAATTCTGGCTCAGAAGTCCTTTTATTGTACCCCAGAGTCTGGATGGGTCATTGTAGGAGGCATCCAATTCAGCTGTATAGTAGGCAGTTTTGGCAGTTCTTATTTTTTTGTACATGAATTCCTTGCTTTTCTGAAATTTAGCCAATCTCTGGTGTCCTTTGTTTTTCTTGCCTTTTCCACAGCTTGTCTCTGGTTCTCAAGGCTGCTTTAAGCTCAGAGGTGAACCAAGGGCAGGATTTTACCTTAGTTCTGATACTGGTGATAGGTGCATGAATATTGAGAACATTGGTGATAATATCCTTTAAAGTCTGGAGTGCTGTTTCAACAGAGGTTGTAAGATAGAAATCTTGCCAATATATTGTAGTACTCAGGTCATGGAGGTAACCTGAGATATTGAAATTTTTTTGACCTTTGAGGATAAATTCTGCAGGATTTGGTGGTTTGAGTGTGGATCTTATGCCAGCTATAGGGTAATGGTCACTCACATCACTTGGCAGTACTCCTGCATGTGAGTATAAGTGAGGCTTGTTTACCAACATAATATCCAGGAGTGAGCTGTTGCTGGAATTTCTTCGGTTAATCCTAGTTGGGTCTTTAATTAGCTGTGTGAATCCATAGGTGTCACAAAAGGTTATCAAAGGTACAGATACATTAGACAACCAGTTTAAATTCAAATCACCAAGGATGATGGTATCTTCAGGGCCTTGGTTGAGAATTGACCCTAGGTGAGAAAGCAGTTTAAGGCCTGCAGAGGGGGACCTATAGCATCCAATCAGTTTAAATGGAGACGAATTAGAAGGAAATTTTGATTGATAAACATTCAAATTCATTTGGCTCAGATGTGTTGATGAGGCAGGTTGCAGAGATGGTGTCCTTAATGTATATGGCCACCCCACCACCCCTGGAAGGGCGATCTGCTCTGAAGAGCTGGTAATTGGGAAGGTTTACAACACTGTCTTTGTTGTAGGCCTGAGCCAAGATTCAGAGATGACCAGGAAGTCTGGAAGAGTATGTGCCACCCAAGCCTGTTATTAAGATGAACTTTTTAGGAGGCTGCAAGCATTGAAGTGTATGAAGCTTAGTCCTTTTATGGTAGTCAGCTCAGCAGGGGAAGATAAACTGACAATGGGGCCAGGATTAATCTCAATGGTGCCAATGCATAAAGGAGGTAGAAGATTAATTTGAGTAGGGCACCAAGGGATAGGGATAGAGAGTGATCAGAGCATTTCCTCTTAGTCCTAGATGCCCACTGTGTAGTGGGAGATGGTCCTGTTATATAGGTGTGTCTTTTATCATAACATAGGAGTCTGATGGACAGGCATAGTGGGTTTTTATAGATCCAGGATACATGTAAAGGGCTAGGGGAGAGCTGGATTGTTAGAGAGGCTTTATGTGGGATACCCCAGGGGTTGCAGTGTAATAGTGGTTCAAAGTGAATAAGGAATAGATGGTTGTACATTGTGGATCACAGCCCTCACAGTGATGGATAAAGAGTTTTCTGACATCCCCCGCTTATTTTGTATCATCTTTTTATTGATTGTCATATACGGAGTAAAAACACATCTGCACATACGACCACAAACAGGGTCACTCTTAACAAACACAAAACAGTCACAATCATACAGATAGAAGTCCATCAGAAAGTCCATTATGCACCTTTGATGAATAGTAGGTGAGCAATTCAAGCGTCTATAATATAGTCAATTTATGTGGGCTGTAAGGAAGAAGATAAGGAGAAAAGACATATATCCACACAATTACAACGTGGTAGTAAATAGATGAGCATCCCGGGGGAGCGGAGAACCAACCATAAAGCCCCTAATGAGTGCAGAAATTACCCAAAGGGAAAGGGGCGCCACTCCTCCAAAATCTGCCTCCTCCACTTTCAAGCTAGGGGGAAGGTTAAGCCAACCCCTCCTGCAGGGCCTGTGCCTCTGCTGGTGTTAGTGAACTCAGGAAAGGTTCCCAGGTTTTAATAAAATGGTCCACTCCCTTCCTCAAAACATAAGATAAGCACTCCATGGCCAGAGCCTGCATGGCTAAATTCTTCCCGGCCAGGATCGTGGACGCCAAGCACTACACCCAAGTATTCAGGATAGAATGCTGTGCAAGAGCCAACAGCACTCAGATGCAATGAGGAAGCATCTCTCAGCCCTCCTCTCCCCAATCTTCCACTCTAAAAAGCAGGACAATGGGTGTCACAGCCATTTGGCGTCCTGCCATAGTCGAAATCTCATCAACAACTGCTTTCCAAAAGGTTAGCAGAACTGGGAACGCCCCCAAAATAATGAAGATAAGTACAAATCTCAGCCCAGCATCTACTACAGAGGGGGGAGATTGCTGGATGGTATTTATTAACAATCTGGTGGGGGGGGACAGTAAAGGCGATGTATAAACTTAAACTGAGACTCCTTGCATTTATTGCAGAATAATATACCCAGTAGAACTGCAACAATAGCCCCCAGTCCTCTTCCCAGATAGTGATTTATTTTTATTTATTTATTATACATACTGGAATTACAACCCTTTGAGTCAAGGACTCATTTCCAAAGGCTCCACATCAGTTCCAGTGGATTCAACACATAGACAGCAACACAAATGCAATATGATAGACAGAAGGTTACAGAAGTTTTTTGTTACATACCAAACAGCAAATAGGAAACAGTATTCATATATTTGCAGGTGTCAGAACAAACAACATAGAATCCTGAGCCATCCAGTGCCCAGATAAGAGTTACAGTATACAATAGCAGTACAGAGGTCTATACAGTGCGAAAACTAGGCTCCAAGGACAAATACAGTAAATTCAGAATTGCAGCCTGAGATAAGGCAATTGTCATCAAGAGTCTAGGAAAGGCACCAGGGAGGGAGCAGGGCACCTATGGGCTAGCATCCCGGTTGTGGAGTGCATTCGTAGCTGCGGGTGGAGAAAATGAGGCTCTTGAGAGCTGCCTTAAAAGGACCTATTTTAGTGAGTGAGGAGATCGAGTAGGGGAGGGCGTCGAACCAGTGTGGTGCCCTGTAACAAAGGATCTCTGGGCGAGTAATGTCCGCACCCTCAGGACTCTGAGAGCGGTCTTAGTGGAGCCATGGGTAGAGGCAGAGGGGGATGCAGGGTGGAGGGAGGAGGACACCCCTTGGGGAGAGAGACCTAGAAGTATTTTTTTTAATCAGGAGGCAGGTCTGATATTGTAACCGCTCTTCTAGGTTGAGTATGTTGGCCAGCGAGTATAGAGTGCATACATGAGTCCATTTGTCTGCACCAGTGAAGAGCCTACAAGCCTTATTTAGGGATAGTTGGATTCTTCTGAGGGTGGTGGCATCAGTAGCAGCGTAGACAGGGAGGCCGTAGTCTACAAGAGACAGGACAGAACAGGAGACAGCCAATCTGAGGGCATCCGGTGGGAGGCAGTCCTTATGACGGTAGAGAAGGCCTATGCGCATGTTAATTGCTGAGGTAAGCAGGTCGATATGCAAGTGAAAGGAGAGGGCAGAGTCGAAGGTAATGCCCAGGTATTTGTAGCTGCTAACTTGTTCTAGTGGGTGGAGTGAGCTGGATAGTATATGGAGGGGCAAGTTTTTGCCTTATTTTGATGATGGGCAAACAACATGGCTTTTGTTTTTTTAATGTCAATGACCAGCCTGCGGTCATTGAACCAGTTTCCAATTTGACTGAAAGAGTGCTGGAGGGAGGATTGAAGAGAGATGGGGTCAAGGTGGAAGGAGAGGAGAACCGCATCATCTGCATATAGCAAGACCTTGCTGGAGCAGGAGTTGGGTAGGGCATTGACATAGAGACTAAAAAGAAGAGGGCCCAGGATGGAGCCCTGTGGGACCCCGGAGCAGACGGGGCTGGTGCTGGAGAGGGTGCTGTTTATTTTGACACACTGGGACCTTGAAGAGAGATAGCTAGAGAACCAGTCAAGTGGGCTTTGGGAAAAGCCTAGTTGAAGAAGAGTGTCCAGTAGGAGTGAGTGACAGACCGTATCAAAGGCCTTGGAGAGGTCAATGTAGACAGCCCCTGCAAAGTGGCCTTTGTCAAGGGTTTTGTGAAGGAAGTTAGAGAACTCCACGAGAGCAGTGGTCGTACTATGACCTGGATGGAAGTCATGCTGCCCTCTGCATAGGAGATTGTGGGAGGCAAGATATTCAGATAATTGGTCTGCCACTATTTTTTCCAGGGCTTTAGAGAAAGGAGGAAGAATAGAGATTGGCTGATAGTTTCCAGGAGAGGAGGTGTCACCACTTTTGAAGATGGGGGTGATCACAGCCTTTTTCCGAGCTAAAGGGAACTGGCAAAGGCAGAGGGAGCGGTTGAGTAAATCAGTCAGGGGGTTAAGTACTACGTCAAGGACCTGCCGTAGGATCGTAGTATCCAGGGGGTCAGAGGAAAGGCTGGTAACACTGAGGGCTTTTGTTAGATAGTGCCAAGAGTTTTGCAGTGAGATGGTCCTCAGGTAGAAAGGTGGGCGAGGGAGGGGCTGTGGCTGGGGGGGAGGTAGGGTTGAAGAAGTTACTAGGGAGAACTGTGCTGAGATCTGAGAAGGCGGTGTTTGGGCAGTCTGCAATATTAGCGGGGTCAGTGATAGCGGTTCCATTAAAGTTGAGTAGAGATGGGGGCCGGGAGTAAGACTTCCCATTTGGCTCCTTTATGTTGTCCCAGAAGTTCCGGGTAGACCCCCAGGAGGAGGCTAGTGTGGATCTGTAGTACTCTGCTTTAGCCTTACAAGTGGCCCAATTGCATCTGTTGCACTCAGCATTGTAGGACTGCCTGTCCCCAGGCTTGCCTGAGGAATTGGCTCTATGTCAGAGATTGTCTCTGTGGTGGAGCCTGTTTGAGCAGTGATGTTGCGATCCATGGTGCACTATGTTGCTTAGTCCGGGTTTTGACCAGCGGGGTAAAGATGTCACAGGCCTTATTGAAGGAGTGGGTAAAGTAGTCAAGTGCTTCATCAATATTAGGGGCCCGGTTGATTGGTGACCAGTCCCACTGGGTGAGGTACTGCTTAAGCCTAGTGAGGTTACCTGGGCGGATAAGTCGGCAGGAGACCATGCTGGGCACAGGTTTTGGTAGACAGCAGGACCACGTGAAAGTTACTGGCGAGTGATTACTCAGGGAGTTTGGATGGACAACGATGTCCACAATTCTGTGCGGGCGGTTGGCAAGGATGATATCCAGTAATGTGTAAGAGCCATTGGATGGGTTCAGACAGGTAGGCTGGGTTACCAGCTGTGTTAGGTCCAGGGCTGCAAAAGCATCCTTGGCAAGGGCAGATGAACTGGCAGGCTAGTTGGTGTTGAGGTCACCTACTAGTATCTGCTCGCCCTTATGCGGGAGGCTGGACAGGTAGTCAGTTACAGATTGGATTGCTTGGGTTTGTTTCCGCGGGGGAATGTAGGCTACTGAGATAGTCAGAGGGGCCCTGGAGGGGTCCGGGGTGATTCTAAGTGAGATGGCTTGGGTACCGTGGTCGAGCTTGGGAATTGGTAGAGCGTGGCCCATTAAGCAGTCACGCATATAGACAGTGCAGCCACCCCCACGTCTACCAACTCTATCTTCCCTCAAAAGGGAATAGCCAGGGAGAGCGACCGCGGAGTCCGGGGTAGATTTAGACAGCCAGGTTTCCATGATTGCCAGAATATCAGGCTGATGTTGTGCCATCCAGCACTGTAGGGCAGTGTTTTTTTTTAAGAGGCTACAGATGTTCATAGAAGCTATGCATAACCCCGATGTAGGGAGGGTCTGAGTTTGGCAGGGAGGAGACGGGCCAGGGTTTGGATGAATGTTGCAAGATAGGAGTAGGAGCAGGGAGACAAACCTGAGGAGAGAGGACATACATTGTTTGTGTGAGCCATGGCGGTAGTAAGCTGAGCTAACAGGAAGAGAGCATGGGATGGGCAGAGCACATATGGTGGGGACAGGATGGTAAAGCATTGGCAACAGTGTGTTGTGGAAGACCAGATGTAGATGGAGCTGGGCAGGGTGGGGTGGGGGGGGTGATGGTGGTGGACAGGGTGGGGGTGGGAGAGTGGATAGAGGGTAGGAGAACCTCAGTGGTGGGAGGGTGTATAGAGGGTGGGATAACCTCACGGTTATTCGCAGTTGATGTTGGTGATGGACAAAGGTGGGGAATAAAGACTGCTAGGACCAGTAGAGGACTGAGAGATTTGGTCTTAGGAAGAGGCCCATGGTTGTCAGTGGGTAATGTGAGTTCATAAGGAATAAAGTTGGCAGAGAGCCACCAGCTACTCCCCTACTAGTAAACAGGCCAATCAGAGAGCAGGGAGGCGAGCCACAGAGTATTTAATTAAGGAAGGGGTGGGTGGGTGGGCAAAAAATCAAGCATGTAGGAGCTTAAACAAGAAGCTCCTGATTTAAATTACAGCACTGCTTGAAAAAGGTGCCAAGTTTTAAAAAGTAAAGTCTGGTCTGCAGTCTGATGCTCCGAGTCCCGTACCTTCCGTAATGGCATTTTTTGTCAGCTTGCAGTGAGGGGCTGGGGAGGGCTAAGAAACATCAAGCCCTCAAACCCTGGAATGCAAAAGAAACAACAGGGTCAGCATTAAAGTAAGAGGGAAAGTACACTAGAGGCAGGGAATTGCAAGGGGAAGGATTTAGAAAATAGGGAGCTAGCACTGGGGGAGGGAGCGGGACAAGCCAGGCTGGGCTGTTGTAACTACAGTTCAGGTTACAAAGCCAGGAGGAACCCAAAACAAAATAAATCAGAAATTCTGTGCAATACTACAAACAGGGTCATATAGGAGACTTTAAAAATCTATATTACTGAAAAATCAAGCAGGTAGGAGCTTAAACAAGAAGCTCCCTGATTTAAATTACAGCACTGCTTGAAAAGGTGCCAAGTTTTAAAAAATAAAGTCTCGTCTGCAGTCTGATGCTCCGAGTCTCGTACCTTCCATAATGGCAGTTTTCAGTGGCTTGCAGTGAGGGGCTAGGGGGTGCTGTGAAACATCAAGCCCTCAAACTCTTCTGTAATGGCAGTCTTCGGCGGCTTGCAGTGAGGAGATGGGGAGAGCTGTGAAACATCAAGCCCTCAAACCCTTCTGTAATGGCAGTTTTCGGCAGCTTGCAGTGAGGGGCTGGGGAAGGCTCAGTTCCCATAACACTTTGCTTTCCATTGTAAGGTCCGGCACTAATTGTCTATCCCACTTTACGGCTTTCCTGATTATGCCCCTAGGATCTCTATGGGTAGCATAAATGAATTGTTCAACTGGGGCTAGAGCTGACACCTCTGCTGGCTCCCTATTCAGTCCCCTCCAAAAGGCCCTGACCTGTAAATAACAAAAAAAGTGTGCATGTGATAAGCCTGTTTCCCCATTCAGGTCCGCAAAATGAGTGAAGCCCCCCTCGGTTATGTAGATTACCCAAACATCCTACTCTCTGGGATTCTGACTCCCTGTATCGACCATCAGCCAAACTGGGGAGGATGAAGGGGTTCCCTGCAATCAGCACCAGCAACGTTTCATCCTCCAGTGCACCTCTTCAGAGCTTGATGCAGCCCCAAGCCTCCAGAACCTGCACCATGAGGGGGCTGGGAACCTCTAGCTGTGTATATGCTTGGCGGTCCTTCCTGGAGAGGTATACTGACAATCGGCCTGGGGCTCCCAGCTCCCCAGATCCAACCACCCCACCACCGAAGGTCAGTTCACCCAATCAAAGATATATATCTGTGCTGGATCGCTGTGTAATAGCTTTTTAGGTCAGGAACCCCCTGCTTATTGAATTAATACAGCCAGGTGGTATGGGTGTTGGAATTCTGTGCCCGACTATTATGGAGCCAGCGGGGGACAATACCAGTGAGGGATCAGACAGTGACGGGGAGTGGAACTCGGCTAAGGAGAGGCGTTCTGTTTAATACCAGGGACTGTATAAGGGCTGGGATTTTGAGGGGGCCACTGAACCAACAGAAGAGTACCACAGAACCAAAGAAAAATCTCAGCAGCCTAGAAGTGGGCCTTAAGGTGAGAACTGAGTTGGTGGGGGGAAATTATGGTGCTCGTGCCGGATCCTTGGAGGCAGAATCATGCCATATCACCACAATACATACGCTATGTCATGCTGAGACCTTTGTCAGGTGTGAACTCCAGCATATCATTAGGCAGAAACTCTGTCCCCACTTGCAATATATGTCACATTTGCATTGTGTTTCTTGGTTGTCATCGGGGGGAGGGGGGTGGTCCTGCTAAATGTTGTGCATAGGGCCTAGTATTACGTAAATCCAGCCCAGAGTGATTCATCAAAGCTGGTGACAGGCAGAGCAGGGGAAGTAGTCATACCAAAGGGAAAAAGACCAACCACTCATGGAGACTGTCAAAATAGAAAATCACCCATATGCTGATTTAACTTCCGAAATTCAGCTTTATTCTCTTAAAAAGGGTGAATAACAGGCCAAAGGTGAACCACTTCTTGCCCCGGTGCTTTGAGAAGGACTTTCTTAGTCAGGGGGCCCCAGCAGGAGTAGTTTGTGCAGTTCTGGCCTCCCCAATGCAAAATGAACATTGAGGCACTAGAGAGGGTGCAGTCAGGGCCAAAGTAATGAACATGAGTATGGAAAATAAATGCTACAGGGGGAGCTGGAGGCCCTTAACTTGTTCACCCTGGAGAAAAGGAGGTTAAGGGTGGACATCTCAGTCTTTGATGAGGTCAGACAGGTTAAGATGTATGATCTGGTTTGTTCCAGCAGGACAAGGGGACACACACCCTGAAATCTATGGAGGGTAACTCTAGAGGTAACATTAGGAGGCATATCTTCTCCCAGAGGCTGATGAACCAGTGACACAGCTTATCAGCAGAAACAGTGGACATGAAGACAGTACAGGCCTTCAAAGTAAACCTGGACAAAAATGTTGCTTACCTAGGGGATTAAAAGCTACCCTGGGTTGAAGGGTGGGTGGGAAATCCCTATAAATTAGTATAAGAGCATATACTTTTTTTGTTTGTTTATTAGGGAAGAAGGGCTGGTACTGGGATATGATAATTCATAATAGATACTAGCATTGTTGGTTCAGTATGTTGTATTTGTACTGGAAATTTCCAATAAACTATTTTATACAAAAAAGAAAATGAGGGCTAGGGAATGCTTTTTGTTTTCAGCCTTATCCGGTGGGGGGGGGGGATAGAGATTCAAACAAACTGACTGATATCGAACCAGGTTAAACTGTTGGTGGTTTAGTGACTGCATGTAATTTAGCCAGGACACCAGGGAAATTCCCCTACTCTTCAGAGGGGGAGCCTCTGTCCAAAGATGGCGGACGCACCCTTGCTTGCTGAGGAGCTGGCGATGGAGGTGGGAGACCTGGTCTCAACTCCTGCCTCTGTGTGTGTAGAGACCACGTCTGCAACTACTGAAGCAAAGCTGGTTTCTGTGTCTACTGCAGAAAATGAATCTACACTACAGGTTACAACTTTAGAATCTCTGCTGGGTCACCCTGACATGGACTCTCAAACGTCTTTACCCCTTGCCGTCCCAATGAGGGATTTTTCCACTTTTGACTCTGCTACTGTCTGTTTGGCTGAAAAGGAGCTTCAGGACCATTTGGGTGATGCAGAACGTCGATTTGAGATTACAAAGAAGAATTTGAACAGAGAACTGCAACGGATTCGTGAAGTCAGACTGGCAGGATGTATGTCTCCTGCAGCCCACAATAATACTTTGCAACAGCCTACATTGCCTTTTCCAGCGGCTGAGGTGCCGCCCTGTGCAGCCCATCCTGGCGAGTTCTCAGCTGGAATACTCCCACCTGCTTCTCAGCTGCCCCTGCAGACTACAGTGACATCATTGCATACAGTGCCTAGTTTGCCTATTGTGACACACTCTCCCTCTCAATTGCTATCTCTTGATACCAATCCTGCTACAACACCTACCTGGTCTGTAGAAACAGCATTGCAAGGAGCTGGCTGGGTGCTGGAACCTACAGAGGGGAAGTGGGTTTCTGGTCCGTCCCCTATTCGGTCCCCCTGTCTCAATGATTTTCCTGAGCTGCAGCATTCACCAAACAGAAGTCTGCCTATGTCTGACCCCTTGTGTCTCCCCAAGGAAATGGAACTTACCCAGCACCCAGTCTTGGAACCTTTGCAGGGTTCTCTCATTTGTGCTGCTTCTCCCGCTACCATTACAGAGAATACAGCTCCTGCAGTAGTGGAGCCCCTCAAAGAAAATAGAGCCAAATCATTCTTTTCCTCATTTTTAAATTTCCAGTTCTGGCTGCAAAGCGGCATAATGCAAGTACGATTGGCTTATATGGTTTACCTGAGCCACCGGACCGAGTGTATGTAGCTCGGACACTACTCAAGGACTCTTGAAATTCTTTTCTCACGAAATATATGCACTGATTCATATTTCCTAAACTACGTTTGATGTCAGCTTCCAAACACCCGTGGCTTGGGCGTTTTATCACGGTGATATCATGCCTTAAGAAATACTGTCCTGTGGAGCCCGTTTAAGGTCATTCCTTCCAAACCAGCCTTTAAGAATATTACCGTCCTGTTTCGGAATGAAGGTGTTGACGTCACTGACGTTGTCTGTTGGCTAAAATAATGTTGTACTGTTCAGGGTCAGCCTGAGGCAATATTGGACATGGAGAATATTTGGACTGGAGGCTGGAAGGTTAAGGTTTTGTTACACTCTAATGATTCTGGTCCAGTGCACCTACCTAATTCTTTTTTTATAGGTCGTGATAGGGGGGTCTTGTTTTACCCTGGACAACCGAAAGCTTGTTACCAGTGTGGAGACCCCTCTCACCTTAGTAATGTCTGTGATAAGCTGAAATGTAATACCTGTGGGGAATTGGGTCATGTGGGGATTCACTGTCTAAATGAGTGTAAATGTAATCTTTGTGATGAGCTGAGTCATACGTTTCAAAATTGTCCGTGGGCTGCTCATAATCAGGCCACACATGATGATGGTGCTGATCAACGTTTTGTAATCATGCAAGCCCAGAAGGCTCGTCTTAGGACCACCTTAGTAGAGCCGACTTCAGTAGTCACTTGACCTCTATTGCAGGTCCCTGAGCCTGTTATAGATCAGGTTGTGGTACCCCCGGTGGCCTCTTGTGTGGCACCGCTGACTGAGACGACCCCTCCTACCCCTGACCCTGTCCAATCTGTCCAGCTTGTCCTGGACCCTGTTCCAGGCCCGAGTACTATGCCACCCCCGAGTACCCACTAGTGTTATGCATCGGAGGACCATGAGAAATTACCTCCGAGCATTACCATCGCCTCCTTTGCTTTTGGAACCCCCTCCTGTGGTTTTGTCTAATGCCTTTGAGCTACTCCAAACTGTTTCTGATAATGCTGGAGGCGAGTCTGTCTCTTCCTCTGTTGCATCTTCCCTCCCGGATGGTATTACTGATTCTGAGATTCAACTGGGTACTGGTCTTTCTCAGAAGCGGAAGGCCAGGGTGAAGCTAAAAGGGAAAAAGGTGATAGGGAAAAGGAAATCGTAAGGTGTCTCTGTTCTCCTTGTGTTATGTCTCACTTTGTTTGTCATACTATTAATGTGAATAGTATTAAGCGTCTGGCAAAAAGAAGATTGATTTTTTCCTATTTATGGCTTTTACCTATGGGGATCTTTCTGTAGCCCCTGGCAGAGTGTTAGTCTTAGATTTTTTAATTGGGCCCTGCCCTTATCGGGTTATTAATATTTATGCTCCCCAAATTAAGTCTGTACGTATAGCTTTATTTTCTTTACTCCACCCTTACTTGCATACCTCCTTTCAGTTGATATTTTCTGGTGACTTTAACTGTGGCTTAAGTCTTCTAGACAAAAGCTCTTTTGCTACTACCCAGAAATTGTTTTGTGACTCCCACAATTAGGAAGTTGGTCTGCATTGCTCATCTCACGGATGCCTATTACTCTTTTACTAAAAAACATACTCCTACATTTCAAAAGGGTAAGCTGGCTACCAGAATTGATTTTGTGTTTTTGTCCTGCACACTTCCAATTACCTCTGCTACTGTACCAGCTGTGGAATTTTCTGATCATAAACTGCTTCCGTAGGCCTTGGTTCTGATGTCACTGTTCACAAAGGACCAGGACTCTGGAAATTCAACATATCTCTGTTGCAAATTCCGACTTTCATGCAGTCCCTTTTATCCTTTATTCAGGCCCGGAAATCCGTTTTTATTTGTTACGCAGACCCTATTGCATGGTGGACGGACACTAAACATGATTTGGTGCTCTTTTTGGAAAGATATAGTCATCAAAAATGTCGAAGAGTATATTTGGAATATTTACAGAAAAGGGTACATTTTCAGTCCTTGTTGACAATAGGTTATGTGACAGGACAAGATCTTTCTCAACAATTGCACTTAATTCAGAATGATATGTTGAAATTCCAATCTAGACAATCACAGCAACTTTATCATCAACACAAATTTAATGTGGTAGGCACGAGGGCTGTTGTTTGCCCCTTTGAGTCGAATTCTCAACAAATTACACAAAAGAATATGTTGTGTCTAGCTGATTCTGATGGCACCTTATGTACCTCTCAGTCGGACATCTGTCGGATAGTGACATGTTACACGACTGCCCTCTTTTCTTCCTTTCCAGCTGCAGATGTTGATCCTGCGGTGTTGTATAGGGACCTTGACATCCCTATCCCTTCACAGCCATGTTCTGACTCAGCCTGTATACCTGTTACTGAGTTAGAATTGAAGTCGGTTATTTCTTCCTTACCCTTACGGAGGACTCCTAGTCCAGATGGACTCCCCACTGCCTTATATAAGGTACTGGGTGACCACCTGATCCCTGAATTAACTTCAGTATTTACCTCCCTGTTAGCTAGTGAGTTTATCCCTTTAGATTTTACTAAGGGCACTTTGATTTATATCTATAAACAGAAAGGAGATATACATTCTCTTGAGAATTGGCGCCCCTTATGTATGCTAAACACTGACTTTAAGTTATTAATGAAAATCATTGTACAACGTCTGATGAGGATAGCTGAAGTGGTTTTGCACCCTGCTTAGTCCTGCTCTGTACCAAACAGGAGAATCTCTGACCATTTGATTCTCCTTCGAGAATTCTTTTCTCATGGCTACGCAGACTCTGTTTCGGGTTTTATTGTATCGCTAGATCAGAAGGCGGCTTTTGATTCAGTTAACCATGATTTTTTATGGAAGGCACTACATTTTATGCATGTGCCTGGTGAAATGATCGTTGATTAAGACTTTTTATAGGACTGCCACTGTTGTGCCTGTTGTGAATGGTTGGGTTGGACTTATGATCCCCATAAAAGAGGGTTCGCCAAGGGTGTCCTTTGAGCCCTCTGTTATATGTATTTTTTCTAGATGTTTTGTTGCATCCTGAATATTCATCCTCAGATTCATGCCCTTTCTAGTTCTACTTTAATCTCGACGTATACAGCAATTGCATATGCAGACGATGTCTGCATTATTGTATCTAATGCAGCCTCTGTGTTACTGCCTCCAGGAATGTTCTTCCTTTGGTGATTTTCTAGTGGTATAAATTTTACCAAAAGTTTTGGTATTCGTTTAGGATCGAAAATAGCCCCTTTTTCACATATTGGTCCTTTACAACTTGTTGAGGGGCCTCAACTCATTTTGGGAGTTTATTTTGGGACTGTAGATTCTGACCTTTTTAATTGGTCTGCTAAATTACAACAAGGCAAACTTAAGGCTGCCTCATGGAATAAGGGGCAGATTGGGAAGAAGAAGCGCGTTTTCCTAATCAAGACTTATTTGATACCGACTTTTCTTTATTTAAGCTATGTATTCCCAATCCCTAAACAATTAGAAGCTGCAGTTCTTGGTCTCTTCTTTCAAGCTCTGTGGGGAAGCCGGCTTAATCCGGTAAAACGGAATGTTACTTACCTATTTCTGAGGGGAGTGTTAACATGATTAATCCTCTGTTATTTTTTTCATGTATTTTTTTTACTGCAAATCTTTGGCCTCTATTGATAAATACTCAGAGAGGGTGGGAACCTTGGTTCTATGTTTCTTGCAGATTATGGTTTCATTTATGGGAATGTGATTCATTAACTGTGATACGACAAACTTTGGGTATACCGGTATATATTAAACACATGTTTTTACGTTTGAAACAGTGGAGGATATCTACCCAGATGTTGTTAACGAATTCTCATAAAGTATTATATAATAATCTGCTCCTGACCATTTGTGCAATACAGTTGCCCTTTGAAAAGTGCCCTAGCCAACATCTTCTTTCCCTGTTGGTTTTGTTATGGTATAAAAGGGTGCCTGCTCACATGTGGGACTTTCATTGGCTGTCGTGTCATGAAAGAATTAACGTCAAAGATAATCATAAACACAAGCAGTCTCAAGACTGACAATGTTCTAGACTATTGTGTATTTCTAAATTGGAAACTATATCGCACTTATTTTTTGAGTGTTCTTTTATTCGGCACTGGTGGATTTTTTTGGCAAGAGTCTGGGCCACTCCATTATTTCAAACGGTTTCTTACCAGAATATTATGTATGGTGTTTTTTCTTCCCAGTGGTCCCTTTGGACTCTGGACACGTTAAATCTAGTTTTTGTAGTAATTAAATGGAATATTTGGATGGTTCGATGTCTGTTTACTCTACAGCAAAAAACCTGTTCTTATTCAGAGCTTGAGAAGAAAATCGTAACAGACCTAACTAACATTTATGTACATGAACGTACATTATTTTCCAAGGAGACATTATTTGAACTTTGGAAAGCTCTTCCTTGGATCACGGACTCTGATTTTGAAGTGACCTGATGGATTGTCTCTTGATATGCATAGTTCTGTTCTGTTTTTTTTTGTTCACTTCTGTTTTGAGTCCACATGAGTTTTTGCAAATTGCTTTTGTTTTGGTACTGTACGATTTCTTTTGTTTCAATAAAACTTTCCTCTACTCTGTCGGTAGAGGGCCCCTGACACCGCGTCTGGTGGTCATTCTGAGGCAAGCTCTGGAGGTGGAAGGTTTGCTGGAGAGGGCTACGCTGGCCCAGGAGGTGGAAATAATGGAAGTACCCTAGGAGGAGGGATCTGCTGTAGAGGCGGCTGGGATGCACCCTATGGGTGGCCAGCACATCGCCCGAGACAGTGGTCCCGCTTTAGTGAATCCGGTGCAGCCTTTAAGTTTATCGGAGCAGCATCGCTGCCTGGAGGAGGAATTGTTGCGCGTTAGTGAGCTACTGGCAACAGAAGGACAGAAGCAAATGAGCGAGGAGGATCGGAAGTGGGATGCCACTTCCCCGAGTGCTACTTTATTGGAAGGATCACAAAAACTGCATGCACCCATGGAGAAGGCTAAAGTGGGTATAGCAACGGCAGGAGAATCCTGGGGGGACATAGTGGATGCTTCCTGGTCACCGGAGAGGGCCCTGCACGAGGCAGGTTGGGTCCCTGTGTCCGGAGGGCATTGGAAACCGGCTGAAGGGTCTGCTGGAGTTTCGGTTAACCCGGAGGTGGAGATAAGTAATATTTCTTCTACTTTGCCGCAGGACATGGCAGATGTTGGAGTGGTTTACCCCCCCAGAGTCTTCCCACTTAGAGCTCCCCCCCATGACATCCCGGGGGATGGGGCGCAGGTTGGGGAGAGTGAAGCAGAACTGCCACTGGCTCCGGAGGCCCAGGCTAAGCCCACATAAGCTAGCCATTTCCATCAGACTGTGGAACAGGCTAAACGGCGAAATGCCATAAGGTTGCGATATGTGGGACCAAGACAAAATCCCCCGGATCGTTTGTACGTGGGGAAGATTCTGCTAAAACAGAGCATGGGGTTTATTCCAGCAGAGGTTTATGCCCTGATACATGTTCAGGGGGAAGTTCCTTTTGATATAAGTTTTCAGACGCCTGCTTTACTAGAGACATTTTGGTGTCGATATTTAAATTTAAAAACTAATCCTGTCTGGTCTGACTTTATTGTATTTCCCCTTACGAAGCAACCTTTTCAGGTCATTACTATTCTGTTTCGAAATGAAGGGGTTAATGTTGTGGATATTATGCATTGGTTGGGGAAAAAAATGTGATGTTCAGGGTAATCCAGTCCCTATTTTAGATGATGAAGGGTTTTGGAATGGGGCTGGAAATTTAGGGTTAAGTTGCACTCTACGAATACAGATCTTATCCATCTGCCTAATTGTTTTTTGGGGGGAAAGATAAGGGGTTTCTGTTTTACCCGGGTCAGCCCAGGGTATGCTTTAAATGTAGTTCTAACAGGCACATCAGTACTAACTGTGACGTTTTAAAATGTGTTCACTGTGGGGAGATGGGGCACCCTAGTGCTCACTGTTTCCAGCAGGCGAAGTGTAATCTGTGTGAGGAGGTAGGCCATGATTTTGCATCATGCCCTGTGGCGGCCCAAAACATGGAGGAGGCAGATTTTGGGATGCAGGATCATTTTATCAGAGTAGCAGTCAAACAGGGACAGGCTCCAAGAGGGAAACTAGGAAATGGAGGCCCTGTTGGGGGCAAAGTGGTGGGAAATCAGGCCTTTGAGGCTGCAAGAGCCCTTGCCTCTGATGTGACCGCAGGTCCCATATCTCAGTCCTCTCCACTTATTGAAACAGGTGATACAGCAGAAGTTAGTAAATGACCCCCCCCCTTCCCGGTCTTGCAGTCCAGGGTAGAGGATTTCACTATGGTGGTTGGAAAAAAGGGTAAACGGGTAAAAGGGAAAACTAAGGGAGTTAAGAAAACCACCTCCTCAGCCCCTATCCCTACCCTGGTAGACCCTAATCCGTTTGAGGTGCTGATGGAGGACTTAACAGGGGAGGAACAGGCAGTAACTCTCCCGCAATCTCTCTCACAGATTATGTCGGAGGGACAAACTGAATCAAGGCCTCAGGATAGTACAAGTGGTAGGGTAACAAGAGCCTCGAGCAAGGTAAAGTGAGATGTCTGGTTTAAATGCTGGTGCCTTTACAATTTCAGGTGGCATCCTTAAATGCTAATAGCATTAAATCCCCAGAGAAGAGGCGAAATACATTTTTTTCAGTTCATGCACGAAAATTTGGATTGTGTGTTCTTTCAAGATGTACATTTGCACTCTCCAGAGGAATTAGATGCCGCTACAAAAAGCTGGGTGTGGGGGGACTGTTTTTGGTCCCAGGGGCAGGATTTGTGCAGTGAGGTTGGGATTTGTTTTTTTAGATCTCATGTTAAAGTGATACATCATATAGAAATAGTGGAAGGTAGGGCCCTGCTTTTGGATATAAAGTGGGGGAATACCCTCATTCGGTTACTTAACATTTATACTCCCCAGAATAAATGTGATAGAGTGGCTTTAGTTAAGTCTATTTTTTCCCTTTTTGTATACCTCCTTTCCCCTTATTTTAGGGGGTGACTTTAATTGTACCTTACCCTCAGGGCTGTTGGCTGATAAGGGGAAGAAAGTATATTGTGATGCATCATCTTTGGCACAGGGTATACGGGAGGCTGGTTTGGTGGATGTTTTTGGGTCTTCACCAAATGGTAATCAGAATACTTACTTCTGTGGGCCTAGGGCATCCAGGATTGATTATTTTTTTCTTTCTCCTGGATTAATGGTTCAACCTAAGAATCTGCAGGAGGTGGCTACTTCTGATCACTTATTGTTGAAACTTAGGGTAGGGGATCTGCCGGAGGCTCCAAGGGGCCCGGGGGTCTGGAAATTAAATGTTACCTTATTGAATATTCCTGGCATAAAAGAGGGGTTGCATGCTCTTTTGCTTGCCCGTCAGTCAGTTTTTTTTTTGTATGACAATTTGAATGAGTGGTGGGAGGATAGTAAAGGTGAGATTAGGGTGTATTTTAAAAAAATAGGTCATATAAATGGTAAACTGAAGCATGATAAATTGTGGTATTTAAGGAAACGTATAGCTAACTTGTCCACTTTCCGACAAGGGGGTGTGGGATATCGAGATAGGATTAAGGGTTTAAAGGCTGAGTTGGCCTGTTTACAACTGACCATTTTGAGTGAAATAGGGAGAAAGCATAAGTATGGGATTTCTGGGAAAAAGGGGGAGACTTTGCCATTTGAAACTGCCAGATCCATTAGAGAGTCTCGTGGTATGATATATTTAAATACTGCTCAGGGGGGTAGAGTTATTTCAAGTGCAGGTGTTTTGTCGGAAATTCATACTTATGCTTCTAAAGCTTTTAGCAGTACACCCTTGTCACTCATTTCAATTCAGTCTTGGCTAAAGGGGTGTGAACTACCTCAGTTGTCTCTGGGTTTGGGAAGTCTGCTGAGTGTGCCTTTATCCTTGGAGGAACTCAAGTACGTTATATGGGCCTTGAAGCAGGGACTGCACCTGGTTCAGATGGGCTACCCCATGAAGTACATAAAGTAATTTGGGAAGTTTTGGGAATAGAGTTGAGGGAAGTACTTAATGGAGGGTTGCAGTCCGGGAAACTTCCTGAGAGCATGCTGACAGGCCTATTGTTATTAATTTATAAAAAAGGAGAGAGAGGTGATTTGGATAATTGGAGACCTCTGACATTATTAAATACAGATTATAAGATATTAATGAAAATCTTGGGAAATAGATTACATGGGGTTTTGGATACATTGATTCATCCTTCCCAATACTGTGGCACTCCTCAGAGGTGGGTACAGGATGCTGTCACCCTGCTGAGAGAGAGATCCTGCAGAAGGGTGCCTCAAATGAAGTGTTTGGTCATCTAGTTTGTTTAGATCAGCACAAAGCTTTTGATCATATAGAATATATATATCTTTGGGAAGTGATGCAGGGCTATGGGTTCCCTTCACAGTATATAGCATGGTTGCAAACATGTTATAGGAATATAAGTTTAGTTCCAAGTATTAATGGTTGGAGAGGAAACAGGATAATGGTGCATGGGGGGGTACGTCAGGGCTGTCCTCTTAACCCATTGCTGTATGTGTTGTCATTAGACCCCTTACTATACACCCTTAATGGGGCCCCACGGATTATTGGTTTATCTGTAGGTTGTGAGGATGTCCCTATTGTAACAGTAGCATATGCGGATGATTTGGTATTGGTTTTGGCTGACAGATCTTCGGCGATTGCAGTCCAGTTGGTATTAGATACTTTTTCAAGAATTTCCAGTTCCTCTATTAATCCATTAAAGAGTGGAATATTGCCGGTGGGATATGATGTGGTTGATGTTGCCTTAATTTGGCAGATCCCCATCGAAACAGGTTATAGACGGATTTTAGGGATCTATTTTGGGGGGCAGGAAGCTCCTAGGTATAATTGGGAAACACAGTTGGGGGTAGCTAAGGAAAGGGTGACTCGGTTGAATCGGTGGCAAATGACCAAAGCAAAGCGGATTTATCTTATTAAAACCTTTTTGGGGACTTCTGGTGACGTCACTCTCTGGAATGGCAGCATAGAGGGATAGCTCCTGAGTAACCTGCCAACTATCTCTCCCCTAATCTGCTATACCGATTTCAAATATCAGCTTGAGAAGCCAAAACATGACGGGGCGTAAAAATAAAGCAAACTCGCGCTCAGGAAGACCTCTGCATAAGGTGGATGCTTCCAGATTCCAGACGAGGCCTGCAGACAGACGCAGCGTCTCCCCCACGAGTAGCATGGTGGGCGATCAAGATCTAGATACAGATAGGGAGACAGAGAGGCTCTCGCGATCCCGCTTTGAAATGCTTCTTTCTGAAATCAAGGCGTTTCGTGCTGAAAATAAAAAAGAATTTGTACTGCTACAAAACCGACTTTCGGAGGTAGAAGAAAGATTAGACCGTTCAGAAGAAGCTTCTGGGGAGATAGCTGACGAAACTCATCGACTCCACACTGCTGTAGACTATTTGATAGACCAATATGAAGCTATGCAAGAGAAGATTACCGACCTTGAAGCCAGGTCCTGGAGAGATAATCTTCACATCTATGGGCTCCCAGAGGGGTCGGAGACTGGTAAAATGGAGGAGTTTCTAACCGACATGCTGAGAGATGTATTAGCTTTACCCTCCACATTTCAGTTTAAAATAGAGAGAGCACACAGAGCCCTAGCGAAAAAACCCACTGATCCCTTGGCAAGACCCCGCTCGGTGGTTCTTAAACTTTCCAGCTACAAGGATAAGGAACAGATCCTGAGGACAGCCTGGGCCCTTAAAAACATAACATATAACTCAGCCAGATTATTTTTTGATAACGATTATCCCACGGACATCATGAGGAAAAGGATGGCTTATGCACCAGTTCTTTTTTTTTTTAAACTTTATATTTATTATTTTCAATGTACATATACATACATTACATTCCAAGAGGAGACATTTCGCATGTTAGTCACATTCTTGACACATTGAGGGTGCCACCCCTCTTAGATTACTATAAAATACTTATTCTCCTGCTTTAAGATACGACCTGGAGGGGATACTAAATTAATATTATTAACAATTTTTTACCAAATTGCTAGAAATTAAGCCCATGAGCGGCATGGAAATATACACATTCAATGTTTAAGTAGGTAGTCCACTTATTCATATCCCCTTATAACAAGGGGTTATGGGAACGTCCATGCTATAACTGGTATATAGATCACAATTGTGATAATTCAAAACGGTTATGCCACCTTAAAATTTAACATATCCCCAAATATGCAAGCCTCAATAGACTAACTCCGAGAGACCACAGTTGTCTAATTAATCCAAATCTAAACCCAAACAATCTGGATACAAAAATTACATTTATGATCTAAACTTAATATCGCTGTCACTCAGTAGGTAAATAATAATAAGTCCAGTGAAAGTGAACTAAAAAATACAGGAATGATTGTCCCGGTTTTAACAGTGGAAAAGCCTTCACACAGGCTTCTCTTTAAGCTTACTAAATTTTATAGTTACTTATGTTCAAGTCCTCTCTCTCGCCCTGGATCTGCCTAGTTTTAATCGCCTCTGGTCCTTCAGAGTTCGTCTTCATCAGATGAGTTCTCGCTTTGCTCTTTGATGCGTTTTCTTCTCGGAGCATGACTTTGGGTCCATCGATTAGCTTCCTTCAGCTCTGAAAAATAAAAGATTTTCCCTGTGGTTATCCTTAATCGTCTGGAAAGATCATGGTGTGCTGAATCCTGCCTCATGCAGAAGCGCTCTGACCCCATCAAACTGTTTGCGCTTTGTCTGGTGGCAAAGCTAATATCAGGAGTAAACCGGACAGTTTCGCCTTCACATAGCAATGTCCGTTGTTGTCTGGCTAAAGCCAACAAGTAGTCCCTAGTAGCTACCCCATCCGTAATCACAAGAACTGTCCTCGGGGCTTCAGGGTTGTCTGGCCTACCTCTAACAGCGATCCTGTAGGCCTTTTGTATGCCTTTTATTCGTGGGGTAGCCTCATCGCCAAACTGTTGCTGTAGCCAATCTTGTAAAAAAAGGACTAGGTGGTCTCCTTCGCAGCCCTCAGGGAGTCCTAAAAAGCGAATATTTGACGCTCTGGTCTGATTTTCAAGATTTTCCAAGCGCATTTTAAAGTGTTTATTTTCTTTTATTACTGCATTCACGGCTCCCGTTGCTGCTTCTGCACACTTTTTAGCATACGACGATTCCACTGAGACAGAGTCTATCTTAGTTTCCAGGTTTGTGACTCTAGTTGCAATATTGTCTATTTTTTCAGCCAATCCAGATACAGAGGCGATCAATCTATTTATTTTAAACCCCAAGGATTGCAAAGTTTCCTCTCCTTCGGTTCCTACATCTGCGGCCTGTTGTTGAGAGGAGGCTCGTGTGGTGGAGGAAGTGGGAACATTTTTCGATTTTGCTCCTTCGTCTGGAGTACGATCCTTTCGAGGATTTCCCATTTTTCTCCTGAGATCTTCTGAATGCTATACCTGTGCTTGGGTAGGTTCGGAACTGTCCAGAAAATAACTATATTGTCTCTCAAAGTCAGTCCCAGTGAGGAGCTCTATTGTCAGGCGGCCATATTGCTCGGGCTCGCTAGCGCCCCCTATGCACCAGTTCTAAAGTCACTGCGAGAAAAGGGCATTACGTTTCAAACACCCTACCCAGCCAGGCTCCGAGTCTTTTGGGAATCCGGAACCACAGTTTATTCAAGCCCAGAAGAAATCTCCTTGGAACTGAATAGAAGAGGCTGGAGTTTCCAGACGATCAGTCCTGTGCAGCTGCAGAAATGTTCCCCTCGCTCTCGTTGGCAAGATCATGCAGATATCTGCAGAGATGTAGGTAGGCGGGGGAGATTCCGTTCTCTACAGGAACTTAAACACTACATCGGGCGGAGAAGTCCCTTGGAAAAAGATCCAGAACTGCCCCCTCATAATCCTGACACTTGAGGATCTAGTGAACATGTAGAACTTAAGTAAATCCTATTATTATTCAAACTGTGGGAATGTGACTACCGTTAGGGGCGGATGCTGGGGAACTGTTTATCCGATAGCCTTTCTCTCTTGATATTTGATTGCTGAATCTACAGTCAAAAGCTGCAACATTAGGATTTAAACTTGAATCCTGTTTATTTTAGTTTATTACTGCAATGTTAATAATGGGAATTTTTCTTTTCCAGGTGATAATTTACCTTAAGGATTTGAGAGCGCTTACACCAAGACCTAAAATTTTCATGGTGCAGGTTGCAAAGGCAGGCATGTAACAACCTAACCCCCATGCTGCGACCCCGATTATGTCCACTCAGGGCATACCTTTGGATCATCCGACCGATAATAGCCCTGCTCACTACATATTTTGGGGTGACGTCCCAGTTACTCAACCCCGACTGTTTAAGGGGTTGGGGAGGCCTGACCTCATTGCAGGTCACAATTCCTCCCACAGGGCCTTCCCCTATATTTAGGGCATGGCCCTTTTTCATCAGAGGGGTAATTTATACTCCCTCCATTAATGGAAGCGAAACTGTATATATGTTAGCAGGGATGGCCTATTAAGGTTGGTTGTTATTTCTTTTATACCCCATGTGCACACACTTTTAGGCTGCTACAGGATGAGCGAATTATGAGGCTGCCTCTTCAGTTCATTCAGGCTCACTGTTATTATGTCATGCATCGGATACCAAGAATGTATCGATTTTTTTTTGAGTTATTTATAGGTGGAAATCAGAGCATCCTTTTATTGTTTTCATTTTGTGTACAGCAACAGTATATGCTTACTCGAGCCACTAATGAATAGAGTCTCTACAGTTAAAATTTGTTCACATAATGTCAACGGGCTAAACAACCCTATTAAGAGATATAGAGTGATCTCCACCCTTAAAAAATTAAAACCTTCCTTCCTTTTATTACAGGAAACCCACTTAAATAAGCAAGAACACCAAAAGCTGACAAAGTTTGGGTTTTCTGTAGTTGTGGCCTCGGTGTATGGTAAGGGGAAAAGGAGAGAGCAGCTGTCCTAGTCCTAAAGGTACTCCCTTCCAGTTAACAAGTTCTTACTCTGACCCAGAGGGCCGACTTGCTATTGCTGTTGGTAAGCTGGAGGGGCAGGAGCTTACCTTGGTTTCTATTTATGTCCCCCCGGGAGAGGGACCTGCAGTCAGGAGGATGTTGTTTCAGAGAGTGATGGAGGGAAGCAGGGGAGTTTTGGTAATGGAAGGAGACCATAATCTTACTGCTTCTTGCCTTGACTCCTCTGCAAAAAAACCCTTTAAAAGATCCCCTGCACATAGAGCAGTGCAGATGTACCTCTCAGAGGCTCATTGGACAGATATATGGAGAAACCTTCACCCAAATAGGAGAGAATACACGCATTACTCTGCACCCCACAAGGTGTACACCTGCATTGATTATATACATGTCTCTAAAGAGCATTTATATAGAATGCAGAGTTGCACTCAGACCCCTTCGGTAATATCGGATCACTCGGTATTAACACTAAATATGACTTGGGAAAAGGAAAAACTCAGTACTCTCTGGAGATTTAATAACTTCTTACTAAACAGTAAAGATTTTGTAGAATTAGTACAGCGTAAGATAAAATTGATATTAGAAGAAAATGACAGATATGGCACTAAAAAGGAGTTCTGTGGGATACACTTAAAGTGGTCCTACGAGGGGAAATAATTAAACATGCTGCTTTTTACAGAAAACAGCAGCAACAATGACTGGATAAACTGCATAGTCAATTACAAACTCTCCAGACCTCTCATGCGGCAGGGGATGCAGGAGCCTACCCTCTTATACAAGCCACCAAACAGCAGATCCAGGCAATCCTGGACATACGTACTGAACAAACTCTACAATCCCTCAAACAAAAATACTATGAGGGGGACCCTAGGGCTACCCACTTACTAGCCCACAAACTCCGGCAGCAAAAAGCCAGATCAAATATAGGCCAGATTAGGGACCCGGTTTCAAAAAAGCTGGTCACCCTTCCCCGGGAAATTGAGCAGGTCTTCAGGAGACATTATAGTGGCTTATATGGCACTGAACATTTGACAAACCCCCAAACATTTGATGCCTTTATGGGGAAACTTAATTTACCTAAAATATCTCAAACGCAACAGCAATTTTTGGAGAGCCCCATTACTAAGTCAGAACTAGATCAGGCTCTCACAGCTCTTAAAGCAAATAAAAGCCCAGGCCCTGATGGCTATACTGGGGAATTTTATACAGCTTTTCGAAAAGACTTATCCCTTGTTGCTTGAGGTCTGTAGAGTTATACAACAGGGGGAATCCACCCCCGACTCATGGCGATATGCATATATCTCCAGTATTTTGAAGCCTGGTAAGGACATAACCTCCTGTTCTTCTTACAGGCCCATTTAGTTCTCAATATTGATTATAAAATGTTTGCATCTATAATAGCTAAAAGATTTCAAACTTTCCTACCAGAAATAATAAATTTAGACCAGACAGGGTTTGTCCCTGGACGCCAGACACAGGACAATATTAAGAGAACTTTGCAACTATTACACAGAGTAGGAGCTTCTGGAGTTCGCTTTCTCCTTCTTTCCCTCGATGCAGAGAAGGCGTTCGACCGGGTTGAGTGGCCTTTTCTGTGGGGGGTACTGGAGGGAATTGGAATCCCCCATCCGGTAGTTGACTCTATCAAAGCTATGTATTCTCATCCCAAGGCGTATATCCGGTTGAACGGCTCCTTCTCCAGCCCTATCTCTCTCTCCTGTGGCACAAGGCAGGGGTGCCCTCTCTCCCCTCTATTATTTGCGATATATTTAGAGCCTTTGGCTCAGGCCCTGAGGCAAAGAGGGTTTGACGGGAATAAGGTACACAATTTAGCATAAGTTGGCATTGTACGTAGACGACCTCTTGATATACATGACTGACCCTGAGTCTGCTCTTCCCATTTATGGGACATTCTGGAAAATTTGGAGCCATCTCTGGTTACAAAGTCAACTAAGAAAACCAAGTCCCATGTGGAATTTTATCCACGAGAGGACTTGAAGCACATATAATTTTAAGTGGCATTTACAACATTTTGAATACTTAGGTGTCCGGATGGGACCCCCTGGTTGTGACCTATTTACATTAAACTATTCCCCCTTCCTAGCCAGGACGGCATATGATTTAGAAAGATGGCGTGCTTTGCCTCTGTCCCTTAGCCAACGTATAGGGTCAATTAGGAAGGTTATTCTACCCCGTTTTTTATATCTAGCCCAAACCCTTCCTGTGCCAATCCCAGATGCTTTTTTCAGGACGTTACAGAAAAAAATCTCTGCCTTTATCTGGGCGAATCATAAGCCCCAGGTCAATCTAACTGTACTACAGTCCCCTAAATGTATGGGAGGTCTTTCCCTACCAAACTTTAAATCATACCACTTAGCCTGCCAGTTAAGGATTCCCCTGTATTGGCTGGATGAGTCATATATATCCTTATGGAAATTGGTTGAGCTGCAGGAAACAGAACTTAAAGATATTTGTGGCGCTTTGTTGCCCTTCTGTCCTACAATTAGGTTGGAGACTGTGACCAACCCATTTACCCAGGCAACGCTCAAATACTGGCAAAAAATTATGTCAGATAGAGATTTTAAACCTTGGAGGCTGGCATTGTTTTCCCTCCCATACTTGGATGCCTTCCCCCCAGGTAAAATGGATAAAGGTTTTATCAAATGGCAGATGAAGGGTTTGCACCTGGTGTACCACTTTGTGCCGGAGGGCAAGATCCTCTCCTTTATAGAACTGACTCAAAAATACAATATTGCCTATAGTGAAAGGTTTAGATATTTTCAGGCCAGGAACTTTCTGAAGACATTGGGGAAGTTGAAATGGGAGGAAAACCCTCCGGCTGAATTGTTGCTTATCTTAGTGGCAGCAATTGAAGGAAAGCCCATCCCTTCACATTTGATCTCTACTTTATACAGGGCCCTCTGTAAGCTGCAAAATAAGCCCTTGGATAAAATTAGGGTGGCCTGGGAAAAGGATCTATTGGAGGTAATATCTCCTCTCAATTGGCAAATGTGTCTGAAGAATACATACAAAGGTGTCAATTCTGGACAATGGAAAGATTTTACATGGAAAGTAACTGCTAGATATTTTAGAGCCCCTGTAGTGATTCAAAAATATTCTAAACACTTTAAGTCTGACTGTTGGAGACAATGCGGATCCTCACATGCCACCCTAGGCCATATTTTCTGGTCTTGTAGGGCCCTTCACCCTTTTTTTGCACAGCTTACAGGAGCTCTCCATCAGATACTATCCCCAAACTTTGTTTTATCCCCGCAACTTTTCCTATTTGGCCTTTATCCCCCGGCAATTTCCGACGCCTCTTCCAAGAAATTTCTTAATCTGGCCCCTTTGGCTGCTAAAAAAGCCATTACAAAAAGTGGAACTCCAGCTCTCCTCCTAGTCTGGAAAATTGGCATCAATTGATGATAGAAATGTATAGGATGGAGAGACTCACTGCTCTAATCAATAAATCACAAGAGGCTTTTGAAACTCACTGGAGAAAATGGGTATTGTATATTATGTCAGTACACTCTGATTTTATCCCATAATCTACCTCTAAACGCTCTGCTTACTCTCTATATCGATACATGTATGTCACCGAAATGATTAATTGCTTTCTCTGCTTTGTTATCCTAGGCAGCCCATGAGATACCCTATGTTACACAAGCTCTGTGCACTATTTATTTATATCTTTTTTAACCCTCTTATATTTATTTATGTACATATTTGTGACTCTTGTTTTTGCCTCCTTACTGTTTTTCTATTCTGAAAATGCAATAAAGATTGAAAGTTAAAAAAAAAACTTTTGGTGCCTTATTTTTTGGTTTTGGCAGCAGTCTAACCCCCCCCCCCCGACTCACTTTGGAAACCTCTTTATATTCTGTGTTTTTTTCGTGCTTGTGGGGGAACAGACTGAACCCGGTGAAGAGGGGAGTTACTTATTTGCCGATTGAGGAAGGTGGAGTGGGAATGCTGAACCCAGTGTTTTTTTTTTTTTATGTCACATTTCTTTCTTATAATGTGACCCTCCTGTTGAAAGGGGAGTCTAAGGTATGGTCCCCATGGGTAGCTGATGTGATTGGTGTTTTAATAGAAAAGTGGGTTATTTCAGCAGTCTTGCCTCGTCAGACTAGGGTGTCCCAGCTCCCTAGATATTTTAAAGGGTTGTTTGGGAAATTGAAAGCTTGGAAGCTTACGACACAGGCCATATGTATGAAGTCAAGAAAACATTTATATTTTGGGGTGATTCAAGATGTTTTTTATGCTGATCCCTGGTTTTTGGATCTGCCCATGGCTGTACAACACGCAAAATTAAAGTTATTATTGAGTAATAGGGTCCCTAAATATATATGGGATTTTCTGTGGCTTTGTCTGCATAAAAAACTGGGTGTAAAGGGGAACTTGAAACATAATGAACTGGCTGAGAGATATTGTCCTAGGAAAGAAACATATTTGGGTCTGGTAGAATCTTTATCTCATTTTTTCTACGACTGTCCCTTTGTTAAGTCCTTTTGGTCTGTCTTTCATATGGTCTGGCCATTGAATCCTTTTAAGGGGCAGTCACTTGATATTTGGACTGAAGGAGTGTTGCCTGGTGCATGGGTGATTTATGATAATATCACTATACGGCTTTTGATGGGGTTTATAGGGTATCAGCTTTGGCTGGCATGCTGCTGTTTAACACTTCGGAAGCAGATGAAGACAGAAGATTAGACTGTGCAGAGTATTAAAAAAGATATCTTGAAGTGGCAGTTGCTAGGAAAGGGTACATCAGGATCTTTATCGGATATGGTGGAGAAAGATGTTGTGGTTAGATACAGGTTAAGGGAAGAGATTACTTTTAGGCAGATGTCATTTGGGTATGGGGGCCTCATAGTATTGGTAGGAAGGGGTATTAAAGTGGGCATATGTTTGTAATTTATGAATAGTGGCTTTGCATGGAGAAGACCTTCTTGAGGATTCTCTGGTTTGGGGGGGGGGGATACAGTTTTTCTATTATTTATGTGATCCTTCTTCACTAATGTGACAGTATAAACTAATATTATGGTCTTTAGGATATATTGTTGTTGATTGGCTGTTCTATGTTGAATGTTTATTTCCTTCTCTGTTTTAGTGAAGGGGGAAATCATTTTATGTCAGTGGCTATGGTTTAGGTCATGGGATAAATTGTTTCTTGGTATATTTGAATGTAATATATAATTTTTTTGAACTCCTCTGTTTTTTAGATAGGTATCATCATACTGTTTATATCTTTGGGTTTTTTCTAAAGTCCATATGAGAAAACCCACTACTCGTTTTGGGGGGGGAGTAAGCATCTATTAAAACGGTTTTTTTGCTTGTTTTTTGGGACAATGAAAATGAATGTTTTGTATTGAATGTATGATGTAATACATATTTATGTTTACTTTTATTTCTGTATTATGCATTTGTGTGACGGAACACTATTATGTATATGTCTTACTTTTCTGTTTAAAGGGAAAAATATTCCCCTACTCTTTAGCTGGGGGGGGGGGTTACAGCATTTGTTGTATTCTTATTTATGTTTAACTTTGTTTTTGCATTATGATTTTGTGTGATGTAACACTATTGGTATCTGTTTTGCTTTCTAGTTTTACTAAAGAATTCCCCTACTCCTTTAGTGGGGATTGGACAGGGGTTATGTATGAATATGGATTATTTCTGTTTGATGTTCACGTTGTTGTAAAATTTGTTTATGTTTTTGATTTCTTTCATTATGATTTTGTATGGAGTAATACATTTTTGTATATTTTGTTTTTGAGTTTTGAATAAAAAAATTCCCTACTCTCCAGAATGGGGCCCTGCAGCTGTGTGGCGTTGCACTTGATGGCTGATGTTGAGAGAGAACGGTTGGCGGAGAGCCCGTTGGTGGCTATGGAAGTGGAACTACAGGAGTCCGGGGAGTCTGGAACAGCTGTGGTGGTGGCTGGAATGCACTCTCTGGGTGGCCAGCATATCGCCCGAGGCAGCGGTTCCGTCCCCACTCAACCTCCTGCTCTGCCACACCAGTAGTCAAATCACCCCTTCCCCAAACCTTCATGACATCCTATCCTACCCTCCTCCTGCCATGTTGGCACCAAAAAAGTTGTGCCTTGAGGCGGAGTTGCAGAAAATTAGTGCTCAACTGGCTTCTGAAGCCTCACTGAAGGAGGAGGAAGACCACAAGTGCAAATGCTCGATCGCTCTCCCCGTGAAAGAGGATTCTTTAGTACCCGCTAAACTTCTGGCAGCTGCAGACAGCCCGGACACACCTTCTGGGCAGAATGACAAGACCCCATGTCGGGACTGGAGCGAGGGAGATGACACAGTGTGGTCGCCTGAGCGCGCATTATCTTCTGCTGGCTGGATCTTCTCGCCTCATGGAGTCTGGCAACCGGATCCCCAGATTCTGCTCCCGGGCTCTGGCTCGACTTTGCCGGTGGTTCCTGTAGTATCTACTGCCTCAAATTCGGTGGATTTAGTTGGTGTGCCTGGGCTTACAGGTAACATGCTACCTCCTGGGGATTCTGGGCCTTCTATTTCTCCTACTTGTATGGGAGAGACTGGGCCTCAGCCCACAGTACTATCAGAGGCTCCCCCTCCCCGCGATGGAGCTTCAGATTGTCCTGATCCTCCGACTTATGCCAGTCACTTCCACAAGCCTGTGGAGTTGGCTAAATGGTGGAATGCCGTCCGTCTTTGTTATATTAGCAATCGGGAAACTATCCCTGATCGTTTTCATGTGGTTAAGATTTTGTTGAAGCAGTCCCTGGGATTCTCCCTGTTGGAAGTTTATGCCCTGATCCATGCATGGGGGGAGAGTACTTTTGACATCAGTTTTAGGACACCAGCATTGTTAGAACGTTTTTGGTGTCATTATTCTACTCTGAAAACTAATCCTCTATGGGTGGACTTTGTTGTTATCCCCCTTAACTAAACAACCTTTTAGAGTTAACACTATCCTTTTCTGGAACGAAGGGGTGAATATTACTGATATTGTTTATTGGTTGGAGAAGCAATGTACTATTCAGGGTAACCCGGCTCCCATATTGGACAATGAAGGGTTTTGGAATGGGGCTGGAAATTTAAAGTAAAATTGCAACATTCTGAACAAGATATTGTACACCTTCCTATTTGTTTTTTCACTGGCCGGGATAAGGGCTTTTTGTTTTACCCTGGTCAGCCCAGAATGTGCTTTAAGTGTGGCTCACGTAGGCATATTAGTATGGCCTGTGATGTGCTTAAATGTACCCATTGTGGGGACCTGGGTCATTCCAGTGCACACTGTTTCCAGGAACCCGAGTGTAATACTGGAGTACTGTGTGCAGTTCTGGAGACCCAATCTCCGCAAGGACATAGACAAGATGGAAGCTGTCCAGAGGGGGGCAACTAAAATGGTGCAGGGTCTGCACCAGAAGACATATGAAGAGAGACTAAAGGAGCTTAATATGTATAGCCTCGAGGAAAGGAGGGAGAGGGGGAACATGATAGAAATTTTCAAGTACCTCAAGGGAATCAACAAAGTCCAAGAGGGTAGCATCTTTTCAAAAAGAGGTGTGCAAGAACAAGGGGGCACAATTTGAAGATAGGTGGGGGGCCGCTCAGAGGTAATGTAAGGAAGTATTTTTTCACAGAGAGAGTTGTGGGTGCATGGAACGGCCTTTCGGAGGAGGTTGTGGAGTCAAAAATAGTGGTTGAATTCAAGCAAGCATGGGACAGTCATAAGGCAATTCTAGGGGGTTGGGGTAGAAAGAAGTAGGCTGAAGGTTAAATAGGATCTGCAGCTTATCCATTAGGTAGGGAAATGGGAAGACTGGGTGGGCCAAGCAGTCCTTATCTGCTGTCAAATTCTATGTTTCTATGTAATCTCTGTGATGACCATGGTCACACTTTTACTGATTGTCCTTGGGCTGCTAAAAATATAGAGAATGCTGATTTCAGGGTGCAGGATTATTATATTAGGGAAGCTACGGCTCCTCCTTGGGTCTTGGTCCTAAACCCTCACATACCAGATGAAATCAGGGGGTCCTGGTGCACTTCCCCCTCCCCCAGTCCTGTTGGATTCTGTCCCGGACTCTGAGCTGGGTCCAAGTGCCTCCTGGCTGGATATGGACCCCCCACCCCTCCCGCATGCACAATCACCTCCAGCTCTGGAGTTTACTGTGGTTCGCAGCAAGAGGGGTAAGGGTTCCAAACTCAAGCATCCAAAGGCGCTGGTTGCTCCCTTAGAGGATTCTAACCCATATGATGTGCTTCAGGATGTACCCTCTGATATGGAGGGGGTTTCTTCTGCTCCTTCAACCGGTCCACCCCAGGTGGGTCCGTTATCTGACTCTGAAGGGTTGGTAGCTTGTAGCCCAGCTCCCATATCCAGTGGCAGGGTTATCCGAGCTTCAAGTAAAGTCAAGTGAAGATTTTGATGTTTCATGGCTTCCCTTTTGTATCATTTCAAACTGGCATCCCTGAATGTTAACAGTATGAATTTAAGAGATTGGCTACATAGGCCCTCTTTTTAAAGTCTGATTTGGAATGTTTGTTTCTCCAGGATGTTCGCTTCCACTCTCCGGTACTTCTGGAGGCGGCCTCTGTCGGATGGATATGGGGTACTAGCTACTGGTCTCAGGGTGTGGGTGTGTGTTCTGGTGTAGGGATTTGTTTCTTCTCACAGGTTAAAGTGCTCAGACTGTGACAGTTGGATATCTTGGAGGGGAGAGCATTGTTATTGGATATCTTGTGGAAAGGCTTGCCTTTTCAGCTTTTAAATGTGTATGCCCCTCAACTAAAACATGACAGGGTATGGCTTTTTCCGGCCCTTCATCCATTTTTATTTACGACTATGCATGTAATTTTAGGGGGTGATTTCAGTTGTGCACTTTCTCCACCTGGTCTGGGTCTTACTCCCAAAAAGCAATACTGTGATGTCTTTTGTTTACGGGCAGTCATTGATGACATGGGATTGATGGATGTTTTTGGTTCCCAATTTCAGGTGGCCCCTCATGCATATTTTTGTGGGCCTCGTTCATCCAGGATTGATTACTTTTTTGTTTCTGCCTCTCTTACATTGCAGGATGCTCAGGTGGTGGACGTGGCCACTTCTGATCATAGAATGTTGGTTCTCTTGGTAGGTATCCACCCAGAGCAGAGACGAGGCCCGGGACTTTGGAAACAAAATCTGTCTTTGCTAGATATTCCTCACATTCAGGATGGTTTTAGTCATGTTTTGGCAGCTAGGAAGTCAGTTTTCTTTTTGTATGAGGATACTAATGCTTGGTGGGAGGACTCAAAAAAAGAGTTTTGTTCTTATTTTAAGTCTGTGGGGCGGCTTAATGGGAAGTTTAAGTGGGACACGCTGCACTGTTTGCAGTCCAAATTACATTCCCTAACTGCTCTACATTATCAGGGGGGTAAGGTTTGTCTCAGTGGCCTTAAAGAGCTTAAGGATAAGGTAGCTAGCATCCAGCAGGATATGATGAAGAGTTTAGTAAGTCAACAGCGATATGAGGTGTTTGGCAAGAAGCAGGATACTGTTCCCTGTGATACCTGTGCTCAGGTTAGAGAGAAACATACAATGCTTTCTTTGCATACTGCTAATGGAGACACTGTAATTGAGAATTCTGCCATTTTGACTGAGATACAACATTTTTTCACGCCTGCATTTACTAGCCAGTCTCTGTCAAAAGAGGTGATGCAACAGTGGCTGCATGAGTGCACTCTTCCTGCCCTTTCTGAGGATCTGGGTAAGGTATTAATTGACCCTATTTCACTTGCTGAAGTGAGACAGGTCATCTGGTCTCTTCCTTCTAGTACATCCCCTGGTTCTGATGGCCTGCCACATGCTGGTTATAAATCTGTCTGGGACATGCTGGGGGAAGAATTGGTGGCTGTGTTCAATGGGGCTTTGAGCTCAGGTACTTTGCCTGTCAGTATGTCTGAAGGGGTCCTGGTCCTTTTATTTAAGTATGGGGATAGAGGGGATTTGAGGAACTGGCGACCCATAACCCTCCTCAATACTGACAGTAACATTTTGATGAAGGTCCTGGGGAACAGGCTGGTGGGGGTCCTGGACACTATCGTTCATCCCACTCAGTTTAGTGGAGTTCCCCTTCGGAAGATTCAAGATGCCCTGATTCTTCTCCAAGACATCCTTCATAAGGGTAGTACCCAGGAATTACTGGGGCATCTTGCGAGCCTGGATCAATCCAAAGCACTTGATCAGGTGGAATATGATTATTTGTGGGAGGTTCTTCGACGTTCTGGGTTTCCTGACATTTTTATTTCTTGGATACAGATCTGTTATAATAATATTAGTATTCTGCCCACCATGAATGGTTGGGTGGGTGCTCATGTTCCTGTAGGTAGAGGGGTGTGACAGGGTTGCCCTTTAAGACCTTTTTTATATTTACTGTCTCTGGACCCCCTGCTCCATAGACTGCATAGGGCTGACGATATCATTGGCCTTTCTGTGGGTAGTTCTGACCCTCAGATCAAATCCATTGCCTATGCGGATGGCCTTTGTTTGATTTTATTTGATCGAGCCTCGGCCCATTTGGCTCAAACTGAGTTGACAGTTTTTTCAGCTGTTACGGGCTCTGTCCTGAACCAAGGCAACTGTTGTATTCTGCCGCTTGGTTGCGATGGTTCCGTGTGGTCCCCTATTTGGCAGTTCCCAGTGGTGCATGATTATGCTAAACTTTAGGGCATTTACTTTGGGGGTCCTGACCCACAATTTTATAACTGGGAACTAAAACTCCGGAATGCTCAGCTTTTGGTTGCTAAATGGAATAAATGGCATATGTACAAATGTAAAAGGATCTATATGATTAAATCCCATTTGTTGCCAGTTTTTTGTTTCTTTCAGCAGTTTTTCCTCCCCCATGAGCTTTGGAAACTACCGTTTATAGTGTTTTTTTTCGGTGCCTATGGGGGAGTAGATTGAATGATTAACCCGGTGGTGTTTTTTTATGTTTTCTTTTTTTTTTTCATAACATTGTTCCTCTTCTTCACAATGTGCCCAAATTGTGGAGCCCATGGGTGTTGGATGAGTTTGGCCCTATTCTGTTGGCATGGAACTCAGCCGGCTCCATTGTTAAACAAATTAAGGTTTTCATGTTGGCTGTTCATTGGAAGGATGTGGTTGGGAAGCTTAAGGTTTGGAAGGTGAACTGTAGGCATCTTACTACTGGATCTCGTAAAGAAGTATATAATTGGCTTGTAGATACACATTTTAGCACCCTCCTTTGATCAGGGATTTGTTTACCCAGTTTCTCTGCAGTCCTCGGATCCCGACTTATATGTGGGATTTTCTCTGGCTTTGTACACATCAGAAGTTGGGGGTTAAGGGAAATATGATGCACAAGGACCTTTCAGAATGTACCTGTCCGAGAGAGTCTACTTGCTCAGGGGTTGTCGAAACTCTGCGTCATTTATTTTTGGATTGTCCCTTTGCAGTTGATTTTTGGGCTGTTTTCCATGTCTTTTGGCCTTCCAGCCCTTTTCAGGCCTCGGACACGGATGTCTGAGTTAGTGGCATCCTTCCAGGGTCCTGGGCAAAATATGATTCTAGTAAGATACTGCTATTCATTGTGTATGTTAAATTTCAGATTTGGCAAGCTCATTGTGAATTGTTCCTGTGGAAGAGATTGTTGTCTGGTAAACAAGTGTTCTCTGCTGTTCACAGGGATGTCCTTAGATGGCGTGCCTTTGAATATGATTCGGCTTCCCCACACCTCTATGGCTTGTGGTGACGACATATGTCCTGGTTGGATACAGGTTGAGGTGCCTTTTTTTTCTCCCCTTTCTTGGGGGGGTTGTGATTTGTTATTGTGAGTTGTATATTTTGTTTTCAGTTTTGATTAGAAAATTCCCCAGCTCTTTTGGTGGGGGGTGTGAACATTTATTGATCTCCCTCACTGTCAACTAGGAGGAAAAGAAACGCTCTACTCTGGTTCTTTAGAGTGTTGTCTGGTAAACTTCCTGCATACATCTCAAACTTTTTCGAACGTGCCAAGGGATCTCATGGTCTGAGACGCTTCTCCATACTCTGCTTCCAGATCCCCAGAGTAAATACAACCCATGGCTCGGCTGCTATCAACTTCTCACTCCCATCCCTGTGGAACACCGTGCAAGGCTCTCTAAAACTCTCACCCCTTCCAGGACCATTCACATTCAAAGCACTAATAGCTAAGTACCTGAAGGAAACCTGCAGCTGTTTTTAGGTGACTATGTGCCGCAGTTTCATGTATCTTCCATGAATCCCTCGTTACAGAGTCTATCTCAACTCACAACCCCATTAGGGGTTTCCAGCATTTATTAGCCCACCTCCCCAATAGGGGGTACCCAGCACTTATTAGCCCATCTACACTTCTCCCGGACCTCACCATTCTATCCTCTCGCCCTCCTCACATACTCTCTCCTCTTCCTGTTCTGATTTATAACTGATGCTACCTATGTTAGTTCTATATGTACAGGCCTATATTATCCTTCACATGTACAGTGCCTTGTTTTTGTCCATTTTATTTGCAAATGTGTATTATATTGTTGTCCAGGACCACCTTGAAAATGAGCTTGCCCAATGGTGTTCACGTCTGGTTAAATAAAGTTTGATTGATTGATTGATTGATTGATAATGTTTTAGGACTATGTAACCGAACTTTGCATTGGATGTATGATGTAATACTTATTTATGTTTACCTTTTGTTTGAGTTCTGAATTTGTGTGCTGTAACACTATTATGTATATGTTTTACTTCAAGTTTTAATACAAATTTCCCCTGCTCTTTTAGTGGGGATGGAATGGGATTTTTTTGTCCAACTACGGATTATTTCTGTTTATAGCTTCAAGTATGCTGTAATCCTTATTTGTGTTTTTTGGTTTCTTTCCTTACGATGTATGCTGTAATACATTTTTGTATATTTTGTTTTAAGTTTTGAATAAAAAATTCCCCTACTATTTTTAAAAAATGCCATGGGATCTTTAATATCATCCTGAACAAACAGTGTGGAACAGGTAGACGGGACCACGGTTTAACGTCTCATCCAGAAGACTTATTGGTCTTTTTTTTTTTTAAGTGGCTAGTTTTCCATTAGCAGGTTATACAGACCTGCCACTAGAGGGATTCTTGGTCTTTCTACACAAATCACTGTACTCAATCGTGGGCAATATGGCCTGCATTATCATTCTACTTCTAATCCTGGCAAAAATTATGACTCATAAAGCACTGATCCATGCTAAGTCAGAATTCATCCCAGCCTGGGAACCCACAATCATAGTTCCTGCTGCATCTTCATATTGCTTCCCTGCTCTTAATCTGTCGGGTTTTCATTTTAATTCTCATCCCTCTCCTCTGGCCCTCCTCCCTTCGCCAATGTCTTTCCGTGCACTTCCCCTGCTAGCCTTGAATGGCCATGTCAGCATCTCCTATGCCCTGGCTAGACGTACCTCAATGACTGAACACCACACAAGAACCCATACGAAAAGAGCCCACTTCCACCTGATAAATGCCCTCAAGAAAATGTTTCTAATTCTCCTTTTCTGTTCAGGCAATATCAAACTAAATCCAGATCCCCCAACTCAAATCACTTCTCCGTCGCAGTTTGCAGCTGCTCCTGGGATGAAACTGATGATGATCAATATTCTAAGCCTGCTCAAAAAACTTGATCATCTTCAAGTCTGGGCAGCCCACACTGACCCTGATCTGATTATAATTACCGAGTCATGGCTAAAAAAGACCAACACTGATCCGCAAATTACTATACCGGGCTTCAAGCTCTTTAGGGCTCATAGGGATTCGGGGGGGGAGTGGTTGTATACGCCAAATCAAAATTTGATGTTAGCAGCATTTCGTGTAAAACTAAGCCCAAGGAATACAAGATTGTTTCGCTTAAACTTCACCTTCCATCCTCAGAGTGCATCACAATCGCTGGTAGCTATAGACCCCCATCAGGAGACACAGAAATTCTTAACGTGTTGAAATTCATAACTTTGGCTACTAACACGGAAACAATAATCTTAGGGGACTTCAATATGGATTGGCTCACTGCTAAATCCCGCTCCCTAAAAGCCATCTGTGATGAGCTGGGTCTTACACAGATAGTAACTGAACCCACAAGAATCAATGCTTCTAACTCTGCCAACAGCTCACTCATAGATGTCATCTTAACTTCGCATCCCCATAAAATCTCACATTCTGCAGTTTTCCATAACGACATGAGCAACCACAGTATCGTTGTATGTACAAGATTCCAATCTAAAACCCAGCAGCACCCTAAATTCAGAATCAAACACTCGTTCCATAAATTCAACTCAGTAAACTTCCTAACCGATCTAGCTACGATCAGGTGGCAAGACCTATATCTTACCAAATCTGCTGATGCCGCCGTCTCTGTCCTAAATGACAACCTCACCACCCTAATTAACAAGCATGTTCCTCTTATTAAAATGAGGGTGCGGAAAATCTCGCATCCGTGGTTCACCCAAGAGCTCAAATCTGCACTTACCAATAGAGACAAGCTATGGGCTAGGGCCAGGCACACAAAGGACCCGGCAGACTGGCAGGCATTTAGAACTGCCAGAAATGCCTGTGTTAAAAGAGTACGTACTACTAAAGCAAACTTCTACATCTCCACTCTGGAGCAGGACAAAGGGAACTCCCAAAAAATCTGGAAGACACTGAGATCCATTGAAGGCTATCCTGCTGCTTTCTCCCTTCCCACCAAGATTCTGGCCAATGACGGGATGGTTGAAAATAAACTGTGAATCCTCGAAGAACTTAACCTTCACTTTGCCACTGCCGGGTTGGCATTCGACTCCTCCCCATACGCTAGCGAGTGAATAGCAACACTAGCCCAGATACTACATGCTACTCCACCTCATCCCTTCCAGTTGTGCCTGTTTAGCTACAAAGAAGTCGAAGACATAATTCTTAGCCTTGACACCAAGAAAAGTGCAGGGACGATGGCCTTGAATCATTTTTTCTTATGTTAGCTATGCCCAGCTCACAGCCCCATCCTTCACATCTTCAACCTCTCTATTACCACAGCCACTGTTCCATCCTGCTGGAAATCTGCCCATGTTCTTCCTCTCTTCAAATCAGGAGATCCTTGTGACTTAAACAACTACTGTCCTATCTCTATCTTGTCCATCTTCTCCAAAGTGCTGGAAAAACTTATATATAACCAACTAAAAAATCACCTCGAAGAGCACTCACTCCTAAACCCGGCCCAGTCTGGCTTCAGGTCGAAGCACAGTACCATCTCAGCCTTGGCTAAAGTCTCTAATGACAGGATCCATGCTATGGACACCAAGAAGGTTACTGGTGCAGTCTTTCTAGACCTCAGTAAGGCCTTCGACACTGTAGACCATCACCTCCTAATCACCTGTCTTGCCTACATAGGTGCCACTCCACTTACCTTACAGCGGTTTAACAGTTATCTCATGGGAAGGATACAAAAAGTCAAAGCTGATGGCCTACTATCTGCCCCCCTTCCAATTGCCAGAGGAGTCCCTCAAGTCTCCATCCTAGGACCAATCCTTTTTTCCCTGTACATCAACAACCTTGACTCCCACATAAAGAACTCTAGCATACATTTCTCTGCGGACGATACGGTTTTGTACGCATCAGGCTTGTCCTTAACTGAAGTCAGGGAAGCACTCCAAGCTGACTTTGTCCAGTTAGAAAGCAACCTTATCAATGCCAAGCTTCTCTTAAATGCCAAAAAAACAAGACAATGATTTTCTTGAGACTTGCCTTGTCACAATTGCCCTACCTACCCCACCTAAAAACTTCATAGTTACCTCCCTAGGTGAACCCTTGGAAGTCGTACCTAAATTTAAATATCTAGGTATGTGGATAGACAACAAGCTTTCCTTCAAAGACCACATCAAGGATCTATCAAAGAGGCTTAAAGCACGCTTGGGTTTCTTCTTTAGAAATAGGACCCTCTTTTCTCTCGCGACCCGCAAAAGACTTGTCCAAGCAACATTCCTTCCCTTGCTCGACTACGGAGACATTATCTTTATCTCCTCCCCAACCTTGAGCCTATTTAAACTGAATGTACTCTATCACCGTGTTCTTCGCTTCATTACTAACTCTGCGTACAGGACCCACCACTGTGATCTTTATGCAGCAGTTGGGTGGACCTCTCTTGCCACCAGATGCCTCCTGCATGCTGGCATTTGGACCCTCAAATTACTACTCCACAAACTGCCTGTCTATTTAACGTCTCTCATACACATCTCGCATAGCGCCTACTCCCTAAGGAAATCTGACCTTATCCTACTATATGTTCCCAGGATACGTCCCACAGCTGGCCAAAGAGCTGTCTCATACACCCTCCCAAACATTTGGAACCAACTACAAGCCATGCTGAAGCTAACCAGCATCGTATCAATTAACTCCTAAAAAACACTAGCTATCTCTAAATTAAAAGACATGTGTAGGTGCTACTAGCCCCCAACGCCAAGTCAACTTCCTAGGTACTAACTGGCCCTCTACTTATTAAGCTGAAATGCGTTGCATAATTTAGGGCAAGGTTTAAGCTGGAATGTACTGCATATATAGCATAAGGACTTCTATTGTGTATACCTCTTGTATTATATTTTTTTTTTCTTTGTTGTTCTACATTTTATATCTCCTGTCTATGTAATTGCGAACTGTATGTGCATGTGCCTCAGGACCTCCTTGTGAATGAGCTTGCTCAACGGAGTCTTTCCTGCAATAAACTTGAACTTGAACTTGGTCCCTGCTTATAGAGTGGGGAGGGGCTTGATGAACCTAGTGTCCCTTCTGACCTTAAATTACTATGTTACTATCAGAAGTCACTTCCGACATCCATCAGGAGCCTTCCTTCTACCAATAGGCCAATGTAGCCAGGTGCCACACCCTTTCAGGACAGGTCAGATAACCATGACCACCACAGGTTTCTGTGGCTATGCCATCACGTGTGTGATACTGTCACTATTCAATGACATGGCATCATACTTGGCATACTTGCAACATCTCATTTCACTTTCTCTACAGAACAGACACCAAATGCCACCTGTGTATTCTGGAAGCAACCAGTTGCCTGCCAGAGCTGCAGCTGAAATTGAAGTCCACAGGGTACGTCTGCCCTTACGTTTTTAGATCATCACAAGCTGGTTCCTTGTTCCTTTTACATAAACCTGAAACTTATACATTATTTGCAGCATTGCAAAAATCTTTGTGCTAGGATACAGCTAGCAGAACTATTCATTGTTGAGCAAGCAAATGGGTTTGTATCTTAAAGGTAAACAAATCCTATTTTAATTGTGTCAAAATAAAGAATCACAATCTTTTTTTATTTTAGAATTTTTGGCTGGGAAAGGCACACTGAGACAAAACCCATTTCCAGATGCATCCCAGGAGCATTGGGAGGTTAAGTGACTTGCTCAGTGGCTGGCCGAATAGCTTGACAAGCTAAGCCAGGGGGCCTTGCCACCCACCACACCGGTGACCCAGGTTTGGCAACGAACTGGGTCACTCAGATGCTGGCTGAGGGAAGGAGAATCGAGCATTCCGTGATGGCTCTTCTTCAGGGAGGAGGGACAGCATGCACCACTGCTCAATCATTGCCTTGTGGAGGCTAGGTGGTGGGACAGCGGTCGACAGCCTGGTTGGTCGGGTTCAGGTCGCTCAGGTGTACTGTGTCTGCACACAGTACATGCATGCCATTGCACACATGCAGGCCTACTGAGGAAAGCTATGGGGAAAGCAGCTTGGTCAGGGAAGAGGATGGCGGTGTACCCTGCAGGCTCTGCTCCACCTGACAAGGCACCCATCCACCCATGGAGGTGCAAAAGATGGAGGTAAGTCCTGGGCTGGATGGGTGAGGGGACTGGCGGTAGCAACTGGATAGAGGCCGCCCAGTAGTCAGGTGGATAAATACAAGATATAAAAAACCAAAAACAAAACAGCGACTTGCTCAGAGTCACACAGTATGCAAGTGACGGTTGTGAGTTTCAAACCCAGGTCTGCTGGGTCTCTATGTTCACAACTTGGTGCTGTAACCCTCTAGACTATACTACCTCCAATGTGGCATATTATTTTTAAGTACTGTACATGCTATCCTGAATAAAATTGTTCATTTCATGCCATAAGTAATGTGTCTGTGTAAATGGAATTGTGGATGTCAAAAACTATACCCTTTATGCCATGGCCCTTAGTGCTCTGAGCCACGGCGTGGAGAGCAACCAGGTGAAACAGGCTTTACAGAGTCTAAGCCTCACCAAAAACTAAAGGCTGCCTGAGTGGCGGTTCAGAGAAAGGACAGAAGGTACAGTCATGCAGGGCTTGAAAGTCATTGTTGAGGCAAACAGTGAGGAGGTAGGGCCATGGCTTGCTTGGCAAGCCCCTCACAAGCCTTGGGCAATGGATCCATCAGCATACCTGTGACACTAGAAGTGGTGTGGCTGGAGGCCATTCAGTGCCTTTTCTTTGTTTAAAAATCCTGGGCAGGGTCTAAGCCTCGCCCACCAGCCACCAAAAGCTGCCCGATTGGCGGGTCACACAAGGGACAGAAGGCACAGTTCTGGAGACCTGGAAAGTCACTGTTGAGGTGAGTGGTGGGGAGGGTGGGCTAGGGCTTTCTTAAGGAGCCCCCCACGACTCCCAGGCAATGGATCATTCAGCCTCCCTGTGATGCTACAAGTGGTATGTGGCTGGAAGTCATTTGCTGGTTTTAAACATAGAAACATAGACGATGATGGCAGAAAAAGACAAATGGTCCGTCCAGTCTTCCTCTATTACCCTATCATACCCCAGAATTTACTGTCTCTGTGGGATTTTCGGTTACACTGTTCCTCCTTTTGTTATCTGTGTTTCTGCACTCTACTTCCTGCTGGGTAAATAATATCCCCTTGACTATCTCAGCCGTGTTTGAAGCCATTTATGGTTTTGGCACCCACCATATCTGTCAGCACACCATTCCATGGCTCAACCACTGTTTCTATAAAATAATACTTTCTCACATCCTTTTTAAACCTTCCCCCATTAATCTCCACTCATGGGGTGCATGACCAGGAAAGCACGAAGCAGGACATGCTTTTTCAGAACTCCTACTTGTCAGCTAGACAAACAATATATTAAACATTTATACCTGCAACAAAACAGTCTTGTTTTACAACTTCAGAAGCATACATCTGCTGGAGCAGGAAAATGAGTAAAAAAATTGCAGAAGAATGCTGCTAAAGACTTTTTAAGCCTAAACTGCAGCCCACTTCAGCAGACCATGAGGCTGGTGGACCTACAATGAGTAGGAATGGTGGGGAAACTACCGAGGTGGCAATCGGCAGCATTAACCATAATGTTTAAATGTTATGTAAATCCATTACTGATCTGGACAAGAAAATGGACACTTTCAATAACAGGGTATATACTCTGGAGTCCAACGTGAATGATGTTAAGCAGATCTCCACGGCAACTCATGCAATAGCCAAGCATGCATGGGGCTTGGCAGCTGGCCTTGTAAAGGAGAACGTAGTTTTGAAAATGCAGCTGGAGAACTTAGAAAACAAGGCTCAAGAAAACCACTTGAGGATAACGTGGTTAGTGGAGGAGACAGAAGGCCAAGATTTGCTCCAGTTTATTCAATCATGGATGATACCAGAGTTATGAAGACACTATGCAAAAGTACCAATTAAAATATCAAAAGCTTACAGAATTACCCCTCACTGCAATCCAAGTACAGACTCTTCACTACAGACTGTCTTAGTGGTATTAGTATCAGCAACAGAGAGAGAGATCTAATGATTGCAGTAGCTCACCGCCACGGTTCCCTGCAGTTTGCAAACTCATCAGTTAGATGGTTCTCGGACCTGAGCTTTGTGACCCATCCACAGACATGTTCATTCGACACAGTTCAGAGAAAGCTCAATGCCCTTGAGGTACCACATTGTTCTGCCCGTCCCGCAAAACTCAGGGTTCAGTTCGATGGAAGGCAGCCAGCATATGTTCATCTCACCTGATGATGTTTGCAAGCTTATTTGAATGATTGAGATGGGTATGGCAGCAAGGAATTCTTCACCAGAATCAGATTCTAAGGATGACGAAGGCTGAAAGGAAAGTAATTTTTATTTTTTCTGCCTTCTAAGGGTCTTTACTACAGATCATCGCTTCAAAGACTTTTGAACTGTTACAATGTTAACATGCTTTAATGTTTATACTGCCTTCCTATTCCACATGCACCAGGACCTGTTCTACCTGCAGCCATTCCAATTTTTCAGCAGCTGATGTGTGTATTAACTTTAAAGGTAAAATCCAAGATCAAACTTTAACTGCGGCGCTAATCTAGGTTTAATCAGGCTGAATATTGTTTGTTTTTGATAACTCGTATATTTGTATGTCTCACTACCTAACGGATGCCTGTGGGGGACAAAATGGTGATTTCATGCCCGGAGAGCCTTGTGGCCCAAAAATAACTTCAGGAGCCATCGGTTCCTATTATATACCTCATAGCGATTGTGCTAAGGAGGGGGGACAGTGAGATATATGGGTTTTGTCTTCAGGCGGAGGCAATTTCAGTATGTTTGTACTAATAATCCACTGTTGCAGTGCTAAGTGGTTTGCCTGTAATTCTATTTGTCATTACTTCCAATAGGCTTGTATGAAGTCTGAACTATCCATTGCTTAGCCTGACACAAAATGGACGCCCAGGAGATAATGAGTTAATGGTAGTACTGAGCTGTCTGGCAAAAGGGCTCTTAGTGCCCAGTAAAATCCTAATCGTTTAAATGGGTTATATCTAGTTAATACGACTACAATAAGCTGTTTCAAAACTAAGACTTTTTTCTTTAATGTAGCCCAGTCACTGTGTGCCAATGGGCTACTACCCCTGCCTGTTGGCCCTCTAACAAGTTAAGGAGCCTGGGTCCTGCTATGGTGGTGATTGGGGTTCTGTCCTAAAGTTATAATAAATAGCATGGTGCCTCCACCCAGAGTAAGTTAGAAGTGGAAAATGTTCAAGTATCTTGAAAAAAAACAAGATGTCCCACGGGAAATGCTTTTGTCAAGCTTGAGCTGTGCTACCACCCATATATGAGTAATCAGCCATTGAAAAAAGTCTCTACAAAAAAAGATTCATCTGGGGGCGCAATGGAATAATGGACAGCACTGTAATTCTTCTCCAAAATAAACTTTATTCATATTTCTTTAAGGCCCATTGCTCGACATTTCACCTACACCATGTAGGCTTCATCAGGAGGTGCCTCTCAATATCCTATTAAATATACAAATATACAAATCAGCAATACTGTCCATGATGCATTTTATACAATCCATTATTCTTTAAAAAAATGTCTCATGTATGGTACCTCTTACTTCTTAAAGAGCTCCTCTAGTATTTAATCTCACACAGCTTTTTACTTAATAGAATTCCTAAGAAAACATTCCTTTAATAACTATTGAAAACATCTATTTTCCTTTTTCTAATAACACACACCAACAATACTTAATACAATCTATCAAAAGATGCTACCTATTAGTTACACATTTATTACAGTTATAATGCGTTTTAAATAACTACAAAATGTAAAAGACAGTTTCTAAATATATTGACATCAATATCTTTTAATTCAAAAAATTGAGACTAACATCACATATATAATGATAATAATAATAAAACTTTATTTATTTAGCGCCTTTCAAGCACCAAGGCGCTGTACAGATGAATCATAAAATCAAAATATACATATAAAATCAGCATTCACAGCAGCATCAATCCACGAAAGCCTTGCTCCACATAAAAGTCTTAAAATCCCGCTTAAAGGATTCCACGGTTGTGCATTCCCTAAGCCGGCGAGGCAGAGAGTTCCAGAGGGTTGGGGCCGTAAACACAAAGGCCCTAGCCCCAGAAGACTTCAGTATAACCCTCGGAACCTCTAGCAACCCCTCATCGGCTGAACGGAGCTGTCGCAAAGGGAGGTAAGGAATCAGAAGCTCTTTCAAGTAGTCGGGGCCGAGTCCGTGCAGGGCTTTGAAGGTCAAAAGACCTACTTTAAAGGTGATCCGCCACTGTATAAGCAGCCAGTACAGATCACGCAGCACAGGGGTAATATGTGTCTTAGATAACCTCAAGACTTGTGTGCAAAGCTTAGCCAACCGAATCTAAGAGAAGCATTTCTAGCTCTTATTCAAGGAAACATACCCCACTAACAGAAAACAAAGCTTTATAATATCCTAACATTATGGTTATTTAAATGTCTGATGAAACTATACACAACTTCCATTGAACAAAATGTGGGACCTTGGAATATCTGCTTTATCAATGGCTTGGCTTCCCTTTGTACCATAAAAATTCCCTCTGAATGGGGATAGATCAATCCTGGTTGTTATTTTGACAAAGACTTCCCTGTAAACACATATGACAATTCTTTTATTTTATCATTCATTTTCTCATTTTAATTTATAATTGACCTCTTCTTTTATATTTATACTATTCTATTCATGCATAACTTTTACTAGCTCAAATAATATAACAATCACTAATGTTATGGATCCCTCAGATTAACTTTATTCTTATATGAAATGTGTTAAATTTAAACACCACTTTTCGTTAACCTCATCTACACTGGTATATGTACCACTGTTCTGGTACTAAATACTTTTAAAATATAGCCAGCCCACTAAATTCAAAGTAAGATCTTTATAGTACCTTTACATTTGCTGTTCCATTTTCCTGTTTTAACCTTTTTACCCTTCATGGGCTTCTTTCAAAACAAACCTGTAGTGAAATAAGATTTTCAATAAATATCTATGAGCTAATACTAGCCAGCTCTAAAAGGATAGGGAAAAAACAAACAGCCATCTAAAAAGCAACAACTTTAAAGTGCTTACCCATACTATTTGCTTCAGAATGCCACTCTAATTCTTTTACATGTTCTCTCGTAGCTTCTCATGACATACTATGTTGGCTGCCAGCATGAAATGAACTGCTTTTAGATGGTGATCACTTATTCCTGTTTATCCTAACAGGATCCATGTGAAAATGAACTCCCAGTTTACTGAGTTGGCCCATGACATGATTTTTAACTATATCCCTAACTCAAAACAATAAAATCTAATTGCTAATAAGCTCGGATCCCACAGAGGTACTACAAAGAGAACTATTATACATCATAGAAGATCTGGTACTTTCAAATAACGGAAATGAGTGGGAAGGAGAATTTTTACAGCAAAAACATCCCCGAATTCCAGTCTTTCACTCTGTTCCAAAAATTCATAAAGATGCATATAACCCTTCAGGTCATCCTATAGTCTCGGGAATATCTAGCTCATTTGAACCAGTGTCTAATTACATCAGCTTTCACTTGCAACCCCTAGTTGAAAATATTTCTGCTTACATTGGGGATACGTCTCATTTTATTAGAACTATACAGAATTTACAGATCAGTGAAGCAGAAAAACAGAATCTTCTTTAAGTCACCCTTGATGTATCGGATCTCTATACGTCCATACCTCATCAAGATGGTATTGAAGCTATGGGTGATCTCCTGGACACTAGGGCCCCTTTGGCCCATCCCAAAACAAGGGCCTTGCAACTTCTTGGTGATTTCATACTAAATAGGAACTATTTTAGGTTTGAAATAGATTTTTATGAACAAAGCAAAGGGACAGCCATGGGGTCCACCATGGCCCTGGGTTATGCCAATACCTATATGTATACCTTTGAAATGAAATACTTTCTAGATGTTGCTGGAAACCCATATTTCCATCGTATAAAATTCTATAGAAGGTATATAGATTATCTGTTATTGGTATGGATAGGCACAGAGAGGGACTTGGAAGGTTTTCACCAACACTGAAATAGTTGTACAGAACATTTAAAGTTCACACTAAACAATAGTGCTGTGTCTGTGCCATACCTAGATGTTGTGGTTAAGTTTGATCAACAGGGACGTATTTCTTCCCTGTACAGAAAAGAAACTACAAGGAATACCATACTGCATGTACAAAGCTTTCATTCTCGCTAGCTAATTGAAAGCATTCCATACTCACAGTTTCTTAGAGTGCATAGAAATTGCTGTACTGAACAGGACTACCAAACTGAGTTACAGGCAGCCACTAATAGATTTGCACAGCATGGCTACTCTAGGAAAACGTTAGAGATAGGACATGCATCCAAGAAGTGACACAGACGCAGGCATTACATGACTCAGATAGGATGGACCAGGATTCAAGAATAGTGTTTATTACAAGATACAATCACAAGATGGGTGCAATTAGATGCATTTTGCATAAACATTGGGTAATATTACAAAACCATCAGAGTACCAGTAAATTATTCCAACAACCTCCTTTGATAGCTGAAAAATGAGTGCAAACTTTAAAAGATAAGTTGATGCATACAGCACATCCACAGGGGAAGCAACCTACACAAAGGCAGTTGCTCCCAGGTGCTCTAAGCCTGGGTATGACACCATGTCGGCACTGTTCTGTGTGTGGTCACACCAGCATAAAGAACACATACAAACATCCATTCACAAATAGAGAGTACAGAATTAGACAATTTATAACATGTGATACTGCTGGAGTGATCTACATCTTGCAATGCCCTTGTGATAAGATATACACTGGTATGACTACACAGATGTTAAAGCAATGCATACAGGAGCATAAGTCGAACATTAGAAATAGGATAAGCGCTCCAGTGGCTGAACATTTTAATGAGGTTAGACATACAGGAGCATCTCTCAGATTTTGGGGTCCAGAAGCAGTGCATCTACCAGATAGAGGAGGTCACTTCAGCAGTTTACCAGAGTAAGTGGAGGCTAAGTGGATTTTTGAAATGCAAGCCCTTGATCCAAGAACAAGTCTAAACAGAGACATTCATTGAAGTAGTTATAGAAGGTGAAGGGCATAGAAATATGAATGTACAGTTTACAATGTTTTATTTATTTCATATTTTGATCTAGTTTAGGATGCCTTTTGCTATATGTTTTATTTTATAAGTAGTTTGTACATAGGCTTGGTTTGGGTCTGTCATTTATATTTAACATATTGTATTTTTGGTTCATTGCCATTTATGTTCCTTACTTTTCACAATTCCCCACCCACTGCTGTTTCTCACACTGCTTGCAGGTTATTTTTATATGATTATAGTGCAGTGCTTTTGATTTTTGTTTCCTACGTTCATAGTTCATTTTTTGTTGAAACATACCCCACGTATTTGTAGTCATATAATGTCTATGTACATAAATACATTGGATTGTACAGTAGTAGCCATAGACATTGCCAGCTATTTCCAGATATTTCACGAAATTTCTAAAGAGTCACTCTCTGCTGCTCCTACTGTGGAAATGGAGAAAGCAGGAGATTTCTCTGGAAATATCACAGACATTTTGGGAAATAGCTGGCAGTGTCTGTGGCTGCTATTGTATTTGCTTTTTGTGATTATGTTGATAATGGGTCAGACACTTTAATGTTACATTTAGGCATGGATATTCAAAGGGGTTGTGCCTGGCGCAACCCTGCAGTGTGCCCCAGCGGGATATTGAGAAGGCTGCCCGGCGCAGCACAAATCCTGATGCACCGGGGCACAATGTAATCATATGCAGCACAGATGCAGGGGGTGTGCCCATGCATATATGGCACATCCCAATATTCAGCCCGGGCTGTGCGGGGCATATGCTGCTGCAACCCTGCACTGCGCCTCATAGGGGGGCTCAAAGTTGAGCCCATGTAGATTAGGATCAACTCCTGGCCACCCACAGGTGGGCTGCAGTATTGCAGGGTGCAACACAGCAGCCCAGCCGTGAGTGGCCACCCGCCCACCCAGAACACCGGCCGCAAGCACACACTGAACCCTGGTGGTCAAGTGGACCCCCTCCGCCCGTAGCCGCGATCACGTGGTATATGTTTAGGGATAAATCCCTGGTAGTCTAGTGGCCCCTCCAGTCCCCGAATCCCCAATAAATATCATACAAGACCATCCCTGGTGGTCTAGTGGTCCCCCCACCCACCCGAGTCCCCAATATATGTCAATATGACTGTCCCTGGTGGTCTACTGGAACCCACCGCCTGTTGCTGTGATCACGGTAAACCTCCATAATTAAATGCTCTGGTGATCCAGTGGCTCCTCCCACTCACACAGAACCCCTGCCACCACCTGCTCCCCATCATTGGCAGGCAGCTGCATCCACCCACATATCGCCCGCCTGGCCGCCGAGCGACAGGTATAGTATGGGCTGTAAGGCAATTGGTCCCCAGTGTGGACTAATGCTTGAATGCTTGTATGCTGACAGTCCCAATATGTGAATGACTTCATTCACATATTGGACTGTCTAGTACAGTATGCATTGTAAGCCTATTGGTCCACACTGGGGACCAAGGGCTTATAGCCCATACTGTACCTGTCACACGGCGGGTGGAGCAGGGTGGGCAAGGGGTTCGGTGTGGGGAGGGGTAGGGGTGCCCCTAGATCACCAGGGCTTTTCCGTATGGAGGATTACCGTGATCACAGCTAGGGGCGGGGGGGGTTCCACTAGACCACCAGGGATGGCTGTTTTACATTCCACGGGGACTCGGTAGGAGGGGCCGCTTGACCACCGGGGATGTGTGTGTGCTTGCCAACGGTGTTATGGGTTGGCAGGTGGCCACCCACGGCTAGGCTGCTGTGTTGCACCTGTAATACTGTGCTCACCTGTGGGTGGCCAGGAGTTGTGCCATCTTTTCTGGGGCTCAACTTTGAGCCCCCCCATGTGGCACAATGTAGGGTTGTGCCAGCATATGTGCTGCACATCCTGGGCCGAATATCGGGATGTGCCGCATATGCATGGGCACGCCCCCTGCATTTGCACCACACACATTAGCATTGTGCCCCGGCGCATTGAGATTTCCACTGCACAAGGCAGCCTTCTCAATATCCCGCTGGGGTGCAATGCGGGGTTGCGCTGGTGCAACAGTGTTGCGCCAGGCGCAACCCCTTTGAATATCCCGGCCACTGTGTGTAAACGTTTTAGGAATTCTATTAAGTAAAAAACTGTGTGATTAAATACTAGAGGAGCTCTTCACAAAGTGAGAGGTACCACACATGAGATTTTTTTTTAAAGAATAATGGATTGTATTAATTGCATCATGGACAGTGTTAGAGAATTAGGACCCCCCCCCCCACCTCTGGACGCCTCCCTCTTTCTGTTCCCTATCTTTCAAAACAAAAATCTACTGCAGTAGTGTTTTTATCTTTGGTCTCTCTTGACCCTATTTAATTTTTTCTACCTCGATAGGGTGGCCTCCTATCGTGGTATCTTATGCTATTCCACTCCGCTAATTTTCTTTTCAGTCCATGAGGTGTAGGTATTTAAAGAAAGAAGCTGCAGAGTCGAGCATTATTTTTTTGCCAACGTATAGTGAATAATAAAGAATAATGTCTTATAGTCTTTACTTACTCAGCCTTATGTCTGGAGGAATGAAGCTTAAGCTAAAGACAGATGTAACCCCCAGGGGGCGCTACCCTTGGGGCTACTACCCCTGCCTGCCTCCCCAGAGACAGGGTAAGGGGCCCAGATCCGTTGGCGGGTGCCTCCACCCAGAGGTCGGGGTTAATGCTGTTGAGATTGTCTCGGTCACAGCCCTCTGGGCTACTGCAACCCCCCTGTTGTCCCTCTAATGGCTCACACGAGGTACGAGCAATACTTTTCCCCAGTACACTTGCCCCCCCCGGCTGGTACCTCTCAGCTCACTCCAAAGACACCCTGTAAAATAAGGTGCAGTTATATCACAGTCACTAGACAGTAGTTCACAATAAATGCACAAACTAGCCAGAGTGTAGTTGCAAAACAGACAATCTGATTTATTTTAGGGGGAAGTAACAAGGACAGGGGCAGGATCGAGTTGATTAGCTTATCACTATACTTATCTACCTAGGGCTCTGTGCACAGGCCTGACCCTAATGTTTACCATCCCTGGGTACCCAAACCCTAATGGCTAGTCCACCGTGGCAGCTGGTTGGGGCCCTGACACAGATAACCTTTAAGATAATACTGATAAAAATCAGGATGGACAAGAGAACCAGTTAGTCAGTCAGCAGTATAATGCAACAACTGGAGACCACAGTGGCAACTTAGCAGGGAGCCACCCTGATTCAGTACTCACGACTCCAGCAGCAACTAAGGGATGCTGCACCACTGGCAGGGCTGAGCCTGAATTTCACCAGCCTCCTCACACATTTATATGGCAAATCCAGAGGAGTACCACACCAGGCAGCAGCTTCCAAGGATCACCCGACTCTCAGCCGGCTACAGTGCTGCAACGGCGGCTTCAACTTTCCAGAGGACCGAGCGCGATTCAGCAGATTCTCCAATCCTCAAAAACAGGTCGAGCCTGGTGGGTAGCTGGGCTGGCACCAGCCTCCTCTGACCGTACGTAGCGGATTCAGTCCATCTCTCTCAACGGCAGACAAACGGCCAATGCAGGCCTTCACGCGCTTCCTGCGCGAACACTCCACTCACGCAGAAGCACAGAGCTCCTCTCTTCTCCCCAGCCACAATGCATCTGACCCCTTCTCAGCCTGGGGCTATCCTTCCAGTTCGGGCGCTACCCTATTCAATTGGCTGGCGTCACCTGCCAGTCAGTCACTCCTGCTCTCAGTGGTGCGAAAAAGCGCCATTGCCCATAATGCCTTTCTCAAATGGCAAGCAGTTCCTCCATTGGTCAGCCGGCTCAAAGGAGTCCCGAGATACTGATTGGTCCAATTCGGCAGTTCGGGCCCAAAATGGAGGAGACAACCAAAATAGTCCTCACTGCAAAGGAAGGCAGGTTAGAACAACTACATTACCATTACCAGTTTACGTTATTTCCAGCAGACAATCACATCCACCCAGCAAAGCTCCCTCTGGGCCACTAGCGACCCCAAAAGCGAGCTACTTTGCAGCGGCCCGGGCTGGACTCGGGCATACAACCCACAGCCCTCTCCCATTTCAATTAATCATGACTGCAACAGGCAGTCCTTAAAGAAACAAAACCGGAGGCTTCAAAATGCTCCTTGCTTCCCATTCAGACGGCTTTATGCCAATCACTGACCAGGCATGGAGCAGGAAAGCAAGCTCCGAGGAAGCTTTTTTAGGAACCCCCCTTTGCAAGGGGGTTACACCCTCCCTGGCCTGGAAAAACTTGGCATCCGTGCCAAGTAATTACCCTTAATTTACTCGAAGGCACACAGCGTAATTGACACCACATCACACTTTGCATTACATACATGAATATTCACAGTGTACTATGGGTTATACAACGTTGTACACACATAACCCTTTGCTTCTCTTTTTCCCAATCAGGTCAGTATTTCCTGCTCATAACCCCGGACCTGGGGAAACCGCTCCACTTCAGTTATGGTCAGGTCACCTAGAGTAGGGGCACCACACCCAGAGGGTAATACCAACAGACTAGAGTTTCCCCCAAAGCTAACTTGGGCAAAGAGTTCGGGGACACATACACCCCTTTGTGGACCACATTCAAAGGCAGGTCCACTGGCTGACCCAGAGACTCATAACTCAACTTTATTACAGGCCATACTTCTCGGCTGGAGCATCTAGGTGTCTCGGGGAACCCTGAAACAGGCCCCGATTCTAACTCAGCCCCACTGACATTAGGGACGGGAACCTCCACAAGGGAACAGGGCTCAGTGCTCATAGTACTATTGGTGGCCCGACTCTCTACCCCAGGACCCACTCCGCTGGGCTCAGCTGAGGGCTATGCATCTACTAGTAAGGGACCATTGGGGCATTCAAAATATTCCTCCGGTTCTGGCATATCAGTGACTTGTTCCCCCACCTCACTCTCTTCGTCTGAGAAGTCAGACAATTCAGCCAGGCCAGACAGTCCAGCCAGCCTTAAGGACCCCACCCCTGGGGCTTTTCTGTTACCCAGCTCATCTTTTGGAGGTATCGGCTCTGGAGACAAAGTAGGGAGCTCAAGCAGTCCAGACGGGCCAATCTCGTTTCCAGAATTAACAAGGGGATTGCCCCGAAACAACTGGCTCAGTTCGTAAGAGGGGTAGTATTCAATATCATCTTCATTGTCTTCCGACGCCGATTGTTGATCATTTCCTTCTGCAAGATTTGGACAAAGCTCTCTTGGTTGGCTTGCTGAAGGGTCCACGGGTTTAGTTCTTTGCTTGGCAGCAGATCTAGTCACAGGCCGGGAGGGGGCGGCAGTTGAGGGTTCGGCTTCAATCATGATCTGCTCGATTGGCAGTAGATGATTTCGGTGGATAGTTTTTACATCTTTGGAATTGTTTTCGGGTCGCACTTTATACACAGGCAAATCGGCCAGTTGTCCCACAACAATGTGAGGGAGGTGATGCCATCGGTCAGCAATTTTGTGTTTTCCATGCAGTCCCAGATTTCGCAGCAACACTCTGTCCCCCTCTCTTAACTCCAATGTCTTCACTTTCTTGTCATACCTCTCCTTATTGGCCAAGTTTCTTTTAGCAGCCATGGTCTGGGCCAACTGATAAGCATGGTTTAACTGAGCCTTCAGCTTCTGTACGTATTGAAGATGATTTTCTGCTTGCACCCCATCAGGGGAAACTCCAAAGCACACATCCACTGGCAACCTAGCCTCTCTCCCAAACATCAGTCGGTACGGGGAAAATCCCGTGGCATCACTCTTGGTGCAGTTATAGGCGTGAACCAGGGTACTGATCTGCTGGCTCCATCTCGGTTTGTCTTTGGGTTGCGATGTGCCCAATATGTCAAGCAATGTGCGATTAAACCTTTCAGGCTGGGGATCTCCTTGAGGATGATAAGGGGTGGTTCTTGACTTCTGCACCCCCCACAAGGACAGCATCTCTTTAATCAAGCGGCTCTCAAAGTCCCTTCCCTGGTCGGAATGGATCCGTTGAGGGGCCCCGTAGTGGACAAAAAAGTTTTCAACAAGTAGCTTAGCCACCATGGTTGCTTTCTGATCCTTAGTAGGGAATGCCTGTGTGTACCGGGTGAAATGATCGATAACTACCAATATATTACTAATATTTTTCAGATCGGATTCCAGACTTAAGAAATCAATGCAGACTAGCTCCATAGGGGCACCGGTAGTAATGTTGACCAGGGGAGCAGCTCTCTGGGGCAAGGCTTTCCTCTGCAGACACCGACTACAGGTCTTGATATACCGCTCCACATCTGCGCTCAATTTTGGCCAGTAAAACCGGGCTCGTACCAAATCGAGAGTTCGGTCGATGCCAAGGTGCCCCATCTGATTATGTAGAGACCTCAAAACCAGTTCCTTTAACTCCGACGGCAGCACCAGCTGTTGTTTGATGACCTGGTCTTCTTTATGTACAGTCTCTCGGTATAGTAGTTGGTTAATCAGCCTTAATTTGGACCCTTCTTTGTATAACAAGGTGGCTCTTAAATCGGTAGAGCGCAATTTGGACACATCTCGCCCGGCCTGTAGGGCTTCCACCACCAGCTTTATCAGAGAATCTCAGGATTGAGTCTGTTGAAGACTAGTATTGTCAAACTGAGGCAGTGAACTAGTGTCCAGGGCGGAAAAATGACAGTAGGCAGCAGGTATACAACTCTCAGATGGCCCCAAGAAATCCACCATACAGTTCACAGCATCCGGGGACACCTGATCTTCCTTGTCAAACTTCTGGCAAAGGGCTCTTATGTCAGGCTCAGACAACCTGATCCAATCAGCATGGGGCATAGGCCTCCGAGAAAGGGCATCCACATCTATATGGTTTAAACCGGCCCTGTATTCAATAGCGTAGTCGTAGGTGGCCAAGGCAGAGAGCCACCTGTGGCCAGTGGCGTCCAACTTGTCTGAGGTTTGTACATAGGTCAGAGGATTATTATCCATCTTTACTAGTATCTTGGCACCGTACAGATAGTCATGGAACTGATCAACAATGGCCCACTTCAGAGCCAGGAACACTAGCTTATGCACGGGATAGTTTTTCTCTGACGGAGCCAGACTTCTACTGGCAAAAGCTACAGGGTCTCAGGTCATTCGAGTGCTCCTGATATAACACGGCTCCCAATCCTTGAAGACTAGCATCAGTATGGAGGTCATAGGGCTTGGCCGAGTCAGCATAAGCCAACACATGGGCATGGGTGAGCTGATATATGATGTCATAGAAAGCGTCCTCACACTCAACAGTCCAACGATCCCCAAACAGTTCATTCGGCTGGAAATACCTCTTCTCGGTCTCAGATCGCACAACTTTCTTATACTTTTTGTGTGTAGGAGGGTACTCCTGAGTGAGGTTGAGGAGGGGACGAATCACTCGAGAATAGTCCTTAACAAATTGCCTATAATATCCGCAAAACCCCAAAATCGTTGTAACTCTTTCAAGTTCCTGGGTTGGAGCCAAGAAGTCAACACCTCCACTTTGCTAGGGTCAGTCTCTATGCCCTCAGTAGATACTATGTGGCCCACATACTTTACAGACGTCTGGAAAAATTGACATTTATCTATAGACAACTTGAGGCCGAACTCCTCCAGCCGATCCAAGACCTTAAATAGTTGCTGTTCGTGTTCTTCCAATGAGCGTCCAAACACTATGACATCATCTAAATAGACTAGACACTCAAGCAAATTCATATCCCCCACGGCTCTCTCCATCAGGCGCTGAAAGGTGGCCGGGGCGCCTGAAATCCCTTGAGGCATCCGAATGAACTCATAGAATCTCCTAGGGGGCAGATGAACGCAGTCTTCTCTCGGTCCCCTGGGGCCATCGGGATCTGGTAGTACCCACTGCGGAGATCCAGCACAGAAAACCACTGGCTGCCATTTAAACAGTCCAAGGCGTCCTGTATTCATGGCATGGTGTACTGGTCAGGGATGGTCCGTCGATTCAAAGTGCGATAGTCTACACACATGCGAACTGTCCCATTCTTCTTCCTTACCACCACAATGGGGGAAGCATAGGGGCTCCTGGATTCTTGTATCACACCAGCAGCCAACATCTCTTGTAGATGTCGCCGTACATCATCGATGTCAGCCGGGGCCAGGCGCCGGGATCTCTCTCGGAAAGGCCTTTCGTTGTACAGCTGAATGTGATGCTCAGCCCCTTGCGCACATCCCACATCCCATTCTTTCAGGGAGAATACCTGGTCCTGCTGGGCGAGCCTCTCCCTGATCCTCTTTTTCCATTCAGCTGGCAACGGAGAGTCACCGAAATCAAACAAATCAGGAGTAACTCGACCGTCTGCCTCGGGACCCTTGCTACTTGGTAGTACCGCTGTATCCGCACAATGGACACTCGCCAGGATACACCCCCTTCTTATTCGAATCTCTTTGTCGGACATATTATGCACTTGAACCATCACTCTCTTGACATAAGCATGAGCCCTAGCCGGCAAGATACTGGGCTTTATCAACAGTCCTTCAGGCAATCTTCCCTTCCCAGGTGCATCCAACATCAATAATTTATTCTTGACATCCGTCCTCAATCGTACTTCTCCATGCAAGACACACGGGGCATTTGGGGCGAGTATCACTGCAGCCAGGTCCTTTTTCCACACCACCCCCACCGGGCCCTCAGGCTCCTCCGGACCAACCTTCTTGTGGGTGGCAACTACGTTTTGGAGCACAGCGGGTATTTTTAGAGCTCGCCCCGTTTTGAATGCCTGTTTTTCTGAGCACAACTGGGCCAACCATCCAAACATATGAACATTCGTCCCAATCAATAGGGGCATCCCATCATACAGTCCAGTGGGTGGGCAAACTAAGGCTAAAGTTTCCACCTGTTCATCCATTCCAGCCACAGATGTCGAGAAGGATAACCAAACTCGGATATACCCCAAATACGGGTAGGCCTTGTCGCTCAACCCCCACACAAGTAGACCATTCAAGGGTTGCAGGGGCACCTCAGGTAAATGTGCCTGATACCAATCCTCAAACATGATGGTTACCTGAGAGCCACTGTCCAATACAGCCCGAGCAGGAATCCCATTTACTCGCACGGGGATCTCCACTGAAGGCCCGACCACATCAGACCAATCGGGGGCTACAGCATTAAAGGTCGACTGAGCCTGGGCCCGAGTCACAAAACTTTTCTTAGGGGGCCGAGACTGGGTCCGGCGATGCCAAGTGATCAGTCTACTGTTAACTTTCCTTAAGTTCTCCGGCCTCTGACACTCAGGTTGAAAATGCCCATCTTCTCCACAACGGTAACAGAATTTGGGGTCCCAGGGATCACTGTTTGGCTGTGGGACCCATGTTTGTGGGGAACCCTGAGAGGGGTGAGGGGGCTCCCTGGGGCAGGGGGTCTGGTGTCAGTTTATCTCAGGGGCCCCAGACCTAACAGGGTACATAGCAGATTGCTTTAAGTTCCTCACCAGTTCCTGTAAACTCCTGACCTCGGCCCTCAACTCACTCTCTACATGGGGGTCAGAGGAGACAACTCGCATTCCCACAACACCAGGAAAATCTGGGGATCCCTCAGACCCTCTGGACAGGCTGACCTCCTCAGGGGTGCTAGACTCAAGGGTCCCACTAGGGTTTACCGCCCCCACACATGGCTCCCATCCCTCTTCATCGGTCTCCACCTCTCTAATTTCCCTCATTAATTGACAATATTCAGGCAGGGTGGCCCGTCGATCATGTAACTTAAGTTTCAATAGTATTACACTAGAGAATCTGGCAGATTTTAAAACATGTTCTAACCGGACCTGATTCAGGGCTGCCGCAGTGATCCCCCCTTTTCTATAGGCCTTCTGCAAGGCCCGCTCCACCCTAGTGACGAAGGTGGACAGTTTTTCATTTCTCCACTGCTTAGCAGACCTGAATTTCCATAATAAGTCTTCACCAGTCTCTGTACTCCCAAAAACCCCTTCTAAAGCAGAGAGATACTCTGCAGCGGTGGCTTCCGGATTGGTGGCTCGGAAAAACCTAATGGCTTCTAAAGCGGGACCCCGCAAGCTCTCCATCAGCCTCTTCCTTTTCTCCCCCTCAGAGCATTGCCATTTCTGGACTAAAGGGGTGGAATAGTCCATCCAAGCCTCTAGGTCATCCTCCCCTGAAGGCACTGGCACCATGCCAGAAAAAAGTTTTAACTTACGATAAGAATCGAGTTGTATAGGTGGGACCACTAGGGGCAGTGAAGCCAACACAGAACTCTTGGGGGGACAGGGGGAGGTGTCGGGGGAGCCCTGGGGGATAGCATCACTGGACAGATCTAATGCTTGTAGCAGTTCCTGGATAGTTCTACCCTCCACAGCCAGCAATTTAAGCAGTTTGTCTTTAAAACTATTCATTTGGGGGGACCCCCCAAGGGTGGCTGACCCACTTCGAATATGAATTAACCTCCATCCCTGTGAAGCACCCTCTGGGTAAATCACGGGAGGTACCTTCTCGGGGTTGATGGTCACACTGCACAGGAGTAGTACCTGCAGCGTCTGGTCGAACAAGTCAGCCATACGCCCTTTTACCTTCACCTTGCCTAAACATTTCACTCGCTCTGCTGCAGAAATGATGTCAGCAGTGGGGGTTCCCAACGGCATGTCCAGCAGCAACACAATTTTTGGGGAGTCCAGCTCTTCAGCTTCACCCCACCCCATCAGTCTGTGTACCATGGTCTTAATAGGTCCTAACTTAATTTTTCCCAACATATCTCCTTCCATTTTTTCCATCTCTTGTGTACTTCTCCACTCGGCCACTAGGGGACGCTGATCCCAGTGGTGCCTCCAATTTGTAACCCCCAAGGGGCGCTACCCTTGGGGCTACTACCCCTGTCTGCCTTCCCAGAGACAGGGTAAGGGGTCCAGATCCGTTGGCGGGTGCCTCCACCCAGAGGTCGGGGTTAATGCTGTTGAGATTGTCTCAGTCACAGCCCTCTGGGCTACTGCAACCCCCCTGTTGTCCCGCGAATGGCTCACACGAAGTACGAGCAATACTTTTCCCCAGTACACTTGCCCCCCGGCTGGTACCTCTCAGCTCGCTCCAAAGACACCCTGTAAAATAAGGTGCAGTTATATCACAGTCACTAGACAGTAGTTCACAATAAATGCACAAACTAGCCAGAGCGTAGTTGCAAAACAGACAATCTGATTTATTTTAGGGAGAAGTAACAAGGACAGGGGCAGGATCGAGTTGATTAGCTTATCACTATACTTATCTACCTAGGGCTCTGTGCACAGGCCTGACCCTAATGTTTACCGTCCCTGGGTACCCAAGCCCTAATGGCTAGTCCACCGAGGCAGCTGGTTGGGGCCCTGACACAGATAACCTTTAAGACAATACTGATAAAAATCAGGATGGACAAGAGAACCAGTTAGTCAGTCAGCAGTATAATGGAACAACTGGAGACCACAGTGGCAACTTAGCAGGGAGCCACCCTGATTCAGTACTCACGACTCCAGCAGCAACTAAGGGATGCTGCACCACTGGCAGGGCTGAGCCTGAATTTCACCACCTCCTCACACATTTATATGGCAAATCCAGAGGAGTACCACACCAGGCAGCAGCTTCCAAGGATCACCCGACTCTCAGCCGGCTACAGTGCTGCAACGACGGCTTCAACTTTCCAGAGGACCGAGCTTGATTCAGCAGATTCTCCAATCCTCAAAAACAGGTCGAGCCTGGTGGGTAGTTGGGCTGGCACCAGCCTCCTCTGACCGTACATAGCGGATTCAGTCCATCTCTCTCAACGGCGGACAAACGGCCAATGCAGGCCTTCACGCGCTTCCCGCGTGAACACTCCACTCACGCAGAAGCACAGAGTTCCTCTCTTCTAACCAGCCACAACGCATCTGACCCCTTCTCAGCCTGGGGCTATCCTTCCAGTTCGAGCGCTACCCTATTCGATTGGCTGGCGTCACCTGCCAGTCAGTCACTCCTGCTCTCAGTGGTGCGAAAAAGTGCCATTGCCCAAAATGCCTTTCTCAAATGGCAAGCAGTTCCTCCATTGGTCAGCGGGCTCAAAGGAGTCCCGAGATACTGATTGGTCCAATTCAGCAGTTCGGGACCAAAATGGAGGAGACAACCGAAACAGTCCTCACTGCAAAGGAAGGCAGGTTAGAACAACTACATTACCATTACCAGTTTACGTTATTTCCAGCAGACAATCACATCCCCCCAGCAAAGCTCCCTCTGGGCCACTAGCGACCCCAAAAGCGAGCTACTTTGCAGCGGCCCGGGCGGGACTCGGGCATACAACCCACAGCCCTCTCCATTTCAATTAATCACGACTGCAACAGGCAGTCCTTAAAGAAACAAAACCGGAGGCTTCAAAATGCTCCTTGCTTCTCATTCAGACAGCTTTATGCTGATCACTGACCAGGCATGGAGCAGGAAAGCGAGCTCAGAGAAAGCTTTTTTAGGAACCCCCCTTTGCAAGGGGGTTACACAGACATGCTGTTCTGCTGTGAAGAGAAACAAATTTCCATTCACTTTTTCTCCCCCCCCCCCATTATCAGTGCACTCAAACTTTCCCATTCTTAACATAAAACCCTTCCTGTGTTTATTTTAATGCTTGCCAAAAAGCCCTGCGTTTATCAGTGATTTTCAGACCAGAAAAAGTATTGATGTTTCTTGTGGAAACCTTTTAAAATAAGAGCACAATTACCTGTTTGCTCTGTTTGTCTTGCAGCAGTACAGTACTTTGTTACTCCTTAAGGGCCAGAGGCCTCCTTCTGGGCTAGCTTTATAGTGCACTGCTGATGTAAGAACACATTCAATAGTCGGGGCTAGTGCCTTAAGTGACCCCTAGTTATGCATATAGAAATTATTATATTTGTAGAGATGTTTTTCCTTAAATAAATGACACAACTGTTTAGAGAGGAAGAATTACAAATAGTGGTCCCTGATGATGCCCCATTTTTATGTTTGCTTGCACGCATGTGCAAGAAACATAGTGCGATGATCCAAAATGCAGTGCCGTACAGTTGAAAGGGAGAGCACCGCTTGAGTGAGCAACGCTCCCCCTCCCCACACACACAGGCATATTGCGTGCTCATGCGCCTACCTCCCCATGCACACACTGTATGGCTGACAGGGTGCCCAATCCCCATCAGCTAAACTGTCCCCCCGTGGTCTGTATGGCCGACAGGGTGCCCAATCCCTGTCGGCTCTACTGTTCCCCAGACTATTGGGTGCCATGCTGGGAGCCCACCCCAGCGTGGCAACAGGTCCTATGGCTGACGGGGGTGCCCAATCCCCCATCGGCTCCACTGCCCCCCCAACAGCCTTCCAGCTGCCACGCTGGGAGCCCACCCCAGCATGGCAAACGTCCCGCATAGTCCAAATAAAAAAAAAAAAAACCTCCCCTCGCTGCTGTCTTAACCCCCTCTCCCACCCGTGCCCACCCACTGTGCACCCTGCCTCCCCAGACCCCCACCTCACCCCATACTTACCTCCGAAGCTCGGTGCGACGATCTTCAGTGGACCAGAACACGCCTGCACTCTTCAAAGCCGCATCGCGAACTGAGGAAATGCCGTAAGCTGTATAATGTAATGAATAGGGTTTTTTCAACTTTGCTGCATATCTCAGGCATTTTTTGGAATTTTGGCACCAAATTTTCAACATGGGGTTTTTGGGACCCCTCCTCATGAATTCTGTCACTGTCATGGCGTTAATTGGGCCCGAAGGGTGATTTCGCGGTCACTGCGCGAAATCACCTTTCGGGACCGATTAACAAAATTACAGTGCCAGTGTTCATAAGGTGGGCTCTCAAAAGGCCTATGTTGAACATTTGGTGAAAAAATTCCTTAAAATTACTGTTTTACGAGCATGCGTTGCGCTGTTCCTACGCACACTTATAGGTTCGCGAATTTTCAATATTTACACTCCAGATTTTCAACATTGCCATTTGACCACACTTCCTGATGAGTAGTACAGCTGTCATTTTTCACATCTCACCCAAAATGTGTTTCCGTGCATGTAGCGCACAATGGCACAGTCGGTGTGCGAAATCAATGTTCAGGACACATTAAGAAAATCACAGTGATACTGTTCATGAGCAGAGGTGTTAAAATGGCTATGTTAAAAATTTGGTGAAAACATTCCTAAAAGTGACTATTTTACGAGCATGCGTTGTGCTCTTCCTATGCATGCTCGTAAGTTCGCAAATTTTCAATATTTTCACTCCAGATTTTCAACATTGCCATTTTACCACACCTCCTTATGAGCAGTACAGCTGTCATTTTTCATATCTCGCCCAAAACATGTTTCTGCCCATGTAGCGCACAATGGCACAGTCGGTGTGCGAAATCAATGTATGGGACACATTAAGAAAATCACAGTGACACTGATCATGAGCAGAGGTCTTAAAATGGCTATTTTGAAATCTGGTGAAAATTCCTAAAATGACTGTGTTATGAGTGAGCATTGCGCGGTTTCTACGCACCCTCGTAAGTTCATGAATTTGTAATATTTTCAGTCCAGATTTTCACCAGTGGCATTTTTCCACACTTTCTTATGAACAGTACAGCTGTCATTTTGCACAACATGGCCGAAATGTGTTTTCACACTTTCAGCACAGAAATGCGTGGTCACTGTGGGAAATCATTGTTCGGGACAGATAAAGAAAATCACAGTGACACTGTTCATGACCGGAAGTCCCAAAATGCCTGTGTTGACAATCTGCTGTAAACAATTCCCAAACTAATTATATTACGGGTGCACGTTGCACAGTTTCTACGCACGCTCGTGACTTCACCAGTTTTTTTTATATTTTCACTGCAGATTTTCAGCATTGCCATTTTTTACACCTCCCCATGAACAGTACAGCTGTCATTTTTCACATCCTGTTCAGAATGTGTTTTTGCACCTGGTGACAAATGCCGTAGTCGCTGTGCAAAGCAGCTTTTGCTAACAAACGATATTGCCACTGTTCATGAGGTGGGGTCACAAAAAACATGTTGAAAATTTGGAGTGAAAATACCAACGAATGCCTGAGGATTTAGGGTTTCCGACCATAACACCCCACCCTGTAGAGAATGACAGGCATCAGGGCTGTGACTTGGGATTGTCACCTGCAATGCTCATACCATTTCACCCCCACCCCCCACCCACACCCTGCAGCCACTGAGAGGCATTGAGGTGTGCCTTGGACTCTCTCACAATATTTCCTGATGGAATGGGGTGCGCATAAGGGCCAAAGACCCCAAGGCACACCATAACACTTGTCGGTGTCTGCATGGTAGGGTGTGGTGAAATGGCGTGGCCGTTATGCCTGATGACCCAAAGGCACACCCCAATGCCTGTCACTATCTGCAGGGTGGTGATGGGGTTGGCTTCAGTTCAATACTTCACTGCCATTCCTATTATACAGCTCTGTAACTCCTACACTACCAATGCCAATGCCAGCAAGCAAACATTCGGCATTGATAAATGCTTGTTTTGTATTAGATTAGTTTATTTTATGTATTATTAAATAGGGGGGGCGGATCAGGTGATCTATGAGGTCATCATCTCAGCACTATTTAAGTGCTGTCTATACTGAATGATTCAGATAGGTTTTGTGCACAGAGGATAGTGGTCCTGTTGCTTTGAAGGTACCACTCTGTGGCAGTGCTCCATTTTGGTGTACTGAGGTTCGAGTTGAGAACTGATTTACTTTATTTTCTTTGTTTTTTTGAAGTATTTGATTTAATTTTGATTCTTTTTTTTTTTTGTTGTTGGAAAAATAAATTCTTTAGCCACACAGAGTTTGTGTGAGCGAACGTTATTTTGGAGTCCTGTGTTGTCGCTACCCACTCACACTATCACAGACAGTATTACTGACTTGTATATTTGTATATTTAATGCGATATTAAGGGGCACCTCTTGATGAAGCCTACATGGTGTAGGTGACACGTCAAGCAATGGGCCTTAAAGAAATATGAATAAAATTTATTTTGGAGAAGAATTACAGTGTTGTCTCTTATTCCATTGCATCCCCAGATGACTCTTTTTATTTTTTGTAGAGACTTTTTTCCAGGGTAAGTTAGAAGTGGGTCAGGTGACTGGCTAGCACAGCCCCCTGGGATGCTGCACCTACCTACCTGCCCTACCAACCACCTCACACACTGGATACCCAACAATTCGTTGCTACCTTGAACCATAAACCAGCAATAACTTGGCAGACACACAAATATCCTGTACACAGTCATTTCAAACAGTAAACTCACAGCTTTATTGGCAGAAAGGGTTAGGATAGGGGTACTGGGATGAGGGATAGCTGTGGGAGGAAAAAAGGTTGTTACTGTAGTAGCAAACCAGAACAACATGGGTCCTCAGGTCAGTCCATCCACGGTTGCCCACCCCCACTGGTACCAGTGTTATACCCTGAGTGTTCCCTGGGTTACCCACTAGTTGCAGACCTAGACATTGCCATGGGTTGGCCAGCTGTTGGGGCCCTAGGATGTTGGAGAATTAAAGTTAAAATTAAACTGAACACTTCCTTATTTGATCCTAGGAGCAAGCCCTGGGTACTCACAGTTTACAGCTCTACAGCAGGACCTTGAAGCAGGATCCGTCACTAGTCCAGAAGTGGGAAGCTCCATCCATGACACAGCAATAAAAACATAGAAACATAGACTTTGACGGCAGATAAGGACCACTTGGCCCACCCAGTCTGCCCATTTCTCTACCTACTGGATAAGCTGCAGATTCTAGTAAACCAACAGCCTACTTCCTGCAACCTCCCACTATAATTGCCTTATGTCTGTCCCATGCATGTTTGAATTCCCCCACTGTTTTAGACCCAATGACCTCCTCATAAAGGCAGTTCCATGTATCCACCACTCTCTCCGTGAAAAAAAATTTCCTCACATTGCCCCTGAGCCATCCCCCCTCTATCTTTAAATTGTGCCCTTGTTCTTACACTCTCTTTTCTGAATGATGCTACCCTCCTGGACTTTGTTGATTCCCTTGAGGTACTTGAAAGTTTCTATCATGTCCCCCCGTCCCTCCTTTCAACAAGAGTATACATATTAAGCTCTCTCAGTCTCTCTTCATATGGCTTCTGCTGCAGACCCTGCACCATTTTAGTTGTCCTCCTCTGGACTGCTTCCATCCTGTCTATGTCCTTGCGTAGATGAGGTCTCCAAAACTGCACACAGTACTCCAGATGGGGTCTCACCAACTGTCTGTATAGAGGGATAACCACTTCTCTTTTTCTATTTGCGATGCCCCTTCCTATGCATCCCAGTATCCCCCTGGCTCTCCTTACCGACTTTTCACATTGCTTACCCACCTTTAGGTCATCTGATATGACTACCCCCAGGTCTCTTTCCATTTCTGTTGTTGTTAGTACCTCCCCTGCTATTGTGTACTCTTCTCCTGGGTTTTTGTTTCCCATGTGCATTACTTTGCACTTCTTTGCATTGAATCTAAGTTGCCATATGTCTGACCATTCCTCCAACCTTGCCAAGTCCCTTCTCATCTTTTCTACCCCCTCTTGTGTATCAACTCTGTTACCGATCTTTGTGTCATCTGCAAAGAGGCATACCTTTCCCTCCAGACCCTCTGCAATGTCACCTATAAAGATGTTAAAGAGGACTGGACCCAGTACTGAGCCCTGAGGTACTCCACTAGTAACCCCCCTTTCTTCGGAATGTGTTCCATTCACTATTACCTTCTGTGTCCTATTGTGCAGCCAGTTTGCTACCCAGGCTACCACCCTGGGACCCACTCCCAGGCTGGCTAACTTGATTATTAATCTTTTGTGCGGGACTATGTCAAATGCCTTGCTAAAGTCTAGGCAGGCCATATCCACAGCCCCTCCCTGGTCTATTACTTCGGTCACCCAGTCAAAGAAATCAATTAGATTCGTCTGACATGACCTTCCTGCTGTAAATCCATGCTGCTTTGGGTCCTGTGCCCCACTGACCTCTAGGTACTCAACAATTCTTTCTTTCAGAAGTGATTCCATCATTTTCCCTACCACTGAGGTCAAACTTACAGATCTGTAGTTTCCTGCTTCTGCCTTGCTCCCACTTTTGTGAAGGGGAATCACATCTGCCCTCCTCCAGTCCTCAGGTACCACCCCGTCCTCCCATGATTTGTTAAAAAGCGTGGTCAGTGGTGTCACTAGGTCTTCCCTTAGTTCTTTTAGGATTCTGGGGTGAATCCCGTCAGGCCCCATTGCTTTGTCCACCTTGAGTTTTAGGAGTTCTTTCAGGACTCTTTCTTCTGTGAATGGACTGGTGTCAACCATCCTACCCAGAGTGCTTCTATTGTCTGGTTTAGGTAACTCCTCCTCATCTTCTTTTGTGAATACTGAGCAAAAGTATTCATTCAGTATCTCTGCCTTTTCACTGTCTCCCTCGGCCCACCTTCCCTCTCCTTTATTAATCTTCACTATCCCTCCCTTAACCTTTCTATACTCCCTAATATACCTATAAAAGGTTTTATCCCCCTTCTTAACTGAGTTGGCTATTTTTTCCTCAGTTTGGGCCTTTGCTATTCTGACTGCCTTCCCCACTTCTTTCTGCTTTAATTGTTACAGTTCCCTGTCATGCTCCTTCTGTGATCCCTATACTTTTTGAATGCAGCCTTTTTCTCCTTAACCTTCCCTGCCACCACTTTTGAGAACCATAGTGGTTTTTTACTCCGCTTTGTTTTCTTTATTTGTTTCACACAAAGGCTTGTTGCCTCTATGATGGCAGTTTTGATTTTTCTCCATTGTTCTTCCACCCCTCCTTTTTGGCCATTTGCTAGTGCATTCTTCAGTATCCACCCATTTTGCCAAAGTCAGCCCTTCTAAAGTCCAGTATCCTTGTTTTTGTATGGCTTATCTCCATGGTTGTGCTCATTGTGAAGCACACTGTGCAGTGGTCGCTTGTTCCCAGATGTCTACTGACTTCTAAATTTGTAATCCTCTCTCCATTTGAGAGTACCAGGTCTAGTATTGCTCCTTCCCGAGTGGGTTCCAACACTGGCTGTCTAAGGCCTGCCCCCTGCAGGGCATCGCGAATGACCCTGCTCTTGGATGTGGCTGCAGTACTTGTCATCCAGTTAACATCTGGCATATTCAGGTCCCCCATCAACAGTATCTCCCTTTTTTCAGAAATTTTGAGAATGTCCTCTATCATTTTCTTGTCCATTTCCTTCCCTTGAGATGGGGGTCTGTATACAACCCCTCTGCGGATTGTGATGCCATTCCCTGTCTCCAAGGTGACCCAGAGTGCCTCTTGTCCTCCCCTTTACTTTTTAGTTCTGTAGCTTTGATCCCTTCCCTTATGTATAGAGCTACTCCACCTCCTATTTTGCATTCCCTGTCCTTCTGTAGATTGTGTACCCTGGTATGTTGACATCCCAGTCATGGTTCTCTGTGTACCATGTTTCCGTGACTGCCACAATACCCAATCGTTCATCTTCCATCAGGGCTAATAGCTCAGGAAGCTTGTTTCCCAGACTATGGGCATTGGTACTCATTGCCCTCCATTTAATGTTGGCTTTATCCTTTTTCCCCCCATCCCTGCTCTTATTGCCCTTGTCTATTTTTCCATTTACCCCTGTCCTGCCCTGTGCTGAGCTCTGTACCTCAGTGTTTATCTTACTACCTGCTATGTTTTGTGGGGGGAGGCCTGAAATTTCCTGCCTCTTATCAGCTAGTTTAAAAAGCCTGCCAAGGAAGCATTTAAACCTGTCACCTAGGAGCTTGGTTCCCTTCATGGACAGATGCAGACCATCGTGCCCATACAGACCTTTATCTCTCCAGGTGGACCCCCAGTCCTCAATGAAGCCAAAGCCCTGTGCTCTGCACCAGTTTTGCAACCATTCATTAAACTACATGGTGTGCAGTACCCTAGCCTCACCCCTGCCATGGACTGGCAGCACCTCTGAGAAGGTTACTGTGCTTGCTACCCATCTGAGGCCCCTCCCCAACTCCACAAATTCATTCTGCACTGATTCCATGCCTAGCTAGGTCATTTGTCCCAAGGTGGACAATGATATCTAGTTCCCTCTCCTGTGATGCTGCTTCTGCAATCCTGAGGATTCACTTCCTGTCCCTCCAAGCCATGGCACCAGGCAGGCTCATTACTTCCTTCTACTCTCCCTTCCCAAGTTTTACCCCCCCCCAACAATTAAGTCCCCTATCAGAAGCTGTTTTCTTCCCCTGTGGTGTCCCTTGCCACCCTTTTGTGGGTCTCCCTTGTGGATGTCCTCAGCATTCTTCTGGGTCTCCACTGAGGGTGCCATCATAGAGGAACCTTGCTGTGCCAGAATGGCATATGATTTGTGTAGAGGTACAACTAGGGGGTTTCGCCTCTGGTCCACCACCCGCACGCTCCCAGAACCCACTGTGGTTCAACTGCTCTTCATACTTGGCAACCTCTGAGGCAGTGGTTGTGGCAGTCATGCTCTTTGGGTGGGGGAGGCCTCCTTAGTCCTTGCTAGTTCAGCCTGGAGGTGGGCAACCTCCTCCCTCAGAGCTGACAGTTGCCTGCAAATAGGACAGCAACGCAGTTTCCAGAATGTCTCCTGGAAAACTGCTGCCCCACAGCCAGTGCATTGCACCACTCCCCACATGTCCCTCTCCCTTATAATATACAATATGTAATATATATATATATATTTTTTTATTATTACTTGTGATGTGTACCTACCATTTATGCACTGTGCTGCGTTATTAAGAATATGACAGTTCTGCCCCAAGACCTGTTGAGGAAGTGATGTCAGAACTTTGGCTATAAAGGAAATGCCATGCCTGGGGGTGGGGGAAGGGTGGTGGGTAGTCCACAGCCACTGGTGACTGTTAGAAACAATCAAATAACAACTGCTCACCACCCTGGTGAGTACTGCCCTTATAGTAATTCAACTAACACCACAATTTACTAGACCACTGCTCCTACACAAACCACTCTACTGAGTCCAGGGGATAAAAATGAACTCACTCCTCATCCAGCAGGACACTTTTAAAATGTTGCAAAAATATTCTTCCAAATCCTAGGTCTCAAACCCAGGAATCAAGCAAATTCAGTTGTATCTCACTCCCTCAGGTTATAAAATTACTACACTTTTAATGGAATCCTGCAATTCTCTGCTTAATGCCAATAAGGAAAAAAAATGAAACTTTTTGTAGAAAGCGTAGCTCCCCTTCTTAACAAGTCCATAACAATATTATGCCTTACCAGGTTTCCAGGTCCTAAACGGAGTTACAGTTTGTTCTTTGCAGTGTAGCAAGGTTCTCAGCTTCCAACAGACAAATCAAAGTCAGTCTGACTGGCTTCTAACTGTGAGGCATGCCTAAGACAGCATAGTGATGAAACCCCACCCAAAGCCAATTGATTGACTAGTGACACCTGTGATGTAAGCAGGCCTTTCAATGTAGGTGCTCTGCTATGTCTGATTCCAATACACAAAATCTTTCAATGGGCCACAAGATGAGGGTGGTCTCTCTCAGAAGGTGGGATCTTGACTGAAGGTCTTGTAGTTTGTCCCCTTGATTGAAGAGCTGGCTGCTTGTCACCTTCAGCCTCTTCTGCCCATTGCAGAGCTCAACTGCAGGTCCACTCCAGACCCAGAAGGCCCAGACCCAGGAGTGGCTCTGCAACCCGGCTCCCCACAAGGGTTGTAGGTGCCCTAGCACCCCAGCAAGCGCTGGTGACCGCATAAGACCAAGGGCTCCACTCAGAAGGGGTTGACAGGTTCCATCCCTGGCTCCGTAGAGTGCCTCCAAAGCGGGTAGAGTCCACTTTGTTCCTGCACCAATTCAGCAACTTCAGGGGCAGCCAGACGGCTCTCAGTTTTCAAAATGCCTGGGCTGGTTGGCCACCGATTTTCAGCAGTTAAAAGCAGCTCTAATTCACACTGTAAGGCACAACAGCAGCAGGAATTTGGAAATATGCAAGCCCCTGCTCACCTTTCACTCACACCGTCTCTGTATGCTTGAACAGCTTCCAAATGTAGCTTTAGCTGGGACACAGCTCTTGGCCAGTTCAGTCAGTCCTCAAAGCAGCTTCTACACAGCCTGGCTAGCACCCAGTCCCAGAGACATTCAGCCCCCTTCAGACAGTTTTTGGAAATCTCAGTTTCAGTGTAGGATCTCCGCAGCAGGTATTCTTTCCCCAAATGAAATGCACAGTTCCAGTATGCCTGGAGAGTTCTCATACACAGTTCAACCTCTCCTTGCTTCAGACACGGCTACTCTTTTCTCTATGGCAGTGTCCAACTCGGGCCTGTACAAGTCCTTAGACAGGTCTACTCCTTTTTCACAGGTTCCTCCTGACTTGATAAGAGCCCGGGCAAGACTGACTCATTTCCCTCAAAGTTCCTGGGATTTCTCCCCACAATCCTGGCCTTGAATTGGCTGTCCCCTGTTGTCCATCAGTTAATGGCTTTTTGAGCCCTCTGATTGGCTATGTTTCTTGGCACCTGAAAATGGTCTACACCTTTTTCCCAGGAACCCATTCTCTCAGTCTTTGGGCAATCACATTCATCAGTTGTTTTTGTTTCCTAAGTGTATAACTTTGCATATTTTTGCCATTTTAATGTCAGCTGCCAGACTTTAGAGCAATTTTCCAACCTTTGCAGGTCTCTCTCTCTGCAACTCCCTTATCCCCTCCATGTTGTCAATGCTACCACAGAGTTTAGTGTCATTTCTGAATAGACACAACATACCTTGGATTCCCTCTTTCGCGTCGCTGATGAATATACTGAAGAGGACTGGGTTCAGACTAGATCCCTGTGGTAATCTGCTAGTGACCTCTTTTTCCACTGATCTGACCCCTTTCACCATGACTCTCTGCTGCCTTTCCTCCAACCAAATCCCTACCAACCTTACTATTGCCTTAGCTGTCTCCAGATCCCCCACCTTCCTCAGCAGCTTACAATGTGACACTGTGTTGAATGTTTTGCTGACGTTGAAGTAGAGAAAATCTACTGCATGGCCCTTATCAATTACCTTGGGTACCCAGTCAAAGAATACTATCCAATTGATCTGATCTGACAAGACCTCACCGTCACAAATCCATGTTGTTTATTATCCTGAAGTAAATTTTTGCCCAGGTATTCCACTAAATTTTCTTTGACTAGTGTCTCCATTATTTATTTATTTAGTTAGTTAGTTTTTGTTGATCGGGTAAGTGCACTAGACAAATCTTGCCTATTTTCAGGCATGACCCTTGGGAGCGGGTTACAGAGGAATGCCAACGGACCTTGAACCAGATGAAGTTGTAGTTTCCCTATCATGGAGGTAAGGCTGATAGGTCCATAGTTTCACTGCTGCTCCTTGTCCCCTCCCTCATGCAGTGGAACCATGTCCACCATCCCCCAGTTCCTGGGAATCATCCCTTGCTGCATAGAGCTATTGAATAGCCCCACCAGGGGTTCAGCTAACACTAATGCCAGTTCACTTAGCATCTCAAATGCGTTCCATCTGGCCCTAGGGTCTTGTTTACCTCCAGGGCTGCTAGCCTCTTTTTGACTCTTGCCAGTAAATTTCTGAAGTTTTATTTTCAGGACCCCTCTATCAGCAGCCTTTCTGTTGTTCTCAAGTAAGGGCCCCCTACTCTATCTAGTGAATTTTTATTTATTTATTTATTTCAAAAGTTTTACCAGGAAAGACATGTTGAGCTGAATAACAGCTCATTACCAGATGTGTCCTTGATGGGGAGGGGACAAGGGGGAAGAAAATATAACAAAAACAACATAATGGTGGGCTGTAGACAATACAGTGAGAAGAAGGAAGCATAATAAACAAGCAGATTATAGCAATATAAACGATTCAGCATTTACAATTTTACATATACAATTGAATTTACAACTTGTGGATAGCTGTTCGTAGACAGGCATAACAGATGCCCAGCAAGGGCCCAAAGTGCCCAGGCATATTACAGCCAAGCAGAGAGAGAGGTACATAGGTGGGATATAATAATTAGGTGGAGAGGGGTTGAGCGGTGAAGTAGTGGTTTGGGGGGGCATAGGTGAGGGTGAAGGAAGAGGAAAGAGGGAAATAGGGAGAGGGGGCCATAGGGAAGGGAATTGAAAGCAGCTGCAGAAGGGCAAGTGAAACTCATGGAGAAGATGGGAGAGGGAGTGCAGAGAAGTGGCACAGCAGGTGGTTAGGGGGAAGGAGTTCCACAGTTTAGGGGGATGGTAGAAGAAAGCCGACTGACCAACTGTAGTTGACCTAGTTGGGAGAGAGAGGAAGCGATAGTTAGAGTTTCATAGGGAGTAGGAGGAGGGGATGAGAGGTGTGAGGAGAGCTAGGAGGGAATACTAAGCAGAAGTCATTTAGCACAGTTGCTTCTACGCACCCTCCTCTATTACCTTGTCCCTCTCATCAAAAGAAATGTCAATATATGACAATAACAATTATCAGTTTAAAAGTTTTTGGACAAAAATGTAAAAATATTTCTACTGGAAATAAAATGAATAGAAGGGCACAAGTTGACAGCAAATGAATATAGCACCCATCTTCCTTTTCTTTTTTAAAAAGAGTCTAAGCCCTGCCCACCAGCTGGTAAAAGTCACCCAACTGGCAGTTGACACAGGGGGCAGAAGGCGCTGTTCTGGAGAGCTGGAAAGTTGAGGAGGTAAGCGGTGGGGAGGGAGGGCTGTGGCATGCTTGAGGAGCCCTTCATGACCTCTAGGCAGAGGATCTGCCGGCGTGGTGTGGCTGGAGGCCGTTCATTGCCTTTTCTTTGTTTAAAAATACTGGGCAGAGTCTAAGTCCTGCCCAACAGCCACCAAAAGCTGCTCAATTGGCGGTTCACACAAGGGACAGAAGGAGTAGTTCAGGAAGTCCTGAAAGTCATTGCTGAGGTGAGCGGTGTGGGAAGGAGGGATATGGCATGGTTGAGGAGCCCCTCATGACCCCCAGTCAGTGGATCTGTAGGTGTCCCAGCAATGCCGTGACCTTTACATATTATTGCTGAATTGAATACATCTTTTACTCAGGTCTCTCTTCGATACTTTGTTAAATCAACAACAACAAGCAGTTCATTACAATGGTGTTGACACTATGTTAAAGAGACACTGTCAGTTTTTGAGCCCGTTTTTATAGTGTCTGGACTGAATGGGCTTGATTTTCAAAAAGCCTTCAGAGTGAGGGAAGTTGTGTCACTCTAGGGCTGCGGTGAACTCCAGGTACATCAGGGACCCTCCTCCCAATTTTATAAAAGGGGGGTGTCCCTGCACCAAAAACCAGGGAGTTGCTGCAGCTGAAGGCTAGCGCCAAACTTATGGTGCACCTGCGGGAAGTGCCATAGGGATCTGGCCCCCACCCCACCCGGCACATCACCAGAGGGGCTGGGATGGTTGGGGCGATAAATCATCTGGCAGGGGGGCCAGGGACAGAAGGGGCACAGGAGGTGGCATGGGGGGGAAACAGTTGGGTATGGGAGGGAGTGCGTTTGCACCTGGCAGGGTGCGTTTGTTTTTTTTTAGTTATTCATTATTGTCTAGCAATACATAATAGCATCCTATAAAGTACTGTAACACTGCATTATACTCAAAATATAATCTGATCAAGTCCAACAGAGCCAAGAAAGGGAAAGTGATATATCCCATTATGAACTGGCTGCCAAAAATTGAGAAAGCTGATTGGCCGAGAGGTCTTTGAAGCTGTGATGATATCGGAGTACATACTCACAGCTTCAAAAAACCTCTGGCCACCAACCTTCTCACTGCCCACAACTTCCGCTGCATGCCAACTGAGGAATTCCCCACACAAATGATCCACAACAGCACCCAGTGGCAGGAGTCCCCAGTATATGTGTGTATCGGGTGGCCCTTCAAACCGAAAAAAAAAACACTAAAAGACCCCCCACTGGCCACACCATGTGTGTCTGTGTTTTTTTTTTTTGACTAAACAGTTCCTTCGGCCAGCAGTTCCACATTCAAACAACTGCTCCGAGTTACCACAAACCACCCCTCACTCCTCTATCCACGCTAAAGTCACAGTCAGTAGCAACAGCTCCTTACTCCCATTCGCTGCAAATTCTAGACTGCCGTGTGTCACTACATTGACTGACAAGACAGAAGGGAAAAAATGTCCGTTATGCACTGCAGTCCCTACTGACCACCACTGTAAACCTCACCCGCCACTTATGTAGAGTATAACATTGGCACCACTCTGCCTGCTCGCACGCAAACGCCAATCCCTCAAACCAACAGAAAAATTAAAATGTAGATTCTCATACATGGAACTGTCGCCCACTGACTGGGAACAAAAAAAAAACTTCCTCACCAACAACAGCTGCCGAAAGCCACGGTAACTTTACACTGACCCACCAATGGTTGCTCACGGGCAAACATCATCGGCAGTACTGGGCACTATTATATCAAAGAACTGCACTGCCAAAGCAAAAACAAAACTGAAAGCACTATATAAAACTTGATTTACTTACAGGGCAACATAAGGGAAAACACAATTCACATCGGGGAATAGTGCTGAGAGAGTGGGACAAACTTCATATCACTTTCACAGCTGCACCTCCTGTAGGAATTCCACTTACAACAGCACCACCTGCTGCCCAGAGCCCTCCACAAAATATTTTCTTAAAACGTATTCCTCCAACACCCTTAAAAACTAATTTTCAAAAGCTTTGAAAAGTTTATTTTTTTATTTCTCTTTTTACTGGTAAAACTTTTAAGCCAGTTCATAACAGCAATAATGCTCTCCAAGGTGTGGTATATCATGGGATAACTTCACTTCTTGGGTGCATGAGGCATGACGATATCCCATGATATACCACACCCTGTCGTGCATTATTGCTTAAATAACAACTGCATCATATTTACACATAACTCAGCAGACCTCAAAACTGTTACAGTATGCAGATTGTAACAGACTGTAGCAATCATCAACTATATACCTACAGTATAACTGGAGATGTAATTTGCATTTTCTCAGAGCCAATGGGATGGGACCACCAAGATGGGGGTTCCAGGGACAGAAGATGACATGGCACCAGATGGGCAGAGTGCCCGCCTTGTGCCATGTCACTTTCTAACCCTGAACCCCCCCACGCACCCCTTGGCAATCCCATCCCATCGGCTCTGAGGATATGCAAAAATGACATCCCCAATTATAGGTACACAGTTGATTATTGTTACAGTGCGTATACCATAACAGTTTTGAGGTCTGCTGAGTTACGTGTAAATATGATGCAGTTGTTATTGGGACATATCACTTGCCCCTTCTTGGCTCTGTTGGTCTTGATCAGATTATATTTTGAGTATAATGTGGTGTTACGGTACTTTGTAGGACACTATTACACATTGCTAGACAATAATGAATAACTAAAAAAAAAACAAAAGAACCACACCCTGCCGGGTGCAAATGCACTCCCTCTCATGCCTAGCTGTCTCCCCAACACCCCCATGCCACCTCGTGTGCATCTTCTGTGCCTAGCAGTCTGGTGTCAGACCACGTCCCCCTTTGCCACACTGTGTGGCACTGGCATACGCCCCTTAGACCATCTCCTGGCTGGTCTAAGTACAGCCCCTTGCTGCATCCATGGTGGGGCTTGCAAAATCATAAAAAAGGGTATGTTGCAGCCCCGCCATGGTGCAAACCCCCTAGCGACCTGGTGCACCCCGCTTTATGGCACAATGCTGGCACAGTGCCACTTTGGTACAGCCACTCCCCTTTTCGACACAGATTGCTTTTAAAAATTGGGCTTGTAACAGCTTTTGATTCAAGGTGCTATTTGCGTCATTTACTGTAAGTTTGATGCAGGTACCTTGCGTTATTCCCTGGGCTTTGAAAATCAAGCCCCCTGTGTCTGGAGGAAGCACTATCAATATAGAAAACATTGATGGCAAGAGATTTGGAAATAACAGCAAGATATTTCTTGTTTTTGTGAAAAGTACATCTTGTTTGTCCCTACTGAAATGCCAGGAGTGGCACCTAGCCCTGAGTAAACTCATTCATGAATGAGTTAGTAATTTGGTGTCACAAATTTGTAAAATGTTACAGCTACAACCATTCACGCCATGGATCTCTTCAAAGCTATTCCCATTGAAATACAAGCGCTATAACCCATTTTATTTTGTGCATAAAAGTTGAAACCATGACTCCGGACATGTGCATTAGTGTCTCTAATGCGCATATAACCCCTAGATGGCGCTATCCCAGGGGCTACTACCCCTGCCTGATTTGCCACTAACAGGTTGAGGGGCCTGGATCCAATGGCGGGTGCCTCCACCCAGAGGTCAGGGTTTGCAATAGTTAAACTAACTTGGTCACAGCCCTCTGGGACACTGCAACCCCCTTTCTTCCCACTAGTGGCCCACACAATATATCAGAATTACCTTCACAGTATACACTACCCCAGGTCTGGTTCTGCACTGGGACCTCCTGTGAAATGAGATACAGTGCAACAATCACAGTACAGTACTTTAACATAGACAAATACCTCAGGCAGTATAACTTTGCTGAAACAAGCAGCTCTGATTTATTTAGGGGATATAACAAGGACAGGGAAATCAGGTTAATTAGCTTATCACTCTAATAATCTACCTATGTGGCTCTGTGCACAGGCCTATCCCTATCAGTTACTGTCCCTGGGTACCCAAGCCCTAGTGGCTAGTCCAAACCGTGGCAGTTGGAAGGGGCTTTCACACAGAGAAAAGGAGAATTAAACAGTCAGCAGTACAGTAATTCCATTTGGATTTAATGTGGCAATTCAACAGGGAGCGATCCTGAATTAGTACTCACGACCTCCAAATAAGATAAGGTCCTTCAATGTCAGCAGGGCTCACTTGAGGTACACAAACCTCTTCACACATCCATATAAAAGAAAGACTATACCAGGCAGACTGCATCTGTATCCCGATCGCAATTACTGCACAATACCGGAGAACACACAGCAGATTCAGTTCCTGACAGACCGAGTGCAATTTTCAGCAATTCCTCCAGTCTTCTACAGGGTGAGCCTGGTTTCTACTCTTCAGAGATCCTTTGATTCTTTTCACAGGACAGATTCAGTCCTAACAAGCAGTTACACAAGCTGCAGACCGGAACTCTGGGCCTTACACACGTTTTTTGACTGAAACTGTGCACTGAAGGAGCACAGGGTTTCTTTCCCCTTCACTGCCAAAGCTCAACTGAAACTCCAACCGACAAAACCGGGCACTTCCTTTGAGTTCCTCCCAGTTCTTGACTGGATTGGCTGTCACTCACAATAGACTGCTGCTGTTGGTCCAAAAGGCACTGAAGTCTAAACTACATCTCCCAGAGTCACTGCCCATACAATCCTCTTGTGGCTGGCTCAGATTATGAGTCCAAGTTCTGATTCATTCAAGGCACCATTTAGAGCTAGCTTACCCCACACTGATTGGTCCAGTTCAGCAGTTCAAAACTAGAATGGGGAACTAGCAGACACAGTTCTGACTGCAAAGAAAGCAGGTTAGACAAACTGTAATTTCATTATTACTCTAAATAATTTCTGGCAAACAGTTACATCTTTCAGATAGGTTCCCTTTGCACTCCTAGTGACTGCAAAAATGAAGTGAATTGGCAGCAGCTTGAGTGGTACTCAGAGAAGCACACAGTCCCCCCATACAAACTAATTATGTCTGCAAGCAGACAGCTCTTAAAGAGACAGTACCAGAGGCTCTAAAAACACTCACTGATAAATGGCTTAAATGCCAAACACCATTCAGGCTTGGAGCATTCAAGCAAGCTCCTGGAAGTCTTTTGGGAACCCCCATTTGCAGGGGGGTTACACCCTTCCTGGCCTGGGAAAGCTTGACGTCCGCGTCAAGCAAGTACCCCCATAAGTTTCAACTGCAACCATATACATTTGCATTAGGCTCACACATGTAATCATCAGTCAATATATCATTTTACTAAGAACACATTTCTGAAACATTGCAATACGTCACTCTTTACACAGTATTACATACACATTGTACCATAACTCAAGTTATTACCTCTTGTACATGAAACCTGAAGAGAGGGGGCCCTTCCCTATCAGTTACCTTGGGGCTGGATGGGGCAAGGGCACCATACTTAGAGGGCAACACAAGTAACTTGGGAGTTAGCACTGATGCTCAGTTTGGGCAATGAGCTCGGGGACACATACACTCCTTTATGGACAACATTGAGAGGCAAGTCCACAGGCCTCCCAAGTGAATCATAACTGAGGTGCACCACAGGCTTTACAGCTCGACCAGTCTTTCTAGGGGGAACTGTTATAGTCTCTGCACTCTGAGCCTCATTTTCAGCATTGTCCTCACTTGTCAGGGGAGTCTCCATGGGGGTAGAGAGGCTAGAACTTGGGGCACTTTCAGCTCCAGGAGTTACAGTTTCTGAGTCCACAACATTTGGCTCTGCATGGAGAGCTTTCGGACACTGGCAGTGGACTGTCAGGGCACTCAAAATACTCTTCTTGTTCGGTGTATCACCAGTCTGCCCCAATCTATCATTTTCCCTGAAAGCTCAAACAGTTCAACCATGCACAATGATTCCATTTCATCTGATCTGATGCTTTGCACTTCACTTTCTGGGAGCATTGGCTCCAGGGATGAAGCTGGGGCTTAGACAGTCCAGAAGGCCCAGCTTCATCTCCAGTATTGACTAGGGGATTGCCTCAAAACAATTGACTCAGTTCGTAAGAAGGATAATATTCAAAGTCACTCTACTTTCTTCCGATATGGACTGACAGTCATGCTCAACTGGGACTTGTGGAGGGGAACACTTTAACTTTGCTTCTGTAGGTGCAGACTTTCTTGATCTTTTCTTAGCAGCAGCTCTAGTCACTGGTCCAGAGGGGGCATCTTCCAGGGGCTCAGACTCAATTAAGATTTGTCCAATGGGCAGTAAATGATTTCTATGCATTGTTTTTACATCTTTTGAATTATTCTCAGGCCTTACTTTGTACACTGGCAGATCATCTAGTTTGTCCACTACAATGTGAGGGAGATGGTGCCATCTGTCAGCAATCTTGTGCTTGCCATGCAGTCCCAGATTTCTTAGCAATACCCGATCTCCCTCCTGGAGTTTCTGTGCTTTCACCTTTTATCATACCTTTCTTTGTTGGCCAGATTTCTTTTGGCAGCCATGGTTTGAGCCAGTTGAGTACGCATGAGTTAGCTGGGCCTTTAACTTTTGCACATACTGTAAATAGTTGTCAGCTTGAACCCCATCAGGAGACCCCAAAACACACATCTACTGGTAGTCGAGCTTCTCTTCCAAACATCAAGCGGTAGGGGAGAATCCAGTGGCATCACTTTTGGTGCAGTTATAAGCATGTACCAGGTGCTAATTTGTTGGCTCCATCTAGGCTTGTCCTTTGGGTGCAGGGTGCCTAGCATATCTAGCAAAGTCGGTTGAAACGCTCAGGCTGTGGGTCCCTGGGGTGGTAAGGAGTGGTTCTGGACTCTCTGCATCTCCCCACAGAGAAAGCATCTCTTTGATCAGACGACTCTCAAAGTCTCTCCCTTGATCAGAATGGATTCTTTGTGGAGCCCATAGTGAACAAAAGTTTTCTACAAGTACTTTGGCCACAGTGGATGCTTTCTGGTCTTTGGTGGGGACAGCTTGGGCATATCTCGTGAAATGGTCAGTGACCACCAGCATTACTGATATTTCTTTGATCTGACTCCAAACTCAGAAAATCAATACAGACCAGCTCCATGGGTGCACTGGTGGTGATGTTAACAAGGGGGCAGCCTCTGGGAGCAAGCTTTCCTCTGTAGCAGCGACTACAAGTTCGAATGTGTTGCTCCACATCAGCCCCATCTTAGGCCAATAGAATCTGGATCTCACCAAGTCAAGTGTTCTGTCTATACCAAGGTGCCCCATGTGGTTGTGCAAGGACCTCAGTACTGAGTCTCGAAAGGCAGTGGGCAGCACTAGTTTGTTGTTTGTCTACTTGTCCCCCTCTGTCTACTGTTTCTCTGTATAACAGTTTATTGATCAGTTTCAACTTAGGACCTTCTTTGTATAACAGTGCAGTTCTCAAATCAGTGGAGCGTAATTTGGACACATCTTTTCCTGCATAGAGGGCTTCTAAAGCTGCTTTGATCTTGGGATCATGAGATTGAGCCTCGCCGAATACTGTCATTGTCCAGCTGAGGCGTAGCACCAATGCTCCATTGCAGAAAAGTGGCAATTCTCAGAGGGTCCCAAGCAATCCACCATGCAGTCCTGCGTCCGTGGACATTTGTTCCTCCTGTCAAACTTCGGCAGAGTGCCGAATGTCAGGTTCTGCCAATCGGACCCAATCATTCCTGGGAACAGGCCTCCGGAGAGAGCATCAGCATCTATGTGGTTCAGACCTGCTCGGTATTCGAGACATAGTCATATGTAGATAATGCAGAAAGCCACCTATGGCCAGTGGCATCCAACAGCTGAGGTCTGCACATAGGTCAAAGGATTATTGTCAGTTTTTACTAGTATTTTAGCCCCATATAAGTACTCATGGAATTGGTCAACAATAGCCCACTTCAAAGCTAGGAACTCTAACCTATGTACAGGATAGTTCTTTTCGGATGGGGTCAGGCTTCTACTGGCAAGGCCACTGGTCTCAGGCCATTCTCGTGCTCTTGGTACAACACAGCCCCCAACCCTTGCAAGCTAGCATCAGTGTGCAGGGCGTTAAGGTTTTCTTGGATCGCATAGGCCAGCACTGGAGCATGGGTAAGTTGATATATGATCTCAATGAAAAGCAGTCTCACAATCAGGAGTCCAGCGGCCCCAAATACTTCACCGATGGAAATACACTCTTTCAGTCTTGAGGGACGCTGACTTTTGGTATTTTTTGTGGGTTGGGGATACCCTTGAGTAAGGTTAAGTAAAGGGCGGATCACTCTTGAATAGTCCTTGATGAAGCGACCGATAATAACCACAGAATCCCAGGAATCTTTGCAGCTCTTTTAGATTTCTGGGCTGTGGCCGGTGGTCAAAGGCCTCAACTTTACTTGGGTCGGTCTCTATTCCTCGGTGGATACTATGTGTCCCACATACTTTACTGATGTTTGGAAGAATTGACACTGATCAATGGACAGTTTAAAATTAAAGTCATCCAGTCGGTCAATACCTTAAATAATCTGCTCTCATGTTCCTCCAGTGAACTGCCAAACACAATAACATCATCTAGGTATACCAGGCACTCTAGTAAGTTTCACCCCCCACTGCGCTCCATCAATCGTTGAAAGTGGCTGAGGGCACCTGAAATCCCTTGAGGCATCCTCATGAATTCATAAAGCCAAAGCCGGACAGATAAAGCCATCTTCTACACGGTCCTCTGGGGCCATCGGGATCTGGTAGTACCCACTGCGGAGATCCAGCACAGAGACCACTCTGCTCCCGTTTAGGCAGTCCAAAGCATCCTGAATCACGGGGCATTGTGTACTGATCAGGGATAGTCCATGCAGGTTTAAGGTGCGATAATCCACACATCCTTACTGTTCCATTCTTTTTCTCACTACCACAATGGGGAAGCATAAGGGCTTCGGATTCTTGTATTACACCAGCAGCTAACATCTCTTGCAGATGCCGTCTCACATCATCTATGTCCAGCAGGTGCCAGGCGTCGAGGACCTCTCACGAAATGGTCTTTCGTCATGCAGCGGATATTGTGCTCAGCTCCTTACGCATCCTACATCCCATTCCTTTAAAAGAAACACCTGGTCTCTCTGGGCAAGCTTCTCACTGATCCTCACTTTCCATTCAGCTGGCAGCGGGAGTCGCTGAAATCAAACAAGTCAGGCATTACTCTGTCATTCTTCCTTGAACTCTTGCTGCTGGGTAGCACTGCAGTGTCTGCACAATGCACATTAGCCAGGATGCAACCTCTGTTTACTCGAATGTCTCTTTCAGACACATTATGAACTTGGACCATTACCCTTCTGGCATAAGCATGGGCTCTAGCGGCAAAATACTAGGCTTGACCAAGCAGTCCCTCTGGCAATTTCCATCGCCTGGTGCATCCAACATTAATATTTTATTCTTAACATCCTTTCTGATCACGGACCTCTCCTGTAAGGTACACTGGGCATTTGCGCCAGGATCAGAGACTCAGGATCCTTCTTCCATACAATTCCGACCGGTTCCTCTGGTTCTGTTTTTCAGCATCTCTCTGTGCCTCATAGGCCTTCTTAATTAAAGCCGGAACTCTTAAAAGCTCTACTAGTCTTTGACCCCTGTTTTTCATAACACAACTGTGCCAGCCTTCCGAACAATGGCATTTGTTCCAATCAACAAAGGGACACCATCATTACAGTCCAGTGGGGGGACACACTAAGGCTAGGGTCTCTACTTGTTCGCCACTCCAGCCACTGGAGGTGGGGAAAGACAGCCAAATTCGGATATACCCGTGAATAGGGTAGGCCTTCTCCTCTTAACCCCATACATGCAGTCCTTCTAATGGTTGTAAAAGTGCGTCTGACAAATGCTTCTGATACCAATCCCTGGAACATAATTGTCACTTGGGAGCCACTGTCTAATACAGCTCTTGTAGACACTCCATTCACCTTTACAGTGGTCTCCATGGAGGGACCCACTATTCTGGACCAGTATGGAGGAGTAGTGGGGCCTGGGCAACTGACCTTGCCACAAAAGGACGTGAATTAGCATTTTTGGTGCCCTCACCGGATCATGTCGTACACCTCTTAACCACTGATTTCTTCTCCGAAGCTCTCCTTGTAGCCTATATGCAACTTTGTCAGTGTCTTTTGGAGACTGGCATTCCCTTTCATGTGCCCATCTTTCCCACAATTATAGCAAAACATACTTTCTGGAGTTTGAGCTGGCCAGGCGCCACACTGGGAACCAGGCGGGGTATTACTAACTGGAAACCTGGGTGCCATCTCTGTCTGTGGCGTGATAAGCATTTGGAGACATCTCGTCAGTTTCTCCACTTCCATGGTCAAGGAATTGGGTTTGGAGCTGTTATCAACCAGGAGATACATGGGTGGGGTACCCCCACCCCATAGCAGATGCAGTCGGATATAGGTCAGAGCCCGTACTTACAGGCGTGGCCTTCATAAAGGGACTGTTTTTGAATTCCCGGATCTCTCTCAACAGTTACGCCCCATTGTGGCATATCTTTTTCTTGTCAGAGCACTCATTGACTGTCAACCTCTGCCCCTGAACTTCATTGATGGGTCACCCTCAGTCACTCAGGGTCGTAGCCACAGCTGTTGGTGCAGGTACCTCCAGTCGCCTTTCTCAACTCCTCGAATTTCTCTCATTAACTCATCATGGGAGGGTGGGGATTCCAGTCGATTTGTCCAGGCGTAACTGAAGCAACAGCAGTTCTGAGAAGGGGCAGACTTAAGATTCTGTCCAGTCTGGTTCGGTCCAGTTCAATCGCTGGCAAACTACCCTTTCAGGGCATTCTTGCAACAATTTTTCCAGCCGAGAGACATACACAGACAACAACTCCACATGGTACTGTTGTGCATTTCTTACTCTCCACCATAGGTCCTCATCAGAATCTGGGCTCCATACACGTTCTCAAGGCCTCAAGATAGGCCTGTGCAGTCGCTTCAGGGTTACTGGCCCGTTTAGCACGGATGGTAGCCAGGGCAGGACCTCGGGCTCTCACTAACCCTCTTTCGCTTTTCACCTTCCGAGGCATTGCCATTCTAGCATGGGGGCAACATAGTCTATCCAGGTCTCCCAGTCATCCTCCCTTGGGGGTGGGAGGGTGCCAGAGAAGATCCTCAACCTTCGGTCAAGAGTCATGACTAATGGCAGGTGCAGAAATAGGAGTCTGCATTGGTTCAGCCACCATTACGGGCACTGGAGCAGGAGAGGGTGTTGGGGAGGAACACCCCAGGTGGCATGAATAGTTTCTTCAAGTCCTCCACAGTTTCCCCTCTCCCAGCAACCATTCAGCAAATTTCTCCTCAAAAGTTTCAGATAGTGGTGGGGCTGATTCCCCCAGGTCTTTACTGTCATTAGTTATCACTCTCACAGCAGTGAGGGCTCCCTCTGGGGTAATGGTCTGTGGCACTTTGGAGCTATCTATGGGATCCTTAAACTCTACTAGGGCCAGGAAAGTGTGGGTGAGCAGATTAGCATGCCGACCCACCACCACAGGGTTTTGTAAACCTTCCACCTTGGAAAGTACTCCCTGCACAGTGTCCGTATTGATACCCAGGGAGTGTCCAGGATAAGCATAGCATTTGGGGTCGATCTCCTCCCCAGTACACCTCCCACCAGCCGTTGCACAGCCACTTCTGTGGGGTACCCATTTTTTCTTAACAGTGGTTCAGTAAATATGGCCACTAGAGGACACACAATCCCAGCGGTGAGCCTCCAAGATGTAACCCCTAGATGGCGCTATCCCAGGGCTACTACCCCTGCCTGATTTGCCACTAACAGGTTGAGGGGCCTGGATCCAATGGCGAGTGCCTCCACCCAGAGGTCAGGGTTTGCAATAGTTAAACTAACTTGTTCACAGCCCTCTGGGACACTGCAGCCCTTTCTTCCCACTAGTGGCCCACACAATATATCAGAATTACCTTCACAGTATACACTTACCCCGGTCTGGTTCTGGCACTGGGACCTCTCTGAGAAATGAGATACAGTGCAACAATCCACAGTACAGTACTTTAACATAGACAAATACCTCAGGCAGTATAACTTTGCTGAAACAAGCAGCTCTGATTTATTTAGGGGGATATAACAAGGACAGGAAATCAGGTTAATTAGCTTATCACTCTAATAATCTACCTATGGCTCTGTGCACAGGCCTATCCCTATCAGTTACTGTCCCTAGGTACCCAAGCCCTAGTGGCTAGTCAAACCGTGGCAGCTGGTAGGGGCTCTTTCACACAGAGAAAAGGAGAATTAAACAGTCAGCAGTACAGTAATTCCATTTGGATTTAATGTGGCAATTCAACAGGGGAGCGACCCTGAATTAGTACTCACGACCTCCAAATAAGATAGGGTCCTTCAATGTCAGCAGGGCTCACTTGAGGTACACAAACCTCTTCACACATCCATATAAAAGAAAGCACTATACCAGGCAGACTGCATCTGCATCTCCGATCGCAATACTGCACAATACCGGGGAGAACACACAGCAGATTCAGTTCCTGACAGACCCAGTGCAATTTTCAGCAATTCCTCCAGTCTTCTACAGGGTGAGCCTGGTTTCTACTCTTCAGAGATCCTTTGATTCTTTTCACAGGACAGATTCAGTCCTAACAAGCAGTTACACAAGCTGCAGACGGAACTCTTGGGCCTTACACCGTTTTGACTGAAACTGTGCACTGAAGGGCCTGGGTTTCTTTCCCTTCACTGCCAAAGCTCAACTGAAACTCCAACCGACAAAACCGGGCACTTCCTTTGAGTTCCTCCCAGTTCTTGACTGGATTGGCTGTCACTCACAATAGACTGCTGCTGTTGGTCCAAAAAGGCACTGAAGTCTAAACTACATCTCCCAGAGTCACTGCCCATACAATCCTCTTGTGGCTGGCTCAGATTATGAGTCAAGTTCTGATTCGTCAAGGCACCATTTTAGAGCTAGCTTACCCACACTGATTGGTCCAGTTCAGCAGTTCAAAACTAGAATGGGGAACTAGCAGACACAGTTCTGACTGCAAAGAAAGCAGGTTAGACAAACTGTAATTTCATTATTACTCTAAATAATTTCTGGCAAACAGTTACATCTTCAGATAGGTTCCCTTTGCACTCCTAGTGACTGCAAAATGAAGTGAATTGGCAGCAGCTTGAGTGGTACTCAGAGAAGCACACAGTCCCCCCATACCAACTAATTATGTCTGCAAGCAGACAGCTCTTAAAGAGACAGTACCAGAGGCTCTAAAAACACTCACTGATAAATGGCTTAAATGCCAAACACCATTCAGGCTTGGAGCATTCAAGCAAGCTCCTGGAAGTCTTTTGGGAACCCCTATTTGCAGGGGGGTTACACGCATGTCCAGAGTCACTACTGTGGGGGCTTCCTCCTGGCAGTCGTGCCCCATCGGAGCAGTGCAGAAATTTTGTAGTGGTAGTGGTTAAGGAATTTGCCTCTGTCCCATCACCCCCACCCTTCCAGAGCCCACCATAGTCCACCCATTCCTCCTCACTGGCATCCCCTGAGACCTATTGGCCTCTGGGTGGGGGGAGAGGTTCCCTGAATTCTAGCCAACTCAGCCTAGAGTCTAGAGACCTCCTCCCTCAACCCAGAGAGGTATATGAAGATGGGGCAGTACAGCAGTATCCAGAAGGTCTCTCTGAAAACTGCCACCCCACAGGCACTGCACTGCACTCTCAACCTCTATTCTCCTGACCTGTGTTACCTGGAGATACTTTTGTACCCTTAGCCCTGATAGGGTGTTTCTAGTTTCTCCTTTTTTATTTCTCTTTGTGCTTCCCCGTGCCTTGTTTAATTAAGTTCATAGAAGGAGATTGGTACTTCTTGATCAGTTATGATATCATTGCGAGTGAGGTCACAGCGCTAATGAGGTATGATGGGGAATAGAACTTAATATGCAAGGTTCTAAGTAGAATACTGTTCCACGTGTAGTACTGCAAAGTACAACAATCTTCTGAGGTGCAAAAAGGAAAAGAAAACCGCACTTTAGATATAACAAGTAGCATCTGAATACTTTTAAAAGTTAATATTAATTTCAGCCAGTATACTAGCAGTATTGTAGCTCTTTGATGTGCATGGTAACGAAGTTAGTTAGTTTGTTAGTTTTCATTGACTGGGAAAGGAGGGCTAGACATTACTGCTTATCATTTGCCTCATCGGGTGGGGGGGTGAGCTGCAAACCAACTGAAGCTGAACCAGATTAAGCTTTTGGTGGTATTTTAGTGAACTGGAGAAATTTGGCAAGGTGTCAATATGTGTTGCAACAGTTACAATTTTAATATCTATCAATAGTCAATATGACAGAAGCAGCTATTTGGAATGTGGTGTTAACAGAAAAGCAAATGTTAAGGCAAACTCATTTTTTGACTGTGGTGAAGTATTAAATGGTTATGAGGCAGTACAGTGTAGTGGTTAAGAGCACTGGGCTGGGAGACCTGGGTTTGATTCCCACAGCCCCAACTTGCATACTGTGTGATCCTGAGCAAGTCATTTAACTTCATTGTGCTCCCACGTCACACCTGGAAACAAGTGTAAGGCCCCCTCCCCATCTAGGGGTATCCATATGGTAAAATATTTGGGAGGGGGGCACTTCACAACCCAAGCACCACAGTCCAAAGAATTAGAATAGAAGCACTCGTTACCTGAGTTCATTGATTTGTTGTGACTAGAGATCCCGGTAACGGGGGAACCAAAATCTCCTGCTAGGATGTTCTGGAGGCTGCAGGGGAAGATTGGTTAGCAGGTAAGCATGCACAGTCACATTGATTAAGTTCATTGTCTACTCCAAGATCAAAATGCAGAAACCAGTTCATTAAACTTGAAAAACAATAATAACCACTACATGAAGCAAGAGTTCTAGGAAATGGTTGGTTGCTTTCACAGACACAGATGGAAACTCTTCTGCAGCAGTCTATCGGGCTAGCATATTTATTTCATGCAGTTTCCCCTAAACTATAAAGGCTAGAATTCCTGGCAGCACCATGGAGCCAAAAAGGCTTCCAACTGAGGTAGCTTGAGCACTATTTTTCTCTCTCTCTCTCTCTCTCTCTCTCTCTCTCTCCTCCCTCCCTCCCTCTCTCTCTCTCTCTCTCCTCTTTCAGTATCTCGTTCCTCAACTTTCTTTCTCCAGCAGTTACATTTCTTTCCCTTGAGGCTCTCTTCTGGCAGTTTCATTCCTATAATTTTACTCTGGACTTATGACAGCACAAGACGTTTCTACTGTCCCAAACACTTTCACTCTATTCAATTAATTTCCACCAGCCTGATCTTACATCTTCTCCACGCAAGGGCTATATCTTATGCAGCATACTATTCTTTTCCTTTAAGGTCTTATTTCTGTACATGTCATTTGATGTTCTTATAGCAAGAACCGAACCACCAGAACCCTTTCAGACATCCAATCGCTGATGCCTCGGCCGGTGACTGGACCTTATTCTGGTGGTTTTGGAGTCCCCGGACCTGATCCAAGTCACCACCTGGCACACTCCGCTCATGCAGTAATTCCAGCCTCTGAATTGACTCATCAGGAGGACCTCTGCCAGTGCCACACCAGATCACCCAACAGACTGCCCCCCACTCCCCCGCTGGGGTCTCAAACATCACTACCCCAAATGGACTTTCCCTGCCTCCATAAGCAGCTCACCCCATGGGTCCCAACTCTGCAGTGGCCTCCAGCCTGGGGAATAGGGGTGTAACTGCCACCACTACACCTGCAACTGCAAGGGCTGCCACTTCCGAGCCACACCCCAGGCCCTACTGCCATAGCAGGCCCGCACACAGTAAACCATTCTGACCCAACAACTGATCTTACCCACAGACAATCTCTCTTTTATGGCTTTAGGCACTGCTTGTGCTTACCCTATCAAGGTGCCAAAGTTCACTTGGCAGGCCTCCATTTTCATTTCTTTTCCACAGGCTCCGGCTCCCAAATGCACCGACAGGCCCCTATGCTTTGCTCCACTGCTCCCCTTTCAGCACACCTGAACCCCCAACTTTCATCTTACTGGTCTTCAAGGGTGGAGGGCCGGGGCAGCAAGCAGACCACCCCGGCCCTGCCACAGCCCTCAGCCCGAACTTGCGGTCCAATCTCCTTGATCTTTCTCTCCTGGCCCTTCCCCCAGGTCTCTCTTAGTGCCAAAATCCCCTGTTATTTATACCCGTCATGGAGGGGCCCCATCTGCAGGCAGCACCACATCCCAGACTCAGTGGCACCACAGTTTTCTCTTTCTCTCCCTCCCTCTCTCTCTAGCAAAATGTAACTACTAAGTGCCCAGAGGATGCTTACACTTTCCCCTCACACAAAACTTTCACCTCCTGGTGAACGCACAACCAGGCCACACCACTAACCCTCTGGAGGAGAGATATGGCCACTCTCCCTCCCCCAAATGGGCAGTGCACTAAGCTGGCTGCACCACCGAAATGGTGAAACACTGAATCGGTAAACCCCAACACTACTTTTGTAACTCTTTCCTACACTCTTCAAGATCCCAAACTTTACTGGGCTAAGATTTGGCAATCCACTACTGGTTCCCACGGTCACCTGCCAGGTACCCCAGCAGCAGCCTGCCACCTCCCCCCTTTTCTACTACTGTACACTTCTCTACATACTAATTTTCCTTTATGCTACCAAGGCTGTCAGGAATGAGCACAAGCTAAGTTTAATTATTTTATTATCGTTCCCCCATAAGCTTAAACAAACAACAATAAACACTGATTAACTATGACTAAACTTATAAAACAGCTCTATTTCCAGCTTTGTTTAAACTTTGTCTATCCATTTCAAATACTCTAAAGTTATATTCTGCTCACACACGCAGACCATTCTACCTTTGTTTATAAGAACTTTATATTATTGAGCGTGCATTCTTTGTTTTTTTTCTCTCACTCACTCCACATTCACTCTACTACCTGCAACATAAAATGATTTTACTTTGGTCTGTCTCCTCTTTCTTTCTATCTTTTTTTCATTCATTTTTTTGAACAACAGTTTAAACACATTTAAGATTATGGCAATCAAATGTCTGAGTCAAAATATTTAAAAGAATCAACCTTTAACCATTTTAAACATAGGCACCAAGGTAGAGAGCTTTCATTGGACAGTTCTGATGGCTGTATAAGACAATAACACATTTTGCCAACCAGAAAAGTTTGTTGCTCAAGTTCGAATAAAGTTCTGTCTTTAAGGCCCTGCAATTTTTGTTAGATCTTAAAGGACAAGTAAACCATCTTTTTACACATTTTTTAAATGACTCCGTATGCTTATAAAGGAGAGGCTGTTTACATTTATACTGAAACTGTATTTATTAAAGTAGGATAAATACAGTTTCATAGCATTCGAGCATTTTAAACACAGCCTCTCCTGATGCAAAACATCTTGCACTGAAAATCCTAAAATGGCTGCCTTCATGATGTCACTGAAGAGAGAGATGCCAGCTGTGCACAAGTAATCTAGCTCCACTAACCGTATTCAAATGCAAATAACTTTAAAATGAAAAATGATAGCATGGTACTGTGAGCACAACATTTGTTTAGCACAAAAATATGTACAAAATGAGTGGTGTTGCATTTATAGATACTGTTTAGTTTTTTTAAAATGAGCAAAACAAAATGCATCAGAAAATTCAATTTGTCAGTTTTTCAACAAACAAATGCAAATAACTTTAAATCAAAAAATGACAGCATGGTACTGTGATCACGACATCTGTTCAGCACAAAAATATCTACAAAATAAGTGGTGTTTCATACATATATATATATATATATATATACACACCTTTTAGTTTTTTGTCACTTTTTCAACAAACAAATGCAAATAACTTTAAAACAAAATATGATAACATGGTACTGTGAGCACAACAGTTGTTAAGCACAAAAATATCTACAAAATGAGATATTGTATTTATAGATACCTTTTAGATTTTTTATAATCAGCAAACAAATGGCAGGGAATTCAATTTTTTCACTTTTTTGGAGGTATGGCATAAATGAAATATGTTACCTCCCTAATGGAAATATTGTTATTTTTTGTTCTCGTGCCAATTAACCTGATGACATCACTCGTGGCTTCAGCTCCTGTGATGTCACTGGGTCAGTTGGCACTCGAAGAAAACATATCAACAATATTTCCAGTAGGGAGGGTAGCATATCTATTATATATTCTTTGCAAAAAACTCCATTAACGCATCAGTTTGTGTTGCTATTAAAGTGGCAAAAGTATGGAAATGCAATGTTAGGGTTTTCAACACTAACTCCGTATTCCCCCACAAGCAGCCAAAGGGGGCAAGACATCACAAGCAACCACAGACATCCATCATCAGGTAAGACAAACAACATACAACTCTTTCCAAATGACATAAAATACATCCATTATCATGGTCCACTGCTTCTGTAGCCATGGATACACGTGCACACCACCTGGGAAGTGCTGTCAAAAATTCCCATAGGATCACATTGTAAATTGTAAGTAAGGAATAACACATGACAGGGTCTGTGGCAATGCTAAATTACCACACACCCAAAATGGGGTGTGAGGCATGAGGCACAGCCAAATGCCATCAACCACCTGGGAAGTGCGGTATATGATTTCCATAGGATCACCATGTAAATTGTAAGTAAGCAATAACACATGGCAGGCTGTGTAACAATGCTAAATTGCTGCATGCCCCAAGTGAATTGTAAGGCATGAGGTACAGCTGGGTGCCTTCAACCATCTGTGAAGTGCGATACAAAATTCCCACAGGACCACGTTGTAAATTCTAAGTAGGCAATAACACATGACAAGGTGTGCAGTAATACTAAATTACAGCATGCCCCAGGTGGATTGTGAGGTGCAATGCGCAGCTGAGTGCCACCAACCACCTGGGTAGAGCTAATGTCTTCACTCAGGTGCCAAAGGCACAAGTCAGCAGGTGGCTGCTCTGAGGAGCATCAGGCCCCTAACTACTTTGCCTGGAAACAGAGGTAACATTCCAACTTAAATGGCACTCAGCTGAATGACACAAAATGAAACCAAAAAGGAAACCACAGCAAAGCAAGATGTAGCTCTGGGTAGTATGGCAAAGGCATTCATGTGCACTGACTAAATGCAAGGAAGAAAAGGAAGTGTTGGTAGGTGGCTGCATGAAAAACACAGCGTGCCCTAGATCACTTTGACTGATAACGTAAAGTGGGACTACGAGAATCTGTGGCTCACACTGTCATAGCGAGGCAGCATTGACAGAGTAGGGGAAAACATAAATGGAAATATTAAGTGTACAACAGTTTTGTATCCCCCTTCCCCTGTTCGGAAGGCAGGAGGTGGGAGCTATTTGAAAAGCAAATTGCAGTTTGGTTAAATGGGAAGGGCACAAGAACAAAAAATATCAACAATATTTCCAGTAAGGAGGCAGCATATTCCATTTATGCCATACCTACCAAAAAAGTGACAACAGTCTAATGGGCTAACAGAATACTGTATAACCCCTTAATGTAGCGGTAAATTACTTTACACGTTATCAGTGGTGTGCCAGTATACCGTGGAAATTAACGGCGTACTTTTTCTGCCGTGTATTTTATTTTATGAGCTTCACTGCCAGCAGTGTTCAACAGTAATGCCCTCCTACCGTTGCAGGCTCTCAGTGGCTACCAGGGGACAGGATACAGAGTGCAGATCAAAGCAGACTTGTTCCCGGTAGTCGGCAATTCACATGATTCATGTGATCCTCACGTGATTCTACCAAGATCCACCCTCTCCGTGCTTCTTTGTGCCACTCACATGGGGATAAGGATGCAAATAGCCTTCACTTTTACAAAGTGTGAGTGGCTTCCAATTTACTGAATGTGAATGTGAGTTCTTTGTTGTGCTTTTTGGAGGGTGGTGGGGTGGTGGTTATTGTGTGTGACTTTGGGGGGGATTGAAGAGTTGGTTGGTGTGCTTCAGAGTGCTTCACAGTGCTTTACTTGGGGGAAGTTGAAGGAGTTCATTGGTGTGCTTTTATTACTGGTACTTCACAGTCCTTCACAATGCTTATTACGGGTGGTTACTGTGCTTTCTGCTTGACTTTGGGAGGGTAAAAACATAAACTTTAGTAAAACAAAGAAATGCCAGCCTAGTGGTGCAGAGAGTTGAGGCACTGGTGCCTTACCTCACATCACACCGGCGACCCGGGTTAGGGAGCGGACTCGGGCACCGGAGGGTCGGAAGGGGTAGGAGCTGAATCGAGCATCCGGAGGACTGCTCTCCTCTCCTCTCCTGGGGTGGACTGGGGGAAGGCATCACTCTGTAGTGGCCCCCAGTGGAGACCGAGGAAGCACAGATGCAGCGCTACTTGGGGAAGTAGGAGGGAAACAAGAAACATGGTGTCTCCACCCACCAGGATGACGGCCACCCCAGACTGGTGCCTCCTCGGGACTCCATTACAACTGACCCGACCACAGCAGCATCCAGGGCCAATGTCTAGGCCGCCAGGCCCTTCTTCTCGGAAGAGGAGGACCCACCTGATGAAGGGTTAAGTCGGGTTACCCTGAGGTGGCCGCAATATGCGGTCTGGATCGGCGGCGGAATCGAGAGAGGTGCAGGTTCTTGGGGGCAATTGGCCTGAAGGGGGTAAGTGGGGAAGGAAAAAACAACAACAACAAAAAAAATAAAGAAACAGTGGGCAGTTCAGGGAGACGTTTGCTGGTGTCTGGTGTTTTGCTCAACTTGGCGAGGTAGTCTTGTTTAAAGCCTCTCATAATACTCTCATTTATGGTGCTAGAGTACTTCATGTTGTACTAACAAACGGTGTTCATAACGCCGTTCTCAATGGCATATCTTCCAGTTTCAAATCGGACAGCTGCAGTGTACCTCACATATTCAGTCCTGTGCTTTTTAACAGGAGGACCAGAAAGCTCACCAACAACAGCCTCGACAACTTGGAGGGGGACCGCTGCAGATTGGCTCAGATTTGCTGCGCTGAGCGGCTCTCCAGATAAGTCCCACTTGAAAGAAGGCTTCTTGTTCAGCCAGGAAAGAAGTGACATCTTCAGTTCAGTTGTCAGTAGTCTACAAAAGGCTAGGAATACAGTCACCAGTATTCTCAGCAATTTGTAGACTTTTGACAGCTGACTTCTGGGTTCTGACAGTACTGTAGTAGCGCTAATATATGTTCATGCTAACAAGTCAGAGGAACTCAGCCATGCGGAAATTTGGCTGCGCGGTAATAAAGCGTTATACAGTATTTATTTCATGCAGTTCCCCTAAGCCATAAAGGCCTAGAATTCCTGGCAGCACTTTGTGGCCGAAAAGGCCTTCAATTGAGGTAGCTTGAACACTATTTCCCTCCCCATCTCCCCTCTCTCCCTACCTCTCAACTCATATCTCATTTCTCAGGTTTCTTTCTCCAGCAGTTACATTTCTTTCCCTTGAGGCTCTTTTCTGGCAATTTTTTAAAACTTTCTTTATTGCAAGTATTTTCAAGATATATGCATACAATATCCAACATACAAATCACCTCAGTATCCTTATCTAAGAACTACATTCAGTTATTTTTGAAAAGCGTGTCTTATATTTTCCGCATAACTTGCAGAGTTCATAAATACTTTATACATATTTCTCACAAGCAAGACTGTTGCAGCTCCATATTCAAGATGTTACACAATCTGAAATTATCTATTACCTTGAGTAAATTAATTAAGGAATAAAAAACACACAAACATAGAGGCAAATAAAAAATCAATTAAATCTGGTGGCTCTCAGAAACCTGGACTCCCACCAGAGAGATAAATATAATTCACCTCAGAAAAATAAGTAAATCAGTTTAATTCTATTGCCACTAACAGCCAAGAGAAGTCTGGGTTAGATGGCATTCATTCTGAAAAAGTACTATACTGTAAGGGACCCAAGTGCCCCTTGTGTAGTCCAAACACTAGTCTGTTCCTAGAAGTATCCATTTAGACCAGTGTTCTGTGAATGTTTCCACTCTGTTTTGTACTTGATATGTTAACCTTTCCATCTCCTGTATGTCCATAATAATATCCTTCCACTCAGCTACCACTGGGGGTCAGCTTTGAGCCATTTACATGTAATTACTTTATTCATAGCTGCCACACATATATACCAAATGTATTTGGCATTAGCTCCTCCGACCCCCAGCGGAGGAAGCCCCAACACCAGGTGATGGAAGGACAGAGGATCTGTAACTTGGAATAAAATCTCTATACCAAGTGTTACTTCCCTTTGAAATTCCCATAATGCTGGGCAGGAGTAAAAGATATGATAATGAGAGGCTTGTGTCTCATCACAGCCTCTCCAAGATCTAGGAGAAATGTCCTGATCCCATTTAGCCAGTAAACGCAGTGTAAGGAAGTAGCTAGATGTAACCTTCCACATATATTCCTGCAAAATGGAGGATGATGTGACCTTGGGGGTACCCTTCCAGACGGTAAGCCAATCTGTCTGCAAAAGATGGAAATCTGCCCCCTCTTCCCATTTCTTAATAAGCAGTCTGGCAGCATCACTTCTATGGGCATTGAGAAATTGGTAAATCTGAGAAATGGCTCCCTTAGGGGATGAGATGGACAAGACCCCTCTAAACTGTATCCCTTGGGGAATATTTAATGATAGATTTTGCTGCAGTCTCACCTGGGCATGAATATAAGCTTTTATTTGTAAATAGCGAAACAACTGTGTCCAAGCGAAAGTCAGTACAACATTCTTCAAGAAAGAAAAAACAGCGTCTTCCCTCATTATTTGCGCAGGATATTGTAGGACCCCCCTCCTCGCCCTGGCGCATGTACCATGAATCTAAAACACCCAGCCATTTATACTGCCAAAGTTCAGAACTTACCAACGGACATTTACTGAAGCGATCCCAGGCATGAAAGGTGACTCTCACAGCCATATGGAAGTCTATGGCTCTTCTGGCAATTTCATTCCTATACTTTTATTCTGGGCTTATGACAGCACGAGACATTTCTACTGCCCCAAACTCTTTCACTCTCTTCAATTCATTTCCACCAGCCTGGTATTACACCTTCTCCACCAGGGGGCTATGTCTTATGGAGCATACTTTCCTTTCCTTCTAGATTTTATTTCCAAACTTTTCATTTGATGTTCTTGTAGCAATAGCTGAACCACAGAACACTTTCAGACATCCAGTCACTGATGCCTCGGCCAGTGACTGGGCCTTATTCTGGTGGTTTTAGGGTCCCCGTACCTGATCCAAGTCACACCCGGCATGCTCCACTCTTGTAGCAATTCCAACCTCTGAACTGACTCATCAGGGGGACCTCTGCCAGTGCCACACCAGATCACCCAACAGACTGCCACCCCGCTGGGGTCCCAAACATCACTACCCCAAATGGACTTTCCCCGCTTCCATAAGCAACTCACCCCATGGGTTCCAACTCTGCAGTGGCCTCCAGCCTGGGGAATGGGGTAACTCTGCCACCCTTACACCCTCAACTGCAAGGGCTGCCACTTCCAAGCCGTGCCCCAGGTCCTACTGCCATAGCAGGCCTGCCCACAGTAAAACCATTTGACCCGATAGCTGAACTCCCCCACAGGCAATCTTTCTTTTAGGGCTTTAGGCCCTGCCAGTGCTCACCCTACCAAGGTGCCGAGGTTCACTTGGCAGGCCTCCATTTTCATTTCTTTTCCCCAGGATCCGGCTCCCAAATGCACCGACAGGCCCCTATGCTTTGCTCCACTGCTCCCCTTTCAGCACACCCAACCCGTCGACTTCCATCTCACGGGTCTTCAAGGGTGAAGGGCCAGGCAGCAAGTGGACTACCCCAGCCTCGCTATGGCACTCAGCCCAAACTTACAGGCCGAACCCCCCGGTCTCTCTCTCCTGGTTCTCACCTCGGGTATCTCTTGGTGCCAAAATCCTCTATTTATACCCATCATGGAGGTGCCTGTCCTGCAGTCAGCACCACATCCCAGGGTCAGCGGCACCACAGTTCTTGCTCTCTCTGCCTAGCTACCCCTAGCAGCCAAAATGTAACTAGTAAGCACCCAGAGGGTGCTTAAACAAGCTTTGGTTAAACAATTTCCACTTTCCCTTTTTGAATAAGTATTTGTTTTGTTTTTCTTCCCTATAATGGCTTCTTTAGTTGTATTAACAGTTAAAGAAGTATTTAGTAGGAATGGAGACACGGAGTCTGTTCTAGATTAGTTGTGCAAAGGTTTTTTTTGGCAGTGTATGGCAAATGTATGGTTTGAAAATTATATTGAGTATTTTTTTTCTTTTTTATGTTTTTTATGTAATTTTTAATGGGTGTGGGTATGTGTTTCTGTGATCTTTCTTTGATGTTTGTTTTGATATTATGAGTTATTTTTGAGACATGCCATGAGGTCTTTAACATACGCCTGAACAACCACCAGAAAAGGCAGACAGAAACTCAGTTTTGCTGTCTGATCTGAAGGCTGGCACACCCCACAGTACAACATGCCTTTAGTACTGCACTCAGTTACCAGCATTTGTAGTATGAGCCCAGTCTCAGTGTGGGACTAGAACCCAGGACCTTTCGGTCCAGCTGCAAATATGTTACCAGCTGATCTATACTGACACCTAATGTGTTGAAAAATTGTTTTTAAAACTTAATAAAGCTTTTCAGCTAGTCCTTGGTGCCCATAGGTTAACCCATACCTGTGAACGTTATTCTAGCACAGAGTGGCTCAACTTATACAACAGAATCTAGCACCAGACTTGCCTCCTAGGCAAGAAGGCCACACTTGGTCTCACCCCACCGGGGATACAGAACCTCCTCTGCTCATCCTCTGAACCTAGAAATACCAGGAGTGCAAGTGAAAGCATGCTGCTAGTCCCCTTTTGAAGGACATCACTAGGACAATGCTCTTTTTCCTACAGAGCTCCTAAATGGATCAATTCTCTCAATGCCGACCTTCAAGCAGTACAAAGAATTGGCCATTTCAAAACCCTTCTTCGTAAACACCTTGTTGCCACAAGTACGTGTGACTGCAACACCTAGCACCACTCGCCCCCACCCCCTTGTAGTTTTCCCTTCCTGTCTACCATAACTTGTCCAACTCCAGCTCTTATCTCCCACACTCTTGCCCCCTCCTCACTTCTCACTCCCCCCCCACCACCCCTTCCTTGCCCCTACTACAGGGCATCTCCCCTCCACCTCCCCTCTCAAGCTACCACTTACACTCCTCTCACCCCTGAACCCAAGTACTTCCTCTCTATCTACCACCATCCCTCTCTCTTTTATTACACAATCCTCCTCCTCCCCTCTGCTACCTTCTCTACCCTTGTCCCCCAACCCCCAGGCCCTGTTCCCCTCGCACCCCCTTTTGTTCCAACCAACCCCACCCCTTGTCCCATCCAAACTCCCTTCACCACCTCCTACACCACCCTCCATGACCTCTCCTGCACTGACTATCTCTGACACTGATCTGACAAGGCTGCTCCAGGGCAGCCCCCCCCCCCACTGTCCTTAACGTTCTGCCCTGCCCTCCTTCCCTCTGATGCACACTGCTCGGCACAAGCCTCTCTGACCACTACACTTCCTCCACCATCTACTCCCTCATTTCTTTTCCCCAACTCTATCCCCTATGCTACATAATTGCATTGCATACTCCGTTTTCCTGGTCAGTTCCTGAATTTATTTCTCTGCTGCAGTGATTACTACTGACTAACTGTTTAGCTTGCCATCCCTGTGCATTAGTACTCTGTTTACTGAAAATCTGTATAGTCTGCTGTACTGAATTATCTCCCCTATTGTATTACCTGTAAATTTCTCTATGTATTCCAATGTTTGTATTCTGAATGTATGTATTTGAATTTGTACAAAACGATGTGGAACCTTTGTAAACGAGCTTCCAGCTCAAAGGTGTTCATTCCAAGACTCAAATAAATAAATAATTTCTCCTGAGATGTCCAACTGACAGTAGCTAATGAGGATTATAATGGCTTATGTTCCCATGTACTATAGTTACCCTAAACCATGACAGAGAAATATGAGCTGGCATGTACAACAGGCATGGAGGTTAAGAGCAGCTTGCTTTACAGATACCAACTGTACCCTCCCTCTTGGCACTCAGATCTTGAAGCCACAGAAGGGACAGACAGACCAACCAAACACCACTACAACTAGTCCCAATGTAAGAGACGCTTAAGCTGAGGCACTGCATTTAAAATACTGTATGTGTATCTCACATTTTAGAGACACAATTATTGTTTTCTGTCATTTCTTACCAAGTGCAGCAGATTTCACTTTTTAAAGCTTCACTGTTATGCTCACTGTTATGTTTCTTGAAGCGCACATGAGAAGAGTCATTTTCTACCTTTGTCCAAGGATTTTCACCCTCCAAGCATGTTCTCTCCTCCCCCAGTTATATTTTGTTGAAGAGATACGCAAGCAAAGCAAAAAAAAAAAAAAAAAAAAGCAAAAAAAGTAGTGTATTCATTTACAAGGAGTTAGGCCCCTTGTTAGTCGACCAGTGCCCTTGATTAATCACCAAATGACCATTACTATATAGAAAAATGATGAGAAATCTGCCCCCCATAGACTATAATGGCACACGTCGCTGCACTCTCCCTGGGTTCACGTCATAACATAACTGAGCGTGTGGGTGACTCTAAAGACCAGGAAGTACAAGTGACCCAGTGGTGGCAATTTTATGAGTGCTCCTACATCTAAACCAATGGAATATTTTGGTGCCATATGTCATGAACCCACTTCTGGGGGCCAGATCCACTGAGCTCACAGTGCCCACACCTAAGTGCAATCTGACGGGGGGGGGACAGGAATACCCTCTGCATGTCCATCTAGAGTGCTCGCTGCATTCACAACTGATCACTTGCCATGCAGTCCCAGGGCTTCCTCTTTAAAATCTGAGTAAGGGTAAAGTACAGTCTCAAGTCTGTAGCCAGGTGAGGACTCTCCTTGGTTGCTGTACTTGGGGGGAGACCCAGGCATTAAAATCTCTTCAGGGCTGGCCTTTCATAACCCTGATTGGTGTCTTCTTCCACGGGTGATACAATGACCTAGTTCTCCCTTACAGACTCCTCCCGAGACCTGTGTATCTCCTCTACTTAAGGCACCCAGATTTTCCCTTCCAGGATCTTATCTTTGGTAGTGATGGTGACACCTTGCATTAATCAGGTTGGTCTCAGATTTGAATAAACCTTCCATCTTTTTACACACACACAAATCACTCACAGGCAGTTTTAAAAGCAAAGTGCTTTCACTAAATTACTTAAATAATTAGCATTCAAAATTTACAAACAAAAGATTTCAGAAATCTGGTTATAGAATAACAAAACAAAGATAAGAGGCTAGAAAGGGAATGAATGATATTCATTTCAGTGCAGTAACTGCTCATTGCTACTTTTATTGCTTCTTTTACTGCTTACAGTTTTCTCTTGGTAGCAGGTTGATTTTTTTTACTTCTTATTGGGCTAACAGGGAATTGTTTTGGGGCTGTTGAAAATTTGAAACCTATTTTGGTGTGATTTAAGTGAGGCTATTATTTCTTTGAATTAGAAACCTATTTTGTCTAATTTCAAACTTATTTTGGTGTGCTTTTAGTGGGGCTGTTATTTCTTGGCTGTTTGTACTTGCTGTTAAAAATTTGAAACATATATGGTGTGATTTAAATGGGGCTGTTATTTCCTTGCTGTTGAAAATTTGAAACCTGTGTTGGTGTGATTTAAGTGGGGTTGTTATTTCATTGCTGTTTTCACTTGCTGTTGAAAATTTAAAACCTATTTTGGTTTGATTTAAACGGGGCTGTTATTTCCTTGCTGTTTTTACTTGCTTATTGTTGATTTTACTTGAGCTACTGTTCTGCTTATTTTGTTTGTTTACTACAGTAACATTATAGTGCAGGAACTAATTTTTGTCAAGCTCTTTAGCTTGGAGGAGGTGTGCTAATTGTTTGGCTTGGTCCTCAGCTATGTAATAACTGGAGGTGGGGCTATCAGATGTGTGGTAGCAGTATGCTTTTTGGCTTCTCATAAGAAGCTGGAAAGGGAAGGAGTGAGATTCATTTCAGTGCAGTAACTGCTAATTGCTGCTTTTATTGCTTCTTTTACTGCTTATTGTTTTCTCTTGGTAGCAGGTTGATTTTCTGACTTCTTATAAGGGGCTAACAGGGAATTGTTTTGGGGCTGTTGAAAATGTGAAACCTATTTTTGTGTGATTTAAGTGAGGCTGTTATTTCTTTGCTGTTTTTACTTGCTGTTGAAAATGTGAAATCTATTTTGGTGTGCTTTAAGTGGGGCTGTTATTTCCTTGCTGTTTTTACTTGCTACAAATTTTTGCCCACCCTGCCACCCACAGCCCCACTGTTAATTAAATGCCCTGTTAAATCTGATTGACAGGAGCCAAGTATAGGAAATAGCAGGGGCTGCTGAGTAGGAGAGGCATAAGGTTGAGTAAACCCGCCCTCGGCACAACAAGTTGCAGTAATGTAGAGGTGCAATCAACCTGGGTGCTACCGTGGCATAAATTACAAAACAAAACTGACCAAGTAAAAATACTTCCCAAAAAAACAAACACAGGGACCTAGAAGGAGAGCTGCACATCTAGGAGGAACTAGAAGGAGAGCTTCAGAAATAGACAACTAGTGTAATAGCTAACAGGCAAATAGTGCAATAGTTTAATTACACAAATAGTGTAAGTACTGTAAAAGTGCAGAATAATGTGGGGGGTGGTACAATGCAGTGGATGCAGGGCAGCCATATTCAGGCAGTCCTTGTGGATGCTGAGGTGCTGCCCTATCTGCAGGCATCTCTCTGGACTGTGGGATGAGGTAGCCAGATTCAGAGTGGAGGTAAACTGGGTCAGAATTATCTTCACCCCCATCCAGAGACCACCCAGTCCAACACCGCTGCCTCAAAAGAAGCCAAGAATGAGGAGCACTTGGACAATGGTGGGCTCTGGGAGGGTTAGGATGGTCAGGCAGTGGTACATCCCAAATCCTATTCCACTTCAGAACTCATATGCCGCACTGGCAAATGGGAACAACCAGACAGAGGCACCCAGAGAAGTGGAAGGGAATGATGTGGAGGTCAACTGAGGAGGTCACCTCAGTGGGGGGAACAGTGGATTCCACAGGAGGAGGAAGTGAATCCTGGTGGGGGACTCTATCATATGGGGATTGAGCTAGGAACATGTGAGGGGGAGGACAGAGAGGTGAGATGCCTACCAGATGCCACAGCATGGAGGGATGGGAGGAAGATCCTGGGGATTGCTGGGAAGGCAAGATGGAAGGGAAATCTGGATGTCACTATCCACCTAGGAACTAATAGCCTGGCAAATGGGGAGTCTAAGGAAGTTCAGGAAGAGTTTGGAAAATTGAGAAGGGGTCTCAAGCAAGTAGCTACATCCATCACCTTCTCAGAAGTACTACCTGTGAGTGGAAAAGGAGAGCATAGAGGCGCATGCGCTAGGATCTTTAACACATGATTGAAGAACTGGTACTGCGAGGAAGGATTCAGATTTATTGGTGACTAGGGACCCACCTAGAGGTATGGGGGCTTGTTCAAGCCTGATGGCCTACATCCATCCTGAAGGGGAATCCAAGCACTCAGTGATAAGTTTAAATGTTAAATGGACAAGCATTTAAACTAACCAAGGGGGTGACAGGTCAGCAAGGAGGGTACCTAATTGCCACCACCCCCATAGCTAGCAGTGGAACCAGAGAACAGCAGAAGGAGAAATCACTACAAAGCAGTGTGCAAAAGATGGAGCTAGGCACCCAGGGGGTAGATAGGCAGAAAAAGGACAAAATACAATGGAAGAGCAGACATCAGGGAGAACCAGGGATAAAGGACAACTAGAGAGGGGACTGGAGTAGAGCAGCAAAATAGACCAGGGAGATCATATCATGGAACGCCATGTGTGCCAATGCCAGGAGCCTTAGCAACAAGATGGAGGATCTGGAAGCTGCCATGGTACAGTCAAACCTGCACATTGTGGCCATCACAAAGACCTAGTGTAATGATAACTATGACTGGGAGATGGCCATACCCGGCTACAACATATTCAGAAGAAACAGGGCAAGCAGGAAGGGAGGAGGAGGAGTGGCACTTTGTGAGAAAGCTGACATAAAAGCCACAGAGATCCAGGAGGAACAAAATGCGGGGGGAGATACTGTGAGTTAAGCTGGAAAAGAAAATGGGGTCAGCCATCTGCACAGGGGTGGTCTACAGACCTCCAGCCTAGGAGGAAGAGACAGATAGGGAGTTAATTCTAGCCATCCAAAGGATGGCAGACAAAGGGGAGGTGGTGCTGGTTGGAGACTTCAGTATTCCAGACGTGGACTGGAGCCTTCCAGCAGCAGCATCAACTAGGAGCAGATTTATCCTGGACTCCCTTCACGGTGCCTTCCTTAAGCAACTGGTCATGGAATCAACTCAGCAGAAGGCAGTACTGGACCGCATGCTCATAAATTGGGACAATGTGATAGGGGTAACAGTGGGGGAGCACCTGGGGAACAAATGACCACCAGTCTCTGTGGTTTGAAATCACAGAAGGAGCAGAACCAAACTGCACAAAAACATGTATCCTGTATTTTATTTATTTACAGAAATTTTGGATTACAACCTTTCAACTGGAAGCTCATTTACAAAGGTTCCATGTCATGACAAAACAGGGATACAGTAGTTAAATCATACAAGTCAAAACAGTGTTAACAAAGAAAACAAACAGGCAATTCAGATACAGCCATTTAACATGTAGGATTATAAAAGTACAGTTATTATGGTACAGTAAATGCAGCAACAAACTCACATGTAACATAAGTGCACTAACAATGCAAGGCGGGAGAAGGAGCGAGGACCATGGATGGAAAGGGACTGGTAGCAGGGATGAAGGGAGGAGAGGGACAGTGAAGGAAGGACTAAGGGAGGGGTGAAGGGAGGAGAGGGATAGTGAAGGAAGGACTAAGGGAGGGATGAGGGAGGAGAGGGACAGTGAAGGAAGGACTAAGGGAGGGATGAAGGAGGAGGGGACAGTAAGGAAGGACTAGGGAGGGGTGAAGGGAGGAGGGATAGTGAAGGAAGGACTAAGAGAGGGATGAAGGGAGGAGGAGGATGTGAAGGAAGGACTAAGAGAGGGATGAGGGAGGAGGGATAGTGAAGGAAGGACTAAGAGGGGTGAAGGGAGGAGAGGATAGTGAAGGAAGGACTAAGGAGGGGTGAAGGGAGGAGGGGATAGTGAAGGAAGGCTAAGAGGAGGGATGAGGGAGGAGAGGGATAGTGAAGGAAGGACTAAGAGGGGTGAAGGGAGGAGGGATAGTGAAGGAAGGACTAAGAGAGGGATGAGGGAGGAGGGATAGTGAAGGAAGGACTAAGGAGGGGATGAAGGGAGGAGGGGATAGTGAAGGAAGGACTAAGGGAGGGGTGAAGGAGGAGGGGATAGTGAAGGAAGGACTAGAGAGGGATGAGGGAGGAGGGATAGTGAAGGAAGGACTAAGAGAGGGGTGAAGGGAGGAGGGGATAGTGAAGGAAGGACTAAGAGAGGGGTGAAGGGAGGAGGGATAGTGAAGGAAGGACTAAGAGAGGGATGAAGGAGGAGGGATAGTGAAGGAAGGACTAAGGGAGGGTGAAGGGAGGAGGGATAGTGAAGGAAGGACTAAGAGAGGGGTGAAGGAGGAGGGATAGTGAAGGAAGGACTAAGAGAGGGGATGAAGGGAGGAGGGATAGTGAAGGAAGGACTAAGGAGGGGTGAAGGGAGGAGAGGGATAGTGAAGGAAGGACTAAGAGAGGGGTGAAGGAGGAGGGGATAGTGAAGGAAGGACTAAGAGAGGGATGAAGGGAGGAGGAGAGTGAAGGAAGGACTAAGAGAGGGATGAGGGAGAGAGGGATAGTGAAGGAAGGACTAAGAGGAGGATGAAGGAGGAGGGATAGTGAAGGAAGGACTAAGGGAGGGATGAAGGAGGAGGGGATAGTGAAGGAAGGACTAAGAGAGGGATGAAGGGAGGAGAGGGATAGTGAAGGAAGGACTAAGAGAGGGGTGAAGGAGGAGAGGATAGTGAAGGAAGGACTAAGGGAGGGTGAAGGAGGAGGGATAGTGAAGGAAGGACTAAGAGGAGGGATGAGGGAGGAGGGGATAGTGAAGGAAGGACTAAGGAGGGATGAAGGAGGAGGAGGGATAGTGAAGGAAGGACTAAGAGAGGGGTGAAGGGAGGAGGGGATAGTGAAGGAAGGACTAAGGGAGGGATGAAGGGAGGAGGGATAGTGAAGGAAGGACTAAGAGGGGATGAAGGAGGAGGGATAGTGAAGGAAGGACCAAGAGAGGGGTGAGGGAGGAGGGATAGTGAAGGAAGGACTAAGAGAGGGTGAAGGGAGGAGGGGATAGTGAAGGAAGGACTAAGAGAGGGGATGAAGGGAGGAGGGGATAGTGAAGGAAGGACTAAGAGAGGGATGAAGGGAGGAGGGATAGTGAAGGAAGGACTAAGAGAGGGATGAAGGGAGGAGGGATAGTGAAGGAAGGACTAAGAGAGGGGATGAAGGGAGGAGAGGGATAGTGAAGGAAGGACTAAGAGGGGAGAGGGGATAGTGAAGGAAGGACTAAGAGAGGGATGAGGAGGAGAGGGATAGTGAAGGAAGGACTAAGAGAGGGATGAGGGGAGGAGAGGGATAGTGAAGGAAGGACTAAGAGGGGATGAAGGGAGGAGGGATAGTGAAGGAAGGACTAAGAGGGATGAAGGGAGGAGAGGGATAGTGAAGGAAGGACTAAGAGAGGGATGAGGGGAGGAGAGGGATGTGAAGGAAGGACTAAGGGAGGGTGAAGGGAGGAGAGGATAGTGAAGGAAGGACTAAGGAGGGATGAGGGAGGATTGGAGCAGCCAAGTAGGCCTTGTCAAAATTTAGCAGATGAAGAGGAGTAGACAGAAGGGGAAGCAAGGGGGAGATGGGGCAGGGCATGTAGATCTGGGTGGGGGTGGAGGGGAGATGGAGAGACATGGCTGAGGAAACTGAGGGAGGCATTTAGATAAATTTGAAGGCGGGGGATGGGAGGGGGAAAGTGGAGGTGTTGATAGGGGCTTGAGCAGGTTAAAGGTAGCAGTCACAACAGCTTAGGGTTGCAAGATAGTCATGAAACTTAGCTTTGAATGGGCCGAGTTTAGTACTGGATAGAATGTCCTTGCTGAGAGAGTTCAGCTAGAGGGGAGCACGATATAAGAAGTGGCACTGGCCCTGGGCAATGCAGTGGAAAGCGACTTTTAAGGTCAGGATGTTGGACCCCCTAGTGGTAAGGATATTGTCGGTGGGGGACAGAAGGCTTTGAAAGCCAGGAGATGCAATCCCTAGCATAGACTTTTTAGCTAGAAGGCATACCTGGTACCAAATTCTACAGTCCAAGTTTAGCCACCCTGTCTGACAACAGAGGTCACAGGTATGTGTTAGGTGGGGAGCATCAAGGACAAGCCAGCAGGCTTTGTTGAGGGCCACTTTGACCCTCTTGAAGGTTGTATCAGCGGCAGCACCATATACTACCAGTCAGTAATCAATCATAGATAAGACAGAACTGGTAATGGCTAAGTTTAGGGCACCATCTGTTAGGCAGTGCTTGTGCCTAAATAGTTGGCCAATCCTAGCATTGGCTGCTTTAGCTACTAGGTCAATGTGATGAGTGAAAGAAAGGGAACTATCCAAGATGACCCTGAGGTATTTGAAACTCTGAACCATCTCCAAGGGGGCATTTTGAGAGTTCACTATGTGCAATTGGTAGGATTTGTGCCGGTCATGGGGGGAGGTAAACAGCATGGTTTGGGGTTTTTCATAGTTTAACAGGAGCTTAGAGTTGATGAACTAGGATTCGGCGGCAGCGAAATGAAGTTGCATCTGTTTTTCCAGCATTACTGCATCTGATTGGCTGGAAAAAAGCACTGCATCATCAGCTTAGAGGAGGACCTTGTCCAGACATGCTCGGGAGAGGTGATTCAGGAACAGGCTGAAAAGCAGGGGGCACAGAATTGACCCCTGGGGTACCCCTGTAATAACAGCTCAGCTTTCGGAGAGGTCATCAGCAATTTTCACTTGTGTTCTCGCAGATAGGTAACTCCTAAACCAACATACAGTTTTGGGAGAGCGTCCCAAGTGAGTTAACTGGTCCAGTAGAAGTTCATGGTTGACTGTATTGAAAAAGTTCAAAAAATATGTCTCACTCAACCCAAAAAAAGTATTCAAAAATATTTTATTCCACTTCTTCCACTATTATTTCTTCGGTTCAAATTCCAATAAATATATCCAAAAACTTAGCTCTCATGCTCCTGAGATATATTTCCATACAAAGTTCACATGCTTCTGAAATATGTTCCTTAATCAGTAACATTTCAAAACTAATCATTGTGTTCCTTCATCAGACTTGGAGCTTTGATTTAATTCACTATTAACAAATCAAAAATAAAATATTTTAGTAATTAATGTATATATTTCTATTTCAAATATTTGAAGTATTTAAAGTATTCAAGGTGTAAATTTTAAGATTTAAAGTTCAGGTGGAGCGAACCTGAATAAGGACCAGTTAGAGTTCAAAACAATCTTCGTGCTTGTTTGGCAGGCACACTACGTTTTCCAAAAATTCAAACCCCCTTGCGGTCTATATCTGTAAATCCAAAAAATCTCATTATTTTTTAGGTCACTTACGTCTTGTTTAAATAATGCTCAAAAGGTTTACATCAAATACTATGTTGGGTTATAGCTTACTGAACAGTCTCAGAATTCCGATCTCCATAAAGAGCTCTAACTGTTCATAATTTCGTGTTAACATTTACGAGCGGGGGACTTAGCGGAATTTTATTTTTGCCACTTAGTTTCATTATTTGACCGGTCCGCAAGTAGCGTCATTCATCAGCGTCAACCGCGCCGTCAGGTGTGTTTCGAGCGTGGCTCGGCCCTTCTTGTTCACCTGAGAGGTGCAGGTAGTTGGAAACATGAAATTTTGGTGTGCAATGGCGTCGGAAATGCTTGCATGAATGTATTTTGCTGTTTGCGGTCTCAACTAAAGATACTTACCTTCTAACGCAACGTAAGGCACAAATTAAGGTGCCATAATAATATCTGATCAGGTTAGGTGTATCAATTTCAGTTTAAAAACGTGATGTCCTTTTCTTTCTTTGGTGTAGTGGTTTACCAGTATATCTATGAACAGTTAGAGCGCTTTATGGAGATCGGAATTCTGAGACTGTTCAGTAAGTTATAACCCAACATAGTATTTGATGTAAACCTTTTGAGCATTATTTAAACAAGGCATAAGTGACCTAAAAAATAATGAGATTTTTTTGGATTTACAGATATAGACCCCAAGGGGGTTTGAATTTTTGGAAAACGTAGTGTGCCTGCCAAACAGCACAAAGGTTGTTTTGAACTCTAACTGGTCCTTATTCAGGTTCATTCCACCTGAACTTTAAATCTTAAAATTTACACCTTGAATACTTTAAATACTTCAAATATTTGAAATAGAAATATATACATTAATTACTAAAAATATTTTTAATTTTTGATTTGTTAATAGTGAATTAAATCAAAGCTCCAAGTCTGATGAAGGAACACAATGATTAGTTCTGAAATGTTACTGATTAAGGGAACATATTTCAGAAGCATGTGAACTTTGTATGGAAATATATCTCAGGAGCACGAGAACTAAGTTTTTGGATATATTTATTGGAATTTGAACCGAAGAAATAATAGTGGAAGAAGTGGAATAAAATATTTTTGAATACTTTTTTTGGGTTGAGTGAGACATATTTTTTGAATTTCATTGTTATAGTCCGTTTTTTGTCTTACTCTCCTTATTTATATGAATAAGTCTGAAAAGGAACCTTGAGAGACTTTACCAATGGACTGTATGACTGTATTGAAGGCCTTGGTGAGGTCAATATAAGTTACCCCCACCAACTGGCTCCGGTCAAGAGTATCATGGATGTAGCCTGTGAACTCCACCAAGGCGGTGGTGGTGCTATGTTGTTTTTGGAAGCTATGCTGCTCTGGGCATAGCAGCTGATCTTTGTCAAGGTGGTCCATGAGCTGGTCATAGACAATTCATTCTAGTGCATTTGAGAAAATGGGGAAACTAGAGATTGGCCTATAATTGGCATGGCTTGCTCTATCCCCACTTTTGAAGATGGGGGTGACCACAGCCTTCTTCCATGCCCAAAGGAATTTGTCGTTAATGAGCGAGAGGTTCAGAATTCTGGTAAGGGGTGGTAGTACCTTATCTAGGGTTAAGGCACTGAGCTTGAGATCAAGCGCATCACTGCCAACTCTGGTTTTCCCGAAAACTTGTGAGAGGTATTTTTTTGCTTTGGTCTAGGAGATAATTTTAAAGTTGAAAGGTGGGGCGGGGACAGCCAGGAAGATCAACAGGTTGAGGGGGTTGGAGACATCTGGAGGTAGAGAGAAATCTAGAGGGAGTATGCTACTTAAGTCTGTAAAAGCCCTATTAAAGGTGTTAGCTATAGTTACAGGGTCCTGGGTTATTGTACCATTTAGACTGAGAAGGGTTGGGGGGTTGTTGGATTTACCACTGAGCCTTCAAATTATCCCAGAATGTGCAGCTATCTCCCCAGTTGCTAAACAACTCGTTCTTAAAGTGACGACTCTTTGCTAAGCAAATAGCCCTTGTGCAGCTATTTTGAGCAGTTTTGTAGCTCTGGAAGTCTATGGAAGAGCCAGTATTTCTGGCTTTGTGCCAGAGATTGTCCCTAAGTTTCATCCGCTTGAGGAGGGCCTAGGTGATCCAAGACATACACCACCACTTGGTTTTGTGCTTAATGGGAGGGGCATAAATATTACAGATCATTTTGAAGGTCTGGATGAAGTGATCGAGTGCAGAATTGATGTCATTAGTTGCAAAAAGCTACAACCAGTCCAGTTGCAAAAGGTGCACTGTGAAAGAAGCCAGCTGCCCTATTTCATGTTGGCTTGCGCACATGCGCAAGCAACATCTTGTGCTAGTAGCACATGTCAGAGGCATGTCTGTGTTGGTGAATGTAGGGCACGCTTTAGTAGGTGTGTCCCTTATTCCACAATAAGCCAGCATGCTAGCACTGACACCAGCATTATGTAAAGAGGACACAACTTCTAAGAAAAGTGCCGCTGCAATCAGAGACAAGCTCGTCATGCAGCAGCACTGATGACACACCTCCCGATGTGCCTTTCCTGATGAAACATTTAAATAAACATGGCGGCAGCTGCCACCATCTGCCACACACAATCACCAGAAACCGACTTCAGGGATGCCCAGTCCCCCTGTTGGCATGTTTAATACCCCCCTCCCTGTGTTCAGAAGCCGACTGCCATCAGCATGTTCCTGCCCCCACCACACTCGCTATGTGTGCCACACTGGGAGCCCACTCCAGTGTGGCCAACATCACCCCCAAAGCCATGGGACACACTGGGAGCCTACCCCAGTGTGCCCAACATTTTTCTTACACCTGTAAAGAAAGAAAACAGTCCCCTGCTGTCAGGTCCCCTTCCCCAACCCACACCCACCCTCTGCCTACCTCCCCACAACCCCTCACCCCATACTTACCTCCGGAGGTTGGCGCCGCGATCTTTGGTGGAGCAGAAACACGTATGCACTCTTCAAAGCCGACTACAAACTGAAGAAATGACGGTAAGCTGTATAATGGCATAAATAGGGGGTTTCAACTTAGGTGGCTATCTCAGCATTTTTTTTTTATTTGACTCCAAATTTTCAACATGGGGTGCTTGGGACCCCACCTCATGAACACATGCACTATCATCTTGTTACTTGGTCCCAAAAGGTCATTTGGTGGTCATTGCACGGAATCACCTTTCAGGACTGATTAATGAAATGACAGCGCCACTGTTCATGAGGTGGGGACCCAAAAAGCCTATCTTGCAAATCTGGTGGAAAAATTAAAAAAAAATGACTATGTAACGAGTGTTCATTGCGCAGTTTCAACGCACGCTTGTAACTTCAACAAGTTTTAATATTGTCACTCCAGATTTCCAACATTGCCATTGTTTCACATTTCCTTATGAACAGTATAGCTGTCATTTTTATGTTTGCTTGCACGCATGTGCAAGAAACATAGTGCCATCATCGGAGTTTTCAGAGGTGTGTCACCCCCTCTTCCAATTCAGTCAGTGTGTTGGCAGGCGCGGCCCCTGTCTGCTAATGCATGCTGGAGCTGTCTATGACAAGCTCCAAAATGCAGTGGCATACAGTTGAAAGGGGGAGCTACGCTTAGTGAGCAGCGATAAGATATCGCTTGCTCGCGCGCAGCTCCCCCTACACACACACACACACACACACGCATACCGCGTGGCTGCCCCCACGCACACACACCTCGTAGCCGATGGGGTGCCTAATCCCCCATTGGCTGAGCTGCGCCCCCCAAAGCTCTTTCCAAATGCCACGCTGGGTGCCCACCCCAGTGTGGCAAGTTATCATATAGCCGATGGGGTGCCCAACCTCCGCCGGCTCCACTGTCCTCCCCCGAGTACTGGTGCCACGCTGGGAGCCCACCCCAGCTTGGCAACAATGCCATGGTCGACGGGTGCCTAATCCCTTCGCCGGGCTTCACGGCCTCAGTCAGTCTCTTGTGCCACGCTGGAGCCCAGCCCAGCGTGGCAACGCCCCGCCGTCTTTTAAAAAAAAACCTGAAAAGCAAAACGGTCCCACACAGTCTCCCAGCCCCTCCTACAAACCCGCACCCACCCACTGTGCACCCTGCCTCCCACATTCCCCTCACCCTATACTTACCTCCGGAGCATGGCGCAACGATCTTCAGTGGACCGGGAACACGTCTGCACTCTTCAAAGCCAACCGTGACCTGAGGAAATGCCGGTAAGCTGTATAATTTATAATGATAGGGGTTTTTCAACTTTATTGCATATCTCAGGCATTGTTTGGAATTTTTGCACCAAATTTTCAACATGGGGTTTTTGGGACCCCTCCTCATGAATTCTTGCACTGTCATGGCGTTACTCGGGCCCGAAGGGTGATTTCACAGCCACTGAGCGAAATCACCTTTCCGGAACAATTAATGAAACAACACTGCCAGTGTTCATAAGGTGGGCTCTCAAAAAGACTATTTTGAAAATTTGGTGGAAAAATTCCTAAAAATGACTGTTTTACGAGCGTGTGTTGCGCGGTTCCCTCGCCAAGCTCGTAGTTGCGAAATTTCAATATTTTCACTCCAGATTTTCAGCATTGCCATTTTACCACACACCTTCTTCCAGGCAGTACAGCTGTCATTTTCACATCTCACTAAAACGTGTTTCCGCCCATGTAGCGCACAATGGCGCAGTCGGTGTGCGAAATCAATGTACGGGACACATGAAGAAAATCACAGTGACACTGTTCATGAGCAGAGGTCTTAAAATGGCTATGTTGAAAATTTGGTGAAAAAATTCCAAAAAATGACTGTTTTACGAGCGTGCGTTGCGCAGTTCCTATGCATGCTCGTACATTTTCGAATTCAATATTTTCACTCCAGATTTTCAACATTGCCATTTTATTACACTTCCTTATGAACAGTACAGCTGCCATTTTTCATATGTCGCCCAAAATGTGTTTTCACACAAGTAGCGCACAATGGTGCTGTTGGTGTACGAAAGCAATGTTTGGGACAAATTAAGAAAATTACACTGTTCATGAGCAGAGGTCTTAAAATGGCTATGTTGAAAATTTGGTGACAAAAGTCCATAAAATGACTGTGTTACGAGTGAGCATTGCGCAGTTTCCACGCCACCGTAAGTTCATGACTTTGTAATATTTTCAGTCCAGATTTTCACCAGTGGCATTTTCCACACTTCCTTATGAACAGTACAGCTGTCATTTTTCACAACATGGCGAAGTGTGTTTTCACACTTTCAGCGAGAGGTGCGTGGTCGCCTGGGAAATCATTGTTGGACAGATAAAGAAAATCACAGTGACACTGTTCATGATCGGAGGCACCAAAATGCCTGAGTTGCTGTAAAAATCCCCAACCTAATATATTACGTGTGCGCGCACAGTTTCTATGCACGCCGTCACTTCACCATTTTTTTAATATTTTATGCAGATTTGCAACATTGCCATTTTTACACCTCCCAATGAACAGTACAGCTGTCATTTTTTACATCCTATTCGAATGTTCTGCACCTGTGGTGCCTAAATGCCGTCAGTCGCTGTGCATAAGCAGCTTTCGGCTAACAAACTGATATTCCCCCTGTTCATGAGGTGGGGTCACAAAAAAAACATGTTGAAAATTTGGAGTGAAAATACCAACGAATGCCTGAGGTATTAGGGTTTCCAACCATAACGCCCAACCCTGTAGAGAATGACAGGCATCAGGGGTGTGACTTGGGATTCGTACCTGTAATATTTATACCATTCCACACCCTGCAGCCAGTGAGAGGCATCGAGGTATGCCTTGGACTCTTTGGCCCCAAAGTTCACCCCATTCTCCTATATCGCACCCATCTCACCATATTTTCTAATGGAATGGGGTGCGCATAAGGACCAAAGACCCCAAGGAACACCGTGACACTTGTCAGTGTCTGCAGGTGGGTGTGGTGAAATGAAGTACGCTTTTGCCTGACAACCCAAAGGCACGCCCCCAATGCCTGTCACTCTCTGCAGGGTGGTGGTGGGGTTGGCTTCAGTTCAATACTTCACTGCCATTCCTATTACGCAGCCCTGTAACTTCTACACTACCACTGCCAATGCCAGCAAGCAAACATTCGGCATTGACAAATGCTTGTTTACATCCTGCCTGAAATGTGTTTTTGCACATGTGACGCACAATGGCATGGTCGCTGTGCGAAATCAACGTTCAGGACACAGTAACAAAATCACAATGACACTGTTTATCAACGGAGGTCATAACATGCCTATGTTGAAAATTTGGTTAAAAAAACAACAAAATAATTGCATTACGGGCATGCGTTGCGCAGTTTCTACGCATGCTTGTGACCACCAATTTTTTTATATTTTCACTCCAGATTTTCAACATTGCCATTTTTGTACTCCTCCTTATGAACAGTACAGCTGTCATTTTTCACATCCTGCCCAAAATGTGTTTTCTCACATGTGGCACACAATGGCGTGGTTGCTGTGGGAAATCAATATTCGGAACACATTAACAAAATCACAGTGACACTGTTCATGACCGGAGTTCCCAAAATGCCTGTGTTGAAAATCTGGTTAAAAAATCCACCAAATAATTGTGTTACGGGCATGTGTTGCAGTTTCTACGCATGCTCGTGACTTCACCAATTTTTTATATTTTCACCAATGCCATTTTTTCTCACCTCCTCATGAACAGTGCAGCTGTCATTTTTCACATCCCGCACAAAATGTGTTTTTGCACCTGTGGTGCCATGTTGGCACAGTCGCTATGCAAAATCACCTTTCCGCTAACAAACTCATAGTGCCACTGTTTATGTGGTAGGGTCACAAACAGTCCATGTTGAAAATTTGGAGTAAAAATACCAACAAACACCCAGGGCATTAGGGTTTCCAACCATAACATCCCACCCTGTAGAGACTGACAGGTGTCAGGGGTGTGACCTGGCATTGTCAGCTGTAATGCTCATGCCATGCCACTTCCACCCTGCAGCCAATGACAGGCATCGAGGTGTGCCTTGCATTTTTTGGCCCCAAAGTTCACTCCTTTCTCCTATACTGCACCCATCTCAGCGTATTTCCTTATGGAATGGGGTGAGGGTAAGGCCCAAAGACCCCAGGGCACACCGCAGCACTTGTCAGAGTCTCCGGGGTATGGTGAGGTGAACTGGCGTGAGTGTTATGGCTGATGACCCAAAGGCACACCCCAATGCCTGCCACTCTTTGCAGGGTGGGGCTGGGTTCAGCGTCAGTTCACTACTTCAACGCCAATCTTATTGTGCATCTCTCTAACTCCTGCACTACCAATACCAATGCCAGCAAGCCAACATTCAGCATTGTAAAATGCTTGTTTTTAGTACTCTGGAAGTGTGTGTTTTAGCAGGGGTTCTGGGGGAATTATTCGACCACGTACAGATTATAGGTGAATGATCACTGATAGAGTCAGGGAGGATAACTGGGTGGGTAACTCTCAGGCTGATTCGTATTCAGCCAGTCCAGCAGTGAACTGGAACCAGTTTGATAATTCCTTTTTGTGGGAGAGTCTGTTAGCTGTGACATGTGTAGGGAGGAGATAGCAACTTTGTACAGTGCTGCATCATGCGAATGCCAGTTGATGAAGTCACCTAAGACAAGAACCTCTGAGTTCTGGTCCAGGTTGGAGAGGTAGTTGAGGATTTCAGTGAAACCTATTGATTGCTCTTTGGGGAATATGTATACCGTAACAACTGTTAGACCATTGCTGCAAGTGCCTAGCATAAGTTTAATTGCCAGTATTTGTACATTTCTGCTGGGGGAAGGGCATGGGAGGATGCATCCTAGGATAGTGTTCTTGGCATAAATGACACAACCCCCAACCCGCTTCCCAATCCTATCCAGCCTGAAGGAGGTATACCCCTTCAGCTGAATAGCCGTGTCTGGAATTCTTGGTGACAGCCACATTTCTACAGTGGAGAGCATGTCAGGGTTATGTTGCGATACCCAGACTTGTAATGAGTCAAATTTGGCCATGGGGCTGCAGATGTTAGTGGATGTTATTGTCAAGCCGCCAGATCTCTTTAGGGGAGCTGATATAGGGGGTGAGAGGCCAGGGCAGATTTTGGGAAAATGGGGACATGCTTGAAAGAGTCACTAATTGGAATGGGGAGGGAATCAGGGGTGGAGGAACAGTGGGCAACATTTAAAACGGGGATTACAAGAGCAACTCAATTATGCGTTAAGCAGGTTAGCAAGGGGAAAAGGAAGAGGAGACCATTATTATTTTCCAAGGAAGTAGCAGAGAAAGTGAAAGCCAAAAAGATCGCATTCAGGCAATACAAAAAGACCCAGACAGAAGAAGATAGGGAGAAGTACCAGGAGAAACAAAGGGAGGCAGAGAGGTCAGTAAGGGAAGCCAGAGCTCAGACAGAAGAGTGCATCACAAAATTAGTGGTTCGAGGTGAGAAAACCTTTTACAGGTACATAAGTGAAAAAAGAAGGGCGAAGGGAGGGATAGTGAGACTGAAGGAGGAGTACGGTGGGCAGTGTGGAAGATGACAACAGTAAAGCTGACATACTTAACAGATATTTCTGCTCAGTCTTTACTGAGGAAGGGGAGGGTAACGGGCTTGAAGCGAGTGCAAGGAGTGAGAAAGGCATGGAAACGGACACAAGTCCCTTTACATGGGAAAGGATCCTAAAGGAATTGGAAAGAACAGTCAACAAAGCAATGGGACCAGATGGGGTGCACCCCAGGGCCCTAAAGGAGGTAAAAGAGATGGTGGCTGAACCTCTGGCAATCCTGTTTAGCCAATCACTGGAAACAAGGGAGGTACCCAAAGACTGGAGGAGAGCGGATATAGTCCTCTTACACAAAGTGGGGAAAAAAGAGGAAGCGGGGATCTACAGACCAGTCAGCCTGACTTCCGTAGAGGGGAAGATCATGGAAGCACTACTGAAGGAGAGATTGGTGGAACATCTCATTGCCAACAAACTACGGGACTCAAGGCAGCAGGGTTTCACTGGGGAAAGGTCGTGGCAGACCAACTTCATTGAATTTTTCAACTGGGTGACAAGGGAGGTGGATCAGGGGAGGGCAGTGGACATGGTCTGTCTGGACTTCAGTAAGGCATTTGACACTGCCGCATAGAAGGCTGTTAAATAAACTGGGGAACATGGGAGTGGGCAGGGCAGTAGTGCGGTGGGTGGGTAATTGGCTGAGTGGCAGGACACAGAGGGTGGTGGTGGTAAATGGCTGTCACTCCACAGAGGGAAGAGTGACCAGTGGGGTGTTGCATGGATCAGTGCTGGGACCGGTCCTATTCAACATCTTCATCAGTGACATTGCACAGGACCTAGAAGGCAGCATTTCCCTGTTCAACATGAAGCTCTGTAACAGAGTGGACACGGCAGAGGGTGTAGACAGAATGAAGAGGGACCTGCATAAGCCTGAAGATTGATCAAGAGTTAGGCAGTTGAAATTTAACACCAAAAAGTGCAAAATAATCACTGCACCCATTCAGGGTGCCGGCAGCAGTGCACCCAACATTAGGGCACCAAATAGTGAAATTCATCACCTCCTCTCCAAGGTCCCCCCCCCCGTAGTTGGTATATTTAGAAAGAGGGGGTTCCCCCACAAAGACAAGGATTGGTGACTTGGGGACTTGGTGCCCTAATTACCGGGCGCACTGTTGCCAGCACCCTGAATGGGTGGAACACAAAATAATGCATATGGGGCACAAAAACCCTGGAACAACATATCAGTTGGGGGGTGAGGATAGAGCATGCACCAAGCAGGAAAGGGACCTTATAGTTATCATCTCTGATGACCTCAAGGTAGTGAAACAATGCGACAAGGTGGCAGGTAAAGCAAATAGGATGCTTGGATGAATAGGCAGGGGCATCACCAGCAGGAAAAGGGAGGTGATAATTCCACTATACAAGACATTAGTGAGGCCAAACCTGGAGTACAGTGTCCAGTTCTGGAGACCTTACCTATGAAAGGACATAGGGTGGAGAAGGTTCAGAGAAGAGCAACAAAGATGGTACAAGGATTGCATCGCAAGTCCTATGAGGACAGGCTGAAGCACTTGAATATACTGTATACTCACTGGAGGAGAGAAGGGAGAGAGGGGATATGATAGAGACATACAAGTACTTTACAGGGCAGAATAGGGTGCAGGAAAACATTATTTTCCAGTGAAAAAGATGTTCCAGAACTGGAGGGCATGGGATGAAGTTGGAGGGAGGATGATTCAGAGGAAATGTGAGGAAGAATTTCTTCATAGAAAGAGTGGTGGATAAGTGGAACACCCAGCCTGAGGAAGTGGTGGGGGCTGAAACAATCGCAGGATTTAAGAATTCATGGGATATACATAAGGGAGTCCTGGAGGTTAGAGGTAAGGGGCAGCAGACTTCTTGAAAAACTTAAAGTGATCTCACGAGCTCAAATAGGCAAACTGGGTGGGCCATAGGCCCTTATCTGCCAATAGTATCTATGTATCTATGTTGGAAAAATATAAATACAAAACACACTATAAAATCTTAACCATCTAGTTTCTACCTGGTTCGTGGATGATCATAGTCCAGAAAATAAATGAGTTTGCAAAGACCTAGTTCTCTCTTGCATTCACTGGTCCTAAGCCTCTCTCTGTGGCAGTCTTGCTTCTCTTGTGCGTCAGGAACAGGTGGCCAAAATGCAATGCAATGAGCTTCTGTTTCTGATGGGTTTATATAGGTGCAGTCCTTCCAGTCTGTGGTTGGCTTTTAGGCCAGCCGGGGTCTCTCTTGCTCTTTCCCAGTTTTAAGTAAACCATGTTGTTAATTAGTTAGATTCTCTTACAGTTCCAATATCCTGCCAGCTACTAAAATGTAAATATACCATGACAGTTCCTGTAACCTAAAGAACTTTTCCATTGAAGTGTAAAGTTTATGACAGGCGATAGATTCTCCTATCTCCTGAGATTTTATTACCGGTTTCCCTTTGTCAAAGTTTATTCTTCTGGCCTGTTTGGAATTTAAACATAACCAAGTTCCCTCTGCCTGTAACCCTTTTTATAAAAAGCACAGAGGCATCTTTCTTTCAACTTATTCAATATTTATCTTGCCATATTATTCTTTTGTTTATGTAATTACTTTCCTCATGTTGTTCTACTTACTGAAACCATTGTAATTTGTTATTCTTGTGACTTGACGTGGAACCTCTGTAAAAGAGCCCTTTGCTCAAAGGTTTTTCCAATTTGTTAAATACATAAATAAATAAATAAATAAACTTTGTTTCCAGGCCCTTTTTTTGGAGGATTTAAAACATACACAAAATCACAGAAGAATATAACTGCAATATATCTGCAGTGGCCAAATTGCCACATTGTGTACATCAAAAGCATTTTGCAGCGGTAAGGCACTGGTATATAAGGTGCTAATCTCAATGCAGTTAACTTAGTGAGTCTCTTTAAATATTTTTTATGTGCTGTCTTCCCCTCTGGCAATAAGGTGGAACACTCCCTCCTGAGGCTGCTGTACAGTGATTGGCTAAAATCACGTTAGTGATGTATCTAATTTTTATAGTTGTAGACCCTAGCCTTTGGAACTCCCTTCCACCTCTCATCCATAGTATCAGCTAGAAGAGCTGCTTTGGGATGGAGGTCCATAAGTGGCCCTTTGATCGAGCCTACCCTGGCCTAATTACTGATTTCTATTAATACCCTTTGAGTGTATTCCAGACCCAATTTAGCGCAAGATTTAATAATTTCAGGTATTTCTTAATACTGTACGATTTATTTTATTGTAGTATTTTATGTAATGTATATATTGTACTTTATGTAAAGTGCTTGCGTTTCATGAACCATGCTATACAAAAGTCAAATTTAACCTATTATAGCAATGTAATGACTGTACCCTTTTTATGACCTCTTGTTTTATTTTTTATACATCCATATTACCTTTTTATGTACTTTCCTTTTTTTAACTCAGCTTTATTTAAAAGCAAATGTAAAAGGGGTAGTGACATACCATACAGCATTTACATATAAACTGCTTGGGGTTAGTTCTCAAAGGACCAGAGCAGGTCACGCCAAAGGCGACTTGTGCTGATTGCCAATGTACTGGGGACCCTGCGCCCAATTCTCTATCACGCAGGGTCCTGGTAGCTAAGTCCCGCAGCTTGCGGAAACCCCAGCAGTGCACCAAATAGAGTGCGCACCTGCACAGGTTGCCGCAAGTCTGCAGCAGGGTCCACACCAAGGACACAAGTGCCCCCCCCAGCCCCAATCATGGCCAGCCACTGACTGAGCTTAGTACAAGCACATACTGTATATAGTACGTGCTCCGTGAATGACAGTAGCAGTCATTCACTGAGTGCATACTGTATACAGTCCATGCTCATACAGGCCTCAGTCAGCAGCTTGCTGCAGTGGTGTGCAGTGGGCTGTGCCAGTCACCAGCTGGGTATGGGTTGGGGAGAGCGGGGTGGTATGGCACTGCCGGGTGGGAGAGTGGGGTCCACTAGGCCACCTGGTATGTTAGGATTGCATATATTAATCATTTTGGGGATCGGAGCTGGGGGGTCTGCTAGCCTACAAGGGCTATATTAATAATAATTTTGGGGAGCGGGGCCGGGGGGGTACTAACCCACCAGAGCATTATATTATGCATGATGGGGGTGGCTGTATGTTCTACTGGTGGCACATTGACGCAACACCTGGAGGACACCACAGTGCACTTACACCAGCCCCTGGCTAGTGTAAATATACTTTGATCGTTGTCCTTCCCAGGTGTTTTGAGAATACAGTTTTACGGCATGTGGCAGCTTGCATCTGCCGCAAACCCCCTAGTGCCATGCCACAGATAGTTTTTTGATGCAAGGCTGGTACAAGCCCCCTTTGACACAAACAGCCTGCGTTTGTCGCAGGCTGATTTTGAGAATACCCTGGGGTGCATTTTGTGGTGCAAGGTGCCACTTGCATCATTTTTTTTGATGCAGGCACCTTGCATCCTTCTCGAGGGCTTTGAGAATAGACCCCCTTGATTTTATCCCTGTCCAATCACTGAGTAGTGATGTGTTCCTCTGACGTAAGAATTAACCAATTATAATGAAATATAAACTACTCTGATTTATATATATATATATATATATATATTTTTTTTTTTCTTATGGCACTTTTTTTTTTTTTCGTATAGACTTTTTGATCCACTGTCAGCATGGGCTCGATGGTGGCGTACCACCGATCTGTGATGCCCATCCCCGCCCCTTGTTGGGATCACACTGCCAGCAGTGGGGTTGGGATTTTTTCATGGTTGTGGATGTAACTGCAGAATCCCCTAATTCCTCCCCAGAGGATGCCAGCACGAAGAACCGAAGTTCAGGCAGGGAGCCATGTTGACACACGGCTTCCACCAAGTGCCTAATGATGTCCCCTCCCTCCCAAAACCGTCCGCTAATCGGAACAGCACCCACCCCTCCCCAGGAGAGGAGAGCTGCCAAACAGCGGCTTGATCCAACTCCCCAGTCAACCCCTGATAACCTGGGCCTGCTTCAACCTGGGTCGCCGGTGTAGCGTGAGGTGTGGCGTCCAGCGTCTCAACCCTCAGTGTCACCAGGCTGCTTGGTACTTTTTTTTTTATTGAAAAACAATGGATGAACAGAGGATATTTAAGACCAAAGAAAATAAGCAAAATCATTAAACAAAGGCATGTTACAAATCCAAAGAAAAAGAAGGAAGGCAAACAATCAAGTACAGGCTAGTCAATGATTATAAATGTGTATCAGTGGCTTCTGTATTCTCTGCTAGCCTTACAGAACTATGTAATATACCAAAGAACAATCACCTAAACTGTACCTTTTAAGATGTAATTTAAGGTTTGTTCTGACAAATGTATTAATAGTAGTATGAACAATCTGTCCATACTACATATTGATATAGTATACATAGACTGTTCATGTAAGCAGGGCTAAACTGAGAAGCAAATGTTATTAGCTAGTGTTTCAAATTCAAAACTCCAATCCAACCTTATCTTCCTACTTTACAGGAGAGTTACATAGGGCATGTTTTGGATGTGTTAATCCAGGGTACTCCCATTACTTACTTTTACAGTGTTGTGTCATTGTTTTGTTCAGTTGCATCTGCACAATTATCTACAAAGTATAGTGGCAGCGCTTCACTTTCCAGTATGCAAAGGTCCATGATGAGACACAGCTGCCCACAGGCCAAAGAGGCAAAGTAAGTACTAGAGAAATTGCAATGCATAATAGATCATTTCTGGTGATTCAATTTAGAGAAACATAATGGAGCATTTAACATGTAGGTTTAATGTTTCTTACTGTCTTTTTTTCTTTCTGTACTTCTTGCTTGGCCCACCAAATGCTTTACTTTTCTATTTACATTTTCCTTTGTCAGTCCAACTGTGTTGTATGAGCTGTGTGCTGTGAACCTGGAGACCTGGGTTCAAATCCCACCACCGCCACTTACTGTGGGACCTTGAGCAAGATGCTTACCTTTCCTGTGTTAAGCCTTTGTGTCGCTCCCCCTGTGCTTAATGTCCATGCACTTTCTGTAACCTCCCTTACTCTTATTTCACTCTTTGCATGCCAGACAGCCGCTTTCACTCTTCCAGGCCTGTAAAGCACTTTGGGATACAAAGCATATGATAGGGTGCTGTACAGAACCTAATTAATTTCCCTTCTTTCTTTCTTTGCTTTATTTTTTCTCTTTCACCATATCTAAATTCTCATGCCCATGAGATAAAATGTATTTATATTGTTTGAATATATATATTTCTCCCTCAATAGCTAAAACAGAGTTCAACGAATTACTGTCTCCAGGTTGAGAAAAGTAGTATTAAGTTGGTCACCCTTGAAGAATGGGCATTTACTGCTCTTGGGTCCTGCCCTGTCAACAAATTTCAAATTAAAAAAATTGGGGTAGGAATTGGCAGGAACTCCATTTCCCCCCATCTCTTACAAAACTGCATGAGAGTAACTGCATCCCTGGTCATTCTTCTTCATCGAGTATTATGAGAGAATTCTGTCACCTGCAGAATAGATGCTAGTTTAGTTTCCCCACTTAACAATCCCGAGATGTGAGCTCTTGCACCAAAATGTTTTCTAACCACTGAATATAGGGTGGTTATGATGCTCTTTATGTAGACCCTTCTTGACTACAGTAGGCAGTTCCGGTCCCCACATCTGAGGAAGGATATTTTATTTATTTGTACTTCAGATGACACCTTTGAGCCGAGGGCTCTTTTACAAAGGTTCCACGTCAAGGCAATAAGGTACAAAACATAACATGATCACTACAATGAAACTTACAAAAAAAAAAAAAGACAAGTAAGGTTATAATAATAGCAGCCAAAGGCATTGTCAAGGAATTGTGTTGTGAGTTAATTATACAGTATAAGTCGTAGGTGGCTCAGTGAAGCTTTGTTAGGAGTGGGTTAGTGGGAAAAGAGAGAGAGTGGTGGTGAGGGAGTGGTATGGGAGAGAGCGAGGGGGAAGGGAGAATAGGGAGGGCACTGCGTTGGGTATGTGGTAGATGGGAAATAGCAAGGGAGGAGGAATGGGGGGGATGAAAAGGAAGAGGAGACAGATTCATCCTATACCCAGTAATGGAGGGGGGGGTAGGAGAGGAGGCGGAGCTGAGGCAGTGAGGAGGGATGCTTGAGGGTAGTATGCCTGGAGGTGATTATAAGAAGCAATCACAGAAGGCACTAGCCACGAGGTGTTGTTGATATAGTTTACACTTAAAAGCACCAATCGTGGCAATGTTGGAGATTCTGTAGGTAGCAAGCTGAACCAGGTGGAAGCTCTGACAAGGTAAGAATGCTGAGCTTGAGAGGTCTGGCAGAGAAGTATTGTAGAGGTTAGACTGTCTGATCTTCTAGTTAGGTGGCAGACACGCTGAAGGGTCAATATTGATTGGACTCCAGGGGGCATAAGGCCCAGTGATATCTTCTTAGCTAGGATGCAGGTCTGGTACTTTAGCCTGTCGGATAGCTGGAGCCAGTTAGCCTGCTCGTAAATGTCACACGTGTGAGAAAGGCGGGCAGCTGAAATAAAAAGTCTACATGCCTTATTAAGGGCTACAGCTATGAGCCAGAGTGCAGGATCAGTAGCGGATCCATAGATAATGAGCCCGTAGTCAACAGTTGAGATAACAGAGCTCTGGATAGCGAGGTTCAAGGCTTCAGCCATTAGGCAATATTTATGTTTGTATAGTAGCCCTATGTGGGAGTTCAGTTTTAGCAATATTGTCAATGTGTTTGGTATATGAGAGGGAGCAGTCAAGGGTCAGGCCCAGATATTTAAACATCCACCTGCTCAAGGGCGACACCTTCGTGGTTGTTAATTATGAGCTCATGGTCCTTGTACTTGCTGTGGGTTCCATGGAACAAAATTGTTTTAGTTTTTTCGTGGTTAAGGAAGAGTTTATGTGAGCAAAACCAGTCTTCCACTTCTGTGAAACTTTCCTGTAGTAGAGACTGAAGGGAGGTGGGGTCAGTGTAGCAAGTGAAGATTACTGCATCATCTGCATACAGTAACATTCTATCATGGCAGGAGACTGGGAGATTGTTCAGGAATATGCTGAATAACAAGGGACCCAGGATAGAACCTTGGGGTACTCCAGAGTGGACTGGTAGGAATGACGAGAGGAATTCACCAGTCCTGACCTGTTGGGTCCGGTTACTGAGGTAGCTTTGAAACCAGAGGGTAGTTTCACTTGAAAGACCAAGGAGGGATAATTGTTCGAGGAGAATGGAGTGACTGACAGTGTCAATTGCCTTAGTCAGGTCAATAAAAGAGGTGCCGACCAACTGGCCCTGATCAAGTGCATGATGGATATGTGTGGTGAATTCAAGGAGTGCCGTGGTAGTGCTGTGCCCTTTGCAGAAGCCATGTTGCTGGGAACATTGCAAGCTGTATTTCACAAGGTACTCCGTGAGCTGATCAGCCACTATCCGTTCCAATGCTTTGGGGGGTGGATGGATATAGGCCTGTAGTTCATGAGAGTCTCGTCACCGCTTTTATGGATTGGAGTCACCACTGCCAGTTTCCACTTTTGGGGGATCTGGGAGAGCATGAGGGAACGGTTGAGGATTTTGGATAGTGGGAGCAGGACTTCATCAATGGTGAGGGCGAGAAGTTTCATATCCAGTGAATCGCCACTGACCCTAGACTTTCCAAGCACTTTAAGAATGTGTTTTTTAGCAAGGCTTTTCAGGATTGCTTTGAAATGGAAAGGAGGGTGCCCTGGTGGCAAACCTGAACTAACAGGAGCTGAGCTGACTGTGGTGGGATCAAAAAAGTTAGGGGGCAGCACATGACTAAGGTCAACAAAAGTGGTGTTAAATGCGTTGGCAATGATTACATGGTCAAGAGTGATTGTACCATCTAGGTTCAAAATTGTGGGTGTTGTTTTGGGATCCTTTCCAGTGACTTCAGCAAGGTTATGCCAGAATTTACTCCTGTCATTCCAGGTGCTGGCTAAGGCGTTTCTGTAATAGTTGGTCTTCGCATAGCGGATTGCTCTGGTGGATGCATTCCTCGCTGTTTTGTAGGCATGAATGTCAGTCTGGGTGCCAGTAGCCTTAGCACGATACCAGAGCTGGTCTTGAGATTTCGTTTGTGTAAGGAGGCCTAGTGTCATCCATGGGTTATTGACACTCTTGATCTTACGCTTCTTGAACGGAGCATGAACATCGCAGGCTGAGTTGAAACAGGTGATAAAGCATTCAAGTGCTGTGTCTACATCGGGGGCTATATCAATTGGTGACCAGTCATGTTCATGAAGGAGTGTTTTAAGTGACTCCTTCCGATACTCACCTATGAGGTTGCAGTGTATGCCTCAGCAGGTAAAACTAGTCTTCAAAAGTGGGATGTTACTTACAATAATATCTGTAAATATGCATCCTCCTCCCATCGGATGAAACACCACTGCCTCCTACATGCCGAACTAGGGTGGCTTTCTCTGGATGCCTTCAGAAAATTTACGTATGGCTCGATCATAGGTAATATCATCCGTAACCAAACACCGAAGCCCTTGGCGGAACTATTTCTCATCCAAACATCTGGATATGCCCTACGCTCGACTGCAAAGGCCCCTGTACTCATCCCTCGACACCATTCCTCCAAAGGTGCCAGTGCCTTCTCCTGTTATGCCCCCCATCCCTGGAATTCCCTTCCTCTAGCTATACGGCTAGCACCATCCCATGCCTCTTTCAAGAAATTGCTACATAACCATCTTGCTGTTTCCTGCTCCTGCTCCTGCTTCAAACCCACCTAGCTCATTATTTTCTCCTGATCTATGCACCCCCTCACCTCAACTAAACACTGTACCTTCCTCCAGTCACCTCCTTGCCCTACTTTTATTATCTAGTCCTCATCCCCTTACCTTGCCCTATTTTCCTAGCCTATCATCCCCCCCTACTTTTTATTGCATCCCCCCCTTTCAATTCCAGACTCTCCTATATCCATCCAATATGGCTATTATAGTGGTATTTGTTCTTATACTATCTAACCCCATTTTCACTTCCTGAATTGCTGCCAAATGGCTTTATTTATTGTATTTTGCTCTCTTATCGTTCTATGTTATACACTATCGTTGATTCAATTGTACTTACTGTCTTTCTCCTGCCTACACTATATTACTATTGTTTAAGCTTTTACTGTTTAGGATTGTTCTGCCCTAAACAAATGTTTTGTTAAACAAATGTTTTGTTTTTCTGTAAACTCCTGGGTCGTACCTGAAAATGGTCATTGCTATGGCTAGCGCACCTTACCTGGTCAACAAAAACCTGCCTGAGGGGAGCAACAGCAGCAGTATTAGATGTTTTAAAAGGGTGTTAAAGTTGCTTCTGTGGGGCAGAAGGGCCCTTTTTTTAACCAGTTCCTTTCCATAAGGATGATGCATGAGGTAGTAACCAGTTAGTAATGGCAAGGAGCTGTAAGGGCACAGTTGCAGTGGTTTTGAGAACAGGCCAAAAGTTTAATTTGTTCTTCAGAATGGCTGTTGGATAGATGATAGATATTGACATGGTAGTGAGGACACAGAGGAGAGGGATTGAGTTATTTGTGGTTTGTAGAATGTGGGCTATGAGGACTGGCTGGCAGAACTGGGATTGTTTTCCATGAAAACAAAAAAGACTTGGGGGTGGGGAGACACATAATTACAGCATTTGAGTATCAACACAGGATAACATCATCAGACATGAGGCAGCTCTTCAACATTCACAAGGATGGAAGGACAAGGGGACACTCAATGTCACTCAAGGGCAGACGATTCAAGGGAAACCTCGGGAAGAATTACTCCACAGAACAAGTGGTGAACACTTGGAATAGACTACCAGAGCATGTGGCATAAGTTGATTCTGTAATGATCATCCAAGTTCAGACTTGAAGAAAAAGAGGTGATGGTATTCCTACTGAACTTCAGGGTGGTAGTATTCCTACAGACCTGTGGGGTGATGGTATTCCTACCGAACTGAGGGGTGATGGTATTCATGCTGTCCTGCGGGGTGATGGTATTCTTACTGAACTGCAGGGTGATGGTATTCCTATTAAACTGCATAGTGATGGCATTCCTACTAACCTGTGGGGTGATGGGATTCCTACTGAACTGCAGGGTGATGGTATTCCTACTAAACTGCATAGTGATGGTATTCCTACTGACCTGCAGGTAATGGGATTCCTACTGAAATGCAGGGTGGAGGTATTCCTACTGACCTGCAGGGTGATGGTATTCCTACTGTCCTGTGGGGTGATGGTATTCCTACTGTCCTGTGGGGTGATGGTATTCCTACTGTCCTGTGGGGTGATGGTATTCCTACTGTCCTGCGGGACGATGGGATTTCAATTAAACTGCATAGTGATGGTATTCCTACTGACCTGCAGGGTGATGGGATTCCTACTGAACTTTGGGGTGATGGTATTCCTACTGAACTGTGGGTTGATGGTATTCCTATTGAACTGCTGGGTGGTGGTATTCCTACTGAACTGCGGGGTGATAGCATTCCTACTGATCTGCAGGGTGATGGGATTCCTACTGAACTGTGGGACGATGGGTTTCCTGCTGAACTGTGCGGTGATGGGATTCTTACTGAAATGTGGGGTGATGGTATTCCTACTGACCTGCGGGGTGATGGCATTCTTACTGACCTGTGGGGTAATGGCATTCTTATTGACCTGCAGGGTGCTGATATTCCTACTGATGGGGTGATGGCATTCCTACTGACCTGCGGGGTGGTGGTATTCTTATTGAACTACAGGGTCATGGTATTCTTATTGAACTGCAGGGTGATGGGATTCCTACTGAACTGCGAGATGATGGGATTCCTACTGAACTGCGGGATGATGGGATTCCTACTAAACTGTGGGATGATGGGATTCCTGCTGAACTGTGGGTGATGGGAATCCTACTGAAATGTGGGGTGATGGCATTCCTACTGACCTGCGGGGTGGTGGCATTCTTATTGAACTGCGGGGTCATGGTATTCTTATTGAACTGTGGGGTGATGGTATTCCTACTAAAACGTGGCGTGATGGTATTCCGACTGACCTGCAGGGTGGTGGGATTCCTACTGACCTATGGGGTAACGGTATTCCTACTGAACTGTGGGATGATTGGATTCCTATTGAACTGCAAGGTGGTGGTATTCCTACTAACCTGCAGGGTGATGGTATTCCTACTGAACTGTGGGGTGATGGTATTCCTACTGAACTGCAGGGTGAAAGTGTTCTTACTGAACTGTGGGCTGACGGTATTCCTACTGACCTGTGGGGTGACGGTATTCCTACCATCCTGTGGGGTGATGGTATTCCTGCAGACCTGTAGGGTGATGGTATTCCTACTGTCCTCCGGTGTGATGGTATTCCTACTGACCTGCAGGGTGACTGTATTCCTACTATCCTGTGGGGTGATGGTATTCCTGCAGACCTGTAGGGTGATGGTATTCCTACTGTCCTGCAGTGTGATGATATTCCTAATTAACTGCATGATGATGGGATTCCTACTGAACTGCGTGATGATGGTATTCCTACTGAACTGCAGGGTGATGGTATTCCTACTGAACTGCGGGGTGATGGTATTCCTACTGTCCTGTGGGGTGATGCTATTCCTACTGTCCTGCGGGGTGATGGTATTCCTACTGAACTGCGGAGTGATGGGACTCTTACTGAACTGAGGGGTGATGGTATTCCTACTGAACTGCGGGGTGATAATATTCCTATTGAACTGAGGGCTGATGGCATTCCTACTGACCTGCAGGATGACAGGATTCATACGAACATACAAACATACAAAATTGCCAGCAGATACAGGCCTTATGGTCTAGTCTGCTCGAGTGTGCCGCACATCAGTCCATTAGACTGCAACTACCCCCCATCCTCACTTTCCTTTCTCCCACCTTCCTGCCCCCTCCTGGTTTGTACTCTCCCTTTGAGTCTGTCCCACCCCCTCTTGAAGCACCCCACTTTCTGCAATGATCCTGACTTCCTCTGGCAGTGTGTTCCACTCTACCACCACCCTTTTGATGAAATAATGTCTCCTCATTTCCCTCCTGAATCTACCCCCCTCCAATTTCAGACAGTGCCCTATGGTTTCCTTTCCACTCTTTTGAGTGATCACACATATGTTGCCCACTCTGTTCATCCCCTTTAGGTACTTGAAGGTCTCAATCATATCCCCTCTCTCTTCTATCCTCCAGGGTATACATATTGAGCTCTCTTAGTCTTTCCTCTTAAAGTCTGTCCCCCACCTCATGATCATCTTTGTTGCTCTGCACTGCACCACCTCCAGTAGTTTGATGTCCCTTTTTAAGTATGGGCGCCAGAACTTCATGCAGTACCCCAAGTGCAGCATCACCATGGACCTGTATAGGGGCAATATGACCTCACTACTTCTAGATGTAATCCCCCTTGCTATGCACCCCAGCATCCTGTTTGCCTTTGATGCTGCCTTCCCGCACTGTGCCGAGTGGTTCATTTCCCCAGTCACCAGCACCCCCCAGATCCTTCTCCTCCTTGGATGTGGATAATTGGACACCCCCAACCAGTAACTGTATCCTGGATTACTGACTCCTAAAGGCATCACTTCGCGATTCTTGGTGTAGAACCCAAGCTGCCAGGTGTGCGACCATTCCTCCAGTTTTTCCAAATCCTCTTGAAGTACTTTGCCCCCCTCGCCCCCATCCACCTCAGCACAGATCTTGGTGTCGTCTGCGAAGCGACTGATCTTATTCTTGATCCCTACTGCTATGTCTGTGATGAAAATCTTAAACAGGACCAGTCCCAGTATGACACCACTTATCACTGCCCAGGGCTCTGATGCCTCACCCCCACCACTACCTTCTACTGTCTATCCCGCAGCTAGTTTTCAACCCATCTGACTAGCTTCCTACCTACTCCCAGACTCTTCAACTTGCCAGTCAACCTACCATGTGGCACTGAATCGAAGGCCTTACTGAAATCCAAGTAGAGTACATCCACCGCATGGCTCCTGTCCAGTGCCTTCATGACCCAGTCATAGAAGTCAACCAAGTTTGTCTGTCAGGATCTGCCAGAGACAAACCCGTGCTACCTGTTGTCCTGCAGATCATTATCCTCAAGAAATTGCACCAGCCTTTCTTTGAGGATAGCCTCCATCAGTTTTCCTACAATTGCATTAAAGTTCATAATTTTGTAGTTGCCTGGATCGTCCTTGGGCCCACTCTTATGAAAAAGTACCATGTGCACCTCCCTCCAATCTCTGGGCACACAGCCTGTATTTAGAGAGGTGTTGAACAGGTCCACAAATGGCCCTGTCTGGACCTCTGCCAGCTCCCTCAGCACCCTGGGATGAACTCTGTCTGGCCTAGGTGCCCTGCCCACCCTCGGGGACCTAAGGCCCTCCAACACCCTTTCCACCCTGATTTCCCCATCCGTGGTTGCCTCACCTCCCCACTCCTGCCCCACCTTTCCCTTCAGGTACAGGCCCATCTCTCTCCCTTGTGAATACTGAGCAGAAGTACTCATTGAGTACTTCTGCTATCTCAGTCCCCTTATCTACCCACCCACCCACTGCCTTTCCAGATCCTAACGAATTGATCCTTGCTCTTCCTCTTTTCCATGATATATCTGAAGAAATCTTTTTCCCCATCTTTTATCTCCTGTGCTAATCTCCTTTCCCTAGCCGCCTTTGCAGCCCTTACCATTCTGCTCACTTCCCTGGATTTCCTCACATAATCCTATCTGTCCTCTGCCTTATTGGTTCTCTTGTAGGTTCAGAATGCATTTCTCTTATCCCTCACCTTCTCCACTACCTCTCTAGTCATCCAGCTTGGTTTTTTGGTCCTGGATTTCTTACTCTGGCTCTTGACACAATCTTTAGTGGATTCAGTCAATCCTAGCTTAATCACCCATTTCTGGTCTGCGTCCATGTCTGAGTGGATGCTAGCTATGTTCTTCTCATCATGTGACCCATCCTGCCAAAGTCTGCCAATCTGAAGTCCAGGACCTTAGTTTTTGTAGTGGTGGCTTCCCTACCCAAATTGATTGAGAACCATACTGTGCGGTAATCACTACCTGCCAGTGGTTCCTCCACCCGAACATCCCTGAAACGTTCCCCATCCTCCAGCACCAGGTCAAGAATGTTCTCCTCTCTAGCTGTCACTGTTACCCTTTGGGTCAGGAAGCCATCCTGGAATGCTTCCAGAAGGATCTGCTCCCTGGCACATGTGGTAGCTGGGATGCTCCAATCCACCCCTGGTAGATTAAAGTCCCACACCACCACAGTGCTCCCTTTGCCACGGAGTCTCCTTAACTGCTCCCCCAGTTCCCTATCGGTGTCTTCTTTCTCGGTTAGGGGCCTATAAACAACTCCCAATCGGACTTTAGCTCCCTTTGGGGCATGAAGTTGTAGCCAAATGACTTCCGACCTGCCCTCCTCCCTAATACATCCGATCTCTTCCCTAACATAAATGGCTACTCCCCCCCCCTTTTTTCCTCTGTCCCACCTGAATAATTTAAATCCTGGGATGGCCAAGTCCCAGTCATGGTTTTGGATTGCCCACATCTTGATAATGGCAGCTATGTCTACCTCCCCCTCTGCCATCAACACCTGCAACTCAGCCATGTTGTTCCCCAGGCTCGTAGCATTTAATGATACCACCTTCCACCCTGAACATCTCCCTGCTGCCTCCTTACCCTCCCCTCCACCCCAATCCTAGTCAAATTTGGCTCTATCCTTGCTGTGGGGGGAGGTCCCCTGGAACCCCTCTCCTGGTTCAATCCACCTCCATAGCCACCCCCCAGCTAGTTTAAATTACATCTTTTGCTTATAAATTCCCCCAGTCTCTGCTTTAACACCTGTGAACCTTCCTTACTGAGATGTAGCCTGTCCCCTGCATACAGATCTGTGTTCTCCCATGTGCTACCCCACTCTCCCACCAATCCATACCCCATGGACTTGCACCATTCCCTCAGCCACTTCAGCCACTTGTTGAAGTCCATGATTCTGTGCTTCCTGTCTGTATTTGCTCATGGCACCGGCAGGACTTCTGAGAACACTACCACCCCCCCAACACTGCATATAACCCCCATTTCCCTGAAGCTGTCTTGAACCCTCCTCTATCCTTCTTCCTTCCAGATCATTTGTTCCCATGTGCACAACAATGTGTGGTTCCCCTCACCCTCCTTACACATCTACCAATATGCTGACCCACCCTTTCTGCTGTCATGCCAGGCATGCACTCCACCCAGATGTTACTTTTTCTGGCACCCCTTCCCCCCCTACCTTACACCCTTAAGTATTGAGTCCCCCAGAATTTTGACTCTCTCCCTCCTAACGTGATTTCTCTCTTGTTGCTTGACAATATTCTGCCCCCCAACCTGATCCCTCCACCCATCCCCTGAGTTACGCCACCCCTTTGCCTCCCCCATACTGTGCCCAATCCTCACCCCCCTACCAACTATGGCCGGTGTATCAGCTTCCACTTCAGACCCAATCCCCTTGTGCGCCTCTTCCTTCCCCCCCACACTTTTACACCACCCTCCACCCTGCCTCCTCTGTGCCTTCCTTGCATTGCATTTCCCCCCTACTTGAGTTCCCCTCCTCAGCCTTGTTCCAACCTCATCCGGGCTGCCTGCTGTTTCCACCTTCCCAACATCTCCTTGCTCCTTTATCCCCATTGGTGTTACTGCATCGCCTCCTTCCTGTTGCCCCTTGCCTCTATGGCTACTTGGGCTACCGCTAGCGCCTGCTGATTCTGTGCTGCATCCTTTTTCTCCTGTAGTACCCTCCCCCACCAACTCAAAAGCTACACTACCTGCTCCTCCAGACTAGCTAAAACTTGGAATCTGTTTGCAATGGTAGTTCCCATTACCTGATTGTTCCCAGTCACCCCTTCCTGAGGCTTATAACCCTGCACTGGCACTGCTGCAGCCTTGTTTCTTCACCTGACCCACCTCCAGTCTTCAGTTCCTGCCCGTGACTGCATACGATTGTGTGACCCACCTCCTGATCCCTCTATTTTATCCTTTTGTTGGCCTGCTACTGGCTGTATTGAATGATTCATCGGGTTCCCCTCATGCCCATATTCCTTCCTAACCTGCCCCCCCACTTGCCTCCAGCTCCCTCTTCAGCCACCCAGTCTCCTACCTAAGCCAACCCATCTTCCAGCCCACCATGCAGCCCCCTGCCCTCCATGCCACTCCCAGGAACATGGCTGCTCTGCATCCTTGGCAGCACACAATCCTCCCTAGTCCCCACCCTGGCTGACTGCCCATTCCCATCCTGCCTCCCCATAGATTGGTCCTGCTCCATTCCCTGTGACCCTTCCCCCACTTTGGACTCCTCCTATCCATGCTAAATGTGTTTGGCCCTCCCTTTGCAGACTCCTGAGCCACACCCAGCGTGGCCCCTGGGAAACTATATCTCGACTGCAGCCTCCCTACTAGGTGGCTCAGTCACATGTCCTCAGGTGCCTCGTAGGCCCTCGCTGTACTTCCCTCACTTGTTGACCACCCTCCTCCCCGTCCCACACACTACAGCCACAAATGCTCCCAATGAACCATTAGAACATTACTTGTACCTGCGATGTTCACCTTAGTTAAGTGTCCCCCCACAGTGAATTCCCCAAAAACCACACCAAACAGCACTTCCTTGTGTATGCTACTGTTGAAAGCCTAAGGGTGAGAGTACCCTTTTAAAAACTGTGTCTATCCCCCACCCTGTTGCTTTACTGCTGGACAGGGACTAAAAATGGTATGCACCTGGCAGTCCTGTCTAATTGTAGGGTAGCACACCCCCTATAAATGTGCAGTAGGCCAGGGTGAGAGGATGGGATTAGAGCCCAATCCCAGCTCTCACAAGAGAGAGTATCAGCCCTGACGCTGTCCCACACCGAGACCTCCAATCCCTACACAAGGCCACCAATGGGTCTCCAGCATACCCCCTTGCCCCTCTGCTAGGCCTGCCCCTGCCAGACGAAAGGTAGGAGATGCCCTAGCTATCTACTAATCAGCCCCCCTTTTTTACAGCTGTGGGCGTAGCCCTGCAAATGTATTGTCATGATGTAGGAAAGAAAAATGACTGTGGTAGCACATGACAGGAATGTGAGTTAATTGTCCTCCACTTGGTGTTTCGACTGGTGCTGCAACACACATCTGTGCTTCCTGCTTAAAGCAGCAGTATGTTCTGCAGTGCAGCATTTGGCTAAAGTTCTGAATAGGCAGTTGAGTGCTTAACCCATACATTCAGCAACACTGCATTGCACCTTTTTACAGTACTCCAAGTCACAACACATGGGTTATTTGTGTCTCCTCTAAGGCTGATGCACAAAGGAATTCCAAAAATTCAAAATCCAATCCCTCTCCTCCCCTCTTTGCTCTCAGGATCCTCAGTTCTTATTGTGCTTCTCTCCAGACTGGTCACAGTTTTACCTGGCTCTGTGCCAAACCTTTAAGGTAAGAAACTTTAGGGCACTTAGCCTTATCTCCCTTTCATGGTTTGTTCCCTGCTTATGGCATATTGCCACGATAGACGCCACACTCTGCCTTGCTTGGTGTCCTTAATTATTTTGCTTAGACAGGCTAGAAAGAGTGGCATCAGGCTTCAGGCAGGAAGATGTACTCCCCTGGTTTTAAATCTCTGTGCAGCACCACTACATTCCTTCAGTAACACTGGCTTTACAAATGCTTGCCCCACACTGTCAAAGGAGTACACTCTAATCTCCACCAATATCTATTACAATAAATCTGTGCATAAAAATGTAAACTGGAGCTATGCCATTACTTTGATTGAATACTGACAAAGTAGCAAATGGCTAATTATGCAGCAGCAATCAAAATCTCAGTTTAGTAGTAGAATATACCAGAGCTTTACTACAGCAAGCAAGCCCCAGAATTCCAAGCAGTCAGCTCTGCCTTGAGAGAGTGAGCGCCCCCCCCCAAAACACACGCGCGGGCACACACACACACACACACACACACACACACAAACACTCTGGTTGGACAGCTGCAATTATAAATTCTGTTCTGCAACAGGGAGCTTTTACAGAGCAAGGAGCTTTACAACATCCATCACTCTTACAAATAACACACCTTGACATTCACAAGCTGGAGCCTTGCAATCACCTCCCTTTGCAAATGGACCAAGAAGAATATATCTGTATCTCTATATTCTTTACTACAGTAGGCAAGCCCCAGAATTCCAAGCAGTCAGCTCTGCCTTGAGAGAGTTACCCCCCCAACACACACACACACGCTCTCTGGTTGGGCAGCTGCAATTATAAAATCTGTTCTGCAACACTGAGCTTTTACGCAGTGCTTATTGAGAGCGCAGTCCGTGGTTGGCCATGGTGGTGTGGAGGGCTGTGCCAGTCAAAAGCTTGCTTTGAGGCTGGAGGAGCAGGGTTGTGGGGGCATTGCCTTCTGGGCCTGTGGGGGAGGGGGACTATACTATATATATATATATATATATATTAATATATATATATATAAATATATATATATACACACACACACACACACACACACACACCCAGTGGGGTGAGATCAATTCCAGTGAGATAAATCTGGTTATTTTCACTGCTGTGAAATAAACACTCCTGATGTCAGCAGTGTTAAAATAAATACAGTTTATGCCAACTCTTCTGACATCAGACATCGACACATAAAAACACTGAGAAACACTCCTGCAATAATCCTGCTTCTAAATCACTATACTAACATTAGCAAAATTAAGGTACATCATAACATTCAGCTGGAACACCGCTATTAAATGTACCAACCTGCAATCACTCGTTCTGCATTTCAATCGCCAACTAGACTGCATCAGTAAAGCCTGCATTGTGAAATAGCAACCTAAAAACAAAAGTAAAAAATCAGCATCAAATAAATATGTATGTACAAAAATACTGTCATCACACTACAAATTAACAAACTCAGCTTGAAGAAGCAAACGAAATTACAAACTGAAAAAGACTAAATCCAAAATCTCTGCACATAGTCCAAAGCAGACACAGAACCATTACTAGAACCGTAATATGCTGTACACAGTACAACTACATCTGATATACCAGATTCTCAAACAGTAACGACAAACAAACTATTGCTAGATCCGAAATATATAGAAAATTACATATTGAGCTCTAAAAATCAGAACACAAAGAAAAAACGAGATACTGATGTAAAACACCTACAAGCCTTTCTACTAAAAGACTTGGAAATCTCAAAAGCAATAACAGACATCAAACCAAACGAACTAGGTGAACTACTATGCTGCTATTTTATTACTGCACAAAAAAAGAATGGCTCCAAATATGAACCACTTACTATACGTTCACGATTTCAAAGCATTGAATGTCTTCTCAGAGAAAACAAGTACATTGAATCCCTGTCGACCTCCCCTAAATTTGAAAGGACAAGACAGGTAATTCTATCTAAACAAAAACATTTAAAACAGATGGGACTAGGCAATAAGCCGCATGCTGCAGATGAAATCACTTACACAATATTGGAAAAACTGTACAACATGAACTTATTAGGATTACAGATTCCAAATTCCCTAATCAATTCCATGTGGATGACACTGAACATGTATTTTGGTGTACAGGGTAATACAGAGACCCGTAACATCAGATGGGGAGACATTACTTTAAAAAAAGACTGAAAACATATACTACTTAGAACTCTCTACAGAAAGACAAACTAAAACCTGGACAGGATCAAACCCAAGAGACACCAGAGTAATAAAACCCAGAGCATATGAAGCGGATGATATAAAATGCTGTCCTGTTAAAAATTACATAAAATATAAAGAAAAAAAGACCTGATAAAACAAATACTCCAGATGCACCTTTTCTACTAGCAATAAATTATCCAATTAAACTTGAAGCACCCTCTTGGTTCAAAAACCAACCACTGGAAATTAACACAATTGTAAACACAGTGAAGAACATGACTGAACAAGCTGGAATGCAAAGTGACCAAAAGCTAACCAATCAATCATTCAATGAGGAAACACCTCATACAAAAATTGAGCGATGCAAACATAGCCCCTACAGATATCATGCAGATCTCAGGGCACAAAAAGGTACAATCTATCAATACATATAGTAAATTGAATAACAACAAGCAAAAACAAATCTGCAAAATACTTAGTAATGAACCCAATAACGAACCCAGCACTTCCAAACAAGCAAGAGAAACGAAATCGCAAATACCAGCTACCCAATTAAACCAAATACCTGCGAGTTTCTACAACCCAACTATCAAAGCTTCAAACATAACATTCAACATCATACAGTACAAGGTATGTCTGCACTCACCAGAATATCTCAGAACACCATTTCAAAACATAGTCAGAAATAACTTTTTTCCCCTTTCTTTTTCAGGATATCAATATCAGAGCTGTCCTCGCAAGAGACAACGTGTCATATCTCCAGATTCCAACTCAGACTGAGAAAAACAACGGCTTCACAGACGAACATTCATTTACAGTTTCCCAAGTTACAACATTGTATTTCTCCTCACTTTAAGCTGTATCCAGAACTTATTTCACTCTTACAATGGATAATAAATGAAGCTTTAGCAAAATACCGAAGAACTCCTGTGAAATTAAACAGGAACCATCTGACGAAATACCAACACTCACCTGTGAAAATAAACAGTGAGCATACTGTGCACCAGACATATCCCCCAAAACGTATAAATAAAGTAAGTAATAATACCCGACAAGGTGGGCGTTATTGGGATATAATGGACCGCCCAGGGGCGTAATGAGGCCTGACGACACAGGCAGAGGACCTTATAGCCCCTGGAAGGTCCATTATATCCCATAACGCCCACCCTGGAGGGTATTATTACACTTAGATAAAGGTTTGCATGTAAGATTTTTAACAAAATGGAATTCAAGTAAATAGGAAGCTGAATAAATATGAATAATTAAACAAAACTAGATATGTTTTGTGAAATAGTCCCTGGGTGCTGCTGTTTAGGAGAACCTGTCAGATTGATTTGGATTTCTGTCCCATGGATTTATGGGAGATGTAGTACCGTGATGCAAGGTTGCGTAAGGGACAGTAAAAAAATTGTTTATAAAAAAAAGGAAAAGATTCTGAAGACTTTGGGAGCTAAAAAGAAGATAAAGTGCTTATGTTACAGGTACAGTCGGGCTGGTGGGTTGCAGTTTTTGTGTGAGAGACAGCAAGCGAGACAGTTGGTGGGGATCGGGAAGAAGCACAGCAAGGAAAGACAGGAGCGGAACTGCTGTGATTTGTGTCCCACAGATGGAGCCTGGCTGCTGGGTTGGGACGTTTGTGACTGTGGCCGGAGATTGTAGGATGGGAGGGGCCTGAGCACTTCAGTAGCATCAGGTTTTCTGGTGAGGGGACAGACTGTAAAAAACTGTGTAATTTATTTTTTAAGGTGAAAACTGTTGACTTTTTTTTTCCCGGTGAGTGTTTTGGACAGTTACGAGGGGTGGGAACTTTGACTTGCTCTCTCGCTTAGTGAGAAAATATGGCGGCAGGGTTTGAAATTACACTGGCATTATGTTGGGCAGAGCTGGCACTTGTTTTACAGCGGGCATTGTTAAGAAATAACAGCCCGGGCGAGTGGCTGTTTCAGCCAATCAGGATTTGAGTTTTAGTTTACCCATTATCTAAAATTATTTAGAATATGGGCTTAACAAAAGCTGCTCTCCCATTGGTTTAAACACCACACAAGCGGGCTGTTATTTTTCAACAACGCCCGCTCAGACACACACTGTACCCATTAGCAAAATCACCCACCTGTTCCAAATATATCGATGCTATGCCCACGTTATGTCCATGTTTAGTCCAGCACGCACATTCGACTTCCTACTTTCACTAAACGCGCATCACAGCACTTAAATGACCGCAACAGTTAATTTCAACTTGCTTAATAAGCGCAGTTTCCGAAACATGTTTGAAAACGGTAACGAAATGCCAGCCGACATGGACACAGGTCCACACAACAAAAAACCTCGCAAAGTAAGTCAGCGTTTCCTTTCCTTAACCGCGACTGACTTAAAGTAGAAGCCGAATGGCAAGAGCCTGCCACAAAATGTCAGACACAGTGGGCACTCCAAGTATTTGAGCAGTGGGCAGAAACAAAACAATATAGATATAATTTAAAAACAGACTCCAGTACCACACTAAATAACCTGTTCAGGCAGTTTTACGCTGAAGCCCGAACTGAAACAGGACAACAGTACTCTGTCAGCGGCTACTGCTCCCTCCGTGCTGGTCTGACAAGACACCTGAACTCTCCTGAAGTAGGTCGCAACATCTCCCTCATACCAGACCCTGCATTCAAAACTTCCAACTATGTCTTTGCTGCAATCCTAAAGCAACTCAGGAAAAATCAGCAAGACACAGCTACTCATCACCCAGCCATCACATTACAAGACCTAGAGAAACTTAAATCTTCCTCTGCTCTATCACCAAACACAGCAACAGGATTAGTAAAGAAAGTCTGGTTCGATATTCAAATTCATATGGCTAGACGAGGACGAGAGGGCTTGAGGCAACTCGCACCACATTCATTTCAAGTCAAAACCAGTGACAAGGGGCACAAATATATAACGTTAACTCACAATCCTGAAACTAAAAATCATAAAAAAAACCTGGAACCCAACACAGAATCACAAAGGGGTTTTATTTTTGAGAGACCAGATGACCCACTGTGCCCTGTCAGGTCGTTCCTGAAATACCTCAGCAAAATACCACAAGATGCACAATGTTTCTACCTGCACCCTAGAAGGCTCTCACAAGAATCTCTACAACATGAGAAAATATGGTATACCCATGAACCCATGGGAAAAAACTATTCAGGTTCATTAATGGCAAAGTTAAGCACTGAAGCTCAGTTAAGCCAAAAGTATACCAACCACAGTATTTGAGCAACAGCAGTACAGCTATTATCCAATGCAGGACTAGCTCCACGAGAGATTGTCTCTGTCACAGGACATCGTTCTGAAGCAAGCTTAGCAAGCAACTGGACAGCTTCCACAGAAGATAGAGAACACTGGAGCAGTATCCTGGGACGACATCACACCACAATACCACAGGAAGACAAACCACAGCAGCCTAGCACATCACTACAAAGATCCACACTGCCACCTGCAGGAACCAGCGTAGAAACACCACCTTCAGCAACAAGTACAGTCACCAATAAACATTCTTTTCTACCTTTTATACTGTAATTTTACCTGCAGCATTCACTATAATAACCCATATTTTTTTTTCAGCACTACAACAAAATCCCTTCAACTTGATGCGCTGCAGTTTCACAGGACCAGTGAACTTCATCAACTACCAGAAGTAGAAGACAATCTTTCTATCACAGCTGATTAAACAAAAAGTGCAACCCGCGATTTAACTGCGTTTCAGTTTATTTCTCCTTTCCATTCCCCAAACAGCTTTTTTTCTCCCTATTTAAACGCACTGCAATTTAAATAAATTTACTGTTATAATTCTGCAAACTTCTTGTCTACTAGTTTTTTGTTTCAAACTACATACCCATATTCTAAGTGTAATAATACCCTCCAGGGTGGGCGTTATGGGATACAACGGGCCTTCCAGGGGCTATAAGGCCCTCCACCTGCGGCGTCGGGCCTCATTACGCCCCTGGGCGGTCCGTCATATCCCAATAACCCCCACCCTGTCGGGTATTATTACTTACATAAATAACAGCATATAACAAAATTAAACCAGCATACCTACCACCACACATCAGCACTCCACAGAACAGAACCTCCCCCCTCACACAACCAGGAAACACACCATCCAATTAACTCATACATATCAACCAATCACAACTCACTACAATCACCCATTCATAAAACACATACTACCAACATCATTTAAAGAAACATGAACCTTACAGCAACAAACATACTTTTCTCACTGTCATTGATCTTACCCCCATGATATAAATAGGACACATGATGTGCACATCGTGGAACATGGAAAATATTTTCACTCCTACATCGTGAGCACTGTATATTTCACGAGTGCTGCCAGAGCTCACTTTGCAGGAGTGAAAATATTTTCCATATTCCACTCCTGCCCATCGTGTATCCTATATATATAAATATATATATATATATATATTTTTTTTTTTTAATTGTCCTTCCAGGCTGCTGCAGGCAGGACACTCTGGTCCTATCAGCTGCCTATCGCTGCCCCCACAGATTTTCCCACCGTGGCAAGGTGGGAAGGTAAAGGGTCGCCCTGCACCCCCCACCACCCAGTATGCACATCCAAATCAGGGCAATCGTGATGATCCAGAGAGTAAGCAAGACACGGCCGGCCTGGTAGGCTTCATATAGCATGCAGCTGCCCCTCCTTTTTTCCATTTTCTGTGTTTATTCTGCTAAAAGTGCATAACTTTTAAAGCAAATTTATACAAAGTTGTATACTTTTTTTTTGTCATGTCAATCGTAACACAACTCTCTTTACATGTGTTACACACACTGTGGGCATAAACTGACTACACATACAAGATGCTGACAAACAATGATTTAGTTGATGTGCATTTGTATGACAGTTATAAGTATAGCGCTGCATATCCCCATTTCCAGCTGTGTGGCAGAATGCCCCATGTTGGAGCTGTACATGGTCAGATTTCCAAAGCATATGCATGTGCATTAGGTCACTTCTGCAAATTTTGAAATACCACCCCCCAAAAAAAATATTTTGACATGTATAGGAACAACTTTCTGCATGTGCAATTGTTTTGAATACAGCATCTGGCCCATAAAGGTTAAGCTTACCACTAAGTAATAATTTCATTTATCAAATAAAAACAAAGGTTGTTATAATACAGAGTGACTGTATTTTGCAGCTGTATTAGAGGGCTAATATTTTGTCCCGCCCGCGTACCCCGACCCCAGCCTCTATTAAATACTCTCCCTCCCCCATCACACCCTGCCTCCCTCCTCCCCTCCCCTAACAAGGCACTGCATATAGATCACTAGGTTTGACTGCACCCTCTTCTTAAAGATACAGTCCCACCATCAACAGGATACCATACTATTGGCAGCACCTATCTCCTATCCAGTTTAAACCTCCAGGGGTATTTCAACCCCAAGTTATATCGAGTGACACCATTTCTCAACCCAGCAACTGAGGATATGGAACTGCAACTGTACTTCCCTGTTCTCTTAACCCTCTTCTCGATCTTAATGCTCCCCTCCTTGGAACACCCTACCCACAAGGCCCTTGATAGCCTATCAACAAATTTTACTACAAACTGTAGCAAACTGATGCCGACCACATCTGATACACCACTTAAACACTACCACTTTAACTCATGCTTCAAGCCACTGCAGCAGTGCAACCTACCCATGCCCTCCCCCACTCACTAATCTACTCATACTAACTGGCAAAAAACCCAAAAGCACCAATGGGTGCAAATGCCACTCTCATGCTCTAAATCAACTCAACCTGTAGACAACTCATTTAATCTTGCTGCTCCTAATCCTATCCCAGAACATTCACCCCAACCCTGGTCCTAAGACCATGTATACTAGCACAACAGAGAAGCTGAGCCACCTCACGATTGCCTCTATCAACATCTGCAGTTTGTCAGCCAAATTCGACTCACTGCAAGCGTGGGTGTCCCAACACAACCCCGTCGTCATCTCTGTGGTAGAAACCTGGCTCACCCCTAGAACACCCAACACCGACATAAAGCTAAATGGCTATAACTTCCTTAGACTTGACAGAATTAGCATGCGAGGAAGCAGCTGTGTCATTTATGTTAAAGATCACCTGCAGGGCCAGGCCCTCCCACCAGTAAAATCAGGCAGTAATATCCAAATCCTACCAGTCAAAATAATTCTTGGAACACATGGGAAGGGCATTACACTAATCTCCACCTATATCCCACCCAAGGAACAGGCAGCGGGCTTCAATGTGCTCCTTGAATATCGCTCTAACCGCCACCTAAACTCCGAGGTTATCGTGGTGGGCGACCTCAATATAAACTGGCTGGCCCCTGATGCTGCATCCTACAGAGATGTTATTACCGCCTTAAATATTTCCCAACTTGTTGAAACTCCAACACAGATCAACTACTGCGCTGGACCCAGTACCCTCTTGGACTGGCTATTGACTAATCGACCAGAACGAATCACCCTCACAGTCATGCTACTTGATTCCATAAGTGACCACTCCCCTGTCCTCTGTACATGGTCAAATAAGTCTCCCAAACTCCCAGCTAAAGAGGTAACCACCCGCATCTTGTGTTGAGGGTCACTGGGCCCCCTAAAAGAGTACCTCTGCCAGTTTGATTGGTCACCCCTCTACTCAACAACTAATGCTGACAAGGCACTAGACTACTTTATCCTGACATTCAATATGGCCTGCAACATCTTCGCACCACTCACCACAAAGAAAGTCAAAGGCTCACACAAGACACAGATAACTCCCTCACTTATCAACTTTATGCATACAAGGGATAACCTATGGCATACAGCTAAAAGTATGGACTCACAATCTGACCTCTAAAAATACTGTGCAGCCTGCAATACCTGCACACAGGCCATGCCCCAGGCCAAATCACACTTCTTTAGGACCAAACTGAACAACACCTGGGAAGACAGCAGCAAATTCTAGGCAAACATCAAATGACTAACAGGAACACCTAACATATCCCCTCCTACCCTACTTAACCTAAATGGAAGCATAACCCAGGACCCTAAAACCATTGCTAACACTTTCAACAGAGCCTTTACAGACCTTAGTGAAGTGCTCCCCCCTAACTACTTTAGCCCTGTCAATAACCTCCAAAGTCCAACAACTGACAATACCCATAGTCAGGGTACCCCTGCTCCACCTTTCTACCTTAGGATAATCAAAGCCTCTGAAGTGAAAAAAATATCTGCTGCAAGCACTGTGCAAATCCAAGCATAGCACCGACTGCCTGGACTTGAAGCTACAACTCTCATGATAGATGAGATCTTGGTCCCTTTAACTAGAGTTCTTAACATGTCCCTTATCTCTGGGTATTTCCCCAAACTCTGGAAAGCCACTGTTGAAACACCAGTCTTCAAAAGCGGAGACAGGATCATCCACACCAATTACAGACCAGTTCCGATCCTTCCACCTATCTCCAAAGTCTTAGAACGCATAATTTATGACCAGCTAATCGACCACCTCGATAAGTATCAACATCAGTGTAAAGAACAGCATGGCTTTCGAAAACCACATAGCACTACGACTGCCCTTGTTGAATTCACTGGGTTCATACATGACTCTATTGATCAGAGGCACTTAGTGGAGGCTACTTTCATTGACCTCACTAAGGCCTTTGATATAGTTAATCATGAGCTCCTACTAGCCCAACTGTATGAATCCACCATGTTCACTACCACCTTGAGCTAGTTCCACAGCTATCTCACCGACTGAGTTCAACAGGTGAAAATAGGCAACACCCTCTCCGATAGACAAACTGTTGGCGAGGCACCGTCCAGGGGTCCATATTAGGACTGCTGCTTTTCAGTCTCTTTCTGAACAATCTCCCTAAAGTATGCCAAGACAAAATCCTGTCACACGTGGATGATGCTGTTCTCTACACCAGCCATTCCAACCTCAACTCTCTCTCAAGCAAAACCTTCAGAGTAATTTCAATCTTGTCGAAGAGTGGTTTACCAACGCACAGTTACTACTCTACTATAGGAAAACAAAAACAATGCTTTTCACCTTCTCACACAGTAGAAATAAATCTGACCACCTATCTATCCGAAACAAACAAAATGAAATTCTTGAGATGGTGCACAACTTCAAGTACCTCAGTGTTACTCTGGACAACACATTATCCTATTCACTACATGTCGACAATATCTCTAAGAATATGAATAGAAAAATTGGACAGCTATATAGATACAGACATTGCCTCACTACCGATGCTCTCAAACTTGCAATATCCAGCTCAGTACTTTCTATCATTGACTACGGACTCGTTGTATATTGAGCAGCACCTGAGTCTACCCTAAAAAGTGTAGCCCTTGCCCTAAACAAGTCCTGCAGGTTACTCCTTGGAGCTCAATACCAAACCCACACATGTGACCTATACACACTCACTGGCTGGCTGAACCTGGAACACCGAATACAATATCAAATCTGCCTACTGGCCAAGAAAGCCAATCTAGGCCTATCCCCTCCTAGAGTCCAGTCGATGCTATGTCTAACAGCCACTAACAGGTTGACCAGAGGATCTCACAATACACAATACAAGATCCCCTTCCACTGCACAACTCAAGGTCAATGGTCCTTTGGCTATCATGCCCCAAAGTTGCTAAACTCCCTTCCGGGTGACCTCCATAGTGAACCCAAATTAGGACCTTTCAAATTAAAACTCCGTTCTCACCTGACCAACTAAAAGATTTGCTTGTGCTCCCAGTAAGGTCCATGGCCTGACTGCCGAACCTACTGCCCCAGCACTTAACCCTGGCCTATTACTAAGCACTCTATCCGTGTGGCCTACTTCTGACCGCTTGCTTTCTTAATCACCTAACCAACTCCCTACCACACCACCCTTTAGACCCTCCCGCTTCCTCCCCATCCCACCCCAATACCTCCTCTACCTCTCACCCTCTCTATCGCCATTGACAATGGGAATTTGGGCCTCTCCAGAATTCCCGGCCTTGACTCCCTTCCATTCTCCATTCGCTATCCCTCACTCCTCATTACACGTAGCTACATGACTTCCCTAGCCTTTCCTGTATCTCCCTCAACTCCACATATTTGGCAGATATTAGTCAGTCCCCCTAAACTATTGTGTATGAATTTATTACCCTAACCTGGTGTAATGTAACATTTTGTAGTATAACACTTATTTCAGTATAACCTTTTATAATAGTTAAACTGAGTGTTTAAGTATAGCTTTTTATAAAATGCTTCAGTGTAATTTCTTATACTATGTAACCAAATGTGTTTACTTAAATAGTTAGCTATGACAGTTTCTCACAAGACCTAGTTAAAAGTCTTGTGATGCCTGTCTTGTGATGATTACACAACACTTTACTATATGATTTTATAATGCTCAGCATTTAGATGTCCTATAGTGAACTTGAATGGGATAGTATGCCCTTATTAGGATGGCATTACCTGTTTATGGAAGGTGTGCACACAAAGAACCTTCTATAAATGAAGTCAATACTTATGAGATTGTGCAAGAAAAATATGATAAACACCTTGTCAGGGTATGAGCAATACAGCTATCTCTAAGCTTTGACTGTTATTCACCACACCCTAAGATTAATAGGTTATCTTGTTATATGATTGGCCTATACTAGGGAGTTAGTAGTTTTTAAGATAAGAAAACTTTATATAAACCTTGTATAAAATTGAATAGCTAGCATCAAACAAAAGCCAGAATACCTGTATTGAGAAGTTGACCAGAATACCTGTATTGAAATATAGAACATAGAATTTGACGGCAGAGAAGGACCGCTTGGCCCACCTAGTCTGCCCATTTCCCTATCTGGATAAGCTGCAGATTCTAGTTAATCAACAGCTTACTTCCTCCTACCCCCCACTAGACTTACCTTATGCCTGCCCCATGCATTCTTGAATTCTCCCACTGTTCCTGACTCCACAACCTCCTCAGGAAGGTTGTTCCATGCATCCACAACCCTCTCTGTGAAAAAATACTTTCTAACATTACCTCTGATCCGTCCCCCCTCTATCTTCAAATTGTGCCCCCTTGTTCTTGCACATCTCTTCTTCTGAAAGATACTACCCTCTTGTACTTTGTTAATTCCCTTGAGATACTTGAAAGTTTCTATCATGTCCCCCCTCTCCCTCCTTTCCTCAAGGGTATACATATTAAGCTGCTTTAATCTCTCCTCGTATGTCTTCTGGTGCAGACCCTGTACCATTTTGGTTGCCCTCCTCTGAACAGCCTCCACTCTGTCTATATCTTTGTGGAGATGGGGTCTCCAGAATTGCATGCAGTACTCCAGATGGGGTGTCACTAACTGTACAGAGGGATAACAACTTCTCATTTTCTACTGTTGATGTCTCTCCCTATGCATCCCAGTATCCCCCCAGCCCTCCTTACTGCCTTCTCACATTGCTTGCCCACCTTTAGGTCATCTGATATAATTACTCCTAGGTCTCTTTCGATTTTTGTTGTTGTTGTTATTAACTCACCCCCCATTGTGTACTCTTCCCTTGGGTTTTTGTTTCCCAGATTCATTACCTTGCACTTCTTTGCATTGAATCTGAGCTGCCACATATTTGATCATTCCTCCAACCTTGCCAAGTCCTTTTTCATTCTTTCCACTCCACCTTGTGTATCAACCCTGTTGCAGATCTTTGTGTCATCTGTAAAGAGACATACCTTTCCTTCCAGGTGCTCTCCTGTGTCACTTATAAAGACATTAAAGAGGACCGGTCCCAGTACTGAACCCTGCGGTACCCCACTAGTTACCTTCCCTTCTTCACTGAAGACTCGCAAACAGAAAATAAACCAGAGAGAAACATTCATTTGGTGTGGCTTGAATTATTTGAAGATAGAAAACACAACGCAGCTATCTTTTGACCCTTACACCTGGAACCTCCTCGTCTGACCTTAGAAGCCTACTAATTGATTTGTATAACTCTTTTCAGTAACCTGTCTTTGAGTGTAACCTTCACTTTTCTAATGTTTGATATTGCTGTAAACCTGATTCACTCTATGTATCCTACTTGCCTGATTTTCTTTCTGATGTGGAACCTTTGTAAATGAGCTTCTAGCTCAAAGGTTGAAATCCGAAACTTGAATGAATAAATAAATAACTCAAATATGAAGTATACTTGATATACAGTATATCTAACGGCAAATTATAATTTTATAGAAACCAGGGAGCATTTTTCCCCCATAGTGAAACCTTGTTATAATTTGCTGTTATAACCAGCTGATTATAATGGCAGATACACTGGGTTTCCCTTACCTCACACATGCACTAGTCATGGTCCACTCTTCGTTGCACCACACACTTCACCACCTGTTGCACTCAGGCTTTGCCATAAGTCAGATGCTAAAAAAAATTAGTTCGCTCTTTTTAGTACACTTTTTGTAGGAACTGTTTTTAAAAAAGTAAACATTTTTAAACACGGACTTGAATCTGATTGTGGACTTGAACCTGCCCATGGCTGCACAGAGATGTGTTTCTATTTAAAAATGCTCCACAGCAATTATATAAAACAAAACATAGGGCTGTGTCTAAAACTTGAATTTTACACACACCCTTGGTTGTTGGATGCTTAAATAAACCCTGAGAGCGCTATCCTGATTTACAGCCCCCTTGTTCTCCACCGTGTCCCTACCCCTGTTTTCCTGTGCCCCTGCCCTGGAGAAGTTTCCTCTCCTTGGGCCCTTCCTCCTTGATGCTTCATTATCTTGGGGGACCAATTTTTACATCCTTTGGTATTACAGCCTCCACACATCCCTGTCTAGTTTAAATGCTCATCCAAGTAGCATTAGACCTTCTACTATGGACTGTGGTCCCCTTCCAGGAAGGATACAGCCTATCTTCCTTATAGAGGCCCAAATCCTGCCAGGCTGGTCCCCAATTCCCAATGTAGCTAAAGCCCTCCTCCATGCACCATGACTTCAACCAATTGTTAAAAGCTGTGGTGTGGAGTGCTCGTTTCTCTTCTCGGCCATACACAGGTAACACCTCAGATAAGGTCACCACACATGCTATCTGCTTCAGGCAGAAGTTATGCCAACATCATATCTTAGAAGAGTACTGTGGCAGCATGTGACCAGACCATGGTCTGCTGTGCTTCCACAGTGCTCTGCCACAGTTTCCAGTGCTTGTGTTTATGCGGCCCGTCCCCTCCCCTGGCCACATAAACACACCCACTTTGGGGGCTTTTCTTTTTCTTCTGCAACTGTGGCCGTGATGTCTGCCATGCACAGCGTGGTGGTGCCGAGTCAGACAGTGCATGAATGAGTATCGCACATGCACAGTTCAGTCATTTCTGCCACCTTGTGCACAGCAACTTCGGAGATGCTTGTAAAAGCTCAGCACAGCCATATCAGCCGCCCTGACCACAGTTTGTTTTTCTTTTGTTTTTATTTAATATGTTAAGATTTGAAAAAAATTCCACGCCTGCCACATAAAAGCAAATATACAAAAAGAAAGAGAAAGCACTGCCTGTTTCCCAGTTCCTTTCTCACACGCTGCAGCAGCTGCTCTTCTTCAGCACCAGATTCTGTCACAGCTCTCCACTATTCCCCGAGTCCCTGTGGCCCACTGTACACCCCCACCTCACTCCCCCCAGGCTCTTCAACAACAATTTCTATGACAATGATTCCTACTAAACTGTAGGGTGATGGTATTCCTATTGAACTGCGGAGTGATGGTGTTCCTATTGAACTGTGGGGTGATGGCATTCCTACTGAACTGCCGGGTGATGGTATTCCAGCTGAACTGCGGGGTGATGGTATTCCTGCTGAACTGTGGGGTGATGGTATTCCTACTGACCTGCAGGGTGATGCATTCCTACTGAACTGTGGGGTGATGGTACTTCTACTGAACTGCGGAGTGGTGGTATTCCTATTGAACTGCAAGGTGATGGCATTTCTACTGAACTTTGGGGTGATGGCATTCCTACTGACCTGCAGGGAGATGGTATTCCTACTGTCCTGTGGGGTGATGGTATTCCTATTGTACTGCAGGATGACGGTATTCCTACTGACCTGTACGGTGATGGCATTCCTACTGTCCTGCGTGGCAATGGCATTCCTACTGAACTGCATGGTGATGGCATTCCTACTGAACTGCATGGTGATGAGATTCCTACTGAACTGTGGGGTGATGGGATTCCTGCTGATCTGCAGGGTGATGGTATTTCTACTGACCCGTGGGGTGATGTGATTACTACTGAACTGCCGGGTGAAAGTAATCCCACTGAACTATGGGGTGATGGTAGTCCTACTGACCTGCAGGGTGATAGTATTCCTACTGACTTGCAGGGTGATGGTTTTGCCACTGATCTGCGGAGTGATGGTTTTGCCACTGACCTGCAGGGTGAAGGTATTCCTACTGAACTGTGTAGTGTTGGTATTCCTACTGAACTGCAGGGTGATGATATTCCTACTGAACTGTGGGGTGATGGTATTCCTACTGAACTGAGGGATGATGGTATTCCTACTGAAGAGCAGGGTGATGGTATTCCTACTGACCTGCGGGGTGATGGCATTCCTACTGAACTGTGGGGTAACAGTATTCCTGCTGAACTGTGCAGTGATAGTACTCCTACTGAACTGTGGGGTGATGGTACTTCTACTGAACTGTGGGGTGATGGTATTCCTACTGAACTGCAGTGTGATGGTATTCCTATTGAACTGCTGAGTGATGGCATTCCTGCTGACCTGTAGGGTGATGGTATTCCTACTGTCCTGTGGTGTGATGGCATTCCTACTGAACTGCATGGTGATGGGATTCCTACTGACCTATAGGGTGATGGTATTCCTACTGACCTGTAGGGTCATGGTATTCCTACTGAACTGCGGGGTGATGGTATCCCTAGTGAACTGCGGGGTGATGGTAGTCCTACTGACCTGCAGGTTGATGGTATTCCTACTGAACTGCAGAGGTGATGGTATTCCCACCCATTAAGCTGCGGCCGTCCTTCTGGTCCCAAGAGTCGGACTCCTACCCCAGGGGCATGCGCCTGAGTGGGCGCTCTCGATTCCCATACAGCAGATCACTTGGCCGCTTCTACGGCCGCTGCCTGACCCACCCATCAAGCTACGGCCGCCCTCCTGGTCCCGAAAGTCAGATTTCTACCCCAGGGGCATGCACCTGAGTGGTGCTCTCGATTCCTGTACAGTGGATCACTTGGCCACTTCTACGGCCACCGCCCAACCCACCCATCAAGCTACAGCCACCCTCCTGGTCCCGAGAGCTGGACTCCTACCCCAGGGCATGCGCCTGAGCGGTGCTTTCGATTCCCGTACAGTGGATCACTTGGCTGCTTCTACAGCCCCCGCCCGACCCATCCATCAAGCTATGGCCGCCCTCCTGGTCCCGAGAGTCGGACTCCTACCCTAGGTACTGCTGCCAACTGAACTTTCCTCTGATTAGTGCGGCATTTCTGCAGGCTGACTCTGATTGGTCTAACTGCTCGCACAGCCACAGCCGATTGGAGCGCCTTTCCTCATTGACTTACCATTGATTTTTAAACTTACTCTGCCTTGCTAAGCCCTCGTACTTTTACTTGGGGTTTAATTTATTCTATTGTGCTTAATATAGTTAGGACTTGCCTAAATTGCCTCTGCATTTACATTACTGTTTAGTCTGATACTAGATGAATCCATTGTGCTGCTTATACAGTTTGTGTTAGCTAATGAGTGCTTTTTTTTTTAATCTTTTGCTGCTCCTGACTTTTGCCCCCTTTTTCCTTAACCTCTCTGTCTATTCTTGCTGCCTTTTCTGGTCACTGCTGGTGTCCTAGCCTAATCTCTACAGCTCTGTGTATTTTGTACCTCAGCCCCCTCCGCCAGCTCTCTTTTTACTTTCCTCACCTCACTCCTTTCCTGCTCTCTGCTTGTAACCCTACCCCTGACTCTGCTAATTTTCACCTAGTGGCCTCCACCCTCCTGGCCTTTGTCTCACTTTCTAACCCCACCCTGCCATCTCCTGTGCCGTTTTTGTTTTGTTAACTTGCAATACCCCACCCCCCTTGCTGACGGTCTGCAGCCAGCTGCCCGGCCATCTGTGTCTCCACTCCTATATTTACTTGTGTTTTTCACCTCTTCTTCCCCAGGGGCATGCGCCTGAGCGGCGCTTTTGATTCTCATACAGCAGATCACTTGGCCGCTTCTACAGCTGCCGCCTGACCCACCCATCAAGCTACGGACGCCCTCCTGGTCCCGAGAGTCAGACTCCTACCCAGGTACTGCCGTCAACTGAACTTTCCTCTGATTGGTGCAATGTTTCTGCAGGCTGACTCTGATTGGTCTACCTGCTCGCACAGCCACATTCAATTGGAGCGCTTTTCCTCATTGACTTACCATTGATTTTTAAACTTACTTTGCCTTGCTAAGCCCTCGTACTTTTTCTCCCACCCCCACCCTCCCAGGCCTCCTTTAAATACACTAATTTGCCGGCCTTTTCTGTGATCTCCCACTCTATTGGCTCACTGTGCCCCTGCTCACCCTTTCTCTGCATAAGACTTGCTGTGTCCTCTTTGTATTTCTCTGTGCATCTGTTTTCTACAAAACTGCTTACCTCTGTCAGCCCTATAGGGTTGCCCTCTGTTTTACTTACTTTGTGCTCTCCTACTTCCCTCCATTCTCACTGGTCCCACTTCACAGTCTCTGGCCAAGATTATAGCTCTGTCACAAATCCAACCCAATAAGCTTGAATAAATTTGACTATCCCTACCACTATAGCCCTATAGGTCTGCTCTAACCTCAATATTTGCTCTCCAATTCCTATAATTCTAGCGTCTCCTGTTTCTTCTGGTACAATGATCCTGTACCCAGATCTGCAAAATATGAAACCTCACATTACTGCTTTTTCTTGTTCCCTCCTTGGCCTTGCTCCAACTGTCCCTGCCCATTGCTGCCCGTGCTCCCCCGGTCATCTCTAACTATCTGCCCCACAACTACGTATACTCAAACCTTCTCTGCCTGTCTTACTATCCCATGTGACCCCACTCCACTATTATTAAATAGGTCCTGGATCAATATGGTTGCCTATGCACTGAAAAACTGCCCCCTGTACACTAGTGCCTTTTGTCCCTTCCTGTGACACAAACTCTGGTATCTCCTACTACTGACCCTATTGCTCTCAGGAGATGTTCATTCCAATCCTGGAATGGTTAATATAATACCTAGTCCCCTTGCTAATGCCAAAGGTCTTATTGTGGTGCACCATAATATCAGGTGCCTTGTACACAACTTTGCTGAGCTGGAATCCAGGACTGCTCTCCACAAGCCTGATATCATCTGCCTTACTGAAACCTGGCTCAAACCATCCACCCCGGACTCTTTGTTCCCTTCCATCATACAGTCTTTTGAGACTTGACATGTCTGCTCCCAAAAGGGGGGAGGGCACTGCAATCTATTTTAAAGACCACCTCCACCTCTCTGCTATCTGCTCATCTCCCCTCACCTACTGTGAAGCGCTACATGTCTTTCTCACACTTGGCTCCAAGAAACTTCATATTGTGTATGTCTACAACCTCCCTTCCAGTGGTCTAAATGGACTTGATGAACTGCTTGATCAGACATCTCTTCTCTCAGGGAGAAATGAGGTACTTATCCTTGGTGACCAAAATTTTAATTGGTTAGGTAACTCCCAAACCACATTTCTGACTAGTCTTCAAAGTTTCAACTTGCATCAGTTGATCAGTGACCCCACTAGAACTGCCCAACGTTCTAACTCTAGCACTCTGCTGGACTGGGTAATGACCAACCACCAAGAAAACATTATCACCTCTGTCATTCTAGCTGACGCCATCACCGATCATTCCCCCACTTTTTGTGTATGGGGTAAGGTTAGGCCTCCCCCATCGAAACCTTGCTTCATTACATTCCAAAACTATGCACACCTTGACCCACAGTCGTTCCTACTGGATATTGCTACTATCGATTGGACCCCACTTTTTATATCTAGTGATGCCCAGTCCTCTCTAAATCTCTTCCTGACTCACTTCCTTGCGATTCAGGACAAACACTGCCCTCTCGTCCGGCAGGTAAAAAACAGACCTACCCAATGGCTAAAATCAGACCTTCTCCACAAACTACACCAGAGAGACAAAAGCTGGCTCCATTACAAAAGTTCAGGACAATCTGCTGACTTTCATTCCTATAGAGCCCTACGTAATTCTTGTAAGAGCGAAATCAAGAAGGCCAAAAGTGCCTACTGCAAGGATCTTTTAAATAAATCCTATGGGGATTCCAAAAAAATTCTGGTCTCATATAAAATCGAGAGTATGGGCAGTGTCAGTGGCTCAGTAGGTAGCACACTCGCCTCTGAGGCCAGGAGATCAGAGGGCTATGGGTTCAGTTCCCACATCTGGCACTTGGGTTAATATCCCAATACTAACATTGTAGTGCAGCATGAGGGGGGTGCTGCACTTCTGAGGTGCCATCTTTCGGATGAGACGTTAAACCGAGGTCCCATCTGCCTGGATTGGTGGTAGTTCAGGTGGATGCTAAAGATCCAATGGCACTTATTGAAAAAGAGTAGGAGAATTTCCCCGGTGTCCTGGACAAATTTCTCCCATTCATTAAAAATACCACCAACAGCTTAATCTGGTTCAATTTCAGTTGCTTACCATCTGTATCCCCCGTCCCCCCAGTCACCCCTGAAAAAGGGACTTCTAGGCCAAGTGGGCTTACCGGGTCAACAAAATTCAATAAATAAAATGCTTTCTTGGCTCAAATCAAGCCCCCACCCCTAATGACATGTCTCTAAATGGCATCCACTGTAATAACCCCAGAACCATTGCAAACTTTTTTACTACTCAATTTTCTGACTGCACTAATTACACCTCTTCCTTCTCTGCCCACTAACCATCCTACCTGATATACCTGGGCCTAATTTCCATTTCAAGTCGGTCTCTAACTGTGAAGTACTAAAACTGCTAAACAACATCTCTGAGTTTGCTGCGGTTGGGTCAGACAATCTTGAACCTAAGCTCCTAAAATTCGCTGCCCTTACATAGCCGCACCTCTAGCCAAGATTTTTACCCTCTCCTTATGCCATAGCCATGTTCCAGACATCTTGAAGATAGCTAGGATTACCCCAGTTTTCAAAAAGGGTGACCATAAAAATCCATTTAATTATAGGCCCATAGCTATCTTGCCTGTTCTCAGCAAAATTCTTGAGAAACCTGTAGCTACTCAAACCATTGACGTTCTTCAGAAAAATTATCTTCTTACTACTGCACAGCATGGCTTCTGGAAAGGTCATAGTACCACCACTGCCTTGCTCAATTTCACATCTGATTCCACTGAGGCCATGGATGTAGGTTTCCTTACTGGGACAATTTTTATGTACATGACCAAAGCATTTGATCTTGTCGACCACTCTTAGCGACTCTAAGATCTCTTGGACTTTCACTGGATGTCGTTACATGGTTTGGCAGCTACTTATCGGATAGGTCTCAATTAGTTAAATACAACTCCACTCTATCGGACATAGCGATTGTAAACATTGGCGGTCCGCAAGGGTCTATCCTTGGCCCCTTGCTTTTCTCTATTTTTATCAACAATATCACCTCTAACCTCCATCAGACTGCCTCCCTGCTATACACTGATGATATTGTTCTGTACTTTAGTGCTAAAAACATTGTTGACATCAACCAGTGACTCTCCCATGACTTTCAAAAAATTCAGCAGTGGCTATTCAGTCATAAATGTGTCTTAAATGTCTGTAAAACCCAAGCCATGCTAATTGGTTCCAGTACTAAACTTAAGCATGCTCAGCCCTATTTCAATGTCTCCACTGCTGATGGCTCATCTGTTGGGGTGGTTCACTCTTTCAAATGTCTAGGTATCACCCTTGATCCGTCTTTCAATTTTGATCTTCATATTCAGCAGACCTGCAAATTGGTAAACAGGAAACTTAGTATTGCCTGTCATTCCAGCTATGTGCTCACCCCCTCTGCCAGGTTTGCCATAGCACGTCGCATACTCCTGCCATCACTCACTTATGGGGTTGCAACATATACCTCAGCGGGAAAAATGTGTTTTCGGAAGTGGGATGTTACCTACAACAACATCTGTCACTATTCTTCTTCCTCTCATCAGATGAAACACCAAAGCCTTCTTTACTCTGAACTGGACTGGCTCTCTCCTCTTGCGTCTAGATCATATGCATATGGCTCTGTCATTGATAATATCATCAGAACACAAATACCCAGGCCCCTGGCAGACCTATTTCAAAACCAGACATCCAACTATGGTCTACGCTCGGCAGACAATGCCCCTGTCCACATTCCTAGACATAACTCCTCCAAAGATGCTAGTGCTTTTTCCTGCCATGCCCCTCAATACTGGAATGCCCTCCTGCTAACTATATGCTTAGCATCATCCTATGACTCCTTCAAAAAACTGCTACGTGACCATCTCACTGATTTCTGTTCATGCTCCTGTTTTGAACCTCCCTAGTTCCTACCCCTTTCATAACTCTCCCCTCTATTACCTATCTCTCAGAACTTGCTCCACTAAATATGCTCTGCACTTTTCCTCCTTGATCATCCTACCTTCTATTTCATTTTGGTCCACTCCTCCTACTGCTTCCTCCATTTCTCTACTCCATACTACCCTCCTTTATCTGACACTCCTACTCCTATTCTATTCCTAGCTCTCCTATATCTACCCGGTAAGACTATTACAATGTGTACAGTCACCTCTGTATTAAACCTACTCCAATTGTTTCTGGATTGTTGCTCTTATTGAACTTACTTATTATCTTACCTTCCTATATTCCTATTTTGTAACTGTATTGTATTTTACCCTACCTTTAGTGTATTTCTCATGCCTGTACTGTATTTTTGCTCCTCAACAATTGTCAAATTATGTACTGTATTTATTGTACTGTCACTGCCTCCAATGTTTTGTTCTGTAACCTCCCGGGTCGTGCGTGAAAATAGTCATTGCTATGACTAGTGCACCTTACCCAGTAAACAAAAAACAAATAAATAAATAAATTCCTAAAGATTCAGGCGGTATTCCTACTGAACAGGGTGATGGTATTCCTACTGAACTGGGGGTGATGGTATTCCTACTGAACTGTGGGGTGATGGTATTCCTACTGAACTGTGGGGTGATGGTATTCTTACTGAACTATGGGGTGATGGTATTCCTACTGACCTGTGGTGTGATGGCATTCCTACTGACCTGCGGGGTGATCAGATTCCTATTGTCCTGCGGGGTGATGTGATTCCTACATAACTGTGGGCTGATGGCATTCCTACTGAACTGTGGGGTGACAGTACTTCTGCTGAATTGGGGGGTGGTGGTATTCCTATTGAGCTGTGGGATGATGGTATTCCTACTGAACAGTGGGGTAATGGTATTCCTATTGAACTGTGGGGTGATGGTATTCCTATTGACTTGCAGGGTGATGGGATTCCTACTGTCCTGCGGGGTGTTGGTATTCCTACTGAACTGCGGGGTGATGGTATTCCTACTGAACTGCGGGGGGATGGTATTCCTGCTGAACTGTGTGGTGATGATATTCCTACTGACTCATGGGGTGATGGTATTCCTACTGAAATATGGGGTGATGATATTCCTACTGAAATGCGGGGTGATGGTATTCCTACTGTCCTGCGGGGTGATGGTATTCCTACTGAACCGCGGGGTGATGGGATTCCTACTGAACTGCGGGGTGATGAGATTCCTACTGAACTGCGGGGTGATGGGATTCCTACTGACCTGCAGGGTGATGGGATGCCTACTGATCTGCGGAGTAAGGGAATCGGGATGATGGGATTCCTACTGATCTGTGGGGTGGTGGGATTCCTACTGTCCTGCAGGGTGATGGGATTCCTACTGAACTTTAGGGTTATGGTATTCCTGTTGAACTGCGCGGTGATGGTACTCCTACTAAAGTGTGGGGTGGTGGTATTCCTATTGAACTTCGGGCTGATGGTATTCCTACTGACCTACGGGGTGACCATATTCCTACTGAACTGCGGGGTGATGGGATTCCTACTGAACTGCGGGATGACAGGATTCCTACTGAACTGCGGGGTGACGGGATTCCTACTGAACTGCAGGGTGATGGGATTCCTACTGAACTGTGGGGTGATGGGATTCCTACTGAATTGCAGGGTGACGGTATTCCTACTGAACTGTGGTGTGATGGTTTTCCTACTGAACTGTGTGGTGGGGGGGTATTCTTTCTATGATAAATATGTAGGTAGGTATATAAATAAATACACAGATTGTTTGTTCACTAAGAATACTGGAAACCAGATGTCATACTTTTTTGAAATTGGAATGAGATATGTTAACACACTCAACCATCCACAATGACCTAGTGCACATGGTTGGCAGACGAAATGTGGCTCTACATAACTTTGTAAAACATAGCACACCATTGATGTTAGCCATGAAAACATTTCCACAATGTCCTTTTGTTCCCAGTGCCCTTGTCTTGTTGTCATCCATTCAACTGCGAGTTTTCAAGGTTGTCCTCAGGACTTCAGATACTGTTTTGTTTGCCATCGTAGGTACAACAGTGCCATAGGCTAACTTTTGGAACTTTTGGGGAGGAAGTAAACATAGTTTTAACTCTGAAATTTTAAGGAAGAAAATGGAAGAAAAATATTCCATCAGATCAATTATGGAAGTTTTCATAATTTTTATAATTTCTTTCCCTGAAATACCCCCCTGAACCATTGTACCTGAAGGCCTGGTTTATCCACCTTTACTAGTAGTTCACAAAATACAGCCAATGGATCATATGCCACCACCGAGTCTTGGGGCTGCAGCCTCTACCAGGTGCCATCAGTATTCTGAAATTGAGTAGGACCACAGTGTTTAGCCCATTTGAGAGTACTGCTTGCTTTTGGGGGAAGTGACTGTTTTGTAGCAGTGTTGATTATTTCATATCCACAGAGGCTTGGTGGCAGGAGAAAGACTAAACAAATAAAGAAGAGTATATACCAGAAAGACAAGAAAAGTCCAAAATGAAAGACAAGAAAGAAGTACTCAAAGGACAAATGAAATGCGGAGCGAGAGCGGTTGCACTGGCCCAACAGGATACCTGGAAGTTTCCAGGTGAGCATCCATCTATTGTGTACCTGGCCACCTCCTGAGCTCTGCAAATTTTAGCATTTATCATCTATTTTTTTTTTTAATTTAATGGGGTATTTGGGGCTCTGCTAGTAAATGTAACATGCAAACAGCAGAGCTAGTGTCTACCGATATGAGTGTCACCCTGGGGCCTTACTTAATGTTTCCATATGGTCTTCTGTATCCGCTTTCCAGATGAGCCCCCTTGTAGGGAGACCCTGAGAGAGACCTGCTTGCATAATTGTAATCCTGTTATTGCCCACTGTTAGTGTGTTGGCGGAGGAATACAGAGCAGTGTAACTGGCAGTGTGCAGTATGCTATGCTACTTTTGCTACTTAGAGTTAGCTGCCATGGTCGCAATGTTTCATTTATCAGTTTGAGTTGGGGAGCTCCACAACAAAAATGGTGCAGGGGCTGCATCAGAATCCCAATGAAGAGAGACTGAGGGACCTCAATATGTGCACCCTGGAAGACAGGAGGGAGGGGCATGACAGAGACATTTAAATACCTCATGGGATGGAACAAGGCACAGGAAGGGAGTATTTTTCAGATGAGAAGGTGCATGAGAACCTGGGAACATGCAATGAAGCTGGAACGGGGAAAATTTAGGAGGGTTTATTTATTTATTTAGTTTTTGTTGACCGGATAAGTGCACTAGACAAAGCCTGCCTATTTTCAGGCACGACCCAGGGGAGGGGATACAGATGAAAGCCAACTGACCTTGAACCAGATTAAGCTGTTTGTGGTATTTTTAGTGAATGAGGGAAATTTGGCCAGGACACCGGGGAAATTCCCCTACTCGGTTGCTGCAGGGCTGCCAGTAGGGGGACAGGCCATTTCAAGATGGCCACCGAAGTGGACAAGGGAAGGAGGAGGAAGAAGGTGGAGTAGGAGAATTAACCTGTCTTCTACTTCAGGAAATTAGAGGTTCCAGCCTTGGTTATGGCTGATATGGACTCGACACTGAATTTCAAGATGCTGTAGTGAATTGGGAGCATTCAGAGTCTAAAATAAATGGAAAGGTGAAAACGACATCTGAAATTATGCTGCCAACAATGGAAACTGAGGTAATAGATATTAACACGCTACAGAATAAAGAAGAAAGAATTGCTAGCTTTCTAAACGGTGAGCATAACAGTGGGAAAGCTCTGTTTCACTTGGAAAATAAAACTAAAGACTTAATGTTCACGGAGGGATCCGGGGAGCTTTGCTGTACAGCTAATCGCCAATCTAGCGATGTAAAGCACAATCAGGTGGTCAGCAGGAGGACAGCGTTCACTGAGGAGCAGGAGGTGATTGCAGGTACTGTGGCTGTGTTAAACTGCATGACGAGCGAGCGTAAACAAAGTGAAGCGCTCAAGCCCAAAACTTGAAAATAACCTTTGCCTGTAACTGACTTACTACACGGTAAAATGCTTAACCGCAAGTTAGACTGTGCCGATAGGAACAACGAAATGTTTTTGGAAAACAGACAGAACGGAGCGCAGCGCTCACAGCTTCAGTAGTTCTGTTGAAATGACTATAAGCACAGAACACTCCCTCCAGGCTGGCAGTTTAATTGCGGAAAATAGCGAGTGCAGCCTGTGGTTTCTACCGAGAACCTGAGACAGAAAGAGGGTTTGGGAAGTTTAATGAACACTGACTTCATATCATTGCAAACTAAAGCTACATACATTCAAAAACGAAGTAGCCCTATGAGTAAAGTGACAGGATTTGTTTTTAAACATACAAGTCAAGAGGCAATATTATCAGAACCTGAGATAATTTACCAATCAGCAGATGGCTCACAGTCTGGGGCTACTGATTTTTTTTCCTAACAAAAAACACAAATAAAAATAAGAATTTATTGGAACCAAAAGTTCAAGATCAGAGGTCTGAATTACCACTTGACTGGGAAGGCTTACAAGATTCTTGGTCACCATAAAAGCATTATGTGAAGCTGGTTGGAAAAAGACAGACACAGGAATATGGAAACCTGATCCTGAGTGGGATTCAGACATAACTTTATCCCAGCATTCTCCTGAGTGGTTCCCAGCTGGACCACAGTTTAAAGGGGGAAATGAGGGGGAGCTTGACCACATAAGGAAAGAGGCCTTAGAATCCTCTTCAGGAGTCTCTGGGATCATACAGCAGGGAATGCAATTACAGGACACTGTACAGAAAGTTACAAATGAAGCATCTTCACGCCCCCCCCCCCCTGCAGAAGCCTTTAATGTCGGAGCTGTTTTCAAATTCTCATAGGGAAGCAGCTCCTAGACGTAATGCAGTAAGGTTGAGATATAAAGGTGGGTTGGAGGTTAGGCCAGACAGACATTATGTAGGGAAAACACTATTAAAAGATTCATTGCATTTTACTCCACAGGATGTCTATGCATTTATAAATATTTCAGGGGAGGACAATTATGATGTAAGTTTTCGTTGACAGCATGCATTAGATCATTTTTGGATAAGATATAGTCAAGTTAAGTTCTCCCCTATATGGGCTCCCTTCATTGTTATTCCATTATCTAAACCTTTAATCAAATTTGTAACAATTATGTTTAGAAATGAGGGAGTATGGGTAGAGGATATAACCTTCTGGTTAAAAAAAAAATGCGAAGTACTGAGTGAGCCAGAACCCATTCTGGATCCAGAAGGATTTTGTACTGAAGGTTGGAAGTACAAAATCAAATTAAGACAGTCAGAGGCAGGGATTGAACATATACCCAATTCCTTTTTGCTGGGAAAAGATAGAGGAGTTTGTTTTTACAGTGGACAACCACGTGCATATTATAAATGTGGATCTAAAACACATCTTTCCAGTGTATGTGATCAACCACGCTGTGATAACTGTGGGGAAGTAGGACATTTGACCATGTTTTGCAACAACCAAGCCTGTTGTGATTTATGTGATGTTAAAGGTCATGTGTTTAAGGTTTGTCCTGGCAGCGCAAAACAAGTCAGCTTGTTCTAAACCAAGTGTTTATTCAAAAGCGCAGGATGCCATGGGGCAAGCATGCCCTCCTCCTGCTGCCCTCCCTCTACTATCACTCCAGCAAGACCTTCCTTGAAAAGAAATTAGCTGAATCTAAAGGGGATCAAGACAAGAATTTTAAGAAAATAAGCAAACATTAGGGAAAGTGTAGAACAGCAAAGCTCTTCATCAGACCTGGGTAGTTCAAGAAAGGTCAAGATGGGCCCCCCTAATTCTACTAGTTTCCCCCCGGTTTGCTATGTAGAGGAAGTCACTGAAAGTGCAGGGGTCTTAGATTCAGCTAAAGAACCCTTGACAATTAAGCCTCAGAGAAGATCTACCCGAAATTTGCATCAGAAACCCCCTTCCCTCCCACCACCAGCAGCACAATTTGAAACCAGTAATTCGTACACTGCATTATTCTCCTCATGGGGTAATACTGAATTAGAGGTAGAGGACTTTGACTCCCAAAAATCCTCCCTTTCATCCAGGTCGCAGACAGTGGATAATTATAAAGATAAAAAAAAGAAAAACAGGAAAAAATAAAGGGCATACACATGTAAATTAACAATGATTTTAGCTTGGGGCTCATTAAATACCCATAGTTTACTGAATGTAGTTAAAAGACAAGTTCTTTTTCATTTTATTCATGATTATCCACTCTCTGTATGCTTTCTACAGGAGACATGGATGTATTCTATAGAGCAACTCACAGTATTTAAAAGAGAATGGGTGTGGGGCCCTTCCTTTTGGTCCTTTGGAGAGGACTCTGCTGATGGCGTGGGTATTGTATTTAATTCATATGCGTTACAGCTACAGAAATTAATTGACCTAATACCAGGAAGGGTATTGATTGTAGATGGAAAATGGCAAGGTATATGCTTTCGTTTTATTAATATCTATAATCCACAAACTAAAGCAGGTAGAGTTGAGTGTTTAAAGGCCATACAGCCGTACTTATTTACAACAGCTAGTGTATTATGGGGGGGTGACTTTAATTGTCCAATTCCGACCTACACTCATAAAACGAATAAAAAAATTTATTGTGATTCAAATGCGTGTAAAATTATTAAAGAAGCTAATCTAGTGAATTGTAACGACTCCTTGCAGGTTAGAAATCAATTTTCTTTAAAAGAAATATTTTACACTAATCGATCATATGTTAGTTTCTCCCAATTTACATATAAAGTCTTTTAAAATAATTCCTTGTGAATTCTCTGACCATTCATTCTTACTAAGTACCTTTGGTATAATAGATAGTCAAGAAAAAAAGGAAACCAGGTGGAAACTCGATAATACCATGCTTGATCTCCCCTTCGTTCAAACTGGTGTTAAACATCTTTTGAGAGCAAGACTGTCAGTTGTTTTTTTATATTCTGATATAGGGGAATGGTGGCTTGAGACAAAAGAACACTTAAGAAATTGGTTTAAAACACAAGGAATTAAAACCAAAAACTATAAATTCTTACGTTATCTAGGTCTAAGACAACAATTACAGAGACTTATGTCTATGGCCTATACATCTAAGTGGGATTACTCAAAGCAGATTTTTGCTTTCAAAGAAAAAATTTCAATATAACAGAGGGAAAACAATGCAGGCTATTTTAACCAATGGAATGAAAAAATCACCCATAGGAGATCCATATGAAATGTGTAAACAATTCAAAGATTCAATGAGTTTAGAAGCATTAAAAACAACAGATGGGAAAGTGGTAACCTCGGTGGTTCAGCTGCATAAGGTGATAGTTGATCATTTTCATTCTCTAAATCCTTCTGGGGAAATCCCAAACACGGCTATGGTGGACTATTTAAAAAAGATTACATTTCCAAAGAATTTAGCAGGAGAGTCAGAGGAATGGGGTCCTATTACACAAACAGAGATTTTAAGCACAATTAGGTCTTTAAAATCAGATATCTCTCCGGGTTTGGATGGGCTTTCAAATAATTTATATAAAATGTTTTCAGAAGAGCTGAGCCAGTGCTTAGGTTTACTATTTCAATTTTTTTTTAGAGAAAATGGCTATCTTCCCTACTTTTACAGATGGACTGTTAATATACATATATAAATGAGGGGATAAGCAAAATATTGCAAATTGGAGACCAATTACTCTACTGAACTCAGATTATAAGATTTTTACTAGTATTTTAAACAATAGGCTAAAAAATTATGCAGGTAAAACAATTTCCCCTTATCAATATTGTGGTTTGCCCACTAGACGGGTCCAGTCAGCTCTTATGCTTATAAGAGATGTTACTGAGCACCTCAGTGATATGGGGATGTCTGGCTGCTTAGTAGCAGCCGACTCTAGACAAAGCCTTCGATAGAGTTCATTTACCCTTTTATTTCTTACTCTTGAACATTATGGGGTCCCTAAGCAATTGGTGAGAATCATTAAGACAATTTATGATAATTATATGGTATTTCCTTTTGAAGGGTCATAAAGCTGAAGGGTTTAAATTAGGGGCTGGCGTCCACCAGGGATGCCTCTCTAGCCCTCTTCTTTATACTTTACGCTAGACCCTTTTAAAATCGCAGCCCAGGTACAGAAATGGAAGGGTATCCCAACAAACGCTCAAAAGTGGGTGGCTTAAAACTACAAGCCTATGCAGATGATCTTGTACTGTATTTTGAAGACTCTCTTCGTAACTTAGTTCATGGAGCTTTCGAGGTATTTGCTAGGGTATCGAATGCAAAATTAAACCTGAATAAAACTAAGGGCCTACTTTTAGGTGTAAGAGGAGTGGAGGAGGTGTGGCAGGAGGGAATTCATATATCTTGTAATCCACTAAAAATTTTAGGGATTAAATTTGGTCCCCAGAACATGTCATATGAAAATTGGGAAAGTGTTATTACTAAAACAGAAAATAAGGTAATCAGGTGGAAGCAATGGAAGTTGTCAAAATTAAAAAGGATTCAAGTGATCAAACAATTTCTCTTGCCCTCCATACAATATGTGGCAATGCTTTTTCCACTTCCAACAGTTCTTGAGACAAAAATTTATAGACTATTTTTCCAAATGTTATGGGGATGTCGTTTAAATCCAGTAAAGAGGGCATATACATACCTAAAGACAAATCAGGGAGGTTTGGGTATGATTGATCTGGTAATTTTTGCACACGCTCTGTTTATCTCTAATTCAATTAAGAAAGGTTTAAAAGCAGAGCTAAGGGTGGAAGATTCCTGGAACCTGAAATCGATGGGGAAATATTACAAGAACTGGCATTCACTTGCCCCTAAAATAAATCATTATTCATATATTCCTGCACTTTTAAACCCACGGCACAAAAAATGTTTAAATGGAAATACAAAAAACAATACTAAATCACAACACAAAGGGGTTATACCAGTATATAATACTACAGTTAGCTCCCTCAGAACCGAGTTTCAAAACTGTCCGCCAGCCCAAAATTCAAAAATTTTGGAGCAGTTAAATAGTCAGAGAATGCCACAGAAACAATGGGAAACCCAGTGGCTGATTTTTCATGGAAGGTTAAATGTTAGAGGAAATGCAAAATATAAGGCATCACAGGAAAGGCTTTGTCCATATTTAGAATGTATTAATATAGAAGAGACCATGGAACACTTTTTTCTGAGATGTTCATATGCTGCAGGACTATGGTCTTATTTGGCAAATTTATGGGGGTTTAAGTGGTTACATAATATAACATATGAGTTATTGATTATAGGAATCTTGCCTGTTAAGTTGTCAGCTTTTCACAAAGAGACATTGTATCTTTTTTGGGATGTTTAAGATACTACCTATGGCAAGCCAGAGTACAATGGGTGTTATATAAAAAAAATGGATTATTCCAGCGTCAGTAAGTTGATTATAAAAGAACTTGAACAAATATATTCCTTAGATGCATTAAGGGTGACACCAGGTACTTTACGCAAATGGTGGAAAGGGTTTTTTCACTTTATTAAATTTAAATAAGAGGAGTATAACAATATTGTAAAGTTGATTGAATTATGATAATTTCTTTGGAGTATTCATACCTGAAAATGTGATGTTGTTTATATATTTTTCAATAAAAACACCCCTACTCTTTTCGATAAGTGCCATGGGATCTTTAACATCCACCTGAACTACCACCAATCCAGGCAGGTGGGACCTCAGTTTAACATCTCATCTGAAAGACGGCACCTCAAAAGTGCAGCACCCCTCTCATGCTGCACTACAGTGTCAGTACTGGGACATTAACCCAAGAGCCAGATGTGGGAACTGAACCTACAGCCCTCTGATCTCCTGGCCTCAGAGGCAAGTGTGCCATCTACTGAGCCAATGACACTCATGGGTTATGAGGAAGTACTTCTTCACTGAACGAGTGGTGGATGCCTGGAACAGTCTTCCTGTGGAGGTAGTGGGGGCCAAAACAGTGGAGGGCTTTAAGCATGCAAGGGGCAGCCACAAGGAAATCTTAGCTGGGAAGCATGGGGGGAGTTAGCCAGAGTTTAGATAGGGTCTGCGGTGAAAGTATAGGCAGGGACAAATTGGCAGACTGGGTGGACCAAGCGGTCCTTATCTGTCATCAAATTCTCTGTTTCTGCCCTACACACCCTTTTTATTTTAATTTAAAATGGTGGTTGGGTGGGAGGAGGAGCCACTTACTGATAAAAAAAAACATTGCAACCATACCAGCTAACCCCAAGTAGCGCAAATAGAGTAGTGTACAGCTATGCTATACCTTGCTAGTTATGCTGGTTCATAGTCTGATCTATAGTCCTCCACAATTACTGCTTCAACAGGTGGGAGGTCACAGTGGAATGCAAGTTGGCCTGTAAGGGCCATCTTGTGCTGAGAATGACCCTGCAAGCCATTTGCAGGGTGGCCACAACTTCCTTTCTAAAGCACGTGGAATGGCCTTTGTGGGCATAAAGAAAGGATGTGCGACCCCTCTGAGCTAGGGTTATCACCTTTTAAGAAGTCCAAAGTGGGACATTTCTTACTGAAACATGATTTTTCGCAGGACAATATGTAACCTCAACCAACACAAAAGATTTTTTCTCTAAATAATCAGAATTAAGACTAAGTGTTGCAGGTTTTTAGATGTTCCCTAGTGTTTCTAATCATTTTAAGGTATTTTAGTTAAGGTACTATAGTTTTTGCCACATTTAGAGGAAAGTCTGAAAATATTCTTTTGTACTATAGTGTCAGGACATTTAGTATTTTTCATGTTTTTTCGCAGGACATAGCTGCCCAAATCAGGACTGTCCTGCGAAAGTAGGGACAGGTGGTAACCCTACTCTGAGCATAATTCAGTATTGTTGCAATACATAGATCATTGCAAAGGGGTCTTTGTGATTGATTTATTCGACAAATATTAACTGTGAATGCCGCACATGCTGTTTGATGTGACCATTTGTAAAGCAAATGGCTTTAGATTTAGCTCCTGGTGAAAACACAATGACCCCACCGCTGACCTATACATGCATGGATGTTTTTCCTGCATGTTTCATAGCTCAGTCTATTTATTTTACAACCCCCCCCCCCCCTTTCCCAAAGTGCTTTTTGCCCACTTGGAGAAAAATAAGCAACTTCTTGTTACTGCTGAGCAGAAAAACAAAATGAAGAGAGAGAGAGAGAGAGAGAGATCAGATTAATTACAGCCTTGTATTTCAAACTGTAAACATTCTTTTCAGTTACAATGAGATCCTGAGGAACTGGAGGTTTAAAAGCCATCTCTTAGCAACAGAGTTTAGGGTGAGCTTGCTGTCATTGTTCATAGCTGGTACTTGATCTTTTACGGTGGTGGAGTCACTTCTGTTTCAATGGCTAAAACTGATTACTGCCAATTACTGCTGGTTGCATTCCAATCAACATTCACAACTAAAAACTGGATAAATATGTATACCTTTAAAAAAAAACTAATGTCACAAGGGACACAATAAAAAAAAATAAAAATAAAATAAAACATAATTTTTAGACACATTTTAGCACATCTTTCATATATTTATCAGAGGCAGTTTACTGCATCAGCTTGGGAACCAGAAGATCACGGGTTCAAACCCCACTACAGCCAAATACTCACTGTGTGATCTAAAGCAAGTAAATTAACCTTTCAGTGCTCCAGTCCACTTAGTTGAACAAATGGTTCATGATCAGGTTCTAGTTTATTTATTTTTACTTACTGGTCCTTAGTTTTTATGTCTGGATAGCCAGACTTTTAAATCACATTACAACCGCCCCAGTTGATATTTTGCGTTACAACGAGGTGGTTGTAATCACTGCCTGTCAATCAAACCGCCGCTTTGGAAACCTCATTGGCCATTACACTGTGGGTGAGCCGAACATCTCAGCCAACATGGCGGCTCCGTTTCCCCGATACCAAGCACTGCACTCATTGTTTCCCTCACACTCATAAGAGGTACAAATTGTAACTTTTTTTATATATATAACTGGTCGATCCTGCCTTTGAAAGTGCCTCCTCCACCTTCCTGAACCGCCGCTGTAGCGAGAAGTGGTAGGAGCTACCAGTAAAAAGCTGGGTGGGGGAGTTACAGAGAAAGAGAGATCGGAGGAAGGTAGCATTAAACACGATGGGATAAACCACACAGCAGCTGTTTGCAATACTGAAATTGGCAGTGTAAAAAAAAACAAAAACCTAAGGACCAGTAATTAAATAAAATATATGGGTGAGTGTGTAAAACCAGAAGTTTACACACACACCGTTGGTGTGGGATGCTTTTATAATCCCCTCGGGTGATTTATGTAGCATCCCATGCCTTGGATGTGTAAAATTCCTGGTTACACACACCCACCCATATATTATTCTATCTGTTTGACTAAAACAAGCCACTATAACATGTAAACAGTTATTACAACAATAACAAGATATACATACAGTAAGAATGAAGGTTATCTATTAATCAACAAAGATATTATACTGAGGGTAGAAGCTCAGGAGAAGGGGCACACTCAGATTAAGGTGGTACTAAAAGCAAAAAGTAGAAACCAAGGAAACTGGGGTCTCGCACTCACACTACACCAAAGATAAACTTAACTCCACACTTATTTTTATTTACTTACATCAAGATAAGTGAACAAAAACAAGCTGAAAGGTATAACCCCTTGTAACTCCACCGAAAGCCCCCGATGAATTTTATACCTGGCACATGTACTTTCTCAAGAGGAGTCTAAGTACTGAGGGTACAATTTTTGTTGTCTAAAAATACATATCAAATAAAAAAGAAATAATTTTAGTAGCAAAACTAGTCTGGCACTTGTAGTCAAGCTTCACTTATCCTTTACATCTCCACCAGTACCCACGCTTGTGCAAATAATTTCTCACCAGCAGGGAGTCACCTTAACTATGTCTAACAGAAACAAGGCACCTACAATTAACACATCTCTTTCCTAGGTAGGGTCCATTGTGTCAGCTGGGAATTACTTAATCAGTGTTGGAATTAAACTTTATGAGCTTTGGGAGGTAGGGGGGTCTCATAAGGGTCATATCTTTAAATGGAGCCCCCCCCCCCCATTATAAGTTAATGGCAAAGACTTGTGAACTACCGGGGCTCTCTTCAGAGCTACGGGGGCTGAGCCCTGGCAAGTCCCCTGTAATTCTAGCACTGCTTCTGGTAGTAGCCCTTGCATGCCTCATACTAATTACTGCTTGAAAAAAAGGAGACCACTTTCTGTGCTTTTTCGTCTGAGACTGGATTTAATAAATACTCCAAAATTTGATTTGAGTCACAAAAGTTGCAGATAATATATCACAAAGCCAGAATAATCTGGTTTTGGTATGCCAGAGGCATGATACGACTATATGTTTCAAATTTTCTAGTATCCCATATTTAGTCACAGAATGAATTTGTGTTGCTGTTTCTACCATATCTCATTTTTATTTACATTGAAACAATATGAATCTGAATGATAATAAAACAGTTCCAGCATATGCATCATTTTTGTAGATGCTAGCCAGGAATTTAATCTGGATTTATGTATTGTCTCAAGATCATTTTGTTTTGTTATATCACACAACTGTTTCTTGATGTTTTCCCGTCCCGCTGTTTTCCCTGGGCTAAATAAAGTCCTCTGGGATAGTACTTAGCCAAAGGACAGCAGGACCAGAAATCAAAAGATCAGTGATCAGGGACAACCTAACATGCACTGCAGGCTGCTGAATCTCCCACCTGCAGCAGCCCTCCTCCAATGTCAGTTGCAGAGAATTCTGGGATTTGTAGTTACAGTAAATGTCAACTTGCAAATCAGCATAATCAGCCTGCTACAATCCACTATGCTACAGTAAATAGTAAGTAAATATACATATTTTTGGGGGCACACAAAGTGCAAATTAGGACTAGCCATACACTTGAGCATGAGGCCTTTAGTGCTGATTATTCCTCTTAAATGCCTTTCCTAAAATATTCCAATAGAAAGCTGAGGCCACTTGTCTGCAGGATCTATTAAAGCATTTTTTGCCATGATGAAATGTAGTCTTTGGCATGAATTGCTAGCTTTTCCTTCAAACAACTCCAAGGAAGCCATTCCTCTCTTATAGATTAAATATCTAACAGTATGAAACTATCTTTTAATTTGTGACTGCCATTGGTCATGCTGAGTCATGCCTGAAAACGGTCCCTGGGGATTTACTACGAAAGACTGACAGGCAGTTGCCTGAGAGTGTCATAATCCTGACCCCACAAGCCCGACAGAGAAAATTCCAACAGTGGTTGCAGATGTGTTTTTCATGTTTCAGGGGGCTTCGCGCTCCACCCCCCTTAATTGTTATAACAGACTCCGCCGCGGGCAAAATCCCACTGTCTGGATTTTCGGTGTTGGGCTTGAGGCATCAGGATTTCAAGGGTCGGGCAACCAAGTTTCAGTCTTTCAAAATTCTCCCATCCCTGGGTCTAGTGTATTTACCCGGTTACCAAATAAATAACATAACATTAAGTCAAGCCTTCCAAGTTCATCCCTCATCAATGCAAGAGGAGTTAATGCTGAACTCTCAGTAGAGTTCTATAATTGTGAGGACTCTGTCTAGTTTAAATTGGGACATAAAGCCCCAAATTTCAGCTCCATATAAAACTACCAAACTCAGTTTTGCATCACCAGCCCATAATGCAGCTTTAAGTATCTATCCACCATATTTTTATATTAAAACGTGAGAGGCCCAATCCTGTTTTTTTTGTTTGTTTCATACAAGTTTCCATTAATATGTTTATTCCATCTCCAATTACTGCTTAACTTTATCCCCAAATCAGTGTATTTATTCAACACTTCCAATTTACTATTATTTTCTCACATTGTCAATTTAATTTTGTCAGACCAAATACTAGGTACTAGGTGATCAAGGTACTAGGATGACAGTGTGCTGCTCTGTAAAACATTTATTGTTCTGGCTTAGCTCCTGTAACTGCTGTCTGCAGACAGCAACTGATAGTTTACTTATCCCAGCTGTTTCTTGGTGGGAGCCTGCATTTATAGACCATTGCATATCGCATCACCTTACAGCATCCCCCATTCGTTACCTCTGGGTTATGTACATCTCATAGGCTAGTTGATGCCACGTGACCAGATGTTTGAATCTGATCCACTTAGGTCCTCCTCCTGGCCACAGTGCTCCAGTTCATTATTGTGCATCGCAGAGGCTAGCAGCATGTCGCCTAGCTCCACTATCCCTACTAAGGTAAGGCCCAAACCTACTTTACCATAGATTGCTTAAATACTAGAACTTCTATAACTGCTAAGCAGGACAAGAGGTCACTACCAGTGGCAGCTCTGCGATGCATAGAAAAGAACATACTATTAATCCAGCATTTAAAATGTTTTATAGCAGACTTAGTTTAATCACAGCCTGGGTACTCTTACAACCCCTCAGGCCTTAAAGACTACAAAAAATCAATTCACTCAACTACAAATGTATTAAGCTGTTCTTGCTGCCATTCTAATCAGCCTTCAATGCTCTCATTACAGTTTAGATAATCAGTTTGTTTGTGCATGCTGTTATACTAGTCAACCTTCATGCTCTGATTACAGTCTAAATAACCGAGATAGTAGCTTGCATCTCAAATTCTCATGCTGGTCAGTGTTAAATGTGATTCAGTTAGGGCAGATTCGTTACAGCATCAGGATACAGCGAGTAAATTGCACATCAACAAAAGGGGATATTTACATATGGCGCCACACTCGCACTGCCCCAACTCAATGCCAGCCATTTGAAACTGCTACCCCTCCCAAGCGGTACAAGTTTCCCCAGAGCAGGCAGGGTCCCCTTGCGAGTGGACCCCGCTGATGCTCAGGGACAGACAGCCCTAGCCCTACATTCCTGTGCCCATCAATATTACAGCGTCACACTCAACTCGGTCCTCCTGGAGCATTCCTGCTACACCCCTACCAGCAAGGTAGCCAGAGGATAGCATCACCAAGACAGTTGCAATCCAAATCCGAGTGAAGGCTTGCTGCAGAACCCACTGACCGAGGACTCCAGCACAAAACAGCAACTTGCGGAAACATCACTCCACGTGTCGCCAAGCCCCTCCAGTTTATGGCCATAAAGAAGGTCACGGCCATCTTGGAATCTCATAGCCCCTCCACGCTGGGATCGCAGCACGGCGCATATGCACAGCACGCTACTACGTGCTGACGAATCCCAGGGTGCTGGAGCATGCGCACTCAGTAACTCACGTTGAGGGCGCTCCTCCAATCTTCCCTCACATTTAAAGGGCACCAGGGCTATTAATTACACAAGGGCTTTGTCAAGCCATCTTCATTATTTGGTCCCACTCATTACACTGCACTGCAACAGAAGGGGCACGGATAAAACATAATTATACCCACTGTTAACAGTTTGGCATGTCATAAGGACACACTTTAAGTGCATAGGTGCAAAAATCATAAACCCCTCACTCTCTACTCGTTTTCTCCCCTTGTTTTCTCGCCTAACAGACCATGGACAAAACAAAAAAATGCAGACCTGCCAAATTGCCCTGTTGCCCAGAAACCCCAGGAACTGCTGCCCACCATGCTATAAGCAACAGGAGGGCTCTGAAATCCTCAATGAGCATGAGGAAAGGGAAGGGATGGAGCAGGGGTCAGAATTTCCTGGGAACCCCTCAAATGAGCTCCCATCAACAGCAGAGGAATTTTTCAAAACGCAACAAGTGGTCATGTTACAAATCTTAGAGCGCATGGAAGAGATATCCAAAACAAATAGTGAAACCCCAAACAAAACACAAAAAAACAACAAAAATGAAAAACCAGGCAATAAAGTCACCACAGGCAGTAACAAAGCATCTGGCAACATGGTCCCCACTCAGCCAGATGACATAGAAACGGAGGATAACGCTGACATACCTGACCACATGTGGAGATGAGGACATTCAACCACAGACAGAAGAAGAGGAAATCATACTTATCAAGAAGCTGAAACCCATAGAATGCCTGCCAGAACTATTAAGAGCAGTCAAGGAGACAATGGCGTTCGAGGTACAGGAACCCAAACAACAGACCAAACTGAATCCCCTTATTCGTGCAAAACAAAAGAAAGATGAATGCTTCCCTATATACGAATCACTTACAGAAGTGATGACGAAAGAGTGGGAGTCCGCGGATCCCGCCAGGATATCAGAAAAGAGAACCTTTGACAGGTTCTACCCTATCCAAGAAGACATCAACCGACTCTGGTGCACCCCACCCACAGTGGACCACCAGATTACGGGTCTGTCCAGGAAAACAGTACTCCCTTCCGAATCTAACACCCCCCCATTAGGGATCCCACAGATAAGAAACTAGAAGACCTCATGAAAAAATCATATGAAATGACTGGCATAGCATGCAGGGCTAACACAGCAGTGACCTACACATCGAGGGCCCTCATCACCTGGCTAGAGGAGCTCACCTTCACCCTAGACCCAAACTCTAAACAGACTGACTTGGCTGAGTATGCCATCCAGGCGGCCAAGTACACGGCTGACGCATCCATGGATGCCCTAAGAATATCCGCACGATTAGCTACTCTATCAAACCGAGCGAGACAGTTAGTATGGCTAAAAATATGGAATGCAGACTCAGAATCTAAGACTATGCTAAGCAAGTTACCATTTAAAGGCAACCAGGTGTTTGGCGAAGGACTCGAGAAATATGTCAAAAATAAAGGTGACGCCAAAGGTCTAGACAAGGATAAATCCACCAACATTACTTACCTGCCAACATTCCGTGGCAGGATTCGCCCCTACAGAGGGAGGCATAATAGACGCCAGACCAACTTTTACCCGCAAAACAAATCCTATTCCTTCAAACCAGCCTACTTCTCCCATGGAAGCAGGACTAGACCAAGAAACAGGGGACCAAGAGGTAGAGGCAACTACAATTACTCAAGAGGCTGATCCCACTCCAACTGACTCCCAGGAGGAATTAGTCACACCAACAACAGTGACACACATGACACATTGTGCTCCAGTAGGAGCCAGACTGCTCCAGTTTACTCACGAATGGTACAAGATGACACAGGACAAATGGGTACTAGAAATAGTATCACGTGGCTACTCCACCTAATTCATACAGAAACCACTATCCGACAGACAGGTAGTATCTCCTGTATCCCGCCAACCAGCAAAGATACATGCAATCCAGGCAACGATACAGGACCTCATAAGAAACAGGGCCATCGCACCTGTACCTTCCGATCAAATCGGGCAAGGAATATACTCAATATGCTTCTTATTCCCCAAGAAAACAGGGGACATGAGGACCATACTCGACCTCAAGTTTCTAAACCATTTTCTACAGTACAAGAGATTCAAAATGGAGACACTGAAGCCCACATTAAGATCCATCAGACCACAGGACTATCTGACCTCCATAGATAAGAAGCACGCATATTTACACATCCCAATCAGACCATCACACTACAGGTTCCTAAGATTCAAAATACTAGGCCAACACTACCAATACCAGACACTTCCGTTCGGACTGGCCTCATCCCCCAGGGTACTCACCAAAGTATCCACAGCCATAGCAGCATCCCTATGGCAAAAAGGAGTACACATCATTCCCTATTTGGACGACTGGTTAATCAGGGCCAGATCACCTCACACAGCCCAACAGCATACCCAACTAGTTCTGGAAATCCTACAGGCACATGGATGGGTAATCAACTGAGAGAAGAGCAGCCTCTTACCACGAAGAACAATAGACCACCTGGGAGCTACCACAGACACAAAGAAGGCCATTGTAAAGCCATCACGGAAACGAATGACCAAGGTTATCAAACAGGCACAACGCTAGTCCACACCAAAGAGCCAACCCTAAGAGCTGTACTACAGACACTCGGATCCATGGCATCCTGCATAGGCCTAGTCCCGTGGGTGCTTTGGAATATGCGTACACTACAGATCGCAGCGATATGAGCAAGTCACGCCTCACAAAATGACCTGACCAAATCAATAACACTAAGCACCGCAGTCACATGGTCCATACGGTGGTGGACCAAGCAACAAAATATAACCAAAGGTGTAACACTGCAGACAGAACCAGAAGCAATTATAGACACAGATGCCAGTCTCTTAGGATGGTGTGCCACACTCAACCAAAAGCCAGCACAAGACAAGTGGACAACCACGGAGTCCAGACTCTCAATCAACATACTGGAAATGAGGGCAGTGTACCATGCACTACACTTCTTCAAAAGCTCAATACTAAACAAAAAAGTCCTAATCAGATCAGACAACTGGGCAACAGTGGCCTACAATGCCAACCAAGGGGGAACAAGGAGCATCAGGATGCTACAGGAAACAAGGAAGGTACTCAACTGGGCACAAAACCACCTGAACTCACTGACAGCAATGCACCTCTCAGGGAAACTGAACATCCAAGTGGACTGGCTCAGCAGACAAGCCATTGCTCCCAGGGAATGGTCTTTACACCCGCAGACATTCAGTCAACTGAACAACCACTGGGGGCCACTCCAAATCGATCTGATGGCAACTTCAGTGAACTCACAGCTCCCACATTTTTACTCCAGATACAAGGAACAAAGGGCCATGGGCACAGACGCACTGTCCCAAACATGGCAGTTCCACAGAGCATACGTGTTCCCACCGATACCACTAATACACCAAACACTGAACAAAATCAGGCAGACAAAGTCAACAGTGGTGGTCATAACACCCTACTGGCCGAGAAGGCCATGGTTTTCAACACTGATTTCCATGGCAATCGACAATCCCTGGACAATTCCTCTATGGGCAGACCTACTAACACAGGGCCCCATATACGCTACCCCAATCTCCACTCTCTGCACCTCACGGTCTGGCTCCTGAGAGGCAGAGATTGCTGAACAGAGGCTACGACCCACAGGTAGTAGACACATTGATCAAATCCAGGCGCACATCAATGAATACAACCTACCAAAGACAATGGTCAATATTCTCCAAATGGCGATTAGATAACCAACTACACCTTGTCCCAGTCACAATACCGCAAATACTACTATATCTACCAAAAGGACTCGATAAAGGGTCATCAGTCTCAACCTTAAGAGTCCAAGCGGCAGCCATTGGGGCAGGAACAGGACCAATAGACTACTACAATCCGGGAGCTCACCCGGACGTACTGAAATGCATGAAGGCGGTGTCCAACATCCACCCCAGAATCAAACCCATCATAGTACCATGGGACCTTAACACAGTATTAGATGCCCTCGCGGCAGCACCCTTCGAACCAATGGACACAACAGACCTAAAGTGGGTCACCTTCAAGACCCTATTCCTAGCAGCCATCTGCTCAGCAGGAAGAGTAAGTGAGATCCGAGCCCTTTCCTGTAAACCCCCATTCCTAATCATGCATAATGATGGGGTCACACTAAGGACTGCACCATTCTTTCTACCAAAAGTGGCAACAGCATTCCACATGTCCAAAACCCTGGAACTACCTGCCTGGCCCACAGAACCAGGTAACAATCCAAACAATTTGACACAACACTGGGACATGAAGAGAACTATTTCAATGTATCTGAACAGAATCAGGGACATTAGACTATCGGACAGGCTATTCATTTTATACAGCGGCCCTAAAAGAGGGCAAGCAGCAGCACAATCCACTCTTGCCAACTGGATCAAGCAAGCAATAGTGGAGGCCTACAACATACAGGGCCTTGAGACCCCGCCTAAGCTATCCGCCCACTCCACTAGGGCAATTTCAACATCATGGGCGGAGATGAACAAGGCTTCAATTCAGGATATTTGTGCAGCAACCACCTAGTCATCAGTACATACCTTTACCAGGCACTATAGACTTGATGTAATTAACGCAAAGAAATCAACATTTGCTAGAAAGGTTCTTTCAAAACATGGGGAACCCTAGCTGTCTCGATATCCAACCCCTCCCTAATTCTCTCACTGCTTATTACAACCCAGAGGTAATGAATGGGGGATGCTGTAAGGTGATGCGATATGCAATGGTAGTTTACTCACCTGGTAAAGGTGATTGCATGAGCATCACCTTACAGCATCCCGGTTCCCACCCTGGTACAAAAAAAATAAATGTATGTATATATCTATATATATATAGATATATATACACAAATATAAAGAAACATATCCAAGGGATGTCAAGACAGCTACAGGGAAACCTAAACCAATCACCAGCATGCCGTATGGGCTGGATCATTCAGAATGTACATAATAGGAATTAAAATAGATACATAAATAAATAACATCGTATTCATACTTTATTGAACCATTAACAAGTAACACTGTATTTTCACATTAGCAATCTTTACCACAGTACTCTCTCTAGTAGCACACAGCTGTGGAAGAATCAAACTGGAGCACTGTGGCCAGAAGGAGGACCTAGGTGGATCAGATTTCAAACATCTGGTCACATGTGCATCAACTAGCCTATGAGATGTATGTAACCCAGAGGTAATGAATGAGAGATGCTGTAAGGTGATGCTCATGCAATCACCTTTACCAGGTGAGTAAACTACCATTTGATTTCACTGCTGTTTGTTACTGTTGTAGCTGTTACCTTAAGAGACTCCTGTGTTAGCTGCCGTGTAGGGTATTGCTGGTTTAAAAAAAAACACAGAAAGGCAGAGCACACACAACCACACATACCAAGGGCACTGGTCATTAAAAAAGTTTATTTATATACCCAAATACTGGAGGCCTAAAAAGCCTGACGCATTTCAGATACTAACACATCCTTTATCAAAGGCTAAGACCACAATGAGAAAGCAACAGTTAAGTACTTTACTTTCAGTATGACATCATTCACAAAAATACATTCAATTGGTTGACACATAATAGCTAAATGACACACATCTCAATTCACTTGACTCATTTCTGCAGTTAACATACATCAATTAGTTAAAATAAGCCCCAGATATATTCAAAGAAACATTTTAAGTAGCCTGGTAAAGGAAAACAAAATAAAAGAATGGGGGTAGGGATTTGAATTTAAGCCTTTTTAAAAAGAAAGTGTATTGAGCTTATTATGATTGTGCTTTGTAAACAGCTCTTTTTCCATTCTTTCTGACCCCCGGTTTTCCTTTTCCTTTCCCTCCCTACATTAATTTTTTTTTTCTTTTTTCCCTCCCATCCTTGTGGTTTTTGTTCCCTTTCTCTTAATTTTCCCCTCTTACCCTACCCCCCCCCATTCTTTTATTTTTGTTTTCCTTTACCAGGCTACTTAAAATGTTTCTTTGAATATATCTGGGGTTTGTTTTAACTAATTGATGTATGTTAACTGCAGAAATGAGTCTTAAGCGAATTGAGATGTGTGTCATTTAGCTATTATGTGTCAACCAATTGAATGTCTTTTTATAAATGATGTCATACTGAAAGTAAAGTACTTAACTGTTGCTTTCTCATTGTGGTTTTAGCCTTTGATAAAGGATGTGTTAGTATCCGAAATGCATCAGGATTTTTCGGCCCCCAGTATTTGGGTATATAAATAAACTTTTTTAATGACCAGTGCCCTTGGTATGTGTGGCTGTGTGTGCTCTGTCTTTCTGTGTTTTTTGTGATGTTTCATGGCATTGAAGCACCACGTCCTTATGCTTGCTCCTTTCTGGTGAACAATATTGCTGGTTTAAATCGTGCTGTACTGCAGTTGGACATTTGTGCCTGTATTCTGGTTGTGTTCTTCCTTGCTGGCGCTAAGAGAAGGTCTCCCGGTTGCCCCCTTCCTCCCTGTTTCAACCCTGCTTCCTTTATTCCTACTAATCCCTGTGTTTGTTCATCCCTCCCACAGACTGCTCTGCCCAGACACCCATCATCCCTCCCACGGAGCTCACAGGAGAGATCCCTACTCCTGCGGCCCAGCATGATCAAAGTACTAGGAGTACAGTGTGCTGTTCTGTCTTAACCCGTCACCATTGCCCCACCCCCCAGCTCGTCATTTCCTTTATTGTGTGTAGTGGTCACATTACCTATCACGTAATCTGCTGTCATTTCCTTTATTTATTTTATTTATTTATTGAGGATTCAGAAAAGACCTTTGAGTCAAGGACTCATTTACAATGGTTCCATGTCAGAAACATGGAAGTACATAAACAACATAATTACAGTTACAGTTCATTGACACAGGCATAGGAGTACATAGGCATTCAGTGTAGGGCTAACAGACAAGAATACAGGAAGTTTCAGTTCTTTAACACAGCCATATAGTTGCAGTGAATTCAGTAGTAAGGCTAACAGTCAATACAAAGAATAGTTTCAGTGCATACAGACAGGAAAAAAGAACCTAAGAATTCTGCTTAGAAGCTAACAATCAATGTAGATTAGCGATAACCAGGGGTACGGGAAGGGGGAAGCAGGCATGGGCCATTGTCACAGAGGGGAAGAGAAGGGATTCAGAAAAGGGGTCAGAGGCAATCGCATGAGTTGGAGGACTGAAGATGCTCCCTGGGCAGGGATTTGAAGGAGCCAAGTCTATTTTCATTAGCTATATGGTTGGGCAGCATGTTCATCCACGAAGGGAGCCTTGTAGCTGGAGGTTCTTTGGAATTGGGAGGTCCAGCAGTGAGGAACCAATAACAATGACTTGACAGAGCTACAGGTGGATTTGACCGCTGAGGCTGGATGTATGATTGAGGAGAGACCGGGGGTGAGGGGCGAGTCTGAGAGCAATCTTTTTGGCCATTAGGCAGGTGTGATACCTGATCCTGTTGTCCAGGTTTAGCCAGTTTGTGGCCCTATAGAGGGAGCAGGTATGGGTGTAGTGAGCACAGCTGAGGATGAGGCAGCAGGCTTTGTTTAGTGAGAGCTGGAGTCTGCAGAGGGCTGAGGAGGATGCTGCGCTGTAAACAAGAATACCGTAGTCCAGAAGGGAGAGGAGTGAGGATGAGATGGCGAGCTGGAGGGTGTCCGGAGTGAGGCAATGTTTGTACCGATAGAGTAAGCCAATTCTAGAGTTAAGAGCAGTGGACAGGTGAGGGATATGCTGATGGAACTTGTGGGCTGGGTCTAGTGTGACACCTAGATATTTAAAGGTGTTCACATGTTCAAGAGGAGACTGGCTGGCATCGAGAATTTTGGGGACAGAGGTTCTTAAGGGTATTCTGAGGGTGTGAGAAAAACATGACCTTGGTCTTCTTGTAGTTAAGTATTAGGCATTGGGCGCAGAACCATTTTTCAGCTTCACTGAAGGAGTGTTGGAGGATATGGTAGAGTTTAAAGGGGTCTGGATTGGAGGAGTACAGGACAGCGTCATCCGCGTATAGGAGTAGGTTGCTGGTGCAAGTTGAAGGGAGGGAGTTAAGGTACAGACTAAATAGCAGAGGGCCGAGAATGGAGCCCTGTGGGACACCGGAATGGACTGGGAGGCTGGTGGACAGGGAGGTGCCAATTTTGACCTGTTGTGTCCTATCCAACAGATAGTCAGCGAACCAACTTAGGGCGTCCCTGGAAAAAACAGTGGAGGAGAAGGTGGTCAGTAAGAGGGCATGGTTGACGGTATCAAAAACCTTAGAGAGATCCACGAAAACGGCACCTAAGATGTGGCCATGGTCCAAGGTGGAGTGGACGTGCGAGGTGAACTCAAGAAGGGCGGTAGTAGTACTCTGTCCTTTTCGGAAGCCATGTTGCTGCTTACATAATAGGTTATATTTAGTTAAGTGGTCAGTGAGTTGATCAGAGATGATATGCTCTAACACTTTAGATGGGGGGAAGAATGGCGATGGGGCGATAGTTTTTAGTAGAAGTGTGGTCCCCACTCTTGAAGATAGGGGTAATGGAAGCTGATTTCCAATGGGTGGGGAATATCCCTTGACAGAGGGACCAGTTGAGAATGTGGGTGAGTGGGTTGAGGACTTCCAGCACTGTGAGGTGGAGAAGTCTCAGGTCTAGGGAGTCACTACTATAGTGAGAGTGACTTAGGGCTTTTACAAGATAGGGTTTGGCAGCCTAAGGGGTGATGAATTGTAGATGAAAGGGAGGAGTGGGTGGGGGGTAAAGGAGGGGCCAGAGAGGTGGGGGGGTCAAAAATGTTAGTGGGAGGACATGGCTGAGGTCAGTGAATGTGGAGTTAAGGGCTGTGACGATATGGGTGGGGTCCGAGGTAAGGTTACCATCTACAACCATCTGATCGGGGGTTGATATAGGACCTTGCCACTGATTTCCTTTATATTATTCCAAAATGTACACCTGGAGCCCCAGGCGGATGGGCTTTGCGTAAGGCCCGCATGCACTTATTTTGGGCCTCTCTATAATGCTGCCTGTCTACAGGCCAGTTGGTCTTGTTGGAGAGATGCTAAAGGGAGTCACGATGTTGCATAAGATCGAGGAGGTGGTCGATGACCCAAGGGGCAGGGTCACCTTTGGTCATTCTTTTAATAAGGGGGGCAAATTTGTCACAGTTTGCATTAAAGGTGAGGATAAAAAGCTGGCCCGGTGGCGCTGAGGGTTGAGGCACTGGACGCCACACCAGCGACGCGGGTTCAGGAACAAGCCTGGGCCACCGGGGGTCGGCAGGGGAGAGGGAGGATTGAGCATCCGGAGGACAGCTCTCCTCCCTCGGGGGGTTCAAGGGGCTATACCTGGCACATCAGTGACCTCTGGTGGTGACTGGAGGTAATGACATGCTTAGGGCTGCAGTAGAGGATTGCGGAGCAATGGCAGAACATCCCCTGGCATCATTGCATGAATGGGGCTCCACCTGGGTGTGGGAGATGTAAGGGCACAACAAAAAGCACAAAAAAAACTCTATCTCCTAATAGGTGACGGAGGGTTGGGAGGGTCAGTCCACCACGCCCAACGTCGGGCTCCTCTGCCCTTCGCTGTCTCTCGCCTGCCACCAGACTTGATTATAGATAGAGCGACGGGGGAGTATCTGGCGGTCCCACCTCGGGGACTCAGAGCTAGGGGCCAGGTGGCAGCAGGGGCAATTTGGAGAGACACCCTCTGGAGAGGCGAGGGGGAGCTTCAGACAGGTGGGAACAGGACAGACCTCAAGAGCCCACTCCTGAAAGAGTTCAAGAAGGTAGGGGCGAATACAGTGCCTTCAGAAAGTATTTGCCCCCTTTGATTTTGTCACATTTTGTGATGTTACAAACTCAAATTAAAATACATTTATATGGGATTTTTTTGTCACGTATCTACACAAATTACTCTATAATGTCAAAGTGGAATGAAACTTCTGGAATTTTTTTGTACATGTAATTTAAAATAAAAACCTGAAATGTCTTGATTTGATAAGTATTCGCCCCCTTTGCTATGACACTACAAACTGAGCTCATGTGCATCCAATTTCCTTGTGAGATCACTCTAAAACTTGAATGGAGTCCACCTGTGGTCAGTTCAAATGGTTGACATGATTTCAGAGGAAATACACCTGTCTATATAAGGTCCCACTGTTGAAAGTGCATGTCAGAGCAGAAACTCTACCATGAAGACTAAGGAGCTGTCTGTAGAGCTCTGTGATAGAACTGTGAGGAGGCATAGATCTGGGGAGGGGTATAAAAACATTTCTAGGGTGTTGAAAGTTCCCAGGAGCACAGTCAAGTCCACCATAAGGAAATGGAAAGATTACGGAACTACCCAGACTCTTCCTAGAGCAGGCCGTCCTCCCAAACTGAGCAACCGGGCAAGAAGGACCTTGGTCAGGGAAGTGATCAAGAACCCAATGACCACCCTGACAGAACTACAGAGTTCCATGGCTGAGATGGGAGAACCTGTCCAGAGGACAACAATCTCTGCAGCACTTCACAGATGTAGCCTCTGTGGGAGAGTGACTAGACGGAAGCCACTCCTGAGAAAAGGCCACATAATAGCATGCCTGGAGTTTGCAAGAAGGCACGTGGCAGGCTCTGAGACCATGTGACAAAAGATTCTCTGATCTGATGAAACAAAAATTGAACTCTTTGGTCTGAATGCAAAGCGCTATGTCCTGCGCAAACCGAACACAGCTCATCACCCATGTAACACCATCCCTACCATGAAGCATGGTGGTGGCAGCATCATGTTATGGGGATGCTTTTCAGCAGCAAGTACTGGGGCACTTGTCAGGATAGAGGGAACAATGAATGGAGCCAAATACAGGCACTTCCTTGAGGGGAACCTGCATCAGTCTGCAATAGATCTTGGACTGGGGTGAAGATTTACGTTCCAACAGGACAACGACCTCAAGCATACAGCCAAAGCAACACTGGAGTGGCTTCAGAACAAGAAGGTGAATGTTCTTGAGTGGCCCAGCCAAAGCCCAGACTTGAATCCCATTGAGAATTTGTGGAAAGACTTAAAGATTGTGGTTCACCAACGCTCCCCATCCAACTTGGCAGAGCTTGAGCAAATCTGCAAGGAAGAATGGGTGAAAATCCCCAAATCCAGATGTGCAAAGCTGATACAGACATACCCAAGAAGACTCAAAGCTGTAATTGTGCCAAAGGCGCTTCTGCAAAGTATTGACTCAGGGGGTGAATACTTAAGTAAACAAGATATTTCAGTTTTTAATGTTCCATAAATTTTTGTTACACAATATAAATATTTTTGCCCCTTTAAATTGTTGAGTATGCTGTGTGACTCAAGTGGGGGAAAAATAATTTCAATGCATTAAAAATTCTGGTAGTAACATAACAAAATGTGACAAAATCCAAGGGGGGTGAATACTTTCTGAAGGCCCTGTAAATAAAGATTTAAAAAAAAAGTGAGGATAGGAAGGTCAAGAGCACGATCTGGGTCAAGGATGTTACCTAGAAGTGTCCAGTCCCAGATTTTGAGGTAGGATTTTAGTAGGGAGAGTTTACCTGGACTGAGCTTGTGATGGAGAGTAATTTTGGCGGGGGGGGGTCTTTGGAGGACCAGGTGCAGAGAACAGGAGAATGGTCACTCAGTGCATTAGGAAGCACTGTGGCATTTCTGATTCCATGGGGGCAGTTGGTGAAGACCAGGTCCAGGAAGGAGGAGGACCCAGTACGGGTGTTCAGCCAAGTGAGGTAGGAGACTACTTGAGTTGGGTCGAGCGCGGCTGCAGAGTCTATGTAAGGGGCAGACGTCTTGGCCAGCCAATTTACGTTGAAATCGCCAAAGACAATTGTTGAGTGTGGAGAGCTAGGACAGGATAGAGTGAAAGGCCTGTTTCTGGTCCCTGGGAGGGATGTAGACCAGCATTTCTCAACCTTTTCCATCCCAAGGCCCACTTAGTTACCTGTGACCCATAACTGGAGGCCCACATGTGATCAGATTCTCGCACCCTCACCAGACGTAAAAACATAACATCCTAACCGAGATTTACTTTTCTTATTATTATTTTCTTAGTAGTCAACTTATTTTATTTGATTACTTAATTAAATTATTTTGCCCTAAATTTTAATTGCTATAATAAGTTGGTTAATTCTCACATTAATACAATATATATTTTTATAGCTACTTACCAGCAGTTAGTGAGACACTTGTGCTTGCTTCTGGTCAATGATGTTGTCCAGTCTTGGGGCAATTGTAGACAGACTGACTCTTAGAGTGGCATTTAAAGTAGTGTGGAGTTTATTTCTAAATTTAGTCTTTGGACAGTCACAGTTGAAAATCCTGCTTCACATAGGTAAGTTGTGGTGAATGGCAGAAGGAACTTAACTGACCTCTCTGACAGTGCAGGGTATTCTGTTCTCACTGAAATCCAAAATGTAGCAAGTTCAACTCTTGAAAACTGTAGTTTTAGGCTGCTGTCTGCTGATAGTTCCATCAGCTGGGTTTCCAAGGCTGTTGAAAGGGCAATGTCTGAAGCAGCAGGATCTACTGAGAATGGATCCAAAATCCAAAGGTTGCCATCCCGGGGATCTTCTGAGAAATATTCTGAACATTTCTCCACCAGCTGAGTTAAATGCTGACATACAACTTTGGAGATGTCAATGTGGGGATTCTCTTCCAAAAGCTCACTCAGGAGTGGAAACATTTCAAATCTCTTCTCATTTACTTTTTTGTTCCAAAGTGTGAGCTTCTTCTTAAATCCCTCAATTTTGTCAGCCACCATGAACATGCTGCTGTCTCTTCCCTGAACGGAAAGGTTCAGTTGGTTGATATTGTCAAATATGTCAGACAAGTAGGCAAGCTTTGCCAAAAAAATTTAATCTGTATAATTCTCTGCCATGGGACATTTTTTCTCATCAAGAAATGCATGAACCTCCTTTTTCATCTCAAACAACCGGTTCAGCACTTTCCCCCTGGAAAGACACCTGACTTCACAATGAAATAGCAATTGTCTATGTTCAGACTCCATGCTCTCACACAATGCTGCAAAACATCTGGAATTCAGTGCATTACTTTTTATATAATTCACAGTTTTCACTGCTATCTGCATTACTTCATTCAGTTCTGGTGACATTTTTTTGGCTGCCAGGCTCTCTCTGTGTAAAAAACAATGCATCCACTTAGCTTCTGGCGCTTTTTCTTTTATTTTCTTCACCACACCACAGTTCTTTCCCATCATGGATGCCACCCCATCACTGCACACACCAACGCAATTTTTCCAGTCCAGTCCTTTTTCCACAATGTACCTGTTAAGGCAATGGAAACACTCATCCGCTGTTGTTCGTGTAGGTAGCTCATCACAGAAAAGTATGTCTTCGTGCTGGTTACCTTCCCAACAATACTTCACAAAGACGAGTAGTAAAGCTGCATTGGAAACATAGGTAGATTCATCCAACTGTATTGCAAAAAACAGGCTTTTCTTTACCCTTTCCAGAAGCTGGCTTTCAATGTCATCACTCATATCCGCTATTCTTCTAGCAACAGTGTCATTTGAAAGAGGAATGCTCTGTATTTTTTTGTGCTGCTGTTTCTCCCAGCATTTCACGACAAATCTCCACAGCACTTGGCAAAATGAGCTCTTCCTAATGCTATACGATTTTTGCAGCGGCTATACGTATGTAAATACAAAGATGCTTTCAGCATTTTTAGAATGTGTTGCAAGTGCACTTATGGACTTCTGTTGACTTTTTAGCTGATCACGCTTCCTTTCAAAATATTCTTTTGGTTTTTCAACACATCCAGGATGTTTAGTTTGTAAATGCCTTTCCAGTTTTGAAGGCTTTAATGCTTCATTGGACAACACCTCTCCACATTCAACACACTGGGCCCTTGCCTCTGGATCGGCTGTTGTTGTGAACTCAAATTTATTGTAGCTGGGGTCGTACTTTCTCACAACTCGCTTTACTACTTTTCCAGACACTCCAGAAGTTTCCCTGCCATCACTAAAGTTCCTCTTCAAAAACCGTTCCATCCTCCGATTTCGTAGCCCTAACTTTACACTTGTATTGCGATGTCTGTTGCTGCCTTACTCATACTATGATGCGAACACTTGACTTCCGTTATATGTCATTATTAAAAATATAAAAATTAAATATAAATCACCTTTCCAAAAAAAATGTATAAATCTATATTGTATTGTATTTTGTCATTGTAAAATATATTTATTTTTATTATTATTTTAATTATGAACGTGTGCTACTATTGGTCAGTTTCCTGAGTGATGTGACTGGTACATATCAGCTGTGGCAATGAGCAGATGCATGCGGTTGTAAAGAGCTTCATTTCTTATGGCGCTGTCAGAGCAGACCTGCGTATATATATAGCTTGATAGAGACGCACTTTCAGCAGCATGTCTAGTGCAAAAAAGCCCCCACTCTATCCAGCAGCGAATTTATCAATCTTTTCATCAGACAAAACTTTGAAATACAATCATTGTCATTCGGTGAGGTTTGGATTATCCGGAGGCACCCAGTCCTTTTCTCCAACGCTGTTGAAGATTCTTGTTTGCTGTTTAACTGGGGTGTGTTAAAAAGTGCCGAACAATGCCTGTCTGTTAACTTTTTCTCTTGTTCCCCTGCGGAATTTAGATAGGAAGTTATCTCTTTTGAACAGACCTTTACAAACTCTGAATGGTCTCATGCAAAGTGGGCATATAAGACCCCTCCTTTGTAAATTCCACCTTAGCAGAAAACTGTTAACAAATGCCAGCAGTAATTCATTCATTGCACAGTAGCGGTCTTATGAAAGCACATATGCCCCCCAACCCCTTTGCATTTTGGTTATGAAGTCGCGCTCGAACGGGGTAACCTACCTGTGCCCCGCCTGTGCCATGCTCGTAGGTAGCGTGTGGTGTGCGCAGCTGCTCGCAAAAGACTCGCGCTTACACACCCCAGTTAAACAGCAAACAAGAAACTCAGCAAATCAAACCCGGAAAGCGCTGATGATTAGAAAAGGTAGCAGCAGCAACACTAAACACTACCGGCAGATCTGTTGGTGATTTGGATTTCAGGAGACCTACCTGGATTTCATGTATTCTGCTGAAGCTGTCTCACCAGAAAAATTCGATCAGGTTGGTAACGTGCTGGTCCCGGGTTATAGCTACCCCGTTTCATAACCCTTCCAAACTGTCCAAGCCCTGGATGTGCAGGACAGCAAAGACAAAGACGAGGTAGCCAAGCTTTTACTGCAAAAACCTCAGGTTCACCAGGGGAAGCCCGCAAAGACCCTCAAGGTCCTTGAGGGTCTTCGATATACAGTATGTAGTGTGAAGCTTATTCATGATCTGTGGCACTTGGGGAAGTCAGCTTACAATGTGTTATTATTCACTAGCATTACCTTCAGTTATTTTTTAACTGTTTGAAATGTTTTCATAGCATACCCTGGGACTGTTTGCACAAAATGGTGTTTGGTGTTGGCTTGTGCGAGTACTGTAGTGATATAGGTGCATAGCATGGCACACAAAGTCTAAGATGGCACTGAAGCCTCTCTAATGGAGTCTGGGGAACCCAAGCGGCTGGGAGAGATGCCTGCATGCCCTCACGCGAGCAGGAGCGAGTGTGTAAGCTTGCCTACCACTGTGCATTTGCTAGGGACAGCTGTTGTTTAAGAGTGTAATATGAAACTTTTTCAAGCTCCACTAACTCTGCTTTTTTCTCCTTCAGATGACTACTGAAGATCATCTGTGGTAAAAATGTTAATTTTAACTCTATTTTCTGTTTTTGACATGCATTTAATACTACCATTTTGTTCTCTTTTTCAAGCTAGTTCACTTTATGATAATAGTTCACCTAAATTACTCATTTGTTATTGTTTGAATTATAACTTTTCTCTCTCTATCTGCCAAAGTTTAATTGTCCACAGGGGCATTGGCAAGGCTGGATGTGGCGACGTACTGTACTACAGTATGAAGTGCATCCTGAACTGTAAGCGATGAAGGATGGTAACGCACTTGCAGACTTTACCTGTTTGAAGTAAATTATCGCTTTGGCTGCACTACAACTCCAAATTGTCATTCTTGTTTCTTATACGAACTTAAAACAGCGCATATCCCCTCCAGAGGTAACAGCCAGAAATGTGACATGCTGATGCTGAGATTGATTGTTTTATGTCTGTAGTCTTGCCACTTTTTGCATTATGCATTTGAAATGTATATTTGCTTGCAAATGCAATAAAATATAATTTAGCAAAAAAAAAAAAAAAAAGGATCCCATGGCACTTCTTAAGAAGAGTAGGGGAACTTTTGTTGGAAAAGGAATCATACAACATCAAGAAGAGTAGGGGGAGTTTCCTGGTGTCCAGGATAAATTTCATCCATTAAGTAAAATACCACCAACAGCTTGATGTGGTTCAAATTTAATTGGTTTGGTATTCACCATTGCCCCCAGGCAGTATCCTGGTGAACCTGAGGTTTTGCAGTAAAAGCTCGGCTACCTCGTCTTTGTCTACGCTGTCCTGCACATCCAGGGCTCGGTTGCAGCTAGACAGTTTGGAAGGGTTATGAAACGGTGCAGCTAGAACTTTAGTTTAAAAATTCTCATGCCCTGCTAGCTGCCGGCAAGGGTTTTGGAGAAAGCTGCTGAACAGTGCCATCGCTCTCTTCTTTTTGCTTGCGTTTCTTTCTGTTCAGTTCCCGGAACTTTAATTTTGTTCTCCTTGCTGTTCCAACTCTTTCCAAGCACTTCCAGCTTTGCTCCCTGGGTATCAGTTGCACACCATACCAGCGCAATATCTGCTTGGTCCCAGTCTACCCATGGCCAATTACTTTGTGTCTCACGGCCCACCGGTTGAGAAACACTGATGTAGACTACAGTGACTAATGGGGGGTAGTAGATCATCAGAGGGTTAATTTTAGCATGAGGGCCTGGGTCCCAGGTTCCAGTTGAGGGTGTGGGAGCAGTTGACCGTGGAGCTAGTCCTTGAGGTAGATGGCACTGCCACCCCTTCCCACTTACCCAGCCGGTCGGTACAAAACATGTTATAGCCAGGGAGGGTTACGGCAGAGTCTGGGATTGAGGGGGACAGCCAGGTTTCTCCCAAGGCTATGATGTCCAGATGATGTTGGTGAACCCACCCATGGAATAAGTGCCACTTTAGCAGGCTGCAGATAGTGTGTACTGGTCATGTGACCTATTGTCCTTTCCGATCTTCCCAGTTTACCAGCAGATTATATCTAGTGGCTACTAGGAGTCACTGCTGTACTATGTACTCCTACTCCTTCTCTAACTTTCAGCTAAATTAGCCCTATCCCAGCCAAATCGTGTATCATCCCCTAGATTCCTCTCCCCAAGACTACCATTACCCTCTCCACGTTTTCACATTCCCCATCCCAGGAATCGAACCCCCGTCCTCTCACAGCAGAGATGATGACTCTAATCACTTGACCATCACAGAGGTAATAATTTCTGCTGACATATTACATCCCTTAACATTGTGATCTTTTGTTTCACCACTGTTCGAAACAAAAGACCAGAACCTATCATCCAAGTTTCCCAACAGCAGGTTATGTTTACTGTTACCCTCTCCAATTTTTCACATTCCCCATCCCAGGAATCAAACCCCACCTTCTCTCACCAGAGGCGGTGCCTCTAACCACTTGACCATCACAGGGGTAATAATTTCTTCTGGCATATTGTACCCTTTAACATTGTGGTCTTTTGTTTCGTCACAGTTTTCCCATCGGACGTATCACTTGTGGTGATCTCAGTGTCTCTTCCTGGGATTCTCCATTCTTAACACCCCCTTCACCTGACCTATTTTCATCTCTGTACCTCTCCTCTATACCACTGTTTCCCAAGGGTGCTGCTGTCCTATATTAATACAATTATGCTCAATGAAGGAATCTCTTCAATGAGACTGCTCATCCTATCTTGTGTTCTCCCTGACTACCTCATCGCTCACACACTTAAACACCAACCCATTGGCAGTGACTCTACTACTTTAAAATATTACAATGAGGACCCTTGTCTGTGGTGCCTTACCATTCCTTGCTTACCCAGACAAGATGTTGTCTGCCTAGGGCACTGGTTCCTCCACAACCTCCGGCTACTAAGGCCACCTGATGGTCTCACTAAACTAAACAGCCACCCATACATTTTCATCCTCCTACTGTACATCACCTCCTCCTGCTTCTATGAGCAGATGACACTGCGCCTAACCCAGGTCCCCCGGTGGACTCATAGTCCTTCTACCTATACATGCACATGATCTAAATGGTAAAGGCCTCATGATTGCCCACATGACTACCAGGTGCTTGCATCCTAAAATAGCCTTGCTTGAGGCATGGCTGCTGCAGTATAATCCAGAGATTTTAGGGATGTCAGAAACCTGGCTCAAGCCCTCCATCAACCAACATGAGGTAACACTGCAAGGGTACGCCTGCTTCAGAAGGGACGGGGATATATAGGAAGGGGGGGCGGTGTTCTTCTTTATGTTAAATCGGGTATAGAGGCTGTAGAAGTACCCACACCATCCTTGGATCTCCCCGAGGTAGAATCCCTGTTCATTTCTAAAACTCTAAGAGACGTGAAAAAACTCATTATAGGCTGCGTCTACCAACCCATTAAGGATGTACTTACTGCCCTTCCCTCCTTTATTTCATCCCTATTAGACCTCCCCCCAACATAATCTGGTGATTTGTGATGATTTTAACACTGATTGGTTAAACCCTACCATGAACAGGAGTAACTCTATCCTGCCTAAGGCTAGCCTCACCCAGATCATCACCTACCCCATGAGGTTAGATACCAGACCAGACAACCATTCCCTGCTTGAGTGGATAATTACCAATTGCACTCACAAGGTCAGGTTGGAAGGCATTCTCCCAGATAATATCAGTGACCACTCACCAGCTTACTGCATTTGGTGCAACAACTTGCCCAACTCGTCCCCTAAAATAACACTTGCTAGGGACATGTCCTGCTTCAATACTTAGGCTTTCCTAGAAGACTTAACCAGGGGAGACTGGGGACCTATTGACCTCCTCCCGGATATCAATCAAACTCTTGATTACTTCATCACAACCTTCTCTGGCATACTTAATTGCCATGCTCCCTTGAGGAAACAAAGAATCAAGGGACCTAAGGCTCTGTGGCTTACCTCTAAACAAAACAAACTCATGTCCTCCCCTGACAAATCCTGGTATGACTACAAAGGAAGTAGCCTCTGCAAAGATTGGCTTACCTATAGACAGCTTAGGAATGCCTGTGTAACCCCCCTATGAATGGGGTTTCCCAAAAGTCTTCCTTGGGTGTGCCTAAATGCCCACTGCCAGGCTGGTGTCCTGTGTCCTAGCAGGTTTAAAAGTGTTTGCATGTGAGCGCCCAGTTAGCCTCCATGCCTGTCTCTTTAAGAGCTGCCTATCTCATAGTTTGTAATTAATCTGGGTGGGGGACGAGTATTTCTAGGTTACAGTCCTGCCCGGGCTGCAGTACAGCCACTTCATTCTACCATCGTAAATTGCGCAGAGGGAGCCCTTCTAGACTCTGTGATTGTTTGCGGATTATCTGTTTTAATAATGATAATGTAGTTTGTCTAACTTGCCTTCCTTTGCAGCATCTTGCCTCCTGTACACACTACCTCTAGATTTTTATCACTTTTAATTATAAAACCTTGTACATACTGTATGTCTGGACCGACTTCCCTAATATTGGGTTGTTGTGACATCATCGGTCCAATCCTTGTGCAAATAGTCTGGTGCTCCCTGGACTCGGGTGAGTTTCCTAGCTCCCTGAAAGAAGCGGTGGTGACACCGCTCTTGAAGAAAGCTACCCTGGACCCAGATTGTTTTGCAAACTACAGACCCATCTCTAACCTACCCTTCATTGGGAAGGTGATTGAGAAAGTAGTGGCGGTCCAATTGGAGAACCATTTAACCATCCATGACATATACGAACCCTTCCAATCCGGTTTTCGTAAAAGACATAGCACTGAGACTGCGCTGGTTCGGGTGCTTAATGATCTCTTGAGGGCAAGAGACCAGAAGAGACATTCTATTCTAGTTCTTCTTGATCTCCCTTCAGCTTTTGACACCGTGGATCACGTGGTGTTGTTAGCACGCCTGAGGCAGATCTGTGGAATATCGGAACCGCCCTTGATGATTCACCTCATTCCTCACTGGGAGATCACAAAGAGTTGTGTCAGGGATTTTTTCCTCCGGCCCAATTCCTTTGTTGTGTGGGGTGCCTCAGGGTTCTGTGCTATCTCCCATGTTATTTGTGGTGTATATGCTGCCCCTCGGAGACATTATAAGATGGTATAAGCTGAGGTTTCATTGCTATGCTGACTGATACCCAGCTATACCTGTCTTTTGCCCCTGACCAGGATGGAGCTCTCTCGGTGTTTAACAACTGCCTGAAAGAAATCCAGGATTGGATGGATTCTAGTTGGCTGAAGTTGAACTCAGAAAAGACTGAGGTTTTGGTTGTGAATCCGGGTTGTCAGACAGAGAGGTCGCCTGTTGGTGCACCCTCAGGAATTTTTCTTGGGGGTGTATCACTGCCAACCTCTGACCGGGTGCGTAACCTAGGGGTTGTCTTAGATGACAGGCTGACACTATGGTCACAAGTGTCAGCGGTCGTCAAGACTTCCTTCTACCACCTTAGGAATATCGCTAGGGTGAAACACCTTGTTCCGTCTGACTCGTTACCAACGTTGGTCCACGCCTTTGTGTCCTCACGCTTGGACTACTGCAACGCCCTATATTTTGGGCTTTCTGGGGTTGAAATCCGCCACCTCCAGCTAGTGCAGAATGCAGCAGCACGGGTTTTGACTGGGACAAGCAGGTCTTGCCACATCTCCCCGGTGCTGCGCGATCTGTACTGGCTTCCTGTTAGGTGGTGGATCACCTTCAAAGTCTGTTTATTGACTTTTAAAGCCCTACATGATCAGGGTCCAGCCTATCTGAAAGATCTCCTGGTTTCTTACTGCCTGGGCTGAGTACTCCGCTTGGCCGACGAGGGGTTGCTAGAGATTCCAAGAGTGAGCCTAAATTCATCTGGTTGTAGAGCTTTCTCTTATGCTGCTCCCACTCTTTGGAATTCTCTACCCCATCGGTTGTGGTTGTGCATCTCCATGAAGGAGTTTAAGAGGGATTTAAAAACTCACTTGTATCAGTCTGTCTTTTTAGATCATCGATTGTGATGTATCATTCTGAGATTGAAGTTTTTATCTGTGTTTTATTTGTGTTTTATAATGTTTGTACAGCGCCTTGAAATTGGAAAGGCGCTTTAGAAATAAAATTTATTATTATTATTATTATTAACAAAGTCCAAGAGGATAGCATCTTTCAGAAAGAGATGTGCAAGAACAAGGGGGCGCAATTTGAAGATAGAGGGGGATGGTTCAGAGGTAATGTGAGGAAGTATTTCTTCACAGAGAGGGTTGTAAATGCATGGAACAGCCTTCCTGAGGAGGTCATAGAGTCAAAAACAGTGGGGGAATTCAAGAATGCATGGGACAGGCATAAGGCAGTTCTAGTGGGGGTAGGAGGAAGTAGGCTGTTGGTTAACTAGGATCTGCAGCTTATCCGTTAGGTAGGGAAATGGGCAGACTAGGTGGGCCAAGTGGTCCTTATCTGCCATCAAATTCTATGTTTCTAGGGTGGTGGGGTCATGGAATGCACTGCCCGGGAATCTAGTGGAGGAGGGCACAGTGGAGGGCTTTAAGAGGGGGTGAGACACGTGCATGGGTATACTGAAGCTGAAGATGACCCTCTTGGGGGCTGGGGGGGTGGAGGAGCGAGCGCCCAATAGGGGCTGACTACCAAGCAGACACGAAAGACCATTAGGCCTCTTCTGCTGGCTTTTAGTGTGTTAGTATGAACACAGCACACTCTGTCATGTCCAAGATGGCCACTGTACTGAACTGTGCATGCGCTAGCTGTCGCACATGCGTAGTAGCATGAGGCAGCCATCTTGGTCACGGTGGAGTGGGCCATGCTCCTCTGTGACTGCTGGCACTTATTTATATGTTTTTTTAATATTATAGAAAGTCCTCCCACTTGACCCTCCCTCTCAGCACCCACCACCCCACACACCCCGAGAAGCACGGAAATGACACAGGCGGTGTCCAATCCTCCAGTGTCGCGATCAGCCCCCAGAAAGGTAACTGTGACACTGGGGGTGTCCAATCCCCCAATGTCATGATCAGGGATTCTTGGTCCTTTCTTCCCACCCCACACCCCCCAAGACATAGAAATGACACTGGGGGTGCCCAATCCCCTGGTGTCGTGACTGGTGATCTTTTTTCTGACACTGGGGGTGCCCAAGACCCCAGTGTCACGATCCGGCATTGTTGGGGTTTTTTTCTTTCTTTTTTTTTCATCTGTACAAAAAAAAATGTTCATCAATATCTTCCCCCACATAACTGTGACACTGGGGGTGCCCAGTCCCCCACTGTCGCGATCGGGGATCGTCAGTTCCTTTTTTTTTTTTCCCCTTCACCTGCAAAAAAAAAAAAAACAGTCCATCGATGTACTTTGCAGCCGTTTCTTATCCCTATCCAACCCTCCCACTGATCATCCACTACCCCGCACCCCCCAAGCCGTTACTTACCCATTGGATGTCCAACACCGTAATCCTCTCTCGACCACAGACACATCTTCACTCTTCAGAGCCAGACCATGAACTGAAGACTCAGGTATGCAGTTCCATGTATTTCAATGGGGGTTTGAACTCAGTGCCATAACATGGGCATTTTTATATATTTTGGCCCAAATTTTCAACATGCCTTCTTTGGGACACCATCTCATGAACAATGTCAATGTCGTTAGGCAGATTTGTCCCGAAAGGTGATTTTGTGGTCCCTGCATGAAATCACCTTTCGGGCACAAGTTGAAAATGTGTTCTGCCCTTGTTCATAAGGTGGGGTCATAAGAAGGCTATGTTGAAAATTTGGTGTAAAAATATTGAAAAACAACAAAGTTATGAGCCTACATTGAATTTTGCGAATGCAGTCTCATAACTTTGGTACGTTTCAATATTTTTACCCCAGCTCTACAACATAGCTATATCTTTATAGCACCTCATGACTGTGATAGCTGTCATTTTTCAAATCCTGTCCAAAATGTTTTTTTTAATCCCAAAAGGTGATTTTGCGGTCCCTGCATGAAATCAACTTTCGACCACCAGTTGAAAATTGTCTCTGCCCTTGTTCATGAGGTGGGGTCAAAAGAAGGCTATGTTGAAAATTTGGTGCAAAAATATTAAAAAACAACCAAGTTGTGAGCCCACAAAGAATTTTGCAAATGCAGGCTCGTAACTTCGTAATTTTTAATATTTTTACCTCAGATTTACAACATAGCCATATCTTTACAGTACCTCATGAATGTGACAGCTGTCATTTTTCAGATCAGCCAATATGTGTTTTTTACATCCCGAAAGGTAATTTCTTGGTCTCTGCATGAAATCACCTTTCAGCCAGGAGTTGATAATTTTCTCTGCCCTTGTTAATGAGGTGGGGCATAAGAAGGCTATGTTGGAAATTTGGTGTTAAAACAAAAAAAAAAAGTAATGAGCCCACGCTGATTTTTGCGAATGCAGGCTTGTAAGTTCGGTAATATTCAATATTTTTACCCCAGATTTTCCACATAGCAATTTCTTTACAGCAACTCATGAATGTGACAGCTGACATTTTTCAACTCCTGCCCAAAATGTGTTTTTGCATCCTGAAAATTGATTTTGCAGTCCCTGAGCAAAAACACCTTTAAGCCAGGAGTTGCGCATTTTGTCTGTCCGTCTTCATGAGGCAGGGTCATAATAAGGCTCTGTTGAAAATTTGGTATAAAAATATTACAAACCAACACATTTATGAGCCTCTGTTACATTTTGCAAATGCACGCTTGTAACTTTGGTAATTTACAATATTTTCAACCCAAATCCCTCACCTGCAGCCCTATCATCTCTGGCTAGAATTTGTTTTTTTTTTCTTCTGTTGCACATTTGCCCCAGGGAATGGAAAGTTCTGGCAAAACTTGTTATCCCTCTGCTGGAAAGGGAGATTCCTCTATGCCTTTCCACCTCTACCATAGATTCAAACGGTCCTGACCAAGCTTAGGCAAGAACCATCCAGCATAATCCTGGTGACACCCAGGTGATCCAGACAGATCTGGTCTCCACCGCTGTTGGAACTGACAGGTGAAACTCTTTTTCACCTGTCTCTTCAGCCAGGCATTCTGTCCCAGAGCAACAGTATGCTGCTGCATCTGAACTTCCAGTCACTGAAACGCCATGCCTGGCTTCTAAGGACATTGAAGTTTCTCGGTTCAGGGACTCAGCTGAGGTCTTAGCTGTTCTGCTTGCTGCTAGAAAATGTTCTACCAGACACACCTACTCCTTGAAGTGGAAACATTTCACAGGGTGGTGCCATGTGGTATCCCTGGACCCCTTCACGTATCCTGTGCAGAGGGTACTGGACTACCTCCTGACAATCAGGCTTGCAGAACACCTCCATGAAGGTTAACCTGATGATCATTTTGGCTTCCCATGCCCCTACTGGGGACAAGACTGTGGCCCAGCTAGATGTGGTCCACAGGCTCCTAAAGGGCTTGTTACACGTGGCCCCTCAGATTGGAAAGCATATTTTGGTTTGGGACCAGAATCTTGTGCTCGAGTCTCTGATTAAATCCACTTATGGGCCAGCATCTTCCTGTGACATGAAGTATTTGTCCTGGGAAAAACGTTATTCCTCGTGGCTATTGTTTCAGTCGGATGAGTGTCTGAACTACAGGCCTTCTTTCATCAACACCCTTTTCTGGTGGCCAACAGGGATAGGGAGGTGTTGCATACTCACCTTAAATCCTTGCCTAAGGCAGTGTCTGACTTCACATTAAACCACTCCATTGATCTATCCATGTTCCTTCCATCCCCTCAGAACCTGAGCAAAGTGCTGCTTTATTCTTTACATATCCACAGTTTCCTTCAGTACTACCTGGACCATACCAAGGTCTGTGTCCATTCCCTCCAGGTATTTGTCTCCTTTGGCCCTGGCACCAAGGGTAAACCTGTCTCCAAACAGTGCCTCTCCAAATGGATCTCCTCCTGCATCTTGTTCTGCTACAGACAGGCAGGCCAGGACCTGCCAGGTTCATTTTTATTCTTTGGTAACCGGGTAAGGCCCTTTAGGCACAGGTGCCTGTTTTCAGGGGCAGCCTGGGAGCACTAGGGAGGTTACATGACTTTTTCAGAGTCACACAGTGCGCAAGTGGAGGTTGTAGGAATCAAACCCAGGTCCATCTGCTAGATGTACCAAACTCATTCACAACTCATCACTCTTAACCTCTAGGCTATACTGCCAGCCCAGGTTCCATTACAGGGTATGCTACTCAGGATATGGTGACCTTGGTGGCATGTTTTCTGTTTCAGACGTATACATTTGCAGGGCTGCTACCTGGCATACAGTCCATACTTTTACTAAACATCTGATCTCCTGTAGGAGGGTGGAATTTGGCCTTGCCATTCTAGAAGGCCTGGTCTCCTGAGGGGTTGTTCTACTGTTTTTCAAGCCATCCAGTTGAGGTTGGTACTGCTTGGTAATTGTCCAATGTATTATGGGTCTATGGAGATACCCTTGAAGAAGACAGGTTCATTACTTACCAGTAACAATATATCTTCAAGAGACTCACCAGAGAGTCATACCTTTCCAGCCTATTGGTCCCCTTGTATGGTGGACCTTTTCCTTTCAGCTTCTTGGTGCAGGACTGAGTAATGAGTATTTCACTTAAGTTGGTGCTGCCACTTGTTGTGTCCTGGGCAGAGTTTGCTTTGCCCCCCCCCCCACCTCCCTGTGCATGACTGGTGGGGGTTGTCCCCAATTTTGCTGTTGGCAGATATTTTAGCTCCGTTCATTGATGGTGGAAAACTTAAGTGATTGGGGCCCATCCACATTATGTAGGTGTTGCTCTCTGCTGACAACATTCATGCCGGCATGACAACGTGGACAGCCTCTTCTTTCAAAAGCTTGCTGTGAAGTCCTGATGCCAGCTTCTTGCAGTCCAATGTATTATGACTCTGTGGAGATATCCCTGAAGAAGATAGAGTCATTACTGATCAGTAACAGTAGATTGTCAAGAGGATCTCCATACCTTTCCCACCCACTGTGCCCCTGGTTTAGTGGACCTTTCCGTTTCAGCTTCTTAGTAGGGCACTGCTTAGTGAGTCTTTTGCTTTTGTCAGTGCCGCCACTTGCTGTATTCTGGGTGGTGTCTGCTTCGCTCCCTCTGCCTCTCTGTGTATGATTGGTGTGGGAAGCCCCAATCCTACTGTTGGTGGCAGTTTTAGCACTGTTCATCAATTCGGGAAACTGAAGTGGTTGAGGCCTGCCATGTTATAAAGGCGATGCCCCATGCTGATGAAATGCAGTAAGAACAACCACATGGGCAGCCCTGTCTTGCAAAAGCTTCCTGCAAGGTCCTGATGCAACCACTTACAGTCCAATGTATGATGGCTGTATGGAGATCCTCTCAAAGATCAACTGTTACTAGGAAGTAATGAAGCTGTTCTACTATATGACATGTTGAATACCTCATGCCCCTGCTTTACCTAACTAGGGTGTCAAACATCTATATATAAAGGATCTATTTAGGAATTATGTTAGTCTCCTTTAAATGTCTAATATTTACATACTATATTTCTCTAGCAATACTCCTTGCCACTATTTACTTCACTGTAACTTATCGCTGCTTACAGCCTGTATATGTTGTGCATTTTGCTATGCTGTATTATATCATTACTTGTTTATTGTATGTCGCAACTGTCTTAACCTTCTGTTTCCTCTGTACTCTCCCCGGTTGTGCCTGAACATTTTTTATTTTATTTTATTTGAATCTAGGATTACAAGTACCTTTGAGTCAAGGCTGTTTTACAAAGGTTCCACATCAGATGAGGTACAATTCAAACAAGACATTGAATAACAGAATAACAGTGGGTTACAGGCAGTCCTACCGTGTCATAATGTCATATGCTTAATAGCGTACAACATTATAGCTAACCCAAAACAGCACTGTCCATGACAGCGAATGGTGCAATACAGCGCATACTGCTGTATGCGGAATCGCACCATTCACACACTCCCAGGTAAAGGATAAGACCTCTGCTGAGAGTGGGTTCCGCCGAGCAGCTGCCGTGGGTCACTGAACTGAGCCACAGCAGGAACCCAGGCACGACGCGCTTGGGACCGGGTATGATCTCCCGTCCCAGACATTTTGCTTTTTTCCCATGGATCAAAGGCCTGAGTTGGACCTCTCACTTGAGAATCTTTAGTGGGGGGTCCGGGAGGGCACAGCAGTAGGGGGTGGGGTGGAGCCCCCATAGAAAAGACTTATGCCACATGGCAATATCACGCTGTATTGGCAGCGCATTTTGCCATGCGGCATAATGTCTCAGACATTATGACCCCATGCCACAGGCAGTTACATACAGTTTTATACATTCAATACAGTGGCAAAAATGCCAGAAGGAGGTCTGGTAACAGGGTTAACATGGTATGGAAGAGAGACACACTAGTGGGGTGCGGCCATAGGCACTTGTCAAATATCAATTAAAGTGCTACAAGGGGGTAGGGAAGGTGGGTGGGAGGAGGGGAGGATGAGGGGGTATATGGGAGAGGGAGTTGAGGGGGGAGAGGGTTAAGTGCTAGGTGGAAAGAGCAAAGAGGGGAAGGGAGAACAATTAGGAAGGACAATCACCGGAGCTAGATGCAGACAGGATGTGACAGAGACTGGATTTGAAATAGGCATTTATTGTCTAGTGCAGTAACTTGGTTAACAAGAACTACACATGCAGTACTGTGAAATGTTAAATGAAGTATTTGGAAGTATCTTAACTGAAAGTGCATGAATGCAGTCTGCTGCCTCCCCAGGCCTCACCTAGAAAGTAACCGATTTGCCTAATGTGACTTACTCCTAGTGTCAACTTTCTACTCTGGAGTGTGCCAAATCACGTCTAACTGCACTGTGCTTTGTTCTTTTAGGAACTGGGCTGAAGCCGCCAGGCTTACTTCACGTGTGAGCTGAGCTAAGATTCCAGCCCTTCGTTCTGCTGCTCCATCGCATTCTCATCTTCATTGTTTCCAGCTAGAGCCCCTGGAGCAGGAGCGTTACAGCAGCAGCAGTGCCAGCTGTGCACATCTGCCAGCCTGAGATCATTATTCACACTGAGTCATACAGTGTGAGAGAGGAGATCACACCTCCTCCTAACCCCGTTCTCCAAAGTGTTTATTATCCACCCTCTTTGTAACACAGAGAAATGCCCCTTAGCTGGCACAACTGAGACAACTAATAGGTATGCATGCACAAAGCTGTGATGATTAATCAAAAGCATGTACAGTAATTATGGTACTAATTGAATAGGTTGACACAGTGTGCTGTTGTATTAGTCATCACTTATAACATGATAGTCACCGTGATGAGATGATCCAGATGTACGGCACAGCCTTTGCTTCCTTTTTAATATCAGTGTGTCATCGTCGTTGCTGCATGGTACTGTTTCTCTTTGATCAGCAGGTTCTGATTTCAGCCCCATGCTGGTGACGTGGGCTTATACTCCATGCAGACACTGCAGGACAGGGTTAGGTGGGTGCAGCCCTATTGGAGATGGCATCTTTTAGAAGAGACTGTCAGGTCACCTGGCACTCTCTTAGGAGCTATTGCCAGTTTATGACATTTCCTCTGATGAGTCACCTCTCATGGTCACTAAGCAAGTGTGCATGTCGGAGGTTTTCTTTATATTTTTAGACCATGATATAATCCCTTCACCCAAGATGCCATGCTCCTCAAAGGTACGTTGTGTTTTCAGATTCTGGATTGGATAACACTGCTTAGGCTATGACAAAAAAAAAAGAAGAATCCTTTGTACATCTCTTCTTATTTTAAAAGTATATATATTTTTTTTAATATTGATTGCGTTTTGCTGTAATATTCGCCATTGTCTCACGTTGCAGGACAGCAACATGCAGTTTTGACCCTCATATTCCTTTTGGACAGTTGTTTTTTTTTTTCATTATAAACTAACACATTTAAAAGCTGTAGAAAGAAAAATAAAAAGTCCTTGCCACTCCAGGAAAGAAAAATAAAAAATATGTGGATTAACAATGTATTTATTCTATCTGGAGTACAGAAAAATAATGTTTTTTTTTTTTTTTTAATTTATACAGCTATTTGCAGTACAGGAACATTATTCTCTTCATGACAGAGGGTGGCAGCTTACAATTGTGTTAGCCACTAAAACAAACTCTGGTCAGAGCCTATATGGCTGTGGAGAGCTTTTGGAATGCTTTTACCCATTACTGCTAGTGAATTTGCACAATGCAGATCTGTGGAGAGGCAGTTTCAAAGTGGTCTTCCTTTTATACATTTTTGCAATGTGTTTTCCTAGAATATGCCTGCTGATTGCTGTATATTTAGCCAGTATAGGTCACAGAAGAAATGGCATCTTATTTTCAGTGGGGTTCTACATCTTTATAATATTATGCTGCATTGTGTAAAATCAGAATGCACTGAAAACAATATTTTACATCTGGGGGACATATTAAGTGCCAGACCAATGCACAAGCAGCACAGTGCACTGCGCAAAGAGGGTGCATCAGTCGGCACTGATACAATATTCACAGAGAATGCACCACCGATACAGGGTGTGCATACAGTGACACCCACCAGGATAAAGCTCAGCACTGCAGAATTCTGCAGTAGAGTTGCTGCAGCAAACAACGCAATTTCAATGGGAGTTAATCCCTTTGTCATGTAGTAAACCTGTGACACTGCACTTCATCCTGGCAGGCATCATTGTACCTGTTGCAAATGTGACCCTGGACAGGAGTCCCTGTGCAGGCGGACGCCAAGTCAGGTGCATCCAGGGTGACCCCGACTGAATACCTTCCAGAAGAATGCATGTCACATACTGGTATGCACAGCAGCCCTATGGGCAATATTCAGCCCAGGAATGCAAATGAACTATTTGAGCATGCAGAGTGCAAAGGGGCCTTATGCATGCTCATTACTGGCCCATTTGCATGTTGACACGGGGATGAATGCACCAGAGCAACTCCTGCCCCCAAGCCCCAACCCCAATCGCTCCCATGTGGGACAGACCCTGAAGTCTCTGGTGGCAAAGTGGCACACCCTATCCGTTCCACCAGCCCCAATTGTATCGGAGTCCAGGCTTTATCGGTTCCATACTGTAGGGACCCTGATGCCATCCCTGATTGCACCTGAATACACCTACAATTGATTTCCATAGTGTAGTGGCCCATGCTCCCCCTCAACAGTGCACAGACACACCCTTCCCTGTTCCCCAACCCAACCCATTGCGACGACTTACTCTGTGATGGGATCATGCCACTGTTTCAGCAGGTGGTGGAACACTCACAGTAGGACACTGAAATGTGTTATACATAGGCACAAGCTGTGTATGGGTGATAATGCCCAGTGACCATACACTTCAGGCACTTGCATGCGGATCCATCATCCCGGTGCCATTGCACTGCTCAGTGCGGGTGACGGCCAATGCTGTACCCACTCACACAGGTCCCAAAACAGACATATTACAGCTGACCTCCCATTCTTTTGTACAGCTGGGGAACTGTGGATGTACTATCCATAGCCTGAAGTGTACACTGCAAATGGCATTGCAGGATACCACACCCAATGGCACCCAGGATACCTCAGCAGTCCAGAGGGTGGCATGTTACACAGGGGAACAGGGGAGAGTGTGGACTTGCAGCAGTGTATGACAGCAGGAAGATACGGCATTGGAAAGGAATGCGCTGGAAGTATGTAAATTCACTGTTAGAGTATGCCAGGGATGCACACACACACACACACAGCTGCATACACTGGTGGGTCTACAGCTTACGTGGTGCTCCAATGCATGGTACAGCCAGCTGGGTCATTCCAGAGTGCAGGTCCCTAGCCTGGTTCAGTGCAGTCAATGGCTGGCCATGGCAGGGGGTGTAGGGCAGTGCCAGTCTTTGCAACAAGTCAGGTATGGGGGGAGTGAGGGTGTCTGCATACAGGGGTGGTGGGTGGGGGTCCTCTATGCTATGGATATGGACCATGGTTTCCTCTGGTGTGATCGGATCTGGGGGGGGGGGCTACACTATGGAGCTCTTCAGAGATAGAGTTGGATAGATTGGGGATGGAAAGGGGGTACTGCTAGTCCACCAGGGCTGCCAGGCTGCTGTGCATCTGAGTGCATATCCACAGCCCGCCTGTGGGTGACTGGCCGGGTTAGGCCAGCTATTCATGGCCTAACTGTGAGCTGCACTGCTCTGGACTGTGAGGGGCACATTCCCACTGAATATGCCACAACATGATATAAGCATTGGAAATGCCGTCTCGACTTGTGCAGCATACCATTTGTGTGTGCCCTGGCCCATACCCTTGCAGCCAGCTCATCCCATGCATTCGAATATCATGCTGCTGCACACTGTTGGAGTTGCGTGGCACATCTCCCTTTTCTGCCTGGATGCGCTGTGCATCTACTTTGAATACGGGGGCCCTGGACTAGGTACCCTGAATAAATACATTATAAAATAGTAAAATCATGACCCCACTGAAAACAAGATATTGCATCTAATCTGGGACAGCCTGAGTAAAAACAGTGCAAAAATGTGTAAATGGAGATCCCTGTGACAATGAGCTATAGTAGCTCCCCTGTTCTATCCAGGATACAAAATATAGGATGAGAAATATTCAGTGCTCCCAGATCCAAATAGCCATTTCCCTGTAAGAAACCTTCATTTTTCCTGTGTTTTCCTCACAGTGGCAGAATCAAACCCTTGTATAAATCCCTGTAGATTTTTCCATAAGCCACTGGTTCCTTATTTATGGCTTTGTTCTTTATTTATTATACCAGCAGCCTTTTATCAAGAAAAGAGCTCTGATTTGCTGTTTGGTATTAATATTACATGTCAAGATGGCCTTGGCATGATTTGGATTTACATGGTATGCATAAGGCACAATGGGGGACTATATGAAATAACAAATATCGCACTCATTATTTCATGAACTATACTCAACATTAGTAATCACAAATCGGACAATCTTTCAAAAGATACTAGTAATGCCTGTAAACATATATATATATATACACATATATGTGTGTGTATATGTATTATAGTGCCACGGTAGTGGCACTACAGTTAGGGTTGAGTTAGCACTTTAATGTTAAACCTCAAGTTTTGCACCGTACAACAGATTTGCCTAGAATTTTGCATGCGCAGTGTCGTACCCTAGATCTCTGGATCTGGCAAGTTGCGTTATGGTCGGATGTATGGTTGCGGTGTTGCAGAATGCTAAACAAAGCAAAAAAATGACTTTTTGCACATTTCTTTGCTCACACCCACAGCCTGCATGATTTGCCATTCAGTCTGAAATCTTCAGCGATAGATACTTGTATGATAGAGACATACAAGTATCTTACATGGAGGAACAGGGTGCAGGAATACACTATTTTTAAGTGAAAAAGATGTTCCAGGACTAGAGGGCATGGGATGAAGTTGGAAGGAGGACGATTCAGAGGAAACGTGAGGAAGAATTTCTTCACAGAACAGGTGGTGGACAAGTGGAATACCCTGCCAGAGGAAGTGGTGGGTGCTGAAACAATCACGGGATTTAAGAATGCATGGGATAGACATAAAGGAATTCTGGAGGTCAGGGGTAAGGGGCAACAGACATCTAGGAAAACATAAACTGAACTTACAAGCTCAAATGGGCAGACTGGGTGGGCCATAGGCCCTTATTTGCCGACACTATCTATGTATCTATGTATAAGATGCAGTCTGGGTCACCGATGTGCCTTTCAAAGATGTGGTGTAATAATATTAAACTGTTCAGAAGTTATTAAAAAAAAAAATTCCTATTATAGTCAATGGGGAAAAAATATATATGTGTCTCATGAAAGAGTCGAAAGTACAGTTTTCCTTTTGCAAATGGCCTTTTACTTTCCTGTTGCCGCCATCTTGTTTTCAGTTAGCGAGAGAGAAAAATGCCTGCCATTTAAATTTGGGACCCTCTAGGTGAACACTGACTGTTCCCTGACGACCCCAATGCACACCCTGTTGCCTGTTTGGGGGTGGGGGTTGGGTGGTAGGGGTGGTAATCGTAACACCTCATTTCCATGCTTTTGTCACTGTGCTATGAACCATAACTGATGCAGTAATAGATTTTTTGCCATAAATATAAATAAATAAATATATATATATATATATGTGTGTGTGTGTGCTATTTTTGCATCTTATAGTTGTTAGTTTTCAGACAAATTCTCATAGACTTTTTTCTGTCCACCTGATGGAATCTTGAATGAGTTAAAGAGACTCACCAGAATGAGCACCTGCACCATCTAGATAGGTGCCTTGCCACCAAAGGTTCTCGATAAGAATAGTATCCCTGAGATGTGTTCTATGATGAAAAAGTTATTTCACTTGTAAATGTCTAAATACTGGGTCCCAAGGACTTCCCATTTTTTCTGCTGCCCATGCTCTACCCCCATGCTCACAAAAGTAATGATGAGATGCCAGTGACAGTGCGGGGGCATGCTCCATTATAGTCAATGGGCAGTGATTTTTCAGTCTTTTTTTTTTTATTGTAATATAATGGTCACTTGGCAATGAAACGTGAGCACCGGTCAACTAACAAGGCCCTTGTTAGTTGACCAGTGCCCATGTTTCACTGCCAAGTGGCCATTATATTACAAAAAAAAAGATTGAAAAATCGCTGCCCATTGAATATAATGGAGCACACACACCCGTGCTCTCACTGGCATCTTGTCGTCATGTCTGTGAGTGTGGAGGCAGAGTGTTTCCAGTTGTTTGATCAGGAATTTTATAAATGGTATAGTTATATACCAGTATCTTGCAAGTTCCCCAGGAAGATCTCTGACATTTCAGGAATAATATCAAGCCTACACAAAACCTCCAAAAAATATAAAAATAATAGTATAGATATAGAAAAACATAAAGGGAACTTACAAACTCAAATGGTCAAACTGGGTGGGCCATAGGCCCTTATCTGCTGACAGTGTCTCTGTATCTATGTATCTAAACAATACTTTTCCTCCTAATAAATGGCATGATGTCTTTCATTCTCAAAAATAGCACATTATATCTCACGTCATTATCTCCTCCATCTTGGCATCAGATAAGATCTTGGCTTGTAAAAAGTGCTGAAATGCCTCAAGTTTGTTGTAATTAATTGAAAAACATCTACATGTCTGTCATGTGCAGTACTGTGTCTTTTGATACAGGTTATGTATTGTATTTGCTATGCTTGTATTTATGTACATATTCTGAGTAACTATTTATTTGATACATTGGGACCCCACTGAAAATGAGCCTTGGCTCAACTGGGCTATCCTGTACTGTATTTTCAGAATAAAATATTTACTACTGCTACTATTACATGTTGTGAGAGATCAAAGCAAGTTAACGTATGCCCTGGCTACATTATCAGACCTCAAATTTATTTATAGAAATTCTGCACAATTACATTACTAATATTGAAAATTAAAATATCACTGTTCAGACCTTCTTATTGTTTAGATTGCTCATTCCAACCACAAATAATACATTTATGTACCACTGTTGTCCCCTACAAATTTCTTTCTCAGTTGTTTTGACTAACTTTTTATAACTCTACATGGGAACATAAGGAATCGGATAATTATACAGATGAATTTCTCACTCATAGTTTGTCAGCAGTTAGTTCCAGGAGTTTGACTGTTTTTCCACCCCTCCCCCCAAAACACACACACACACACACTTACTATAAGAGATCTCAGTAGCTCTTATCTGTTATGCTTGGGAAGCAGACGCAGCCCTTGCTATCAAAAAGAAATTTATATATTTAGTCTGGGTAGTTCACTGAAGACCTCGCATTTTATCAGATAGGTCTTGAGAGGTTAAAAAACAATGTAAATCTTTATAAATTTATAGAGAAAGGGTAACATTTCTGAGGTATGAATCTTTCTTGAAAGATATTCATGCCCAACTGAAGTTAGTAGCAAAAAATGTTTAAATACTAGGCATTTACATGTACAGGTTGTTGCATTTCGAAGGGGGTAAACAAATCTCCAGTTTAATAGGCAACCAACATTTAACAAGCTGTTTCAGTTTCCTAATAGCCATCTAATAAGCAGCTTGGAGTTACGTCTCCAACATTTTAAACAGAAAGAAGGGATTATTTTATTTTAGTTATCATAGTGATTTGTAGATGTGGAAGGATACATTGAAAAGTCCAAAACATGTGTTCCACGATACTCCATTTTCAAGCTACAGATAGCAAGATGGCTGCAGGCTCTGCCCACAGCCATAAAAAGGGAAATATGACACAGCACGCTTCTCACTTTTTGGTGTGTTCCCTCCCCTCTTCAGGGACAACCCCTGATTGACAGTCATCGGTCCTCATCATTTGCGAGCGTGAGCTATGATGTATTATGGAAATGCAACCTCATCTTCCATTTATCTGGCGGTTGTGCAGATGGAAGTTGAGTTCCTGTTAGGATTTTATTTGTTTATTGAAAAATTTCACCAGGAAAGGCACACTGAACAATACAAAATTGCTTGTCTGATGGAGCGTCCTGGGGGAAGTCGAACATGGGAGTACAGTAATCAAAAGCACATTTCCAAAGGTATATAAAACAGAGAAGCAACAGAATGAAAAAAAACAATACATCAGTAGCATTACATAAACATTGGGATTTGATGTGAGAGGAGCAAATTAACAGCACTGCAGACTAATACATACAGTGTGGACAAGGAAGTGCAATAAAGTACATTGGTTTCTCCTTACATTAAGTGGTAGGCTGGGAAAGGATATGGGGAAGCCAGAGGGGAAATTAGGAGGAGTGAGGAGCCAGAGGGGAAATTAGGAGCAGCTGCAGGATGGAGACAGGAAGTTAAGGAGGAAGGTTGAGATGGACCATGGGGAGGAGGAGTGCCTGATTTGATGAGGCATTGAGTTCTAGAGCTTAGGGAACCTATAGGAGAATGATGATTGGCCTATAGAGGTAGTGCATTGTGGTATAGCTAGGGTTCGGGAGTCACTGATCTGAGGGAGAAGGGGGGGTGGAGGACAGTGAAGAGGCAAGGTAAGGGAAGTGTATCAAACCAGAATTTAGAGACAAATTTTATGCAGTGGGCTAGACAGCAGTTTTCCAGGGAAGGAAAAGCTAGAGAGTGATATAGGTCGCAGTGGTGGGTATAGGAAGGGGCATCCAGAGCGAAACGACAGAAAGCATTGAAAACGGTGCCCAATCTGGTTAAGAATGACTTCGGAGCAGCACTGTAGACTATGTCACGGTAGTCAAAGATGGGTAGTATCATTTTCTGTTGCTCGCAATCTGTCTGATGGAATAGAATACATCAAACTTCAGGCAATTTTTTATCATTCAGATTTTCAGTATGAAAGGACAGACTCTGAGTCCAAATCCCCATCTAAAAAGCCCTGCCTTGCCTCCCTCTTGCCTTACCATCAATTCACATTCTGTTTCCATTTTCATTCCAGTGACTTTAATCAGAATCAGAATCAGAATTGGAATTTCCAAATTTCAGACAAGGCGGAGAAGGAATGGATTCTAGAGAATCCAAGCACCCCTAATTCTTATGGGGAAATTCCAACAGAGCAGAGGATATTTTCGATGTCCTAGTCAACATTCCCGCCTCAAACAACATGTCAATATAGTTATATATTTTTCTTTTCTTCCCACCCCAGTCGGCCTTCCTTCAGAGGAGCACCCCAGCCCTCTCACCTCAGCATATGCCAGGACTTACCTGCTGGCCATCTTCTTCCAGGGCTTGTCCCCCCAGTGGGGTCGGCAGGGTTCCTCAAGCCTCCCTGCAGGATGGATCCAGTTCAGGCTGGCATGCCCAGCTGGTCAGGGCCTGCAGGTGCACCTCACTGTCCTGCCACCAGACTTTTGTGCTTTTTGGCCCCTGGCAGGTGTGACATGCAATGACATCAGGGTGCATGCCACATGCTCCTGTGTGACACGCACCAACATCTGCCACACCTCCCGACCTTCCTGGCCCGTGCTGCCTTTCTCCCAGCTTCCACCAGGGGCCAGGCAAGCACTGGACTCTGTCCACCCTCCACCCCCCACAGTGGAGGAGAGCAGTCCTATGGATGCTCAGTCCTTTTCCCTGCCCGTCCCTCTGACACCCCAGATTCACTTCTGAACCCAGGTGATCAGCATTGCAAACAGTAGCACTACCACTGCACTGGTGGGCTGGCGATACAGTTATTTATTTTTATAATATATATTTTTATTATATCTTATACATGATATTTCACAAATACAGTGGATCATTTTCTAGTACATATGTTATTCATACATTCATGGTACAGCAGTGTATTTAATTAATAAGCACACTCTTCGAGCCTCATATTTACCTTACAATCATTGTAACCTACCCCCACCGATTTTTCTTTTCTTTCTGTTTCATTTATAGGTCTTCCTCCATGAGCTGGGTCTTTCAATTTATTACTCTTGTTATCTCTACTACTTCTCCCTTTCACCTTTTACTGACTGTGTTTATGGAACAAATTCCGGATCCTGTTGCATTATATAATGTACCCAGATTTGCCATCTTCATCTAAATTTTTCTAATGTATAATTTAAATCTGCTGTGATTCAGTCCAAACTGAAGCATTGTTATTTGGAAAGTTTGCCAACAAAATAGGTCTTGGAAGTGGGACACAATCAATCTATACCAAGCATATTATAAGAAACTGGCAAAATCTGTTAAACTCTCCAGCCATAAAACAGACTGCTAGATATTTACAAATGTTGACGAATTATCCCAGCTTCGGTCCAGCCAGGTTAGACTGTACCTTTAAAAACTGGCATAGACTAGGCTTAAGGCACACCTATTCACTTTTACAATGATGGTGTCTTTCAAGCCATTCAGATATTTAAACAGAAGTGTCAGCTTAGAAACAGAATCATTTCAGATACCTGCAAGTTACACATTATTTTGCAGAACAGTTTGGTCTGGCATGGGACATGTTGTATATATCATTAACTATGTTTTGCCATTCTTTCTTAGTGGGGGGTTGGGTTTGCTTCCATTTTTTTTTTTAGTGACTTTTTTTAGCAGCTAGTATTAGGACCAGGGGCGATACAGTTATTTCTGATCATATATGGATGAAGAACAACAAATGAATGCTGAGTTGGTTTCCATAAATCCGTTATAGTCACAATACTAATGTAGCATGATTATTTTTTGGTCACTTAGGTCTTGATCCACGTAAGGAGCCAGAATACCCTGGAATTGAGTGTATTCCTGTCGTGACTGTGTGCACCACCCCGATACCCATCTGTACCATACAGCATCCAAAGCTGCTGTGATTCACTGGTGCAGATCCTGCAGATCTACGAATTGGAGCAGGGGTGCAGGGGCAGAGCTTTCTTGGACTTTGAGCATCCAGTCGGATGCCCATGCGAGGCTGTCAGTGGAACCTTGCCTGCACAGGGTGCAGGGAATGATAGCATATGACTGTCTTCCAAGGACAAAAAGGTGACATTTCGTAACTGTTGCTGGATCATGGCAGTACTGTCCCTAGTCCACCAAGGAGGCTCCTAGGGATGGGGGCTGGTAGAAGTGTGGCTGATTAGGCCCTAGGAACAGAAGTGTGACCAGGTGGGGGTGTAACTACTAATGCAGCTCTAAGCGTTACACAGCCTCCATCCTCTCTGCTGGCCATCTGCAACATGGATCTCCTGTTATGGATTGGGGACAAGTCCACATCTGCCCCCTGGCTTCCCCTTATGGCCCACCTGCATCCCCACATGCGTGGAATAAGACAGGGTGCAAAGGGGTATGTAGCTATATGTAGGTCCCCTCATGTGTGAACGGGATCACTGTGGACCCCGTACCGACATAACAGACCCTCCAAAGGTGCACGAGGGGATGAGCACCCTTTGAGGAGCGATTCTTAAGACTCGGCTACATGTTTCTCATTTTTTTCTCTATTCGCAGACTCCACACAGCTCAAGCACACACTAGAGGAGTATTGTCAGCTCCCTACAGCACAGCAAAACAATCTTCACTCCTCAGACTCCAAAACACAATTCACACCTCAAATTCTCACAGTTTAACCAATCCACCCAATAATGACCTCACCATCTATTCAAGGAAGGAGTTTTATAGTCCTCTGCAACCCTGTCTTTTGGATATCAAAAGGTTTCATATCTCCATGCTATAAAGAGTTTAATACTGCACTCCATCTAATCAATGAATGGCACTATTGCCCATATAAGTGATTAGCAGTTATTTCCCTCTATACTGTTTCTCTGCATACACAGTAGCAATTAAAACTACCAGTACCCATCCAAATCTATCCTGTAAAATAAAAGGCACGGTCATTATAATAGGAAGTAAATGCGTGATCAATGGCCTAACCAGATCATAACATAGAGACACAGAAACTGAATTTGTCAGCAGAAAAGGAACGCTTGGCCCACCCATTTTGTCCAGATGTTCCCTGCCTAAACTTTCTCCACCCACCTTAACTGGTCTTCTGAGACCCTCCCTGCTCACTGCCTATTTTCTAATATAACCTCTATGTTTATCCCATGCATGCTTGAAGCCTCCTATTTTTGCCTTCACTGCTTCTGCTGGCAGTCAGTTACATGCGTCTACCACTCTTTCAGTGGAGAAGTATTTCCTCACATCTCTCTTAAACTCCCCCACCCCAGCTTCACTGCATGCTCTTGGTCCTAGTGCTCTTACTGATTTGAAAGAAATTCCACTGTTGTGCCCTGACATGTTCACAGACATCTCTTTAAGGATACTAACAAAATAAAAGCAGCCCCGAGAAGGGCAACAAAGATAGTACATGGACTGCACCAGAAGAAGCCCTACGAGAAAAGACTTAAGGACCTTTTATCTATTCACTGGAGGAAAGAAGGGAGAGGGGAGATATGATATAGAGACTTCAAGTACCTTAAGTGACTAAACAGGGTACAGGTGGAAAGAACATTTCAGAGAAAACTCTGTACAAAAACAAGCTGGGGTGCTGGCCTGGTGGCGCTGAGGGTTGAGGCGCTGGACGCCACACCTGGCACCACACCGGCGGCCCGGGTTCGGGTACAAGCCTGGGCTACTGGGGAACAGTGGGGGGAGATTGAGCATCCGTAGGACTGCTCTGTCTTCCCGGGGAGGGTTTCGGGGAAGCGATCGCTCCTAGAGCGGCCTCTCGCAGTGGTTGGAGGTGCCCAGTGTAGCGACGCTGCGGATGCAAGGGGAGGAGTTGCGGCATTACGTTGCCTTCCTAAGCTGCACTCCGAGAGGGTCAGGAACTACAAACAAGAGAAAAACCCCACTCTTGGGGATAGATGAAGGCACCTCGGCCTCCTAGCCCACACTCCCAGTTCCAGACTGACTTCCTCTCCATGGGCCGACTTGTGTGCCTAGGACTTTGCCCTACGGATAGAGCACACTGGGTGGATAGGGAAGCCCTACCTCTGGAGGGTTCAGACCCGGAGGTGGTGCTGGGTGGCACAAGTAGAGAGGACCTAGAAGTCACAGAGGAAGGTAGAGGCTGGGAGCCCTGAGGATGCTGGAAGGAGTTCTCCAGGTGCTGGAGATAAACAAATTAAAAAAAAATTAAAAACAAGCTGGGGTATGATATGAGGCTGAATGTTGGAAGGCTCGGGGTAATGCTAAGAAGTACTATTTCACTGAAAGGGTGGGGGAGCAGTGGAACAGCCTTCCAGCAGAAGTGTTGGGTGTGAAAACAATGTGGGGGTTCAAGAGTACATGGGATAGACATAAAGGTACCCTGGAGATATGCAGAGCAAGACAGCCACAGATTAAACAGGATCTGGGGCTGCAGCAGTGAGTAGGAATTTGGACAGACTAGGTGGGCCATATGGTCCTTATCTGCCAACAGATTCTATGTTTCATGTGCCACTGCCACATGGAAGGTTGCGAGTTATTGGATAAGATTATACAGACTGGATGGAACAGAGATTCTAGAACCAGTGGTTCATAAATAACCACAAAGAGGCTGGCTGCCCGTTTTTGAGTAAACACCGACCATTGAGCTGTGTTGCAATACGCCCTTGCCAGACTCTCGTTGGTAATAACCATCAGTAAAGCTACAGTAGTTTGCTAAACAAACCAAAAAAAGACGTAAGGAGGAAACTGTCCTGCCAATTTGGATAGCAAGTGCAGTTATGGGCACAGAGATCAGTTTCTATAGGGTATTAACATTGGCTTGGCAGACTACTGCAGCAGCAGTAGCTTGGTGGGAGATTGTTTTTCCCCCAGGTGTGTTCTTGATCAAGCCATTAACCAAATATCTTTATTGCTGTGTGTTGAAAGTGGCCAGTGGCCAACGTTTAGTGACCAGTGGCCAAGGAGAACCCTGTGCTTTTGCATGTGTGACTTAAGTTAAAAAAACACATTTTTTCATCGAGGTTCAGCAGCCTAAGCATACCCTTGCCTGCAGACAAAAATCTGAAAATCCCCAAACCTGTGCTATTACAAGCCAAACTACTGGTGGTGTGTGGCAGTCTGCAAAGCCAGCCATAGCCAATTACCCTAAAGAAACTGATCTCTATACAGTCATAACAATTGCATTCAGGCCCCTTGACAGAAATTCTGGCCCCTGGGAAAAGTTCAGACTCTGGGGCCCTGGCCCCTATGTAGCTGCATACAGTAGCATGCTGGATGGCCTGGGACACTCTCTTTGGTGCTGGACCCCGGGAACAATTATCCCCAGCTTTTCAACCCATTCCCTCTTAAAGACCCTGACTGCATCTCTCTCTCTCTTCTCTCTCTCTCTCTCTCTCCCTCCCTCTCTCTCTCTCTCTCTCCCCCTCTATCTCCCCCTCTCTCTCTCCCTCCCCCCCTCAGGTGGTTATTGTGAATGCTACCACACAGGTTCTAGAATCTCAACTCATATCTCTGTTTCAGACTCTGTATAATTAAGCATTAAGCCATGAGGGGGTGTGGGTTATCGGGGGATTTATCATGGCTGGAGTGGTTTGCCCACGAGGCGCAGCGGAGTGGGTAACTCCTCACCAGCTGTGGTATATCTCCCGATAACCCACATCCCTGAGTGGCTTATTGTGATTATACTTGTTGTTTTTATTTTTTTATGACAAAAATATAAAGTTTAATAAAAGTTTTTTTAGAGTTTTTATTTTTATTAATTTTCTTGTGCCACAAGGAAAAAAAGAGTTCTCTGTTGCTAGGTGGAAAGTTTCTGTTTATGTGTGTTGCACTAATGGACTGCCATCGCACAGCACAGCGTGTGGTTTTGGTTAGGTTTGAGGTGCGAACTGCTTCTGTGTTCTACGAAGCAGTAGGAAGTGGCCGGGGTTGCATTTTCCTTCAATATATATATATTTTTTAAATGGAGACTGTTACATTAACGAAATGAGACACTGAGTGTGGACCGGAGACAGAGCTAGTGTAGAGCGGGAGTCTCATGGCATGATACAGGGCAGACCGCACGGGAGTGGAGACGGAGACAGAGGTGAGGTGGGCGCACTTTTGGCGGTTACAGTGAAATCCATGCTGGTCTGTTTTTTAATTTTTTTTTAAATGCGGATTCACTTTCTTGGGGGTTTGTGCTAGTCACACTATGTGCTTTGGTGAGTTGGACGTGATGGGAGTTGGAGACCGCTGCCTAGCAAGCATTCCAACATGGCGGATCTGCAGTTTGAATTTCCCAGGTCAGATGATTTGACAGAGATGTGGCAGGCTGGCACCTTTTGGGGTGATTATCACAGGATTTACAACGGAGGTAAGGTACCAGCCTGCTGTTCTCATTGGTTGGTGTCCGGGGTCCATGGTATAATCATTCTTCTTGCACCCTTCCATGTGGCCCAATAATGCTCTTTGTATTTTTTTTTTTGTCTGTTCATTTTTTGTTTCTCTCAGCTGATTGTTTTCCATTATTTGCTGTGATACTAGATTTGCCTTGCTCTCCTCTCTAGCTCTGTAGAAACATGTATTACTGATCTCTTCCGCCCACCACCGTGATGATTCCCCCCCCCCCAGGAATTATTCACCAATTTTTTAGAGTCAGTCAGACACACACACACACACCATCAGTGGAAACTGAAAAGAAAAAAACAAGCGTTTTTTGGTTTTTTAACTTCAGACTGTGTGTGTTGTGCCTTGGCTTCAGTCTTCCTGTTAGATAAGAGATAAAACATAATTTACACAGACACAGTGACAGTCACAGAAGACCCCCCTCCCCGTGGGCCCCAAAATAAAATATGAATGAACAATGAATCAGAATGTCATGTGCTGCTGGCTGGATTTGGAACATGAGTCAGAGTCCTGACTGTCCACCAGTCTAGACTCGGGAGGCAAGCAACAACAAGCCAAGGCACTCTCACGGACACATCTTGTTGGCTTAGGTAGGAGGATCCGACCTGTTCCCATCATCAGTGTTATCAGACAGAGAGACGTCGGACTGTCATGGACAAGAGGTGAGATCAGGTCAGGAATCCTTCTGACGACGCTCATAAAAAATTATCTCATTCTTGTCAATACCTAACTGGTAGCCACTCGGTCCCTCCCTTCTCTCTTCTCTGACTATCTCTATCTCTCTCTCTAGTCAAACTTGGACATGGTGGTCATTAGGTCAGGCTTGAACACACATCTTCTACTGTCCTCCACCATTCTCAGCTCAGTCTCCTCTCCTCTCCGTTCCTCTCTGCTCCTCTCCTCTCCGCTGCGCTGCCGTCCAGTGCACATTCACACAGAGATCGACGATCTGATTAACAGAGAGTCATAAAGACTCTCCCACCACAGCACTTCACTCCTCCAGCTACTTAGAAGACTACTAGTCTAACTTAGGAAAATTCTCTTCCATTCTCTCCTAAAACATGCTCCAACACAAGAACCACACATGACTACCAACACAGAAGGCACGATTTTCTTAAGGCAGGCGCACTTCATCCAATGTCTTGCACCACATGACTGTATGTCTGCACACTGAGAGTCATATGGTAAAGTACAGTAGTCTACTGTTACTAGAGCCCCTAGCAAGCAGCAGCACAGTGGTGTGTGGGCATGGCTCCACCCCACCCCAATGCTGAGATGAATCCAGAACAATTAAAAAAAAAGCGGCCGCAACGCAAGTGGGTGGCATTTTAAAGGGCCAGAGTGGAAGTGAAAAAACATCTATTTAGTCTATCGCGTAGAGGGCCCCTAAACCCTCTTGGGCCCAGGTGCAACTGCACCCCTGCACCATTCTAGCTATGCTCCTGGTTGGATTAGTGATGGCCCCTGCAGTTTCAAAGTCCCCCTGCATGACTTACACCTCAGTCAAATCATTACCAAACCTACTCACCAAAATGTGAAGTCAGGTAACCACTCCCTCTTGGATTGACTTCTAATTAGCCAAATAGATTGAATCAGAACATCTGAAAGACTCACTCAGTAATCATTCCCCAATCTTTTGTGTTTGGAGCAATGTTTCACCAAATGGCCTCCAAGAGCCAAAACTGTCAGGGACTTTTCTTGGCTTAATGAAAATGCCTTCTTGGAGGACCTCACTGCCATCAACAAGGAAGAAATCAAGAAAGTCAAAAATGTCAATACTTCCCTTGACTATCTAGTAAACTGTCTCCTTAGCATAGCTAACAGGCATGCCCCTATTATTCAAAGAAGAGTCAAAGCCGGTGCTCAAAATGGTTTACACCTGATCTTCACAAGCTCATGAAAAAAGGGACAAACCCTGGGACACTTTAAGAGCATCTGACTTGTACCGACTGGCAGAACTCTAGGACACTAAGAAATCTCTGTAAGGCCACTCTTAAGAAAGCAAGCACTTAGCTACCCCTTGGGGGTCTTTCCTTGGACCGTTTTCTACCTGCTCCTGGCACCCCCAGCTATCTCGGCCTGAATTAAACTTTAAATTGTTCTCTCAACAAGTGGTGCTAGGCCAACTACAGAGGACAAAAACTAAAGGGTCTGCAAGCAATGACTATCTCAAACCCAGGCTGTTTAAACTTGGAGCCCATATTCTTGCTGCCCCACTGCAACGCTATTTAATATGTTCCTCCTGCAGTGAGACCTACCTAACATATAGAAAGTGTCCCACATAGTTCCTGTACAAAGGGAGTGCTAAAAAACCTGTAGAGCAGTACTGGCCAACCTCCATCCTTTGCACCCTATCCAAAATCTTAGGAAGACTGGTCTATAACCAGCTCCAGACTTGCACTGAAACTCATTCTCTGCTGATTGATGTCCAGCTCGGCTTTTGGAAGAACCGTGGCATGGACACAGCCCTAGTGTGACTCACGATGAACCTTCTTGGCATCCAGGAGGCTAGCAAATCTACTGGTGCTATCTTTAAAGACCTGGCTAAGGCATTTGACCTAGTCAGTCACAAATTTCTCCAACATAAATAAACTCAAAGGACTAAGTCTTGATCATTTGTCCTGCTTCTGGTTCGGTAACTACCTAACAGGCTGTAAGCAGTTGGTTAAATGGTGAGGTAGCCACTCCACTCTGAGAGATATTATGAATGGCGTTCCTTAGGAGTCTACCCTGGGCCGTTATCATTCTCCCTATTTATTAATGACTTGCCCCAACACTGGTAGTGCCAAGGCTCTGCTCTATGTAGACAGTGTAGTCACAGAATCACAAAATCATAGAACTTTGACGGCAGAAAAGGACCCTTCCAGCCCATCTAGTCTGCCCAACCCTCACCTTTCACATACCCCCCTCCCCACAATCTCCCACCCTCCCCTCAATACTCAGTCCCAGATGCCTGTCCCATGCCCTCTTAGTGTTATACAGGAGCCACTTAAATAATGACTCAGTTGAGTCAGGCCTCAGAGCTGATTTCCACTGACTAGAATCCTGGTTTAAGGCAAATAAACTACTATTAAATGCTGAAAAAACAAAGTCTGTCCTCTTGCTCTCACTGTCTCTGCTCTAACTGGAGTGAATTCTTATAAATATGCACTCTGAATGGTGACCCTACAGAGACTATAAACTCTATTGACTACTTGGGAGTTACATTGGATCAGGAAATCTCATTTAAACCTCTTGTTGACCGGGTGACCAAACTGCTAAACCCAAAATTGGACTCCTGTATCGGTGAAATGCCTACCTCACCTCTGAAACCAGAGTTATGTCTAGCCAGCAGGAGTATTGCTTTTAAAACTTTTCATGTCATCAAACTACACACCGCCGTATAAAGCACACAAATCACCACAGATCATCAATTCTGTAATTACTAAAGACTACACATGAAACGCAAGAAAGACTAGCACCTGCCCAAAGGCAAACATTAAGAACTTGCTTATTCTTCAAAGCCTCTTCCCTTGTAATACAGTGAACTGTGCCACGCTAGTCTTTGTGCAAAAAGGCTTTTTTATTTTAGACAAGTGAGTTTAAAAAGGCAAATAGATACACACAATGCATCCAAGACACATAAAACAAAGGTCAAACAGTTTGGAGCTAATTCACAGAAGTAGGCTGAGCAACAAAGAACAGGAAACACAGTTTGGCATTTAGTGTCCCAACATGGCAGGTTCCAGGATCATAACTTGACCTTTTCGTTCCTCCTCTGGAGCAGTCACCTGACATGTTTCACAACTGGCTTGCTTTTGTAAAGCTCTCTTCCATTTAACCAAACTGCAATTTGCTTTTCAAATAGCTCCTACCCCCCCCCCCCGAATGGGGGAGCGAGGGGTGCAAAACTGTTGTACGCTTAATGTTTCCATTTCTGTTTTCCCCTGTTCTGTCAATGCTGCCTCACCATGACAGTGTAAGCCACAGATTCTCATATTCCCACTTTACATTACCAGGCAAAGGGATCTAGGGCACTCTGCATTTCTCACACAACCGCCCACTGACACTTCTTTTTCTTCCTTGCATTTAGTCAGTGCACATGAAAACTGCCTTCTCTATACTATCCAGAGCTACATCTCACCCTGCTGTCATTTTCCTTTTTTGGATTTCATTTTGTGTCATTCAGCTGTGTGCCATTTAGGTTGGAATGTTACCTCTGACTCCAGGTGAAGAAGCCAGGGGCCTAGTGCTCCTCAGAGCAGCCACCTGCTGACTCTCCCACATCCTTAGCATGCACTTCCATGGTAGCATAGGTGCCTTTGGCACCTTAGTGAAGACATCCGCACTTCCCAAGTGATTGATGACACTCAGCTGCACCTTGTGCCTCAGAACCCACCTAACAGCCCATCTGGGGCATGTGGTAAGTTAGCATTACCGCAGACCCTGTTGTGTGTTATTGCTTACTTACAATCTACAATGTGATCCTATGGGAATTTTATATTGCACTTCCCAGGTGGCTGAAGGCACTCAGCGCTCACAACTCACCTGGAGCATGCAGCAATTTAGCCTTGCCACACACTCTGCCATGTGGTATTCATCACTTAAAATGTATAATGTAATTTTATGCGAATTATATACCGCACTTCCCAGGTGACTAAAGGCACCCAGTTGCACATCATGCCTTACAACACACCTGGGGCATGCAGCAATTTAGCCTTACCGTATACTCTGTCATGTGTTATTACTTACTTACAATTTACAATGCGATCCTATAGGAATTTTATATCACACTCACCAGGTGATCAACACACCTGGGGCATGCAGCAATTTAGCTTTGCCGAACACCTTGCTGTGTGTTATTGCTTACTTACAATTTACAATGTGATCCTATGGGAATCATATACCACACTTCCCAGGGGGTTGAAGGCACTCAGCTGCTCCTCATGCCTCCCAACCCACCTGGGGCATGTGGAAATTTAGCATTGCCACACACCTTGTCATGTGCTGTTTCTTACTTACAATTTTTTTACCACAATTTCCAGGTGGTGTGCAAGTGTGCATGTACATCCATGGCTACAGAAGCACTGGTCTACAGTCGATGGCTTCTGTTACAGATATCTAACTAATCTTAACTTAAAAAAAGGAGTTTGTATTCTTTTTTAAAACAAGATGACTGATTTTAAACTTCTGGAGACTGGCAGCATGTCCTTTATTACCATTAAAACCACTTGGTTGCACTACACTACAACAGAACTCACTTGCTCTCCTCTCTCTACAGTCTGCAGCTTCCTTTACAGACATCTGAATAATCTTATGTTTAAAAAGGCAGTTTACAACCTTTTTTAACATAAGATACCTTATTTTAACCATCTGCCAGCATGTTCTTTGCCACCATTCAAACCGCACAGTCACGCAAAGCATGTAGTCCCCCAAGGCTTCTATAACAGTGGTGAACGTTCAGCCTTTAGTGTGTTGTAATTTTCCCATAATGCATCTAGGGATTATGGGAATTAGACCCAAGTCCTTCAAAGGTGTATTGGCTTTATTGTAACCCAGTGATAGCACTTTAAAAAGAAAATTGCCACACTTCCAGAATAACAACATTTTTTTTTATTTATATTGTATTCCCCAGTTTTCTCCCATTTTTTGCCTTGTCCCAGCCGCGCACCTGTGTGTAGGCACACATATGCTGCGGTACCGGGACACCCTCCTGCTGCTTGCTGGCCATTCACCTGCACTGCCTGCGGACCTCCATCCAGTGGCAGTGGAACTACAGCGAGCGACAGAGCCCTCCCTGGGAGAGGAGAGCTGCCTTTTAGCTGCTCAATCCTGCTCCCCCCCCCCAATGCCAGCTCTCCAATGACCCAGGCTCGTTCTTGAACCTGGGTCACCAACGTGACATGAGGTAAGGTGTCCAGCACCTCAGTGCCACCCGGCTGGCAGAACAAAGCAGTTAACGTGCACAAGCAGTTGTAGCTAGATAGTATGACTAGATTATAACTAGGATCCTGGGCTCTTAATTATATTTAAAAAAAAAAAAACCTTTATTAAAAACCTTTACATTTTTACAGTCACATTTTTATTTATATTTTACCATACAGACAGGGTTACAATTCATATAGGTTATCATTAATATACATCGAGCAAGCGGTGCATTTTTACCTTAGAGCTTAACAGTTCCTCAATTTACATATAACCCTTCCCACTCCCCCCCCCACTTCCCCAAGAATGGCCTTCTTCTGCTAGACCTCCTTTTTCTTCTTTCGATCCACTCCTTCTAGTGTTTGACTTCTGGTGTATTTCCATTGCATCCGGAGCAAGGGCACTTTGCCCTGAACATGGGCGACTAGTCTCATCTTAACGTTGAGAGGTAGCCAAAAGTTAATCAGGATGCATTGGGTCTCTATAAGACTGGAATATTGTACATTACTAGGGTACAAAGTGAGGATCTTTGGTCATGATGTGCATTACCCATCTTCTCCACTTAGTGGAGCAGAGGTCTGCGTTGTCATTCAGGTTGTATGCGATTCTCACTGACCCATATATGTGGTTGACTATATCTCTCCAATTGGATAGTGAAGGTATCATTGTGGTGAGCCAGCGTTTAGTGATGGCCTTCTTCGCAGCAAGAAGAAAAATCCCAATTAGATAGCGGCTATGGGGATATCTTAGCTTGCGTGGGAGGACATGCAGGGTGAAGAGCTCCCCAGACAGGTGTATTCTGTGCCCGAAAAGCTCTTCCAGTTCACACTGCAACTCCTGCAGGAATGTCTGTAGTTTTGGGCATGACCACAGCACATGTAAGTGGTGAGCATTGGTATCCCCAGATTGGTGCCAGCATGTTGCTGATCTAGAAGTGTGGTAGTGTGTGGTTATAGCTGGGGTGCGAAAAAATCTTATAAGCAACTGCCGAGAGAACAATCTCCATGTATGAGAACAGGTGATCTTCGATGCCGTGTGGCATATAGTGCCCCACAGCTGTGGGGTTATTTGGATGTTCAGCTCATCACTCCATTTTTCCCTTGTTAACCCTGTATTCCCAACGGTTGTTTCCATCAGGGATTTATAAAGGACTGAGATGGCATGAGGCAGCACCCTGTCTTGCATTACATGTTGAAGCAGCCTCACTAGGTGGGGATGTTCCTCTGGGTTGTGTACCACCAGGGGGAGAGAATCATAATAATGTCGTATCTGTAGGTACTGAAAAAAATCTGATTGTCACAGGTGGAACTCCTGCCGGATCTCTCCAAATGACTTAAAATGGGGTCCCATCAGGAACTGTGTGGGTTTTGTAAGGTACATGTGCTTCCATTGATGAAATATGTTGTCATTTAGAGCTGGAGTGAAATTCTCCAGCAATTCAGTTGGGCATAGCAAAACCAGGAATGGAGTGAGCTTTAGGGATTTACACGCAGAGTGCCATGCCTGTATTTGGTGTGTAATCCAGGGGTTCAAAGTCAGCCTCCCCAGCAAGGGGGGATTCAGGTGAAAGATGAACCTCTTAAGATCCGATTGGGGTAAAACACCATCCTCCATCTCTCTCTCCAGCGCTGCCAGGGTGACCCCCATAAGGCATTGGGTTATGAAGGATAGATGTGAGGTCCAGTGATATAATTTAAGGTTAGGGAGTGCAAGACCTCCATTTGTCTACGATAGAAAGAGGGTTTTGGGTTTGATTCTAGGACGCCTTCCCGCCCAGATGAACCCAGAGATGGCCCGGTTCCATGAATGGAATAATTTGTTCAGCAGACTGAGCGGGACATTCTGAAAAAGATAGAGAGCCCTAGGGAGGATCACCATCCTCACTTCTTCGATTCTCTGGATCAAGTTCAGAGGGAGTATACACCATCTTTCGAGGTCTTGCTTCATTCGTATAGCAAAGGTAGATAGTTATTTCACATGGCATCCTCTGCCTTATGTGACAGATAGATGCCCAAATACTTCAACCTATCCAGCCCCCATCGGAATGCGTATTTTTCCTTAAGTGTCTCGAGGGATTGAAGTGGAAGGTCAAGGTATCCATTTTACCGGTGTTAAATCGGTAGCCTGAGTAGGCTCCAAATTCCTCCAAAATGCGGAAGACTGCTGGAATTGATTGTGTGGGGTTAGTAAGGAATAATAGAACATAGTCCACATAACGAGCTATGCAGTGCTCAGCTTTGTCCATCCTTACTCCCAAGATTCCCAGGGCCAGTCTTATTGCCTGAGCCAAGGGCTCAATAAAAATAGCAAATAGCTCGGGGGACAAGAGGCAGCCCTGACATGTTCCCCTAAAAGGGGGAAATAATCAGAGTGGTGTCCTGACACTTTAACATATGCCTGAGGAAAGGCATATAGTGTCTGAATGGTAGCTATGAAGGGAGCCGGGAAGCCCATTGTGGTCATGGTGGTGAAAAGGAAGGGCCATGACATGCGGTCAAAGGCCTTCTCAGCATCTAGGTTGAGAAGGACTGATGGATCTTTACGGGACTGTATTTCATGGACTAGATGTAGGGCCCTACGTGTATTGTCCGTAGTGGATCTAGAGCTTACAAAGCCCATCTGGTACAGGTTAATCAATGCTGGGAGGATTGTATCCATTCTTCGGGCCAAGATGGACATAAGGTATTTGTAGTCCATACTGATCACCGATTTTGACCTATATGAGCCACACTGTAGGAGATCCTTGTCAGGTTTTGGGATTAGTGAGACTGTTGTGAAAGACCAACTGGGGAGGTGCTTCTCCTTGTATTACTTCATTACGAGCACTGAGCAGTAATTGGCTTATTGATTGTGCCATGCCTTTATAAAATTTCACACCATGCTCGGCAGGGCCAGGAGCTTTCTGCATTTTGGAACTGGCAAAGGCCTGCACCAATTCCTCTGGGGTGACAGGTGTAAGCAGGTTGTTTTGCTGGTCCAGGTTGAGTCTGGGTAGGTCTAAGGCCGACAGGAAGGCTCTGGTAGATATTGGGTCTGCTGTGTGTTCCAGGGTGTAGAGAGCCCTATAGTACTGACAAAAAGCTTGGGTTACATTTTCCAGTTTGGTGAGATGAGTGCCCATGTTTGGGTCCCTTATAGCTGCTATGGTGGACATTTTGCGCTGTTGGCATAACCGATATGCCAGAAGGCGGAAGCCCATGGGCCAATCTCGCCATATCTCTGTTTCAAATATGCCAGTGCTATCTCAGTCTGTTGAGAACACAGTGCATCCAGATCCGTTTTGGTCCGTTTAATCTGAGCTAGTACCGATTGGTCACCCTTTTGGTGTGCTATTTCTAGAAACTATAATGTCTGTTCTAGTTGTATACGTCTCTCTTTCCATGCTTTAGCTAGCATAGCTGTATGTTTTATTAGGTGGCCTCTGAGGACCGCCTTCAGTGTGTCCCATCGGATGGTCGCAGGGGTTTCTGGATCTGAGTTATCCTGGATAATCTCCCCAATCTTCTCTTTAAGAAATTCCCTAAATTGTTCACTCTTCATATGTGCTGATTAAATCTCCACCTGGTATTGCGCCTTTCTATGCCTAGGTCCCATGTGGTTATTACCGTGGCATGATCTGAATGTGCTATAACACCCATTGTGGCACTGACCAGTAAACCCAGACTCTCCTTCTGCATGTAGCAGTGATCTAAGCATGTATATGTTCCATTGTCCGCTGAATAGTATGAATACCCTCTGTCCCCCGGGTGCAGGGATCGCCAGACATCCATCCAGCCCACCTCCCAAACAAACTGTTTAAAAAAATTTGTGTGGAGTTGGCTGCCTACTCCTTATGGCTCTGGTAGTGTCTAAGGAAGGGCTTGGGGCGATATTGAAATCGCCTGCCAAAATCAGGGTACCCCTGGTCATTTCGACCACCTTATCAAGCAAGAGTCAGATTGTTGGTGAATTAGAGGCTGGAGGGAGGTATAGATTAGCTAGAGTTACTTCCCGCTCTTGCAGAATCCCCTGAACTATGACCAGCCGAACCTCTGGGTCCGCCCACTCCTTCATCATTCGGAATGGGGTATTGTCAAAAATGAGTATAGAGACCCCTCTTTTCCTGCCCCCCCCATTGCTGAGGAAAGGACCTGCATGAAGCCCCTTCCCTTAAGCTTCTTGTGTTCCGCATGTATCATATGAGTTTCCTGCATGTATACAATTTCAGCTGTGGACTTCTTTATTAGGGAGACAATCCTAGACATTTTTATCGGGCTACTCAGGCCATTCACATTCAGAGAATACACTTTCAGGTGCTGGTTAGCCATTTATACAACATGTAAACACATAGTGATTTATTCCGCCTAGCTCGTGTCAGCTCTAACATGACCACTGTCAATGGTGTTATGACCTTGTGACTGTTTACTATCTTCCTAAGGTGTAGGTCCTCTGTTCGGGAACTAAAGAGGGACCTAAGCAACATGGGACCCATAGTTAATATCCTTGGGCCTAAAAAATCAACCTTCACAACATTATCTACAGTTAGATCTAAGTGATCAACTAGAGAACTTAGATGGGGGGGTCTCCCCTAACCTTTGGTGGTTACAGGTACATCCTTTGGCCAACAGGGCTTCCAGAACTAACCTGATCCACAACCACACTGCGGAACTTCCATCAAGTCAGTCATTTCTCATGTCCCAAAGAGGCTCTAGGCCTACTTTGTGTATCCCCAGTGAGACCCGTGGGGTTCGTGACACTTATAGTGTCAGTGGGAAAGAGGGAAAAGGGTTTTTGGGACATTCACAGCTCTTACAATTGCCCCCATTAATCCAGCAGTGTGTATGGGAGAGTGATTGGGAGGATTAAGTTGCTGTGGTGTGATATCCATTAACTCCATGGTGAAAAAGGGGGCAGACCTGCTGGGGACCCATATCTAGTGCACCCCCCCATCCCTTATGAGGAGGGTGGGAGTGCGCGGTCACCCCCCCTCCACAGCCCTGACAGGAGCCGCGATTGGGAGGAGAGAGGCTAACCGAGATTGATCTGCATTTCCCATCCCACCATCCCCCAACTGCATACCCCTCCACCATTTAGTTATTAGTAAATACTGTTAATAAAGAGTGTCCCTGTCTGATAGAGAAATGGTTATGGATCCCTTACCATTGAGGACTTCCGCCTGCGTTAGCAATCAAGCCCAACAGCAGCATCTGGGATCCTAAAAAGGAAACATTCAGTACAGCTTCCCTAGTGGAGGGGGAGGGCTGTGTTAGGAAGAGGTTAGGACCTGGGAGTTAATGGGATCAGCATTCTCTAAGGGGTTAACCAGTAGATGATGGGGAGCACCCCCGAAGCTAGAGAAAAGTAGTCCTGTTAAAAGAAGGAAAAGAAGAAAATATTAGTGTCGACTGGGACTTATCTGATCATGCAGTGTTGATTTGGTCCACTGATGGAGGCAAACTGGGAGAGAAATGTCCTCAGGTGCTCAGTCAGGATCTCTGTCCCCCATTTTCCATTGTCGAGCTTGGATTAGTCCGTTTTCGGATGGCCAAGGAAGTCCTATAGGCAGATTGCCCATTTCGCTATGCGATCTTCAACGAAGGTTTCTGGGGCTGGTCGCCTTCAAGGAGTGCTTCTCGGTGGGAGGCAGTTGCTCCCGGCCACGCAGGGTAATGGCTATCTGCTGAATGGCTTCCCTCCCCTATCATCTGCATGAGTCCTGCTGTCCAGTGCTCCATACGTGCTGCACCAGTTTAGAAGTGATCGTGTATTTCTTCACATTTTGCCCCTAAATCACCTCAATGTTATGTTTTTTTTAGCTCAGTAGATGCCTCTTCCGCACTCTCAAAGGTCTGAGCCCCCCTCAGGAAAGTGCACTGTCAGCTTTGCATGGTATGGGGTTCTAAAACGGAGGCCTGCTGTCTTTAAGGCCCTCAACACTGGGATATATTGTTTGCGATGGAGCATGACCTCAGGGGCATAGTAGTTTTTGAGGTAAAGCCTGCTTGTTCTGTACATAACTGCCACTTGCTTCCATGCAGAATGTAGTATCATTTCCTTCTCTTGAAACCAGAGGAAACACACAAGGATTGTCTGGGGGTGCGCTGCTGCAGCCGGCCTTGGGTCTAACATGCGGTGTGCCCTCTCTGTTTCCATCGAGAGTGGCTCCAGTGTGTTTATTCCATCCAAAAGTAGCTGTTTAATGAAATGGAGCATGTCAGAGCCCTCAGCTCCCTCCTGGACCCCCGAGATGCGTATATTATGCCAATTGCGACTTTCGGCGTCCTCTGCCTTCGCCTGCAGTCCCTGGATATTCTGGTACAGCTGCAGGATGGCGCGCTCCACGCCGTCCACACACCGGTCTACCTTTGTTGCCTGGAGTTCAAGATCTTCTTGCTGTTTTTCTAGTTTAGAGACGTCTGTGCGGAGCACTGTAGTGGTGTCACTGCATTGTAGTCAGGGGGAGATGTTCTGTCTGGGACCTGCCACGGTGCGAGGAGACTGAGGCCTGTGAGTCCTCACTGCCGGAATCCCCCTCCGATAATTCGCCTTCATCTCTGTCCTCATCCGTCTTGGCACTGGATAAGTCACCTTTCTTTAGCAATCCTCAGTTGCTGGGATATGAAATTGTTCCGTTAAAACAGGAGTATTAGGAGGAATTACTTGGTGGGAGGTGTGAGCCTGTTAATCTATGCTGCCATTGGGAGCGTGACATCACCAGAAGTCCCTGGGCTCTTAGTTCTAATGCAAGGTCTAATGGACATGTGGCAAATTTCTTTGTAAAGTGCTATCACTGGGTGATAATAAAGCCAGTACCCCTTTTAAGGATTTAGGACTATTTTTTTTAACATTCTACTCTTTATTAAAATTTTCAAAAGATCAATACATCAGCAACAACAACAACCAAATTAATACATCAACATCTGTAAGAAATACACATTTCCATAAATACATACTATCCCTCTAGAATCAAAACCCTCCCCCTCCCCACCTTCTCCTCCCACCAGTTTCTAAAATCTAAGAAAAGAGAGGCTTCATAAGTACAGTTTCTCATAGTATATAAATAATTTAAAAACAACATATAAGAAGTTATACACCATGGCCTGGATATTCAGACTACGCCAGGCTATGGCGCAAGCCTGGGCACAGTGCAACTTGGCTGCGCAGGGGCATCGACAGGGCATGGTAACCATGGCACAGCATCATTGAATATCACACCCTGGCCACCCACAGTGCACATGGCGCTGTAGCACTGCACCAGCGCAAATGGCCAGAGTGGAGCAGGGGGATGTGCTAGTGCAAGTTCTGTCGCGCTAGGCGCCACAACTGCAGTATTCAAAAGTGTACATGCAAATGGGGCCATAATGTATGCAAGGTGCAAATGGGGCCATTTGCATGTCATTATAGTCCCATTTGCATGCAGGTGCACCGATCCCCGACGACTTGTGCCTTGCGCCCTGCCAGGCTGCAGCCGTCGGGGACCAACGCCCCCTGCACATCGCGGCAAAGTGTCCCAATGCCCGATCACTTGCATCTGTATGAGAAGCACATGTCCTATATCCCTGGTGGTCCAGTGGACCACCTGAAGCCTCATCGCAGGCATATTCTATAAAAGAAAGGTCCAATATCCCTGGTGGTCCAGTGGACCGCTCTCATCCCGATCGTGAGCATATGTAATAGAAGGGTGAGATCCAATATCCCTAATTGGTCCAGCAGTACCCCCCCACCACCACTGAGCCCCTACCCGCTCCTCCCCGGTCAGCACCGCCTACCACCCACCGCCCACCGACTGACACCATACGGTAGGTGTGCGCCCATTGTCCACAGCATGAGACAATGGGCGGCAGCCTGTACCATATTACGATCCAGATATGTGAATGGATCCATTCACATATCTGACTGTGTAGCAGGGCATGGCTGCAGCCCATTGGCCTGCTGTGGACCAATGGGCGTACAGCCCTCACCCGATGGTGTCAGTCGGCAGGCGGCGGGCGGCAAGTGTGGGCGCTGCCACCTCCGCTGACCAGGGAGGAGCAGGCGGTGGCCCAGTGGGCGGTGGGGAGGGGGGTACTGCAGGACCACCAGGGATATTGACTATTCTTTATTACATATGCCCGCAATCAGGCTGCTGGAGCGGCCACTGAATCACCAGGAATATTGGATTTTACTTTTATTACATATGCCTGCGATCAGGCTGCAAGCGGTCCACTGGACCACGAGGGATATTGAACTTTACTTTTATCACATATGCCCGCAATTGGGCTGCGAGCAGTCCACTGGACTACCAGGGATACAGGAGGATCTTTTTTCTATGTATGCCCTTGATCTGGCATGGGGGGGCACCGCTACGAAGGTGTAGCCGGAGCTCGGGTGGCAGCTGCCATGTTGCGCCCTGCAATACGGCAGCTTACCTGTGAGTGGCCAGCTGTTGCTCCTTTTTTTTTTTGCTCATCTGTGTGCAGTGCAGGTAGGGGTTGTGATTATGGGCTCGCACATCCCGGGTTAAATATTGGGATGTGCGGAGTATGCATGATCACGCCCACCTGCACTGCGATACATTACTGATGCACTCTGGCACATCGATTTGTGCCAGGCACAATCCCCGTTTGAATATTGTGCCGGGGCGCATCAGTGGGTTGCGCATGGCGCAAATGTGTTATGCCATGCGCAACCCTTCTGAATATCCGAGCCTAACTGACTAACTTAATTAGAGTGAAAATGAGGATGATTTAACTTTTTATATAACTATAGTAAATGTGCTTATGTAGATAAAATGAATATATTAAAAAAATAGCATCTACCAATAAAATATCCTTCCAACAAGTTTTATTGTGCAGTAGAGTTAAAATGGGCACATATTGTCTCGAATTAAATCAATCTAGCAGTAATTTATAAAGCCTACCCCAAATCTGGTAAAAGATATTAAGCTTATTATTAAACATAAAGATCAGTTTGGAGATTTGTAAATTGAGCAAATATTAGAGGTCCATTCTTTCATGGATATATCATCCTTATCCGCCCAAGGCTTAATTATTAATCGTTTTGTAGATATAGAGATTAAGGCTATGATGTATCTCTCTTCAGTTGTTATTAAAGTTTCCAAGTTGCCTAGAATACATGTTTCCACATTAAAATCATGTGATACAGATAGTTGATTTCCTATATTAATTTTCACTTTATCCCATATATTTTTGGCCTTCGGGCAGTCCCATCACATATGACAGATAGAACCTTCTTCCAGGTCACATACCATACATTTACTTGAATTTGAAATACCTAGATTGTGTAACCTATGAGGTGTCAAATAGGCAATATGGAGAATTTTGAACTGCATCAATTTTAGATTGTCTAAAAGTATATATTTATAAGTGTTCCTCCAGATTTTGGACCAGTTCTGTGGAGCTTCCTTAGTTAAGTCATCCCAATAATGAGGAATTATTGGGTTTGATGTGTATTTGTAGAATGAAAGTGTTGAATATATATTCGTAATAGGATTTATTTCTCCACAAATCTTGATTTTATCTAGTATTTCGTGAAAATTGAATAACCAAGGAACTGAGCCAAAGTGGGATTTTAAGCATAATTTAATTATTAACATAGTGAGCATAGCTCTTTTAGTTAATTGTAAATTATGTAATAAACTTTTTAGCGGAAGGATATATCCCATGTTTAAAAGGGAATTAACTTTCCAGTTAGGATTTTCATAAGTGTCTCACAGAGTTATATGTTTACCGTTAACTTTAAAGTTGGGGTTATAGCAAATGGGTTGATTAACATCTAACTGTAAGGGAATTTTAAGAAAGTTACATATTTGAGTATGGAGGTGCCTATAGCTGATTTTTCAATAAACAAGGGATGTTTTTCAATTTTGCTATATAGAATCGCATCAGAAGATATCCTACATTTTTCACAAGTTTTAATTCTAAATCTAACCATATAGAAGTGTGACAGGGTAGAATAGGACCCTATCCCAGTTGTTATGGGGAAAGTGTTTAAATGCAAGGATCTATTCTTTCCTTTTCCTGTCTCTTCTGTGTCTTACTACGCAACCGAATTTTCCTGTGAGACCTAGGATTTGATCACCCCAACAGGTTCAGTTCTTTGCCTCTATCTGTCTCTTTTTCTCCCTTGCATATCTGCTGATATAAAAATATATGCAAATTATTGTGTGGAAATGTAACTGATATTGGGATCCCTTTTGTTTAGAAAGTACATAGGCCCAGATATTCAAACTGCACCCAAAAAGTGCGCAATAGCAGGAGCAAGTGCAAGTCCATTGCGCCAATGCGCAAGAGGAGCGGTATTGAAAAACTGAGCCGACCAAACTGCACCTACAGCCAATGACTGAATATTGCACTACTTGTGCCATAGCGCAACTAGGGAGGGGATGCTGAGCAGATCAGAGGCGCCATAGCGCAACAAGGGGTGTGCAGCTGAGCAGTCCAGAGGTGCCATAGCGTAACCAGGGAAGCCCCCCAGCAGCAGGGCAGCAATGCAACTGCACAACCAGGGAGGTAGGGGCCCACAACCCATGCCACAGATGGGCAGAGGAACACACAACAGAACAGACATCGTCCCCCCACACCCCATGCACTGCACAACTGGGGGAGGGCTGGAATAACCACTGGCCCATGAAGACCAGCAACCAACCCACAGCTGGGCCATGGTGCCCCATCACACCCCCCAAGCTGTGACTGGCACACAAGGAGGGCTGACCACCTCATGCCACACCATCCCCCCAATGCAGAGCACACCCTGCACCATGACCCCTAGACACCCTGCCCAGGAGCAGCGTCCACCACTGCAGGAAACCCCATGCATGCCACCACCCCCACTGTGACAATGCAACCCTGTGCACCACAGAACCATGCAAGAAAGACCCACCACAAGCACCCATCAGTGGGTGGCAGCACACAGCGATGCAACAACGGCATACACAGTGCCACCACACACAGCCCTCCCGAGGTACTGCTGAGAGACCAACCATGCGTCGGCACATGAGGTACCCCACACGGGACAGGGCATGCCCTGGACCTCACCACCAGTGGTACAGCACCCTGCACACTCTTCCAATGACACACCCTGACCCAGCACTGGCCACAACAGCCAGCACAGACACCCCACAGTGGTGTGTGGAAGTATGCACCACACCGGATGCCACACAGTGCATGGACAGACACCCACCCATACCCAAGGGCACGACAACATGGGGACGCAGTAGCAGGGCAACCAAGCCCCCAGCATGGGCCCATGTAAACTGTGTACACACAACCTGCAGTCCTCCATGGCACAGGGGTGCCAGCCACCCTGCGCAGGCACTGTGGACCTGTACGCCACCAGCATTTGCCCAGAGCACAAGTCACAGACAGTGGTGCACATCCCCCTGCAACACACTCAAGCCACAGCATGGAGGTGGGTCAACAACTGTGGAGGCTACAGTGTCACCCGAGGCAGACATGCACCACACCAGTGACAGGAGGCACCCCAGCATTGTGATGGGTACAGTGGCTGCCCTGCATGGACAGCCACCACTGACATGCTAGAAGACCATGCAGGTCACAGACATGCATGGGTGTCAGCTACACAGGCCATGGACGGGCTGACAGGGGCACCATGGACACAGAGCATGCACCATGGACCACTGCACACAGTCATCCAGTGCACAGGGCACAACACACGCACCACAGACACTGACTGATAGCTACCCCCACACCATAGTCACCTCCCCATGGACACACACACATACCCATGACTGCACCACCCCTGACGCCATGCACACCCCTGCAGCTGAGCACCTATATACCACTGCAAATCAGAGACCACCACAGTATTCATATCAAAATATCTGTATTAAAACAAAATATAAAAGTTAACTATGTACAATAATAGATACAAGGTGGGGAGGCCCACAAACAAGGTGGGGTGGGTAAGGGGCAGGGTGGACAAATGGGACAGGAAAGGGGTGTGAGAGTGGGTCCAGGGGGGTAGGGGATATCAGGGGTAGAGGGACTTTCAATGGGAGCCCCGTTCCCCGCTCTGGCTTCTCCTCTGCCAGTGCCTCATGTGGACCCCAATTTCATCTATGTGGCGAAGGATCTCCAGGGACGCTCTCGCCGTGTGCAGGATCTCCCGCAGTGCCTCCCGGATGTCGTTGAGCTGGCGGACACCTAGGACAAGGGAGCACAGTCAATAGGTGTGAATGCACAGCCCATATAGCCCACCCACTGTGCATGGCATACGGCCGTGGGACATACCTCTGTGATGGTGTGTGACCACCCACATTGATCATGTCCACATGACCTGCCCACCCAGGCGCATACAGCCATGCGGAACATTGCACACACCCACCAGCCAAGTCACGCACAGAACCACCATGGCCGTTTAGTGACATGGCTATGTGGTGCAAAGGCAGTGGCACAGCCATGTACCCAGTGCACGCATGGACCACCATCGACACACTCCCAGACATGCATTGCCACTGGACAGTGCTGACTGTAACAAGTTGCGTGCATGGCAGTGGTGTCAATGGATGGTGGCCATGCCCCGCTGCCCACCCTGTTACACAGCATGCAATAGTAATCATGGAGGTATGGCACTCAGCATCATCGGGCCGGTCCCTTGGGCGCCTGTGGACCGCCCCACCTGGCCTCCCTCTCCTCTTCATTGCACCGCAGCTCACGTGCCAGGTGCCTCCCGCCCTGTGGTGCAAACATGGAGAGAGGAACATCAGTACAATCCCATAGAAAAGCCCCCTGCCCCCAGGTGTGTACCTCCCCAGCCAGACCCACCCACCCCACACCCTGATAACACCACCACAGCCAACACTGGACGGTCCCTCCCCCACGTGCTGGATACATACAACCCTGATACCCATATGGAAGATAAAAGTTTGTTGATATAACACCGACCTGGCCGTGGCACCATGCCCCTCCTTGCACGTGCCTGCAGGTGGGCTAGCAGGTCCGGCTCCCTCCGCCGCAGGTGCCCGTACCTATGGCAGCACTGCTCAGCTGTCCACCCCCGTTCAGTGGCCTCCTCCAGTGCAGTGGCCACCTCCTCCCACACCTGGCTCCTGGACCTGTCCAGGGGTGCCTCCCCAAACAGTGGTCCATGGTGTGGCTCCACTACGGCCACTAGGTTGGCCAGTTCAACCTGTGTCCATTGAGCAGCCCTCCTGCATGCCATTATAACAGCTTGGTCTGCAAATATGGTGCTCTGCAGCGTGGCTCCCCATGTGCAGATGCTGCACGGTACAGCGCTGCCATTCCCTATCGCGCTGTCACCAAACAGCGCGATAGTGGTGCACCCATGCCTGACGCATGGCGCCTAGGGGGCAAAGGTTGGGCACAGGGTCAGGGGTCTCTGGCGCACGGACACGCACAGCGCCACTGGAACACAATGCATGTAGCGCGATTGGCTGCCTGTGTGCTACCTCCAGTAGTGGCCTACCGCGCTGTTGCCCCAGTGCGCCTATGATGGCCCAGTGCCACAGCACCATGTAGGTGAACATCGCTATAGTACCACTGACACAATGGTAGCCGTGCCCTGCATTGCTTCCCATGCACAGCACGTCAGCAGCATGGCAGATGCCGGCATCAGCAACCCAGGCATGCGCAGTGAGGTGTGTACCACGCATGTCACAGAACTGCACCCTTGGCTCAGCATGTTCAACACAATTGTGCAAAGCGCAACAGTGCGATATTCAGCAGTCATATGCAAAACAGCTAATCAGCCATGCAATGGCGCAGCACTGCAATTTGCATCCACTTAAAGTTGCGCTTCGCCTCATTTGCATGGGTTGCGCTATAAAAGTGCGACATTGGGCTGCCATGGCCATAGTCACTTCAGTCTATTGCTCAGTTGCATGCTGTTTGGGAGTGTGGACTGTGGATTTAGGGACATGCATGGGACTGAACAGTCACAGGTAACAACTGTCATTCTTACAGGCTAAAAAATGACCGAGCAAGTTGTGGGAGAGGAGGAACACATTGGTGGGAGGAGGAGGAGGCCTAATTTTACCAAGGCCGAGACCAAAGCCCTGTTTGAGGCCTACCTGGATCAGGAGCCGCTTCTCAGCGGACGGCAGGGAACACCTCAAGCCCATGTTGCTGCATGGAAGGAGGTAGCACGTGCTATGAACCTGCATGGCAGCCACCAGCGCTCCGTGCAGGAGTGCAAGAAGAAGATGGGCACAGACAGGAGGAGGATAAAGGGGAAGGTGGCTGCCATCAGGGTAGCATGAGCTGCGACAGGTGGGGGACAGCCGGAGGTGGTACACCTGACCTCACAGGAGGAGAGGATTGCTGGAAGCATGCAGCATTGTGCCATTGAGGGTGTTCCAGGTGGTGGCTTCCAGACGGGTGGTGGCCCATCACTGCATGGTAAGTCATGGTCTGTCTATGGGAGGGGGAAGGGTAGGTCACATGCAGTAACGCGACTTTGTTTTCCCTTACAGATCCAGAGCGTCTGCATGGGTCAGCGGTAGTGGGCCTGTCCACTGAGGACAGTCAGCTGGAGATGGAGGAGGGCCCATCCACCTCCACAGGTATATGTGGCTCAGTGCAACAGTGGGCCCGCCTGGGTGTCCACAATGATGTTGTTGTAACAGGTGCGGAGGAAGCCCTGCCCATGTCCCAGCGTGCCAGCGTCCACAGATGCCAGCATGCTGAGACTTGGGCTGGTGCCGAGTCTGTCACCAATGAAGATGTCGCTAACGGCATGGGCAGTGACACGTGTGTGCCACGGGATGGCCACACAGCAGGTAACATCATGGCCATGGCTGTGGGTGGTGCTGCCATGGAGGCCTGTGTGTCAGCACAGTCCCAGCCTGTGCCTGTCAGCGCCAGTGGGGCAGCACTGGTGTTTGTTCAGGACAGTGGGGCTGTTGCAGCCACTTCAGTGGCACCACTGAGCCCTGGGGAGTGGCAGCCAGAGGGGCAGCATCAGCAGTCGGCCAATGGGCTTGGGGGGTACAGGGTCCAGCGTCGTCATCTGTGCACTGCCTGTGGACATGCCCAGACCTGGTCCTGGTGCACAGTGCCCACCCTCAAGGGGTGCTGATCATCAGGACCACGCACACCCTGAGGGACAGGATGCCGAGGAGGTAGATGACCTCTTGGATGAGCACACCCGCCTACTGCAAGCATCAGTCCAGCAGCAGATGCATCTTGCGACGTCAGTAGATGCACTGCATGCGGCTCTGGAGTGGGCAGAGGAGTGTCGCAGCAGAGACACCACTCTGATCCTGGCAGGGATGGATCAGTTGCGGAAGGATGTGACCGCTGCCACTGACAGGCATGCACAGGCATTCACTGCTGTCATGGCCACAATGGGCACACAGTCATGTGCCCATGATTCGTGGACACCACGCAGTGCACTGTCCACCCCATTCCCGGTGTCGTGTGACACCCTCCCTGTCGACACCGGGTTCAGCTGTGGGCATCACGAGCACACCTGGCGCAAGCATGTTCAGTGTGCTGCAGACCCCTGCGTGAGCACGTTCACACAGTGGAACCCCTTGGGGACCATCAGTGACACCCCATGAGGCCAGTGGTCAGCCTGTCAGTGCTGGTGGGTCTCTGCAGGGCCACCCATGCATCCGTGGCGGCTGGGGCACTGTGTCGTGTGACTGACCTGTCTCCCAATGCGGCTACTGTCTGGTGCTGCCCTGTGTGCATTGTGTCTTTCAGTTGGCAGTGCATGGGTGGGTACCTGGCCCTGCACATGGACACACAGTCCATCTGCACACCCTCCCGGCTGCTGTCCGCAATTGCATGTGCATGATGATGCCTGCATTGTGCTGTACACCAATGTGCAATGGTGCTCAGCATCTGACACACGCACATGGACAGGCAGTGGGCGTGGTGGTCTGTGGACATGTGTGTGGCTAGGGGTGGCATTCTGGGTCAGTGTGCCTCCTACCCTTTGTGCCAGTTTGGTGCGTTGTGTGTGTGTGTGTGTGTCCATCCGCGTGGCATGTTAGACCTCACCCATCCCTGGTTGTGTGTGTGGTTCCATGCCCTGCCACTTCCCTTGACGGCATGCACCCCTGGTGTGTGCCCATGCATGTTTGTGGGTTGTGCCTTAGCCACTGTTGGCTGTACATGGCCCCATGACTTACCTGGGTTGGCTGAACTGCACCTCCGTGATGGTGTCCCGTTGCAGCTTTACCAGCCAGAGCAGTCGGGGGTCCCATCGCCCAAGGGAGGGCTGCCCATCACCATCGTCACTGGCGTCCTCATCGTTCCCATCGCTGTCCCCCTCTTCAACCTGTACGGCTATCCCACATTCGTTGGCCATGTTGTGCAGGATGCAACAGGCCAGGAATAACCCACAGGTCTTTGAGGGGCTGTACTGTAGGGCACCGCTGGAGGTGTCCAGGCAACGGAAATGTGCCTTCAGCATCCTGAACACCTGCTCGATGACATTATGTGTGGTGGCGTGAGCCTCATTGTAGCATTGCTGTGATGGGGTCGCGGGCCAACGGTAGGGTGTGAGTAGCCAGGGACGGAGTGGGTATCCACTGTCACCTGTGTGTAGAGGTTGGAGGTTAGTTTGGTGATCAGCATCGCCCTGCCCCAGGCCATGTAGGCCACTACCCATGTCACCTCTGATCATGCCCCCCCAGGCCCTATGATTGTCCATGTGGTTTGCATACTCACCCACTAGGTGGCCAGTGGGGATATCCCCACTCTCGAATCTGTGGCACAGTGCTGGCTGGTGCCAGATGAAGGCATCATGTGTTCCCCAGGGTGCATGGCACAGACATTGATTATGCACCCCCTGGCATCGCACACCACCTGGCAGTTGATGCTGGCATAGCCCTTGCGATTGATGTATGTGGCCCCCTCAGGGCCAGGTGGTGTGCAGATAGCCACATGGGAGCAGTCTATTGCTCCTAGCATGCCAGGCATATGTGCTATCCTGTGGAACTCCTATATGTTTGCTGTGCGCTCCGCCGGTGTGCTGGGGAAATGGATGTACTCCGCAGCATGTGGCAGCAGTGTGCTGAGGAATTGGGTGAGTTGGCATGATGTGGCCGACTGGGTTATGCCTGTGGTGTCCCCAGTTGGTCTCTGGAAGGTATCCATGGTGAGCAAGCACATGCAAGCTGTCACTTTGGTCTCCACTGACAGGGCATGGCTCCGTCGTGTGGGTGCCTGCATCACATCACTGCACAGCTCACAGAGCCGCCTCAGAATTGCCCAATTCAGGTGGTACCAGCCCACAATCTCGGTATCACTGTACAGCTCAAAGCTGGTGTGGGCTCGGTACTGCCTGTTGGGGGCATACTGCCGATGGGCCCCTTCCACGGCCACGCCCCCCTGCTGCCCACCTTCTTCCCCCCCCATAATGGCCTCCATCTGAAAGGTGGCACTGGCCATGTCCCTGGCTTGTTTTCACCCCCCCGGCAGCTGTTACTGTGTTCCCCCTGCTGTCCTCACTGCTACTTCCCCTGCACCGGGAACACCTGCCTGTGCTTGCCTCACTGCTGTGTGGTGTACTTCCCCCTTCTGCAATGTCTCCCCACACCTTCCCCTGTGGCTATTGCTTCCAGGTGCCCTTTCCTGCCTGGCCCTGTGTGTCCCTGCTGCCCAGTGTGTCCTGCTGTGTTTTGCTCTCATATGTGACTTCCCTGTAGCGTTCTTGCACCTCTCCCTTGCTCCCTTTTATTTTGTCTCATTTCCGCTAAGGCGCAGCTTCTGCTTGCTCCCCTATTGTGCATGGCGCAAGTTGTTGAATATCGCACTGTGCCATTTATGCATGGTTCCTCCCCCTTCAGTTGCACATGCCTTCATTATCATTGCGCTGTTGCTCAGCATGATTTGGGGGGCACAACTGCCTCCTGCTGAATATCGCAGAATGGCGCATTTTCGTACTTGCACAGGCACAACCCTATTGCGCATGGCTCAACTGTTTTGAATATCTGGGCCATTGTGTTAATTTTTGAATTGTATATAATTGTGGTTTGAGATGATTGCAAAAAGCTATTGGAAACTCAAGAGGTTGCCTGAGTGCAATTTTTAAGCCACTTGCAGAAGAGCTCTGGAAAAGGAGCCTCAGCTCTGGGACACTGTGTTCCTGCCAGCACCTGCCTGTAACATACAAGAACACTTTGAAAGAAACAGGATGCTTGTTAAGAATGGGGGTTGGAAGGACTTATAAGAGAGCTGAGCTGCAATTGCTTGCAAAAAGGGACACAGAGATTGAGGGAAAACTCAGATGGACTTTTTCTGTTTATTTGGCCTTTGTAAATAGTTATACTGAACAATATTATTTTTTTATGTAACTGCTAGTACAAATAAAACTCTTGTTGTAAATTTTACAACTGCTCCTGGTTTTTTCTATGGTTCCTGACCTGTGCCTCGATGACAAGAAGTATACCCAGTAGAGTGTTGTGTTCATAATATCCATTTTATATATTTGTTTACATGGGAAGCCATTTAAATATAGAGTAAAATTTGGAATTTTAACTCCACCTTGAAATTTAGGACAAAATAACTTTTTAAATGTTACTCTTGGGGTTTTACCTTGCCAAATTAACCTATTAATTTCTGTATGAATACTGTTAAACTAAGGGAAAAATACATTTATCATGTTGATTGGATAAAATAATCTTGGAAAAATATTCATTTTTATTATGTTTGTCCTGCCCCATATTGATAAAGGGAGTTTTTGCCATCTGTTCATGTCCTGTTTCAAGGAAACAATTAAGTTGTCTAAATTAAGTTTGATAAATTGTTTTGTGTTAGGTGTTAAATATATGCCTAAATACTTTAGGGTATGCGAGGTCCATAAAGGACCTAGTTTTACAATTTCATTCCTAAAAGAAAAGTTGTTAAGAGGTAAAACAGTATTATCTATATTTTAATTTGTAGTTTGAAATGTCGCTAAAATCTTGAATTGTGTCGAAAGCTGCTTTTGCTGATGTTATTGGATTGGCAATATGTAATAAAATATCAGCTGCAAAGACTGAGGCCCAGATATTCAAGGGGCTTGCGCCATGCGCAACAGGGTTGCGCATGCACAAGTCCCACATTGCGCCTATTCCTGCGATATTCAGCAGGAGGCAGTTGCGCCACTGAAAACAGGTTGAGCAACAGCGCAATGCAAATGAATGCATGCTCAACAGGAGGGAGGAACCATGCATAAACCGCGCGAACCCGATATTCAGTCGGGTTGTGTGAGAGTTGTGCAGGCGCAACCCCAACCCGCGCCTGCACAACTTTGAGCCAAAAGGATTGTTGAGGGCCACTCACAGGTGAGCTGCTGTATTGCAGGGCCAACACAGCAGCTGCCACCGTGGCTGGCCCCCAACTCAGTCCCTGTGCCCCCACCAGCCCGATCGCGGGCAGAACGTAAAACAACCCCCGCCCAAACATCTCCCAATGCCCGATCGCGGGCAGAACATAAAACAACCCCCGCCCAAACATCTCCCAATGCCCGACTGCAGGCAGAACATATCATGACAACCCCCAGTGCCCGATCGTGGGCAGAATGTAAAAGACCCTCCCAACCCGAATATCTCCCTGGTGGTCCAGTGGACCGTAATGCCCGATCGCGGGCAGAATGTCCAGTGACAACCCCCAAAATCTCCCTGGTGTCTAGTGTCCCCCACCCACCCACCATGAAGCCCCACCACCCCCTCCACACCGGCGGCGGGTGGCAGCATCCGAAATCTGGACTGTCATATACGGTATGGGCTGCCGCCCATTGGCTCTAGCTCTGCACCAATGGGCGTGCAGCCCACCGACAGTCAGTCGGGCGGGCGGCAGGCGGGTGGGATGCTGCCGCCCGCCGGGGAGGTGGTGGGGCTCGTGGGTGGGTGTGGGGACACTAGACACCAAGGAGATGTTGGGGGTTGTCACTGGACATTCTGCCCGTGATCGGGCATTACGGTCCACTGGACCACCAGGGAGATATTCGGGTTGGGGGATCTTTTACATTCTGCCCGTGATCGGGCACTGGGGGTTGTTTCACGCTCTACCCGCGATCGGGCATTGGGAGCTGTTTGGGGGGGGTGTTGTCATGATCGCTCTGCCTGCGATCGGGCATTGGGAGATGTTTGGGTGGGGGTGGTTGTCAGTATACATTCTGCCCGCAATCGGGCATTGGAGATATTAGGCGGGGGTTGTTTTCATGTTGTGCCCAGCGATCGGGCTGCAGAATCGTCGGTCCCGGCCACTGCTGCCTGGCAGAGGCGCCAGGCGCAAGTCCTCGGGATCGTGCACCTACATGCTATTGACATGCAAATGGGGCCATAATCAGATGAAAATGCCCCCGCTACTTTTGCATGAATTATGGTCCCATTTGCATGTCACCTTTTGAATATCGGAATTTGTGCATGGCGAATGGTACTTGCGCCACTGCAAGTTTAATGCTCAACTCTGACAACTTGCGGTGGCGCAAGTTCCACCTGCTGGCGCACAGTGGCTGGCTGGGTGATATTCAAAGGAGTTGCTCAATAGGCAACCCTTGAATATCGCCCCGGCCACACCCCTGCGCAACTATTTTGAGCAGCGCAAGGGCTTGCGCCTCAGAATGGCGCAGTTTGAATATCCGGGCCTGAGAGTTTTAGTTGGACGTTGTCATAATAAATTCCTGAAATTTGAGGGTTTGTATTTAAGAAAAATGACAAAGGTTCTGTGTAGAAATTAAAAAGAATCAGGGATAAGGGACATCCTTGACATGTTCCATTATATAGTTTAATGGGAGTTGAAATTAATCCATTACAAAAAATCTTAGCTGTGGGGTGATAGTATAAGATTTTAAGCCATTTGATAAATGTTTCTGGGAACCCAAATTTCAGCAAAGTGGCATATAAAAAGGTATGGTTTACCCTGTCAAAAGCTTTTTCTGCATCCAGGGAGACAAACGCCATCGGTTGTTTGGACTCCCTGGATGCAGAAAAAATGCGTGCTAGTTTTCTGAGGTGATCTGAAGCTTGCCTACTGGAAATAAAACCTACTTGTTCTTTGGAAATCAATGGATGCCATATTCTTTGGGTCAATATATAGGTAAGAATTTTCAGATCATAGTTGATAAGAGAAATTGGACAGTAGTTACCTACTCTATTTCTAGGTTTATTAGGTATAGGAAGTAGAATTAAAATTGTTCTAAAAGCATGTTCTCATTAATTCCACACGACAGAATACAATTACATAACTCTTGTAACATTGGTAATAATATGCCTTTAAACGATTTATAAAAATTTGCTATGAGGCCGTCTCAGCCTGGGGTTTTATTTGGTGTTAAATTGTCTATAGACTCACCTATTTCGATCTCTTTAATGGGTGATATAGAAACATAGAAACATAGACTTTGACAGCAGATATAGGCTGCTTGGCCCACCCAGTCTGCCCATTTCCTTACTTATTGGATAAGCTACAGATCCTAGTTAACCAAGAGCCTATCCTTCCTATCCCCTACCAGAATTGCCTTATGTCTGTCCCATGCATTTTTGAATTCCCCCACTGTTTTTGACCCTACAACCTCCTCAGGAAGGCTGTGCCATGTGTCTAACACCCTCTCCGTGAAAAATTGCTTCCTCATATTGCCCCTAGCCATCCTCCCTCTATCTTTAAATTGTGCCCCCTTATCTTGCACATTTCTTTTTCTGAAAGATGCTACCCTCTTGGACTTTGCTGATTCCTTGAGGTACTTGAAAGTTTCTATCATGTCCCCACTCTCCCTCCTTTCCTCAGGGGTAGTATTAAGCTCTTTTAGTCTCTCATCATATGGCTTCTGGTGCAGACCCTGTACCATTTTAGTTTCCTTCCTCTGGACTGTCTTCCATCCTGTCTATGTCCTTGCAGAGATGGGGTCTCCAGAACTGCATGCAGTACTCCACATGGGGTTTCACCAGGGGTCAATTTTAACATTGTTTTACTAGCCCAAACACTAGTGCAAATTGACCAGGGCTAGTGCAGCTAACTCTGTACTTGCCCAGCTTGACTAGTGCAGATTTTCATGGCTGTTAATGAAGTTAAAACAAAATCTCTACTACAGCATTCTCTTGTCCTCATGCTAATCTCTCTCAATGTTTCAGATGGCCAGGTGTGATTAACAGCTCATTAAGAGCTGCAATTATCTGGCAGTTCAAGAGAGGGATCTCACAAAAGACTCAATGTGAGTCATTTACATTCCACTGTTAAGACTTTCAGCTAGTGTCCAGGGTGTGATCAAGGGTAGAATGCTGTTAAGTCACTAGGTTCCAGTTTTTTGAATGTGTCTATGTCTCACAATTTGTCCAATATTATTAAGACCAGTACCCCTCATTTCTCTATATTTTCATTGTTTGTATCCAACATTTCAGTGACAAAATGCAAAGAGGAATACAGGATCGGCCCTGCAGGTGGTGGGTTTTATCCCAGTCTCACCATAACGTCCCTCTCCCAAATCTCTTAACACTGTTCTTTCCCTGGACACTACTGCAGACCAGACTCTGAAGTGACCATCCATAGCTGCCATTACTGGCAAGTGTAGGGGGTCCTCAGCTCCTCTAAATGGACCATGCCAGCCATCACCATCCATACAGTTCCACCCTTATCCCACTCAGGATGCCCTTTCAGCCTAAAAACAAAGCTTTGGATCATGTATGGTACAAAAATAAACCCTGATAAAATACATAATTTGAAACCTTGAAATAGGCATTCTTGGGGTGCATAGATCATCCTATATGGAAATAGAAATAGTAGAGTGTTATTCCTGTGTACTGTTTCCCCTGGGCTGATGAAAGGACAATGTTAAAGAAAAATCTGTTATTGTTGGGGCAGACAATATTAAAATCAATGCTTTTACAAATAAAAATGTCATAGTTTTCTATTTTTCAAGCCCTTAGGTTTGTCTAGCCCCCAAACCAAAAAAATCTTTGATGTGCCCCTGGCTCACTTGAGACTGTACAAAAACTTTAAAAGTGCAGGTCTCCAGTTGACTATAGGGTGGGGACCGCAAGTGCCTTTCTCTGCCTGACTCTGTTCATTGCCCTATGGGTGGTGGTGACAGTGTGGTGAGGTGCATGATGATGCCAGCTATTGTGTGCACAGAGCTAGGACTGGTTGATTGAACACTTGCCTTTGTGATATTCTCTCTCTGGGGTGTGTGTGTGGCAGAAAGAGGAAGAGAGGAGGCCATGGTACAAAACAATGGGGGGAGGCTCACTGTCTGTGATGGATGGCATTGCAGTCTTTTTTTCTGCTGGGGAGCTGGAACCAATGTGTGAGCAGGATAAATGTGCAACAATCTGAATATTTCTTGGTTTTGCTTGCATTGTTTCCTGTATAAGTGAGCAAAATTTACCATTATAATTAAGGGCTAGTGCAACCATCTGTGGGCTAGTTCAATTTTGAATCAACTTGCCCTGCTGGCTAGTGCAAAAAAAGGTTAAGGTTGACCCCTTGGTCTCACCAACTGTCTGTACAGAGGGATAACAACTTCTTGTTTTCTACTGGTGATGTCTCTCCCTATATGTACTGTATCTCCCAGCCTTCCTTACTGCCTTCTCACATTGTTTGCTTACCTTTAGGCCATCTGATATGACTACCCCCAGGTCCCTTTCCATTTTTGTTGTTGTTAGTACCCCCCCAATGCGTACTCTTCCCCTGGTTTTTTGTTTCTCAGGTGCATTACTTTGCACTTCTTTGCACTGAATCTAAGCTGCCATACTTCTGACCATTCCTCCAACCTTGCCAAGTCCCTTCTCATCCTTTCCATCCCCCGTGCATCAACTCCATTGCAGATCTTTGTGTCATCTGCAAAGAGGCATAGTTTTCCTTCCAGTTCCCCACAATGTCACTTATAAAGACATTAAAAAGGACGGGTCTCAGTACTGAGCCCTTCAGTACCCCGCTAGTAACCCCCCTTTCTTCGGAGTGGACTCTGTTTGCTATTACCCTCTGTGTCTTGTTGTCCAGCCAGTTTTTTACCCAGGCTGCCACCCTGGGACCCACTCCCAGGCTAGCTAACTTGTTTATTAATCTTTTGTGTGGAACTGTGTCAAATGCCTTGCTGAAGTCGAGGTAGCCCATGTCCACAGCCCCTTCCTGGTCCACTACTTTGGTCACCCAGTCGAAGAAATCTATTAGATTCATCTGACATGACCTTCCCGCTGTGAACCCATGCTGCCTTGGGTCATATAATCTCCCTAGCCTGGATTGTATCTATCTTTTTACATTTAAATTTTTCTAGATATTCGTTTCATTTCTCTTCAGAAGGAGGGCTTTCCATTGAGCTATAAAGTTCTGAATAATATTTTTGGAATTATTTTATCATTTCTTTTCAATCAGATTTAATCTTATTGGTATTCTATACCATTATTGCTTCTACAAATTTGGATTGTTCTTGATGTTTCACTTTATTGGCCAATAATTTACTAGATTTATCCCCCAAAATCAATCTATCTGGTCCTAGTTTTAAGTAAAATAAATTCTGCTTTTTCTTTGTTTAATAGGAATAACTCATTTTTGTATTTTTGTAGCTCCTGAGTTTCTTGGTCCGAGAGATTGTTGATACCTTTGGATTCCAGCAGATTTATTTTAGTTGTAAACAACTTTATTTTTTCTAGAATTTGCTTTTTCTGTTTGGAGGGAAATCTAATAAATCCCCCTTGAATATAACACTTACATGCAGCCCAGATTAGACCATTTTTTCTGAAGAGCCTAATTTCTAAAAAAAAATTTTGAGAGTTTGTAATATAGTTAACAACATATTCCTGCTTCAAGAAAGAGTTATTTAATCTCCAAATCAACTGTCTGGAGGTGGTAGTAATTTGAGTTTAAGATTTATTAGGGAATGATCTGAAAGAGATCTAGCCCAAATCTGAGAATCTAGTAAATTCTGAGTACAATATTTGGTAGTTAAAACAATCTATCCTTAAATAGGATTTATGCAAAGGGGAATAACAAAAATAGTCTCTAGCATCAGGGTTTAACAATCTCTGTGGGTTTCCTAGGTCACATATAGATATTAAACCTTTAAGGGCCTTTGCTTCTGTTTGTAGTATAATATTAGTGGGATTAGACCTATCCAGTTGTGGATCCTAAGGGATATTCCAATCCCTACCCAATATACTTTTAAATGTTAGAAATTGGGTAAATTGTTTTATTAAATGCATTATAAAAGGTGAAGCTTTAATATTAGGTCCAAAGATCAATACTAACACTACCTCTAGTTGGTTCAGTTCCCCCATTACAATTATGTATCTGCCTTCTGTATCCTTAACAGCTTGCTCAGGAATAAAATCTATTTTTTTACTTACCAAAATAGCCACTCCTCCTTTGAAGGTATAACATCCTGCCCCAAATACTAAATTATAATTCAGTCTCTTGCGTGACTCTAATGCAGAAACCAACAAATGTGTTTCCTGGAAGAAAACTATATCATACCCCAATGAGTGAATATAATTTAGAATTTGCATCTGTTTAACTCTAGAGCACATTCCTTTTATGTTCCAAGAAGCAAGATTAACTATACTAGTCACACAATCTTAGAATTCAATTATTCCATCCTTACCATTGCTTGAAATTAAGGTAAAAAATACACATCCTGTAACCAATAATTAGAGGCCAAGTTGTCAGATAAGTTCCCCCCCCCCAAAAGTATTTACCCATTCCTATGTAATAAACTTAAACCACTAACATTAAACAAAAACTTAAAATAGTCTCTAGCATTGCCTAACCCCAGTCCCTGAAACTGAACTCCTAAATACATTTAAACAGTGACAACCAGGACCATGTACCCTCTGTGCTCAAAAATAACTAAAGATTAGTAGATGTAACCTCTGATCTAATATATAGGTTAAATTTAAGATGTTTTTTCTATTACTAAACTTAGAGCCCCTTTAATCATTAAGTTACCTAAATTCTTGTAAACATATAAAATATAACTTCTGGATTCTCCAGGGGACCTCCCAATATTTTTCTTAATATCATAATGTAATATAAATACAGTCCCCACTACTATGAGAACACAATAAACTATCTTACTTAGGTAGCATATATTTTTAAGCTTAAGTCTACCTACTATTTTTATTAAGGTATAAATGTCTTGATCTAAATTATATAATTTAGAACTTTTAACTGCCCCATAACTCAAGAGGCCATATCAAAAAGAGAAAAGGATATTCTCTGTTACCATTAAAAAGGATCCTCCCTTAAACCAATCTTAAATCAAAATTCATTTAACAATCTAACTCTCTCAGTATACCAGATCTTCTATATAAGTGTTAGAAATCATAACGTTAAAGTCTCTATATATCCTATTAAAACAAAAATAGATGTTTTGGAAGGCCAATTGCTTGGCTACACACCTGAAGAAATTAAGTCCTAAATCCTTTTAGATATTGTGATTTTTCTTATGTATATCTTAATCTAGTTAAATGATTGCAGTATAAAAGATATCATTTATTACCAAGAGGTAATATTCTAAACCTTCAATATAGCAGGTAAGATATTCAATCTATTACCATCATTTTTAACTTCCCACAGATTGCCCTACTACTAAAATATAAAACGAAACTCCCTTGCTAAAGGCACAGATGTTTACTTCAAAAAGTAAACTAAACCAGAACATATACAACATTCTTATTCTACCCTAATAAAAGAAAACAGAATTTTAAATGTATGCCCTTTTTCTGTAATATCCCAAATCAAAATCTTAAAGCAAGTTCTGCAGTGTGTCTTTAAATAAAGGGTTAGTTCTGGAAATTGACGCTCTGCGAATGTTCGAGCTAAACTGATTGTGCAATTGAAAATTTGCCTGTTCCATGAAATATTACAACTTGGTTTATATTTATTTTCAACTTCGAACAATTTTTAATATTACATAAGAAGAGCAAAATAAAGTCATAGCATCCCATCTTCTTCATATTCTGCATCACAGCTCAGAGTTTTAGAAAGAAAAGAGAAACAACAATGTAAATGGTATTACTATGACTTCCTTCCAGTCTAAACAAATTTTACTATCCCATGCAATCTTCACTTAATTCATGAGGCATCCAGGATAGATCCACAAGTTAAAAAAAAAAATTTCTGCCCAAAACAATGATGTACAGAGAAAAATCAAACATCATAATAATTTAAATTCTCCTTTAATACTCTCAGTTTGCAAATCCTTAGACCCCCTGAGCCATATTAAAGAAACCTTAGTCTACAAATATAAATTGAATAAAACTCTTATCTTGAAATCCTAAATGTCCAAACACCTTGCAAAAACACTTCATTTCTTTTGCGTAATACTCCAAGTCCCCATTGTTTCTTTGTACTTCACAAGTTTTTAACCCTGAAGACAAACACTTACTGCTAATCCCACTTGTATTCCATCCTTCTAAAAGAAAACATATAGAAAAATCATCACAAGCATGAACAAAAATAAATGTACTGCAGTAAGTGTCTATATTCTCTCTGAAAGCTTTCCAGTAACAGGTCTTGAGTCCCCATAGTCCAGGCCTTCTTCCCAAAGCTCAAATGTTCTAGAAGCAGCAATCAGGTAGATGAGGACCAGTGTAGCTGAATTATATATGAGGAGATTTATTAATATACAAAATTTGCAAAGGCAAACAAAATGAAGGAATACTTGACCATACAAATCCAAAAATCTTAAACTAATAAGAATATTCAAACTACCATTTGTAAGACTTATTTGTTTTTGTTATTGGACCTGACATATTCCAGTTGCCATATGTGTAGCAAAGATATTTAACTAATCCATACCAAGAGTTGCAACAAACAGTCACCCATTAGCAAAGAATTTATGTATACGGAGATAAGGACATTTCCATCCCTTATACATACACTTTCTCAGCATCATAATCTTTACGATCTCTCAGAGTATAATCAGCCTGACTTGAACAGATCAGGGAGGAGATGCATAAGTTTCTTTTTAGCTTGCTCCAGAGTGTCAAACAAATAGGTGCTCCCATCTTTAGTGACTGACAGTCAAGCCTGATAAAGCATCTCCAGCTTAATTCCTGCTGCTATCATTTTGCTCACCATTGGAAAAAATTATCTCCTCCTCTGTCGTACTGCTTGGGGTAAGTCCTGTGAAATGTGCATTTTCTTGTTATCCCAGGTTAAAAATGCAGATTTTTAGTGCTGTTCAAGATGTGCACTCTGTCTAAATAATTAAAAAAATTGCAAATTAAGGGTATTGAAGGGCTGGTCTTGGCTGGTATTGGGTGTAGTGCTCTGTGTGCTCTTTTGATAATGTAACTTGGCCCATTTGGAAAGCCCCTGGCCACATTTTCGCAGATGACCTACACAAAGTGAATCAGGTCTGTGCCTTCTGCTGATTTGGGCATTCCACATATCACATAGAGAATAATGTCTGGGTAGGGGGTTATAATGAGATTTTACACCCACCCCGAGGTGTAGGATGACACATAAACCCCGAGAGTGAAGTTCAAGGGGTTTATAAAGGCATCCAACACTGAGGGGTGGGTGTAAAATTTGAGTTAAAACCCCCTACCCAGCCTTTATTTTATATAATTACTGAACAGCGTTTTTTCATCACAGCAGTTATATAAAATATAGATACAGTGGTGTTGAACCACGTCCTGTGGGGATGAAGTGATATGCGGTCCAGCAGTTGCAAAGACTTCTCTGTTAAATTAAAAAAGTCTGTTGTACAGACTGAGAGGCAAGTTTTTTTATTTTTTCCTTTTTTTTTTTTTATTTACTTACAGCCAAGCAGTTGTGGCGGTGGCAGTATGGCGATCAGGAAGTGAAGAGTGTCTGCTTGTGCACGTGCAGAAGGAGGGGAACTCACCAAATGTTTGCCATTATAACCAGCTGGTTATAATGATACATTATAACCAGGTTTCTCTAAGGGAAAATACACTGGTCAGTATTTATAATGTTGTTACGCCTTGCTCTCCCTCCTAGATCTTCTATTTTGGTCTCCAATTTTGCTATTTTTTGTCATAAAGCAGGTAATTTTGGCTCAAACCTGTTCTCCCAACCTTCTGTAGGTGAGATTCTTGTTTCTGCATCAGTCAATCTTTTATTAATTCCATCCATGGTAGTTCTCATGAGTTTAGATTCTTCAATTAGTGTAAATAAAGCTTCATTCAAAAGGTTTTATCCTTGCATCATTTTTTCCTCCGTTAAAAAGTTGTTAGTAGAAGAATTCAGAGAGCCTTTCATTGAAGCCTGCTTTGATCTTTTAGGGCCACCTGAGCTATCTGGAGTCAGTGGTGGAGTGTGCTTGATTGAATGATTTCTTGTTTCAGTATCCATTTTTCTTATAATAAATTGTCGGCCAGACAATCAGAGAGCTCAAGGTAAGTTTAGCAAATGCTGATTTTATTTAAAATATAGGTATCAGCTATTGAGAATGATTAAATTGAAGTTAGATCATGGAGGGCTGCCAGAGAGCTCCTATCTCCCTCACATCATCACCGGATTTAGGTCTAATTCAAATAATTCTCAGAAGCATTCTAGGAAAATTCCAACAGATCAAAGGCAATTAAAGAAGCCTGAATGGGTACTCCCAAGGGCCATAAAACTTGCAGAGAAAAGTAACAAAAAAAAAAAAACTTGCTGCAGACACAGGTAACAGAATGTGAGGGATCATCAGAGAAACAAAACTCAATGCACATGTCTTTTCATAAATCCCCCTTGCTACCTCTCCAGGCGTTGGTCAAGCTGGTTTCTCATACAGACTACCCAATCTTTGGAACACCCTCCCTGCTACACTGCATGCTGGATTTACTCAAAATGCCCTGCACAAGTAGCTTTGTGAACTTGCCAAACACAACTACTACTCAGTAGCGGCTCTAGCCACAAATGTGTGGGTAGGCTGCCCCTTATTATGTATATCTACCCGCTAGTGCAGTTTGGTCACTGCTATCTTGTATTTATGGTGCCCCTGATTGTTACATCATCACGCATATTTACAAGGTAAATCTTTGGTTGCATTGATATTTGTTGCTTGTTTTCATCTGTGCCCCCTTTTACACCCCCCCCTCCCAAATGCATCTGGAATCAAGCTAATTTCCAGCTCAGCAGATTTTTCCTGGTCAAAACAATTGAAATGAATAACAATGAGTAAAAAAAAAAAGAGTAGCTAATAACCCTAATATTTATATAACTCATTTATCTTTAACTGCTCTACTGCATTTTCAGGTCAGCTTTGCACTGGTGTTACATCCCCCTGAATATACACATGCCACACCTTGCTATAACCAAGGCAGTACCTTTCCACATGCAGTATTACCTGGTAAGTTGAAAGCACAGGTCATTGTGTATCCAATTTGTATAAGGTATTTTACATTTTAAAGCTTTTACATTAGTTATTTTTATGAACATTGACCTGTTTCTCTTTGATTTCACTCCTCTGTTCTCACTACAGAAGAGGCCATTGTGATTTCCTCAGGCACTATGCAAGCTGCTCTCTCATTGGTTAAGTGTTTCTCTGTGACCAGTCCAAAGTCTCAATAAAATGTTTATTTGCATTTAGTTGATGTCACAAGCAAAAATAGCATGTTTATTGTTTACATTTCACCGCATACATTATATAAATAGGGGATACATTGTATAAATAGGGGATACACAATGACCTAATTTAAAATGAACACATTATCTACAAGTGTGGGTGAGGGTGGCAAGACCATAATTCAGGAGTGGTGAAGCTGCAGGCAGTTATGAAAGTCCTGTGGCTCACAAGTGTAGATTAAGATGACTATAGTGTATGGCAGAACGTTGTTATTTGTTAAATTCCATCTTTTCCTAAAGTTGTTGTACCATCGATGTGTCATCATGATGTTGTTATACCATTGATGGTACGTCACATCAATGGTACAACAACTTGGAATCAGATCGCATGGCCACCCGCTAGTGTCCTCGAATGGTTGAACGGCCAGGAAGCTGTTTGAATCCGTACGATGATTTCATCCTATAAGACGGCCCAGGAAGATGGCACAGTAATTAAAAGCCCCTGACCCTTAGCAGTAATTGCAGCACTACCCTCCTCGCGTCGGCTGTTTTTTCGAATATACATAAATTATTGTTCATTGTACTCACTTGTTTGTTTTCCAGTGGCTCTTGTCTGTGTGTCTTCCAGGTCAGTGAAGGAAAATGTTTGATGTAGGATCCATGGAGCGTGCACCTATTTATGGCAAATTCAAGTGGATGTCTCAGTCACCTGATTTCACTTAATTTGCAGCATACTGTAATCTTAAATGCTTGTGGCAGTTGGTAGTGAATCAGATCACATGCGTGTGTAAGCTCTTGCTGTGTTTTGCCCATATGCCAGTTATCTCTTATCTCTTTACAATAAACCATTCATTTTAATACGTGTATCTGTCCATCACAAAAGGTAAGAAATTCACAACATAACACATTGAGAATGTCTGATTCTGGGAAAGTGTTTTAAGTACATAGATACATAGACAGTGTCAGCAGATAAGGGCCTATGGCCCACCCAGTCTGCCCATTTGAGCTCGTAAGTTCAGTTTATGTTTTCCTAGAAGTCTGTTGCCCCTTACCCCTGACCTCCAGAATTCCTTTATGTCTATCCCATGCATTCTTAAATCCCGTGATTGTTTCACCCCCCACCACTTCCTCTGGCAGGGTGTTCCACTTGTCCACCACCCGTTCTGTGAAGAAATTCTTCCTCATGTTTCCTCTGAATGATCCTCCCTCCAACTTCATCCCATGCCCTCTAGTCCTGAAACATCTTTTTCACTTAAAAATAGTGTATTCCTACCCTGTTCCTCCCTGTAAGATACTTGTGTCTCTATCCATATCCCTGTCTCCCTCCTCTCCTCCAGGGAGTACATGTTCAGTTCCTTCAACCTGTCTTCATAGGACTTGTGATGCAATCCATGCACCATCTTTGTTGCCCTCCTCTGAACCTTCTCTACCCTGTCTATGTCCTTACGTAGCTATGGTCTCCAGAACTGAACACTGTACTCCAGGTGGGGCCTCACTAGTGTCTTGTATAGTGGAATTATGACCTCCCTTTTCCTGCTGGTGATGCCATTGCCTATACATCCCAGCATCCTATTTGCTTTACCTGCTGCCTTGTCACACTGTTTCCCTACCTTGAGGTCATCAGAGATGATAACCCCAAGATCCCTTTCCTGCTTGGTGCATGCTATATCCTCACCTCCCAACTGATATATTGTGCCAGGGTTTTTGTGCCCCATATGCATTATCTTGCACTTCCTTGCATTAAATTTCAACTGCCAAACCCCTGACCATTCTTCAAGTTTCTGCAGGTCCTTCTCATTCTGTTTACACCCTCTGGTGTGTCTACTCTTTACAGAGCTTTGTGTCATCAGCGAACAGTGAAATTCTGCCTTCTAGGTCCTGCACAATGTCACTGATGAAGATGTTGAATAGGACCGGTCCCAGCACTGATCCCTGTGGTACCCCACTGGTCACTCTTCCCTCCGTGAAGTGACAGCCATTTACCACCACCCTCTGTGTCCAGCCACCCAGCCAGTTACCTACCCACCACACTACTGTCCTGCCCACACCCATATTCCCCAGTTTGTGTAATAGTCTTCTATGTGGCACAGTGTCAAAGGCCTTGCTGAAGTCCAGATAGGCCATGTCCACTGCCCTCCCTGATCCACCTCCCTAGTCACCCAGTCAAAAAATTCAATGAGGTTGGTCTGACATGACCTCCCCTGGTGAAACCATGCTGTCTTGGGTCCTGTAGTCCATTGACAACCAGATGTTCCACCAATCTCTCCTTCAGTAGTGCTTCCATGATCTTCCCCACTACCGAGGTGAGGCTGACTGGTCTGTAGTTCCCTGCTTCCTCTTGTTCCCACTTTTGTATAAGGGACTACATCTGCTGTCCTCCAATCTTTGGGTACCTCCCCTGTTTCCAGTGATTGGCTAAACAGGATAGCCAGAGGTTCAGCCACCACCTCTCTTAGTTCTTTAAGGACCCTGGGGCGCACCCCATCTGGCCCCATTGCTTTATCACCTCTTATTACTTCCAGTTCCTTCAGGACCCTTTCTCGTGTAAAGGGACTTGTGTCCATTTCTGCACCATTCTCATCCCTTGTACTCCCTTCAGACCCATTACCATCCTCTTCCTCAGTAAAGACTGAGCAGAAATACCTGTTCAATATGTCAGCTTTACTGTTGTCATCCTCCACGCGGCCCTCATCCTCCCCCTTCAGTCTCACTATCCCTCCCTTTGTCTTTCTTTTTTCACTTATGTGCCTGTCCCCTCTACCCACTGATTTTGCAATGTGTTCTTCTGTCTGAGCTTTGGCTTCCCTTACTGACCTCCTGCCTCCCTTTGCTTCTCCTGGTACTTCTCCCAATCCCCTTCTGCCTGTGTCTTTTGTATTGCCTGAATGCAATCTTTTGGCTTTCACTCTTTTTGCTACCTCTTTGGAAAACCATAATGGTCTCCTCTTCCTTTTCCTCTTGCTAACCTGCTTAATACATAATTCTGTTGTTCTTGTTATCCCCATTTTAAATATTGCCCACTGTTCCTCAACCCCTGATTCCTGTCCCATTCCCCTTAATGCCTCTTTCAAGTATCTCCCCATTTTCCCAAAGTCTGCCCTCCTAAAATCCAGGATACGTGTTTTTGTGTGGTTTGGTTCTGTTCTTTCTATGATTTCAAACCACAATGACTGGTGGTCACTGTTCCCCAGGTGCTCCCCCACTGTTACCCCCATCACACTGTCCCTGTTTGTGAGCACAAGGTCCAGTATTGCCTTCTGCCGAGTTGGTTCCATGACCAGTTGCTTGAGGAAGGCACCCTGAAGGGAGTCCAGGATAAATCTGCTCCTAGTTGATGCTGCTGCTGGGATGCTCCAGTCCATGTCTGGAATATTGAAGTCTCCAACCAGTACTACCTCACCCTTGTCTGCCATCCTTTGGATGCCTAGCATCAGCTCCCTATCTGTTTCTTCCTCCTGGAAGTGATGTAAAGGTGTTCAGCGAAGCCCATACACTATAAAAGACAATGAATGGGCATTGCTGAACAACAAGGCTGAGCTGCCCTCTCGAGGCATCCCTGGCAACCAGTGTAAACCTCTCGAGGTTTACACTGGTTGCCAAGGATGCCTCTCGATGGCAGCATAGCCTTGTTGTTCACTGATGCCCATTCATTATCCTCTATTTCATATTGGGAAACAGTTAAACCAAAAGGTTAAATAAATTTTGTGACTTTAAACCATATCTGGTTAACTAGGATCTGCAGCCTATCCTCTAGGTAGGGAAATGGGCAAACTAGATGGGCCAAGCGGTCCTTATCTGCCATCAAAGTCTATGTTTCTATGTTTCTATATCTGTGATAAACACGATGTATATATTGCAAAACCTGTGACCACTTTATCATGATCTTTCCTTTCTCTCCGAAGGTCTAACTCTTACACTGACCTCAATCAGTACTGGATTGGCTACTATGTGTATCCCCTATACTCAACTCAATACTTTTTATTGCTGGGAGATCACATAAATTCATCCAGAATTCACACCTTGCCTTTTTCCTTTTCTTGGTTATGAGGTTAGATTTAAATTGGAATTTAATTTTCTAGTATAGCTGGTTGTAGTGATTAGCTGAAATTGTTATTTTCAGGTATGTATGTGTTAGTATGTATAGCATAGCACTTATTTACACTGGGATCCTGAAATACTTTTGTTTATTTTTTATTTATTTTTCAGCTCCTATAACCCCTGATGAATTAAATAAATTGCTATTTATAGTCAAATGAGAATAGGGGTCCAGCATATATATGCATAAATATTTTTGCTTTGGTATCATATTTATAGTTTTGCATATGTATGTATTCATTAATGAGGATAATAATGTTTTTGAAATAACCTAAAAAAACAGATTTTTCTGTCAGGATACAGTATGTTTTACACAGTACTTTATTTGGCCTAGCACTTAGAGTTGTCCTATTGATAATAGGTGATTAGTACTAAAACACCGTAGCTTCACGTCACTTTAGATGTGACATCATCAATTGCTGGACTACAAATTGCAATGAGATGTTCCCCCCAGACCCCCCCAGGAAAGCTGGGATAGCCAAAATGCTGGGGAAGCAACATGAACAGCTCCAGTTAGGATTGGCAGCTCCTGTCCAGCAGAACTTACTATAGCATTTTGCACCCCATTGAATGAGTAGATGATGCCAGCCCCACACCCACCGCCAGATCCCACTCACCTAGTCCGTCGCTATCCTCTGACCCTCAGACTGCCTGTGGCCTGCTAGATTGAAGGAGCACCAGTGTAGTGGTGGTGGCCCCACCCTGGGGGAGGGGAAGCCAGGGGGCTGAAGAGTTGCAGGTAGGTCCTGAGGGTTTGGAGTACCAGGAGAGACTAAGGATGAGGTGATTTCAGTTTGGGCAGGACAAGACAATTGTCTGAGGTAGTCTTGGAAGACAGCGACTGGAGGGAAAAAGAAGATAAAAAAAGTTTGTGCGCTCCAATCCTATTGAGTGCTACAAGTGCATGGGGAATTTGTGGATCTTGTAGGGCTGGCAGCACACTGTTTAGCACCACACTCCATTCCTGCCACTGTGGCATTTCCAGTGACTTGTTGGTAGTAACCCCCCTCCCTTCAATTGCAATCCCATTTCACAAAGACTATTCCTGGTGCTAGTGGGAACCCCTGTCCCTCTGATTGCCATCCTCTGTTTCATGAAGATTATCCCTGGTGCTAGTGGTAACCCCCAATTGCCATCCCCTGTTTCACAAAGATTATCCCCGGGCTAGTGGTAACCTCCCTCCCTCTGATTGCCATTTCCTGTTTCACGAAGATATCCCTGGTGCTAGTGGTAACCTCCCTCTCTCTGATTGCCATTTCCTGTTTCATGAAGATATCCCTGGTGCTAGTGGTAACCTCCCTCCCTCTGATTGCCATTTCCTGTTTCACGAAGATATCCCTGGTGCTAGTGGTAACCTCCCTCCCAGGGCCGGTTCTAGGATGTATTGGGCCCTGGTGCAAGAGTTTGTAGTGGGCCCCCGATCCATGTGTGCGGCCCCCAGTGTCCCCGCACTTAGGCGGGTCCTCCCAGTCACCACCACCAAAGAATATTGCTGCTGTTATTCCATTTGTGAAGTTAAAGGTGACTCCTACACAGTCAATACTAGGCTGGCCATAGGCACAGCCGAGCCAGAGAATATCTTATTTTAATGCCAAACAGTGACTCCTACACAGTCAGTACTAGGCTGGCTACAATGCTTGCTGCTGGCATACTCTGAAGAAGACTAGGCAGGCCGCAGGCTACAGCAGCAGAGCCAGAGAATATTGTTATTTTAATGCCAATATAGTAACTCACTCAGAAGAAATTGAAAACTTAGATCTTATATTCTTGGTCAGACAGTACAGACCAGACTGAGTGACTAACTTACTTGTTCGTTCACATTAACTTCATTCATGACTCACTGACTCAATCAATCACTACACTTTACACTGATCATTCAGTTGATCTTCCTGTAATTCTTCTTAACTTCACAAATAAAACAAATTCAAGACTGCAGCAGCATTATGCATAACTGAATATCTTTTTTATTTTAATTCTTCTCTCAAGTTCTCCCTGACTAGCGACTCCCTGCCTGCCTAAAGTTCTTCATCATGTCTGAGGGAGAGGAGGAGTAGTCATCACACAGTCACAACAACACAGTACAGTAGTAACCCCGGCCTCTAGACCCCCCCTACCGGCAGTCTCAGTGTCACAACAACTCTGTTTATATATTATGAATTTTTTTTTATATATTTAATATTCTTAAGTTCTTCTTGAGACAAGACTTCACTCACTTGATTGACCTGGGCCTGGGCCCACCGCTGGCTGCCACCACCCGCTGGGGCCTAGTCTAGGCAGCAGCCACAGTACTCACCCCTTCCTGTGGCTGCTTGCTGCAGTGCCAGCTAAAGCTAGCTATTTTTTCCTGAGTTTTTAATTCTTAATTCATCAGCCCCCCAATCAAGTATGTGTGTGTGTCTAGTTTACAACAACAAACAGTAGTTCAGCAAGGGGCTGCTCTGCTTGCTACAGTGCAGCGCTGCAAAATTCTGCCCGATCCTATGCCAGCTACATCCGCTGGTTCATCTGCTTGCCCGCTAACTGTCACAGACTATGTGGCTGTGAGACAATGACAAGGATTCTCGCAAGATGCTCAGTCTCCTCCTCTGCAACCCTGGCCCCTCCCAACCCCCAACAACAGAATATTTTAATATATAATTTTGAGTGTCTGACTGACTGACCTGTGAGAGTTGCAGCACAGCAGCCTTTAGAGTGAGCACCCGCCGCCCCAGCCCAGGCAGCAAATCAGACGTCAGAGTAGAGTAGAGTACTAGTCAGAGGCTAGGAGAGACACAGGGACTGGGAAGAGGCAGGTCAGAGCAGGGCGGGGGGAGTGACTCGAGAGGCGAGCGCCAGCATAGCAGCATCGGGAGGGCGATGGAGCCGCTTTGCCACTTCTGCCATTGCCAGCATGGAGGAGGAGCCACTGAGGACACATCTAGCGTGATGGTTGGTGGGATCATCGAGAAGGCGGAGCAACTGCGGCTGCCTCATAGATATGTCCGAGGAGGATCAGGATGCGAACCTACAGTGCAGGGAGCAGGGGGATTTAATTTTAAAAATGTCACGTCTCACCAACCGCCAATGCCAACCTGACTCCAGACCTCAGTTCTGGCAGCACACACAGCCAATTCTCAGACTCAGGGGGGAGCTGATCTTCTCCGGTGTGAGCGCAGTTTGAAAAAAAAAGGATTATTCGGAGTGACTTTTCAGACTTAGGGGGCAATGGGCCCCACCAATGCTCTGGGCCCTGGTGCAGTCGCATCCCTTGCACCCCCCCTGACGCCGGCCCTGCTCCCTCCCTCTGATTGCCATTTCCTGTTTCACAAAGATTATCCCCGGTGCTAGTGGTAACCTCCCTCCCTCTGATTGCCATTTCCTGTGTCACAAAGATATCCCTGGTGCTAGTGGTAACCTCCCTCCCTCTGATTGCCATTTCCTGTTTCACAAAGATATCCCTGTTGCTAGTGGTAACCTCCCTCTCTCTGATTGCCATTTCCTGTTTCACGAAGATATCCCTGGTGCTAGTGGTAACCTCCCTCCCTCTGATTGCCATTTCCTGTTTCACGAAGATATCCCTGGTGCTAGTGGTAACCTCCCTCCCTCTGATTGCCATTTCCTGTTTCACGAAGATATCCCTGGTGCTAGTGGTAACCTCCCTCCCTCTGATTGCCATTTCCTGTTTCACAAAGATATCCCTGGTGCTAGTGGTAACCTCCCTTCCTCTGATTGCCATTTCCTGTTTCACGAAGATATCCCTGGTGCTAGTGGTAACCTCCCTCCCTCTGGTTGTCATTTCCTGTTCACAAAGATATCCCTGGTGCTAGTGGTAACCTCCCTCCCTCCCTCTGATTGCCATTTCCTGTTTCACGAAGATATCCCTGGTGCTAGTAGTAATCTCCCTCCCTCTGATTGCCATTTCCTGTTTCACAAAGATATCCCTGGTGCTAGTGGTAACCTCCCTCCCTCTGATTGCCATTTCCTGTTTCGCAAAGATTATCCCTGGTGCTAGTGGTAACCCCCCTCCCTCCGATAGCCATCCTCAGTTTCACAAAAGATTATCCCCGGTGCTAGTGGTAACCCCTTCCTCTGATTAACATTTCCTGTTTCACAAAGCTATCCCTGGTGTTAGTGGCGACACTCTCCCTCCAATCGCCATCCCGTTTCATGAAGATTATCCCTGGTGCTAATGGTAATCCCCCCCAACACGATTGCCATCTCCTGTTTCACAAACCATCCCTGGTGCTAGTGGCAACCTCCTCCCTTTGATTGCTATCCCCTGTTTTATGAAGATTATCCTGGTGCTAGTGGTAACCCCCAATTGCCATTCTCTGTTTCAGGAAGATTATACCTGGTGCTAGTGGTAACCCCACCTCCCTCCAATCCCAGCCCCAGCTTCAAGAAAATTATCCCTGGTGCTAGTGGTGCCCTCCCTGACCCCGATCCCAGCCTCATCAGACACTCTTATATCCCTGCTGGTAGTGGTACCCTCCCCCCAATTGCCAGCCTTGATGTACAGTACAAACAACCCCCTTCCTAGCAACAGGCACCCCTCACTCACCATATCCACAGTGGTGGTGCCGCGGGTGCATACAGCAACCAGCACAACCCTCCTCACACCTCCTCAGCCAATCTCCATATGTACAGTCAGGGAGTGTGCCTCTTGTTTATAAGACAAGGTGATGCACCCTGTTTTATAAATAAGAGGTGCACTCCCTGGCTGTACATATGGCGCCCAACCAAAGAGGTGTGAGGAGAGCTGTGCCAGTCACTGTATGCACCCATGGCACCACCGCTCTGGATACACTGAGTGGGGGTGCCCAATGCCATGGGGGGGGCCACTGGATGCCAGGGAGGGGTTGTTTGTATGTCAGGGCTGGCAATCAGGGGGAAGGGCACCACTACCATCAGGGATATAAGAGTGTCTGACAGGGCTGGGATTGGGTTAGGAGGGCACCGCTAGCACCAGGTGTAATATTCTTGAAGCCAGGGCTGGGAACGGAGGTGGGGTGGGTTATCACTAGCAGGAGAGATAATCTTCATGAAACAAGGAATGGCAGTTGGAGGGGAGGTTACCACTAGCACCAGGAATTACCTTTATGAAACAGGGGATGGCAATCAGAGGGAGGGGGTTACCACTAGCACCAGGGATCCATTTATTTTACAGAACTGGCCGGCGATTGGCGGGGGACCACTAGCACCAGGGATATGTTTACATGGCTGGAACTGGGCAATTGGTGGGGTGGCATCACACTAACCTGCCTCGTTACCAATGCAAATGAGTCCATAATGGGCATGCAAATGGCCTCTTTGTGCCTTGCATACCCAATGGGCTAATTTGCATGGGTCCCTTTGAATACTGGAAATAACACTCTGGCGCTATCCATTCTGGTAGCATACTTCAGGAGCCCTGTCAGCACAGCCCTAAGTGGCTTAGCACTGGGCTGCAATGGCCCTATATTCAGTCGAATAGCGCCGGTATGCTATTCCACTGAATACAGCATCTTCGGACACCCAAAAAAGAGCAGGCACAGCACAAATGTTTGCACTACGCTTTGTGCATATTTGAATATCAGGCCCCTGGTGTTGTGTTGAGCTTTTACTATCAGAAATGGGTGCTGGCATCCTCCTAACACATCCATAGTATGACTCCAGCATGTAAAGTCAAACAGTAACCTCAAAGGAAGTTATTTATTGCTAGTGGTCAGGCTGCCTGATGTCCCGACTGGCAGCACGCCGTGCTCTTGTGCAGGCGACCTGAGTTTGGGAATAAGTTGGGGGGTGTCAGCTGGGAGGTCCATCAGCTGGGGAGGCACTGCCACTTAGCAGCGAACAAGGGTGACAGTCAGATGCTTATCACGAGCCACAGCAGAACGGGACACTAAGCGCATCGAAAGAATAGCGAACAAAAGAAGGGGATAACCTTAGTGCACCTAGAGACCAATGACTTGGCTGTGCAGTCAGTAGAGGAAGTTAAGAGAAGCCTAGTCAAACTACGAGATCGGTTGGCCACTCAAACAACCTCCCTAGCCTTCTCCAAGGTCCTTCCTGTGTGAGGAAGAGACAACAGCGAAGTGAAAGTCAGAAGCAAGTAAATCGAGGATTTCAATAAATGGTTAAGGAACCGGTGTCAAGAAAGAGGTTACTGCTTCATTGGAACTTAGGGAGACTTCTGGGAATGAAAACTCTTCACGTATGATGGACTACATCTCATAATAGAAGGAGTAAGTGCATTGGGCCAGAAATTTGACATGTGCATCGGGTATTTAAACTAGCAGAGGGGGAGAGGGTGGCAAAGAACCCTATCAAAGATAGGCACTTAGCCGTAACTCCCCCCAAAAAGAAATTGAGACTGGACTATAAAGACGGACCAGAAAGAACACAAGAAGGGGGTCCACAGACTCTAACAGAAGTGGATCATAGTAGCATACCTACTAAAAGAGCTGGAAGACAAGCAATGGATTGGGGTATGGAAGTCAAAAAACAGGTGTCAGAATGTGGAAAACCATGAGCGCAATCTGACAAACAAAACCTCAGACTTAATGGCCTTGATATCGGAAGCAGACCAGGACATTATTGCTGCTACAGAAACATGGCTCACAGGTAACCATGACTGGGACATAACAGTGCCAGAGTATGCTCTGTTCCATAAGGACAGGGTGGGGAAAAAGGGAGGAAGGTGGCTATCTATGTTAGGGAGGATATAAAAGCAACAGAAATTCAGGACATAAGGGATTAAATTTATTTATGTATTAAAAATTGATAACCGGGAAAGGCACACTGAGCCGAAGCTCATTTCCAGGCATGACCCGGGTACAGAGCATACACAGAAGTAGAAAAGTTTCACAAGGTAATTTCAGAAAGACACAGTATACACAACCATGTTTCATTCAGTACACAAAGTTATATCATTCATAATGGAGTCAGCCCATATACGGAAATAGTGGTCAGGACTGCTGAAGGAAATTTAGCATTAAAGGTGGAGGGGCTTAAGGGGCGTTCTGGGAGATGTTTGGGCAATTGGAGTAGGGTGAGGTGGGGAGGAGCCTGAGGAGATTTTTTATGGCTGAAAGAGAGGAGGCCTGGTGCAGGTCAGAGGGAAGGCTGTTCCAGAGTAGGGGGAGCTGGTGCAAAAAGGCGGCTTTGCCGGAGACATTTTGTGGGTGAGGGATGTGAAAGGAGCACAAGTCCCTGTGTCAGAGAGGGTAATCAAGGGAGTTTTCCAGGGTTAGATGGGAAGTGAGGTGGGGGGGGGGGAGAAAGCTGAACCAGTATTTCACTATGAGGCAGATGCAGGGGATGGTTCTTTGTGGGAGAGTGGGGCAAGGGAGAGTGGGGCGTAGAGGGTGCAGTGGTGAGTGCATGGGGGGCAGTGGCAAAATGGCAGAAAGAGTTGAGTAGAATGTCCAGCTTGGAGAGAGATGAGGTTGGGGCCATTCCATAAACAATATTGGCATAATCCAGCACTGGCAGGATTGTTTTACTTACAAGCTCGCACCAAGTGGGAAGGGGTAGGCTGGCTTTGTGTCGATATAGGATAGCGAGTTTAGGCTGAAGTTTGGTACAGATAGACTCAATGTGAGTGGTGAAAATGAGGTGGCTGTCCAGCCAGATACCCAGGTATCTGAAGGCTGGGACCAATTCCAGGGCAGAGCCATCCAGGGTGGTGATCTCTGGGGGGTGGGAGGGAGGGAAATGAAGGCATTGTGGGTCACACTGAAAACAGGAAATGGTACTGCCATTCGTACAGGTGTGAGTTATAGACCACTGATACAGTGGGAGGAGTTGGATAGTGAGCTAGTGGAAATCATCTACAAAATGGCAGCAAAAGGAGAAATACTGTTAATGGGGGACTTCAATTTGCCTGATGTCAATTGGAGCTCCCATACTGCTGCCACAGCAAGGAGCAGAAATATCCTGGAAACCCTCCAGGGAGCAGGGCTCAAGCAGCTAGTAGTAGAACACACCTGTGAGGGGGCAACATTGGACCTGGTCCTCACAAATGGGGATAGAGTAGGTGACGTAGAAGTGGGGTGTCACCTAGGGTCCAGAGATCACCATATGGGGTGGTTCAGTGTGAGGACAGTGGAGGAATCCAGCTACATGAGGGCAAGGGTCTTAGATTTCAGAAGGGCAGATTTTGCAAGGCTAGACGCATGTCTGAAAAAAACCCTCGGGAGTAAAATGGGAGAAGGGAATGTGGAAGCACAATGGGTACATCTTAAGGAGCCATAACAGAAGCCACAAGCCTATGCATTAGGCAAGTGAGTAAAGGTAAAAGGAAGAGAAAAGAAAACCACACTGGTTCTCCAAAGAGGTGGCAGTAAAGGTGTGTGAAAAAAGATGAGTTTTCAGAAAATATGCAGTGCAAACAGTTTTGGGCATACATAACCTCAACAGAGGGACGCTGACTTCAAAAAATAATGTTAAAACTTCATATTTATTAAGCCACAAACAACGTAAGCAAACAGAGCCTCGCCTGACATGTTTCAGACAGAGGCCCAGATATTCAAACTGCGCTCAAAACGAGCACAACAGCAGGAGCAAGCACAAACCAGTTGCGCAAATGCGCAACAGGTGCGATATTCAAACATGGAGCAGAGCAAATTGCGCAAGCAACCAACGTCTGAATATCGCACATACTGCGCCATCGCGCAACCAGGAGGGAGAAGCTGAGCCAAAATGTTGCGCTATGGAGCAACCAGGGAAGCTCAGCTGAGCATTCCAGAGCTGCCATAGTGCAAGCACAGCCCCCCCCCCCGAGCAATGGAACTGCACATCCAGGGAGGCAGGCTGGGGCGCACCGCCAGCCATGGGCACAGGAACACACTGCAGAACCCACACCACACCTTCGCACCCCAAGAACAGCATCACTGGGGGTGGGACAGATGATCTACTTGCCCATGGGGACAAGCCAACAAAGCATAGCAGAGCCATGACACCCCAGCACAACCACTGGCAGGCAGAGAGTGCCACACACAGGGGGTTGACAACCACAGTGCACATCAGCCCCCCGTACGCACAGCACACCCTGCACTGTGACCCCAAGACACCACCCATGTGCAGTGACTGGCACTGCAGGAAACCATGCAGTACCCCCAGCACTCATCAGCCCCGTGCAACACAGAAGCCTACAAGCCAGACACAACCTGTGCACCCAGCAGTGGGTGGCAACAGACGGCAAGACCAACCGAAAGTCACTGCCATGCTGGAGATACCTCCCATGCACACACACACACACACACATACCCAGGACCATACCAGCCCAGATGGCATGTACACCCTGCAACTGAGCACCCATAGCCAGCTGCAAATCAGAGACCAACACAGTATTCATATCAAAATAGAAATGTATATTTAAAGATTAATCACAAAACCAAGTGAAACTATGTACAAGTGGGGGACGGGTAAAAGGCAGGGTGTTCAAGGGGAGGGAATAAAAACTTGGAGAGGAAAGCAGGGTGATAGGGATGGGAGAAGTGGAAGGGAATGTGGGCTATGGCCCAGCTGGCTGTTGGTCCTCCTGCTGCGCGCCTTCAGCCTCCTTCACCGATCACCATGGCGCTTGTATGGCCTGCAGGATCTCCTGGTTCTGAAGTCCAACCTGGTGAGGCGCCAAGATCCTGGGACATCCTCCTGAGTACCTCGAGGCCCTAGGAAAATGGGAACACAGTCAATGGCTGAGACTGACCACAACCCTGAACACCACCCAACCTGCAAGCCATATAGCCCAATGTCCCGCACCTGTGATGGCATACACCACCCACAGTGAACATGCACATGGCCATCACAAACTGGCGGCACCAGCTATGTGCTCACTGCCCACACACACTGCCCACGTCCATCACAGTACAAACAAGGCTGGCAAGTGACGTGGCAACGTGGTGCGATGCCAGTTACACAGCTATGTGCCCAGTGCATGCCTGGACCACCAGTGACGCATACACAGATGTGCTGTGATACTGCACAGTGATGCATGTCACCTGTGTCGTGCCTACATACATAGATACATAGACAGTGTCGTCAGATAAGGGCCTATGGCAAACCCAGTCTGTCCATATGAGCTTGTAAGTTCACCTGTTTCCTAGAAGTCTGTTGCCCCTACCCTGATCTCCAGAATTCCTTCATGTCTGTCCCCTGCAGTCTGAAATCCCGTGATTGTGTCAGCCCCCACCATGTCCTCTGGCAGGGTGTTCCACTTGTCCACCACCCGCTCTGTGAAGACAGTCCATCACCATGTGTCCTCTGAATCGTCCTCCCTCCAACGTCATCCCATGCACTCTAGTCCTGGAACATCTTTTTCACTTCAAAAGTGTGTCCTGCACCCTGATCCTCCCTGTAAGATACTTGTATGTCTCTATCATATCCCTCTCTCCCCCTCCCTCCAGGAGTACATGTTCAGTTCCTTCAACCTGTCGTCATAGGACCCATGATGCAAGCCATGCACCATCTTTGTTGCCCTCCTCTGAACCTTCCCTGGCCACTCTCCTCTACGTAGAGTGGTCTCGAATGTACACTGTACTCCAGGTGGGGCCTCACTAGTGTCTTGTATAGTGGAATTATGACCTCCCTTTCCTGCATGGTTGTATTGTGCAGGGCTAGTGGACTTCCCCAGCATGCAATAGCATCCATGAAGTCATGATACTCCACATTGCTCAAGCAGCTCTGTCTGCTGCTGTTGCCCCTGCTGCTGTTGCTGCTGTGCTGCTGCTGCTCTCTGGGTGCCGACTCCTGCTGCCACCGGGCCCTGGCACGGCCCTCCTCATCCCGCCCTGCATCCTCAGATCCCGCCTGTGGAGACATATGTTGAGACAAACATCAGTGTGACTCAAAAGCAGAGTGCCCCTGCCCCAGTGAGAGTACCCCCACACAGCCATAACCATCCATCGCACAGCTGCACACACTGACACAGCCAACCGTGTCCAAGCTGTCACCTATGCACAGCCACACAAGCACACACACACCCCTACAGAGAATATAGGTGCATAGATGGTACACTCACCTGGCCTAGGCACCACGCTCCGCCTGGCACGTGCCCGCAGCCTGGCCAACATGTCCGGCTCCCTCCGGCGGAGGTCACCGTACCGGTGCCAGCACTGCTCAGCAGACCGGCCCCGTCCAGTGACCTCCACCAGGTCAGTGGCCACTTGCTGCCACACGTGCATCCTAGGCATGTTGAGGGGGGCCTCACCATAGAGTGCCTCACAGTGGGGCTCCACCAGGGCCACCAGGTTGGCCACCTCCAGTGGGCTCCAACTCACTGCCCTCCTCCTAGCCATCTCAGCCAGTTTACAGCAGGCAATATGGCGCCCGCTGCACTGTAACCCCATGGAGATGTTGTGCAATAGACCACCACAGGCTCCAATCGCTGTTGTTCTGCAGCACCGCCATTTCACAGCGCTGTCACCAGACAGCGCAGTAGGGACGACACATGGCATGCGAACAGCCAGGGGCAAAGGCATACAAGGTCACGCGTAATGACGCAAGGCTACGCGCACAGCGCCATCGGACGATAGGCATCCCGCGCGACTGCCAAGCTGCGTACTCAGTGCCACAGTGGACTACTGCGCAGTAGTGCCACACGCCATATAGTGCCCAGTGCTGTAGCCACTGGCACAATGGTGGCCATGGCCTGAATTGCCTATCGCTACCAGCAGGTCTGCAGCATGATAGACGACGCGTAAGCTGTCTGGGCATGCGAATGCAGTGTAGCATGCAGGCACAAATCTGCCGCCATTGGCTCAGCCGCTCTTCCAGATAAGCAAAGCCGCTAAACCGCGATATTCAGCGCCGACATGCAAATCATTCGATCAGCCATTCAAAGCGTAGTGGCGCGATTAGCATGTCATTAAAGTTGCGCCACCCTCATTTGCATGTATTGCGCTATAAAAATGCGACAGTGGGTTGTGCTGGCCAGATCTCGGTTACTGCAGGTGAGGGTGAGTTACATGCTGTGTGATGCTCAGGACAATGCTCGTGGGGGAGGATGATAAAGGCTGAGGGGCTGAGAATGAAAAGGGCACTTAGAAAGGGACAAAGGGCACCCTTTCTATCAGTATCTGCCATACGGAGAAGAAACGTGGGGGGCTTCCGCCCCCCGGGCCGGCACCTATGCTCATGGGGAAATGCTGTCGACTGCACAGTGACAGGTGTCCACTTCCACCCATACAGATCACCATGACTGACCAGAGCCAAGGTGAGGGTGAGGACAGCGGGCGTAGGAGGAGGCCGAACTTCACAGCGGTAGAGACGGAGGCCCTCTTCCAGGCCTACCTGGAGGATGAGCCACTATTGAGTGGACGGAGGAGTACCCCTCAGGAACGTGCAGCTGCATGGGAGGGGGTAGCTTGGGCCGTCAACCTGCACGGAAGCCACCAGCGCTCCGTGCAGGAATGCAAGAAGAAGATGGGGACTGACCGCAGGAGGCTGAAGGAGAAGGTGGCAGCCTTCAGGGCGGCACGTGCTGGCACTGGTGGAGGCCCGCCAGTGGTGTTGCAGCTGACCCCAACGGAGGAGACACTGGTCGCGGCCATGCAGCCCAGTGCCATTGCCGGCATACCAGGCGGAGGATTCCAGACAGGTGGAAGCCCATCACTGCACGGTATGACATGGTGGTGGTGTTGGGGGCTGTTGTTCACATGCACTCACATGTACACTCTTTCTGTTACAGATCCTGTTCGTCTTCAGGAGACGGTGGTGGTGGTGGGTCCAGACAGTGATGCAGACCTGCTGGACGTGGAGGAGGGACCATCCACCTCCACCACCAGCCAGCAGGCACTGCAGCAGCATGCACGCTGGGCCAACAACTCTGGTGTCAGTGATACGGGTGCGGGGGGTGCACAGCCTGTGTCTCAGCAGTCCGGCATGCAGGTATGCCAGCATGCTGTGCCTATGGCAGTGGCACGTACCTGCACCATTGATGATAGCAGGCCTGCAATGGGCAGTGATAGGTGTGTGTGTCCATGACGGACACATGGCAGGCCAGCACGTGCCCCTGGGCCTTCCTGGTTCACACCTGTGTACCAGCATGCTGACACAGTCCCAGGCTGTGCCTGTCAGCACCGGTGGGGCAGCACCGGTGGCTGTGCAGGTGTCTGGCACTGTTGCCAGCACGGAGGTGGAACAGGTGGACCTGGGGGCTCAGCAGTTGGAAGGGCGGCAGCAGCAGTCGCACACCAGGTCTGGGGGTACAGTGTCAAGCAGTGGCACATGTCCACCACCCTTTGATCTGCCCATACCTGGTCCTGGCGAACAGCGCCCACCCTCAAGGGGTGCTGTGCACTGGGACCGTCCACACCCTGGGGGTCACGATGCCATTGGGGCACAGTACCCATTGGACGCGCACACCCGCCTGCTGCAGGAATCAGTACAGCTGCAGGGGCGGGTTGCAAGGTCCGTGGAGGCACTGTCTGTGTCCGTGGAGTGGCACAGCACGGAGTGTGCTCGGGACTGAGCCGAGCTGGTCCTTATGCGGACGGATGTGACCGCCGCCATTGACAGGCTGACCCAGGCAGTGGTCTCTGTCGCGGACGCATTGGGCACACTGTCAGGTGCCCCTGTACCGCACACACACAGGCGCCTCCTCCTGCTCTCGGGGCCGCGGCGACACCAGGCCTGTCGACGCCCGGGTTCTGCTGGGGCATCCCGAGCACCCCTGGTGCACGCTTGTTCGCATGCTGCAGACCCTGCAGCGGGCAAGGTCGCGCTCACACAGTGGGACCCCTGGTGGTGCAACAGCGCCACCCCATGTGGCCCCTGCTCAGCCTGCCAGTGCTGCTGGCCACGGCGGGGCCGCCCACGCATCCGTGGTGGCCATGGACAGTGCTACATGACTGAGCTGTCTCCAGCGCGAGCCCTGTCTGGTGCTGCCCTGTGTGCAATGTGTCGGGTGGGCAGTGCACTGCTGGGTGCTCTGCTCACCACGCTGACAACACGGACCACCTGCACACTCTCCCAACTGCTGTCCACAGGTGCGTGTGCATGATGATGCCTGCATTGCACTGTACACCAAGGTGCAAGGGTGCCCAGGTCCTGACACACGTACTTGGACGGTACAGGTGGTGGGGGTGGTCGGTGGTGCTGTGTGTTGGCAATGTCGTTTCCGCAGTGCTGTGCTTCTGCCCATGCACGCTGCCTGGTGTGTGTGTGTGTCCATATGAGTGCTCACCCCTCCCTGATGGTGTGTTGGTATGCCTGGAACCTTCAACTCCCTGACCTTCATGCACGGTGTGTTCCCTGTGTGCCTGTGGTTGCGCATGGACAGTGTTGCCTGCACATGTCCCCTTGACTTACCTGTGTTGGGCGTAGTGCTCTTCTGCAATGGTGTCCCGTGCAGCTGGGCCTGCCGGTCGTCGGGGTCCCTCCGTCCTAGGGAGGCTGCTCATCACCGCCACTGGCGTCCCCATCGTTGTCCCCCTCTTCAACCTGTACGGCTATCCCATGGTCTTTGGCCATGTTGTGCAGGATGCAACAGGCCAGGAATATCCCACAGGCCTTTTGGGGGCTGTACTGTAGGACACCGCCGGAGGTGTCTAGGCATCGGAAGCGTGCCTTGAGCATCCCAAACACCCGCTCTATGATGTTACGTGTTGCGGCATGTGCCTCATTGAAGCATAGCTGCGCTGGGGTCGTGGGCGCCGTACGTGTGAGCAGCCAGGGACGGAGTGGGTATCCGCAGTCACCTGTGTGGAGATAGTGGAGAGCAGTGTCATGTCAGGTCCATATTGCCCATATCCTTGTGTGCCACTACCATGGCACCTGTGTCATTCCCACCCTTGCCCAGAGTTTGCATTCCATACATGTGTACTCACCCACTAGATGACCCGGGATGTCCTCTCTCGAATCGATGGCACAGTGCAGACTGGTGCCATATGAAGGCATCTTGTGCTCTGCCAGGGTGTGGCACAGACATTGATAATCGCCCAGTGGCATCACACACCACCTGGCAGTTGACACTGGAAAACCCCTTCGGTTCCGATATGCCTGGCCGTCGGGGCCGCATTAGGCGTCGCGAATGGCCACATGGGTGCAGTCTATGGCCCCTGGCATGCCAGGCATACGAGCTACCCTGTGGAACTCCTGCATGTTTGTTGACGCCTGCCGCGGTGCTGGGGAAATGGATGTACCGCAGCATGAGGCAGCAGTGTGCTGAGGAATTGGGTGAGGATGCATGACATGGCCGACTGTGTAATGCCTGTGGTGTCCCCTGTCGGCCTCTGGAAGGTGCCCGTGGCGAGCAGGCACATGCAGGCTGTCACCTTGGTCTCCACAGACAGAACGTGACTCCGTCGTGAGGGTGCCTGCATCACATCACTGCACAGCTCACAGAGCCGTCTCAGTATTGCCCTGTTCAGGCGGTACCGGCCCACGATCTCGACATCTGTGTACAGCTCGAAGCTGAGGCGGGCACGATACCGCCTGTCGGGGGCATACTGACCACGGGCCCCTCCGCGCCACGCCCCTGCAGCATGGTGTCTCACCCTCATTACAGCTTCCATGTGGAAGCTGGCACTGTCCATCTCCCTGGCTTCTGCCCCCGGGCTGCTGTTCCTGTGTTACCCCGCTGCCCCACTGCTGCTTCCACTGCACCAGGCACCCCCGCTGGCCTCTTTGTCCTCCTGGACCCACTGTCCCTGTCTGCCCTTCCAGCTTCTGTCTCTCTCTCTGTCTCTGTCTCTCTCCCCAGTTTGCGGCCTGCTAGGGTTCTTGCGCCGCTTCCTTGAGCCTTTTATTTTGGCTCAATTCCGCTACTGCGCAACTTCCGGCTGAGCCACTCTTGCGCATTGCGCAAGTGTTCGAATATCGCATTGAGCACTTTATGCATGGACCCGCCCCCTTTGGTTGCGCATGCCTTCATTTCCATTGCGCTGTTGCTCAGCATGTTTTCGGTGGCGCAACTAGCCCCTTCTGAATATCGCAGAATGGCGCATTTTTGGAGTTGCGCATGGCGCAACCCTTTTGAATATCTGGGCCAGAGTGTCCTTTATCAAAGGCTAAAGAGCTTGAGACATGACACAGTTTAAAAATACAACAAATAGCACCATGTGATAACAATAACCAATACAATCCCTTGTTTTATAATTGGTGCTGATGACAAAACGTGAGCAATAATGAAGCAGTCCACTGTTTTAATTACACCCACAATAAAACTGGAAACATACTTATATGTGCTAAAAAATTAATGCACTCTAGAAAACGTGAAACATTTAATAAATACACCCCATGTGCAATAATAATAATAAAATGTTTCCACAGTCGTAAAGAAGGTTAGGTAACATCAATTATAAATAACACTGGGGTGAGCAATAAAAGAGGAAAAGGGGGAGGAAAGGAAGAGAAGGGTTTGGGGAAGGGGAGGAAAAGGGGGAGGAGGAGGTTAGGAAGGGGTGGGAAGTATGGGGTATTGGGGGTATGGATATTTTAAAGGGGAAAATACCAAAAAAGACATAAGCAACACATTAAATAGCCACATTAAAATCAAATGTGCATTTGATAGTATTTTTTAATTCAGAAACTTAATCAATCAGTAAGTATAATTGCAACTTTTGGTTGGCTCCAAAAATGAACTTTGGAGTAAAATCCAAATCATCTTTCAATGTTTTTTAAGATAAGGTCTGACATCTATTTGAGTATTGATACCTGTTTTTTTGTGAGCTTGCAGGCTCAAAATCCAGAAATTCTCTCTTAGTAAAACTAGGCTATCAAAGTCTCCTCCCCTTGGATATCAGCACACCCTGTCTATGGCTTGAAACTTGAATTCATGTAGCTTTCCCTCTGCTGTGCTCATAACATGTTGAGCTGTAGCGTAGGTGGCATCACGTTTCTGAATGGCTCGTATATGTTCATTGAATCGAGTTTTAAAACACCTAGTAGTCTTACCTACATAAAATGTCCAGCAGGTGCATGTGGCTAAGTAAATGACCCCCTCACTGCTACAAGTAATGCACTGGCATATAGTGTATACTCGATCTGTATTGCAACTAGTGAAGGTCTTACTGTTCCTCACAGTCACATGCCACACATTTCAGAAAATACAAGGAAACACAAAAGGAGGAGGACAGAGGAGGGTACCGGAAAAAGCTAAAGGAGGCAGGGAAGGCAGTCAGAAAAGCCAAAGCACAGACAGAGGAAAGAATAGCCAAGGCAACAAAGAAAGGAGAAAAGACCTTCCTTAGATAAACCAGGGGTGGGATTGTAAGACTAAAAAGAATGCAAAGAAGTGCAAAATCATGCACATAGGGAAGAGAAACCCTGAAACCACTTATAGGCTGGGAGGGGAGTTGCTAGCAGTCACAAAGGAAGAAAGAGACTTGGGCATCATCATCACTGATGACCTAAAATCATCCAAGCAGACCTCTAAAGCAGTAGGTAAGGCTAGGGGGGTGTTAGGGTGTATTAGTAGGGGTATCACAAGTCGTAAGAGGGAGGTAATAATCCCTCTGTACAAGACATTGGTTAGGCCCCATCTGGAGTACTGCGTGCAGTATTGGAGGCCACACCTTCACAAGGACATTAATCAAATTGAGGCAGTCCAGAGAAGGGCAACCAAAATGGTGCAGGGACTGCATCAGAAGACATATGAGGACAGATTAACGGAGCTCAATATGTATACCCTTGAGCAAAGGAGGGAGAGAGGTGATATGATCGAGGCATTCAAACACCTTAAGGGCATAAACAAGGTGAAAGAGTCTAACATGTTTAAATATAAGAAAAATAGCAGGACAAGAGGACACAGCATGAAATTAGAGGGAGGCCGATTAAGGGGGAATGTGAGGAAATTCTTTTTCACAGAAAGGGTGGTGGATGCATGGAATGGCTTACCACAAGAAGTGGTTGCTATGAATACAGTGCAGGGCTTCAAACAGGCATGGGATAGGCATAAGGGAGCAATACAAATGACTATGAATAGATAGGTCACTGACAGAGCAAAGGCCGATGGCACATTTATAAGGTAGAAAAAGAAATGGGCAGACTGGATGGGCCTTGCGGTCCTTATCTGCCGTCAACTTCTAAGTTTCTATGTTTCTATGTAAGGGGGGTCAGCGGAAGGGGACAAGGGAAAAGCTGAAATCCTAAACAGATATTTCTATTCAGTTTTCACTGAAGAAAAGGAGGGGGAGGGTCCACAGCAAGGTAGAAGATGCACTGAGGGGGTACAGATACAAGTCCATTCACAGTAGAGGGAGTCCTAAAGGAACTAGAAAACTGAAGGTGGACATGGTGATGGGACCGTATGGAAATCATCCCACAATTCTAAAAGAATTGAGAAATGAACTAGCACTACCACTGGCAGCCTTGTTCAACAGATTATTAGAATCAGTGGTGGTGCCAGCTGACTGGAAGAGGGAGAATGTTGTCCCTTTCCACAAAAGCAGGAGTAGGGAGGAGGCTAATTACTATAGACCAGTCAGTTTAACCTCAGTGGTCGGAAAATTGATGGGATCACTACTCAAAGAGAAGATTACGACATACCTTGAATCCAGTGGGCTGCAGGATCCGGGACAGCATGGCTTCATGGAGGACAGGTCTTTCCAAACAAACCTAATTGAGTTTTTTGACTGGGTTACCAAGGAGTTAGATCAGGGAAGGGCAGTGGATGTAGTTTACTTGGATTTTAGTAAAGCCTTCGATACTGTCCTGCATAAAAGACTAATAAACAAGCTGAACAACCAGGGAGTCGGATCAAGAGTGGTAAACTGGGTTAGAAATTGGTTAAGCGGTAGGACACAGAGGGTGGTAGTGAATGAAGTTCAGTCTGCTGAGAGGGAGGTAACCAGCAGGGTGCCTCAGGGTTCAGTGCTGGGCCCAGTCCTCTTTAATGTCTTCATAAGTGACATTGTGGAGGGGCTTGAGTGGAAGGTGTGCCTCTTTGCAGACGATACGAAGATCTGCGATAGGGTTGACACGCCAGGAGGAGTGGAAAAAATGTGGAGGGACCTGGGCAGGCTAGAAGAATGGTCAAATACATGGCAGCTGAGATTCGATGCAAAAAAGTGCAAAATCATGCACTTGGGGGACAGGAACCCAAGTGAAGACTATTCAATGGAAGGGGAGGTACTGTCAGTCACGAAGCAGGACAGGGATCTAGGAGTGATTATATCTGAGGACCTAAAGATAGCTGGACAGTGGGAGAAGGTGGTTAGAAGGGCCAGTAGGATGCTGGGGTACACTGGGAGAGGCATCACCAGTCAAAAGAGGGAGGAGGTGATGCCACTGTACAAATCATTGGTGAGACCTCATCTGGAGTACAGCGTCCAATTTTGAAGGCCTCATCTCAGGAAAGACATAAACAGAGTGGAGGCAGTACAGAGAAGGGCTACAAAAATGGTACACGGGCTGCACTAGAAGTCATATGAAGAAAGGCTTAAGGACCTCAACATGTATTCTCTGAAACAAGGAGACAGAGGAGGGACATGATAGAGATGTTCAAGTACCTCAAAGGAATAAATAGGGTACTAGAAGGGAGCATCTTTTAGAGAAGGGGTTGCACTAGAACTAGGGGACATGACCTGAAGTTGGAAGGAGGAAGGGTCAGGGGAAATTTGAGGAAGTACTTCTTTACAGAGAGTGGTGGACAAATGGAACAGCCTCCCAGCTGGGGTGGTAGGGGCAAAAACAGTGGAGGAATTCAAAAATGCATGGGGCAGACACTTGGGATTAATTGATATGGGAAGGGGGGGGCAAAGATCAGCTAAATCTATAGCATAAGGTAAGGCAGATCAAATGGGCAGACTAGATGGGCCAGGCAGTCCTTATCTGCCAGCAAATTCTATGTATCTATGTATGCCTGAGGAGGGACAACATCAGGTTCTGACGCACTAGTGACCCCCACAGTGGGCCAGGGAGCTTGCTCCTCTGTAGGGACGCCAGTACACGTCAAGGCCTGAAGGGGTACGCACATCAGGGGAGGTGGTCTGATAGAAAATGGAAAATGTAGTGCAGTGCAGGCTTACTGAAGCCCTGCTTTCTTGCCCCTGTCCTGTGCCATCACTCAGACCCCCTGCAGAATCTGGTTTATCACTGTGGGGGAGGGGAGGAGGATGGCCCTTGCCCATCTGGTCCTACTATAGGGGCAATCTGTGGGGGATTTGTAAGCAGGTAAGGTCCAGGGGAGATGGTGGTTGGTCAGGAGCCAGAAGGGAGAGGGCTGATAGTTGCCTGACACTGAGGAAGAAAAAACATTATCAAAAAAAATTGCTAGTAGTTACCATATTTAATGACTTGAGCCATTGATGAGAGTAATGCATAGGTGACAGTGTGTTATGAAATGTTTTACACACCTGAGGTGTATGATGTCCCATAAACCTCGAGAGCAAAATTCAAGCGGTTTCTGTGGACATCACACACTAAGGATGTTTTAAAAAACTTCACAAGCAGATAGCCACTAATGTTTTATTTTTTATAATAACTGGTGCAGGGACATAGACATGAGAGTGAAGTCAACTGCAGAATGGGAAAGTGGAGCTCAAGCATTACAAATAGCAAAGGGAAAGTGAAGGACGAGTGCTAGAAAGCCGTAATTACAGGGCACAACCTCATACCCTATTATTACAGCGTTTGATACACTGATAATAAGTGTGATACGGGGGATCTCCAGTTATTATAAAATTATCAATAAAAGCTGTTTTAAAAACATCAGAGAGAAATAAAAATCTGCTGATTATTTTTTTATATAGACTTTTATCCTTTGCCTTGCCATCTCCTCAGGGGTGTACAACGTATGCAGGATACACTCATTTCAGGTGATTTATGCCATCATTCAGACAGCACAGGGTTTTACTTACCTGTTTGTCTTCCTCTGGCCACCCTCACCCCCCCCCCCTTGGTGTGGGCTGTGCCCTGTCATCCTCAGCAATGCAGCGTACTGCCTACTGAAGGAGCAAGCTTCCTGGCCTGCCTACAGGGGTTGCTGCACACTGGATCCCATTGCCAACCCTCCCTGGCAGAGGTACACTGCCCTGCAGCAGCTGCCTATAGCCTGGCCTGCCTCACGACGTGCTGACCCACATCCACTCCCAAACCTGGGTCATTGGCACAGCATCGTATCTCGCTGGAGCCATCAGGCAGCCTAAATCTCTTGACAATTGATCTAATTACATCATAAATATATTACTGTTACAAAACTATATGATGGCAGTTTTTTTGCTGACTACCGAATACTGTTGCTTTAAGTCCACTGTTTGTGTGACGATATAACTGTTTCTCTTTGTGTTCAGCAACTGACTTCATTGAGGGACAAGGATATTGTGATGTCATGAGCATTGTAAAAGCTGCTCTCTGATTGATTCTAAGGTTGAGAAAAATAACTGAGGCTGATTATGTATAGGTGACACTACACTATGCTGCCCCACGCTGCAACATGCAGGATACATGTAGCTGATAGTTGTTACACATTACAGAGTTTACAGAAAAATATTCAGAAATAGTGTCACGTCTCCATTTTTTTTAAATCTATATTGATATTAGACCTCCGGGATGTTGAATTCTATCAGCGGCATTCAGGCGGAACAGCAGTTTCACTTCTAAAATGCTACTCAGAATTTGTTAATTAATTCCACAGAATTCTGAAAGTCATTTAATTTAAACTGTGGACTAGTTTTCTGAGGATCACGTAAAGCATGGATTCGTGTTCAGTGGTCTGTGGAAACGTTATCCGCTGCATATGTAAACTGCAAACAAATGAACTGCAGTTTAAATTCCACTTTTGGAATTTGGGGATTCTGTTTCCGATGCAAGTCCATGAAGTTAGGTGGAATTTTCCAAAATTCAGTGGAATTCTGCTCCGTTGGAATTTGAAAATTTCCACGCAGCACTAACTGATGTACATTTTCAAGTGGAATCCCCTTTAGTACTTTTTATATATGTGTTTTTCCCTTTTTTGGAAAAATATACTAATTGCAGTTTTTCTTGAGTGTCAAAAATATAAACACAGGTGTTTGTCAATGGTTTGCTTGTTGTTGCTGACATCCAGTGATAGCTGGGATGTTTATTTTTCTAACGAACAATTAAGTATACCTTAAAAACATGTGATTCTTCTTCACCAATATGAAAAAACAAAAGTGAGAAATTAGTCCAGTTTTTAAAGGAGGCAATAACACATGACAGGGTATGTGGTAATGCTAAAATACTGCATGCCCCAGGTGTGTTGTAAGGCACGAGGTGCAGCCGAGTGCCTTCAACCACCTGGGAAGTGTGGTAATTTATGGCATTACCGTGCACCCTGGAGTGTGTTATTGTGCTTATAAAATGGGGTTAAGAGTTAAAAAAGCAGGGAAAAAAGAAAGAAAATTTGAGCTATGCAATAATTGAAACTAATACACAGTCACGTTACCAGTTTTGATTAATCAGATTGCTTGTTTGATTCAAGCCATTTTATAAGCTTTTCTAAAATACCTGGTTGCAATTTTGTGATACATGTCAGTTACAAGTAAGCACTTTAGTGTAATGTAGCATGGGTTCAACTTCCTGTAAACCCTCTTGCAACATACCTGACCTCTAGATAAATGTTCTTCTGGAGGTTAAGCAGAGTGATAATAAAAATAAATGTATCATGACATATCACCACCAGTGTTGTATAGATAAGGGATGTACAATGGCCTGATTCAAAATATTTAATTTATCTCCCCGTGAGAGAGGCCAGGTCCCTAACTCATGAGTAGTGAAGCCATTAGTGAGTTATGAAAGTTCTGCCACCTCACAAGTGGAGAAAAATTGCACATTTTGAGTCTGCCCATTGTGTGATTGATTTATTCAGCATTAGTTTACTAACTGTAACTTAAATCTGTTTGTTTCTTTATTTTATTTATTTATTCATTTATTAACTTTTTCTGGCACGGCACGGGCCAGAGATTGGCACAAACAATGGCAAAAAATACAGCGTGAATACAGTAGGAGTCCTACAAGGGTCAATAACAGGAAATCCAGAGTAAGTCAGGCAAACAAACGGTAGAGATGCAACACAGGTAACCAGATCCAAATACAGTTGAACATACTGAGGTGTAAGTATTCATGTAAAGAGGGTACTGTAGCTATAACATCCAACAATAGGGATATTACAAACATCAGCAGGGGCATTAAGCATCAGTAGGTACACAGAGATCAACAGGATGAACAATTAAAGTGGTAACATGTATCCGTTAAACTTTATTTGGAGATTAGAGGGTATGATAAACAAAATTACCTAAGCAAATATATCACTACAGGTGCTGTAAAATAATACTATTGTTATTGTTAAAAAGATTTTACAGTAAACCTATAGTGTGATATTGAAATATTATTGATCTTTTGGTTTGTGTGCACACTCGCCTCTGAGGCCGGGAGATCAGAGGGCTGTGGGTTCAGTTCCCACATCTGGCACTTGGGTTAATATCCCAGTACTGACACTGCAGTGCAGCATGAGAGGGGTGCTGCACTTCTGAGGTGCTGTCTTTCCGATGAGACGTTAAACCGAGGTCCCATCTGCCTGATTGGTGGTAGTTCAGATGGATGTTAAAGATCCCATGGCACTTATCGAAAGAGTAGGGAATTTCCCGTGTCCTGGCCAAATTTCCTTCATTCACTAAAAAATACCACCAACAGCTTAATCTGGTTCAAAGTCAGTTGGCATTCATCTGTATCCCCCCTTCCCCGGGTCGTGCCTGAAAATAGGCAGGATTTGTCTAGTGCACTTACCTGGTCAACAAAAGCTAAATAAAAAAATAAATAAATAAAAAAAATTAACTGTTTCTGTTTGATTTCAACTGCTGGATTCAGATTTGTATGGGTCCAACTCAAGACCATGAAAACAAAAATACCGCGGTCAGTTACAGCACAGACAAGATGCCAACAGCAACAGCCATGTGACACTGATACAACTTAAGGTAAAGAGAGTGGGGGAAGGGGTGATTCACTCTCCGGGAGGGAGAAAGTTGGGGAGGGAGATGAATGTGACCAACCGAATATCAGCGTGAGTGAAAACAACTACATGTACAGCACTATAATATCCCCACGCTGTTCTATACATGTAGCTGTTTTCATTCACACTATTTCCATGGCATGCATTTCACAGCACGATCATTCCAACACTATGTTTATGGTATACCATTTTGCATAGGTGTATTGTGATGTCTTCAACACTGTGGAAGCTGCCCTCTGATTGGTTCTTAGGTTAAGGATACTGAGTCTGATTCCAAGAGGCTTACGTCAGGCGTAAGCTGAGAATTTCAAGCCCCAGCTAGGCGGCAACTTGCAGCCTCATGGGCATTCATCAGGTGCAATTCCAAAAGATGCCTTGTGCCATGGTGACTGTGGGTTGTGCCAAATGCAGGTAACAACACCAACTACACTGCAACCTGCAACATCATGGTGCAAGGGTGGGTTATGGCAGCACCTGCGCCCTATTCCAAGAGGACGGCTGCTGTAACCCACATATGCAATTTCAAGAGCTGCTTTGGCACAGCGGAGTTACACCACCTAGGAGGTGGTGTAAGTGGAATCCATCAGTGCCAAACGATGGATGCCCACTCTGCAGTGCCGCGGCAACAGTTCTGCTGTGGTCCCCATGCCCCCCCATCACGGCTATACTCCCAACCTCCCCAAACTGTCGGGATCCCCAGGGGTCCGGGTTTGTATGTACCACCCCGGACACCTGTGCCATCTGTCCAGCCTTCCCCATGTCCCCTAGTGCCCGCTGTGGTGTTCCAGGGTGGGGGGGCTCAGCGGAGGCAGTTTGTAGCAGACTGCGACTTGCAGCAGGCTGGACTATTCATGAGCCATGGCATTAGCTCACGCCGCCACAAGTTACAGGTAGTAGGTGCCAGGAACCTGCTGCTCTTACAATATGGTGCAGGGTCCCTGGCATAGAGGCAAATGTCACAACTCGCAGAAGCCTGCAAGTTGGGACATTCCTCTTAGAATCGGCCCCAGTAAGTGTGGCATATCTAACCTCTAAATAAACTTTATTTGGAGATTAGAGGGTGTGATAAACAAAATTATCTAAGCAAATATGTCACCACATATGCTGTAAAATTATGCTATTGTTAGAAAGATTTTACAGTAAAGCTATAGTGTAATATTGAAATATCATTGGTCTATGCAGGCCAAGCACAATCCAACATCTAATATTTTCAATAACCCTTGTCCTGATCTTGAATTCTCTACACAACACCTTGGATACTTTTTGCAAGTCTTATTCTAAAACGAGTAGCATAACATGCTGAACCAGTGGTTTGAAAGGTAAAACTGTGGCTCTGTGCATCAGCGTCGGCACTGATGCACATGCCCAGAGTCACTGCTTTGCTTTTTAAGCCACATGTTCAGTATGTTATTTGACTCATTTTAGCATAAACTTACTTTGCCGAATTCGGTGAGCACCTAACTTTCAGATTCTGCGTTTAACCCATATTGACTGAAAGATACCTAACTCGCATGTGTAATCGTTTAGCAGTGCTTTGGTGCCATATTCACTCGTGCATGAGCTGGAGCAGCAGGTGGTGGGGCACACAGTCAGGTAAAATAAAAAAGCATACTTTATCAGAAACCTAAATTAATGTGCATTTCATGTGAATCAGGGGCAAGATATGCCATCACAAGGCATACAGATGGCAACAGGCCCACCAGGTTGCAATAGTTAAAAAAGTCAGCCAAAAGCTGACAGTGCCCCTTTAATTGACTTTCTGCGAATATGTTCCATGAGGTATGACCTGGACTTGCTAAAGTGATAGGCAGGACCACAAAAGACAGTTGGCACAGGACAAAACATGTGTTTGTGGTTTTCTGCTTCAGCATTTAAAGACTTAGTACAGCCATTTAATACCTTACAGTTTAGCAACGTATATACAGTATTTCTGGTAGTTGGCATATATTGCCCCATAATGCATTACATTGGGGGGAAGGTCTGGTATCCAGTGACGACAGTGACTGAAAATAAGTGACTGTAAAAACAGCAACTCATTTTCAGTGCTGTCATGTTGGACTACCTTGCAAGTGTAATGACAGAACAGCGAGGGACGGCGACCAGAAGGGGAGGGATACGGAAGAGGATTTTGGCAGTGGAGTGTGTCTACTGCAGCTGAGCCAGCCATGTGGTGTGGTGTGGTGAGGGTGGCTGGCTCCGATGCAGTAGGCACTGGGTTTGGGGCTAGACCAGGAAGATATTTTTGCCGCTGTTTGTGGCTGTTGTTTTTTTTTATGCCACATCCTGAGTGTTGCCCCTTCCTCAACATTCACCCCCCTGGAGTTGGTAATCCAAAATCAAGAGGGTCTGCGGGGGGGGTTCACAGCCCTCCCCCCACATAAACATTGGATTTATTTGCCGGATGTTTGTTCACTGCCATGTGTATATTGCCGATTTGCTTTTCAGTGATATACATTCGCCATAATAGCGATCGCTGTTTTGTGATCGCTATTATGACATGGAACCGGAAGGTCTCTGTAATTCTGTACTTGTTTATGTGGTACTCCACTGATTTTCTAGATCACAAATCACTGATGGGATTTCAGCCAATCAGTACACAAAGACAGTGTACCCATTATCCTGTGTACAGCGGTCTGTCATGCAGGAACATTAGAACTGGTACATTTCACTTCAATCAATCAATCAATCAATCAATCAATCAATCAAACAATCAAAATCTTTATCCAGGCAGGCACCATTGAGCAAGGCTCATTTGCAAGGTGGACCTGGTCATGAATACATCAAAGTACAGTACAGAAGCAGGTATACAAAAAGCAATAATATACAAGGAAGAAAAAGTATATACAGTGTATACAGTACAATACAAGGTTGAAATAAATAAAAAAAACAGCATTATTTTACAATTGAAGAAGTCAGCAGATGTACAATCAACCATAGGCATACAGGGTTATAAGCAGAATCTTTTGAGTAGGCAGTGGCAACCACACATATAGGGAAAGAGGCGTGTATGGGTGGCAGGTTAGAGAGGTAAAGAAGAGGAGGGATATACTACCGACGACTGGGGGAAGAATTGGGCTAAAACCACAGAAAGTGACGATGGCTGCAGTGTGCTTGTTTATTATGATAATGACGGAGGAGGGGTAGATAATTGGGACACTACTATGGATGGGGTGGGACTTTAGCCAGGCTGGAGTGGACAGGGAAGGGTGGGTGCAGCAGGAAGAGTTAATAGGGAAAGAGTGTGAGCCAGAGGTAGAAACATGGCAAGCATCAGGATGGAAAGGGGGAGTTGCAGAATAAGTGGGCTAGCAGTGAGGAAAACATTTGCAAGGTGCTTTCATGTAGTGATCGTAGAGCTCCTTGAAGATATTCAGGCTAACAGGGCAGCTCAGCTTCAAGTTCCTTTGTAAACCATTCCACAATGTGGGTAAAGAGAAGCTTATGCCAAAACGAGTTTTGACCCTTGGAACTTGGAGGGCAATTAGGGAATAGCTCCTTAGAATGTAGGTACCTAACATACTCCGGGGAATACAATCTGAGACACATGAGGGGAGCTTGTTGGTCACCGCTCTGAAGGTCCATAGGGTGGCATTTCTATTCCTTCTATAGTGAAGGGAAGTCCAGCCTAACGAAGAGTACAGGGAGCAGTGGTGTACGGAAAGTGGAAGGCCATTAATGAACCTGATAGCTCTGTGGTAGAGGGTGTCCAACTTAGCCAGTGCAGAGGCAGTGCAGTGGCTGTAGAGCAGGTCCATGTAATCTATTAAAGATAGGAAGGTAGCTTGAACCAGTTGAATCTTGGCCTCCTTTGTAAGCAGGTGGTCAATTCTGTAGAATAGTCCTAATCTTTGCCTTAGTTTCTTCTGTAGTTCTTTGAGATGGTCGGTAAGGAAAGTTTATGATCAAGCCAAACTCCTAGATATTTGAATTTAGCTACATACTCTAGTGTTTCTCCAAGAACAGTGGTAATTTGTGGGATAGCTCCCCCCCCAAGCAGGAATTGCCACATGCAAGGAGGGGGAGAAGAGCATGGCTTTTGTCTTTTTCGCACTGAGCAAAAGCTTTTTGTTTATGAGCTGGTATTGTAGAAGGTTAAATTCAACTTGGAGGACTTCACAGGCTGCTTCCGGCATGGGACGACTCAAGTACAGTACAGTGTCATCTGCGAATAAGTGGATGCTGACTTTTCTGATGGGGTCATTGATGTTGTTAATGTAGACTGCAAAGAGGAGGGGACCAAGGATAGGGTCCTGGGGCACGCCCCTCAGCATAGGTTTTAATGGAGAAAGATCACCTTCAGCTTTAACCTGCAGTTTCCATTCTCCGAGGTAGTCTGCAAACCAGCACATAGATTTATGGTCCAGGCCTATGGTGCTTAGGGAGGAAAGAAGCAGGCTGTAATCGACTGTGTCGAATGCCTTACTAAGATCCAAGAAAACAGCACAGACATGCTTCTTCTTATCAAGGTCTAGGAGCCAATCATTGGTCACCTTAGCTAGGGCTGTTATGGTGCTGTGCTTTGCTCTGAATCCAGACTGAACCGGGTTTAATAGGCTTCTGGATTCTAAGTATACCCCTAGCTGGCCACACACTATTTTTTCTAGTAATTTAGACAGGATGGGGAGGAGGGAGATCGGTCTGTAATTATTTAGATCGCAGGGGGTCACCTGCTTTTAACAGAGGAATGACATGGGCTATTTTCCATTGAGGGGGGAGGCTACCCTGGGAGAGTGACATGTTGAATAGGTGGGTGATTGGCAACGCAAGCACATGGTAGGCACATTTCAGATAGTATGGCTCTATGAAGTCGGAGCCTGCTACCTTCCTGGTGTCCAGTTGCAGCAGTAGGTCTTCCACCTCTTTTAGACAGACAGGCAGGAGGGAGAAGGCCTCCTTGGTAGAGGGGGGGACTCATGGGTTGGTGGGCCCTGAGCTGTGCGGAGGTCATTGGGAGGAGAAGTATCAAATGCTAGTCCTGTCGTTGCAAAATGGTTATTGAGGGCTTCCAATATCTCCGATCAGTTAGCAATAATGCTGCCACTGGACTTAATTTTTGCTGGAATGGAATTACCAGGTGTGTGTCCAGACATGTCTTTTAATGTTTTCCAGAGCTTTGTAGGATTTCTTGAGGCAGAGGCTAGCTCCGAACGATAGTAGGTGGCTTTGGCTGCTCTGACCAACTTGGTGCACTTGTTACATGCTCTCTTGAAGACACCAATCCGAGTCGTTCTTGCTTCTTCGGGCCTTTTTCCATAAAGTATCCCTTTCTGACAGGGAAGCTTTGAGCTCACGTGAGAACCAACGGAAGGTGCTGCTCCTGACCCACACCTTAACCAAGGGTGCATGATTATTTAAAGCCTCACTTAAAATATCGTAAAAAATAGTATATGCCCTGTTAACCATTTTGGCTAGGAAGAATTCCTGCCATCGCGGTGAATGTTTCAAGTCGTGGACATAAGCAAACAAATCAAAGTTGCGTTTGCACCTCTTGATAGAGATCTTTGCCACAAACTGTGGGTTGTGCACAGATCTAATGGTGGTGATTATACAATGATCGCTAATGTCTTAGACAAATGTTCTGACATGAGTGAACAGGTGTGGCTTGCTAACCAAAATTACATCTAAGAGGGAGCTGTTGTTAAGGTTCTTTTTATTTGGGAGAGTAGGCTCTCCAGTGAGTTGCACCAGCCCTAGAGTGTCACAAAAGGATTTCAAGGGAGCTGATGCACTTGAGAGCCAATCGTAGTTCAGGTCACCAAGAATAATGGTTTCCAAGGAACTGAGCCCCAGTATGGAACTGAGGTGAGACAGGAGATGAGGCCCAGCATAAGGGGGCCTGTAACAGCCTATTACACAGAGTGCACGGGAAGGAGAAAGTTCGATCTTTAGGGTCAAGCACTCAAATTCTTTGGGGGAGGATGATGCGTCTATGCATGCGGCTGAGTATTTATTCCTTACATAAATTGCCACCCCACCTCCTCTTGATTGCCTATCTGCTTGGAAAAGTAAATAATTTAGGATATTGATTTCATTGTCTGGGGTGGCTGACCTAAGCCAGGTCTCAGTGATCACTAGGACGTCAGGTAGGGTGTGGCTCACCCCAGCCTGGATAAGGGTGAACTTTTTCAGCAAACTACAGGCATTAAGATGTATAAAAGACATTCCTTTGATACCTGCCAGGTCTGATGGAGAAGCAAGGGTGTCTAATGGTCCTGGATTGAGTTTGACATTGCCTGAGCACAATAGTAAAAGAAGCAGGATTCTTTTTAAGGCAGCGAACTATAATTTGTAAACACTATTTTTTGGGCGATAGGGGAGGCGGTGTTGATGGGTAGGCCTGTACCCACTCCTGGTGTTATATTGGCCTAGTGTTGCAGCCACTAGTGTCCTGGTAGAAATTTGCCATGAGTAGGAAGTCTCAAGTCTGGATGAGAGAGTAACCTGCAGAGGCAGCTCGGGAGATGTCCCACTCCCCAGCAGAGACAGCTGAGAAACCCAGTAGTCCAGAATGGCTACCTGAAAGGAGCTGTTGGACGTAGGACAGGGAGAAGCGCAAGGGTCATTCCACTTTAAGTAGGGATGAGGGTTCCGAAGAGTTGAACTGAGCACTAGTAAAGCTAGTGACACACAGAGGAACCAGTTGTAATTTCCCATGGTAGATCTTAATGCCAAAACAGCTGGCAGAAAACACCACAAGAAGCCTAGACCAATTGGTGATCAGGTATCATAAGTTCAAAATCCTTTTGTTGGCTGAGAGGTGGTTTCACATCCGGAGAGAGTGGCTCCATTTAACTTTAGACATAAAAAACATACTTAAAACATATTATAAATCCTAGACCTCTGTTGGGTGTCTCTTTAAACAATAAGGCACGACAGGGTGTGTGTTATCGTGTAATAACGTCACTCCTGGGGTGGGTTGAAGCACGAGAGCGGCCGAGTGCTTCCACCACCCCAGGAGTGACGCTATTACCTATAACACACACACCCTGTCGCGGCTCTATTGCTATTATACAATGGCTCGTTGTTATACAAAACAAAATAAATAAAATAAAAATTAAAAAATGATTTTAAGGAATTCAAATGGTCATGATGAATAGCAAGATGGTCAGGATCCACAGGATCCAAAAGCAATACAGTGATGTTATTGTGTAATAACATCACTGTCTCAGGCACACACTGACCAATCAGAGTCCAGGAAATTTTCTTGCCATTGTATAATATGGTATAAGAAACTCCTCTTACGTAGCTTTGGTGGCCAGAATTGCTCCTCTTCACTTTGCAGTCCTCTCACCTACTCCTCATGCTCGGAATCTTTTGTACCATAAGAGACACCCTGCTGCACAGGCCCTGTTAATGTATATCACAAATGGCACAGGGCACATATTTGTTGAACTGTAATCCTGACAGTGAAATTGCATACAACTGTCAATTTCTCTTTCTTGCAATTTTTACAAAATTGAGCAACAATTATACAGATTTGCCGGTTATGCATTAAGTCTGAATTGTGCATTTTTCAAGCTCACTTTGTTCAAACTGCACAGTTTAAATGTTTGTGCCCAAGATATATGAAATTACACATTTTAACCCAAATTGTGCTTTTGTAAAACTTATTTTTAAATATGCAGTTTGGAATGTTTATAGCAAAATATGGAAAAGTGCATTTTTTTCAAATTTCTAATTTGTTAAAGCCTTTTTCTCCAATTCTGAACTTTTATGTGCATAATATCTAAAAGTTAGGATTTTTAAATGCAAGTTTAATTTTTTTTTCCTAAATGCAGAGTTTGAATTTTAATGTGCAAAATACTTAACAATATGCATTTTTTCACTTAAAAAGGAGCTATTTGTGAAGTTATACATTTCAGTACTATATAATTGAGCACTTTAAACATGGCAAAAGGTATTTTGGAGATGTGAAAGTCTGTGAAGTTTGCAAAAACTGTGTACAATTACATTTTTAAATTTCACCCATCAATAATATTTCTCCAGTATTTCAAATTTTGCACAGTGCCCTCTGCTCAGTTTGCCACTGTATCACAGTATGTTCTATGATTCTGTATTTCTACATAATGAACCTCTTTGTACACTTTCATTCCATCCCCCACTATACTGTATTCACACAAAATGTCCTTCAAATGTATTTAATTCTCGTGTTTCTATTTCATTCCTACTCTTCATAGTTCGAAACTCACTCTTTTCCTATCGCACCATTTAACCACCGTATTTGTTGCACTGTATACAGCTGTGTTTTTGCACAGCCAGTGCAAAGGTTTTGTACTTCTACCGTGCACTAGCTTTAGCAACTTTCTACTGCATTTTGCCCATAATGTTTTTATTCTATGTATTTGTATACTGTGTCTCTGTAACACTGCCCCTGGGTCATACCTGGAAATAAGCCTCAACTCACCATGCCTTTGCTAGTTCCAGTCTGTACATAAATATTTACTTCCACCCAGGACTCATACCTGAACTGAAATGAGGGACAAAGACTAGGGTTACCACCTGTCAGGTTTATTACCTGGTAATCCGGTTTTGCTCTGTGCTAGTCAGGTTTTTGAGCCATTCTGAGTGCTCACATACTTTTAAAACATATTTTGCCATATCATTCATTGTTTCAGCTACTATCCAGGTTACAAACAAGTTCTGTTGTCAATATAGCCCTTTATTTGTGAAAACAGTCAACATGGGAGGTGTAAAGTATGGCCATGAACACCATTAGTACTTACTTAACCTAATCTTTTCCACTGCATCTTAAAGTGGCATAGCAGCAAAGCTGCCCCCACCTTTTGTAACAGTAACAGAGCTAGCTGGCTTCCACTTTCATTTGCTGGTAAACATTTTCATCTCCAACAGAATGCATGCATTTTTAAATGTTTTAAATTGCCTTTTTCTTCAAGAAAAAAGTATGGTCACTTCTTAGGCTTTGAAATAGTACTGTGGACATGAAAAGGAAATGGAGACAGAAAAAGATAAACTACACATTATTGGAAACAATGTCATTATGTATTATTATATACCATGTATACTGTTGTATGCTACTTACAGTATTTCCCTTGTCTCCCCTCAGATCATATATGTAAATGAGATTTATTTTATCTCTGTATGTTTATCTGGTAAATCAATGTCAATAAATACATAAGTAAATAAATAACTAGGAAGAACCTAGGAAAGTAACTTTTACAGCTACAGTATGGTATCTTCACATTTTTGTTGAACTTCTGCTTTAAGTGTTATCATTTATTGATATAACAAATGGCTTTCTAGGAGGATCAATGCATGATGACTCATGAAAAGGGGTGGGGCTAGGGGCGGAGCTTAGGATCTGGTTTTTGCCTCATCCAGAGGTGGCAACCCTAACACAGACACTCAGAATGAGGGACAATGAGGAGCACGGACCCACATAATGCGGGACACATCCTCAAACATGGAGATACAAGCTAAGAACATGGTGGAAACTACTGTGTTTATTTGTATTAAAGTTATTTTTGATTTGGCACTTACTATGTTATGAATTTTTGCTTTAAAATCATCTGAATTTACAGCACATTCTTTGTTAGGGCAGTACCCTTTCCAGGAGGGACAGATGAAGGACAGAGCAACTTTGTGGGATAAAATGAAGGATGTCCCTTGTAATCAAAGACAGTTGAGGGGCATGCCAGGACTACATAGAGAGCTATGTATTTACCAAACAACTAGCACATGAACTGGGGTGTTAGAAATGAATGCCAACTTTCAGATTATCCCTTTATGGAGATTGTTTAAAGAAGAACACTGGGGTTTCCTAGATTGGTATGCCCCAAGGCCCTCTTCTCCTATTTATTGAGGACTGTGGCAAGGAGATATTTTTGCAGCCTTTTACCTCTGAACATTGTATTCTAATGGCTCTGGAGAGCAGGGGACTAGCACCACAAAGAGCTAAAAAAAGTAGGATGCTTGCCGTAAAGGTGAGAACCTTTCAACTGGCTCAATGTGCAGGCTGTGGGTCCAAGGACAAAACAGAGTGTGGGCATATGATGAAAGAGAGTCTTGAGAGCTCAAGGAGGAGTGATGGCACTGTATGTGCCAGTAGCCATTTTGTCACTCAAAGTGACAGTGTGAAATGCCTTCCATCTGAATGAGTAGCCAGAGCAAGTGTTTGAGCCCAGGAGACTGTAAAGCAAATAACCATAGCCCAGCCCAGGGAAGGATCCTATCCATACCAACAATGGAAAGCAGGCTCCTCCTGACTCAACCCAGAAGAGAGGAGATAACCGATATAAACAAAACCATAACTGAATTCTTTAAAGGGTTACACAGATTAGGAATGTTCTATGGTCATTATGTGAAAAAGAGGACATTTTCTGACAGGTTTACTCAGGGAACACTAGAGAGAATTCACTCAGGACATGTCGCTGTACTCATCGTAAGAACTTCCTGAGGTCCTATTTTGATAAATAAAAATCAGTAGCAAGCTGAGATTTAAAGGAGATCTACTGGGAAGGAAGCTTGAGCCACTGTTGCATAAACTGTGGCTTGAGCTCCTCCCTCCCCTGAGTCCCAGTATTTGTAAAATAATAAACAGACCTGATCACTTGTAAAAATAATTTTCCTGGGGGCAGCAGCCAGCATACTGACGACTGGAGCGCAGCCCCCTTGGAGATTGCGTTGGCAAACTCTGCAAGCTGATGGCACGGTGTTGCCTCTTCCTCCTCATTGCCTATATGTATGGAGATACTAAAATCTCCATTTATACTCTGCTGGGTATTATTTATACAAAAGATGCATATATGCACGACCCAGGAGAGTATAACAAAAGGAGAACAGTGCAACAACAGCAACATGAGTACAGTAATACAAATAGAGGAAGAGTACAGCAGTGGTACAAAAATACAATGAGTAGAAACAATAAAAAATAATGGCAAGCATTATACAAATAAGGGCAGTAAGATATATAATAAATGCAGAAACCACGGACCTGACCTGTGGAGTAAAAGGGTTAATAAGAGAGTTAGGTTATATATAGAGAAAAGTGAGGAATGTTCAAACATAACAAGAAAGACTGATAGAAGGAAGGAAGGAAGGAAGGTCAGGGGTGGTAATTGGCAAAACAACAATGGATGGTAAGCAACAAGGTTTGAGAAAGAAAAGAGCTAGTAGCCAAGAAGTTATTTACAAAGAGAAGGAAAAACATGGGGAAGGGAAGAGGAGCCAGTCTTGGAGTTGGATTAGAGCAGGGGTGACATTACTGGTAAGTCTCAGGAGCTTCAGGTTGGGTCAAAGCATGTACAAGCATCAGCTAAGGATAGATAACGATGATATTCACTTTTAAATCTAAAGTAAGACTGAGACAGCCAGAGGTTGAGTGGAAGAGCATTCCATAGCCTGGGAGCAGAGAACTGGAAGGCCCCATGCCTTTAGTCATCTGACATCTCAGAACATAGAGCAAGAATTTGTCAACTGATCACAGGCCATGAGAGGATGGTTGAGGGACCAGCAACGCGCCGCCTGCTGGGATGGGTTTTTTTCCCGGATGATCGAGTCCATTAGTGATCCAAGGTAGTATTGTCTACTGGCAGAGGGCGAGAGCCAATTCAGATCCTTATAAAGAAGGCAGTGATGTTTGAATCAAGGCGACGAAGAGGCAAATTGCTATATACTGTTATAAGTTACGTCCCATTTTAGTAGGGAGGTTTTATGGGCAGAGGTAAGAATAGAGGCACCATAAGTAAGGGTTGGAAGCAGAATACCTCAGGCAATTGCTAATTTCGCAGAGGGGTGTAAGCATGTAGCTCATTTTGTAAGCTACTCCCAGTTTCGAGTTTACAGCTTTGCATGAGGACTGAATGTGAAGATTAAAATCCAGGGATTGGTCCAGCAGGATCCCAAGGTACTTGAAGGAAGTAACATTTTCAAGTGGAATTCCTCCTGGATGAAGAACCTCCAGCAAACTAGAACAGGCTAAGAGGTATTCAAAATGTTAAGAAATTCCTTAGAGATCTGGGGCTGGCAGTATAGCCTACAGGTTAGAGTAACAAGCTGTGAATGAGCTTGATAGATCCAGCAGACATGGGTTTGATTCCTGCAACCTCCACTTGCATACACTGTGACTCTGGGTAAGTCACTTAACCTCCCCAGTGCTCCTGGGTCACCTAAAAACAGACACTTGTGCCTAGTGGGCCTTACTGAGTTACCAAAGACTAACAAAAAAAAAAAAGATCTTGGCCAAAAGTAGATATTAAAAGCCTTGCAAGGCTAGGAGAAGGATTATGCCTGCTACTCAGATCCACACAAAGCATACCACCAGAGTAGATTATTTCATGTTAACAACGACAACTTTTGATAAGAGTTATAGACTCACAAATTGGATATATTGGTACTTATGCACCCCACCCATTTTTCACATTACATTTAACAAAAAAAAGCAAATGGAGAATAAATGCATCTTATTCTGAGTAACAGAGACTTTAAAGGGCCCAATTTTGAAAGCCCTCGCATCATGATGCTGATGCAGTCCTGTGATTTGAACTTGAAAGTTGGACCACCTATAAGGTAATTTTACTTTCAGGCGCATTTGCCACAGTTTGTGCTCAGAAAATGAAGGACACAGAGATGATCCGATGGCGCTGAAGTTTGAAGCGCTGGGCGCCACACCTCATGCCACGCCAGTGACCTGGGATCGTGAGTGACTTTGGGTTGCCAGGGGTCAGCAGGGGAGGGAGAGGATCAAGCATCTGATGGACTGCTCTTCTTTCCTGGGGAAGGAGGGTTTGTCATCCTGCTCCATGGCTGTCCCCTAGTGGAGGCCAAGTGGCAGTGCCAGAACATGGCAGGCACAGGAGTGTGGGTACGTGGTGTGCGCATGCCTCCGCATGCATCCACTCACGCTGCAGGGGAAGGAGGAACAGAAAAAATGGAACAAGAGGGAGACCACAGGCTTAAGTGAAGCCCTGCCAAGCCAACCAGCATCTCACTCCACCACCAGATCACCTGATCAGACCCTATCTGGATTGTTGTACTGGGTGAGTGGAGGATGGCCTTCCCCTTTCTGGCCCCACCATGGGGGAAAATCCGTGGAGGATACAGGGGGCTAGGCAATACCGTGGGGAGCAGTGGAAAATAAATTCCATTGGTGATTCTCTAGGAGACAATAAAACTATATTCCTTGGGAAAGCAATTCCACACACATCCTATAAGAAAATAACATAAGCAGAACAGGAGAAGGCAGTATACAGCAGTGGTTTAAGGCTCTGAGCTGCAAATCTGGAGACCTGGGTTTGAATCCCACAGCCCCCACTTGCATACTGTGTGACCCAGAGTAAGTCACTTAACTTCCCTGTGCTCACAGGTCACACCTGTAAACAAGCTTTCAGCTTAGTGTGCCACTCCTGGTTAAACAATTGAAAAAAAAATGGGACAGGAGCGGAATAGCTACGGTAATAATGTAAAATGAACCATGTGATCTCCCATCAGGCTTTGGAGTGAGTTAGGGCCCATCTGAACAACTTACCGAACCATAAAACAGAAAAGAAACTAATATTCTTAAAATACCAAATCACACATGCCCACACAATGCAAAGCATCACGGACTGCATATGCAAATCACCACAGAATGTTATGCTGGTTCAACTTTAAGCAGAATTGCATGGTGCTGAAAGGCCTCTCACACAGTTTGCAAAGGGTGCTAACAGATGACATAGACAGCTGTTTCGTCCTACCGGGACTCATCAGTATGCCTCGTCTGTTTGACACCCCAGTGGAATGGACCAGCTACCCTAAGACAGTGTATCTTGGATATGTTGTGGTGAACCCATTAAAATAAAAAAAACTATTTAAAAGACAAAGAACCTCTATGCGCAAACACTGAGGCAAGGGTTACCCCAAAGGGCATTTGGCTGGGAAGCCAAGTTTCAAAAAAAATACCAAATCACACATGCCCACACAATAATATTCTTAAACTAAAGTTACCATGACTTGGTCCAAGAGCAGCAAAGCCACATTACTGGCTTACAGGCTGAAGAAAGCACATCCAAGGTCAGCATTTCTGAACAGGAAACATCACAATATTTAAGTTTGTTGAACTGATCCTCTGGATATAGCTGTTTTATGTATTTTATTTAAAAGTTGGTAACCGGGAAAGGCATACTGAACTAAGGCTCGTTTTCAAGATGTGACCCAGGGAAAGGGAACTAAGGAGGAACAACTTACATAGCAAAATAAGAATGCAAATTACATAGCAAAAATACAGACAAAGGCATATAGAAAATAATATATATATATATATATATATATATATATGAAAATGCTATGGTAGCAGCAAATGGAGTGACAGCATAAAATATTAGCATAAATACAGGAATGATAGTGTGGTTAGTTATAAGCGGAGGCAAAGTGCACAGTGCATGTTGGGGTGGGGACTATATTAATGAGCCTCAAATGAAGGGGGCTGACAGGGGAGGGTCAAGGAAGAGGAAATTAGATTATGGAGGGGATTTGCAGGAGGGTGCGAGGAATTATCTGAGTTGATATCTAAAGGTAGAGAATGGGGGGAGATGTGGAGGAGGGAGGGAAGCAGATTCCAGAAGGAAGGGAGGTGGTAGGAGAAAGCAGTTTGGCCACAACTTTTGCAGATTTTTATGACATTCACAGTCCAGATCATGAAGGTATAATGAATGAAGGGAACATAAACAACATATAACCTGTTATTCTGCCAAGGGTTCCCAGAATTAGTGACGTAAAACTTGCATTCTGCTGTTGGAGAAAGTGAGATTCAGGACACTATTAAAATTCTAAAGCAAAACAATTAAAGCTCTGGAGTAGATGGGTATAGTAATGAGTTTTATAAAAAGTTTACTATAAGCATAGGAACACCACAATGAGATACATTCAACTATATTCAGAATTACTTGCACTGCGTTGATACATCAGTTAGAGTTACACAGCAACAAATGTATGGTAATGTGTTGTTATGGTTTAAAAATCTAACTCCCACCTCCTCCCTGTCCCCCACCTTCATGACCCAAGGCCAAACTACAGGTCTCCAGCCATGCCCCATAGGCTTCTTATTGGATGGAGGTCTGTAAGCAAAGTAGCAGAGTTGTGGGGCATGACCCCAAACTTGTAGCTTGCTTCTTGAAAGATCCTGGGGGCCCTACACAGAACTGCATACCTGTGCTGCATGTCTCTGGACCTGTAGCATGCTTTTACAGGACTCACAGCAGAGCTGTGGTACAGGGTTCCCAGCATGTTTCACACAGGGTCCTGTGGGCCCCAGAAGCCCTATAAGAAGCAGCAAACTTGTGCTGCAGGGCCCCGGACCTAAAGCTTGGTTCATGAAGGGCCCTGTATGCTCTGTTTGAAGCTGCATAGAAGCATGGAAAATGTTGGCAGAAAAAGAAGACCATTGGTCTATCCAGTCTTCCCTGTTTTAATGTATTCTACCCCAGGACCTATTGTGCAATTGTTCTGAGAGATAGATAGGGTGAGTCAGTTGGAGCTGACTGTCAGAGGTAGAGGACCTCTGGAGCTCACACTACTGTGTGGAGCAGGCTAGGAGATAGCCTAGTGGCACTGTTGAGCACAGCAGTGGCCCTTTTTCTTTACCTTATTTGGATTCTTTTTATTTTCATTATTTTGTTGTATTACAAAGTGAATTAACTAACAAACTTTATTATTTCTGTGAAATATCATTTTGATAAAATCAAATGGTAAGTGTCTTGATGGCACTTTTTATGCACTGAGTCTGGCAGTCGCCTGTTAGTGTATCCTGTCTATCCCAGCCCTGTTACGGTTGGTGTGAGAAGTGGGATACTGGCTGAATGTCCACAGTATCCCATGGGAGTTCAGTCTGGGGTGCCAGACCTGGCATCGCAAGATGCAGGCAGACGAGTGCATAGCGCCAGAATCAATGCCTGAGCAGATGAGGACCACTGGAGCTCGTCACCTGGGCAAGGCACCATGGGAGACAGACACAGACTGTATGGTGGAGCTAGTATGGCTAATTAATTGGCTCAGCAGATGATGGCTGGAGGTGGACCAGAGTCGGAAGGAGGCGGAGCATCGGCACCAGGTCTTACTGGAGAGGACCCGGGTGGAAAGTTCCGTGGAGGTGATAATAGATCCAGATGAGGACCAGGAGTCATGGGACCTGGAAGAAGAGGACCCCCTGCTGGAAGGATGGCCATTAGTTATTCCAGAGCTGCTGGTGTTTCCAGGATGTTACCTGATCGAGGAGGAACAACACGAGAATTCCCAGGTAAGGATGGGACTGTCTATGTGTCTCCTGGGGTGAAGACTACTAGCAAGTCTGAAGAAACCATTGGGGCTGAAGGGACTTATGTCACTAATGAAAATGTTACTGTTGTAAATGCATTGTCAGTACCTTGGGTATTGAATGGGAGAAGTTACAAGTGGGAGATCCAGATGTGGCCCAGTTGACATCCTGTATCTCCGATCAGGGAGGTGGCATGGATACCTGTGGTAAGAGGGTTTAACCATTATGGTGGTGCGAAAAAAGGCAGGGCACCCTTTATCATGTTAAGCCCAACCCCCACACAAAAAGGTTAAATGCCCGAATAGCGGTACCAATTGCTTACAGGGAGGAGGTGGTGATGGAGAATGCTTGCTCCGATAACTCCAAGCTTTTGAGCCATGAGGAGGTATTGGCAAAGCTAACCTTGACCTTCTACTGGCCAGGAATGTACAGGCAAGTAGCTGCCTATATGGAAAAGAGGGCTGTGTGCCACAGGGTACCTGCCAAACGCATAGGAGGTGTAACCCAAAGGTGGGAGGGCCAGAAGGATGGCGACCATGGAGAAGGGGGAGGCACCCACGTGGGTTAGGAGGTACCATGTGGTAAGCCAGTGTTCAATCTACAGCAGCTACTTAGACCTGGGTGTCAGACAAAAGACCCAAGGAAACCATAAATACCTGATGGATAAAATGATAGACACCAGAAATCCAGGTGAAATATTTCTGTAACATAAATGAAATGTGTTACTGGTTGTGAGATTATCAAAATACTAACTGGGAAAAGGAAGCTAGAGGGCAGCATAAAACTACTGCTGGACAGTCTTCCTCTAGAATGTGTACAGATTAGTCAAAGGGTATATGTATGGTTGTAATACAGGTTTAACTATTAGTTAAAAGTGTTGCACTACTAAGGGACCCTGAGACAGAGCTTTGGTGAGGGTGGGCCTAGCTCCATCCCCTTCTGGGGAAAATGAAGGTGGATATGTCCTGCCACCAATGTGATGACCATCTCTCTTAAACTTCTGTCATGACAGTTTGTTTCTTCTTTGCTATTGTCACCTTCTTCCAAGTCTGCATAGGCTGGCCCCCTCCAGGCGATTTCCTCTCTTCTACCGATCTTTCCTCCCCTGCTGATCTGTTTTTCTTTCTTATGGTCATGGTCCAGGTAGAGGATGAAAAGACAAACCTCAGTACGCAGATATCTGAAACTGCACGTTTTGCAGTGGGTGCATGGTATCATGTGTACTATGGCTGGGTGCTGGTACCCAGAAGGTAATAGTAATGGTTGTAGAGTGATCAGTCTTGCTAATGTACTGAATGTATAAATTGTTACTGTGCTGAATGTTAGCCCCAGGGTAAAAGTTCAAAATGCTATGCAGAAAGGGCACTGAATGGAAAATTCATGCTGAGTATAGCAGAGAGTATGGGACCCTGGGGTGGAGCTATATGGGTGAGTGGGCCAGAGCTATACCATATCCTTGTTGGGTACTTAAGAGGTTTCAGACAACCATAGGACGGTTGCCCTCTTAGGTGGGGAAGGTATGTGACAGGGTGACTGAGCCCTGTCAGGATGGGTGCCCTGGTAGAAAGGCGAGGGTCCCTTGCTCCCCCCCATAAAGTTCTTCAAATTACAGTACAAAGGTGCTTATGGGTTAAAAGTATGCTCGTTGTTAGAGTACTTATGTACTATAAAAAAGAATAAGTGGAGACACTGTGCCTTTGTTTAATTTAATTATTGGCACTGTGCAGTGTGCTCCTGAAAAGGAAGGTACAGGCTTCGTCTGAAAAGCGGAAAAGGCACACAATGTTCTGACCTGGGATCTGACCTTTCCCAATGCTATAAACAAGCCTGCAGCTGCCATCTGAATTGTTCTCTATGGAGCAACAGTGGCCTCTAGTGGTTAATTTTATGTTAGGTCTGATATCAATCATAGTGGAGTGGAAATTTCCGAACTTCCCTAGAGAGCTTATAAAAGCTCTAATTCAGTTCTGAGAGATAGATAGGGTGAGTCGGTTGGAGCTGACTGCCAGAGGTAGAGGACCTCTGGAGCTCACACTACTGTGTGGAGCAGGCTAGGAGATAGCCTATTGGCACTGTTGGGCATAGCAGTGGCCCTTTTTCTTTGACCTTATTTGGATTTTTTTTTGTTTTCATTATTTTGTTGTATTACAAAGTGAATAACCTAACAAACGTTATTATTTCTGTGAAATATAATTTTGAGAAAATAAAATTATAAGTGTCTTGATGGCACTTTTTATGCACGGAGTCTGGTAGTCTGCCTGTCATTGTATCCTGTCTATCCCAGCCTTGCTACAGGTAGTCTACACTGGTGACCATGCACTGTGGTCCTGATGCCACTCACTGCTTGCTGGGCGGAAACTTCATGTACTTCTAAGGACCAAAGCCACTCCAGTCGGCTTTGGTCCTTTGATGTGCATGAAGCCGGGTCAGCAAACAGTTGAGCAGCTTTCAACATTAGGAGTGTGTCAGCCAGGCGGCCTTTAAAGAGACCACAACTTCAAGTAATGTAATGAAATTTGTAGAGCGTCACTATATCCAAGCATTATCGAAACAAACGCATAGGGACAGAGGTAGAAAGGGAATACTTTGAAAAGTGAAAATGGCAGGTAAAAATTCAAAATGAAAAAACCCTGCCAACTTTATAATATGCAGTGCTATTGCGTCTCTTAAATATCGGGGAAAGATGTAGTGGCTCTGCGATAGCTAAACCACTTTACGTGTTGGGGTAAAGATGCGATGGCTCCGCTCTATGATAGCTAAAACAGTTTACATGTAAGACAAAAGTTAGAATATAAAGCCAGACAAAAAATAGCCACCAATATGCATACTGGAGCACAGAAAATATCAGGAGTTAGCCGTCTTAAGCTCAATGGGAAAAATCTTATTTCCCCATCAGCTAAGTGTCCTAAAGTGCTGTCAATAACTTACTCAGTAAAGTGCGGTGGCTCAGCAATAGATCAGTAATTGTTCCGTAAGGTACAGAGATTCAGTAATAGATCAGGAACAGAAGAGTTATTTTTGTAAAAGCACATTATTACAAAATATGATGACTAGGGAAACAAGTAAAAAAATTAAAGGAACAAGGTGCCGATTGTAGCATGCAAGAATACTTAAAAGGAATTAAACCAGGTGAAATCCTGGCGCTCACATAACGAAGTGAGTCATGGCACCACGTAAGGTGAGGAGAATATGTAAATAATTAAGCACCAAGCAAATGCACATAAATGTTCTATTAAGGGCATCAGAAGTGATACATCAAACATAAAGGGACTACAGTGGATGATGAGAGCCGCAGGCTACTTAGAAAATAGCACCCCCAAAATGTAAGTAACAGCTAACGTTAATCACAAAGCCTTATATTTCAACATCCATAGAGTCTACAAACTGTCTTTACTCTTTACTAATTTTTTCATAACAGCTGCCTTTTCCTGTCATTATTTTTAGTTTAATGACCCTATTGTCTCTCTTATGTCTGAGTCATCTCTCTAAATGTTTGAAAGGGAACTAGACTCTGTGGGTGTTGGAAATATAAGGTTTTGTGATTAGCATTCATACATAATCAATGAATGTAAAGTACAGTGCACCCTCTATTAGCCACCAATTCTGGTGCACCAGCTTTTGGGGGGATAACAGACAGTGATGGATAACTTTGTAGTGGTAAAACATGGGAAAATGAACACAAAAACCTCATTTTGGTATTAATTATCCAGTTTATTTGTGTACAGTTTGATTAAAAAATGCTTAAAAACCACAGTATGACTAATAAAATCTAATATAGTTCCTTTATCTTGTATCCTCAATCTACTTCAAATAAACAGTGATGAACATCTGTTTGGCTTTATTTCTCACACTTAATTTCACTTTAGCATCCAAGTCCTCCTCTTTTATCGGACTACAGTGGTGCCCAGGAAAAGTAAAGAACTGGGAGATTGGGAAGGGAGAGGGAGTGACTGTGGGGAGGCTGGGAAAAAAAATACTGCCTGCATGGTAGACCCAGTACACTACTTACAATTTACTGAAATGTCAGACACTGACACTGACACTCAGACATAGGAAAATGAGGGGCACTGGCCTTAATAATGTGGGACACATTAACATAGATGGAGTCACAAACCCAGAACATTGGAAGCTATTGACTTAACAGCACTCCACCCCATAGGCGCCAAGTTGTATGGGCCCATGGGGCATTGGCTCCAGCAATATTTTTTGACCTGGGCTGAGCCCCAGCAATATTTTGCCACATGCTGCCCTTTTTAATTTTTTTCCTCTGGTTGCTTTCTCTGTGCACGCGCCTCTGTTAACCGTGTGACTGCCTCACCCCCGCCGGCCTGTCCAATTCGCTGTTTAATTAGGGCAGGCAGGGCAGCGGGTTGGCATTATTTAAAGTTGCCACCTTCTTTGCCTTGCCGCCTACCCTTGGTTTGATTTATTGCCCCCGATAATTGTGACTCCTGATCAACTTGCAGCACTGTGATTGGCCGGGCAGGGCTTATATTGGGCACAATAAGCATGCGTGCGTTGGGGCCATTCTCCATGTGTGAGAGGAGGTACTCACCATGCTTCAGGAGATGGGAGAGAGTGAGCAGCAGCAGGCTTAGAAGAAGAGGTGGCAATCCAGACGTCCAGCCAGCCCAGATGAGAGAGGAGCCAAGATGGAGAGGGAGAGAGCAGCAGCAGCAGCCAAAGACCGGCAGGAGTCGGCAGTCGGCCAGGAGTCAGGAGTCTGGACACCACACCAGCAGCAAGGCAACACAGCAGGCCCACCTGAGGCCAGCCCAGCAGTCTTACTAGTCTGAGGAGTCAGGCTATCAAGGAGGGAGAGGGAGGGCCCAGCATCGGGCGGCAAGGAAAATTAATGGAACCAGCCAGCTGTGGTCCAGATGTGGACAGTCACCAGTGGGGTAGGGCAGTAGGCAGCAGCCAGACAGCAGCAACAATAAACACAAGAGGACAGCCAGGCTGAGCAGCAGACTAGTGCTGCAGCAGGTGGGAGTAAAGCGAGTGGATGATTCGAGCACGCCGGCTGGGGTGGGGTTAGGGTCAAGGAGGTTTAGGCAGGCGACAGGCCTACAAGTGGCTGGGTGGGGTCCTTTGCTTCGGACAGCTGGCGGCACCACCACAGAGCAGCAGGTCAACTGGAGGAGCGAGGTGAGCAGCAGAGGAGGAGAGCGTCGGCACAGCCAGCATCATCCCCGACCCCAGCAAAGGTAGGCAGCTGCCAGCAGGCACAGAATTGCTAAATAATAATGTACATAATGTTCTGGCATGATGGGGCATGCAAGTGCACAGTCGATGACCAGTGAGGGAGTGAACCAGGGGCTAGAAGAGTGGCAGATGCGGCAGGGGTGGACTGACTCCGAAGTCAGTAGGCCATGAGCTGCTGGGGTGAGTCACCCTTATCGTTCTCTCGTCCTCATACGTCTCATCATCAGGACAGGACACATGCTGAGGAGGAGGACCATTGTGGATGACCACCACACCAAGTGGCTGGCAGTGCAGGTAGGTCCTGCTGGTTACTGAGTTCTCCTGCGACTGCCCATCTCTCTCTGTCATTGCTGCAATGGCGGTAAGTGGCACCATCATAGGCTGCCACCGGCCTGCTTACTGTAGTTGCATACAATCTCGTTTAGTTACCTTGATTGACGATGATATATAATGAGGCTGTAGCTGTCAGGAAGGATCATGCTGTTAAAATGAAACAAATTTCAGGTTGTTTATGCAGGTGGTGGTACAGTAATGGCAAGCATCAGTTATAGCACTCACATTGACTTGACTTTTCCTATTTTTAGTTAGTTTTTGTTTAAGGGTGTTGTTGAGAATGTAATGTCCATGTGAACCCTCTCCCAGGCTGTTGTGTTCTTTTAATGTATTTTTATGAATGCCATTTGTTGAGTGTCAGGTTCACAGTAAATTAATGCAATATGTCCTTGGCCGTTGTGCTTTTATTTTGACATTTGTGCCAGTATAGCACCACAAACTCCTTCAAAATTAGGATGTCTGTCATAACTCTACATCTGGCATTATAATGCCACAAATTATTGGGCAGTAAACTGAGCCTCAGGCTGGCTACTGTATGAGAGGTCAGCTTTACTGCTGTACGCATCTGGAGTTTAGAACAGTGGCGGTGGAGCATACCAAAAGGTAGGGTCACAACTGTATAGGCTAGGGGATAGAACACAATACAACTGTGGTTCTACAACTTGAGGTCAGATGCTCAAGCAAACGCTTATTCCTGCTGCAAATTTTAGATCTGTAAATATGCCTTATGTCCAGTTGTTAAATACCCCCTGGTGGCAGGAGGAGGGAGAGGGGACTGCTCTTGTTCCCAGGCCACTACACTAGGCCACATGTATCTGTATCTGTGTGGAAGGCTACAGGACACAACTAAGCAACTCCGGAGTTATCTGTCTTCTCAAATGCAAGGTCTGCAGAGAGTGAAATGAGAAAGTCCTCTGGTAGATGTTCTGCTGATTGATGTGGCTACAAAAATATGAGGAAAAAATGAACCACGGTAAAACATTCTGTGACATGAACTGAAAGTTACTGAATGTGACACTTGGACAGCTGGTTCTGATCACTCTATGATTTTTGTAATATAAAAATGTAGTGTGACTGTCTGTCATGAAAAATCCTGTGCCTGGGATGACAAACCCCACCCCGCCAGGTATCAGTTCAAAAGACAGGATATATGTTAAACAGCAGATCTCTGAATGCAATTAACTTGTCAGTTTGCTTTGAAGGCAGGAACTAATATATCCATTTTATGACGTCCTCGGGAAAGTCAGTTAATTGCACCTGGTGTCATAAGGAAGTGGAATATCCATTTTATGATGTCCTCAGGAAAGTCAGTTAATTGCACCTGGTGTCATAAAAAGTCCTTTGATGTGTTTGAGAAAGGAAACTGCTCATGGATCAAAAGGGACTGAGAAATTACAGTCTTAATTAAGAGCGTCATCATTTGGAAAATGAGTCTTGCTGGAGTCACAGAATTCAATACCTTGATGGGACTTCCTGTTTCGTATATATATATATGTATCCTGAAAGGGAGGAGCTAGATGATGACATCATGAAGAGGGTTGAAACGCAGCATTTTTAAACTGTAGTCTGTGTTCCATTTAGAGACACACGTTTGGACTCTGAAAAAGCAACATCAGGCACTGTTAGAAGGTATACATGAGAAAAACAATTCTGTGGTAGGACATTTTGTTTGCACTTTAAAGCTGTTTTTCAAGTGATTTGTATGTTTTGTGATATATGGTTCTGTAATTACATTTTATATTTTTATCTATTTTTAAGTAAACATCTCATTTTAGAGACTACTTGGTGTGCCTTTGCAATTCTTTATTCGACAAGTGAAGCATATATGGTTAAAGTTGACACTGTGCAAAGCTATTGGTAATACCAAACTGGGAAAAATTAAGAGTGTAACCCCAAGGTGGTGATATCCCAAGGGCTACTACCTCTGCCTGCTTGGCTAGTAACGAAAAACACAAAGGCGGGAGCGCTCGAAAGACATGGGTGCTCACTTCAAAAAACTACTGACTGCAAAAAGGAGGGGAGCACAAATACATAGAGCAAATCACACCAAAACACCAAAGTCAATCTTTAAAGCATGGAGCTTTCTCAAAAGGGTCATGAGAAGACCCGAAGCGCTGGGGTAACTGTAGCCACGAGCTCCATGCTTTAAAGACTGACTTTGGCGTTTTGGTGTGATTTACTCTGTGCATTTGTGCTCCCTTCTTTTGTGTTTTTGCTGCTTGGCTAGTAGCAGGTTAAGGGGCCCGAGTTCTGAAACGGGTGCCTCCACCCGGAGGTCAGGGTTGGTAGTGGTCAAGCTAACCTGGGCACAGCCCTCCAGGACACTGTAACCCCCCTCTTTCCCCTCTAGTGGCCTGAACACTGTACAATAATCACTTTCACAATAACCCTGGTACACCACACTAGTACCCACACTGTTTGCACTTACCACCAGGGCTGGTTCCTCTGTCTCAACCCTGGGGACCTCCTGTAAAACAAGGTTAAGCACAGCAAATAGCAACAGTACAGTACTTTGAGCACAAACTGGAACCACAGTCAGATTACATGCAGAAAAAGTTAGATCTGATTTATTCAGGGGACTTGAACAAGGGAGGAGCAAAATCAGGTTAATTAGCTTAAAGGTTATATCAATCAAGCAGTTATGCATGCGCTTTGAGTCCCCCCACACAGTCCACCTCTGGATACCCAGGTAGAGAAGAGACCGGCTAGCCAGGACAGTTGCCCGGGGTTGCAGCTGGTTGGGGCCCTGTGATGGAAAACACAACATGCACAGTACACAATATTTGTAATCCAGAGCCAGAGGACTCAGTTAGTAAAGGAAACAAAACAACAAGTCAATCAGATGACACATTCAGATTAAGCTGTTGTTGTAGGGAGCTACCCTGGTATTTACTCATGATACCCAAGACTGGACATAGGCTGAACGAAAATCAAGACTGCAGGTGGTTGATCTGGAATGCCAGGAGAAGCAGGGCCCACACAAGTTGCAGAGGCGTCGTTCCTGTTCAAGCGTGGAGCAGGGGGCTGATCCCCAGGCAGGTCTCTCGTCGATGGCTTCTCTGTGCAGTGGGTAGTCTGGCTGGACCAGTCTGGCAAAGCCCAGACTGCATGGAGACAAGTTCGGAAGCAATTCATTTTGAGCTGGATACAGCTTCCAGCAAGCAGAACACAGTTCACACAGTGGGGAACTAACTAACAACCCACTAGCAGCCCATAGCACATTTGCATGTACGGGAATTCTACTGTACCAAGCAAAGTTCTCCCAGGACACAGTCGCAAAGTCTCTGCACACACCGGGAGCTTAGGGGTAGCTGGAACTCCTGACAGGCTGATCGCATTCGCAAAAATATTCGGTCTTCTTCAGGTTGAGCCTGGCCCACTTCAGTAGCTTACTTTAGTCACACAAACTTGGATTTACAGTAGTCCAAAATAATTCTCTTCTCTCCCTCTCAGGAGCAGCGCACCAGCATGCAGACCAAAAACGTAGCCTTTTCAGAGTTCTCCCATGCGAATCCACTCAGGATTGCTGCTCAGAAACACTTCAGCTCCTTCTTGTTCAACTTCCAGCTTAGTTCTCACTGAAAACTGCAAGTGGCCCGGGACTTCCCCAAGATCCAAAAGATTTGGTTGGCTGATTTGGCTGTCAGTCAAAGCAAGAGCTCCCCCTTCAGTTGCACAAAAGCTCCAAACTAAGGTTCCTACAGATTTTGAATTCAGACAGCTCCTGTAGTCCAGCTACATTTAAGGTCCCACCTGTACTGTTTGGTCAAATTTGCATTCCAGAATCAAGACAGTGGAGACAAAGAAAACAGTCCTTGCTACAAAGAAAACAGGTTAGACGAACTACATTATCATTATCACTCTAAATGATTTTCAGTAAATAGTTACATCTTTCAACAGAGCTCCCTCTCAGATTACTTAAACTGCAATTAGGCAGCTCTTAAAGAGATAGTACACAGAGGCTATAAAAGCTCTGGTAATCATATTTAAACTGCTAAAATGCAGGACACCAGCCTGGCAGTGAGCATTTAGGCAAGCTCAAGCAAGACTTTTTGGGAACCCCCATTTGTAGAAGGGTTACAAAAGTTTATTCTGAGGTCTTTCATAGAGTCTTAAGGGTTCATTTTGTACACTTGATTAGGTGCCCATAGGCGAAAGATATCTGGCCCCACCGAAGAGCAGAATTATCTGAGCCTGTACATTGGGTATGCTAGCAAGAGATTCACAGTTTGAATCCCTCCAGAACTTGAGACCAAGTTTGATTCAAACCCACCAAACAGACAGAAGGGTTACCCTGCTCTGTTAACCATTCACAATACTGCACTCGGAGGTTGGCACTGTGGGAGCAGAGGGCCTGACCTGCTGAGTGGGGTTGTGATACTGAATATGTGAATAAAATGTTTTGAAAAACTGAAACGTGCTGATTAAATTCTACATGATACAGTAATTTTATATGGATGCAGATTCAGATGGTAAAATTTAGGGGCAAATGAAAACATTGAATAAAAAACATTAAAATACGACTCATTTTCGTTATAGTCTATAATAAGAATTAGTTGTCTCTGTTAATGTTTTTAGTTCATGTTTTCATTTGTCCCTAATTTTACCATGTGAATATGCGTCTAAATAAAATTACCATGCAGAATTTTATCAGTATGTTTCCGTTGTCACAGGCATAAAATGGCAATCAGTGGGTACATTTCTGATCAAGTTTGATAACTTAAAGAGGGAACAACCGTGAAATAAATGGTCATGGAATGCTTTCCATGAACAATTCACAGATTTACATGGAAAACTGTGGTTCTGTGAAATATCCTTCCAGCTTCCTCCTTTTTGTGACAGAATTCCCCCATTCCACTTCTGACAAAAATCATTGTGATTAGGTGGAATTTGTTGAAATTTTACACTGTCCTGAAAGAGACCTTTTATTTACTGATTTAGTCTGAAAGTTTCACCAGGAAACCATACTGAGTTTAGAACAGCTAAATTTCTAGATATATGTGTACTGGCGAAAAATGTTTGGGGAAACACAGTGAACATGATGGGGCAATGAAGTGTTCAACACTGAAGAGAAATATATATAAGTAATATATAAAACCTGAATAGATGTGCCAACACAGTGTGAAACAGATATGCAGAGAAGTCCAGGAACAAGTGCCTGATTGTGCTCAATACAAAGTCACAATACAATTATAGCAACAAAAAGTAAAATGATTTAACAAGGCATGTGTGAACAAAGCTGTAATTTCAGGTACTAATAAGACCTACAGTAGGAAAAAGTGTTAATACAGTAAGCGTGAAAGGTAATATGTAGTGAATTTGGGGACAGAAGTGAAAAGGCCTGAGACCTCAGAGCCTGTATGTGGAATGTGGCAGTGGTAGTGGTCACTGGTGTCAGCAGTTTGTTGGCCAGCTAACAGCAATGCTCTCATCTATAGCGCCTTTATCTTAGTTATGACAGAAAGGGACAGACCCTGACTCACTATTTCCAGGACCCACTTGTCTGTGGTTATTTTTAACCATCCCTGGAAATAGTGGTCGAATCTGCCCCCTACAGGATGTGGAGAGGCAGCCTGAAGGGAAAAGTCAGGGGTTCTGTTTTGTTTGCTGCTGAGGCTGAGCAGATTGGGATCCTCTCCGAGAACCCCTTCTACCTCTAGCTCTGTAAACTCCAGTCTGCTGTGATCAGTACTGCTGCTGGAAAACAGCCTGTACCTGAAAGAAAGGCCTCCTAAAAGAGGACCTGCCCCTGCCTCCCCTACAGTAAGACAAAGCTGAAGTAGAGGGCCTGTCTCTGGTCGAGTTGCACCTAACAGTAGATTTATATTCATCTCCTTTTTACATATATGCCTCATTCTGGGCACCAAAAAGAGAGTGGCCTTCAACAGGAAAGTCCATTGCCTTAGTTTGGGCATCCTGGGTGAGGTTGGTAGCCCTCAGCCAGGCAAATCTTCTTACAGCAATGGTACCAGCCATCCACCTTGCAGCTGTATCACTGGTGTCAGCTGCCATCTGAAATTGGTATTTGGAAGCCTCCAAGCCCAATTTTGCTGTGTCTAGCAGCTCTGACACTGTTAAAGAGGGGTTGGCCTCAGCATTGTCCACTACCTGACTGCCAGAGAGCTTTTTGATTAAATTCTGCAAGCCGCAGGAGCTGCTCGGAACCCAGCAGCTGTTCTGCACTGACTTACCTGCCTCTCGGCCTACAACCAGGCATCTTGCCCGGTATGGGTGACTGCCTCCTCTTGCAAGCTGCAGGAGCTGCTCAGAACCCAGTGGCTGTTCTGCACTGACCTGCCTGCCTCTCGGCCTACAACCAGGCACCCTGTCTGGTACGGGTGAGTGCCTCCTCCTGCAAGCCGCAGGAGCTGTTCGGAACCCAGTGGTTGTTCTGCACTGACTCACCTGCCTCTCAGCCTACAACCAAGCATCCTGCCCGGTACGGGTGCTGCCTCCTCCTGCAAGCCGCAGGAGCTGCTCGGAACCCAGCGGCTGTTCTGCACTGACCCACCTGCCTCTTGGCGTACAACCAGGCATCCTGCCCAGTACAGGTGACTGCCTCCTCCTGCAAGCCACAGGAGCTGCTCGGAACCCAGCGACTGTTCTGCACTGCCCCACCTGCCTCTCGGCCTTAAAACCAGGCATCCTGCCCGGTACGGGTGACTGCCTCCTTCTGCAAGCCACAGGAGCTGCTCGGAACCAAGCAACTGTTCTGCACTGATCTGCCTGCCTCTCGGCCTACAACCAGGTACACATTTTGAAGAGCAGCCCATAGCTACCAGCAGGATTGAACTTGGCACTTTTTGCTTTTCGGGCCATTTGGCTGCACTATTACTGCTGCTGAGCTCTGATTAGGCAGAATGCCATTCCTCCTTCTCTTATTGCCTCCTGACTCTACCCTTCCTGAGACCTCTTTTTTAATACAAGAACTGCTAATGCTGAGTTTACCCATACCAACTGTTAGTGGAACAGGATTGTTAACTTTTTTAGCTTTTTTTGTTGTAGTTGTTGATGTTTACTGCTTAGAATAGTTAATAACTGCAGTTTGTAGATGTTACCTGCATAGAGTATTTACGCTGTTTGCATCCTTCTTCCACTAACCAACTATAGACACCTGCATTCTTTTTCCCCTGTCCTACTCTACATACCCTGTCTGTGTCTAAAGTGAGCTGTAAGGCATCCTAAACACTCAACTGCTTGAACTAAGAGCTTGATTGTTTTGCTGTACTCCCAGGGCCAGATATTCAAAACCTTGCCCCGGGGCAAAATTAGCACTGCCTAGCGGGCAAACTTAGCCCGGAGCACAGAGCACGCTATATTCAAAAGGAATAGCCCAGGGCAAACAGCTTCCGAATATGGCATGGTAATGAGGCCATGCAAACTGGGCTGGGAGTGCAGGGCAAAAATAGCCCTGGAATAAGACAGCACTGAATAAAGCAACCAGGAAGTGCAACCCACAACAACAACACAGTACACAGCAACATGAGGGCAAGTACAGACGAACTACGTGGCCAATGTGTGTGCCAGCAAATGCATGGACGCAGTACAGCTGCAGGAAGCAGCAGATGTGAAAGAACAGTGATCAAAACTGTATAATATTCCCCGTACCGTTAGCGCCGCGCTAACACATTAGCGCGGCATTAGCGCGGAGCTAAGCAGTTAGCCCGGGCAAACCACGTTTGCCGGGGCTAAAATATGCCATATTCAAAGTGCCATGCAAATGAGCCTACTTACGTAGTCTCTGGGCAAACAACGGATTAGTATCTCATTATACCCTGATTTGCATGCAGTTTGCCCATGTTACTGCAGAGTCCCACAGAGCCACCTGTAGGTCAGTCTGGAAGTACAGGGCTGACCAGGTCAACCGCAGCTCCACCTGTAGGTCAGTCTGGCAGTGCATGATAGCTGCAGGCTACATGTAAACAGTACAGCATAGCATAGCATATTATACCCCAGGGACAGGACACCATAGGCACAAGTGGTGGTGGTGCTGCATGCAACTGTCACATTGTAGGGCATGCTACAGTGCACAGCAGAAACTACAGTAGCAAGGGGGCCAGTAGTGCGTGGACACAGCAATGCCTATGGTGTGTAGGGCAGTGATGATGACTGCACTATACACAGTGAGGGGCCCAACCTGCGGATGTTTTCTGACACTGGACATTACTGTTACGCTGTTGTGCGACCCACAGATGCTCACAGTGACGTACATTTCTGGCTTTGTGTGCTATGGCAGTTGTACAGCTGTGAGGTATGTGGCGGGGGCATATATTATCCGAAGGCACACTGGTGTTGGGGTATTCCCAATACTGACCCATGTACACTGCATGATGTGTCCCAGCCTTGTGGCCACACCTGGTCTATAGCACAGCCTCGCCACCCATACATGCTCCCCTCAACATCCTCCATGCCCGCAGTGCTGCATGTGTGCTGGCATCTGTTGGTGTCCGCGGAAGTGTGGTCCACAGGTGTGTGCTGTTGGCCACACTGCCGTGCTGTCCACTGGTGGCAGGGTCACCACTTACTGCCTGGCATGGCTGGGACTGGTGACAGATTATGGCATCATTGTGATGCCATCAGTTAGCAGCATGCTTCCTCTATGTTTGGCTTTATCTATGTGTCATATTTATTTGTTAGGGTCGCGCTAAACCAGCGCAAACACGCGCAAAGCCATAATGTCGCGCAAAGCTGATTGCCCAGGATTAAGACCAGCTTTTCCTGGGCGGTAATGTGCACCGCGCTAAGTGTCGCGCTAAGTCGCGCAAAACCACTTAGCGCGGCGCTAATCGCTGAATATAGCATTGCGCCTGTATTCATGTCAGTTTGCCCCTTGCATACATTATAATTTTGCCCGGCGCTAATGCAGTTTGCCCGCGCTATTTGGCCTTTTGAATATAGCAGACCCGCGCTAATCCCGCGCTAAACCTGCGCAAACGGTTTTTGCCCGGCGTAAAGTTTTGAATATCTGGCCCCCTGTGTCCAATACTGTTTTTCTTCTGAACTATCAGACCACAGACCCTGTGTGTATGCACTCTCCCCTCCATGTCCTGTGTTTTTGTCTCTTTTTTTCCTGGCTTTGCAGCTAGCTACAGTAAGCAGCCCCCAACCCCCCCCAAGTGTAACAGCTCTTTTGTGAAGGTGTTGTCCAGCTGCATTAATAATCTGTCTGCCCTGCCCCGGAAACTTCCCCCTGCCATTATCTCCTCGTCTGATTGGGGCCAAGGTTTCTAGTGCCCATTGTCCCTGTTGGCCTTAAATTAACAGACCCTTCTCCAGTCCACAGGCATCCTGCCCGGTGTCTACTTTTCCATTTGCAAAGTATACCGCAAAGCCACTAGAGGGCAACAACTCTTGGAAGTTGCATTCTTCTTCCCACTGCTATCCCCTAAGCACTTGTTATCCTGGGTCCTTCTTCCCTAAAGCACATTATTACGACACAACAAACCATAGTCCGTCACCCTACCACTGTGCCATAGAAACCACCACACCAACCCCACCCGCTATTAAATACGTATAGTTTCCTGCCCATTTCTCAAGTCCTCCTCTACCCTCGGCTGCATACTGAGCAACACAGATTATTTTATTATTTTTTTCTTTTCTATACCCTGGCCTGTCTCACCTTAAAGGCACACACCACTATGATGGGTGTCAGTCTGCTCCCCTTGAACCGGAACTGGTATAGCAGCTCCCACTGCCCACTGCCCAGCCTCCAATTCCCCAACAGACTATCCTATCTTCTACCTATTACACTTATCATACTCCTTACTGGGTTAGATAGCCATTCCTCCACCCACACACCCACCTCACCCCCTTACCTTCCCTACCTTTTACTACCGTCCACCCACCCTGTCAATGCCTGACAAGCATCCACTCCCCCGCTTAACCTGCCACCTACACACGCACCCCAACCCCCTACAGACTCATCTGCCTTACCTTTCCTACCCTCTTCAACTTACCCATTCCCTGTGCTACTCTCTCTAAATGTGTGCCTCACCTATGCTCAACCACCAAACAGCAGTCCCTTGGTCTCCTCAGGGTCCTAGCACTACTACTTCTCATATCCAGAAATATTCACCCCAACCCAGGCCCTGCCACTAACAGTCAACAGAAACTACACCAAGGGCTGTGCATAGCTGCCATGAATGTCTGCAGCCTTCCCAAAAAAAGCATCTCTCCAAAGCTGGGTAGCACAACATCAGCCGGATGTCCTTGCACTCACTGAAACATGGCTTTAAAGAAAAAAACATTCATTCGTCAGCCTCCCGGGCTTCACTCTACACAGAGCCGACAGAGTGGGAAAATGAGGCGGTGGTTGTGCCTTCTGTGTTCAAGACTCCCTACTGAACCAAGCTCTCCCAATCCCCTCACTAGACCACGGCACCCAAGCCTTTTCTATAAAACTTACCTTGGACCCCGCTAGAGCTCCCCTAACCATCACAGTGGCATATGTTCCCCCACGCAGCCAAGCCATGGCCATACAATCCCTCACAAACTATATTTCCAACCTCTCCTCAAAAACAGAGCATATCCTGGTCGGTGATCTAAATGTTAGCTGGCCCACCAAGTCAGCAGCTGCCATCAAGGACGTCTTTGCAGCTTTGGATCATACCCAGTTGGTCCACCCACCCTCCAGGGTAAACACTGCAAACGTCTCCCAGACCCTACTGGACATACTACTAACTAACCGACCACATAGAATCTCTGACCTGCTGATCCTCCCAGACTCTCTGACTGACCACTCCCCTATCCTCTGCTCCTGGTCATGTCACCTGCCCAAACCCCAACCTAGTGTCTCCACCCACAGATGCTTGCGACCAGGTGGCCTTCAAAAAATCAAACACTACCTGGCCCAGTGGGACTGGGCCCCTATAACCCAGGCCCCTAACATTGACCTAGCCCTTGCCCTTGATTATTTCACATGCTCTTTCAACAAAGCATGTGACATTTTTGCCCCCCCGACTAAATTGAAAACTGTAAAACATAATGTCCCTTGAATCACGCCCACATTACGGCAGTAACTAAAACAAACTGATGACCTCTGGCACAGAGCCATTGAATCTGGCTCCCAAGCAGACAGACTAGCATACGGAGCAGAACGCAATAGGTGCACCTGGGCCATACGCAAGGCCAAGGCTGAATACTATAAAGACACCCTGGCTTCTTTCTGGGGGAGTGCACGAAAGGTTTGGGACAACATTAAACAGCTTAATGGCAAATACCGCCTCAACCCACCCTCCCAGCTCTGCATCAAAAATGCCACTTCAACCGACCCACAGGCTATCGCTAACTGCCTTAACTCAACCTTTTCCAATCTTAGTACAGTCCTCCTGAGCGACTTTTTCTACCCTCTCCCAGCTTCCTCTGAACCAAACCTCCAGTGCCCCCCTTTCTACCTTAGGGTCATTACAAAGCAGGAAGCAAAATCCTACCTCTCCAAAGCTCTCGGTGGCTCCAACTATTGCAAAGACTCCTTTGACATGAAAATCCTCTACCAAGTTCTTGACACCATTCTTTCCCCCCTGGCCAACCTCCTTAACCACTCCCTATGCTTGGGACAGTTCCCTACAGCCTGGAAAACTGCAACAATTACCCCAGTACTAAAAAGTGGAGACAATACCAACCCCAACAACTATCGGCCCATATCCATCCTTCCCCTCCCTCAAAAGCCCTTGAAAAAATAATTTCTGACCAACTCACCAAGTATATGCGAGCCCACAATTTGTTATGCAGTGAACAACATAGCTTTAGATCAAGCCATAGCACAACCACCATCCTCATTGAATTCTCCAATTTCATTCACTCTACCCTTGACCATAAACATCTGGCCAGAGCCATCTTCATGGACCTCTCTAAGGCCTTTGATATGGTCTCCCACCCACTCCTCCTGGACACACTCCACTACACTGGTCTATCACACAGACCACTCTCTTGGTTTAATAGCTACCTTACCTCCAGATCCCAATGTGTTAAGATACATGACACCCTATCTTCCACCCTGCCTGTCCACTCGGGGGTTCCCCAGGGATCCATATTGGCCCCCTACTCTTCAGTATCTACTTAAATGCACTACCCAAATCCTGCTCTGGTAACCTACTGCTATATGCTGATGATGCAGTTCTCTACATCACACACCCCTGCCCTGACAAGCTACAGTCTTCCCTCCAACACTCGTTCAACCAGATTGAAAGTTGGTTCACCAGTCGCAGACTTGTGGTCAACATCAAAAAAAAAAAGCTATGCTATTTGCCCACCAGCAGAGCAAGGCCAAGGACACTGAACTAAAAATCCTCTCCCATGCTCACCTCCCTCTTGAACAAGTACTTACTTATAAATACATCGGCCTTACCTTTGACATCTTCCTATCCTTCCATGCTCACATTAACATCCTGACCTCAGCCTGAGCCATTAATACCCGTATCGGCCTCCTATACCAGCACAAAGACTGCCTGACACCAGAGGCTCTCAGCCTGGCTGTCACTTCTTCTGTCCTCTCTCTCGTTGACTATGGGCTCCCTATCTACTCTGCTGCAGACAACACCACCCTAAACAAAATTCACATAGCCATTAATAAAGTGTGCTGACTCCTCCTAGGCACAGACAAATGCTCCCATACTTGCACCCTCTACGCTCTTACAAACATCTTCACCCTTGAGGAAATACTACAATATCAATCCTGTCTCTTCACAAAAAAAATCCACCTAGGGTTAACTCCATTGGCTGTATTGGGAGCCTTTAGGATTTCTAAAACATCCTTCTTAAAGAATTTGTAGATGGGCAGAAGGAGCATTTTTGAGGGTGTCAGCCCCATCAGCTCCATGTATTGCGCCTCCTCTTCATCCCGGATCTCTTCAGCTGTTTGCAGATCCAGGGTCTCTACCATTTTCTTAATAAAAGAAAATTGGGAAGAGAAATCCTCTGAGGGTCTGGGAGGGGAGCCAAAATCCTGTTCTGGTGACATCTCAAGTTCAATTCCCTCTTCATCTTGGTCATCATCCTCCTCATATGCCACTGTAGCAGTAGGCAAAAGAGGAGTAACAACAGTTGCTTTTTCAGCAGTAGTAATCATAGGCTGCTGAGGAGGTATTAAGCCCTGCAGCACCTGGAGTAAGGCGAAAGCCTGTGTCAACTCAGCAGGAGAAGGAGCATTAATAGGCGCCTGATGGGCCCCTTGAGGCATTTCAGTGTGTTTGCTTTCCTTTAATTTTGTTGGCAGGCACCGGGGAGTCAGCCGGTTGATTGCCTCTCTTGCCAGAGCCCTCACCCATATCGGGATGGATTCAGAAGCTCTGGAAGGAACTGCCACAGCCTTAGAGGGGGTGGACTGGTTACAGCCCATGGATCCCTCCTCTAGTTTTCTTTTCAGCCTCTCCCTGCATTTTTCCACTGTCTTAACAGGGAAAGACTTACAAATATCACAGTCTTCATTGAAGTACCAAGGCAGATCAAGCAAAGATCATGCTTGTCTGCCTTGGCAAACACGTCTGCACAATTCAAGCAATTCTCGAACCCAGGGTGTCCTGTTTTCTTTTTAGACTTGTCTGGCACTATACCAGTAACTGACCAAAAAATAGACTAAACTGAAATATTTGTAGTCGGTTTCAATAGAATAACGGTCGGTTCAGGAACCGATAAAGGGAAAAAACTATCGGTTCCGATTGGATCCGGAACCAAGAAACTGCTGAGAAAAAACGATAAACCTCAGTTCAAAAGTGGTTAAAATTAAATAAAATTAAAGAATAAAGTAACCGGAACCCTCTAAAAAGGTTCCGATTAAATAAAAAAAGAAGGTTGGTTGCCCCTTGGTTCAAAGGAACCGTGAGGAACCGATAAACAAGTTTAAATTTAAAACTAAGGAGGTATAAAACATTAAAGAACAATGACACTAGGCAGTAATGAAAAATAAAACAAAAATACTTACTTTTTTTCTCTGTGCACTACAGGAATCTGTCTTGATTGAGAGAGATCTCCAGGGCATCTGAACTTTGCAGCAGGGAGAAGAAATCTGAGGTAGAATGTAGGCAGTTGATACAGGGCATCCGGGGGGATCACTCCAATCATATGGGGAGAGATGTGTGGTCATGATATCCCGGATTGTGGCCCAAGGGGCTAGGTCAGATCCAGTGACCGTACTTTTAAAGTCTCCTTATTGGGAATCTCCCTGATTTTGCCCATGCTTTTTATGACAATGGCATCATTGCAGTCCTGAAAAATCATTATTTATTTATTACATCTCAGATTACAAATACCTTTGAGCGCGAGGCAGCTCATTTACAAAGGTTCCGCGCCAAAGGAAAGGATTACAATAAAGCAGGGAGGTACAGACAACAATCAGGGTTTCATGAGAGCATAGCAAGTCAAATAGTATACATGTGGGAACAGTGTTACACAATCAAGCTTACAAGAGAGTATAGTAAATCATAAAGTACTTTTGAGGAAACAGTGCTAGTCAGGGGTGAGAGGGGAAGGTAGAGAGTAAGAAAGGAGAGGTATGGGGAGAGGAGAAGTGCAGTATCCCGATAGAAAATGAAAATATGGCAGCCAGAGGCCTTGTCACAGAGAGAGAGAAAAGGGAGGCTAAGGTGGGAGAAGGGGTACAGGAAGGCAGAGGAAGGGATAGCAAGATAAGGGAGAGTGGGGATCAGAGGGCCTGGCAAGTCCAAGAAAGAGGGAAATCAGTGGATAAGAGCAAGAAGGGGGTGTGGTAAGGGAGGAGGCGACAGAGGGGGAAGGGGGACATTTTTCTGTCAAGAGAGGTGAATGAACAGGAAACCTAGTAAGTGCATCAAATGAGTGAAAGAGTAGTAGGAGGGAGTCCGCAGAGGTGGGAAACTAGGTGTAACAATCACAAGTGCTTTCGGTTAGGAGATGCTGACGAAGCATAAGTCTGCATTGCATTGCACTGAACTGAATTGAAAGAGCAGACACTGGACTGAATGGGTACAGTGCCACATTTCTTATATCCAGTAGGAAGGACATGATGTGAGCATTTTAGCCAGCAGAATCAAGTGCTCTCACAGTGTTGGAATTAGAATTCTGAGCTTTGGGAGTGTGTGGCGGGTGGGAGGCACGAGGGCTTTACTTTTAAAACTAGGCCCCCAACACCCACCCTATTCAATTATAAGTCAACGGCACTGATGTGATGAGCTCATGTAGTTATAGTGCTAAGCCCTAGAAAGCCAACTGCAATTCCAACACTGTGTGTACCTTCTGCTGGGTACCTGCCCACCGTTAAAACTATGAAAACATGTGCCTGTAAATCCTCTTTCCTAATTTTAAGAAGTTTCTGGAAGAGATTATAATATGCAGAGTACCAATATTCCACTGGACTGGAATGCTGATGTAAGTGTGGTGTGCTCTCTCTGAGGACTCCATTTATTTTTCCAATTGTTAGTCGGCCCTGGCACCCCCACCTTGCATCTTGCTCGGAGTCTGAATTTTCAGCCATACCTCTCAACTGCCCCGATTATGAGGGACGTCCCTCATGTTACCTCTCAAAATTGCCCTGTCCAGACAGTCCCTCAAAGAAAATGTGCTGACATCGCACATAATCACAGAGAATCTGCTGTAAATTCAGACAGTAAAGGAGAACTACACTGGATTTGCAACTAATTTTCCCAGCAGAACTTATTTGTAAGAACTAATTTCTAGTTTGGTATTGTTTTATCTTCACAAGTCTGTTAGTTAATCCACTTTACACAATGAGGTACAGGACACAGAGGATGACTTCACTCCTCCTACTACTACTACTAGTCAAGACAGTCACCTACAATCAGATACCACAAAAGCACTACTCCAGAATAACCAACTTATGCAAGCACAGCAAGAGGTATTAACAGCAATGTTACAGCAATTAACAGAACTCTCTAAACACCAACATATACATTCACCAACTGCTAAGAAAAGGAACACTAATTCCCTTTCTAGACATTCAGACAATCTCGCAAATGACCACACCCCACTGCCGGCCGACTCAAGCGGCTCCTCAGATGAAGAAGAGGGAGGTCTAGAGCAAGAACCACAAACCCTCACAGCTATGTGGTGCTTCCTCGCCCAAATCCCTGCTCTAGTACGCCACATAATGGAAACAGTGGACTTCGAGACCATAATACCAACACCCACGTCCAAACTACTCCCATCCCTCCAACCTACTGCGAAACAAGCAGACACCTTCCCAGTCTGTGAGGCCATAAAGGAGATTGTTCTAAAGGAATGGACTTCCTCTGAACCAGCCAGAATTTCCGAGAGAAAATCATGGAACAGAATGTACCCACTGCAGGAGGAGAAACTAACGCTATGGTGTGCACCACCCGCAGTGGACCCCCAAATAGCGGCCCTCAATAAAAAGATGGTACTCCCCACTGAGTCCGCCTCAGGGTTAAGGGACCCAATTGACAGAGAACTAGAAGACAACCTAAAGAAGAATGCTGAATTAGCAGGCTTGGGAAGCAGAGCAGCCGCCACCACTATATACGCCACAAGAGCACAGCTAACCTGGCTCCAAGACATCCAAAAAACCATACCTGCAAAATCACACGAGTCTGTACTCTTGGAAAATGCCATACTTTCCACCAAATATCTGGCAGACATGGCGGTAGACTCATTAAAAATATATGCCAGATCGGCAGCAATCACTAACAGATCTCGCAGATCACTGTGGATGAAACAGTGGGATGCCGACAAAGAATCGAAGGCCACCCTGCAACGACTTCCATTTAAAGGCAACACGATATTCGGACAACTAATAGAGAAATATCTCGAAGGCAAAGAGTAGGGGAAGATTCTAGCTAGAGAACAAACTAGATCCACTTACCTACCGGCTCGTCCCAGAGGCAGATACCATTCCTTTCGTGACAAGAGACAAGGAAGCCACATCTTCAGAGGCACTAACTTAAGACAAAACTATACCACACCCTACCACTACAACAGATACAGAGGTAGGGGCACAAAACAAAGAGGCAGAGGAAACTACCGTCGCCGCAACAATTCCAGGTCCTGACTACTCATACTCCATACGAAGCCACACTCCAGTGGGCACAAGACTGACACTATTCTTGGAACACTGGGAAAATACCATCACAGACAAATGTGTGCTGGAAATAATAAGACAAGGTTATGCAATACAATTTACAAAGACGCCACGAGAACACAGAATGATACACTCCCCCTCTTCCAAGCACAAATACACAACAACGCACATTACTACAGCTATACAAGAACTAAGAGACAACAATGCTATTGCTCCAGTCCCAAGGCAAGAAGAAGGTATAGGAATCTACTCCATATTCTTCATGGTTCCAAAAAAGACAGGAGGATACTAGACCTAAAGTACATCAACAAGTCAGTGCAATACATACCATCCAAGATAAAGACAATAAGGTCAACACTCAAAGTACTCTGCCAGGGAGACTTCCTCATATCCATAGATCTAAAAGACGCTTACCTCCATGTACCGATGAGACCCAGACACTATCAATTCCTACGCTTCTGCTTTCTCGGACAACACTACCAGTACAAGGTCCTACCATTCGGCCTGGCATCAGCCCCACGAGTATTCACAAGGGTTTCAATTGTTCTCGCAGCAAAACTCCGACAACAGGGAATCCACGTCATACCATATTTGGACGACTGGCTCATCAGGGCAAGATCACAGCAACAATCTGTAAGGGAGATGCAAACGGTGGTACAGTGTCTACAGCAACACGGCTGGGTACTCAACCACAAGAAAAGCCAACTAGTTCCCAGTCACAACATAGAACACCTGGGAACTCTCATAGACACAGAAAGAGGACTAGTTATCTCATCTCACTCAACAATTCATACAATAGTATCAACAGCGCACAGGCTAAGGAACGTAAAGCATCCCACGCTGTGGTACATCTCTCAAATGTTAGGACTAATGTCCTCAACAATAGGCACAGTTCCCTGGGCAAGATGGCATGCCAGACCTCTTATGTCCTTCCTTCTAACTCAAGGAACTCAACCTAGCAAAACAGGTCAAAATACCACCCGGGGTGAGCTCAAGCCTCACATGGTGGACAAACAGATGCAAACTGACACAAGGCATGCCAATAGACATAACCCCAGATGTAATAATAGAAACGGATGCAAGCCTGTCAGGCTGGGGAGCTGTACTGGGAAATAATACAGTGCAAAGAAAATGGTCCCTATCAGAGACAAAACAAACTATCAACGTACTAGAGATGAAAGCAGTGTTCAAGGCACTACTGCATTTCTCCAAACTATCCCAGCACAAACATGTGCAGATAAAGTCAGACAATCAGACCACAGTATCATACATAAACAAGCAGGGAGGCACAAGAAGCAAAGCAATGATGTTAGAAACATCCAAGCTAATGGCATGGTCACAAACACACTTAAAATCAATATCAGTAATTCACCTGGCAAGGAAACTCAACATTACGGCAGACTGGCTCAGCCGACAAATGATTCATCCAGGAGAGTGGAAACTTCACCCGCAAGTTTTCCAGCAACTCAACCAGAGATGGGGTCCAATCGAGACAGACATCATGGCATCACAAAAGAACCATCAATGCATAAAATACTGGTTGCGATTCAAGGACCACATGGCTCTAGGAGTAGATGCACTCTCAGCCAATTGGACATTCCGAATAGCCTACATCTTCCCCCCATACCACTGATTGCTCAAGTGCTAAAGAAGATTCACATCTCCAGAGCACAAGTCATACTGATAACACCACACTGGCCAAGGTGTGCATGGTTCGCAACAGTAGTCTCAATGGCACTAGCCGATCCCTGGATACTACCGCTCAGAGCAGACCTTCTCTCACAAGGCCCTATCACACATCCAAACCCTCAGCAACTGCAACTGATGGCATGGCTCCTGAAAGGGAGAGATTGCTAAAAGCAGGACACCACCCTTCAGTCATACACACTATGGCCTCATCACGTCAACAATCTACGATTACCACTTACCAATGCCAGTGGGACATATTCAGCAAATGGTGTACGCACCACAAAATAGACTCCACCACATGCACCATGCCTCAGATACTACTCTTTCTCCAGGAGGGACTCCAACTAGGACTCTCCCCTTCATTTTTATAGGTACAAGTTGCAGCCATCGGGGCAGCAAGAGGACAGATACAAGGCACGACGCCGGGATCCCATCAAGATGTCGTCCACTTCCTGAAGGCAGCAGCTAACATACGTCCCACACATAAACCACTGCTGGCACCATGGGATCTACCCTCGGTACTGACAGCAATGACTAAACCACCATTCGAACCTATAGACTCCATTCATTTAAAATGGATACAACTCAAGGCAGTCTTCTTAACGGCCATTGCATCAGCCAGAAGAGTAGGAGAACTACAGGCACTATCATATAAAGAACCATTCCTTCAATTCTACCACGACAGGATATCTATGAGACCAATTTCTTCATTCAGACCCAAGATCGCATCTAAGTACCATCTCAACCAAACTATCGAGATACCAGGCCAACAACCGCCAGAAGAAGTACAGGCCGACCCCCAACTTAGACTGCTAGGAATGACACAACTGCTAACAACCTACATCAATAGAACGGCCAATATTAGAAAAACAGACAGACTCTTCATCATCACACAGGGACACAGAAAAAGTCTACCTGCCTCCAAAGCATCCATAGCAGGGTACCTCAGAAAAGCCATCTCAGAGGCTTACAAAGCAAATAACATGCAGGTACCAACATCAGTAAAGGCCCATTGAACCAGAGCTATTGCAACTTCCTGGGCGGAAAGGAACATGGCCACCGCAGAAGAAATTTGTACCGCAGCCACTTGGTCGACTATACACACTTTCACAAGACATTACAGATTAGATGTGTCTCAAGACACCAAGACAAACTTTGCCAGGGCAGTTCTACTGGCAGCAAGCACAGGACACAATAACATTATCACGTCTAACCCACCCTAAACATTAATCACTGCTTTTGACTAACCCATGATGTCAGGTAGGTGGAGTGCCTCAGAGACCATCCCCCACAATGGTAGTTTACTCACCTGGTAAATGTGATTGTGGGGGGAATGGCTCTCTGAGGCACTCCACACCTCTCCCTACAACTGACGTGAAAATGACACTGACAATAACACTATGGACACAATGATATAACAACATACTATTAATGGTCCAAAACACATATGTACAGTATTTGCCAATTAAAGCTTATAACTTCAAACTCTCAGCAGAGACATCACATTACGATTATTCAAGGTACAAGTGGGGGGGGGGGGCAATATAACGTTTTATAATTTCAGATACAGCTTTGGAAAACATCAAACTGAATAGAAGTGACCAGTGACCCTCAGAAGGGACGTCTTCATTTTCAGTCACATGTGCATCAGACAACCTATCAGGTGTATACAACCCATGATGTCAGGTAGGTGGAGTGCCTCAGAGAGCCATTCCCCCACAATCACCTTTACCAGGTGAGTAAACTACCAGTCGTCAAAGAAATACATCCATCAATTATGAGGATATTTCTAGCTTACGGTGAATTTCCAAATGAAACTACCCTGTTGTCCTGCCTGGATTTCTGGCAACTTCCTCCATATTTTAAGGGCCACTAGTGCTGTACATTTTTATTCTGAGATATTACAAGGAATGAAGGAAGCTTTTCTGCATAGTGCAAATTATGGGTATTCTCTCAAGCTTTTGAATAAACTAGTATTTATTTGGGGTTTGTGCTGATCCATTGCAGTAGAGTTTTAAAGAGGGACTATGGTGACAAATTACTGGCATGAATACATTCAGAATATGGATTAACATAACCCCAATCACCCACATGCCAAAACTGAGATCCCTAAGTTACTTTGTTTAAAAGTTACAAATCATTTTACAACCCTAAATTCTCTGCCTGTTCAAAAAAGTCAGTTTCAGTTCAGAGGTGCTGATTATGTCATCTCCTGAACTCACAGTCTAGCCCTCCCTGTCAGTAAGCTTACAGGTCCTGCTTCTCCAAAGTTTAAAAAAGTATGTGCAAATGGTTTTCTCCAGTAAAACACACAGTACCAGTCTATAAACACTGCGTTAAAACCTTTGTGTGTTTCAGGTTTTGTAACAAAGCTGACAAATTCATATTTTTGTTTTTGGTGCTTTTTTTGTTGTGGTCCTTTTCTCCTGGGTTACTAGATGCTAAGTCACAGCACACTAATGTGAGATTGGCAGACTGGCTATCTCTGATGTGATGAAAGGCTGTGATCATTCACACCTATCATTCAATTGAGGTGATTTCTCAGGATGGCACTTCAAATCAATTATTCCATCACCCTGTAAATGGGGGTGGGAGAGGTAGTGCTGTTTCGAAACCTTACTAAGAGTTTCTATGCAGCAGCCAGCTCAATGCTTGATCACTCACTCAATCAATCAATATTTTATTCATCATCAAAGTATGAACGAATGGGATACTCCGATGAGCAGAGCTCATTTTCTGTTTTGTCATTGACAGGCTGTTACTTGAGCTATATCCAGGCTCATCTGCGTTGTACTCCACATTACAATAATTGTTTTACCAGGGCTAACACTTCCACCACTAGTAGGAATTAACACATATAAGGCCCCTAGTGAAACTTATTGTAAAGCAGACACTGACAAACAGCAATGCAGTTGCCAACATGGCAACACTTGTAGCAGTTACAAACAGGCACTGCAGAGTAGAAGTTTACATGATACCAGCAGCCTGGAGGCATGCTGTCTCAGCATCCTGCAACCCTGGAGAAATAAACCACACCAAAAAGGCATTAAAATACAAATTCGTCAACTCTGTTACAAAACCTGAAACTCATAGACTATATAGCACTGTTTTTAGAATGGTGCTGCCTGTTTTACTTGTGAAAACCATTGCAGAATGATCTTTTAACTTTGGAGCAACAGGTCCTATAAGCTTGCTAACAGGGAGGGCTAGACTGTGAGTTCAGGAGGTGACATCATCAGCACCTCTTCGCTGAAACTGGCTTTTTTTGAACAGGTAGTGAAAGTAGGGTTACAAAATAGCCCATAACTTTAAAATGAAGTAACGCAGAAACCTAATGTTTAGTATGAGATTTATTGGGGATATGCTTATTCTAATTGTGCAATGTAGCACTTTTGACCAGAGCTCCTCTTTAAAGAGTATTTTCAAATTTTTGCTCATACCTGAGGCCAGGGACTTAACCCCCAGACCCCATATTACCATACAGGGGGTTCTGCTCCCATAGACTCCCGCTTGGGGGCATGGCTTTGACCCCTGACCCCTGGGCCCACCAAATATTTTACCGACATGGCTCCTATGCTCCACTCCTGATCCCCACTGCAGTGCATCAGGGTGCCGGCATTAGGACATGAGTCACTATGGCACCAAACCCCGAGTTTGATGCCCCCTTCCCGAGGTCTACCCCCCGGAGTTTGTATATATAGTTAGGGGTGTATGGGGCAAAGCCCCCCACAAAAGGAGTGGTCAGCGATATTGGCGTTTGGCACTGTAGTTACTCGGCACCCTAACGCGGGTACACTTCATGTGTAGAACCCCTAATCACAGCCTAGTCACTAGTTGAAAACCCTAACAATGGGTGATAACAACTCGTATTGATTCTTCTGTGGGGACCCCACCTTGCACTGCCAAGTACCAGATAATTACTGCTCTTATTTAGCTGTTAATAACACCTGACCATCTGGAACAACGAGGGAGTTTAGCATGAAGACTAGAGCCTGCTAAAATAAGGAGGCCACAGTTTCCCCTCAGTCACTGAATGAGACAGGATGTGAGGGCAGCTTTCTGCAACACCATATCTCCCCCCTCAAATGATTGTCAATCGTCCACTGGGACTTAAGGTACAGACCAAGGTTCTCACCTAAGGATGTTGCCTAGCAGTCAGGCAACCAGCAGCCAATCCAAGAGCCAGCTCAGGACAGCAGGCATGGTTAGCATGAAGCTGATGACTTTTTGAACTTTGCTTAGCTGCTCCAGTAAAATGCTACAGCTTCTCCCTGATTACCAGATGGGATAAGACATGAGAGCAGCTTTATGCAACACAGCTGCTCCCCTCTCAAATGATCGCTGATCCTCCACTGGGACTTCAGACACAGACCAAGGCTATCCCCTAAGGATGTTGCCTAGCAGACAGGCAGCCAGCAGCCAATTCAGGAGTCAGCTTTGGACAGTGGGCAAGGCTAGCTCCTCTCTCAAATGCTCCATACAATTTAAGCGGCCCTTTGCGCTAAGGACCAAGCACAAAGGACATCTAGGAGTCCGCCAGAGACTCTGAACGTGTCAACACTGGTAAACCCAGTGTCAGATCTAGGATTTTGCAGTGGGGGGTGCTGGGGTAGTGTGCCTACTTGATATGCAATTGTTTTACATTTTTTAATCCTTTATATTGTCTGCTGTTATCCTTTTCATATTTTTTTTTGTACTTTCTGTTTATTGAAATTCAAATAAACATAGAGATACATTTACATTTGCCAGACTTCACCTTAAAAATACATAAAGAAGCCATCCAATGGTATGTCATTTCAGGTTACAGATATGGTGGATATCCAGTATTAAATAACAATGCCCATGTAAACTAATATGAATGGCTACACTCTACAAGAGAAGGTGGTCAGTCCATAATAAAATATGTTACCTAACATGTTAGATTCAACAACCAGTGCTGATTAGACCCCTTTTCCAAACATCATGAATCCTATAATGCTAATAGCCCCCTCTAGCACTCTGTAATATAACATCCATCCTGTTTCAAGAATTATATGACCAGTTAAGGCCAAGAAGAAAAAAACAGTGGCAAACTGAAAACTTTTAACAAAATAAAGTTCCCATAGCAATTATCCACTAATAGTAACAGCTATAGATTTAAGTATTTATAAACTGTCCTGAAATGAGATAGTTAAAGTTCAGTTTATCCCCTGGTACAGTTGTAATAAAAAAAAAAAAAATACAACAAAGGCAATCAGTACATCAAAAGGCAAAGTACCCATGATGAGTCCCATAGATTCCTTCAGGTGTCTGTCTCCTCCTCTGAATTGGACGCAAGCCATGCCGCAGCCCGGGTAGCCTCAAATTCTGCCTGGATCTTCTCAACCCTTTTCCCTGCTTCCATAGGGACATTAAACTGAAAAGTGTATCCCCGTAATATATCCTGAGGTGGGCCGGCATTAGCAGAGAGTGCACCACCCCCACGCTTCTCAACTTAGCCCTGACGCCATCAAATTTCTTGCGTCGGGCCTGGGTGGCATAAGCCATGTCCAGGAAAATATGCATTGTGTGCCCATCATAATTCAGGTGTTCAGTGGTTCAAACAGCCCACATGATCTGTTCTTTAGTGGCCACTCCATCGGTGATCAGCAGGACCGTCCTTGGTAAGTCCCTCTGTGCTTCTGCTGATCGGGGGGAGATTCTATAAGCCTTCACAAACCGGGACCCCATCTCCAGAGCCAGATGTAGAGCATTGGGCAGCCAGTTCTTTAAAAAGGATAATTGGTCTGGCTCCTTGATCCCCTCCGGTAATCCAACCACTCGCATGTTCGGGGCTCGACTGGCATTCTCTAGGGATTCCAACCGATAACGAAGCTGACTGTTTTCTTGAATCAGCTTTGTAGTCGCAGTCAAGGCTTGTGTTGCAGAGCTTTCTGCTGTGGTGGTTGTTTTCATTGCATTCTCAATCTTGGTGTCCTGCTCACCAAACCGCTGGAGCAATGCCTCGACCTTCATGTCTATGGCCTTCATAGAGTTTTGCAAGGCCTTCCACAGGGGCTCCACAGTGTCAGTTGGCACAGAGGCTGTGGCCTGGTGAGTTACTGATGGTTGGGACTTTGAGCTGCAAGGAACTCCTCACTGCATCTTCCCCATGGCAATATTTGGCATCAATCTGTAGAAAATAAACTCCCAAAGCCACTGGTACTGAGATCTTGGGTCCAAAACTCCAATAAATCGCAGGAAATTGCAGATAATTATAGTTTCCAACAGAGCTCAAGGAAGCTACGTCTGCTCAGTAGAGTGCTCAACAGCGCCCCCTCCTTTTCATATACATTTTTGACAGAAAATACAAATGTAATCTATTGTTTTGAACATTTATTTTCTTACAATCAATAAATAATACTTCTACAAAATGAAATGTGGCAGCAGCAAGCAAGTAAGTTACAGTGTAGTGTGTGGTTGCCCCCTTCTCCCCCCAGATTCACCACTGAGTAAAACTGTATATGGAAAGACAAGTACTGTATCTTATTTTTTGAACCTATGTTAGCTAGGTCTTACTAATAAGCAGCACTTCAGCACAAACATGCTGTTAAATTAGTTTGTACTGCTCACCCAGATAGGGTGTTTATAAGACCTAGTTAACATTTTTTATAATTTTTCTTTTTATTTTTCGGGAATTTCTTATTTCTTTTTATTCATTGAAAATTTAGTTTTATTTCTTGTTAAGATATTTACATTCATAAACTACCTCAAAATGACCTTATACACACTAGAAATCATACTCCTAGTATACTACATTGTGTTAAGCAGCATCATGCAATGGTCTTGAAAGGTTTTGTGAATGAAACAATTCTGGTGTCGCTTCCTTGTGGACCGCCTCTGTGGTAGCAGCTGAGCCTAAACAACAACTGCCGCAAGCTTTTATTTAGTTATTGCCCCCCAAAAAGCATTTTTTTTCACTTTATTCATGTGTTTGTTTTCATTTTATTCTTCTTATATGTTGTTTTATTATTTCTTTCTATACCTTGAATTTCTTGTTATTTCTTGCTATACCTTGAATTGCTTATTTCTTTTTATACTTGAATTTCTTGTAATTTCTTATTTAAGAAAAACATGGGTCTCTGCTTATTACTACTACTACTACTGACAGTTTAATAGTCTGTGCTACAGTTAATGCTTACTGGTGTTGCCCTAGCTGGGAGGAACAGCAATAGTTAAATTAGTAGTGTCTTGTTGTGGCACTTACTGCTACTACTGATTTAGTTTAGTAGCCTGCTTAAGTTGAAGCTTATTGCTACACCCTATCTGGGTGAGCAGTACAAGTTCAGTTAGATTTCTGTTTCAGTACTAAGCGTGTTCAGTAAAATGTAGTTGCCTAAGGCATTGGTATGGGATACAGAGGGGAGACAGTCAGTTCTGGTGGCTGTGGGGTGTTCTTCTCCTCTAGGGATATGCTCTGGAGGAGGGGGCACTGTCTCATCTACAGGACCATAGTGGAGCTCCATGCTCAGCTGGTGGCAACAAAAGTAGAAATATCTCAGCTGCCTCAACAGTTCAACTGGAGATGACCCACTCCACTTTCCCAGAGGCCCATGGGTTCGGTGTGGGGAGGTGGAGAGTGGTGGAGAAGGGGATGCAGATAGTAGGTAGGGATAGCCTCAAAGAGGTCATCCAACCCAGCATCATTCTGACAGCAAATCCTTTTGGACCCCTCAAGGAGGCTTAGGTACCTGACTCCACTGGGTGGGGGTGGGCTCAGGGTCAGTTGGTGGAAAGGGGCAGGTCAGCATAACAGTACCCAAGGGAATGAGCAGAAGCAAGTCTACCAGGTGTGTTTTGGTGGTTGGGGACTCCATGATTAGGGGTGATGGAAGGGGGACAGTGAGGTGCCTTCCTGGTGCATCAGCCAAAGAGGGAGCTGGGAGAACTGTGGGTGTTGTTACACCAGGATACCAACAGTCTGGTGAACCAATCTGTTGAGATGGTGAAGTGGAACTTTTGTTGACTGGTGGGACAGATTGGCAGCACATTCTGCCTCCCTGGCCTTTTCTGAGATCCTCCCTGTGTGGGGCAGGGAAGGTAAAAAGGATAGAATTAGGAGAATTGAAACAGAGGAGTTTAATAGGTGACTTAAGGGATGGTGTCAGGAGACGGGGTACCACTCTGGGGGGGACTGGGGGACTTCTGGTACAGGAGACTCTTTAAAGGTGATGGACTCTGCCTAACAAGAGAAGGGGCCTGTGAGCTGGGGCAGAAGTTTGACATCTGTATTGCACATTTAAACTGACTGTGGGGGAGACTGGGGCTAGGGGAACCACAGCAAAAGGTGAGGAGAAAAAAGAGATCCTAGCTAGTACTCCCCAACATCTAGAAGCCAGTAGCAGCTCAGTGGGTATAAAGAGGGACAAGGTATGATCAGGGCCAGGTATGGGGACATTAGAGTTGAGGAGTGCAAAGTATGCAAACACCAAGAAAAACAAGAGGCTAACAGAACATGGGAAACACAAGAGTCATAGACAGAGGATTAGCAAAGTGGGTTCACAGATCAGATGGAAGGGGGTATGTCTAAATGCCAGGAGCCTGGGTAATAAAATCAATGAGCTTCAAGTGCTGGTGGCAGACACTGAGGCAGACCTTGTGGTCATCACAGAAATGTGGGCTACAGAAAATATTGACTTGGACCTGACAGTTCTGGGGTACTCACTGTTCAGAAGGAATAGAGGAAAAAGTAAAGGGGGAAGAGTTGTCCTCTCTGTCCAAAATGGCACTGAGGCGGTGGAGGATGGGTGCACCAGGAGCAAAAATGGGGAGTAGGAGTCACTGTGGGTACAACTCTTGGCAGCCTTGGACATGAAACTACATTTGGGGGTGGTCTATAGACCTCTGGGGCAAGGGGAACAGAGGGACAGAGAGCTTGCAGAAGAACTTGAAAGGGGGTTATCAAAGGGGGGGAAGTAGTGGTAGTGGGTGATCTGAACCTGCAGGATATCGATTGGGATGTTCCGGTGACCAGGAGCAGAACAAGTCAGGCCTCACTGGATGCACTCTCCTGGTTCAGCTAGTTAAGAAGCCTACCAGGTAGTCTGCCATCCTTGATGAGGTACTTACCAGCTCAAAGGTGGTAGGGGTGATGAGAGTAGAGGAGCCACTAGGAAACAGTGACCTTAACTCCACTTGGTTCAATCTGACCCTAGGGATGGGGAAGCCCCCATCAAGAACTGAAGTCCTTGATTTCTGGAGGGTGGACTTCAGCAGGCTAAGAAAACTGGTCAATGAAAAGTTAGTCAGGGTAGAGATTTTAGAAGATAGATGAGGGTAATAAAGGGGGTCATTCTTAAGGCATCTAAGTCATGCATGAGAACAGTAACCAAAAAAATAAGTTCAAGACACTGCTATGGTTCTTGGCAAAAGTCAGGGAAGCGGTGAGGGCTATGAAAAAGGCCTTCTGCCAATACAAAGAAAAGCAGCAGGGGAATGAAGAACGGGAAGAATATTTACTGAGAAATAAGGAGGCAAGCAGGGTGTTTAGGGAGGCAAAAGAGACACAGAGCTGCATAAGGCAGAAGGAGTCAAGGACAAAGAAAAACATTTCTTCTGATATATTAAGGAAAAAGGAAAGAATGGAGGGGGAATCGTTAAACTACTGGAGGTGTGCAGAGTGATAGAAGAGAACTGGCAAAAGGCTGCCATCCTTAATGATTATTTTTGCTCAGTTTTCACAAGGGAGAAAGGTGAGCCCTCGCCTAAGAGTGGCATCAAAGTGGCCAATAAGAGGGTCCCAGAGATAAGGCAGCCAATATTTAAAAGTGAAAAGGTCCAGAAAGGGCTGGTGTCCCTAAAGATGGAGAAGGCCCCAGGACCAGATGGGCTGCATCCAAGAATACTCGGGTAACTGGCGACAGAACTGGCTAAAGCACTGGTAGGACTGTTCAACAGCTCACTACAGATGGGGCTCACTCCACAGCCGACTCCAGTGCAGGATGATCGACACTGTTCCCCAAATACGTCACCCCTGCAGTGCCAGCCAGTGAATGGCATAGGACTGAACAAAATTAATAAACTCACTCAAAATATCAGAAATTTGTTTATTCGGTACCAATGCATACAATAATGCTCGTGTGACTACAGGGCTGCCCCAAGAGTTTTAAAAAGGTTACACAAAGGACAGGTTTTTTCACTGTTTGATGTGGTAGATGAGTCCTTAACCTCAACACATGCTCAACAGATTTAGGGTATACAGGTTGCATACTTGAGTATGCTGGGGAGGGCATCCTTGCGTGACTACGTGTGTTATGCCAGGTATTTATAAACAGCAGTTCGGTACACTAGCTGTTTAATAAGTGCTTGGCTGAGATCCAGGACTGGATGTCACTGAGCTGGTTGAGGCTCAACCCACACAAGACTGAGGTGTTGATGTCAGGTCAGACCAGGCCATGGAGGAGGGTGGCAGCTGCCAGGAACAAGACTGGGCTTTAGTTTGTTCATCGAGACTTGCGGCTGCTACTAATTTGAGAAATCTGGGGGTCATTCTGGACAAGAGGCAGACATTTGTGGCTCATGTGTCAGCTTTTGTCCAGAGTAGCTTTTACCATCTATGTCAATATGGCTGTTCTGTAGTAGGCTGCCGTAAAACTGGAAATACTTTAAATAAAATTTTGATTAAAAAAAAGTGACATCAGCTGGATTAGATCCCTTATTCCCCCCAGTGACCTGGTGACACTAGTACACACGTTTGTAACATTTTGGCTTGACTACTGCAATGCCCTGTACCTTGGGATCAATGGAGTTATGCTACAGCACATGCAGTTGGTGCAGAACGCAGCTGCTGGACTGCTAACAGGCCTTTTGAGGTTGAGTCATACCTCCCCAGCACTGTGTGAACTCTACTGGCTGCCAGCTAAGTGCCCTTTCTGTTTTAAAACAAGCCCCACGTTCTCTCCATTCAGCGACACTTCCCCTTCTTATCAAGCCTAGCCTGCATCTTGCTACTGCTTATAAGTCCTCCTCCTATGCTGGTCCTTCTGATTGGAACTCACTCACTCCCGCTGTCCTGTCTTGCTCCTTTCTCCATAAGTTCCAATCCTCCTTGCTCGCCTCCCTTACTGCCTCTGCAGCGTGCTCTTGCTTTGGTTAAAGTTCTACTACTCTGCCTCCAGTGTCTCAGGCTGCAGTACCTAGCTGTCTGTATGTCTTTAATGTCCTATGTATACCATACAAAATGCTACTAACTTTCGTTACATTGTACTGACTACCTGTATATTCCTCGCCAATTATACATAATATGTATATATACTTTCTGTCAACCTGGTTTTGTATAAGATGTGGTCACACTGTTCTTTTTTTTTTTTGTATCTTTCTTATTTGTTACAATGTTTAATGCTCTATGTAACTCTTGTTACCTGTGTCGACCCTGAAAAAGGGACTGTACTTGTCTCAGTGGACTTACCCAGTCACCAAAACTCAAATAAATAAAATTGGTTTGCTGACTTGCAAGACCCTACATGGGCTGAGTCCTGGTTACCTGTTAGACCTCCTGCATCCTTACCAGCCCTCATAGTCTCCTTGCTCCACTAAGATGGGCCACTTAGCTGTACCGAGAGCCAGTCTGAAAACCTTGGGTGATCTGGCCTTCAAGGTGGCGGGTCCGGTCTTACAGAATTCGCTTCTGAGGCCCCTCAGAGAGGCCCCCCTCAGTGGAGGCATGTAAGAAGGGTCTGAAGACCTTTTTATTCAATCAAGCCTTTAGGGATTGATTTGTTTCCCCCTTTGGTTCCTCAGCTGAGTTTTATGAGTTTTCTGGGTTGCATAGCATTTTAATCGCCCATTTCAATATTTTTATGTTTTTGTCAATTGAGTGTAATGTTTGCACCTTTTCTTTTTTTTTTGTTGCTTTCTTTATTCCCTCCTCGGCTGGTAGGTGTGTTACCTATGGTTCCCCCCCCCCCATTTGTCCAATCCGAGGCCCCACACCACTCCCAGTACCTGCGCTCAACTCCCTCCTCCATTCCTCTCGGTGGCTGCTTCATGGTGGGTATGTACCCCATCACAGTGGAAAGCCGAGGATCTGGATCCGGAAGGAGCTGTCTTGAGTTGGAGTGGTGCAGCGCTGATGGGCCGGGCATCATTAGGCATACCAGAGGATTTTTATTTTTACATTAAGTTGGTTCCCCACCCCACTGCACGGACGTGCAAGGCATCAATAACACTGCCATGTGCGCTTCCACGCACTGCACGTCTGATGCCGTCCGTGCCATCCCCACAGTGAACCGCCTTCCTGCACTGACCCCCAGTCACCACTAGAAGCCAGCACAGCCATGGTAATCCCACCCCTCCCTCCTGAAGGAGGACAGCAGTCCCTTCAGATGCTCGATCCTCCTCCACCCGGTCGACCCTCCGACACCCGAGGTCGCTCCCAAACACAGGTCATCGGCGTGGCACGAGGTGTGGCGTCCAGTGCCTCAACCCTCAGCGCCACTGGGCCGGCATTTGTACCTTTTCTAAAGTGCCTTGGGCCTCCAGGGAAAGGCACTGTTAGAAACAGAACCTACTACTACTACTACAACTATATTGTGTGACAAAGGAGTCAGTTGGACCTCACTAGAGAATCTGGGAGATAGGGGTGTGGAAGGATTGGTTAAAGAGATACAGGTCACGAAGAGAGATAAGTCCACTAGTTATACACATATTAGAAGCCTGGGCTGCAACTACAAGAAAGATAAAGGGCAATAAAGATAGCAGTCCACTAACACCCCTGTGTACAAACCCAGAATTCCTACCAGGCCTGAATGATACGGGATTTGAAATGTGGAAACAGGGAGGTGTACAGTGTTTGAGGGACCAGATGGGCTCAGCTGGTATGAGAGATTTCCAAGAGCTGATAGACTGGCTAGGTATCCCAGAAGGACATAGGTGTAGATACCTGCAGGCAGATGCTCTAACAGGAAAATTAGAAAGGGCAGAGTTGAACAAATCAGAGCTATCTGGGCTAGAGAGAGTACTCATGAGAGCCTGCAATGACCCCCAGGGATTAACGGCAAAAATGAATGTGATCCTGCAGAATTCTTCACAAGACCAATCACAGAAGGTTACGAGGTTATGGGAGAGGGAGTTAAGTTGCATTAAATCAGACAACAACTGGGCACTGGTTTTTGAATCTCATATGGCGTTATTTATTTGTAACAAGTTTAAAGAGATCTACCAGGCTAGTCCTATGCACTACATATTTCGGTGCCTTACCTCCACAAAATGCTGCCTATGTGTATTTGCCCAAACAATTTCCAATAGTTTATAAGTGAAATCGTTCATAAATGTACATCCACCAGTTCACTGTTACTTCCTAGTCTGTAGATCCGGCCCCAATTCGCCCCCATGCTCAGCAAAGTTATGACATAGAGCTAGGGAGAGCGTGAGGACGCTCTATTATAGTCTATGGGGACAACTTTCACAACATTTATATATATATATATATATATATATATATATATATATATATATATATATATATTGTTACAAGGTCTTATTAGTCACCCGTGCCCTTGATTACTCACCAAATGACAATCAGGTAATTAGGCATTCTGTTCTTTTTGTGACATCTAAGTTGGTCCAATAAAAAGTATCAAACCATTTATTTCTGGATCTGTTCTTACAAGGACTAATACGGCAACTAAACTAAATCTGTTTGTTATTATTTTCAAGAATCCAATGGCATTATATATCCATTATCAGACAATATCCAAGCCTTTCTATATAGTTTGTATAAAATACATTATTTAGTCTGCATACAACTATCCATTAAAACAAAAGTTTATAGCCATAAAAGTCTATTTAAGGCTAAAACATGGAACAGAAGAAAACAAAGGAAAAAACAAAATAATAAGACAGACACAGAACCTTATTACTGATAAACAGTTCATTCTGCTATTTTTGCTACCATCAGATATGCCAGAACCTTAAAAGTTATGATGTTCCCATATAAATTATATTTTGCTCCCCACCAAATCCCCAGACCAAGGGATATAATTCATTGCCTGTAGCAAATTTATCTCCTGGATTGTGTACTTACCACACCACCTTGATCCTAACCCCCTCCACCATCCCTTAACATTTGCTCTTCCATCGGGGATAGAGAGTCCAGGAACCTCCCCCACTCTAACATAAACTTATCTTCTTTGCCCTTCAACACATATGTGATCTGGTCTGCTGCTAGAACTTGTATGACCAGCCTTTTCCATTGTTCGATTGTGGGCGTTAGGCCAGACACCCAAGTGTTTTGGATCCCCTGACGTGCTATAGCCAGCATGATCTGTATCCAACGTGGGTACAGATTCCAACTCTTCTCCACTACCCTCCACCCCAAACAGAAGTGATAAAGGTGAGACTGCAGTTGTGCTTCCCCCTATTACTGTAATCTCTTGAGCCACTGACCTTCAATGGGATGCCAGATTGGGGCACTCCCAGAAGTAAAGGTAATACATACCACATGCTGTCTTGTGCCTCCCACAATTTATTTATTTAAAAGTGATTTACCAGGAAAGACATACCCGTATGGCTCATTTCCAGATGCGTCCTGGGTGGGAGTGGTAAGGGAAATACAAAAACAACACGAAGAAGCACAGTAATGTAATAAAGCACTACATAATACAATAACAAACAGTATTAAACTGGCAACTAGATAATGCAAGTTAAGATAACAGTAGTGTGAAGAACCAGGCACTGTGGAGAGGGGAAGTGTAGGGATGCGAGATGAGATAGAAGGTGGATTATGGTTAGGAGAGCTAGAAGGGGGTAGGGTGAAATGGACAAGGGAGAAGAGAATAAGAAAGGGGAGAGGAAGGAGTAGGGAGGGTAAAGAGGGAGAAGGGTGAGAGTAAGAAGGAAGAGTGGGAGTGAGTAGAGGAGGAGGTAAACTAGTAGGAGTTGGGGGAGTGGGGAGTGAAAATGGAGAAGGAGGAGAGGTTGAAAATGGAGGTGAAAGAGAGTGCAGAGGTTGGGGTGGTTAAGGGATGGGTGGAGGGTAATTTGGCTAACGGCATTTACATGAGGGAGCAATATGGCCTTGTAGTAGAGAGAAGAGAGAGCATTTAGAGGGCACAGAGTGAATTGTTAGGGGAAGAGAGTTCCAGAGATTAGGATGGCAGAAGGAGAAAGCTGACTGACCTGCAAGTGATTTTCAAGAGGGGAGCAAAACTGAGCGATAGCCTGCGTTATGGAGAGTGTATGGGGAGAAGGGCATAGGGGAGAGGAGAGAACTGAGATAAGGAAGCAAAGCCAACCAGAATTTAAAAATGAAGGAGGCACAGTGGGATAGGCAGTAGTCTTCCAAGGAAAGGAAGGGAAGGAGGGGGAGAGAGAGAGAGAGAGAGAGAGAGAGAGATCAGTGTACAGAGAGCAGTGGTGAGTGTGGGGAAGGGGGTAGACCAAGGCAAAATGGCAGAAGGAGTGGAAGAGGGGATCTAGTCTGGCCAGGGTGGACTTTGGTGCAGCACTGTAGACAATGTCGCCATAATCAAAGATGGGGAGGATCATCTCAGTGATAATGTCTCAGCAGGCAGATATAGGGATGCAGCTTTTGTTCCTATAAAGGGCACCGAGCTTGGGGTAGAGTTTTTTGTGTACATCGTCTATGTGCTGAGAAAAATCAAGGTGTTGGTCAAGCCAGACACCAATGTACTTAAATGAGGGCACGCTGTCAATTGTTCACCAATCTCGAGTGTGGAAGGTGGGGATGGAAAGGAGCCTTGAAAGCCTCTGCTTAGCACTGAAAAACAGGGCGACCATTTTCTTAGCATTAAGGGATAACTGGTTAGACCTGAACCATATCTAGATAGAGTCAAAATCAAGTTGAAGCCTGGATGTTAACTCTGTTGGAGAAGAGCCAGATGCAAACAGGACCACATCATCTGCATACATGTGGATGGATGCAAAGGAGCAGGCTGAGGGGAGATTATTGAGGAATATGGAGAAGAGCACTGGGCCAAGGACAGAACCTTGGGGGACACTAGTATGTATGAGGGGGATTCTCCAATTCTCACTGCTTGAGATCTTGCTATAAGGTAGGAGCTGAACCAGCTTGTTGCAGAGTTGGATAGATACACAGATTTTAGTTTGTCTAGGAGAAGAGGGAGACAGTGTCGAAAGCTTTTGCTAGATCAACAAAGATGGTGGCAGTCAGGTGGCCTTGGTCCAGGCCAGTGTGAATAGAGACAGTCAGCCTGAGGAGAGAGGAAGAGGTGAAGTGGTGTTTGTGGAAGCCAGACTGGAAGGGGGTGAAAAAGGAGGATGAGTCGAGGAGGGGGGAAGAGTTGAGATAAAACTAAATGTTCTTGGAGTTTGGATAATACTGGAAGGCGGGAGATAGGGTGGAAGTTGCCAGGAGAGGAGAAGTCACCTCCTTTTGGGAAGGGAATGACTGTTGCATGCTTCCAGGTATCCGAGACACAGCCAAGACAGAATGAGATGTTGAGCAGGGAAAAGATGGGGAAGGCAATAGCAGGTGCAGACAGGTGCAGGAGCTTGGGATCAAGCCAATCAGGGCTCCTTCCTTTCTGTGGGTTGAGAGCCAGGACGGCAGTTAGAGCAGAAGCAGGGGTAACTGGTGCAAAGGAGAAGGGAAGCAATGGGGGTGGAAGGGGGATTACGGGGAATGCAGATAGGAGTGTGGATGCGCAGGTGGCAGTAGGAGCTGAAAACTGAGGCAACAGAAGGAGGGTCGGAAATGGTGGTGTCACCCACCATGAGGACAGGAGAGGGGGACTGGGTAGAAGGGGAGAAGAGGGCATGTATGATTTTCCAAAACTTGGAGGGGTGACCAAGATTGTTCTGAAATGAGAAGGAGAAGACTCAGCCATAGATAGCTTAGTGGCTCTTGTACAAGAGTTCCTCAAGGCACGGTACTTAAGGTCAGCCAAAGTGCCAGAGGACTTGTAAATCTTCCATGCCAGGTTGCGTGCACAGAAGCAGGCCAGAAGCTCAACCGAGATCCAGGGGAGGTGAGAACCTCTGACCCTGGTTTTCCAGAGAGGGTCATGCTGATCCCAGACTAAGAAACTTGGATTGGCAGTATTGGACGACAAGATTGATACTGCTGGCCATAGAGCTAGATAACCAGTCAGTGGAAAGCAGAGCAGCATGCAGTGAGGATAAGTCAATTGACTAGAAGGATTGGATTTGGATATTTTGGAGGGACTCTGGGATGAGCGAATTTTGTACACACATTATATCACATGATGGTTAATGAGTGCATCAGGGCGGTACCAGCATTAATGATGCAGTGCTGCTGAGTAGTGAGTACCCAGTCCAGTAGAGAATGGTTTTGGGATTGAGGATTTTGATGAGTAGGGACTGCTATGAGTTGCACAAGATGCATCGACTTGATGTTTTGACAGAGTTTAGACTTACAGTTGGAAAGCCAGTTAATGGTAAAATCCCCTAGAATGAGTAGTTCGCAAGAGGAGGCATGAGTAGAGATGGTGGATGGTAGTTCAGTGACTGAAGCAGGAGAGATCCCCAGATGGCAGTAGACCCCAGCCACAAAGATAGGGATAGAGAAAAGGAAGGGGAAGGAAAGTTTAAGAATGAGGAGCTCATAAGCATCGGGGGGGAGATAGAGAGCACCGGGGTAGATTGGATGGTGGAGGAAAGGTAGATGGCAATGCCACCACCCTTCATGACGTGATATTGATGAAATAGGGAGTATCCAAGGATGGTGATAGCAGAGTCAGGAATTTTGGTGGAAAGTCAAGATTCCAAGACTATTAGGACATCAGGGAGGAGAGACACCGCGAGGGGCTGTAGCAGGTTAATTTTGGGCATTAGACTTCTTATATTAATGTGAGCCACATGTAGGCCTTTGGGGAGATCAGTGGGAAGAGAGTTGGTAGGACCGGGGTTGGGTTCAATGTCATCTGCTCTGAGGAGCAGTAGGAGTAAGAAGAGTCCAACACAGGCTGAGGTGCACCTGTGATGTAATGGAGAAGATGGGGGTTAGGGAGAGAGGAGGATTCTGATGGACATTTGGTGGAGCCAGGAGGAAACAGAGGGGAGGTTGAAGGAAACTGGATACGAGGGGCAGTGTGGAAGGGGGAGGAGGCAGGAGGAGGGGAGAGTAGGGAAAGAGGAGAGGGCTGAAGAGGAGAAGGGGAGTAGTACAGCAGGCGGGGGGAAAGTAGGGAGAAACAGAAGGGGTAGGAGAAAGATGATGATGGGTAGTGTACAAGATGTCTGCATGATAGAGAAACTGAGGGGGAGGTGGCTAGGAGAAGACAAAGGAGGAAGAAAGGGTGGACTACTGGAGGCAGGGATCGATCTTAACATTGTTTTACTAGCCCAAACACTAGTGCAAGTTGACCAGGGCTAGTGCAGCTAACTCTCTACTTGTCCATCTTGACTAGTGCAGGTTTTCATGGCTGTTAATGAAGTTAAAAATGTCTCTACTTTAGCAGGCTCTAGTCTTCATGCTAATCTCTCTCAATGTTCCAGACAGCCTGGTGTGATTAATAGCTCATTAAAAGCTTCAATTATCTGGCAGTTCAAGAGTGGGATCTCAAAAAAGACTCAATGTGAGTCATTATCACTCCACTGTTAGGACTTTCAGCTAGTGTCCAGGGTGTGATCAAGGATAGAGTGCTGTTAAGTCACTAACTTCCAGTTTTCTGAATGTGTCTCTGTCTAACATTTTGTCCCATATTATTAAGACCAGTGCCCCACATTTTCCTACATTTTGAGTGTCTGTAGCCAACATTTCAGTGACAAAATGTGAGGAGGTATACAGGGTAGGTCCTGCAGGTGGTGGGTTTTATCCCAACCTCACCATAACTTCCCTCTCCCCTCCAAATCTCTAAACTCTGTTCTTTCCCTGGACACCACTGCAGACCAAACTCTAAAATGACCATCCACAGAACCATAGCTGCCATTACTAGCAAGTGTAGGGGGTCCCCAGCTCTTCTAAACGGACCATGCTAGCCATCACCATCCATACAGTCTCACCCTTATCCCACCCAGCATGTCCCTTCATCCTAAAAAACAAAGCTTTTAATCATGTATGGTACAAAAATAAACCTTAATAAAATACATAATTTGAAAGCTTAAAATTTGCATTCCTGGGGTATACAGATCATCCTATACAGAAACAGAAAGATAGTATAGCATTACGTCTTTGTATTGCTTCCCCTGGGCTGATGAAAGGACAATGTTAAAGAAAAATCTGCTATTGTTGGGGCAGAGCATATTAAAATCAATGCTTTTAAAAATAAAAATGTCATAGTTTTCTATTTCCCAAGCCCCTTAGGTTTATGTAACCCCACCCCAAAGAAATCTTAGATGTGCTCCTGACTCACTTGAGACTGTACAAAAACTTCCAGAAGTGCTGGGCTCCAGCTGACTATAGGCTGGGGGCTGAAAGTGTCTTACTCTGCCTCACTGTGTTCATTGTCCTGGGGGTGGTGGTGACAGTGGGGTGAGGTGCATGATGATGTCGGCTATTGTGTGTGCAGAGCTAGGACTGCTTGATCGAACATTTGCTGTTGTGATGTCCTCTGGTTTGGTCGGGGAGGGGGGCATAAAGAGAAAGAGAGGAGGCCCTGGTACAAAAAACCATTTTGGGGGGGCTCACTGTGTGTGATGGCATTGCAGTCTTTTTTTTCCGCTGGGGAGCTGGAAGCAACGTGAGAGCAGGATAAATGTGCAATAATCAGAGTATTGCTTGCCTTATATTGTTTCCTGTATAAGTGATAGAAGTTTATCATTATAATTGAGGGCTACTGCAACCATCTGCGGGCTAGTGCAATTCTGAATCAACTTGCTCTGCTGGCTAGTGCAAAAAAAGTTTAAGGTTGAACCCTGCTGGAGGGAACCCAAAAATGAGTACAAAAAATGAATGGGAGAAGAGGAAGGAAGGGGAGGTTGGAAGGGGCAGAGGAGTTGGAGGTATTGGGCTTTCGTAGGAGGATAGGATAGGTATGACAGAGAATAGAAGTGATGAGACCTAAATGAAAACAGCAGTGATGAGAAAAGTTGGACCCATACTTTGAGGTCAAGTGAAGCCTTAGAGAACCTAAATTAACAATGCAGTTGTATAGAAAGAGCACAATCTAACAGTGACTTCTATTAATATATTAATTATTGTTGGATTTGAGAGAACACAAGTTAACTATGATTGCTAATTATTGAATTCATAGGGTAGAAAAGGTCGGCAAGTACTAGACAAAACAGGTCCGGTGAAAAGTTAATAAAAAGTTAATAATCCGACACTAATAATCCTAACTAGCACAATAATAGGAAAGTCTAAAAACAGTGATTGACAATTCTATTACCTATACATCCTCAGTACTGTAACAAACTCTGGTCAGAGCCGATATGGCAGTAGAAAGCTTTCCGTATGCTTTTACCCATTATTTCTAATGAATTTGCACAACGCAGATCTGCTGAGAGGCAGTTTCAATGTGATCTGCCTTTTACACATTTTAACAATGTATTTTCCTAGAATATGCCTGCTGATTGCTATATATTTAGCCTGGATAGTTCACAGAAGAAATAACATCTTATTTTTGGGTGGCAGAGCACTGGCAGTAGGAGGCTAGAATGTGTCATACATGGACACAAGCTGTATCCAGACAATAACGCATAGTGGCCATACACCTCAGGCGCTCGCATGCGGATCCATCGTCCCAGTGCCATTGCACTGCTCAGTGCGGGTGACAGCTGATGCTGTACCCACTCACACAGGTCCTGGAACATCTATAGCCCGGAGTGTATACTGCAAATGGCATTGCAGGATACCGCACCCCATGGCACACAGGATACCTCAGCAGTCTGGAGGGTGGCATGTTACACAGGGGAACGGGGGAGAGTGTGGGCCTGCAGCAGTGTATGACAGCAGGAAGATACAGCATCAACAAGGCATGCATTGGAGGTATGTCAATTCCCTTTTACAGTTTGCAAGGGACATACACACAGCTGCATACACTGGTGGTTCCACAGCTTGCATAGTGCCCCAATACATGGTACAGCCACTTGGGTCATTCTGGAGAGCGGGTCCCCAGCCCAGGTCCAGTGCAGTCAGCGGTTGGCCATGGCAGGGTGTGGAGGGCAGTGGCAGTCTCCACAACAGGTCAGGTATGTGGGCAGCCGGGGTGTCTACGTAGCGAGGCAGTGGATGGGGGTCCTCTATGTTATGAATATGGACTGTGGTTTCCTCTGGTGTGACTGGGTCCGGGGGGGGCCCTACACTATGGAGCTCTTCAGGGATGGAGCTGGATCGATTGGGGATGGGAGGGGGTACCTCTAGTCCACCAGGGCTTCCAGTCTGCAGTGCACCTGGGTGCACTTCTGCAGCCTACCTGTAGGTGGCTGGCTGGGTTAGGCCAACTATTCATGGCCTAACTGTGGGCCACACTGCTCTGGACTACAAGGGGCGCATTCCCACTGAGTATGCCGCAGTGTGGCATATGCAAGGGAATGCACCCTCGACTTGCACAGCATACTGTTTGTGTGCACCCTGGCCCATTCCCTTGTGGCTGGCACATCCCACACGTTTGAATAGCACACTGTGGTGCATTGTTGGAGTTGCCAGGCGCATTTCCTTCTCCGCCAGGATGCACCACGTATCTCCTTTGAATATGGGGGCCCTGGACTAGGCTACCCTGAAGAAATACATTATCAAAATGGTAAAATCATGACCCCACTGAAAACAAGATATTGCATCTAATCTGGGACAGCCTTAGTAAATATAGTGCAAAAATGTGTAAATGAAGATCCCTATGACAATGAGATGTAACATCTCCCCTGCGCTATCCAGGATACAAAATATAAGATAAGAAATATTTAAAGGAAATCTACTCTAAACCGAACTTCACTGTGTTCACTGACATACACAGTTTCTTTATTGTTTTATAACATATTAGAGTGCGGTATTTATTTTGAATGTTGTGGCCATGAGGATGGTGTGTACAGAGTGTGTGTATGTGTGTTTACTGTAGCTCCGTATATTTTTTTCCCAAAAAGCATAGTAGAAAATGCCTGCTGATTGCTACATATTTAGTCTGGGTAGTTCACTGAAGACCTGGCATATGTCTGAGATAGTGCTTATCAGATAGTGTCTTTAGAGGTTAAAAAAAGTGTAAAAAAATTATAGATTTGCTGGGAAAGGGTGACATTTATGAGGTATGAATGTTTCTTGAAAGACAATACATTCCCAAAAATAACTAGTAGTAAGAAGCTGTTTAAATGCTAAGTATTTAAATGTATAAGTTGTTGCATTCCGAAGGGGGTAAACAAATCTCCAGTTTAATAGGCAACCAATATTTAACAAATATTTAACAGGCTGTTTCAGTTTCCTAATGGCATCTCATAAGCAGCTTGGAGTTATGTCTCAACATTCTTAGCAGAAAGAAGGGAGTATTTTATTTCAGAAAGGCATGGAAGGATACATTGAAAAGCCCAAAACATGTGTTCCACAATACTCCATTTTCCAGCTACAGATAGCAAGATGGCTGGAGGCTCCGCCCACAGCCATAAAAATAAAATTGATCAGCTAACCAGTAAGTATAGGATTACCTAAATTGCTTAAAACCATTAACAACTAAGGCTTAACATAAGCATAGCAACAAGGAATCACAATTATAGAAACAGTATTTATGTAACTGTACAGTTGCCTGATTAGAAAAATAAACTAAACATTAGAGATTCCACTTCACTGTGCTCCTCCTTCTCTCTAGCTAGTCCAGTGAATAGATCGGCCTACAGTGATGTGCCTGTCAAACATGCCTGCTGGGCATTTAATAGATGGTGGGAGCGGGGCTGCGAGGGAGGGCAAAAACATCAACTCTGATGCCAGATTGGTCTCTCAGCACGGGAAAAATATCAACTCAGAAAGAGACTGCAGTAAAAATCCCAGAATAAATTTTTTAAGTTAGTTTAATTGTTTGTTGCAGGGGGAGGCTCAAAGTTAGACAGAAGAGCTCCTCCGACCCCTGATGTGGCAAATCCCAGACGGCGAATTTATAAGCAGGAGGAAGAGCCCCATGAATAAGTAAAGGCAGCCCTCTGTGTTTTAAAATTGGCACCCTTTCTCTTCTGTTCCAGTCAAATCGCCCAGTTAATGCCCCAGATGAAGGGCCAAAAGTCCTCTGCCAGATCAGTTTCTCAGCACGGGAAAAACATCAACTCCAAGAGAGACTGCAGTAAAGATCCCAGAACAAAACTTTTTAAGTTAGTTTAATTGTTGGTTGCAGGGGAGGCTCAAAGTTACACAGAAGAGCTCCTCCGACCCCTAATGTGGCAAATCCCCAACAGTGAATTCATAAGCAGGAGGGAGAGCCCCATGAATAAGTAAAGGGAGCCCTCAGCATTTTAAAACTGGCACCCTTTTTCTTTTTTTTCCAGCCAAATCGTCCAGTTACTGCCCCAGATGTAGGGTCAATTCGGTGAGATTCCTGGAGGAATTTATGTACCATATTTAGGGGGTAGTACAATCTGTGAATGCACTTGTATTGGGATTCCTTATATTTATTACAGACTAATAAGCCCATGTGTGAACTTAGTATTAGATGCCAATTTTCCTCATTTATTTGTGTCCCCAGGTCCACTTCCCATTGTTGTCTGACTTTCCCTGATATATCTGGGAGCATAGTTTTTTTTTAAATAAAGTTTACTTATTTCCATAACAAATATAGCACTGACATTACCAGGGAACTGCCATCACGGTAAAGAGTGGTGTGACAAAGGGAAGACCGCATCTAGCACTTGCATGGAGCGAGGGAAACCTGGCACATGTTTGCTGTTATAACCAGCTGGTTATAACTGCAAATTATGACAGGTTTCCCTATGGGAAAAAATGCTTTCAAGTTATTATAAAGGGATAATGTTACTTTGCTTACCTTTCATTTCCTACTGATCTTAATAAAAAGAATGCAAAGGCCGGCCCGGTGGTGCTGAGGGGTGAGGCGCCGGACACCACACCTCGCACCATGCCGGTGACCTGGGTTCGGGAACGAGCTCGGGTCACCGGGAGGTTCGGCCGGTGGAGGTAGGATAGAGCATCCCAACGGATGTTCTCCTCCTCCATGGGGGGAGGGGGCGGGTTAAAATGGGCAGCAGTGCCCACACGCAGTACTGCCTGTGGAAGTACGGGCAGTAAGGTGAAATGACGGTTTCCTACAGAGGCCAGGGGTGGGGTGGGCACTGTGGACGCTTGACGGCGGCGTGCATCTGCATGTCGTTCATCTAGATGTAAAGTCATCTGCGTCAGCGCTCTCAAGGGGATGGGACTGGGAGAAAACCAAAGGCAAAAAATCTCCCGGCCCCGCACAGAATGACGCCGGGTCCACACTACGGTAAGTGGCCCAGCCAAAAAGACCAGAGGATAAGATCCACCGGGCAGGGACCAGGAGAAAGTAAAAAAAAAAAAAAGACTGCAAGAATGAGTTAAGTATATCTATATGAAATGTTTTTGTCCCGCATCCATGGTTTGTACTAGTTAGTAGCTCTGTGCCTGTGCTGTTAGTTTTTTAACAGTTAAATGTTTGTCATGTCAGACTATAGTGTTTATAACAAATATAATGAAAGTGTGTACAAATGAGATAGGACAAGAAGCTATGAGATTGATTTATAACATTTACAGAATACCGAGACTATGCCATATACTGTGTATTTTCATGTTGCCTTTACTGTATGAAATCAATTAACTGAATAGAAAAAGAAGAAATACCATTGTAGCACTGACAAGGATTGGGATCAAGCAAATAAAAGAAACTCAATGTGCTCAGTATAGGAGGCACCTAGAAAAGTAGATTTGACTGGTATGTTAATATTTTTATTAACTAGCTGAAACAAGCTTTTTAGAAACACATTTTTCATTGCACTGCTGCTTTAAATAACTAACTAAATAAATAAACCTCTGGTTTCTAGGTCACAGGAATTAAGGAATGGAATACTTTGCCAGTATATATTTGAATGGCAACCTTAGATGATTATTTAAAAAAAGTTATTAAAGTCTCATTTGTTTGAACTTGCATATGGCAGATAATGAACCCCTTAGTAGATATCAGTGTGCATCTTGTGATTAGAGTGAATCTTGAAGAACCTTTGTAACCAGAAAATTGTGCACTCTATTTATTTTGTAATGTATCTGAAATTATTTATGGAATTTCATTTTCTTTTTTTGAACTTGAGCTTTTATTAAGAGCAGTAAGCATTGCAATTACTAATTCCATTCTTATCAGAGATTACATCATAACCATTATTCATAATAGCATTGCCCAGGAACACAGTCCAGCAAAATCTATGCAATTAGGGGGCGAACATAACTATAGACAGCTGTACAGATATTTGGAATTTCATTTTCTGTCTAATGTTTAATAATGGAAAGCACTTTACACTGTTATCAGAAAATGCATTATATAAATAATGTTGATTGGAGAGATTTAGATTTGGGAACAAGAGGGTTCACTTAGTGGTCCAGTCGGCCTCCCCTTCCCAGTCAAGTCAAGTGCTTTCTTACTAAGATTCATATTTAATTGCTCAAAGCTAAACAAGCACTGCGGTGACATCTAGTGCTGTATCAGTGCAGTTGCACTGCAAACACGTTTGGAGGTTTGGAGGGACTCAACCATACTTTTACACACCAAGCTCTTCGTGTGTTGCAGGATCATTCCACACATACAGAAGTGTACATCTTTGTGTATACAGTATTTCAAAAGCAGTCAGTGTCTTTTGTTTGAATCTGATGCACAAGTCATACATAAACCTGCTAAAAATCTATTCTTACTGACTGTAACTTGGTAATAACAACAGGTCGCACAGTGAGGGTTTTTATCATTCCTCTAACCTATATATATTTTCTGGCCACTTCTGCAAAACACAAACACACATCACAACCCTTAACTCTTCATCTCTCAGATCTGGGACAGTACCCCAAGAAATCTCAAAATGTGTGAAAAAGAGGCCAAATGTTGAATACATAGTCATGTTTTAGTACAGAAACTGACAGTGCTGTGGAAATGTGTGCTTCCATGCTCACCAGCTGTGCTGTTCAGTGAACTCTATAGATTACTATGACTTTTTGCTTTATTGTATTAATGTAGAAGGTAGACAGCACACCACACCCCAGTAGGACATAGGGCTTCTAAGCAGTAAAATGAGGGACTGTACCTCACAATGTATGACACATGAGATGTACCATACACGCACACACACACACACACACACTTCAACACTTGGCTTTATTGTCAATGCCCTTCCAGGTTAAACCTTGCTTAAGGGCTTTTGCATCAGGATTCTTCGTTTTGAAATTGCTTTCCTATTTTGGCTTCACCATGATCCAAGCCATTAAGATCATCAAGTTGGCTCCCCTTCCCTTAGCAAGGAGACAGACATGGTACACTGAGGAACTTTAACAAGGATGGACCATGTGTCTGTTGTTTTCAGCCTTTGCAGAGTGTTTGTGAAGCCTTCTTGCACCATTCAGTCCTACTTAAAGTTGAGCCAGCCTTACTTCCTTTGTGGTAATTTGTAGTGCTCCTTCAGAGTAAACCATTCTTTAGTGGTTTGCACTGAGATTCTTGTCTTATAAATTGCTTTCCCATTGTGGTCTCATCATGACTCAAACCACTGAGATCATATGGTTGCACCCCACCCAGGCTAAGATATAGATGTGGAACTGATGATTCCTACACATGTCTAAAACTGCTGTTTCCAACCCTTGTAGACTGTTTGCAAGACTTCTTTGCACCATTCAGATCTGCTTAAAGGTGGGTCAGCAATTGTTTTTTTACCTTGATTGCAGCATAACAGGTACCAGTTTTGATAATGGCTAAATACTGAATATTGAGAAAGGGATATACTATTGTATGGTTCTGTATATATATTGTAAACAATGAGTTTTTCAATAATTTCATTAACATGCTATATAGAGTAGTTTAAAGAGCAGGTTCCTATTTTAAATGTTCCTGCTCCACCAACCATATTATATAGCTCACCTGGCCCGTAATCCACTGCCATACATATGTCCATTTATTTCTTCAGTTTAAAAAAATTATATCACCCGTAAACTCTCGCCCAGCCACCACAGCCATAAATGGATCCACTTCCTTAAGTAGTCGATACGCCCCCAGTTAGGCACATGCAGCCCCTTTTTGTGAGGTTATAAAACGAATGCCCCATATTCGTGCCCCATTCAGTTCAATGGGGGTGACTTTTCTATACATTTTAGTAGCATATAGAGTTGGGATTTTAAGAAATCAAAGCGACCGCTTGACTAACAAGGACCATGTTAGTCAGCGATGGCTGATTTTAAAATTCAACTCTATATGCTACTAAAATATAAGTCACCCATTGAGCTGAATGAGCTCTTGCATGGAGCATTCATTATATTCTCACAAGGGATAAATATGCCTGTGGGGGCATGTCGTCGCGCAAGGGAGTGGCTCCGTTTATGGCTGTGGTGGCCAGGGACAAGTTTATAAGCGATATAACTTTTTAAAACTGAAGAAATAAATGGCCATATGTATGGCAATGGACTATGGGCCAGGTGAATTATTTAATATGGTCGGGGGGGGCAGGAACTAGGAACCTGCTCTTCAATCAGCTCAGGAAAAGTACTAACAGGTTCTTATTTTCTGTATGTGTCACTACCGGAAGATTTAGCCTTATTATATTTAGAATTCAGGATGATGGAATAAAGAGGTGGGGAGACGGACACAAGTCCATTTTCAGGGGAAAGAGTCCTGAAAGGATTTGCAACTCTGAAGGTGGACAAGGCTATGGGACCATACTGAATACACCTGCGGGTACTAAAGGAACTCAGGGAGGTGCTAGCTGCCCCACTGATGGCCTTACCAACAACATACTGGAAACAAGCATGGCTCTGGAGGACTGGAGGAGGGCAGACTTGGTCCGTCTCCATCACAACAGCAGGAGGGAGGAGGCTAGCAACTATAGGCCAGTCAGTCTCACATCAGTCGTGGGGAAATGAATGGAAGCCCTGTTAAAGGAAAGGTTGATAGAGTATCTTGAATCCAATGGGCTACAAGACCAAAGGCAGCATGGATTTAAAGGGAAGAGGTCATGCCAAAGCTGATTAATTTCTTTGACTGAGTGACCAGGGAAATAGATCAGGGAAGGGCAGTGGGCGTGGTATATCTAGACTTTAGCAAGGTTTTTGACACAGTGCGACATAGGAGACATGATAAAGAAACTGAGTAGCCATGGGTGGGACCCAAAGCGGTGAACTGGGTAAGAAACTGGTTAATGGACAGGCAACAGAGGGTGGTGATTAATGGCACTCACTCTGAGGGGAGAATGACCATTGGGGTAGCACAGGGCTGAGTACTGGGACCAGTTCTCTTCAACATCTTTATAAGCGACATTGTGGAAAAACTGGAAGGGAAGCTATGCCTTGTTGCAGATGACACCAACATCTGTAATAGGGTAGACACTTAGGAGGAGGTGAAGAGTATGGCAGTTGTCATTCAATGACAAAAAGTGCAAAATTGTGCACTTAGGGCATAGAAACCCAGAAGCCGAGTATAGGATGGGGAAGGGGTAAGAGGTCTCTCCTCATAGGACAGTCACTAAGTAGGAAAGGGACCTTGGGGCTATCATATTTGATGATATCAAAGTGGCAGGGCAGTGTGACAAAGCAGTGAGTAGGGCCAGTGGGATACCTGGATGCAAAAGGAGAGGTATCTCCAGCAGAAGGAGGGAGGTGGTGTTGCCACTGTATCGCTCACTTGTGAGACCCCACCTGGTATATTGTGTCCAGTTTTGGAGGCCACACCTCAGAAATGACATCGACAGAGTGGAGGCAGACCAGAGAAAGTGTCAGTGGCTCAGTAGGTAGCACACTCACCTCTGAGACTGGGAGATCAGAGGGCTGTGGGTTCAGTTCCCACATCTGGCACTTGGGTTAATATCCCAGTACTGACACTGTAGTGCAGCATGAGAGGGGTGCTGCACTTCTGAGGTGCCGTCTTTCGGATGAGACGTTAAACCGAGGTCCCATCTGCCTGGATTGGTGGTAGTTCAGGTGGATGTTGAAGATCCCATGGCACTTATCGAAAAGTGTAGGGGAATTTCCCCGGTGTCCTGGCCAAATTTCCCTCATTCACTAAAAATACCACCAACAGTTTCATCTGGTTCAAGGTCAGTTGGCATTCATCTGTATCTCCCTCCCTCGGGTCATGCCTGAAAATAGGCAGGATTTGTCTAGTGCACTTACCCGGTCAACAAAAACTAAATAAAATAAATAAATAAAAGGGCAACCAAAATGGTGCAGGGGTTGCATCAAAACCCCTATGAGGAGAGACTGAGGGATCTCAACATGTACACCCTGGAAGAGAGGAGAGTGAAAGTGAACATGATCGAGATTGCGCAGCTGCACACTGACTATTTGTGGAGTAACTGGTGTAGCAGGAACACTGATACGCTCACCTTTCAATATTAACAGGTATGCCACCATAGCCTGAATAACTAGGAGTTTTTGGGTCTACTAGTCGAAAGAAAGAGAGACTATTTGGAATAGCCTTAACACTAATGTCCTTTCCTGGCTGTCTTTTGCTGCTGAATTTACTGCTGCAATTTTTTATTGTTGTGAGGTTTTGCTCCTGGTGTTGGGAGTCTGAATCGGTGGTAGAGCCTACACAAGAAGCAGGAAACTGCGGGGCAGCCCTGCAGAGGGCTGGACGCTTTAAGAATTCTACAGTTCTCTAAATTTCTTTGGCCAACAAGTGCTGGTGTCCTTGTTCTTTTTTTTCTCTCTGCTTGTATGTTTGTATGTTTGAATATTTGTGTGTTTGTTATATACTTTTATATGTTAAATTCATAGGTGCACCTGTTCTGGTCAATATCCGAGTCTCCTTTTTTTGTCAAGATTGTTATTTTTAGCTATGTTCAATATACGGTCCGTATATGATAGCACTTTTCACATATTGTATTTTAAATGGCTTACAGAACCAGCAGGGCATTCCATGCCCTAACTCCCTCCACCAGGGTGGCTATTGCCCAGGGCATATTTCTCTCTGTTCGTATCTATATTTCAGTCTCTTATGTTGGGGCAACAAAAACTAGCCTTCACAAATGGGACACAACTTATAACAGTATTTGCCAATTTGCCCTGGCCTCTCACCGCCTGACCTAGCACTGCCATCTTTATGAGAACCTCCACTGGCTCTCTCCTACAGCTAACCGTCTCTATTCACTTGGCACTATTATTGACAGCATTTCTCACTCTAGAACACCTCCTACCCTAGCTCAGTTGATGGTCACTTCTAGCTCCCACTACACCCTTCGTTCTGAAGATCTGCCCAATTTCCTAATCCCAAAATGTAAAATGGCAGTGGGAGCACATGCCTTCTCATACCTTGCCCCTCAATTCTGGAACTGTCTACCAGCTCCTATTCACCTCTCCCCTACACACTCTAGCTTTAAGCACCAGCTTAGGAGACACCTCCCGTCAACCTATACCTGTACCTGTTTTCATCCCCTTTGAACTCTCCTATGAAACTCCTTACTCCTTGCTGGCCCCACTCTCAACTTCAGCTTATCCCTTTTAGCACTTACTGCTGACTTACCCTACTCTGTTTCTCCCTAATGTTCCCCTCATCCTAACTCTCTTCATTATTGCTGTTTGTAAATTCCTGTCATGCTGTTTACCTTTCTATGCACTTATGAACTGTGACGCTCTATTATGCACTGTTGCTTTACCATCTCAAATTGGCTTTGACTGCACTTGTCTAATTATTCTATTTACTGCTGTACCATGATATTGTTTCTGCTATACCATGTTATTTCTATGCCTCAATCTTTCTGCCTTTGCCATTTGCTGATCTTTTTACTTGTTACATATCATGTTCTATGTCTAATGTACTCGATTCAGTTTTGACTGTACTATGCATTGTGCCTTGTACTCTCCCGGGTCGTGCCTAAAAACAGGCATTTTGTATGTCTAGTGCACTTACCCGGTTACCAAAAACCAAAAGATAAATAAAGTGCAGAGTGCACATCTATATTTATTTTAGGATATTTCATTGGTTTAATTTATTTAAAAAAAATGATTGACATATATTGCCATTTTTATAGCTTGCCGCTTTCATTAGTTTTAATTGGCCTTATATCTTTAATAGGGAGATGTATTGCTTGTATTGCTCAATTGGTTGATTGGCCACCTGTTTAACCTTTAACGATTATTGGCAGAGCAGTTGTCATATTTGAGCTTGTATTGGATTCAAATCCCAGAGCTCTACCTAATCTCACCTGTGATACCTTTTTCATGCAAGGCACATGTGTGGTGTTCTGAATTCAGAATCGCCATCTTTCCTGAGACAGCAAAAGCATGTACTCCTGTGTTAGTTTGTTAGCTAGTGATACAATGTCCAATTTAGAGTGAATTGCTGTGCTAGCGATACAACGCTCAGTTTACAGTGAATTGGTATGCTCAAAAACCCTTGACTATTGCTAAAAAAATTCTCCGTGACTCCCGTTGCTCCATTGCAGTGTTCTCATTCATGCATAAATGTACGTGAATCATGTAAAAATTATGAAATTCATGTGCATCTATGTGTGAAGGGGGTGCACTATATGCAAAGGACTGTTTTCCTACATAGTGAATATGGATATAGGCTGCTAGTAGGTGCACACCACATGCTTTTTTTTTCCCCAGTTGCAGTACCTCCTCTATCACTGATTGGTCCATTCAGCAATTTCCCCCTCCCACTACCCTGCAAGTCGAGCTGGCACGGTTTCACTCAGCAGTTAGGTGATGGACGAGCAACTGCAGCTAACATCATGGCAGGATTAGCATGTGGAGCCAGGAGGCAACCTGAATGCTGTCAGCACCTCTTTCCTCCGGAGATCAAGCGGAGCCCCAGTGCAGGGGCGGAGGAATAGCTGGTGCAACCGGTGCAGTGGCACAGGGGCCCAGCACACTTAGGGGCCCACTGTAATCGTACACTGATTTGCCGTTTTTTGGCAAAGAATCCACATTTTATCATCTTTTGCTGTCTGTAGGTCAACAGACAGATTCACACCAGCTGACTGAGCTGTCAGCCACACAGAATGCTGTGGCCACCACTCGTACTGCAGATAGCAGCACGACAGACATGCAGGATGCACCGATGCACTATGTGCAGGCAATTCGGCGAACATGACAGTGACTCTTGAAACAGCAACAGGCCCCCCCCCCCGGGGCCCCATACTGGTCAGTCTATGTGTATGTACTTACTGCTGGGCTGAGGGCCGAGTAGTCTTCTGATGGTCACGGTGGCAATAATGTTGTTGTAGCCTTGCTTGCTTTGTTGTTTACTCTCCTCTGTTTTGCTGTCTGTCTGCTCTCTGTCCGCCCCCAGTCGAGTCCTCTGGGAGTTGCTCACCTCGCTCGCTGCTGTTGTGACTCTGCAACGCCTGTTGTTGTGTGGCAGCAATGCCAACATGCCTGCTTGCCTGGGACCCCCCCCCACCAACATGCTGCCGCCTGCAGCCTGCAGGACAGTGTCAGTGTGCTGCTGCTGCTGGGGTCAGGGAGGAATCGGGATCAGCTGCGGTTGAATCATTAAGACGATGAGAGCAGGCACACAAGGGCAGAATGAATGGGTCCTTCATCTAGTTCGAGCTGTGCCTGCACCACATGACTAGATGGATGACATGCCCTGCTGATTGGATAGGGACACAGTCAATCTGTGGTAGGCAGGGCCAAGGGCTACATATATATATATATATATATGCACCCTGTAGCCTGACAGCAGGTCACATGATGATTCTTGGTATCTGAAAGTAGCTCGAGCAGCACAGCTAATGAAGTGTCTGTGGTGACAGACTAGACACACATCTTCTTGTCTTGTTGTTCAAATCAAAGTTAAAGTTCTTCTTATGTGACTCTGAGAATTTATTGATTTATGAGATGGATTCGGACTGACTAAAAAACGTATTAGCGCTCTAGCGCCTGAGTGAGGAGGATGACTGGGGAGACAGTTGCAGCATAGTAGTGGCCAGGCAGGCCTGCAGGCCAGCCACCAGCCACCTAAGCTCTTAGCTCCTGGGTTCCATTTCTGGGCTTTGCCTTCTTCTGGGCCTGGCTGTTTTGGGGTACAGGCAAGGCCAAGGCAGCATAACACAGGGTGCCACAGACCTAGGCTGCAGCCACCTTAGCTGAGGGTTTACCTTTTTTTGTAGTGTGTGAGGGTGGGATCCTCAGAGGTCAGGTGTCCTGGGGTTACTCACTTCTCACTCAGTGTGAGAGTGAGCAAGCAAGTAACAGAATAATAGAAAACAAAATACTGTGTGTGCTGCTGCTTGCCTGGCCAGGGGGCCGGCCCAGGGGCACAACCAGCCCAGTAAAGTTACAGTCACTGACTGACTGACAACTCACTCTCAGTCTGTCAATCTACTCTCTACAGTAACAGTAATCAGTGAGTGGCAGTCAGTCTGTAGTGGGTTTGCCTTGCACAATGGCAGTAAGTGTGTGAGGTAATAATTCCGTAGGCCTGCCTGTCGCAGTGCTGCCTGACCCTGACTGTGAGTGACTTTGACTCCACCTGCTAGGCCAGCCTGTTTTTTGCCTTGTGGTCAGGGGGTTGCTGGAGGGGCCCAAAATTACACCCTGCACTGGGGCCCATCTTTCTCTTCCTCCGCCACTGCCACAGTGAAGGATGGATCCTCTCAAACATGCAGGTATGGGTCCGTCACACTCCCTCTCTCACTACTGACGAACTACTTGCATTTACCATTAAAGACTGAGTGTGACTGCTCTAAGGCCCAAAGTGTGTCCCCTGCCTGACCAACTACTACTAGACTCAACGGCCTGGGTGTTAGGAATCAAGACTAGACTACAATTGGCTTTACCTACTATATGTGACAGAGTTGCAGCCAGGACTGTAATCGTTGGCCATGGGACTGTGGCAGTATCGTTTGTGGCACAAGCTGCTGGAAGCGGGAAGGGCAACTGGAGTTGCCATGGGGGGGGGGCAAATGTGCATGTTGTGGTGCAAGTGAGCCCAGGCCCAGAAAGTGTACCTTGCCAGCTTGACTCAATTGTCTGGGTCTTTTTTGTTTGTTCTTTAATCACAAAAAGGAGCACTTAAGGACTGGTCCGTGAGTGACCAAGTTGTGGTCAGGAGTACTCTAGTCTCGGAATCGGGACTGAGTTGTGGGGACACAGATAAGGGGTTAAGAAATGAGCGGCAACTGTGGAAGGGGGGCAGCAGATTGTTCATTGTGGCTGTTTGATTTGTGTGGCACAACAAAGTAGCAGGACCCTAACTGGAGTTGCTACCTGGGGAGGGGTCGCGAATGCACATGCTGTGTAGATTATCTACAGTGTGTACTGTATGCCAGGGTGACTGAAATACAGTAGCAGGCCAGGCATATAGCAGGCATGTGCATCTGAAGCCCTGTCACTAGTGCAGCTATGCAGCTACTAGAGTTGTATTTGTTACTCCAGCAATGAGCATGTGCTTCTGCTTCCCTAGTATTTCAAATGGCTTGCACAGTTAACTTACACCAACTCTTTTTTCTACACTATGCTACCAGCCACTTAGTGTATCTGGTTTATCTACTACTTGCTCCAATACTGATTTACTAAACTAGCTGGTTGTTATGGCTGTCTTAATGTTTGCTGGTTATTTTTCTCTTGTCTTGCTGCTTTTTTTTTTAACTGGACTAGTAGTCTGGACAGCATATATACTGTCTTAAAACTATACTAACATACTAAAATGCCAGCAGAATAGGCCTAACGGTCTTTCGCATCTGCTCCTTTGGTCAGCCCCCACCCTGGGAGCTGACCTTGCTGTCCCCCTCGCCTTTTCTTGCTTCTCCCTTCCCAGTTCCGGATACCTCCTGACATTTTTTAAAAAGGGTATGATGTACCCTCAGATCTCATTTTGTACCCCTGAAAAATTCTGACAAGGGTGCACTGCACCCTCTGATGTATGGCTGTGGTGGGAACACTGCTCCATTAACTGCCTTTCTGATTATATCTGTACAATCTATGATTTGGCTATAAGTAAGTTTGTCTCTTCTTGTATTGAGATTTACATATATAGACAGGATTTCCTGCAGTTATTTGGTAAACCTTTTGCTAGAATATATAAATATCATTACATAAAAATGGTAACTAACATTTAACACACTAATCTAAAACAAGCAAAATAAACAAAGAAATGTACAGCTTATGTTAATTGATATCGATATTACTATCTAAGACACTCTAGTCTCTAGCTACCAGAATTTAATCTCCCCCCCCTCCTTTTAGGTATAGGCCTAGGAGCACAAACCACTACTACTTTATATTATTTAAGTTTTATTTCTTTGCAGTGGCTGGCTTTTGCTCAGTGGAATCAGACAGCTGCTATTATACTAACAGAATCCACCGGAATAAACAAAAGCATATCAGTTCTAAAATGTGCTTGGTGGTTCTCAACAACGAATCTTACTGCATTTTTTATTCGAAATTGACTGTACTGACTCAGCTATTTTTGTTGTGTGGCACATCTATTTCTACCATTTTGGTATTAGAGACAGATGTAAAAATGACTGTTACAAGAAGACAGTGCAGTTTGTCCCGGTTGGGTAAGAAGAACAAGCTAATCTTTTAATTTGATAGACCAGTACTTGGTAAATAAAGAACTGTCTACATAACTTATAACCATCCACAACCAAGATGGCTTAAGCTTATAAATTATTTATTTCAAGCACACTGACTATTAAATCTGCCTAACAGCCTAACTGTCCAACGGTTTTCATAAGGAATCTCCTCAGGAACTGAGTCGACTTTGCTGGAACTTTTATATACAGTATGGTGTGCATTACTGAAATATTTGTAGTTTCTAGACATATGTATTAAGCTTAGACATATATATTAAGCTGGTAATATCTAAATCTCTTTGGCTTGTCTGACCTGTTGAAGAACATTAAGAACAAACCATTATAAGAAAAGTAGAAATATAGAAAGTATTGGGGTGTTATAAACTCATTATTCATTTGTAATACCAATAGAAAGAAGAAGTGGGAAAGGCATTATGCCTGGAAATGAAGAAATCAAGCAGGATATGATTTTCACTCTTAAGCTTTTAAGGCAATTAGCACATCATACTTTAAGTAATGCTAACATCGCCAGGCCTTTTAACAATTAGTAAAAGCAAGAAAGGGAAAAATAAAGGAAAAATAGAAATGACTTCCATACTGATTAGGAAAATAAAGATAACAAACCTGGCACAGGCCAAGGATGAAACGGATAACAATCAGAAGTGGGAACATAAAGTTAATAAAGAGAATACAGAGAATCCCACTAATGTTTCAGAACTTAAAACGAAGCTTAGTATGAATTTTTTTTAGAGCCTTATAAAAATCTAGAATCTGTTAATAAAAAAGTAGATGATACGAGAAAAACGATCCAGGATTCTGTAAAAATAAATAAAGAAATAGCCACTGAATTGGAACAAAACATCAGGAAATATAAAGAGGATTTAACGGAACCATCTAACACTCTTGATATGGAACTCCATCTATAGGAATTGCCCAATTGGAAATTTACATAGTTAATAAGTCCAGAGGAGACATTTATAACCATGCTAGAAAACATAAGCAAAAATATGGCCACTGCACTGAAAGAACCATACATGGCTAGTGTCATGCTTCATGAGCAATTAGTTAATATCAGACCGGAATGTTTTATATCAAAGGGATTTGTATAGAAAATAAAAAACAGACTGATTTATTACGATCAGACAGCATATGTGATTATAGAGATAAATGACAAAAACAAGAAACTCGGGGGAACCTCAAATATAGGCTAGAAAATAGGACAGAAGCCAAAGTATCATGCCATAGTCCCTTTCAGGAAGAGATACTTGAGGGAGAAAATGGGGTGGGTCAGATTACAAAGGATACAAGTAAAATAGAGAAAACACTGGATTTAATGCTAGCCAAGGAATCTGAACTTGAACTGATAATGCTTCCAGATGAAAATATTAGAAAAGAAAGTATAATAGTGGAACTTAAGAAATTCAATGCTACATTATGGGAAAAAGGCGAAAAACACCAAATAAAAAGGCAAGAAAACAAAAAGGACAATAAGATTACACACACAAAGCCAGAAAAGAAAAATATCAAAGACAGTGATGGTGAGGAACATAAGGGACAATCAAGCAAAAATAAGAAAGGCAAAAAGGGACTGATGGAAAAGGTGAAGGATGACTACAAACTGGATAGTTTAAATGAAAGTGCTCTATATAATTGTAGAAAGCAGAAAGAAGGGAAACAAAACAAAGGGAAAACTAGTAAAAAGTGCAAACTAGGCAAAAACAAAAATACACACAAAGGAAACGTGCAAATACCTAAGACCATGAATAAATTCTCAGCAGATCATTGTGAACCATCAATAAAGGTCTCACCAGGTATAGAAGAAGGAAAAGGGTTAGGGTTAGAGACGGCTAAAGCAATAAAAGAAGGGAACAAAGATAAAGGAGAAGATTTACCAACAAAAGTACCCTCACCAACAAAGTCAAATGCTACAGACAAACCAAATGAAAAATTCCAGACATTTCTAGGGAAAACAGTGGATAAAGATTATATTCTACCTCTGTTCAGTGTGGGAATAATCCCAAATGAAACACAAGAAACGTTGAGTGTTATGCTTAAACAATTCCTGACAACAATCATAGAGGGAAATAAAACTAAAGAGAATATAATCTACCACCTAAATGTAACCAGGCCCCTAGATGAAACATAACTGGTATTGGTGGTTTCAGATCAGTTCTTTATTCTGAAAGCAATAGAAAATCAAAGAACTGAAATGAGGTAAATGGGTATCAAGATGGACAGAGTGGTTAACATAAATACACTATTTCCTGAGTACTATAACAAAAAGAAGGCAACAACACAAGAAGATATTGCCCAGATTTTGTCCATATTTGGTAGTAATCATTTTCCCAAAGAATCCAGACAAAACTTAAGATCTAAATTAGCAGAATTCCTGCAAAATTTACTTACAATTTCAAATCTGAACTCAAAAACTAAAAGAGCAAAAAGATGGGATGATAACGGACAAGTCACAATCTGGTTGACAAGAACTCCTGTACTTGATACAGTGGGAATTCATATCTATAATGAAATGCAAAAGGGGAGTAATATTAAAACAGTGCCCAGCTCAGTACATTGGATGAATCTGATTGAAATCAGCAACAGATTCACAATATTACAAAACTATAATGAAGACTGACAGTTTGAGGAGAGCAATGGAGTTAGTTTTAGAGCTAGTGTTACTAGAGAAAAAAGCAAAAGCAATATAAATAACATATATAATATAATATCTTGGAATATCTCAGGGATTAAAAAAAGATAGTTGATCATACAGTAATAGACTACTTGAGATCCTTGATTGTATTTGTCACCAGGAAACCTGGACTAATGAAGAGCTGAATATGAATGGATACAAGCTATTTAACACAAATGCAAAAAGACTGAAGAAGTATGGAAGAATGTCTGGTGGTTTCATTATTTGGTGAAAATTAAGAGGGATACTGAGGTCATGGAAATTATGTCTACAAGTGAATATATATTAGGAATCAAAATATTAGAAAAAGATAGGGTAACAATTATATTATATGTATATATACCCCCCCCCCCCAAAAAAAAAAAACCTCTTAAGTGTAGTGATCCATATGATCTTCATGTACTGGAAGAACTGATTGATGAAATTGTGAGCAGTAATCCAGGATGCAGAATTATGATCATGGGAGACTTAAATGCCAGGGTGGCGCAGCATCTGGATCCTATTTTGGAGCTGTTGGATCTACTTTGTAAGGAGGAATTATACAATGGGCAAAAAAATACTGGCTTCTGATTGGCTGGCTGGCACGATTGACAATGTGTAAATCGTAGGGTCTCCCAATGGAAAGAAGGGCCAGCCAGCCAAATGTGCCCCATAATTAATCTGACCCCCGAAAATCAAAACAAAAAGTCACCATTTTATTTCCCCGCTAAAGCGTGACACACAACAGGGCACCGACCACGGCCAAACTCATCCTTCTAAAAATACAAAATTTAAAGAATTTACAGATGGAAAAACAATTTCAGAAAACTTTCTAGTGTTCCACATAGCAGAGACTCAGTGCTCTCTTAAAACAAGCCTTGAAAGGTGTCTTTGAAACTGAAGCCGTAACTCCGAGAATGTGCATTACCGTTAATGGTAGTGCACATGCCTGCAGTGACAACTTCAGATTTCAAACATGCTAAACCACTCCAGCTATTTCCCACAGTATTCACTTCTGAAATTGATTTTCTCGATATTACTGAGATACAAAAGGTGCCACTGTATCTGCTGCTTCTAAACTTCTGTCACTCCCACTTCACTTTCTTCTTGCTCCCAGTTGTGAAGTACCGTCACAGTTTACCACTATCATCATCCCTCTCGCTCAAGTACAGGAGCCACTCACACCATGCTGTCTTCTAAACCTAACCCACAGCATCGAAGGGTCCACTAATGCACACTGCTAATGTTTAAAAAAAAAAAACTTACAGTCAAGTGGCAGCATTCGTTACAATCCTAAATGTTTCCTGGTCCCAGTAAAAGCATCTGACCGGCAATGTCCAAATCAGTACAGGGCATGCTCAGTAACACAGCAACCTACCAACATTGGACTATTTTTTTTCTGGTGCAGTAACAAATCCAATAACATTCAATCAAAATGGCAACCCCCCCCCCAAAAAAAACGTATTGTTCTGTCACAAAAAAGAGGACATCGTATAATTGCAATATCCCACTTGAGGGTGTGGGAGATGCCAGGATTTAACCACTTCTAGAGTGGTTTGGTCATTCGGCCAGTGGCCTTGTGACCGAACCACACAAAGTGTGGGTAAATCCTGGCATCACCCACACCCTCTCATGGTATATTGCTTAATTTTCCCATATTAGACCAAGTCGCAGCTCTCAAGATCAGAAGGAATCAAATAGATGGGAAACATTATGTAAAATGTGTGAAGATAGAAACTTTCTGTTATTAAATGGAAGGTTATCTGGTGACTTAAGAGGACAATTTCACATATATTGGAAGTAAAGGGTCATCCATTATTGCTCTGGCGTGGGCCCTATTCACACTAATTCCATACTGTAAGAATATAAGAATTGGAAACAGAGCAGAAAGTGAACACAGTCCAGTGGAAATACTGTACATATGGACCTATGGTCCACAGAAATATTGAATAAAAGGGACACAGATAAAATAATGAGAATAAGAAAAGGTATCAAATGGGAGTTAATAAACTGTGATTTATTCAGAAATTTAATAACTGATTTAGGTATAGAGAAAAAATCATAAGAATTGCAAATGTAACTGATAATAATTGTTTGCAGAGATTTGAAACAGTCTTGAAGTAAATTGCTTCAATGATTGTAAAAATCTCATGTATAAAGGAGAAAAAGGGATCTAAATGGTATGATAAAGAATGCAGATTAGCCCAAAAAAAGAAGTAAATAATTTTATAAGGCTGGTAAGACAAAGACCCTCAAGGGAAAATAATAAGATATTAAATACAGCAAGAAAGGAATACAAAGTATTGATAAAGACCAAATGGGAGAAATTTAGGGAACAACTATGGAAAGAGTTTGAAAAACAGTTTGGGAGAAGAATAACAAAGTTTTGGAGGATGATCTCTAGAGGCATGGACAATTATACAAATGATATTGAAACTCATATTGAACCTCACGCATGGGTAGAATATTTTCAAAATGTATTTTATGATGAAGGGATAAATAGTCCTGAAATAACTAGGGACAGTTGGGTGGTTTTAGAAAAATAAATTACCAGGGAAGAAATACATTCTGCTATTTTAACCTCACATTGACATAAAGCCCCTGGTCCTGACAGGGTCCCAATTGATGCAATTATAAACAATGCCGATTTATGGATTCTATGTCTATATACGGCATTTAAGTTCATAGCTGAAACAGGCCAGATTCCTAACTCCTGGAAAGAAAATGTAATTGTTCCGTTATTTAAAAAGGGAATAAAAAGAACCCGAGCTGCTATAGGCCGATCAGCCTTTATAGATATTACACAAATACTTTTTACCAAAATTCTGAATGAGAGAGAATCCTTTCATTGGTACTTGAAAAGAATATAATAGACAAGGCACAGGCAGGTTTTATGCCAGGCCATTCAACATTACATCAGTGTTTCAACCTGACCCTTTTTTTTTTTCGCTTTTTTTATTTATTGGATTTGTAAGCAAAACTTACAAACAATCTCCCATTGAGGGATAACAGCATTAAAATTGTCAAATAACACAGTTCTCTTACAATGAAGAATTAATAAGACACCCTTATCTGAGTTACCACATGGGAGGCATACCACAGAATCAAAACATAATAATTACTCAGAGCGCATATAGCCAGAGGAAAGTTAAGAGGAATCAAAAACAGGCTGGGAATCCACTAAACTCTTATCCCCAACATGACTGTTCAGTCTAGAGATTCCCCCAATACATTAGGATATAGATAAACAAAAGGCAGCCCCCAACTCCCGGGACCAATATCTTGGCTAAATATAGTAACAACAAAAGAAAAAAAAATTTCAGTAAAAAAAACAATCCTGGCTTTTAAACGATGGCAAAGTAGCAGAGTATAATAAGACACAAGGTAAAATATAATTGAGTGCACTACAAAGACCGTTAAGTTACAAGACCTCATGCCAATTCAAACCTGCGTTTAAAAAAAAAAAAACGACCACCCATTAACATTGCATTTGGCAAACTGCATAGAACATTCTGCATGGTAAAAATGAAAATGCCCCCACCATAAGTGCAACGATACAAGAGCTGGCAGCTAAAACACAAACAAGGGGTAATGAACTAGGGAGCAACCCTGGAATGCGGGTCAAAGACACCCGAAGGTGGAAAGCACGAGAGATAGAGCAAAGGCCGATGGCACATTTATAAGGTAGAAAAAGAAATGGGCAGACTGGATGGGCCTTGCGGTCCTTATCTGCCGTCAACTTCTATGTTTCTATGTTAAAGCAACTGCAGCACAAGAGTGCGAAGATCTAATTGTAGACCCTCCCCCCGAGTTAACTGTTATACAAATGTAAATGGGACCCCATGCCCATGTTCCCTTATTGTACTTGCCCCAATAAACTAAATAGGTATACAAAGAGTTAGAAGAAGGGTAGTAGAAACAAAGAAGGTCCCCATTTCAGCTCACAGCATAATGTCCAAAGTCTCAAAAAGCTGTCCCAAATGCACAAATCAGTCATTGTCCGATAAATCTTCAACCTCTGCATCCTCTGCTAAAATCTGCTTCAATCCTGTGAACGAGTTTGTCAGCTTCCTTAGGATCCAAAAACAAATATTACTGACTATTCCAAACAAGTCAGAGTTCAGCTGGCAGTAACAACTGGTGCTGGATATGAGCTTGACACAGCCAGCTTCTAACCCCATCGAAAGCTTTGAGCCAGTTGCAAGTGTTAAATGAAAGGTTGGGAAAAATTTACAAATTGTCCTCTCAATATTTCAATGCTTCTCTGCGTCTAGCCATTCTCAGAGCTCTAACCCTGTCCCCCATGCCGGCACAAACAATCATAAATGGCCTGGGATTAGATGATGCTGCCATTGCCCATCGGTGGTGGCGGGTCACACTGTATGCTTTTTCCAGAGATAGGGGAAATCAGTCTCCGAAAACCCCAGAAAGGCGGGCAACAAAGTTCAGGGAAAGGACAAAGGATCTTCACTCCCTGATGATTCTGACACCCTGATCCATTTGATCCACAAATATATTAAAGTGAAAAAACAAAATCTGTTCTGTATATTTGTCAATTTAAGGGCCACCTTTGATATAGTGAATAAAGTTATGGGAGACCCTGAAAAGTTACAATATGGATGAGTCTATTTTAAATATTATAGTTACCCTCTACACGTATAACAAAACTAGTATAAGGTTCAATAATGAGGGAGACAAAACAGACACATTTGAAACAAATTGTGGCATAAGACAGGGTTGTGTCCTCTCACCTATTTTATTTAATCTTTTTGTAATAAGGCACTGGTGAAATTGTATGATGCAGAGTTCCATATGCCTGGGGTGGGTTCCAGATGCTGCCCCTACCTGGTATATGCAGATGATATGGTATTATTGTCTACAAGTTTTTTGGGTATGTGCAGATGCTTGGAAAAGTTTCAAAATAAGTGTGCAAACCTTTGTTTAGAAATAAATTATGATAAAACCAAATTTATGGTATGTGAAAACTATAGAAGGAACAGGCCAGGTAGATATAAACTGAAATGTAATATTCAATTAATAGAAACCGTAAGTAACTTTTGCTATCTGGGGAGTATATTTACCTGTAATTTAAATTGGAAGAAACATAAAAAAATGATTGAACAAAAAAAACAAAAGATTTTTACCAGCAGTGGAGAGTTTCTCATGCAAATACAGTGGAAATTCAGTAAAAGGCTGTTTAAAAGTAATAAATGCCAAAATAAGAAGCCAGTTATTTTACGGCACTGAAATCTGGGGGTTAGAAAATAATGAGAAAATGGATTAATTAATGAATATATATTATAAAAATCTATTGGGACCTCTCAAATGAGCTCCCTCAACATTAGTTAGATTGGAACTGGGGCAACTTTCAATACAATATAATATAGAAGGAAGGTTAGCAAAATATTGGCTAAAAGCATATGGCATGAATGAAAACAGACCCCCCCCATATTTTCATCAAAGAAACCGTTACATATATGAGCCATCAGAGAGGACGGTGAAAAGTAGGGATACTGAGCAGATACTTGACTCAGTATTCACAAAGAGGGCCCTGGTTGGGGGCGAGCCTGGGACGTCAGTCAACAGGAGGGAAAGGATTGAGCATCTGAGGGACAGCCTCTCCTTCCTGGGAGGGAGGGGACACACACTGACGCTTGTCTGGCCTCTGGTAAGCCAGAGACATAGTGCTTACGCTAGCATATAGATGGGAATGGAGTGGGGATGTTGGCGATGCCTTGATGTTGGGGCATGTATATGTATATGTTTATGAAGTTGGAGGGAGGACGATTCAGAGGAAACATGAGAAAGAATTTCTTCACAGAACGGGTGGTGGACAAGTGGAACACCCTGCCAGAGGAAGTGGTGGGGGCTGAAACAATCACAGGATTTAAGAATGCATGGGATAGACATAAAGGAATTCTAGAGGTCAGGGGTAAGGGGAAATAGACTTCTAGGAAAACAAACTGAACTTACAAGCTCAAATGGGCAGACTAGGTGGGCCATAGGCCCTTATCTGCCGACACTGTCTATGTATCTATGTGTCTATGTACCACACCCACAGAAAGAAAATGGAAAATACCCCGCAGCGCTCCCGGTAGATGAAGCACCAGGCCCCGCTCCCCAATGCCCCCTGCCTGACCCAGTACCAGCATCTCGACGAAAAACAAGAAGGACTTCGGGGGTGGCCCGGCCCCATACCCGCCTGTGGGATATAACCATGGCTACATGGGGGATGGACTGCACCAGGGCTCCAGGTAAGAGAGCGGAGACTAGAAGACCATAGCCATCTCCCGAAGAGTGGGAGCACTCCGGGTAGGGGGAGAATAAAGAACAAGTAAAAAAAAAAAAAAAAAAAAAAAGAAGAGGAGGGGGAGGTACCTAATCCAATCAATAGAAGCACTCTGGATAGGGGGGTCGATCCTAGTCCTTTCACAGAAGAAAGGGTTCTGAACAGATTCCTAAAACTGAAGGTGGACAAAGCAATGGGGCCTTATAGGATTCACCCCAGAATTCTAAAAGAATTAAGGGCAGAACAAGTGATACCACTGACTACCCTTTTTAACAAATCATGGGAGGATGCTGTGGTACCTGAGGACTGGATAAGGGAAGATGTGATTCCCCTTCACAAAAGTGGGAGCAAGACAGAGGCAGGAAACTACAGACCTGCCAGTTTTACCTCAGTGGTAGGGAAAATGATGGAATCACTTCTGAAGGAAAGAATTGCTGAGTACCTAGATGCCAGTGGGGCACAGGACCCAAGGCAGCATGGATTCACAGCAGGAAGGTCATGCCAGATGAATCTAATTGATTTCTTTGACTGGGTGACCAAAGTAGTAGATCAGGGAGGGGGCTGTGGACATGGCCTACCTAGACTTTAGCAAGGCATTTGACACAGTCCCACACAAAAGATTAATAAACAAATTAACCAGCCTGGGAGTGAGTCCCAGGGTGGTAGCCTGGGTAAAACATTGGCTGGACAACACGACAGAGAAGGTAATAGTAAACAGAGTCCACTCTGAAGAAAGACAGGTTACTAGTGGGGTACCACAGGGTTCAGTACTGGGTCTGGTCCTTTTTAATGTCTTTATAGGTGACATTGCAGAGGGACTGGAAGCAAAAGTATGCCTCTTTGCAGATGGCACAAAGATCTGCAACAGGGTTGATGCACAAGGGGGGGGTGGAAAGGATGAGAAGGGACTTGGCAAGATTGGAGGAATGGTCAGAAGTATGGCAGCTTGGATTCAAATAATGCACCTGGGAAACAAAAACCCAGGGGAAGAGTACACAATGTGGGGGAAGGTATTAACAACAAAAATGGAAAGGGACCTGGGGGTAATCATATCAGATGACCTAAAGGTTAGCAAGCAATGTGAGAAGGCAGTAGGCATGGCTGGGGGGATACTGGGATGCATAGAGAGAGGCATCACCAGTAGAAAACAGGAAGTTGTTATCCCTCTGTAGAGACAGTTGGTGAGACCCTATCTGGAGTACTGCATCCAATTCTGGAGACCCCATCTCCATAAGGACATAGACAGGATGGAGACAGTCCAGAGGAGGGCAACTAAAATGGTGCAGGGTCTGCAACAGAAGACATATGAGAAGAGACTAAAGGAGCTTAATATGTATACCCTTGAGGAAAGGAGGGAGAAGGGGGACATGATAGAAACTTTTAAGTACCTCAAGGGAATCAACAAAGTCCAGAGGGTAGTATCTTTCAGATAAAGAGATGTGCAAGAACAAGGAGACACAATTTGAAGATAGAGGGGGGACGGCTCAGGGGTAAAGTGAGGAAGTATTTTTTCACAGAGAGGGTGGTGGACGCATGGAACAGCCTTCCTGAGGAGGTTGTGGGGTCAAAAACAGTGGGGGAATTCAAGAATGCATGGGACAGACATAAGGCAATTCTTGTGGAGGGCAGGAAGAAATAGGCTGTTGGTTAACTAGGATCTGCAGCTTATCCAGTAGGTAGGGAAATGGGCAGATTGGGTGGGCCACGCAGTCCTTATCTGCTGTCAAAGTCTATGTTTAGGTATTCTTCCCAAGTTTAGCAGTTATTGAAAAAAATTATAAAACCATATAAATGACTGCATTGTTTATCAGAGATCTTTTTGAGGCACCCTCTAGAAATGGAAGGAGTAATAAAAGAAAGAATAAGAGTGATACACACTCAAAAAGAGCTGGAATTACACAGAAGGCACAGGATCAGCAGGTGGCTAGCAGACAACAAAAGACCATTTGGTTTTGAACCTATTTGAACTTAATTAAAGATCACAGAAGAAGAAAAACATTAACCAAGCTCAGATTCGAATATTACGATAGGCAATGGATAGTCAAAAGTTGTAAGTGTAATCTAGGGGAGCATAATATCACCCACCTACTGATTTTGTGCCCCCTGTACAGTAAACAAAGGAATTATTTTCGGGGTGGGGGGATGTTAGCATTATTGGAAGTGGAACCAAAATATCAAGCTGCTTCTTTATTAAAATCAAGAGATCCTCAGGTCCTAGAGAAAATAATTTCCTTCTGTAAAATTATAAATAGTACAAAACTCACCAGCCCAGTGGTGCTGAAGGCTGAGGCACTGGACGTCTTACCTCGTACTACGCCAGCCATATTCTGGGGTGATCACGGAGCTGCCAGGGGTAAGCAGGGGAGGAGAGAGAGGATCAGCGTTCAGACTGCTCTCCTCTCTGGGGACTGGGTTCAGGCGCGGCTCCTAGCAGAGCTGTGGCTGTGGCCGGTGCTATGCTGCCACAAAAGAGTCTGAGATGGAGCAGGTCCCAGGAGGAGCGCATGCGGACACGTGCGCGCTCCTTCCACTGGTGTCACTGCACGCCTCGCTTATGTTAAGGGGAGTACAAAGAAAAAAGGCATCCTAGGTTGCAGCGGTTTGATGGGCATCCAATGGGTGCCCCAGCTTCAGGGGCATCGCCAAACTGGATCCGGACCCGGTTGGAAAGTTGGGGGCTCCCCACCACCCCACCATGGGGGAACAAGGTGAGGGCCCTAACAGGAGTGGAGGGCAGACCGGACGGTGGCCGGAAAACAAGGAAGTGCAGACAGAATAGCTGACCAGGACCCAGTGGAGAAAAACAGTAAGCAAAAAAAAATATATAGTATAAAACTCCATGTAGATAACCAAGAATCATGCCACATGTATTAGAAGGGCATTTTGGTGCCTAGTCGAGATAAGTGCAATATAAAAGGATCTGTGATAATTACATTTTGTTTATTTATGCTATTTTTATATAGTATTAACTGTAGAAATGTGCAATATTTTATGTCATGCATCCAAGAGAAAATTGTGATATGTATTGCCTGATGCTTACTCTGCTTTTATCATATATATATGCAATATGTCTGATCTTTATTCTGCTTTTATTATGTACATGTAATGACAAATAAATTGTCGATCAATAAAACTGAACTGATAGAGACCTACAAGTACTTCACAGGGATGAACAGGGTGCAGTAAGGGAGTCTCTTTCAAATGAGAAAGAGCACCAAGACTAGAGGGCATGTAATGAAACTGGGAGGGGGAGAGTTTAGGAGGGTTGTGAGGAAGTACTACTTCACTGAAAGAGTAGTGGATGCCTGGAACACACTACCAGTGAAAGTGGTTAAGGCCAAAACAGTAGCACACTTCATGCATGTATGGGATAGACATAGAGGAATACGAGTAAATGGGCAGGGAAGAGGGAGAGTTGCTGTAGGGTCAGCGGAGACAGACTAGGCAGGGACCATCTGGGAAGACTGGGTGGGCCAAGCCATTTTTTTCTGCTGACAAATTCTCTGTTTAGAAACACAGAAACATAAAATTTGTCGGCAGATTAGGACTGCTTGGCCCACACAGTCTGCCCAGTTTGTCCCTGCCTATACTATCACCATAGACCCTACATGACCTCCAGCTAGACCTCCATTCATACTACAATTCCTTTGTGCCTATCTCATGCATGCTTGAACCCCAACCCTGTTGTCTCTCCCACACTTTCACAGGTAGACTGTTCCAGCCATCCACCATTCTTTCAGTGATGAAGTACTTCCTGCTTTGTGACCGTTAATACTTCCACCTGGGGTTGACTGTGGAACCCATGCCACCTCTAGTGCCAGGGAACAGGTGCTACTGGATGCATTCCAGGAGAGCCATCTGGTGCAGAGGGTTGGTGAACCAATCAGACTGGGCAACATATTGGATCTGGTGCTAAGAAATGGGGAGATTGTGAGGGAGCTCCAGGTGGAGGATCCACTAGCGGAGAGTGATCCACTTTCGGTGTGGTTCAAGCTAAGCATGAGCAAGGAGGCAGTGGGTCAGCAACAAAGGTAGTGGACTTCAGATGGTGAACTTTGGAAGGATGACAGGAATACTGAGGGGGAGCCTTGAGGGAGTTAGGTCAGAGATGGACGCGCACCAAAAGTGGGAAATCATAAAGTCTTGCCTGAGAGGCCACTGTAGCATGCGCAAGGACTCTGAGAGAGGCCACTGTAATGTGCACCAGGACTCTGAGAGAGGTCACTGCAGCGTGCACCAGGACTATAAAAGAGGCCACTGTAGCGTACACCAGGACTCTGAGAGAGGCCACTGCAGCATGCACCAGAACTCTGAGAGAGGTCACTGTAGCATGCACCAGGACTCTAAGAGAGGCCACTGCAGCATGCACCAGAACTCTGAGAGAGGCCACTGTAGTGTGCACCAGGACTCTGAGAGAGGCCACTGTGGTGTGCAGCAGGACTCAGAGAGGCTACTGCAGCATGCACCAGGATTCAGAGAGGCCACTGTAGTGTGCAGCAGGACTCTGAGAGAGGCCACTGCAGCGTGCACCAGGACTCTGAGAGAGGCCACTGTAGCGTGCACCAGGACTCTGAGAGAGCCATTGTAGCGTACACCAGGAGTCTGAGAGAGGCCACTGTAGCATGCACCAGGACTCTGAGAGAGGCCACTGTAGCATCCACCAGGACTCTAAGAGAGGCCACTGCAGCGTGCACCAGGACTCTGAGAGAGGCCACTGTAGCATACGCCAGGACTCTGAGAGAGGCCACTGTACTGTGCACCAGGACTCTGAGAGAGGCCACTGCAGCATGCACCAGAAATCTGAGAGAGGCCACTGTAGCATACACCAGGACTCTGAGAGAGGCCACTGCAGCATGGACCAGGACTCTGAGAGAGGCCACTGCAGCATGCACCAGGACTCTGAGAGAGGCCACTGCAGCGTGCACCAAGACTCTGAGAGAGGCCACTGCAGTGTGCACCAGGACTCTGAGAGAGGCCACTGCAGCATGCACCAGGACTCTGAGCAAGAAGTCCAGGGCCAGGGTGCCGTGCTGGATGACTAGGAGGGTGCTGGATGGAGTGAAAGCCAAGACAGCTGCATTTAGGTGAATGAAGGGAACTGGGAGGGGGAGAACAAGGAGTTGTATGCAAAGAGGGCCAGTGAAGTGACCAAGTTAGTAAGGAAGACTAAGGCTGCCAAGGAACTGAGGCTGGCTCAGGGCATAAGGGAGGGGGAGAAGGAGTTCTTTAAGTAAGTGAGGGAAAAAAGTAAGTGTAACGACCAGATAGTTTGGATTAGGAAGGGCGAGGGGTGGGAGCAGAGGGAGGGGGAACAGGCAGAGGTACTGAACGAATACTTCTGCTCTGTGTTCACGAGGGAGGTAGGACGTCTGCTACCTCCATGGACTAGAGGAGTGAGGACAAGTGGGGAGAAGGTGACTGATGAAGTGATTCAAGTAAGCAGGGTACTGGAAGGTCTGAAGGCACTTAAGGTGGATAAGGCACCAGGTCCTGATGGCATTCACCCTAGGGCATTGGAGATGGTGGAGGTGCTGGTTGGGCCGCTGACTAACCTGTTCAACACCCCTCTGGACACAGGATGCATACTGCAGGATTGGAGGTTGGCTCATCTGGTGCCTATCCACAAGAGCAGCCCAAAGGATGAGCCAGGCAACTACAGACCTGTCAGTCTCACTTCCATAGTGAGGAAGCTAATGGAATCAATCTTGAATGAGAGGCTGGTAACCTTCCTGCAGTTCAATGATCGCCAGGATGGGCAGCAGCATGGGTTCATCTCGTGGATATCATGCCAGACCAACCTGATAGAATACTAAGACCGGGTGCCAAGGGAACTGGACAAGGGCCATGCAGTGGATGCCCTATATATAGAATTCAGCAAGGCCTTTGACTCGGTTCCTCATGAGCGACTGGGGGCAAAGCTGGAACACGTAGGGGTGGGGGCTAAGATGACTGGCTGGATCAGAAATTGGCTTGGGGACAGACTGCAATGGGTGATGGTGGGGGAGAATTCATCTCCCAAGGCAGTGACCAGTAGTGTGCCGTGTGCTGGGGCCGGTGTTGTTAAGACTGTTCATATCAGATACAGTGCAAGGGGGTAGAGAGCAGGATCAGTCTGCTTGTGGACGACACCAAGATGGGAGCTGTAGTAGATGACATAGAGGGGTGGCAGAGGCTACAGGGTGACCTCACCAGTCTTGAGGAGTGGTCAGCGAGGTGGCAGTTGGTATTTAATGCGAAGAAGTGCAAAGTTATACACTTCCAGGCAAGGAACCAGAGGAGGGAATATTGGCTGGGTGGGGTGCGGTTAGGGGTCACCGAGGAGGAGAAGAAGGACCTGGGGGTCATAGTAATGGGGAGCATAAATAACTCTGCTCAATGCAGGAGGGCAACGGCTGGGGCCAATAGGATGCTGGGGTGCACTGCGTGGGGATTCTCATCCAGGCACAAGGAGGTGATCCTGCCCCTTTACAGGTCTTTGGTCAGGCCGCAGTTGGAATACTGCATGCAATATTGGCATCCATACCTGAGGAGGGACATCAAGCTTCTCGAGGGGGTGCAGTATAGGGTGATGAAAATGATATGGGAGACGGAGGGCAAAACTTACGAGGAGAGGCTGGGTAACTGGAATTTGTTCACCCTGGAGGAGAGAAGGGATAGGGGGAACATGATTGAGACCTTCAAATACTTGAGGGGGATCTACAAATCTGGTGCAGGGGGGCTGTTTAAGCAGAGGAAGGGAAGGGACACCAGGGGGCATGAGCTGAGGTTGGAGGGGGCAGGTTCAGGAGTGAGATGAGAAGGCATTATTTCATGGAGAGGGTTGTGTCAAAATGGAACATTCTGCCAGAGGGGGAGGTGGCATGCAGGTCGGTGGGGAGTTTCAAAATGGCACGGGACAGAGCATGGAAGGGGGGGCTGGGTAAAGGACACTGAGCAGTTCCAGGAGGTGAGTGGGAGGGGCAGATGCAAAATAGGGGTGCTAGCTGCACATACGAGTAGACTTGATAGACTGAAAGGCCTGTTTCTGCTGGCAAGTTTTCGTATGTTCGTATACTGTGCCCCTGGGTTTCTGTGATATAAGTGCATGATTTTGCACTTTTTGGGGTATCCGGTTAGAACAGTGCTTCCTGAACTGCGTAGCATAAACTGCGCAGTCAGGACAGTGCGCAGGAATAGTGATAGGGGTAGAATAACGTCTACCAGGTACTGCTACCCCTGTTGCTATTCACCCACTTACAAGAGGAAGGGAAGAAGGAGAAAAGTGCAGTTGCTGGCAGAGTTGCCCCCGTGGCAGGGCAGGTTAAGGCAGCAGCTTGGCCAGGACAGACTGGGAGACCAGGGTTCTAATCCTGGTTTCCCCTTAAACATTTTTCATTGTTCAGGAACTTAGTTTTTTTTCAAGGGGCCGTGGAATTAGTAACTTCACAGACCCACAAATTTTGCATTTTCCCTGTGATCCGCTCCCCCTCTGAGTAAGGATCTTTTAGTACAGGGGGTGCAGGGAACAGGGCCCTTCACATCGGGGGGTGTGGGGGGCATAAAGAAACAGGTTACTCGCCTGTAACAGTAGTTCTAGGAGTGGTATATGTTGTTCATCCACACTTGTTGGCAGATCGCCTTTCCCTTTAAGGGTCGCCAGAACGTCTTCAAGCTGGCTCCTCCCACACACTCAGGTGGTAAAACCCTTGGCTCTGCCCCATGACACCAGATCTAGCCCACTGGAAACAGAGGTATGCATCGAAGCCGGGGACGTTGGGTGGATCCGTGTGGATGAGCAACATATACCACTCCTAGAACTACTGTTACAGGTGAGTAACCTGTTTTTCTAGGGATGTGGATATGTTGTTCTATCCACACTTGTTGGCAGACTCCTAGCAGTTCTCCGGGAGGAGGGAGGCAAGGCGCACACCCTCTACTTAGGGAACAGGGACTGGAGAAATGAGGCCCCACAACCAGCATCCCGGCGTTACACTAGGTCGATGTGGTAAAGGGAAATGAACATGTTTTTTGACTTCCAGGTAGCAGCCCTGCAGATTTCCTGAATAGGAATGTCCCTAGAAGCAGCCACCAATACAGTGGTATGGCAGGTGGAGAAAGCCCATAGCCCTACGGGAGGCTCCCTACCAGCCAACCTATAGCAGAGATCAATGCAAGAAGTGATCCACCTGCCAATCATCCGCTTGGCGGCAGGTCTGCCAGGTGCGGCTTCAGCATAGGTGACAAACAGCTGGCGAACCTCTCCCCAAACTTCCACCATATGCTCTTTGTAGTAGGTGAGCACTCATCTCAGGTCTAAGGTATGGAGACTGTACTCGGTCTCCAAGGTCTAACTGGCGTAAAACAGCGGCAGAGTCAACACCTGGTTAAGGTGAAACTCCGACACCACCTTCGGAAGGAATTTCATGTGAGAGTGCAGGACAACCTTGTCCACGTAAAAGACCAAGTAAGGAGACTCCGCTGAGAGCACCTGGAGCTCCCCAGTCCTTCTAGCTGATGTGATAGCCACCAAGAAGGCGGTCTTCCCCAACAAATGTGACATGTCATACTTGTGCATAGGTTCGAATGGCTTGCCCATGAGCTTTGCCAAAACCAGCAGTAAATTCCACAGAGGTGGAGGTTCACACACAGGAGGGGATATGTGATCTAGGCCCTTGAAAAAGGCCAGACCATTTTCTCCTGTGCCACCGACTGCATACTGGCCTGCATCTGGTAGGCAGAGATAGCTGCCAGATGCACGTTAAGGGTCGTCGACCGAACCCCTAGCTGGGAGAGGGACCACAGATGGTCTAAAATACTAGCCTCTGGACAGGATGAAGGGTCCAATCCTTTGCCCTGGCACCAAATGGAAAATATCTTCCATTTGAAGGCATAGCATTTTCTAGTCGATTCCTTACGGGATGCTTCAACAACTGTGAGGACCTAGTCGGAGAGACACAAAGCCTGGAACTCTAGTCGCTCAGCAACCAGGTTGTCAGGTGCAGGGATTGAAGGTCCAGATGGAGTATCTTCCCCTGATTGATGGATGGACAGCAGGTCTGGGCATGCTGGAAGACACCTCAGGAGCCTGGAGCTGAGGCTGAGGAGATCTGGGCACCAGAACTGGCGTGGCCAGAGACTTCGGTGGAGCCATGGCGTGCTAAGCAACATGAATCCGGAGCTCTTCCCCTGCTCTATAGGAAAAAGCTAATTTAAGTTGTTCCAACTTCAGAAAAAGAAATGTAACCCCTCTACAAATGGGGGTTCCTGAAAAGTCTTCCTTGAGCTTCCTTAAATGTTCACTGCCAGGTTGGTATCCTGTGTTTTAGCAGTTTAAATGTACTGCCAGAGAGTGCCTGTATAGCCTCTGTGTACTGTCTTTTTAAGAGCTGCCTGGATTGCAGTCATAATTAATCTGTGAGGGAGCTCTGTTAGAAGATGTATTTGTTTGCTGATCATTTGTTAGAGTAGTAATAATATTGCAGTTTGTTCTAACCTGCCTTCTTTGCAGCATGGACAGTTCTGTTTATTTCCATCATCTTGGTCCTGGACTGCAGAATGGGCCAATCGGTACATTTGGGACTCTAAAATGGAGCCTGCCTACAGGGTGTGAGGGCCAAACTTGTAGGAATTGTAGTCTTGGGCTTTTGGCGCCTAAAATAACCTGGAGGGGGAGCCCTTGTTGTGACTGACAGACAGATCAGCCAACTAAACCTTTTGGATCTTGGGGAAAGTCCCACACTGCTTGCAGTTTCAGTTAGATCTGAGTTGGGAAGCAAAGAAGTAACAGCTTGAGATAGTTCGAGCAGCAATCTATAGTGGATTCGCATTGGAGAACTGTGAAAAGGTCTGAGTTTGGCCTATATGCCTGCCTGCTGTACCTGAGAGGGAACTTGTGTTTTTTTCAGATTAAATCCGAATTTGGAGAGCGAATTAAGCCACTGAATTGTGACCAAGCTTTAACCTGAAGAAGACTGAAGATTTGCTGAATGCGATAAGCCTGTCAGGACTTCCAGCTACCTCTGAACTCCCAGATTGTGCAGAGACTCTGTAATTGCGACCGAAGAGCCATTTGCCTGGTACAGTGGAATTTCCTTACATGTGAATGTGCTGTGTACTCATAGTGGGTCGTGATTTGGTTTCTCACTGTGTGTCTGAACTGTGTTTTGTTTGCTGGAGGCTGTATCCAGCTCCGCGGACTGAATCTGTATCCATTTCCATTTGCCTGGGCCCTGCTACACTGGCCCAGCCAGAATACCTGCTTCGCAGAGAAAGCCATCGATGAGAGACCAGCCTGGGGATCAGCCCCCTGCTCAATGCCTTGAACAAGAACCATGCCTCAGTGATTCATGTGGGCCCTGCTGCTCCGGGCACTCCAACTCAACAGCCTGCAGTCTTGATTTCATCCTGCCAGTGTCCAGTATTGGGTATCATGAGTAAACATCAGGGTAGCGCCCTGCAACAACAGCTAAATCAAAGAGTGTTGTCATCTGATTGTCTTGTTGCCTTTTCTTTCACAAACTGAACCCTCCAGCTCCGGATTACAAATAGTGTGTGTTGTGCATGTTGCTTTCTTCCATCACAGGACCCCAACCAGCTGCAACGTTCATAGCTAGCCCACCGTTTTCCTACCTGGGTACCCAGAGTGTGTGACTGTGTAGGGACTCTGAACTACATGCATAACTGTCTGATTAATATAGCTTTTAAACAAATCAACCTGATTACACCCCTCCCTTGTTCAAGTCCCCTGAATAAATCAGATTTAGCTTTGTTTGCATTTAACCTGACTGTAGTTCAAGTTTGTGCCAAAAATATTGTACTGTTGCTATTTGCTGTGCTTAACCTTGTTTTACAGGGAGTCCCCAGGGTCAAGTTAGAGGAACCAGCCCTGGTGGTAAGTGCAAACCGTGTGGGTAATTGCCTGGTAAAAAAGGGTCATTGTGAAAGTAATTATTGCATATTGTTCAGGCCACTGGAAGGGAAAGAGGGGGGTTACAGTGTCCCGGAGGGCTGTGCCCAGGTTAGCTTGACCACTAACAACCCTCACCTCCGGGTGGAGGCACCCATTTTATTACCCAGACCCCTTAACCTGCTACTAGCCAAGCAGGCAGGGGTTGTAGCCCTTGGGATAGCGCCACCTAGGGGTTACAGAAATAAAAGTGTCTCACAGTGTCTCCATTGCTCTATAGTTACTGTGTATGCCATTACCTACCAGCAATTCAAACAGATTTTGGATCTTTACCGAAAATGACGACAGCCTTGATCCCAGTGGGATGGCTGGCTCCGATGATCCTAAACATACTAGGGGGAACAAAAACCTTAATATGGCCAAAGCAGCATCGTCCTCCTCTGAATGCATCCTGCAAGCGATACAGGAATTTTGTTCGGAGGTGAAAGAGACCCTCCACAATCTACGCTCCGATCTGGGGACTCTCCAAAGCCACATTGAAGAGGTGGTCTTGCAGATCTCGGCTAACACCGAGCGCCTGGATGCATTGGAGGCCTCGGCCCGCAATATGACCCAAACCCAATTAGCTATTATGCCCTGGCAGGAAGATGCAGAAAATAGATCACAGAAGAAGAATATCAGGATTTAGGGAGTTCCCGAGGGAGAGGAGGGAACAGATATGCCAGCTTTCTTAGACCATCTTTTACATACCTCCCTTGAGCTAGGCCCAGACCTCCTGATTGCAACTGAAAGGGCACATCAAGCCCTGGGCGCTAAACCCCCAGCAGGAGCCCACCCTCGGTCAATTGTGGCTCATTTTTTGAACTTTGCAACAAAAGAAAGCATATTACAGAGGGCATGGGCTCAGAAACAAGTGCACTATGAGAACAAGCGCATTTTTCTGGATAACGATTATGCACCCACGACTCAGAAGCAGAGATGTGAATACTCTCCTTTGTTCCCCTGTTTGAGAGAGAATAAACGGAGATTCAAAACCCCCTACCCTGCCAGACTGGTGATCTTCTTTTCGTCTGGCCCTCATTCATACTTCTCGGCTGATGAAGCGAAGCAGGACCTGATATCCAGAGGACTTTCCAAGGAACACGATACTAGGGGGACAGTAAGAAAACCCCAAGACAAGGAAAACTCCCTTAAAGTGAGGCTGCAGCCTGATAGTCGGCCACATACCTCTAACTTGCAAACTCTGTTGGAATTGCTTAAGGGCATGCAGAAATATAGAAGCTCCTATATTATCCATGAATGAATCCAGCAGGAAAGAAGAGACTGAACACTGAACTATGGACCCCCGCTCTTCCTAAGCAGTACTTCCAGATGGGTGAGGGTATATGGGGGGCTTGGGGTTTGCTACTGGGTGGGGAGGCTGGGGACCCATCGTCCACAATAGGACTCCCTGGCTAAGTTTTTTCAAAAAACAAGTAGGGAGACAGAATGGCTTTAAAAACCTAAAATCTAACACCTTAATACATGAGAATTGTGCTCTCCCATTAAATTGAAGCCTGGAGGTCCCTTGATGGTGGTCTCATGGGACAAGCCGAGGACCTCGCTTTAATTTAAAAGGGGGATGTCTGTGTATTGGGCCCTAGGTTGCCCGCTGCCTCGATGGTTCCTCGCTCTGCCTGTCTGCCTCCCCTATGGAGGTTGAGTCCTTGAGCTGGGGGTCCCACATCACTTTCTTCTCTGGACTTATGGAGTAACCACAAAGTACAAGGGAAATATGCTGGAACTTAAGAACTTACATTTTTGTTAACCGGAACTGTACCAACATGTTTTACCTGATTGAAAATATGAACAACTTTGTTTACTGGACCAAGACTCTTTAGAGAACTGGTTTAAGATTCAGGGGGGCATTTTTTTGGGGGGGGCACTACAGAGCTTAGAGAGTGGAGATAGTACGAGGGTAAAAGAGGGGTTACTCCACCTCTTGACAGATCAGCCATTAGTAACGACCTGGAGGGCTACCTAGGAGTCCTTAACCGAATAGGACAGATATATTAAGGGTGAAGGGGGGCACTATTAGATTGAGATGGGTAGTTGAGGCCTTTTGGCAACATTCCCCCATTAGTAGCTTTAGGTACATTACCCAGAGATATTAATTAATATGCCTACTTAGACCTTAGAGGGTATGGGGAGGGGAGAAGGAAGGAGATGGCGGTTAGAGAGAGGACAGACTTTAGTAATTAATAGGGGGAACCCGGACTTCATAAGGCTATAACGTCACAGCTCTACTAATTTTGGTAGGCCTGTTGCTCCTTGGAATGATAGGCCTGCTCACGGGGCGCAACCCCTTGGTGCAACCCCTCCTTTTGGAGGATCTGACCTCTGTTCCCTTGGGCTGTCTCTGGTAACACCCCTTGGGGATCCTCGGATGGGATTAAAATTCCCTTCCATCTTGGTAGTCACAATAGGTAACATTACCTTTACAGGAAGCAAAAGACCAAACTATGTTCACCCCCTTGGGAGGGGATTGGTTTGTAGAGAGGGAGGGGAGGGAAATGTTGGGGTAAAAGTTAAAAGTTTAGGGAGGGTGGAGTTGTTTTTTCAGTTGGTTAGTTGGCCTGAAGTTCGGCCTAATCACTTTTTAATTATTATAAAAGAAAAACGAGATAAAGAAACTCACACACCTTGTTTTTTTCAACATTTTTATTACAATTTGACTTTAAGGACAGCCCAGGGGTGCACTCACCTCACGGGGAAACCATTCCGGAAGACTCTGGTTTCCTCCGGATTATTTGATTTCCTAACATCCTTTTTTGTTTCCCCGCAGGATGACGGTAAACCCTGCTAAGATATTCTCTTTAAATATCAGTGGGCTCCACAGTCCGACAAAAAGATCTAGATTGATGCAATATCTGAAAAGGCAGGCGACCGACCTATTTGTTTTACAGGAAACCCACTTATCAGAGTTGGAACACCAAAAGTTAAATTGGGGCCAGAAATACAGGGTATACGCCTCTTGTCACTCTAGTGGCCGAAGAAGAGGAATGGCTATTTTGATCCCTGCTACTACCCCAATGGAAGTACAAAATATGGTTACAGATCCACAGGTGAGATACGTAATTTTAACAGGCACTCTATTCTCTCAGGAGGTTACCCTGGTGAATGCATATCTCCCACCCCAGGCTTCCCTTCCAGTAATTTGTATCTTTCTTAACAGGGTCTTAGATGTCCTACGAGGTACCTTAATAATGTCCGGAGATTTTAATGTAGCTTTATCTTCCCAGTTAGACACTTCCTTCACCCAGGCTTATAGATCTTCCAGAGATCTGAAATATTTTAAGGCTACGCTTTCTCACCTGGGTGTAGACGATGTCTGGAGGAGATTATTCCCGGCAGCTCCAGGCTTCTCCTACTATTCACCATGCTTCCACTCCTACTCTCGTCTGGATTATTTTTTTATCTCATGTGAACACCTTTCGTTGGTCCAGGATTTAATCCTCGGCCCCCGAATTCTATCAGATCATCACTCACTTACCCTTAAAATACAACTCGGCAAACCCTTAAATGCAAAACTATGGCAGTTTAATCCCTCCCTGCTAAGAGACCAAGAATTCATAGATCACATGAACACCAAAATCCCACAAATCCTAAGAGAAAATGACCGAGATGAGATATCTGACTCTATAAAATGGGATACCCTGAAAGCGGTAATTAGGAGGGAGATTATAGCCTTCTCTTCCTGGAAAAGGTGAAGACTTGAAGCACTTTACAACTATCTAGTAGAGCAGTTACATTCCTACCAATGTTTATATAGAGAGGGGGATAAAGTACTACAAAGGAAAATTGGGGAAATCAAAAAAGAAATACAGAAAATCATGGACCTTAAAGTACTTCAATCCCTAACATATCTTAAACAATCTAGATATAAGGGAGGAGCTAGAGGTGCCCGGATATTGGCACGCAAACTAAGAAGCAGGAAAAGAGCTGCAACTATTCTTAAAATTCAGCATCCTGACTCCAGGAAGCTCTCCCATACGGACTACCATATTCATTCATCTTTCCTCTCCTTCTACCAAACATTATACGCTCGCCCACAAGATCTTCCACAACCGGAGGAAAGAAGGTCTTTTCTTTCTCAGCTTTCTCTACTGAAGCTTATGGATTCTCAACACTCCTCCCTTGAATCTCCATTAAGCCCAAATGAGATTCTCGACCACATTAAGCCCTTAAAGTTAGCTAAATGTCCAGGACAGGATGGATTTATGTTGGAATGGTACAGGAGATTTTCTGGTCTTTTTCCTCTTCTTCTGCCCACGCTTAGGGCAGTGGCAGAGGGTGAGTCCCCCCCTCCATCCTGGAGTTACGCGATAATAACACCCCTCCCCAAGCCAGATAAAGACTTAACTGACACGGCCTCATACCAACCTATCTCTATTTTAAATGTCGATTATAAAATCTATATGGCAATTTGGGCATCTAGATTTGAAACACTCCTTCCAAAACTTATTCACCCAGACCAAGCAGGTTTTATCAAACGTCGAAGTGCTTCAGATAATATCAGTTACACCATGCTCCTTCTGGAATACATACATTCCAGACAGATCCCCTCAGCAATATTAAGTTTAGACGCCAAAAAGGTGTTTGATAGGGTTTCTTGGGATTTTGTTTGGGATACAGTTCACACTTTTTTATTCCCAGATTCTATTACCCAATAGCCCCAGAATTTATACTTTCAACCTAAGGCATATATTCGTATTGATGGGTCACTTTCTTCCCTATTCACACCTCAGGGGGGAACCCGACAGGGGTGCCCACTATTTCCTCTTCTTTTGGCTATATACATGGAATTCTTAGCGGCGGCCTTATGGTTACATCCCCAAATAGAAGGAGGCCACCTAGACCAAAAAATGTACAAGGTTTCTCTTTTTGCCGATGATGTGATGCTTACCCTTCTTTCACCTGAACTTTCTATACCAGCGACATGGGACATTCTAAGGAGGTTTGAAAGGCTAGCTAACTTCAAATTAAACATAGCTAAGACAGAGGCCCTGCTGCTCTACTGCCAACCTTCTAATAACCTGAGAGAGGTTCTACCCATAAAATGGCGCAGCACCAAAATCAAGTATCTTGGAATTTACATTCCTAAAAACCTGATCCACTTGGACTTAGTTAATTATGAACCTATAGCTCTTAAAATCCAAGAAGACTTAACTAAATGGGGAAGATTAAAGTTATCCTTCTTTCAACGCATTGAAACCATTCACATGGATATTCTCCCTAAACTTCTTTATTTCTTCCAGAATATACCAATATTCCCTGTATCATTCTACAAAATAATCTTTCATTCTTTCATTTGGGAAGGCCAGAAACCAAGAGTGTGATTTTCTCTATTATCTCTTTCTCGAGACCAAGCCGGGGTCAACCTCCCTAACTTGAGATTTTATGCGTTAGCTGCTTTTCTGAACTTTTTCTTTCTTTGGCTCTTTCCAAATGCCTACAACGACTGGAAAAATATTGAATTCCAAATTAATGATTTACATGATATAGAGAAAGTTGCGTTTGCCTCTCCAGAGAGACTCCCTCTCCTCCGTGATTTTACGAAATTCTCGTCCCAAATTTTAAAAATATGGTACGACCTAAAACAGCAAAAAGCTTTTAAGCTAACAGTTTTCTTCTTCACACTGTTTTCACGGGACAAGAGTTTTCTCATGGCCTCACTTGATTCCTCCTTTGCCCAGTGGCGTAGGTTGGGTCTAAGCTATTACTACTAATTTATTAATCAAACAGGCATTATTCCTTTCACTGAACTACAAGCCACATATTCTCTTCCCGATAGAGACATACTCCGTTATACCCAGGTAAAAAAACACATTTTAAGGCAGAAGGAATATGCAGCCAAGCGTCCTACCCCTCTTCCTACGCTGTGGGCCTTGATCCAGGATTCTCTTAAGGGTAACCCCTGGGATAAATTGATCGGCCACATATACAGAATATTGAGAGTGTCCCTTGGAGACTCCTCCCAGTCAGGTCTAGCAGCATGGAACAGGGATCTGGAGCTGGATTTCCCCTTTTCTCTATGGGAAATTGCAACTCCGAGTGCAATCAGAATTACTTCCTCCAATATCTGGAGGGAATTTGCAAGGAAGTCCCGTTCCAGATACTTTCGCTCTCCAGCAGTTTTAGCAAACTATCTTCTGGCTATTTATGGACATTGCTGGAGAGGATGCAGTTGCACACTTGCAGATCTGGGTCACATTTTTTGGTTTTGCCCTAATTTAACACCCTTCTGGTGCACCCTTCAGTGTGAATTGAGGGACTATCTGGATGAGAAGCTGGAATTATCAGCCAAAATAGCACTCCTCTCAATTTACTCTCCCCATAGACCTAGACGGGATCATACTCTTTTGCCTCTTTATATCTTAGCAGCCCAGAAAGCCATTACTCGAAAATGGATGTCCACTGCGATACCCTCAGTGACTGTTTGGCGTCAAATCATATTGGAAATTTACAACATGGAAAATCTTACTGCTACATTAAAAAACAGGCAAGGCTCTTTTGAAGTTAAATGGCGTAAGTGGGCAATGTATTTATCCTTAATAGAAACTGAATTTGTGCCCTGAGGGAGAGAGTGGTCAATCTAATAAACAATTAATCAAAAAAAACAACTTTTTCAAGTTTCAAGCTTATTGCAGGAAAGACTCCGTTGAGCAAGCTCATTCACAAGGAGGCCCTGAGGCACATACACATACAGTTCGCAATTACATAGACAGGAGATATAAAATGTAGAACAAAGAAAAAAAATATAATACAAGGGATATACACAATAGAAGTCCTTATGCTATATATGCAGTACATTCCAGCTTTAACCTTGCCCTACATTATGCAACACATTTCAGCTTAATAAGTACAGGGCCAGTTGGTACCTAAGAAGTTGACTTGGCGTTGGGGGCCTAGTAGCACCTACATATGTCTTTTAATTGAGAGATAGCTAGTGTTTTGTAGGAGTTAATTGATACGATGCTGGTTAGCTTCAGCATGGCTTGTAGTTGGTTCCAAATGTTTGGGAAGGCGTATGAGACAGCACTTTGGCCAGCTGTGGTACTTGTCCTGGGAACATCTAGTAGGATAAGGTCAGATTTCCTTAGGGAGTAGGCGCTATGCGAGATGTGTATGAGAGACGTTAAATAGATAGGCAGTTTGTGGAGTAGTAATTTGAGGGTCCAAGTGCCAGCATGCAGGAGGCGTCTGGTGGCAAGAGAGGTCCACCCAACTGCTGGATAAAGATCACAGTGGTGGGTCCTGTATGCAGAGTTAGTAATGAAGTGAAGAGCACGGTGATAGAGTACGTCCAGTTTAGATAGGCTCAAGGTTGGGATAAAGATAATGTCTTCATAGTCAAGCAAGGGAAGGAATGTTGCTTGGACAAGTCTTTTGTGGGTCACGAGAGAAAAGAGGGTCCTATTTCTAAAGAAGAAACCCAAGCATGCTTTAAGCCTCTTTGATTGATCCTCGATGTGGTCATTGAAGGAAAGCTTGTTGTCTGTCAACATACCTAGATATTTAAATTTAGGTACGACTTCCAAGGGTTCACCTAGGGAGGTAACTATGAAGTTTTTATGTGGGGTAGGTAGGGCACCAGAAACGACAAGTCTTGAGAAAATCATTGTCTTGGTTTTTTGGGCATTTAAGAGAAGCTTGGCATTGATAAGGTTGCTTTCTGACTGGATAAAGTCAGCTTGGAGTGCTTCCCTGACTTCAGTTAAGGACGAGCCTGATGCGTACAAAACCCTATCGTCCGCAAAGAAATGTATGCTAGAGTTCTTTATGTGGGAGTCAAGGTTGTTGATGTACAGGGAAAAAAGGACTGGTCCTAGGATGGAGCCTTGAGGGACTCCTCTGGCAATTGGAAGGGGGGCAGATAGTAGGCCATCAGCTTTGACTTTCTGTATCCTTCCTGTGAGATAACTGTTAAACCACTGTAAGGTGGGAGCTGATGCTAGCCATCCAAAGGATGGCAGACAAGGGTGAGGTAGTACTGGTTGGAGACTTCAATATTTCAGACGTGGATTGGAGCATCCCAGCAGCAGCATCAACCAGGAGCAGATTTATCCTGGACTCCCTTCAGGGTGTCTTCCTCAAGCAACTGGTCATGGAACCAACTCGGCAGAAGGCAATACTGGACCTTGTGCTCACAAACAGGGACAGTGTGATGGGGGCAACAGTGGGGGAGCACCTGGGGAACAGTGACCACCAGTCATTGTGGTTTGAAATCATAGAAAGAGCAGAACCAAACCACACAAAAACCACATATCCTGGATTTTAGGGGGGCAGTCGGGCAGACTTTGGGAAAATTGGGAGATACTTGAAAGAGGCATTAAGGGAAATGGGGCAGGAATCAGGGGTTGAGGAACAGTGGGCAGTATTTAAAATGGGGATTACAAGAGCAACAGAATTATGCATTAAGCAGGTTAGCAAGAGGAAAAGGAAGAAGAGACCATTATGGTTTTCCAAAGAGGTAGCAAAGAAAGTGAAAGCCAAAAAGATTGCATTCAGGCAATACAAAAAGACAAAAGCAGAAGGGGATAGGGAGAAGTACCAGGAGAAGCAAAGGGAGGCAGGGAGGTCAGTAAGGGAAGCCAAAGCTCAGACAGAAGAACACATTGCAAAATCAGTGGGTAGAGGGGACAAAACCTTTTACAGGTACATAAGTGAAAAAAGAAAGGCAAAGGGAGGGATAGTGAGACTGAAGGGGGAGGACAGGGGCCGCGTGGAGGATGACAACAGTAAAGCTGACATATTGAACAGGTATTTCTGCTCAGTCTTTACTGAGGAAGAGGAGGGTAATGGGTCTGAAGGGAGCACAAAGGGTGAGAATGGTGCAGAAATGGACACAAGTCCCTTTACACGAGAAGGGTCCTGAAGGAACTGGAAGTAACAAGAGTTGATAAAGCAATGGGCCAGATGGGTGCACCCAGAGTCCTTAAAGAACTAAGAGATGTGGTGGCTGAACCTCTGGCTATCCTGTTTAGCCGATCACTGGAAACAGGGAGGTACCCAAAGACTGGAGGACAGCAGATGTAGTCCCCTTATACAAAGTGGGAACAAAGAGGAAGCAGGGAACTACAGACCAGTCAGCCTCACCTCGGTAGTGGGGAAGATCATGGAAGCACTACTGAAGGAGAGAGATTGGTGGAACACCTGGTTGTCAATGGACTACAGGACCCAAGACAGCATGGTTTCACCAGGGGGAGGTCATGTCAGACCAACCTCATTCAATTTTTTGACTGGGTGACTAGGGAGGTGGATCAGGCGAGGGCAGTGGACATGGCCTATCCGGACTTCAGCAAGGCCTTTGACACTGTGCCACATAGAAGACTATTACACAAACTGGGGAATATGGGTGTGGGCAGGATAGTAGTGTGGTGGGTAGGTAACTGGCTGGGTGGCAGGGCACAGAGGGTGGTGGTAAATGGTTGTCACTCCACAGAGGGAAGAGTGAACAGTGGGGGTACCACAGGGATCAGTGCTGGGACCGGTCCTATTCAACATCTTCATCAGTGGCATTGCGCAGGACCTAGAAGGCAGAATTTCACTGTTCGCTGATGACACAAAGCTCTGTAACAGAGTAGACACACCAGAGGGTGTAGACAGAATGAGAAGGGACCTGCAGAAACTTGAAGAATGGTCAGGGGGTTAGCAGTTGAAATTCAATGCAAAGAAGTGCAAGATAATTCATATGGGGCACAAAAACCCTGGCAGAATATATCAGTTGTGGGGTGAATATATAGCATGCACCAAGCAGGAACGGGATCTTGGGGTTATCATCTCTGATGACCTCAAGGTAGGGAAACAGTGTGACAAGGCAGCAAGTAAAGCAAATAGTATGCTGGGATGCATAGGCAGGGGGCATCGCCAGCAGGAAAAGGGAGGTCATAATTCCACTATACAAGACACTAGTGAGGCCCCACCTGGAGTACAGTGTACAGTTCTGGAGACCTTACCTACGTAAGAACATAGACAGGGTAAAGAAGGTTCAGAGGAGGGCAACAAAGATGGTACATGGATTGCATCACAAGTCCTATGAGGACAGGTTGAAGGAACTGAACATGTACTCCCTGGAGGAGAGGAGGGAGAGAGGGGATATGATAGAGACATACAAGTATCTTACAGGGATGAACAGGGTGCAGGAATACACTATTTTTAAGCAAAAAAGATGTTCCAAGACTAGAGGGCATGGGATGAAGTTAGAGGGAGGATGATTCAGAGGAAACGTGAGGAAGAATTTCTTCACAGAATGGGTGGTGGACAAGTGGAACACCCTGCCAGAGGAAGTGGTGTGGGGCTGAAACAATCACAGGATTTAAGAATGCATGGGATAGACATAAAGGAATTCTGGCAGTCAGGGGTAAGGGGCAACAGACTTCTAGGAAAACATAAACTGAACTTACAAGCTCAAATGGGCAGACTGGGTGGGCCATAGGCCCTTATCTGCCAACACTGTCTATGTATCTATGTAGGTAAGTGGGGTGGCACCTATGTAGGCAAGGCAGGTGATTAGGAGGTGATGGTCTACAGTGTCGAAGGCCTTACTGAGGTCTAGAAAGACTGCACCAGTAACCTTCTTGGTGTCCATAGCATGGATCCAGTCATTAGAGACTTTAGCCAAGGCTGAGATGGTACTGTGCTTCGACCTGAAGCCAGATTGGGCCAGGTTTAGGAGTGAGTGCGCTTCGAGGTGATTTTTTTAGTTGGTTGTATATAAGTTTTTCCAGCACTTTGGAGAGAACGGGCAAGATAGAGATAGGACGGTAGTTGTTTAAGTCACAAGGATCTCCTGATTTGAAGAGAGGAAGAATATGGGCAGATTTCCAGCAGGATGGAACAGTGGCTGTGGTAATAGAGAGGTTGAAGATGTGAAGGATGGGGGCTGTGAGCTGGGCATAGCCTAACCGCAAGAAAAATTATTCAAGGCCATCGTCCCCTGCACTTTTCTTGGTCTCAAGGCTAAGAATTATGTCTTCAACTTCTTTGTAGCTAAACAGGCACAACTGGAAGGGATGAGGTGGAGTAGCATGTGTAGTATCTGGGCTAGTGTTGCTGTTCACTCGGCTAGCGTATGGGGAGGTGTCGAATGCCAACCTGGCAGTGGCAAAGTGAAGATTAAGTTCTTCGAGGAGTCGCAGTTTATTTTCAACCATCCCGTCCTTGGCCAGAATCTTGGTGGGAAGGGAGAGGAAGCAGCAAGATGGCCTTCAATGGATCTCAGTGTCTTCCAGATGTTTTGAGAGTTCCCTTTGGCCTGCTCCAGAGTGGAGATGTAGAAGTTTATTTTCAGTAGCATGTACACTTTTAACAGGCATTTCTGGCAGTTCTAAACGCATGCCAGTCTGCCGGGTCCTTTGTGTGCCTGGCCCTAGCCCATAGCTTGTCTCTATTGGTAAGTGCAGATTTGAGCTCTTGGGTGAACCACGGATGTGAGATTTTTCCGTACCCTCATTTTAATAAGAGGAGCATGCTTGTTAATTAGGGTGGTGAGGTTGTCATTTAGGACAGAGATGGCAGCATCAGCAGATTTGGCAAGATATAGGTCTTGCCACCTGATCGTAGCTAGATCGGTTAGGAAGTTTACTGAGTTGAATTTACGGAACGAGTGTTTGATTCTGAATTGAGGGTGCTGCTGGGTTTTAGATTGGAATCTTGTACAAACAACGATACTGTGGTCGCTCATGTCATTATGGAAAACTGCAGAATGTGAGATTTTATGGGGATGCAAAGTTAAGATGACATCTAAGAGTGAGCTGTTGGCAGAGTTATAAGCATTGATTCTTGTGGGTTCAGTTACTATCTGTGTAAGACCCAGCTCATCACAGATGGCTTTTAGGGAGTGGGATTTAGCAGTGAGCCAATCCATATTGAAGTCCCCTAAGATTATTGTTTCCGTGTTAGCAGCCAAAGTTATGGATTTCAACATGTTAAAAATTTCTGTGCCTCCTGACGGGGGTCTATAGCCACCAACGATTGTGATGCACTCTGAGGATGGCAGGTGAAGTTTAAGCGAGACAATCTCGTATTCCTTGGGCTTAGTTTCACAGGAAATGCTGCCAACACCAAATTTTGATTTAGCGATACAACCACTCCCGAATCATTATCAGCCCTAAAGAGCTTGAAGCCCGGTATAGTAATTTGCGGATCAGTCTTTTTTAGCCATGACTCAGTAATTATAATCAGGTCTGGGTCAGTGTGGGCTACCCAAACTTGAAGATGATCAAGTTTTTTGAGCAGGCTTAACCTTCCTCCTTTACTATGAGCTAGGAGGAAGGAATAAAAATATGACTCAGGACTCCCCTGTTAAGTTAACCTGTCTCTGGAAGGGGTCGGGCTGCGTGCCTTATACGCTCCTTATTATAATATAAGGCTGTGGAAAGTTGAAACCCTTGGTACTATTTACTCGAGATGTGTGCAACTATTATGAATAACAACTCATTTTGTTCTTGACTGATAAAAGAATACATTCTTTTTAGTTAGAATATCTATGTAAGAGCATGATGAAAACTGTATAATGTCTTAAGATGTCTCTCTCAATAAAAATGAATTTATGAAAAAAAAAAAAAAAGAACTGGCATGGCCAGTCTGGGGCTACCAGGATCACCTGCGCCTTGTTCCTCCTGGCCTTGATGAGCACTCTGTGTATCAAGGGAAGTGGAGGGAAGGCATAGAAGAGGCCTGGGGTCCACAGCCTCGAGAAGGCATCCCCCTGCAGTGAGCCCTGCTGAGGGGGGCAGGCATGAAACAGCCTCACTTTCACGTTCTCCCTGGAGGTAAACAGATCCACCTGAGGGGTACCCCAGTGGGAGAACAGATCTTATACTACCTCCTGGTGGAGTGACCATTCGTAAGATGCCTCACCTATCCAGCTGAGAGCACTGGCCAGCTGATTTGAGGCTCCTGCCACATGAATGGCTAGGAGATCAGCCTCTAGGCTGAGCATGAGGGTCCATGTGTGGAGAGCTTCATTGCACAGAGGCAAAGAGTGTGTCCAGCCCTGTTTGTTGAGATAGTACATGGTCGTGGTACTGTCCGTCTGGCCCTGGACCACTTGACCCTGAATGAATGGAATGAAGGCGGTCAGGGCTAGCTGAACCACATGGAGCTCCAGCAGGTTGATATGGCATCGGGACTCCTGAGGGAATCAGAGCCCATGGGCTCTGTGCTCCCGCAGATGAGCACCCCAACCCATCAGCGAGGCATCAGTCATCAGGATGATCATCAGCTCGGGGCGGACAAATAGGATGCCTTCTTGCAAGTGAGCTGGGACCAGCCACCATTGGAGGCTGTCCCACATCCTCTGGGTCATAGTGACCAGCTGGTTGAGGTGACCTGAGCATCGAGACAACTGGCTGTCCAGTTCCCATTAAAGGGAACGCATCTGCCAGTGGGCCCATCAGACCACGCTGGTGCAGGCCGCCATGTATTTCAGAAGGCATAGGAAGTCCCGGGCAGGGTGCGAGTGCCCAACCAGAAATTATTGGGCAAAGGAGGAGAGAACCTCCGCCCTGTCCACTGGGAGCTGAGCTCTGGCTTGGCAAGAGTCGCGCTCTGCCCCGATAAACTGAATCACCTGCAAGGTCACGAGTTCCAACTTGGCCTCGTTGATCAGAAGGCCAAGATCGAAGCAAGTCTGGAAGGACAAATCCCTGGACCACTCCATCTTCTGCCTGGAGGGACCTGCTATGAACCAGTCGACCAGGTAAGGATAGACCCGGACCCTCGGCACCTCAGGAAAGCTGCCACCACTGCTATGCATTTGGTGAAGACCCTGGGGGCTGATGAAAGGCCAAAGGGCATGGCCTGGAACTCATAGAGGGTTCCCTTGGCTCAGAAGTGGAGGAATCATCGGTGGGAAGGATGGATTGAGACGTGAAAGAACGTGTCTTGAAGATCCAGGGAGCAAAACCACATGCCATGTTCCAGGGATGGTATGATCTGAGCCAGAGTTACTATCCAAAAGGTGCGGGACCTGAGGAACCTGTTCAGGTCGTGCAGATCAAGAATGGGGCACCAGACCCCAATCCATTTTGGTACTAGGAAGTAACTGGAAACAAACCCTGGGTCTGAAGGAGGGTCTGAAACTCTGAGCACCACCTCCTTGCAGAGGAACTGAGTGATGTCGTCTTGGAAAGACAACTGAGTGACAGTGGACACCAGATCCCCCCATGGGGTGCGGGCTCGGCTTGGGGGGACCTGCTCGAATTCCAGAGGCAGGCTCTGGCTGACCACTTCCAGCACCCAATGGTCTGTGGTGATAACAGACCAGATGGAAAGGAAGTGGCGAAGCCAGACCCCCACAGGAGGACCAGAGGAGGTGTGACAGGGTTGAGGGTGGCACCCCTCAACCCGTCACTGGGCAGGCTTAGAGGAGGAGGAGGATCCAGCTGAAGGGTCACTGGGACCCTTCCCTCCAGACTTTCTGACCAATGAGGTCACTGACTTGGCCCATGGTCACCAGGTTTGCGCCTGCTGGCCCTGCTGCTGGTGCTGCTGGGCTGGTCTGGCCACAGGAGTAGAAGAGTGAAAGGGCTTGCACTTCTGGTGCTTGGAGCCCTTGTCCTTCTGGGCAGATGTCACAGAGTACAGAGTGGCACTGGACTTCTTAATACATTGGAGTTGGCCCTCCACACCGGGCCCGAACAAGTCGGTACCCAAAAAGGGAAGTTCTGCCAGCTTGTGTTGAGTGTCCGCCATGAAGGTCGAGATCCTCAACCAAGCCTTAAGGTGCATGGCTACTTCGACCACTACTAAGCGGGCACAAGAGTCACCAATGTCCAGAGCAGTCTGGAGCTGTTGCTTCACCACTGCCCTTCCCTGGTCCCAGACCTGCTTGACTGTGGCCTGGAGGTCGCCGGAAGGTGAGGAATAACCTCATCCAGGAAGCCCAAAAGGGCATGGGAAAAGTGTTCCATGAGCACGGCCGAGCTAGCCTGATGAAGGCCAAGTGAGGAAGCAGCATAAACCTTCTTTGCCAAATGATCCAATTTCTTGGATTCTTTGTCCAGCAGTCTGTCCACATCGCCTGTATTGCCCGAGTGCCGGAAGACGGAATGAGCCACCAGACCCTCAGCCGAGGGATGTTCCAAAAACCCCAAAAGGGAGCCAGTTGGGACCATGTATTTGCAGGCCATCCAGGCCGAGGGCGCAGGGCAAGATGCAGGACGCTGTCACAGACCCAGAGCCAGGCCAACAATGGCCTTGGCCACAGGGAAGGCCTCCATAGGAGAGTCCCCTTTGTCCAGAATCTCTGTTAGGGGATATCTGGCCTGTTTCTGGACCAATTTGAGCTCCATCCCCATGGACTTGGAAATGAGCCAAATAATACCCATGAACCCTTGTCCATGGAAAGGCACCCAGAGGACTCCACATTGATGGGATGTGAGTGCAACGATGAGTCTTCAGACTCTGAGGAGTCCGCGTAAAGCAGGCATCCACCTGAGTCACCCTCAACCCACCTTGGATGATCGGGAGTGAGGGTGACTGACAGCCAATGGGGCAATCCTTTTGCCAACCGAGAATCCTTGGTCAGGGCCCCAGACTTCAGCTGTTCAGGTGGTGGCTCTACCACAATCGGCAGAGAAGCCTGCTTCGGCTGGGCCTGAGGTGGCACCTTTGCAGGGGTGAAGGTGGCATGAGCCGACATCGGCCATTCGGGTGACAGCCACTTAATAGCAGGGGTAGAAACCGGGGTCGGCTTTGTACTGGTCAAGATTAACTGTTGCCACATCAAATCTTCGTAGTGCTGACACAACTTACGCCGAAGCCTCTCCTCATCAGAGGAGGACGAAGAAGAGTAGCGGCGCTGCCGCTTACCATGATATCAGGAGTGAGGTCGCTGGTGATGGCGAGATCTGTCTGACCCAGTAGAGGAGGACCTTGACCGTTGGCAGAGCCAACGGGGGACATCGGAAGGAGCCGGAAATCCCTGCAGCTCCTCCAGGTCAGGTTCCTGAGTGGTCAGGTTTGACCCAGTAGGCTGAGCAGACCCATCCGAAGACAATGGAAACACTGGAGTCCGAAAGAGAGAGTTGTCGGCCTCATCTGGTGACAACCTATCGATCAGTTCAAGAAAAGTCTTGGCCACATCAGCAGGCGTCTCAGCCAACTGGTCTTACGGGGGGCTCCGTGAAACCAGCGGCCAAAACTGGAGTCTCCTGGGAGCGGGACTGCTCCTGATCCCGAGAGCGTCTATGTTGAGTCTTTTCCTTCTTTGACTCCTTCTTGCGAGAGTGCAAAATGTGCGACCCAGTAGGGCCTTCTCCCTTAGTCCAGAGAGAAATTGGCACAGCTCTTTGAAGGAAGCCAAATAAGTGGAGCCCGGCTGGAGCAGAATGAAGGCCAAAGCCAAAGAGGAACTAGTCGCGGCCTGGGCCACCTCCTCCTCGAAGGCCTTGAGCTGCTCAAGCTGCTCAGCAGACCCCACAGCCGTGGAGACTACACAATGAATGGGCATCCTTGCATTTAACCGGTGGGTGACACTTTTCCGGTCACCCCAGCTGGAGTTGGGCAGTGCAGTCTTCCAGAACTGATGGGTGAAAGGAGCGACAGAGATGTCAAGGCTGCGGATCATGGTCAGGTCCTAGGCAGTACATGCATGTGGCATGAGGGTCAGTGCAAAACATCTTCTTCCCACAGGGGCACCGGTGGAACCTGGGAATGGTTTTCTCTTCCATCGCAGAAGCAAGAGAAGTAGTAGTAGATGAAACTTGAACAAGTTTTAAGGTAAGTTTTGGAAGCAAATCTGAAAATTCAAGAGCCAGGGCCTACTACACGCAGGAGCTCTAAGGAGGGAACCTGAACCTTCCAGCGGAAAGGAAAATCTGGCATCATGGGGCACAGCTGAGTGTTTTACCACCTGGACGGGTGGGAGCAGCCAGCTTGAAGACGTTCCAGCGACCCTTAAAGGGAATGGCAATCTGCCAAAAAGTGTGGATAGAATAACATATCCACAGCCCTAGAATTAGATGTAACAACGGTAGCGTTCATTTCTGAGGTGTCCAACCGCTACCATTGATCCTGTGTTGGGTAGCAGCATTGTTTCCTGCCACTGTAGTGGAGAGCGCTGTCAATACAGTGCTATTGAGGACAGCGCTTTTATTGACAGCGCTCTTCTGACCAAGTGACCTTTTTTGCATTGAAACCCAGCTGCTGTTCCATAGACTACTCTTTGAGTTTTCTCAGGTCTCCACTCAAACTCTCCACCCCTTCCAGAGTATACCCTATTGCCGATTTTGGTTTCACACCTTCCCTTCCAGCTCTTCTGCAGTGTTGCTTATGAAGATATTGAAAAGGACTGGTTCCAACACTGAGCCCTGAGGGACCCTGCTGGTCACTCTCCCCTCATTAGAGTGAGTGCCGTTTACCACCATCTTCTGCAACTAGCCTTCAACCATTTCCTTACCCAGTTTACCACCTTGGGTCCTACCCCTAAGCTGCCCAGTTTCCTTATAAGCCTCCTATGTGGTACCATGTTAAAGGCTTTGCTAAAGTCTAAGTAGGCCACATCCACCACCCAACCCTGATCTATTTCCCTGGTTTGTCTGACATGACTCCCCCTCCTCCGTGTGAATCCATGCCGCCTTGGGTCTTGTAACCTGCTGGATTCAAGATACTCCACTAGCTCTTCTTTTAATAGTATCTCCATTAACTTCCCCACCATTGACATTGGACTGACTGGCCTATAGTTGCCAGCTTCTTCTATGCTGCCACTGTTATAGAGCAAAACTACATCTGCCCTTCTTCAGTCCTCTGGAATTACTCCTGTTTCCAGTGAGCTGTTGAATAGAGATAACAGAGGCGCAGCCAGTACCTCCATGAGTTCCCTCAGCACCCTTAGATGAACTCCATCCAGCCATTGCCTCATTGACTTTCAGATTTGAAACTCCTCTCGAGACTCCTTCCTCTGTGAATAGACTTGTGTCTACCTCCCCCCAAGTGTTCCTGCTGCTATTACGCTGTCCGTCCCCCTCTCACTCCACTGTGAAGACTGAGCAGCAGTATCTCTTCAGCATATCCACTTTTTCTTGATCCTCCTCAGCACAGTCTCCCCCTGCCTTTCTTATCCTCACAATCCCTCCCCTTGACTTCCTCTTTTTGCTTATGTATCTGAAGAAGGGATTTGTCACCATTAGTTGCCCTTTGACTATTCCTTCCTCTGTTTGTGTTTTTATGCCTCTCATCACCTTCCCTGCTTACCTTAGCTTAACCTGATACAGCTACCCTATCCTCTTCCCTCTGTGTCACTTTGTACCTTCTGGCTAAGAAGGGGGAGGTGGTGCTGGTGGGGGACTTTAATATGCTACATGTAGCGTTGAGCCTACCTGCTGCAGCATCAGCTAGAAGCAGAGATATCTTGGACTCCCTGCAGAGGCATCCCTCAAGCAGCTGTCAGTGAACCCACTCGGGGTGGGGCAACACTGGACCTGGTATTTACAAACAGGGACAGTGTGGCAGATATCAGAGTGGGGAGTCATCTGGGGACCAGTGACCATCGCACAATATGTTTAACATAAGAACAACAGCGAAATCCAGCTGTACAAGGGCGAGGGTCCTGAAATTCAGAAGAGCTGACTTTATGAAGATGGGGGAATGCATCAGAGAAGACCTGAAGGGGGAGATGTTGAGGAGAGGGTGGAGGGAAAATTGACCAGAGTAAAAGAGAGCACAGTAAAGGCAACAAACCTGTACGTCAGGCAATTAAGCAGAAGGGGGAGGAGACCATTATGGTTCTCGAGGGAAGTGGCAGAAAAGATAAGGGCAAAAACAGTGGCATTCAGAATGTATAAAGAGACTCAAAGAGAGGAGGACAGACAAGTGTACCTGGGGAAATGGCGGGAGGCAGGCAAGGTAGTAAGGAGGGTAAAAGTACATGTTGAAGAAAGAATACCCCAGACAGTACTGAAGGGGACAAGACATTTTTTAGGTATACAAGCGAGAAAAGGAAGACCAAGGGAGAGATAGCATGGTTAATAAAGGAGACAGGGGGCTACACTGCGGTTGGCCAAGAAAAGGAAAATATCTTATATCTTAAACAATTATTTACTGATCAGTATTCACAGTTGAGGGGAAGGAGAGGGACCACAAACAAGCACCAAGAGATTGCGGGGGGGAATGGATACCAGTCCCTTTTCTGAGGATAGGGTTAGGAAAACACTCACTAATCTGAGGGTGGAAAACCCATGGGGCCAGATGGGGTGCATCCAAGAATGTTAAAGGAACTTAGTAAGGTGCTAGCTGCACCCCTGACAGACTTGTTTAACAGTTCACTGGAAACTGGCGTGGTCCCCATAAACTGGAGAAGGGCGGATGTAGTCCTACTTCAGAAAAGTAGTAGCAAGGAGGAGGAAGGAAATTACAGGCCTAACAGCCTGACATCTGTAGTAGGGAAACTGATGGAAACAGTTGTAAGCCCCCCCCCTCAAGGGAGGACTTATTTTCTGCCCTTTGGACCCCCCCCCCGGTGCTTAGGGAGCTTGTGCACCATTGGGGGGGGTCCCTGTTGTTGCCTGTTGGGGCAGCAGAGAGTGGGCTTCTACATATAGAGGGGGGATGGGCAGGAATGAGAGAGAGAGAGAGGGGAGACTGGCGGGTTCTGCTGCAGGGTAGTTCGGAGGGGGCCCCCCCCCCCTTAGGCAGGTCAGCAGTTTTGTCAGCGGTGCGCCGGGTCCTGGGTTTTGGGGTCTCCGTGGGAAGTGAAGCAGACAGGCAGTTACAGTTGTTTCAGTCCAGGGTTCCCTTGGGATGGGTATGAGAGCATCTGTGGAACATAGGAGCTTGTGAGGGCAGGTAGTGCAGGATCCCGGGGGCATTGGACCAGTCTTTGAAAGTGGTGTTTTTGGGCCATCGGGGGCTGTCAAGGTTGTGGCAGAGCCTTCGCAGGGGATCTTGAGGATGGTGGCAGTTCCTCCTGATCCCCAGTGGCACGTCAGCTCAGGGTGTGGAAGGTGGGAGCAGGTGGTGGCCTGGACTTGATGGGGCCTGCCATGCCTGTGTCTGGGTCAGATCCCGGGGCCTACTACTGTGTTAGGCCTTTAGGCCAATATAGGCCATTTCCCCATCTTAGGAAACAGGGCTTAGAGTGGAAGTAAGGGAGCCACTTTAACTGTTGGAGGCTTTGGCTCTGGTGTGAGAGCCATAGGGATTGTGAAGGGAGAGAGTACCAGGGACCAGGTCGGTACCAGGACTTAAAGAGCTAGTGTACTGCTTGGAAACTGTCTGCAATTAATTGTAACTTTCAGATGTAGTCAGCTATCACTTCTTATATCTCAAGTATTTATTATTTTCTGTTTGCTAATTGGAAGATTTTCCACCTGGCAGTACTGGGGTGATGTGTGGAGCAGCACTCTGTCTGGAAGGGGAAAAAAAAAGTCATTTATGTTCCTCCCACTACATCAATATTGAAACCACACTGACTTTGACATCACTAGTGACCAGTGAGAACCATTTCTCACTGCCAGGTTTCACTTTCACATGAAGCAGCACAGACTGGCTCTCCCTGGTTACTAGTGATGTCACAATTTCCTGCATTTTGATTGGTAGCTTGTGAAAGTCACTGCTCAGGTGGCAAGGATTGTGGTGCCTCAAGGTGTTTGGTCTCATTTCTGACGATGTAGTGGGAGGAACAGAACTGACTTTTTTTTCCCTCCAGACAAAGTGCTGCTCCATACATCACCCCAGTACTGCCAGGTGGAAAATCTTCCAATTAGCAAACAGAAAATAAAAAAAATACTTCAGATACTGGAAGCGATAGCTGACTGCATCTGAAAATTACTATTAATTGCAAGCAGTACACTAGCTCTTTAAGGGAGGAATAGTCACAGGAGCAGCTGCGGTAGGTTTCAGGATGCTAAATTTTCACCCCTAGCATGAATTAGCTTGGAGGCGACAGAGGAGCACATTGCTCCCCTGAGGAGGAAAAGAAAAAAATGGAAAACGGGTAAGCAGTTCAGCATTAAGAAAGCTATGACAAAGTAAGACTCTTACCAGTGCCAGTGGGTCATCGGGAGCTTCACATTCCTGGAGTTTCTTGTTAATTCAGTCTCTGGTCCTGGGGCTTGGGTTTTTGGCTGCTGGTTCTGTTTGATGGAAAATCCATCCCTAAGTAATGCCTGTAGCTCTCTCTCCCTTTCTTAACAAATCAGATAGAAAAAGTTAGCCCCATGGAGCTGGAATATTTAAAAGTTTTAAGCAACTGTGACCCTGAGCTCAGGTAATCATTTATTTTTTATTTTATCGAGTTCTTGGATTATACCCGTGAGTAGTTGCTCATTTAAGGGTTCCACGTCAGTTACAAGTGTAACCCCTAGATGGCGCTATCCCAGGGGCTACTACCCCTGCCTGATTTGCCACTAACAGGTTGAGGGGCCTGGATCCAATGGCGGGTGCCTCCACCCAGAGGTCAGGGTTTGCAATAGTTAAACTTACTTGGTCACAGCCCTCTGGGACACTGCAACCCCCCCTTTCTTCCCACTAGTGGCCCACACAATATATCAGAATTACCTTCACAGTATACACTTACCCCCAGGTCTGGTTCCGGCACTGGGACCTCCTGTGAAATGAGATACAGTGCAACAATCACAGTACAGTACTTTAACATAGACAAATACCTCAGGCAGTATAACTTTGCTGAAACAAGCAGCTCTGATTTATTTAGGGGATATAACAAGGACAGGGGGAAATCAGGTTAATTAGCTTATCACTCTAATAATCTACCTATGGCTCTGTGCACAGGCCTATCCCTATCAGTTACTGTCCCTGGGTACCCAAGCCCTAGTGGCTAGTCCAAACCGTGGCAGCTGGTAGGAGCCCTTTCACACAGAGAAAGGAGAATTAAACAGTCAGCAGTACAGTAATTCCATTTGGATTTAATGTGGCAATTCAACAGGGAGCGACCCTGAATTAGTACTCACGACCTCCAAATAAGATAGGGTCCTTCAATGTCAGCAGGGCTCACTTGAGGTACACAAACCTCTTCACACATCCATATAAAAGAAAGCACTATACCAGGCAGGCTGCATCTGTATCCTGATCGCAATTACTGCACAATACCCGGAGAACACACAGCAGATTCAGTTCCTGACAGACCGAGTGCAATTTTCAGCAATTCTCCAGTCTTCTACAGGGTGAGCCTGGTTTCTACTCTTCAGAGATCCTTTGATTCTTTTCAGGACGGATTCAGTCCTAACAAGCTGTTACACAAGCTGCAGACCGGAACTCTGGGCCTTACACAGTTTTTGACTAAAACTGCACACTGAAAAAGCACAGGGCTCCTTCCTTCTTCACTGCCAAAGCTCAACTGAAACTCCAACCGACAAAACCGGGCACTTCCTTTGAGTTCCTCCCAGTTCTTGACTGGATTGGCTGTCACTCACAATAGACTGCTGCTGTTGGTCCAAAAAGGCACTGAAGTCTAAACTACATCTCCCAGAGTCACTGCCCATACAATCCTCTTGTGGCTGGCTCAGATTATGAGTCCAAGTTCTGATTCGTCCAAGGCACCATTTTAGAGCTAGCTTACCCCACACTGATTGGTCCAGTTCAGCAGTTCAAAACTAGAATGGGGAACTAGCAGACACAGTTCTGACTGCAAAGAAAGCAGGTTAGACAAACTGTAATTTCATTATTACTCTAAATAATTTCTGGCAAACAGTTACATCTTTCAGATAGGTTCCTTTGCACTCTAGTGACTGCAAAATGAAGTGAATTGGCAGCAGCTCGAGTGGTACTCAGAGAAGCACACAGTCCCCCCATACAAACTAATTATGTCTGCAAGCAGACAGCTCTTAAAGAGACAGTACCAGAGGCTCTAAAAACACTCACTGATAAATGGCTTAAATGCCAAACACCATTCAGGCTTGGAGCATTCAAGCAAGCTCCTGGAAGTCTTTTGGGAACCCCCATTTGCAGGGGGGTTACACAAGGACAAAGGTACATCAAAACAGTAGTACATGTTCTAGACAGGGTAACAGTAAGATACAGTAATACAGTAGTACATTTTTAGACAGAGTCCCTATAGTGAACATACCAAATGTAGGATCATAGGCAGCAAGTAATTTGCCTGAGTCAAAGTTAGGGCACCCTACTGGGTTGCATGAGAGGAGATGACAGTAGGATAGTGGTAAGGGTGCTAGAGGGTGGGTAGGGAGTGGGGGGAGTGTACAGAATGGGTGGGGTAGAGGTGGCAAAGGTTGTGAGGTAGGATGGTGACCTGAAGTGCTAAGGATAGGTCACGTCAGACGACTAGGTTAGACATGAGATAAGAGTGCTAGGGTGCCCTTGAGGCACAGGAGGAGTGTTAGTGGAGGCAGCCACAGTTGCTGGTTGAGATAATGTGCTGTCGTAGTTTGTGTTTGAAAGCATCAATATTTGCAGCACCGGAAATGTCAGGTGGTTAGACATTGGTCCGGTGAGGAGCACGGTAACAGAATGTGCATTGTGCCAAGGCAGTGCGGAGTCTAGAAATTTTGTAGATCTGGGTGGTGGAGTTCCTTGTGAAACGGGAGCCTGAGTGCATGGTTAGGAGTTTCTGAACCCCTGCTGGTAGTAGACTGAGACAGCATTTCTTGGCAAGGAGGCAAGATTGGTATCTTATTCTTTCCTTTAGTTGGAGCCAACCAGCCTGTGAGTAGCGGTCACAGTTATGCGTGAGTCTTGCAGCACCTGTGAGAAGGCGACACGCCTTATTAAGCGTGATGGAAATGCATTGTAGGGCAGTGTCGGCTGCTGATCCATAGATAGCCAGTCCATAATCAACAAGGGAGACTATTGAGCTGTTGATGGCCAGATTTAATGCCTCATAGGTTAAGCAGTGCTTGTGGTGGTAAAGAATCCCTATTCTTACACTGATAGCCTGAACAGTGTTATCAATTTGTTGGACATAAGACAGAGTGGAGTCTATTGTGATACCCAGGTATCTGAAAAACTGAACGTGCTCCAGGGTGTCACCACTTTCATTTCTGGGATAATGCTTTCTGGGGTAATGCTTTGAACTTACTCTGGGTGCTGGAGTATAACATTGTCTTTGGTTGTTTTACAGTTCATGATTAGTTTATGCTCCTTAAACCACTTACTGTATCTGTGGATGAGAGTTCTGCTGTCAGTAGTTCCAGATGAGGGTTTCTGGTGAAGATAACTGCAGCATCTGCGTAAAGGAGCATCCGGGTCAGACAGGAGGCCAGCAGTAGGTTTAGGAAAAGACAAAATAGTAGGGGCCCCAGAACTGACCCCTGTGGGACCTCAGAGCAGACAGGTCTGCTAACAGAGGTGGTGTCTCCTAGCCTGACCTTTTGCGATCGGTTGTGAAGGTAGCTGTTGAACCATGAAACGGATTCTGGAGACAGCCTAATAGCAGACAACTGATTCAGAAGGAGCTCATGGTGCACCATATCAAAAGCTTTTGGTAGGTCAATAAATGTTGCTCAAACCAGAAGGCCTTGGTCTAGGGAGTGGTGGATATAACCTATGAATTCCAGTAATGCTGTGATGGCACTGTGACCTGGTCAAAAGCCATGTTGTTCAAGACAGAATAGTTGGTACTAGTTCAGATACTCGACAAGGTGATCTGCTACAATCCATTCTAGAGCTTTGGTGGGGGGGGGGAGACTATGGAGATAGGTCTGTAGCTGTTGTGTAGAATCCAGTCACCTCCTTTGCACACAGGAGTTATTGATGCCAAGAGCTTAGGAGAATAAAGCTGATTTGTTTTATGGAAATCAGAGTCCAGATGGATTTTAATGAATTAAAAGTCCTTTAGTTTTTGGGGTTCTTTGCAGTTTTCTGTGGGGTCTAAAGTACTGAATCCTATATGCCCTCCCACTCCAGGTCCAGTTCAGTGGAGAAGCTGAAGAAGAATCGACCAGTCTGCCTGCCAGATCACTTGCTGGTGAGAAGCTGAACACTCCTGAGGCTAAGTGTCTTGGGGTTTGAAGACGTCTCAAGGTAGGACACCCTTGGTTTATTCCAATTTTATTCTGAGGAGAACTGGTGAGGTGCTAGAGTCTGGGACCCCCTTCCCCTGGTAACATCTGCCCCCTAGACATTGGGAAGGGGGGGTACACACTATTAAAGGAAAGAATCAAGGAACACCTGGAATCCAATGGACTGCAGGACCCAAAGTAGCATGGCTTTATGGAGGGGAGGTCATGCAAAACAAATCTGACAGATTTCTTTGAGTGAGTAATCATAGTGTTGGATCAGGCGGGGGTGGTAGACATGGCCTACCTGGACTTCAGCAAAGCCTTTGACACCATTCCACATAGGAGGCTGGTAAACAAGTTGGGTAGCATGGAGTGGGCAATAAGGTGGTAACCTGAGTAAGAAACTAGTTAGGGGATAGGAGGCAGAGAGTGGTGGTAACTGCAGTTCACTCTGAGGAGGGGAGAGTGATCAGTGGAGTACCACAGGGGTTAGTACTGGGCCAGTTCTCTTTAATGACTTAATTAGTGACATAGCAGAGGAAGTGGAAGGGAAGGTCTGCCTTTTTGCCGATGACACCAAGATCTGCAACAGGGTGAACACTCGGGGGGGGGGGGCGCAAAGGATGGAAAGGGACTTGAAATGACTGGAGGAGTGGTCAAAAGTTTGGCAGTTAAGGTTTAATGCAAAAAAGTGCAAAATAATGCACTTGGGTCACAGAGACCTGAGGGTGCAATATAAGATGGGGGAAGCGATACTAGCAGTGACTAAGCAGGAAAGAGACCTGGGGGTAAACATATCAGATGACCTGAAGGTGTCCTGACAATGGAACAAAGTGGTCAGGAGAGCTAGTGGGATGGTGGGATGTACAGGTAGGGGTATTACCAGCAGGAAGAGGGAAGTGGTGTTGCCACTATATAGGTCTTTAGTAAGACCTCACCTGGAGTACTGTGTCCAGTTTTGGAGGCCACATCTCAGGAAGGACATAGACAGGATGGATGCCTTCCTGCACATCTTCTCCAATACTGAGTACCCTCTGTAGCGGCACTTCCTCTCAGAGATGATGAGAGCGCTGTGACTCAACTACTTTTCAGGTCACAATCCTCCTAACCTGACACAGTCCTTCCTTGGGGAGTACAGTCATGACTCCCCAGTCATACCTCTGTGGCCAAGGCCTTTTGCTGAGGAGTCCAGCAATCTCTGGCTCCATCCCTCTGCCCCCGCTCCAGCCCTGAGGGACATCCAGCACAGGTACAGTGCACCCATGGGATCCCTAGGAGCCAAGCCAGACCATTTCTCTGGGGTCCAGCTCCTTGACATCCCCTCTGGGCATAGGCACCCAGTGTGTGACCATCCCCCAGAATCGGACTCTGCAGAGTTTGATGCCTGCAGTCATAGAGTTTTCTCAATGGCATGCACCATGTTGTGCATTTCAGCACACCAGGAACACCAAGTGACCTACTGCAGGCACCTGTGGTTGATGCTGGGTCAGCTCCTACCATCTCTGCCAGACTATGAGGCAACCAGACTGTCCATTTGTCTTTCTGCCCAGGGCCTGGAGCTGGCAAGGCACCAAGCCAGGGCATCTTATGATGCCGATGAGATAGCCTCCATGTTGGTGGGAACTACAGTCTGCATCAGGCAGATGGCGTTACTCTGTCTCTTCCAGTTTGTTACCTATGGCCCAGTATAGAGTGATTGCCTCATGTTTCCAGCAGGATCATTTTTTCTCCCACAGTGTCAGGCGTGAGTTGGCCAGAAGAATTCCTGCTCCCAGGCCACAGGAGCCTACACCTGCCCTATCAGTCTCAGGCCTCACCAGGCCCATAAGGGGTCCCTGCCTCTTTGGGGTTATCCCTCACAGGAGGCTGAGGGAATAACCTTTTCCCTCAAGGTGAGCCAGCACTGCCCTCTAGGTGGTAAGCTTGGTACTCTGACCCACTGATAGTGAATAGTGAAGAGTGATTCTTGGAAGATTTGAAAATTATGTACTCACTGTAATTCTTGATCTTCCAGAATATCTTCACAACTCTCCCACCATCCCCCACTACTGACCAGGCATCTGTGTAACTCACCCTGTCTCTCTCTCTCTCTCTCTCTCCTCTCTCTCTGCCTTTCTCTCTCTTCTTTGTCCCACTTTCTGGTTTGGCCCCTTGCTCCTCCCTTTTTTTTCTGTTTTGGAGCTCTGGGAACTATTTAACAAAATAAAAAAGACCCAGGTTTATGAGTCTTGTGGTTCCCCTGGACATCAAAAAAAAAAAAAAACAAGGATTCGACTCTCACTTTTAAGACAGCCTGGGCAGTTCTTCTTCATTTTCCTCATTTCCCTTTTGGATGGGCATCTGCAAGACATTTATATATGGCATAGGGGTTCCCCTCTGCTTTTCGTGTTCTCACTTAAATACAAAAAAGGAAGAGGGGAGTCAGCAGAAACTCCATAAGCTAGTGGAATTGCCTTTTTTCTTTTTCCTCAACTGCAGGATCCCCTGCATTTAGCCTCTGTAGCCAGCCTGGCTCCAGTATTATTCCCCCTTTTTATGTTTCAAGAAACATCTTGCGGTTGCTTCAGAATGACATTTGGGAGGTGTGTCAGGAACGAGTCCAATGCACAGCGTTATACAGTGCTCATCCCTGGTAAACCAATGAGAACGCAACCAGGCTATGATACTGTTTCAGTTTTCACAGCTGGAAGTCATTGTCGAGTTGAAAGAAATGAAGTGCACCAATGGGAGCGCTTCATTCCTTTCATTTATATATAGCATAAGCAAGCCGGCAAGCAGCTGAGCAGCTTTATTACATCCAGTGTTGTCTCACGCACTCCCTGACACTAAAATAAAGCAGATACCACCACACGATACTCCTAGGGTCACAGGTGGGATCCACAAATATTAACTCACTTGGTTCTCTCTTTCTCAGCACCTGCCACTCTGCTGCTGTTCCCTCCTTGCTCTGAACCCCCCTTCCTGCCACCACTGAGGCCTTTACAACATTACTGGTGGCTCCTGCCACCCTGCACACTCACTCTCTCTCCCTCACCACCGTCAGAGCGGCTTCACTAAAAAGCAGCTCCTTGCTGCTCCTGCTCCAGCCCCTTCCTCCCCTAACTGCCACCTTAAGCTCCGTAGGCCCACCCATAGAGCAAAAATAAATTAAGAATACTGCCTCCGAAGGTGGGAGGGCGCTTTCCTCCCCTGCCCCCTCCACCTCCCTCTGACTTCCTTTTGCTCCTCTTCTCCCACCCGTGTGGAGCAGGCCGCAGCCTAAGCGTCATATGGGCTGGGGATTTACAGTACCTGAAGGCACTTTCACTAAAGCGCGATCACGCTAGGGAATGCACCTCTTTGAGAAATCAGTATGCCACAATTAACCCTCCCACTACCTCACGCTGTGCAGTCCTACCCACCACCCTCGTTTCCCGGTCCCGTTTAACCCTCCCGCTACCTCCCTCTGTGCAGTCCCACCCACCACCCGTTCCCCAGTCCCATTTAACCTTCCCGCTACCTCACACTCTGCAGTCCCACCCGCCACCCATTCCCTGGTCCCGTTTAACCCTCCTGCTATCTCTCTGTGCAGTCCCGCCTGCCACCCATTCCACGGTCCCATTTAATCCACCTGCTACCTTCCTCTGTGCAGTCCCAACCGCCACCCTCGTTCCCCGGTCTCGTTTAACCCTCCTGCTACCTCCCTGTGTGCAGTCCCACAGGCCACCCATTTCCCCATGGGGTTTTCTTTTTTTAAATTGCCGCATGTCAGCAGCACTTTCTGAATAGAGTGTATGCTGTTTGTTGGGTTTTTTATTCAATACTACTAGTTCAGTAGAAAGGTAGCTGACAGTGATCTCTGGAATATGAAACAAGCAATATGCTTTTTGCCTTTATACAAAGCAGTATTATCTTTTTTATGTTTGCTTGCACGCATGTGCAAGAAACATAGTGCCATCATCCAAGTTTTCGGAGGTGTGGCAGCCCCCTTCCAATTCAATCAGTGTGTTTGCAGGTGCGGCCACAGTTCTCCAGTGGCTGCTGGAACTGTCTATGACAGCAGTCGAAAATGCAGTGGAGTACAGTTGAGAAGGGGCTATGCTTCCAGTGGCGGCAATAAGATATCGCCTGCTCATGCGCTCCCCTGCACACACACACACACACGTACACATACTACGTGCTCGCCCCTCACGCACACACTGTATAGCCGGCGGGGTGCCCAATCCCCGTCAGCTGTGCTGCCTCCCCCAAACAGAGTTTCATGCCACCGGGGTGCCTACCCCAGCGTGGTTACACATCGATGAGCCGATGGGGGTGCCCAATCCCCGTCGGCTCACTCCCCTCCTAGAGAGTACAGGGTGCCACACTGGGAGCCCACCCCAGCGTGGCAACAGATGCTATCATGACAGGGTGCCCAATCCCCGTTGGCTCCATGCCCCCCCCAGTCGTCCTTGTGCCACGCTGGGAGTCCACCCCAGCGTGGCAAACGTCCAGCGTCGTCATCCTTTAAAAAAAAAAAAAAAACCCTGAAACACAAAAACGGTCCCTCGCTGTCTCTGCTCCTACCCGCGCCCACCCACTGCGCACCCTGCCTCCCCACACCCCCTCACCCCATACTTACCTCCAGACTCCGGTGATGATCTTGGTGGACCAGGAACACGTCTGCACTCTTCAAAGCCGACCGCGAACTGAGGAAATGCTGGTAAGCTGTATAATGAGATAGATAGGGTTTTTTCAACTTTGCTGCATATCTCAGGCATTTTTTGGAATTTTGGCACCAAATTTTCAACATGGGGTTTTTGGGACCCCTTCTCATGAATGCTCTCACTGTCATGGTGTTAATCAGGCCTGAAGGGTGATTTCGCAGTCACTGCGCGAAATCACCTTTCGGGACCAAGTAATGAAACGACACTGCCACTGTTCGTAAGGTGGGCTCTCAAAATGTTTATGTTGAAAATTTGGTGGAAAAATTCCTAAAAAGGACTGTTTTACGAGCGTGCGTTGCGTGATTCCTCATGCGCTCGTGGTTGCAATTTTCAGTATTTTCACTCCAGATTTTCAACATTGCCATTTTATTACACTTCCTTATGAGCAGTACAGCTGTCATTTTTCACATCTTGCCCAAAATGTGTTTCCGCTCATGTAGCGCACAATGGCACAGTCGGTGTGCGAAATCAATGTATGGGACACATTAAGAAAATCACAGTGACACTGTTCACAAGCAGAGGTCTTAAAATGGCTATGCTGAAAATTTAGTAAAAAAATTCCTAAAAATGACTGTTTTACGAGCGTACGTTGCGCAGTTCCTACGCACACTCGTAAGTTTGCGAATTTTCAATATTTTCACTCCAGATTTTCAACTCTGCCATTTTATTACACTTCCTTATGAACAGTACAGCTGCCATTTTTCACATGTCACCCAAAATGTGTTTCCTCACATGTAGCACACGATGGTGCAGTCGGTGTGCGAAAGCAATGTTTGGGACAGATTAAGAAAATCACAGTTACACTGTTCATGAGCAGAGGTCTTAAAATGGCTATGTTGAAAATCTGGTGACAAAAGTCCATAAAATGACTGTCTTATGAGTGAGCATTGCACAGTTTCCACACACCCTCGTAAGTTCATGACTTTGTAATGTTCTCAGTCCAGATTTTCACCAGTGTCATTTTTCCACACTTCCTTATGAACAGTACAGCTGTCATTTTTCACAACATGGCCGAAATGTGTTTTCACACTTTCAGCACAGAGACGCATGGTCACTGTGGGAAATCATTGTTCGGGACAGATAAAGAAAATCACAGTGACACTGTTCATGATCGGAGGTCCCAAAATGCCTGTGTTGACAATCTGCTGTAAAAAATCCCCAAACTAATTACATTACGGGTGTGCGTTGCACAGTTTCTGTCTGCTTCCATTGACTTCACCAGTTTTTAACATTTTTACTGCAGATTTGCAACATTGCCATTTTACACCGCCCCATGAACAGTACAGTTGTCATTTTTCACATCCTGTTCAGAATGTGTTTTTGCACCTGTGGTGCTAAATGCCGTAGTCGCTGTGCATAAGCAGCTTTTGGCTAACAAACTGATATTGCTACTGTTCAAGAGGCGGGGGTCACAAAAAAAACCATGTTGAAAATTTGGAGTGAAAATACCAACGAATGCCTGAGGTGTTAGGGTTTCCAACCATAACGCCCCACCCTGTAGAGAATGACAGGCAATCAGGGGTGTGACTTGGGATTCTTGCCTGTAATGCTCATACCATTCCACATCCTGCAGCCAGTAAGAGGCATCGAGGTATGCCTTGGACTCTTCCGGCCCCAAAGTTCACCCCCATTCTCTACAGCACTTGTCACGTATTTCCTGATGGAATGGGAGTGCGCATAAAGACAAGAACCCAGGCACACCGTGACACTTGTCAGTGTCTGCAGGGTAGGGTGTGGAGAAATGGCGTGGCTGTTATGCCTGCTGACCCAAAGGCACACCCCAATGCCTGTCACTCTCTGCAGGGTGGTGGTGGGGTTGGCTTCAGTTCAATACTTCACTGCCATTCCTATTATGCAGCTCTGTAACTTCTACACTACCAATGCCAATGCCAGCAAGCAAACATTCGGCATTGACAAATGCTTGTTTATTACTGTATGGTCGCAGAGTATAAGACTGGAGCAGCAGTATGTAGCTGTCAGTGAACGTTGTGCGCGTGTGTCATAACTATGACTGTGATAGCTGTCACTGATGTGGCTGTGGTTGAGGGGGTGCATTGTCTAGATGTGGGAAGGTCTGTGACTGTTGAGGTTGGTGAACATTGTTTTTATTATGGTGCTGTTTTATCCATACTGTGTTAAATGATCAGTGCTTTGACAGTCACTGGTTGTGGGTAATGGCTGTGACTATTGGGGTTTTTTTCCAGAGATGTGACTATTGTGGGGTAGTCAGTGTTGTCACTGTTCTGTGTATGTGTCACAGCTGTAATTTCATGATGGTGATGTGATCAGTACTGTGACTGGGTGTGTGTGGTGGAGTTGTCATTATGTTTGTGGGTGAGTGATGTGAGTGGTGGTCAGTGCTGCCACTGAGTCTGTGGGACAGCACTGTGAATACTGGGTGGGTGCATCTTCCCAACTGTGGTGGGTTGAAATGCTTTGTATATTGAGTGTGTGGGACCATGCTGTGACTGTTGGGTGTCACTGTTGTTAGAGCAGGAACCAGATGCATTTATCTATGTGTCTGGGTCCGAAAGGTTTGATGACTGTTTCTCATGTAAAAAAAGTGTAGAATTCAGATTTACAGCTCTCATTCATCTATAGTTGTACATTTTCTTGGAAAATGCACTTTCTTAAGAGTAACTAAAAGTTTTACATTTATGTAATAGACTTGGTTTACTTAGTTATTTAATTTATCTAATTTATTTTATAGACTTGGTTTACTTAGCTATTAATGTAGTTTATTTAATGTTTCAGATATGGCTAGCAAGACTTCTCACAGACCGCAGAGGCGATGCATCCTACACACTGATCCAGGAGTTAGTACAGATCATGGAGACCGGCTGCCTTTTGATGATGCTCATTGGGAGAAAGTAGTTGATGCAAAGGAAAGGCATTCTAGTCAAACACTGTCAAAGTACAACATGGTGTGTCTTGAATTGCTTGAACAATGCTCCAGCAGCCATGGGTATCATTATTTCTGCTACAAGAACTTCACTGCATATAAGTGTTCCGGTAAACTTGCAGCTGATGAAACTTTAAAAAAAGACATTGTAAAGAATTATCCAGCAAAACTGCTTCGCTCCCAAGTTCATAGTGCTCTATCTGAATCTGCAGCATCTACATCAGGCATATTTCCAAATGAATGTATATTTTGCAAATAATACAAGAAAAGGAATCCTAAGGGGTCAAAGGAGACTTTTGAATATCTTACAACATGTGTAACTTATGGGACAGCAGACAGCATAAAGAAGCATTTGTCAATGCCGAATGTTTGCTTGCTGGCATTAGCAGTGCAAGTGCAGGAGTTAGACAGATGCAGTATAGGAATGGCAGTGATGTATTGAACGGACACCAACTGCACCCCCACCCTACAGAGATGGACAGGCATTGGGGTGTGCCTTTGGGTCGTCATTCATAACGGTCACGACATTTCACCTCACCCTATCCTGCAGACACTGACAAGTGTCAAGGTGTGCCTTGGGGTGTTTGGGCTTTACACTTGCCTCATTCCATAAGGAAATATGTTCAAATGGGTGCAGTATAGGAGAATGGTAGCACTCTGGAGTCAGAGTCCAAGGTGCACCTCGATGCCTGTCACTGGCTGCGGGGGTGGAATGGCGTGAACATTACTGTCGACAATCCCAAGTTACACACCTAACGCCTGTCAGTCCCTACAGGGTAGGGCAGATGCCCAGTCAGACCCTACAGGGTGGGGTGTTATGGTCAAAACCCTAAGACCCTGGGCATGTCTTGGTATTTTTACTCTAAGTTTTCAGCATGGGCTTTTTGTGACCCCACTGCATGAACAGTGACACTATCAGTTTGTTAGCCGGAAGGTGATTTTGCACAGTGACTTCGCCATTAACGCCACAGGTGTAAAAACACATTTCCAAAATGATGTGAAAAATGGCAGCTGTACTGTTCATTAGGAGGTGTAAAAAAATGGTAATGTTGAAAATCTGGAGTGAAAATATAAAAAAACTGGTGAAGTCACGAGCATGCATAGAAACTGCGCAACACATACCTGTAATGTAATTATTTAGGGGATTTTTTTCCACTAGATTTTTAATATAGGCATTTTGGGACCTCCACTCATGAACAGTGTTACTGTAATTTTCTTAATCTGTCCCGAACACTGATTTCCCACAGCAACTGCGCTATTCTACGCTGGAAGTGCAAAAACACATTTCGGCCAGGATGTGAAAAATGACAGCTGTACTGTTCATAAGAATGTGTGTAAAAATGGCAATATTGAAAATCTGGATTGAAAATATTACAAATTTGTGAAGTTACGAGGGTGCGTAGAAACTGCGCAATGCATGCTCGTAACATAATAATTTTATGGACTTTTGTGACCAAATTTTCAACATAGGCATTTTAGGACCTCTGCTCATGAACAGTGTCACTGAGATTTTCTTAATATGTCCTGAACACCGATTTCCCACAGTGACCGAGCTATTCTGCGCCAGAAGTGCAAAAAAACATTTCGGCCAGGACGTGAAAAATGACCTCTGTACTGTTCATAAGGAGGTATGAAAAATGGCAATGTTGAAAATCTGGAGTGAAAATATTACAAATTCACGAATTTGCAAGTGTGTGTGGAAACTGCATAACGCATGCTTGTAACACAGTCATTTTTTGGAATTTTTTCACCAAATTTATAACATAGTCTTCTTGAGAGCCCACCTCATCAACAGTGACACTGTTGTTTTGTCAATCGGTCCTGAAAGGTGATTCCACACAGTGACAGCAAAATCACCTTTCGGGACCGAATAACTAAATGACAGTCACTGAATTCATGAGATGGGGTCCCAAGAACCCCATGTTGAAAATTTGGTGCAAAAATTTGAAAAAATGACCGAGATATGCATCAAAGTTGAAAAAACACTATTTATGCCATTATACAGCTTACTGCCATTTTATTCAGTTTGTGGTCAGCTTTGAAGAGTGCAGACGTGTTCCTGCTCCACTGAAGATCATCGCGCCAGCCTCCGGAGGTAAGTATGGGGTGAGGAGGGTGTGGAAGTGGGGTATACAGAGGGTAGGTGTGGGTTGCGGGAGGGGCAAGAGAGTCGACGAGGGACCGTTTTCATTTGTTACAAGTTTTTTAATTTTTTATTTTACATGGACGACGTGGAACTTTTGCCAAGCTGGGGTGGGCTCCCAGCATGGCATCTGGAAGTTTTGGGGGGCACTGGAGCTGATGGAGGATTGGGCACCCCCGTTGGCCATACGGTGTGGGGGGGACACATGAGGACACTGGACTTCTGCCACACTGGGGTGGGCTCCAAGAGTGGCACCTGGAAGTTTGTTTTTTGGGGGAAGGGGCACTGGATCTGACAGGATAGGGCACCCCCCCATCGGACATACGGTGTACTTGGGGTGGAAGTGTGCATGAGCCGAGGGGATTGGGCACCCCTTGACACCACAACAAGCGAGGGGTGCACGCACACAACCACCGCTACAATCAGCGGTGGTGACATGGAAGGCAATTGCATGCTGCTGACGGCAGGGCAGTATGCAAATTGCCTACACATTACCACCGCTGATTGTAGCAGTCATTTGCTTTCAACTGTACACCACTGCAATCTGAACTGCTGTCATAGACAGCTGGGACATTCATTGGTGCGGTGCAGCTGCGCTTGCAAAAATGCTGAGGGCATTGGAAGTGGCCACCTACGAAAACTCATACGGTGGCACTATGTTTCTTGCACATGCGTGCAAGCAAACATAAAAAACGCAGCAAAAGAAATGGACGATCAACAAATGGATATGATAGTAGGCAGTATTCATCTCATAGCCAAAGAAGTGAAGTACAACAACAGCCATAAGAACAAGTATGCAAAAAAGGCAGAACGAATAAAGGGCACTGGTACAAAATGTGAATACAGTCAGTTGAGGGACAGTCACCAGGTTGCCTTTTCCAGACTTGTTAAGTATGTGCAGTGCATCATTGTTAATGGAATGCAAGAAGAATGGGAAGGCTTGCCTGAGGTTCAATGTGGGGAATAGCTCCTCCCACAACCTCTTTATAAGCCCTCTTCTGGCACGCCTCCCTTGCTTAGGGAGTGTTTTCCTAGGCTCCTGTGTTGCTCGTGTGGCTGTGCCTGGCCTGTCTGCTGCCCGGTTTGTCCTGTCTCCTTATCTCCCCTTCCCCACTTTGTCTTGTGCTCCATTGTTCATTTTTTCCATTTTTGTTTTGCTCCCTCCCCTCTCTGCCTGCTTCTGTTTCGGGTTTTTTTGGGGCTCCCTTCCTCCCCGCTGTTACCACCTTGCTTCCTACCTATCCACAGGCCCAACTATCCCTCTCCTGTATTTGCTCATTCCCTTGTTGGCTCCCTGGAGAGTAATAGAAACATAGAAACATAGACTTTGACGGCAAATAAGGACCGCTTGGCCCACCTAGTCTGCCTATTTCCCTACCTAGAGAATAAGCTGCAGATCCTATTTAACAAACAGCGTATTTCTTCTTACCCCCCAAAAAAATTGTCTTATGTCTGTCCCATGCATTCTTGAATTCTCCCACAGTTTTAGACCCCACAACCTCCTCAGGGAGGCTGTTCCATGCGTCCACCACCCTCTCTGTGAAAAAACACTTCCTCACATTGCCCCTGAGCCGTCCCCCCTCTATCTTCAAATTGTGTCCCCTTGTTCTTGCACATCTCTTTTTCTGAAAGATGCTACCCTCTTGGACTTTGTTGATTCCACTGAGGTACTTAAACATTTCTATCTGTCCCCCCTCTCCCTCCTTTGACTGCCCAGAGTAATAATTTTTAACCTTTTGGCTACATTTCCACAGCGCCTGCTCCCAGGACACATACAGTATGTTCCTCTAAAGCCTCCCATGCATACTTTCACAGGAGGATCACAGCATCCCGATCGCCCCGCTACGCCGCTTCCAGTGGTTCCCTGCTTCTATTTCCTGCAGTCCCTTTTGTTTTTGCTCCAACACCGTCTCCTTTCCAGCTCGGCCAGTCCTTCCAGCAGTCGGCATGCCAGCGCCATACCCACATCCAGATACCTTAATCAACTTCATTCCACTATTGTATAAACTAAATTGTGCTTGATTCAGATCAAACTGCTAACATGCAGCCAACAATCAGGCCAATACTACTTGTCGGTAAGTTCAAACCACGTAAGACTTTTCTGTTTGTTTTGCTTTTGGGTGCTATGGGATACTCACACCACTTACCTGGAGGCAACCTGGTGCTAGACAGCAGAAAATCACTCGTAATGAAGTGAGGTACTCACCTGCCATCCATCAGCTGTTTCTGTACAGATCTTTTCTCTTCTCATACTGGACAGGGGAATGAAATTCAGGAACCTTCCTAATTCCTTTCATCTATATTATTATCCACCACTACCAGTGTGATACCACCTACGCTTTACCACTAGTTCTCTAATTACCTATGGCCTTCCTCATGTTCTACGTATAAACATTCACTGCTGTCTATATGTTCAGTTCATGTCTCCTCCATATTCTGCTTAAATACTCATTTCAGACTATATTCATTTACATTCATTACTGTTCTGTTTCTCATCCTTGCAGCAGTTTAGTGCTTCATTCAGTCCATACCAGCAGTTCTCCGGTCTCCGTCCCTAATTCGCACTTTCTAAGGTGCCGAGTGAAGGTTCCAGCATTTGTATTTCAGCCACTTGCTGACACATCAACCGTTCAGCATACCACAGATGTTCCTACACCTCCAGATAATCTTGATGATACACCAGCATCTGTTGTGCTTCCAGAGGCTCCTCCTCCTGCCCATTGAAAAAGGCAAGCAAAAACTAAGTTCTTCATAACTGATTGGACAGTGCCCTGTCTTATGGCCGAACTTAAAAAAACACAGCATTCCTTTCTCTTCTTCTGTGAAAAAGCAGGAACTCTTCAATCTTTTCATTGCATCAGAGGCTGGTCCCTCTTGTCCTCATCTTCCTGCCTCCAACAGTCAGTCTATTCCTTCATCCACACTCTGTGACTTTATGGCCTATATTTCCACTTCGGTATCATTACTGGATAATTGAATGACTGCTCTAGAACATCGCCTACCTCAGACTACCAGTCCTCCTGTTACTCCTGGACAAGCTATTCCTTCACCTCCAGCTCCGATACCAGTCATTCCAGCTACTTCAGCTGCACTTTCTCTGATTCAGCTTGCACCTACTCCGGTCCCTTCTTTACCACTGGGTACGTCCTTATCAGTGCCATCTCCTATTATTACTCCAGCCCACTTAATTCCAGCTCAGCTTTGTAGGAACATCATAGATGGAAAGGATGTCAATCTAGCTTCCCTTTTGATTGCATCCCAGGACATAGTCGTAAATCGAATAGTATCCTGTGGTGACGTATCCATTGTTCTTAAGACTCTCACTTTCTTCGCAAGTTGACATTATCAGAATATATTTTAGCCTTTAGTATCTACAAGGATATTCTATGCTCTGCATTTCCAGCTCACCATGAAGAACTTGATGCCTATTTATATCTCATTACAGATCTGAGTGTACGCTATGGAGGAACTCATTTCTATGAATACCATAAATCCTCTTCTGCCAAGGCAGCAGCCTCCCTTAGCCATTATGCCCTTAAACTCAATTGGGCTGTCCTCAATACAGAATTATTCTGCAGACACTTTGCCGGCCAGCATGCTTACTCTTGCTCTTTATGCAGATCATTTAACCATTTTGCTCCTTTATGTTCCCTGTCTGCTTCCTCACCGACTGCTTCGCATCCTATCAAGAACGACCAGAGAGACAAGCTACATCATCTGCCACTGCAGTTCCCCGAATTGATGTATCATTTCTAATCCTGCAGCTAAAGTCGATCTCTGTGGCCAGCCTATTAAATATGTCAGTGTAAAACCCGTATGTAATAACTTTAATGAATCCGGATATCCTTTACATGGCTGTACTATGCTTCATGTATGTACCTATTGTGGAGAAGCCCATGCGTGCTACATTTTCCCTACGGCACCAAAACATCCTCTATGACTACAGAACCAGCCTTCCACACCTATAAATATCCCTGTCCTCACTAGACTTCTGGAACCGTGCCCTTTCCCAGGAATTGCTCTACATCTTATCTCTGGATTTACCCATGGATTCCATACTGGACTTTCAGTACTTCCTTTGGACTCTACTATCTGCCCTACTCTCCATTCAGCGACATCGGAACCTTCCATTACTTCTCAATTGATCCAGACTGAACTGGACAAGGGATTTATTATTGGTCCATTCGCTACTCATCCTTTCCCTGTCTTCAGGATTAACCCCATTGGAACTGCTTCTAGAAAATTCTCAGGCAAAAAGGGGTTGATCATCAATCTTTCAGCCCCTCAGAATTCTCCAGTGCCTAGCATCAATTCACTTATTCCTTTGGATCTGTACTCGCTATTTTATGTCAGAATAGATGATGCCATTGCAGTCATAAAATGACTCGAACAGGGTCATGGCTTGCAAAAGCTGATATCACTGATGCATTCAAACTTCTTCCTATCCATCCATCCATCGTTATGGCATCTTTATGGAACTCAATGGCAGAACCAAGTGTACTTTGCTACATGCTTAACATTTGGCTGTAAAAGCAGTCCCAAACTATTTGATCTTTTCGCTGAATTTCGGTGCTGGGTTCTACTCAGCATCTGCCATCATTCCACTGTGATTCATCTCCTGGATGATTTCCCCCTTACTGACCCTTCCACTGCAATTCCAACTGTTGGCATTATTTCATTAAAGAAGATGTACTGGAAGAGATGAAGCCCTGACCACTGCACAGATCGGGGCTTCACCTCTCCAATCCCCCCAGCAAACGCCAGATTAAATAAATACAGTCTTTACCTCATCACTCGTAAAATTATGTAAAAGCTCTGGTGGAGCCAGCATTTTGACCATGGTGCTCTTGGGAAACAATGGGGTCTCGTGGATAGTCCCGTGAGATGATGACCTGGCATTAATAGTATCCTTATGTACGGAAGTACAAGTATATATATTTTTTAGATACCCAGTGCCGTTTTTACTAAATTTACCAATATTCCATGGGTATGCCTGCCACCCACAACACAGTCTAACCACTCATGATGCAGTGGGAGTTCAGGAGGCTACTCTCTCATGAGTGACTTCACTGTTTGGGGGTGTTTCTAATGCTCAGGAAGTATGCAGTAAGAATAGATCCAGGATTGTAAGCAGAACAAGGTTGTTTATAAATATACATTAGCATGCATTTCAGTTCTACAAAACAAGGAGTCAGACAAAACAAACAGCAACATCAATGAATGTTAGAGAAGGTAAGCAATCATAAAATGTAGGTTTTTAACTAGAAATAATATGATGAAAAACAGGTCGACAGTGTCCCTTTAACAGAGATGGGCACTCTTCCATAACGCTCATATTTTTCATATAGATCAAGGCTCTCTCGTATACATATGCCACAAACTCTTTGGGGAGGGGCACACAGTTATCTTGGTGCATACATGTACACTACTCCTCAGACTTGCCACAGAATCTTCCAGTGGTATTAGTGGGAGAGAGAGAGCTTAGCCCACTTTTAATGCATCATACTAAGAACTCCTAAGTAAATCCTGACTTTAATTACTATTGTTACTCCTTCTCTCACTTTACTTCAACAAACACAATACACCCCTGTCACATATACCATGCAAGGAAACATACAGCTTTGACAAATGCTTGTTTCCCATTGGATAACTCAGGAGAATAGGAGGAAAATTCCTATTTGTTTTTTTTGTTTGTTTTTTTAAAGACAAAGAGAAAGCCGGCCCATCAATGCAGTGGTTGGATTTCCACTTGCGATGCCGGCGACCGGGGTTCAGAAACGGACCCGAGTCGTCAGAGGGCCGGCTTGGGGGAGAAGGATCGAGTGTCCTACAGACAGGTCTCTTTCTCCAAGGGGAGGGCAGGGGGTATGTTTGGTGCTTGACGGACCTCCTAGCAGAGGCCAGGGGTACAGCAGCAACTGACATCTGAATGCAGTCGGAGGGGCGGGATGGATGCTGGACATCATTGCACGTTCCCGGCCCCCATGTAAAGCACCAAAAAATGTTTCCTGCCTGCGGCCCTAGATGAAGCCTGCTCTGGCCTTCATCAGCCTCCAGGAACAACCCTCTGACCTAGTCCCATCATGCGGCGCCATTAAGGGGGTCAGTGTCACACCCCACCATCAATGTCAGCCCCCTAGCTGTAAGCTTGTGCAGCTTCTGCTCCCACTGGGTCCTAGTGCCTCCAGGACAGACCCACCGGTAATGAATGATGAAGATATTCTGGAAGTTCAAGAATTATGGTGAATACGTAATTTTCGTTTTTCCACCTCCCCCCTTCTATTTCACAAATAACACTACTTGAGTGTGAAGTGATCATAAACTCAGTCGGGCGTAATAGGACTTGGTTTCAAGTATCTCCACTAAGGCAGACACAAAAGAATATATCTTGCATAAATAGGCTAAGCAAATGATTATCAGGGCTACAGAATCAGGTCCTTGATATCACAAGCAACTGCCTCCACTGTCAGTTAAGTAGCCCCTTCCCCAATCCCCAATCCTCTCCCCAGTGACAGCGCTGCACATAACAAGTAGGGAGTTGCTCTGTGCCTGATCACTCTGGTATATTGACTCAAGAGAAACAGAACTCTGCCTCCCCTGTACACCTGCCCATGCTCGAGCCTGTGTGCAGACAATAGGCTGCAAATTCTTGTAGGCAACCTATAGTGCACACAAAGTAAGCTCAAATGTCGAGGCTGGCTTAGAGGCAGATGAGTGGAGGGCCAGACCCACACTGTACCCTACTTTTAAGGTACACAAACTGACAATAATTACAAATCCAGCACTCACTATCCTGCTGCAGTGACCAGCACCTCTGGGACAGTTGGGGGGATCTCACTGAAGCTACCAATCCCCTCTGCCCTTAGAGTAATATATGGACCTGGGGGGGATAGAGCAGTGGAAGGGGCTCATGACTTCTGCCTCTCTAGAGCATCAAAGGGCAGGGTCAAGGCAGGACTCTAAACTTGGGCTACTCAGGGACAGATATAGGCAAGTCCCATAAGGTGCAGTGGAGCCGTGACGCCACACATCCAACGATCTCTGCCAAACAAGATGTGTGAAACTCCTACCTGCAGGTTGGATATCAGGAGGGAATACTCATGCCAACACTACAGACATCGGTCAGGCGCAGATCAACCTCTGGTCTGGCTGCTCACCACTGGGACCCCACCACTACCACCTATGTCATTGAGGGTATCATACCATTATCCCCTCTTCCTCTTTGTCACTTGGAACAGTCCACCCCTCACAGGCCCTGCATATCTAAAAGCCAAGGGGTGACTATACTCCTGCGTAAAGGACATGACCTCCGTGAGAAAAAGTTATCACAAATCCTGAGGGCAGATTCCTCTTCCTGAAGGGAGGACTAGCAGGAGAAAAAGTTACCCTATGTAATGTATACACCCCAACTCTCCGCACCCTGATTTTTCCACTCTCTAGCTCAGCACCTCACACAGGTAATGGCTGGGACGCTCATGATGGGAGGAGACATGAACAGTGCTATGGATGAGTTTCTGGACAGGAGCAAAGCCGACCCTGCAGCGGGGTCGCTAGCCTCCACAGCAGACACTCCCTGGTTACAGACCTTGGACAGATGGACAGATGGAGAATGGTGTATCCTTAGGGTAGAGAATATTTTTTTTTTCCTCACAACTCCATCAGGTATACACCAGAATAGATCTACGGTTGGTCTCACAGGATATGATATCAGATAATGCTAACTTTGATGCAGGGCAGATCCTTATTTCAGATCACGTCCTGTGAACGTCACTTGGTTGCTGCCACCAGCAGCAGCAAGGAAAACTGGGGGAACTGGAGACTTGGCGTAAATCTCCTAAAGGATGCCCCCTTCAGGGCTTCGTTAGCTAAGATCATAAGGCAATATCTGGACATCAACAAGGCAGGGGACACTTCAGAGGTAACTAGATGGGACACCTTGAAAGCCTTCCTTAGAGGCAGGCTTATAAGCAGGGCCAGTTTCCTAAAGAAGTGCCACAACAAGGAAGTGGAGACCTTTCAGGCCAAACTAAAAACAATGGAAACTGACTACTGGGCAGATTCCATTTCTAATGTGAACGTATTACTGGACATTAAAGGCACTAGATACAAAATTAATGTCCATCTGAACCAAAAGGCAGAATATGCCCTATTATAAACTAGGCAGAGCTTTTGGGAAGCTGGGGAAAACCCTGAGCAGTAGTAGCTTACCAGTTAAAGGAGTACTACATTCTCGTATCTTGTAAATGTTATTTATTTCCTTATCAACAGATAACTCTTTTCATGTAATTGTTGGGGATATATGTTTTTACTTTAATGCGTTTTCAGTGTTCAATCCTGCCCCTGTAATTAACCTGTAGGTCTCCATTTTCTGTTTTTTTTTTATTTCAAATTGCATTGTCCCTGAGAGCAATATTAGTATATGGGAACATGAAGTCACAACACCCATTTACACCATGTATCTCTGTGCTGAAAATATACATAGCCCAAAAAAAACTCTCTAGAAACACACAGACTGAATGACATTTAAAGGAAAAAAACCTGGATTACACATAAGACAGTTGGCAAAGTTAATTGAAGGTAAATGTGGCATTTCACACCTTGCTACACCTTTGCTTTGTTGAATTCTAAACAAGCAGACAGGCATACTGTGGAGTCCAAAGGGTCCTGACACATCATGTTCTCATATGATAATGTAGCTTTCAGGCACAATGAGATTTCAACAACCAGAAAATGGAGACTCCCGATAGTTACAGGGACTGGTATGAACAATGAAAATAAATTAAGGCAAACACATATATCCCCAACAGCTGCATGGAAAGAGCTGTCTGTTGACAAGGAAACAAATAACATTTACAAGATATGAAGGTGTATTACTCCTTTAAAGAAGAGACAAGAAAAATGTAAATACTGGCTATGCATGCAAATGGTTCGCTGTGCCAGGATGCAGCTGATATAAACGGAGCCTTCCTGAACTTTTTCAAACAGCTATACACTTCTGAATAACAAACAACTCCAGAAGATATCCAAGCATTCCTCTCACGCCTAAGACTTCCCACCCTCACTCAAGAGCAAAGGCAACTGCTGGATGCACCCCTGGAAGACATGGAAATCCAAGCACCAATCTGATCTATGCCCAAGGCAAAGGTTCTGGGAATAGATGGCTTTCTGATTTAATTTTTTCAGCCTTGCAGGTGAAAATTGTGAGTATACTCACAACTACCCTTGAAGAAGTTGATCAGATAGGAGTGCTCCCACAAGCAATACACACAGCAGTGATTACTCTCATCCCCAAACCGGGGAAAGACCCCTCCTTTTAAGCAGCTACTACCCCATCACTGTATTAACAGCAGACTGCAAGATCTATGCAAAAATATTGGCAACTAAGCTGCGAACAGTAACACCTGCACTAATCTCAAATGATCAAGTGGGCTTCACCTCAGCGAGAAGGGGCATGGATAACACTAGACACCTGTTGAATTTTCTATGGCACACTAAGACCACCAACACTCACACAACATTGGTGGCACTTGACACAGAGGAGGCATTCGACAGAGTCGAATGGCCCTCTTTTGTACCCTGCACCACCTTGGTTTGGGGATCACCACAGTTCTTCCGCAGGGCTCAAACTCTATACAATGAGGCTCTGGCAGCTGTCCTTAACCAATGGAATGATACTGAAGGCCTTCATATTGTACAGAGGAACCAGGCAAGGGTGTGAGTTATCCCCACTATTGTTGAACCTAGCCTTGAAGCCCCTTCTGCATGCCATCAGGTAAGATCCCAAGATATGTAGCCTGTAAATGAGAGAGGAGCACACAGTACAGATATATGTGGATGACATATTGTTGATGCTTATACAGCCACAGACATCTGTCTGACTTGCTGGCATTAACCCAGAGATCTGCATCTATCTCAGGATATAAACTGAATGTCCCCAAATCAGTTATCCTCCCCTCACACCAGGAAATAGAGAAACTACCACACTATCCCTGGGGACTTTCCTCTGCCATAAATAGCATTAAGTACCTAAAGTCTGACTTCACATGGAATGTAAGTCAGTTGGGGCATCTCAGTTTGTCTCCAATAATCAAATCCTTGGAACTGGACCTGGAGAGATGGAGACATATTCACCTCTCACACTGGGGAAGAGCACATGCATACAAGATGATGTCAGCAACTAAAATCACATATATACTAGATAACCTTCTGGCGGGCATCCCACAGTACTTGCTAACCCATCTCCAGAAAAAGAAGATACATTTTTTTTCTGGGCAAAAGATTCAAATAGGATAAGCCTTAAAAAATGACAGCACCAAGTGGCTACAAGGGGACTCAATCTTCCAAATTGTACTCCAAATCATAAAGCTCATGCTCTGTTCCAGTTAAGACAAGCCTCGCACATGACACCTTTGCACCTGCTGCCAAATGGTCAGTCTGTGAAGAATATATTCTTGGGGACATCACTCACAGTACCATGTTATTCAAGTACCCACCAGTCCACCTCAATACTCATCTCATCATCCAGCACTCTAAAAAAGTGTGGGCATGGGCGGCAAACAACACTTCCTGGTCACACCGGAAATCATAGAAACACAGAAACATAGAAGTTGATGGCAGATAAGGACCGCAAGGCACATCCAGTCTGCCCATTTCTTTTTCTACCTTATAAATGTACCATCAGCCTTTGTTCTGTCAATGGCCTATTCATACTCATCTGTATTGCTCCCATATGCCTATCCCATGACTGTTTGAAGCCCTGCACTGTATTCATATCCACCACTTCCTGTTTCCATACTTCTGTTTATGGTACAATGATAAATTACAAATAGGTCCCAAGCCACTTGCCTGGAACATTTGGAGACACCAAGGAGCAACCTTCTTGACCAATGCACTAAAAATTAAATCCTTTGCAAGGCTGCAAACAGAATTGAAGCTGCCACACAGTCATTACTGATGATATTTACAGCTCAGGCACATGCTGAGGGTGTCTGTTTCTGAAATGTGGGATTCCAGTTCTTTTACTTGCCCTCCCAATGCTGAGAGTTGAAATTGCCAAGGGAGAACTCTCAACTGCAGGGAAGGCTGGAGGTGATTGAAAATGATGCCGCGCACCAAACCTGAGACTGGTTAGAGTTCTGTGAGGAGAAGAACAAGATACTTTGATTTATTTTAAACATTGAATTATGGAGCCCCTTCACCTACCTGAGTGCTTTAATTATGCCACGTTTCTTCAGGGGTACCGGATCAGCCAGAACCAGTAGCTTTGACTACTAAACAGTCATGTATGGCCTTGCTGTGGATGGTGGGAGTGGAGATCTGAGATTTGGTTCTTCCAGTCCGTCTACTGAAGGTGTCAACCTGAAGTTTTTCCCAGACCTCTCCTACCACATCACATTCGCACTTGGAGGAAGCATTTTCATTCTGCACATCAGTGCCTTTCTGCTGTTGGGATTGCAAATTTGTTTTTCCTCCTTGACCACATTAAGACTGTTTGTGTGGGTAAGGTATGTCAATATAACTATCCAAAGGATGTAGGCAGATAGGTGGAGAACAAAAAGAAATCATTTTTGGCTCAGGAACAGAGAGTACCTGATTTTAACTGACAGGAACTTTGTGTAGTCTCAGATAGTTTCTGAGTAGCAACTGGTGAGCCTAATTCTCTAGGGAGCTGTTGGATTTTACTGTTTAAATTTTTCTGCAGCCACCATTGCATGTACTGGGGTTGGACTGGTTACCAGAGATCTCCAGGACATATTAGAAATATAGACAATGTTGGCAGAAAAGACCATTGGTCCATTCAGTCTGCCCAGGTTTATTCTCCCCCATAACCGATTGTGTAGATGGAGTTTTTGCCCTCACCCCCCCCGCCTTACTCCTACACCCCAGAGTAACTATTAAGCCCATTACTCTGTCCCAACTGTGTCTGAACCCATTAATGTTTTTTGCACCCAATATCTCTACTGGTAGGCTGTTCCACATGACAGCTCAACTACTCTTTCCATAAAGTAAAACTTCACTCCCGAATCTCCCCCCACCAGCTTACATTCATGTCCCCTTGTCTGAGATCTGCTATTTGTGCTCCACAGCTCTTCACAGTTTACATTGTTTATTCCATTCGTGAATGTGAAGGTATCTATAATGTTGCCCTTGTTCCTTCTGGACTCCAGTGAGTACATGTTCAGTGCCCTGAGCTGATCCTTATAGGATCTGTCCTGGTGGCCCTGAATCATTATGGTTACCTGTGTTGCACCGTCTCCAGCCTCACTCTGTCTATCCTCAGGTGAAGACCCCAGAGCTGCCACAATTTTCTAGATAGGGGTCTCATGAATAATCACTAGAAATCAACAGAAAGATAGTATTATCGCTTTCCTCCTGCTATGGAAACCCCTTCCAATATGCCCCAACATTCTGGATGCCTTGCTGTAGGCCTTGTTACATTGGCTAGTTTAGTTTAGGGAGTTGCTTTATGATGAGTCCCAAGTCCCTTTCCTTTAAAGTAGTGGCCAGCTTAACCCCTCCCATCCAGTATTCCTGAAGTCCAGAAGGAAGCTCACACTAGTGATGCAGTGCCTGGAGTGCAGCTGTGGACTTGACAGACCCAAAACTTGACAACACAGATGACAATGCAGCTGCACTCCTAGACAGAGACTCAGACCACAGCCTTTGTAAATTCCGCAATTTTTATTTTAAGTGCAACAAATTCTGACACACCATGAATCAGAGCAAGGATACTTACAACTAGTATCCAGACCCCCGGGCTTTGTTTAATTAGAGCTTTGTCAGGGGGTGACTTCTGGATCAGAACCTCTGTTTTTAAGTAAGCAATAAGGCACGAAGGGGTGTGTGCAAAACATATTTTACATCACGGCCAGGGGTATAGTAAGGCACAAGGCCGAAGGCCAAGTGACTTCAGCCACTGGACATGCTATAAAATAGGTTTTACACACACCCGTGAGTGCCTTATTGTACTTATAAAATTAGCTCCTTTTTTACTTTTTACTATTGGGAAAAGCAGGTTTATATGTAGAAATAATATATTTACTTGTGTGCATTTGTGATAAAATAGTCCTTCTGCCCACTGCAAGTGATGTCATTGATGATGTCATTGTATTATTGCCTACTTTCTTCTTCCTGTTTTTATTTACTGTTTTTCTCCACATTCAAGATATGGAATGTTTACCACGGAATACATGGATTCAAAATTCTACTCAGGTCCATTGGCAGAATGTTCTCTCCTAACACACTGTACACGCCAACAACATAGAGGATAATGTATGATCCTCTATCAGTAACCGGTCTGTTACCCATCGAGAGGTTGCCAGGGTGACCGTGTAAACCTCGAGAGCAAAGCGCAAGAGGTTTACGTCGCCATGGCAACCTCGAGACGGTTAACAGTAACTGGCTGCCGACAGAAGGACCATACATTATTTTTCATAGTGTATGATTCCAAGAAAAAAGGAAAACGGCTCCTTACTTTTTGAAATATAGTCATCGCCATGGCTGTTCAGTCCTTCCCTTACCGCTGCGTGCATCCGTTGGTTCCCGAGTGTAAAAAAAGGCACGCACATGCGCAGACCGATCCCCGTTGTTAACCTATCCATGTGACGTAGCATCGATAGGTTAACAACATTTCTAAGTCACATCGATGGTATAACAACCTTAGGAAATGATGATTTCCTAAGGTTGGCAGCGTTCTACCATACATTATAAAGGCCTTTGTTACAGCCAGAGACTCAATTATCTCACTGTCAAGGCAAGAGGAGGAGAGTTCCCTGATGAGCAGGTAAAGACAGAAGGGGAATTTTTCACTATCAGCAAAGAAACAGTTGTAGTGAAAATTATAAACAATACTTATTGTTTCTAATTTATTTATGTATGTAAGAAGAGTGTGATAATCAGGAAACAACATTTATTTCATTTGTTTAATTTTTTATTTAAGTTAGTTTTATATTTAGGGCCAAGATGAATTTTTTTTTTACAGTGTAAAGGTAGCAGACATGTTTGTGGTGGAAGATCAGTTCTGGCTGTAGGGGGCTAACTGAAATGTCTGTGTTCTAGATGTCCATTGATCTGGGTTCCAGACACTTCACTGCTGAGCAGCCTTTTTTTAACCATGTGAAAACCATATTTTACACATAAATAAGAGCCAATCAGATTACTGGATTTTACCCTGCCATTTTATAAATCCATAATGACACAGGAATGAGGAATAGCACACCTTTACAACTCAATCAAGTTGGTGTCATAGATAAGTTAAAGTGAAAGGATTCTAACTTATATACATCTGTCTGTCACCACAAACTGCAATAACAGTGTTAGTACATCCTTCAAAAACTGCTGTTTACAGTGTTGGTTGCAGCCCTCCCTCATTTTCAAAACCACGCAGTTATTGTAAATATAGTCCTTCAGGTGGATTTTCTGCAACAAGGACCTAATAGGTTTAATACTCAAGTGGACCTCTTGAAACTATTTTGTAAAAATCCATCTGAAGGATTGTTCTTCCAAAAAGGACAAACAGCAGACACAGTAATATAGGTCTGACACCAAGTGTAAATTTAAGGAGTGACTCTGTAACTACAAAGGATATTCATTAATTGCTCAAACTCTCAATTTCTTTGTTGTTCTACATTTTATATCTCCTGTCTATGTAATTGCGAACTGTATGTGTATGTACCTCAGGACCTCCTTGTGAATGAGCTTGCTCAACAGAGTCTTTCCTGCAATAAACTTGAAATGTAGAAGAAATGGGAATGCCAAATCAGGGACTGCTTGGTTTTGGAAATGATGGAAGGCTGCAGTCAACACTGGAATCAGCAGTGGACATTATGACAGACTCTATCAAGCTCCCTCCAGTGGTCCAAGGAGCCATGACGTGGAACCTGTAGGCTGATACCTCTCTCACCTGCTAGTAAACCTCCATGGGGTGATCGTAGTGTGTTTATCGTTGTCACAGCTGGGCTTTCTGCCTTTCAGTTTCTTAGTGTTTCAGTAACCTGCCTGTGAATATCAGCTGTCCACTGTTTCCCCAAAGTTATGCTTAACCTTCATCAGGGAATATTTTTGTGCAATATAAACTTGTATTTAAGCATCTTGATGGTTATGTTGTTTCCTGCAAGATTTTGGATACAATTATTTTGTATATATTTTTGAACATTTTAACCCTTTTTTTATATTAAGTTTTCTTTATATGGATGTCCTAGCGCTGTTTTTGCACTTTTTGCTGATAGGCAGATGCAAATAGGTTAGAATCCCTCCACTTTATTTATTTATTTATTAGAATATTGGAATTACAATCCTTTGAGTCAGACTCATTTCTAAAGGCTCCTCGTCAGATGACTTAAATACAGACATGAAAGTAATACAGCAAAGACAACGTTACATAACTAGTTGGACGGGAGATGTACAAACATTATTAAGCATTAAAATACACTGATGAGTGCCTATACAGAGTATTAGCTAAACAGTTACATACATCCTTTGCAGTGCTAAGCAGTTACATATATCCTTAGCAGTGCAGTAGTGCAGGCATTACAAAACATTATCTTATTGGTTACATACATCCTTAGCAGTGCAGTGATGTAGGCTTTTACACAGTGATAGCTAAGTGGAGTAACAAGAGAGCAGAGACACGATAGTGGGCTCTGGTGGGGTTTAGTGGATTGGTCTTAGGTTAGACTTTGTCTTGGTGGGTCTACTTTAGTAGCGACTGGGCTGTCATTTAAAATGGTAGTAGGACTAGCGTGGACAGGTGCAGGTACATGTGGCATAGAGGTGATTCTTGAGGGCCACTTTGAAAAGGGCCAAGCTTGGTGTGGGTAGTAACCAAGGATGGTAGGGCATTATACCAGGCAGGGGCCATGACTAGGAATGATCTCTGGGCAAGCGTTGTCCTGACCCTGAGGATGGCCAGTGTTACTGTGTCTGTTCTGCGTGTATGGACTTTGGGGGTGGCTAGGGGCAAGGAGGCTGACACTCCTCGGGGTGTCTGTCCAAGAAGGGATTTTTATGCCATGAGGCATGCTTGGAACTAGAGCCTTTCATCAAGGTTGAGGATCTGAGCACGGTCGTAGAAGGTGCAGGTGGGGGTCGTGCAATCAGCCCCTGACAGGAGCCTGCAGGCTTTGTTGATGGCTACTTTAATCTTGTTGAGAGCAGTGGTGTCAGTGGCAGCAGAGACCAGTAGGCTGTAGTCAACCAGTTACGTAATGGACGAGGGTGATGGCTAGATGCAGGGCTTCACTTTAAGTTATCCAAGACACCAACTTAATTGATTTGTAAAGGAGAACTATAACCATCCCTTATTGGTTAGCCTGTGTCATTATGGATTTAGAAAGGGAAGTTCTAATCCAGACGACCGCCCACTGATGAAGCTCCAACTGATAGAGCGAAGTGCCGGGACATCGGGATGCTAGTTATAAATACCCTTGCTCTGAATCATGGTGTGTCACAAGGGGCTGCACTTAAAATAAAAACTGTGGAATTTACAAAGTCTGTGGTCCGAGTCTCTTTCTAGGAGTGTAGTTGCGTTCTCATCTGCATCAACCAGCTTTACTTCCTGGGGTTCTTGTTCTGTATGTGCATTGCCTTGCACTTTTTGGTGTTGAATTTCAACAGCCAGACCTTGGCCCACTTCTAACATTTGCAGTTCCCTCTGCAGCTCCCTTACCCCTTCTTACTTTCTACCCTGTCCCACAGCTTAGCGTCATGTGCAAAGAGACACGTCTTGCCCTGTATTTCTTCTCCTGTGTTACTGATGAACATATTAGAAAGAACTGATTCCAGGACTGACCTCTGTGGTACCAACTTCATAGCCTTCCTTTCCCCCTTGACCCTGTTTACCACTATCCTCTGCTGCCTCTCCCCAACCAACCTCCTACCCATCTAACTAGGTCCTTTGCTGTTCCTAGATCCTCTTATTTCTTCAATAAACTTCTGTGTGGTGTCACAGGGGACTGTTTTTTGTAACCCTGAGAAGCCACATCTCTTTCTTGTATTGCTTTCATTCCTTCTTTCAAGCCTGTTGCGTAACAGCATATAATCGATTTACCCCTCCCCCCTTTGCTTTTAATGAATGCAATCTGTTTTCTGCTTCTTTCTAATCACTGGTTGGCCACTCTCACTTTTCCATTGGCTGCTCAAGGTGAAAAACAACTCCACTGTTTAGATGTACCCCAGGTATACAATAGGGAGAAGCCTGTCACATGTACTGTATATAAGAAGATAGCCTTGGAGGGAAACAAGAAAAACCATAAAAGCCATGTTATGTACAGGTTCAGTATTTGTTTTCCTGTACTGTCCTTATGTTTATGTCACTAGGTTGCAGCCTTTCGCGGTATGCTGTATGCAAAGCTGTCTGTGTCTCAGCTGTTGTGTTCAGCAAAGAAGGTCTGAAGCTGGGACAGAACTACTGGTTAAAAATGGTTTATCCTCTGAACAAATTCCTTGGTATAGAGGGGAAACTCCTGGTCGTTGCTTTGCACTTTGCGCTGGTAAGCGGGTGTAACAGACTAGCATAGGGTTTAGTTAGCAGCAGGTCAGTATTCGCTGTCTCACACTTTGTTTCTTTTTGTAATGCTGCCTAAAATTACTTTTGGGCTGTGGCAGCTATCAATATAGCAAAAAGTCGCATGATAAAAGGAAATAAAACAAAAAGAGAGTTGGTTGCTTAGTGTAGTTATAGAACCACCTGAACTGCTGACTAGGGTATGAGACCCGAACACGGTTTGTTACGTTTTTATTTGTGTTAAATACTGGAACAAAGCAGCATTTCCTGCGTTACTGCTTGCTGATATTGTACATGCAGTATTGTCATTGTCATTGTCCTTATACGTCTAGTATGCTTACAAGTTCATTTCATTGTTGTTATCTGAATTTCGTGCCTTGCAGGTATTACAGCTTTAGCCTCTCTCTCTCTCACACCGAGGAGCCTGCCCACTGTCCATTCAGACTTACACTAAGAGCCGGCCGGCCCTGTCTTCAATGATTTTATGCTGCTGGATGACAGTGTGGGAGGGGACTCACGTGTGTGGAGCACTAAATGCTGGAATTCCTTATTTATAGTTTGCCTTAAACATTGCAATATGCACATGATTGGGTAATACAGCCCAGACTTGTATTTATGTAATAAAATAAGGTGTCTTAAGCAAAAGAAATGAAATAAGTGGAAAGTGGGAGGAGTTTCTCGATCACATGGAAACAAATGTGTATATAAGCAGTGAGAGTTCACTTAAGATTCAGAGTATGCTGGGAGGTCGATGCAGACATTTGTACCGACTGAGGACTAGCAAGGTACCCTCTAGCTAGACTTCTAGAGTGGAATCTGTCTTTGAATGTCCTGTTATGCTTTATGCTGTTTTATTTTGTCTTTGGAGTTTTATTTAGTCAAATCCAGTTCGCCTTTATTTTGTTTTTTGCTCCCACGACCTCACATGTGGCACTAAGTCAAATGCCTTGCTCCAAATGTTTGGGCCTAGTTATATGTGAAGTATTTAATGGTGCTGCCCATGAGGTGTGGTGTGTGGACTATGTATCTTTTGGGATCCTCTCATCTGAAATTATACATTGCTGGGACTTACTACTTCCTATCTTTTCTTGCAGTTCATATAACAATTCCAGGCAACAGCAATGTGTTGGATATTTTATGCTCCTTGAACTTTTCCTCTTATACATTTTTACATATTTTGGTCCTTTACCAAGTTCTGCTCTGCAGTTTATACTGAGTATTCAGGTTATCTGTATGACCTGTACCAGAGTTTATGTTGGGAACATAAAATCCCTGTTTTGTTTTTCAGTGGTATGGTTTAAATAGCAACCACTGACATGTGTTTAATAATCTTTTGATTTTCCCTTTTTTAGCTTCATCACTACTGTAGTTGAAGCAGCAGGCATTTCTTTTGCATTTTCTTTAATGTCATGTTACTTATCCCTCCCCCCCCAACTAGTCATTTACAAGATTAAGAGGTGACAATGATCGAACATTAACTTTTCTATATATAATCTTTCTCATTTAAATGTCTTTGCTTCACCTTTTACGAGACTGCGTTGTACTTTACTGTCTTCTGTGTTCCTTAAAAGTGTGCAGTTTCATGTTGACCACAGGGTGTCACTACAGTGCAAGGCATTTCACTGCAACAGAGATGCAGGGATACAACTCGTGATGAGGTTACTTTTATTTTAGCCTTTGTTTGGCGGGGGGTGGGGGGGCTAGGCAATTCTGTCTATTTTAGCCTCTCCTCAGGGGCCAACTGACACTGAAGCAGATTAAGCTGTTGGTGATATTTTTAGTGAATGGGGGAATTTTGGCCAGGGCACCAGAGAAATTCCCCTACCCCGTATCTGATGTTTCCTGCACACAGAAGGCTTGGTTTAAAGGGCCATCATTTTGGTCCCTTGGCTCTGACCAGTTCTGGAGTTGGTTTCCTGTTTCACACCCCAGATACTGAAATCAAGAAACTTATTGACTTAAGTCCGGGGTCGTTTATTGCTACTGGACATTAAAATAAATGCTAATTTGTATCAGCTTATTAATATTTATGCTCTCCCATCCAAGGCAGCCAGAATTTATTTATTTTATTTATTTATTTAGTCCTTGGCTGCCAGGTACTGTAAGTGCACTGATCCTGGGGACCGTTTTTAGGCACGACCCGGACCAACAAGTGGTACAACATAGAAACATACAGGTGTGACAAATAGCAGAGCAGTACAAGTAAAAATCAGGAACATTACGCTTACAAAATTTGACAGTATGCATATTTTCATAAAACATACAATGTGGTAGGGCAAAAGTAAGAATTTATACAAGAGCAGGTACTATACGCTATACAAATTTACATTAGGGAGGGTGGAGAAGGGAAAGTAGAAAAGGTATTCATAAGAGTAATAAAAAAATATTTGCAGATGAAAAGAGGGATGAATATTTATAAGAGTAAGCTAACAGAGACCACCAGAACAGACAATCCCAAAACATCAGGAGAAGGCTTACAAAGTGAGCTAGTAGTCAGCAGAACAGTGAGGGCAGATGAAACAAGTTAGCAGAATGGAATCATACAGACAGGCAGGGTAGAGAGATGCTAGTAAGCAGGGCAGTTACAGCTGTCTGTTTACTAAAAACTGTTCAAACTTTTCTTTTTACATCTACACTTTAATAGTGGCCTCAGCTCATTGGGCAGGGGAGTGCAAACAAAAATTCAAAAACAGTTTTGTGACATGTCATTTTTGTCATCCCTTATTCAAACAGCTGGGTTATCAGATGCCTTTCTCAAAGTTATGAATTCCAGAACCCTGACTTTTTTAAGGGGCAAATTGTCCACTCGTACTGGTTTCTTTTTTACCTCATCTTCCTTTCCATTATTGTTAGCCATCACTAGATCAATAGAATTCTATGACCATAATTTGCTCCATGTTACTTCTGGATCAGGCCCAGAATCCTCCCACGGCCCAGGTATTTGAAGACTGAACCCCTCCCTTTTAGATGATTCAGATAGTTGTGATGCTTGGGTGATCTCATTTCAGCACACAAATCTGTTTTCATTCTTTATGATACCCCATTGCTTTGGTGGGAGGACACTGAGGCTAAGCTTAGGGTATTCTTCCAAAAATGGGGGCAGTGGGGTGCAAAACCGAAGCTCCATGGGGCCTGCAGGTAGGTGTGGGTAGGGCAGGGAGGCAGGAGGATGACTCTGTGGCTGCCCCAAAGGGTCAGGGCTGGTAGGACGTAGGGGGAGTAGAAACTGCAATTTAAAAAAAAAAATGGGGTCAGTGTTGTGGAAAGTCAAACTATTTTAAGTACCTAAGTGCAGCCACTTACAAAAATTGCAGTCCCTTATGGCAGAGACAGGGCATAATTTTTTTTTTTGCATTATCTATTTACCTCTCCTGCCAGCAGCCATCCAAGCCAACCTCTCCTTCGGGTGGCCAGTCTCCTCGCTTCCACCCCTATCCTCCATTCTTGCCATTCACTGCCTCCTTATCTTGTTGCCTCGGATGTCCCACCATATCCCTTCGATGGGGGGCCCTACCCTGTGGGGGCTACCAGGGAGGGGGAGACTACTGCACCCAGAGACACCATCTTGCATCTGCGCCGGCAGAGCGAGGAGCACAGCAAGGGGCTATCACACTGCTGCGGTTTCAGAGGATAGGGCCACCATCATCTGGTGGCAAGGCGGCCATTTTTCTTGATTTTCTCCCTCCTCACCCATTGGACACATGTCACGGTATCCTAGCTGCCCCACGCAGATGTCATATGGTCACCCACGACACACTGCATGGTTCCAGCTACCAGGAGCTGCCAAAGAGTCACACATTCCAGATTCCTCCCTCCCAGGAGGACAGCATTCAAGGGACACTCTGGATCCTCCCTGCCAGCCTCCACTCCTGCCACCCTGGGCTCAAGACGTGAACCCAGATCGCCAGCGTGCCAGGTGAACCCCTATCACCTGGTGCCATGGAGCCAGGGACAGGGCATGATTTTTGTTCCCAAATCTCTCTTTTAAAAGATGAACTGTCTAAGTATCACCTAAACAGGTCTCACACAATGACAAAAAAAACCAAAATATGGGACCCAGGATAAACATTCTTTTATCTGCCCCTACGAGGTGTGTACATATAGAATGGACAAAACAATTATGTCCGGTATCAGGGATGAACATACGAACATATGAAATTTGCCAGCAGATAAAGGCCTAGAGGTCTATCAAGTCTGCTCAAATGTGCAGCTAGCACCCCTTATTCTGCAGCTTCCCCTCCCTTCCACCCTTCCCCTTCATTAACCCTCCCTCTTGTCCTGTCCCATCCCCTTTTGAAGCAGTCCACTGTTCTACTGGATACCACTTCTGCAGGTAACGCATTCCACCCAGCCACCACCCTCTCTGTCAAAAAGTGTCTCCTCATCTCTCTCCTGAACCTTCCTCCCTCCAGTCTCATATCATGGCCCCTGGTGGCCCTCCCCTCCCTTACTTTGAACAGCCCCTCTGTACCCATCTTCTTTATTCCTTTCATGTATTTAAAGGTTTCAATCATGTCACCCCTGTCCCTCCTCTCCTCCAGTGAGTACATGTTCAACTCCTTCAGCCTCCTCCTCTCGTATGATAAGTCCCCAAGCCCCTTGATCATCTTTGTCACGATGCGCTGAACCCCCTCCAGTAACTTAATGTCCCTCTTCAGATACGGGCGCCAGTACTGCACGCAGTACTCAGGTGTGGTCTAACTAATGACCTATACAGTGGCAGAATCACCTCCTCCCTCCTCGAGGATATACCCCTTGCAATACAACCCAGCATTTTGTTGGCCTTTGCAGCTGCCTTCCTACATTGTGCCGAGTTGTTCATTGACCCTGTAATGAGCACACCCAGATCTTTCTCCTCCTCTGTCTGGGCTAGCTGCACTCCCTCCAGCTGGTAACTCCTCCTTGGGTTCTTTATCCCAAAATGCAGCACCTTGCACTTTTTGGCATTAAACCCCAGTTGCCAGGTGTCTGACCAGGTTTCAAGCTTTGCCAGATCATCCTGCAACCCCTGCCATCTCCCTTAGTCAGCCACCACCGCGCCTACCTTGGTATTATCAGCAAACAGACTGATCTTGCTCTTGATGTCCCATGATAAGTCTGCAATGAATATCCCAAACAACACTGGTCCCAACACCGAGCCCTGTGGAACACCGCTCGTCACTGCCCTTGGGTGTGAGAGCTCCCCACCCACCACCACCCTCTGTTGCCTTCCCTGAAGCCAGTTTCCTACCCATCTACCAGCTTTACACCCGCCCCTGTGCCTACTAACTTCCTTCCCAGCCTTCCATGTGGCACAGAGTCGAACGCCTTACTGAAGTCCAGATACAGGACATCCACTGCATGGCCCCTGTCCAGTTGCCTAGTTACCCAGTCATAGAACTCCACCAGGTTGTATTGGTATTGTTCACACTGATATGACAAATATTTTATTATTTCTAACTATACAAAAACATTGTTTGATCCAGGATTCACTTCCACTATAGGTAGAGATCCCCTTTTTTGAGGGGGACCTTTATCTCTCTCAGGTACCCTCAAACCTTTTCCCACAGCTTACTACAAACATTTCTACTGAAGAACTTGCTTCAGCAATTAGTTCTGTGAAAACAAATACTGCACTTGGTAAGATGGCCTTACCAGTGAATGTTATTAATTAGTCAGATCTGCCTTGTCTGAAGAACTGACCCTTATGTTTAATTTTTTGCTGCAGTCCAAGTCCTTTGTTCCCATCATGCAAGATGACCTGATAATTTTTTACATAAAAAAGGTGACAAGCATGAGCTCTCAAACTGGAGACCCATGTGTCCTTTAAATACATATCTAAAAATTCTCTTAAAAATTCTTACCGCTAGGCATACCCAAGTTGTTGGACATCTGGTAACCCAGTCACAGGCTTGTTCTGTACCAGATAGGGCCATTCAAGAGCTTTTAATTTTAATACTGGAAATGGTGGAAAGAGGTCATGAGAACTGTATGCAGGGTTTCTTCGTATCTTTAGATCAGTGAAAAGTTTTTGCTGTAGTTTTGCATGAGTTTCTTTGGTTTGCTCTCAAACAATATGGATTCCGAACCCCTTTTATTTCTTGGATACAATGCATGTACCACTCTATTCGAGTTACCCCTTTGGTTAACCGATGACTGGGAACTACCTGCCCAGCGTACATGGGTGTGCGGTAAAGGTGTTCACTTAGTCCTGTCCTCTGTATTCTGCATCTATTCCTGAGCCTCTGATTTTGGCACCAAATGCCCAGTATATCCTACAAGGAGAGGTTCATATAAAAAAGGATGTCAAGAATAAAATATTAATGCTGGATGCACCAGGAGATGGAAAATTGCCCGAGGGACTGCTGGTCAAGCCAAGTATTCTGCCTGCTAGAGCCCATGTTTTTACCAGAAGAGTAATGGTTCAAGTTCATAATGTGTCTGACAGGGATATTCGAGTAAACAGAGGTTGCACCCTGTCTAATGTGCATTGTGCGGATACTGCCGTGCTACCCCGTAACAAGAGTTCAGGAAAAAGTGATAGAGTAATGCCTGACTTGTTTGATTTCGATGACTCCCTGTTGCCAGCTGAATGGAAAGTGAGAGTCAGTGAGAAGCTTGCCCAGAGGGACCAGTTGTTTTCTTTGAAGGAGTGGGACATAGGCTGCATACAGGGGGCTGAGCACCATATCCGGCTGCATGATGATAGGCCATTCCGTGAGAGGTCTCGACACTTGGCACCTGCTGATATAGACGATGTGAGACGACATCTGCAAGAGATGCTAGCTGCTGGTGTAATACAAGAATCCAGAAGCCCATATGCTTCCCCCATTGTGGTAGAGAGGAAAAAGAATGGGACTGTAAGAATGTGCGTAGATTATCGCACCTTGAACCGACGGACTATCCCTGATCAGTATACAATGCCCCGCATCCAGGATGCTTTAGACTGTGAATGGTAGCAAGTGGTTCTCCGTGCTGGATCTCCGCAGTGGGTACTACCAGATCCCGATGGCCCTGGAAGACTGTGAGAAGACAGCCTTTATCTGCCCACTTGGTTTCTCTGAGTTCATGAGGATGCCTGAGGGGATTTCAGGTGCCCCAGCCACCTTTCAACGACTGATGGAGCGTGCAGTGGGGGACATGAACTTATTAGAGTGCCTGGTATACCTAGATGATGTTATTGTGTTTGGTAGCTTACTGGAGGAACATGAGAGCTGATTATTCAAGGTGTTGGACCGACTGGAAGACTTTGGCCTGAAGTTGTCCATCGATAAATGTCAATTCTTCCAAACATCTGTAAAGTATGTGGGACACATAGTTTCCACCGAAGGGATAGAGACAGATCCGTGTAAAGTTGAGGCCCTGACCACCTGGCCCCAGCCCCACAATCTAAAAGAACTGCAAAGATTCCTGGGTTTTTGTGGCTACTATTGGCGTTTCATCAAGGACTATTCAAGCATGATCGGCCCTTTACTCAATCTTACTCAAGGGTACCCTACGACCCACAACAAATACAAAAAGTCAACTTCTCCTGAGACTGAGAGAGTGTATTTCCATCTAAATTAAGTATTTGGGGCCTGCTGGACACCTGATTGTGAGACTGCTTTTAATGAGATTATATATCAACTTACCCACGCTCCTGTATTGGCCTATGCAGATCCAACAAAACCTTATGTCCTGCACACTGATGCTAGCTTGCAAGGGTTGTGGGCTGTGTTGTACCAGGAACTTGAGAATGGTCTGAGACCTGTGGCTTTTGTCAGCAGAAGCCTGACCCCTTCTGAAAAGAACTATCCAGTACACAAGTTAGAATTCCTAGCTCTGAAGTGGACATTGTGGACCAATTCCACGAATATTTGTATGGAGCTAAGATACTGGTGAAAACTGACAACAATCCCTTGACTTATGTTGAAACTTCAGTTAAGTTGGATGCCACTGGCCACAGGTGGTTCTCTGCATTATCTACATACGACTATGCTGTCGAATACAGAGCAGGCCTGAACCACATAGATGCTAATGCTCTCTCCCAGAGGCCTGCTCCTCGAAATGACTGGGTCCGACTGTCAGAACCTTACATTCGAGCACTCTGCCAGAAGTTTGACCAAGAGGAGCCAGCGGTCCCAGACCCAGTGAACTGTTTGGAGAATTTTTTGGGGCCCTCTGAGAATTGCATACCTGCTGGTTATTGTCACTTCTCTGCCTTAGACATTGGTGCTTTGCCTCAATTTGACAGTGACATTATTAAGCGGGCTCAATCCCTATTTCCCATGATCAAATCAGCCTTAGAAGCCCTCCACACAGGGAAAGATGTGTCCAAATTACAGTCCACTGACTTGAGAACGGCACTGTTATACAAGGAAGGAAGCTAAGTTGAAACTGATCAATAGACTGTTATATAGAGAAACAGTAGACAGAGGAGGACAAATAGACAAGCAACAGCTAGTTTTGCCCACGCCTTTTGAAACTTGGTGCTGAGATCCCTACATAACCACATGAGCCACCTTGGTATAGACAGAACACTTGACTTGGTAAGATCCAGATTTTATTTGCCTAAAATGGGGGCTGATGTCGAACACATTAGAACTTGTAGTCGCTGCTTACAGAGGAAAGCTTTGCCACAGAGGGCTGCCCCTCTTGTTAACATCACCACCAGTGCCCCCATGGAACTGGTCTGCATTGACTTCCTGAGTTTGGAGCCAGATCAAAGAATTATTAGTAATATGCTGGTGGTCACTGACCATTTCACCAGATATGCCCCACGCTTTTCCCACCAGGGACCAGAAGGCCTCAACTGTGGCCAAAGTGCTTATAGAAAACTTCTTTGTTCACTATGGGGCACCAAAAAGAATCCATTCTGATCAAGGGAGGGATTTTGAGAGTCGTCTGATCAAAGAGATGCTTTCTCTGTGGGGAGTGCGAAAGTCCAGAACCACTCCTTACCACCCCCAAGGGGACCCCCAGCCTGAACATTTCAACTGCACTCTGTTAAATATGCTGAGTACCCTCCACCCCAAGGACAAGCCTAGATGAAGCCAACAAATCAGCACCTTGGTACATGCCTACAAATGCACCAAAAGTGATGCCACTAGGTTCTTCCCCTTACCGTCTGATGTTTGGAAGAGAAGCTCGACTGCTGGTAGATGTATGTTTTGGGGTTTCCCCGATGGAGTTCGAGCTAATAATCATTTACAGTATGTGCAAAAGATAAAGGCCCAATTAAATCATGCATATCAATTGGCTCAAACCATGGCTGCCAAAAGAAATCTGGCCAACAAGGAAAGGTATGACAAAAAAGTGAAAGCACTGGAACTCCAGGAGGGGGATCGTGTGTTGCTACAAAATCTGGGATTGCATGGCAAACATAAGATTGCTGATAGGTGGCACCATCTCCCCCACATTGTGGTAGGCAAACTAGATGATCTGCCTGTATACAAAGTGAGACCTGAAAATAATTCGAAAGAAGTGAAAACCATGCATGGAAACCATTTACTGCACATTGACCAAATCTTGATTGAGGCTGAGTCTCCAGAAAATGCTCCCTCTGGACCAGTGAATAGAGCTGCTGCAAAGCGAAACCAAAGAAAGTCTGCACCTACTAATGTTGAGTTACAGTGTTCCCCACCAATAACTCCAGTTGAACAGGACTGTCAGTCCATGTCAGAGGAGAGTGAGTGCGGCCTTGAATACTGCCCTTCTTACGAACTGAGTCAATTGTTTCGGGCAATCCCCTAGTAAATTCTGGAGATGAAGCTGGGCCTTCTGGACTGTCTAAGCTCCCAGCTTTGTCCCTGGAGCCACTACTCCCCGAAAGTGAAGTTCTCAGTATTGAGTCAGATGACCTAGAATCACTGTGCATGGTGGAATTGTATGAGCTGCCCGAGGCGGGAACTGTTGAATTGGAACAGACTGGTAATATACCAGAACTAGAGAAGTATTATGAGTGTCCAGATGACTCACTGGCAGTGTCACAAAACTCTCCCTGTGAACTAAGTGTTGTGGACTCTGAGCTTGCCGCTCCTGGAGCTGAAACTGCTCCAAGTTCTAGCCCCTCTACCCCACTGGAAGTTCCCCTGACGAATGAAGACACTGTTGAAGGCAGGGATCAAAACACAGAGACTGTCATGGTTCCCCCTAGAAGTACTGGCCGAGCTGTAAGGCCTGTGGTACATTTAAGCTAGGAGTCCCTTGGCAGATCCTTGGACCTGCCTCTTAACGTGGTCCATAAGGGAGTGTATGTGACCCCAAGCTCATTGCCCAAACTAAGCCTGGGAGATAATTCCAGATTACTTGTCTTGCCCTCTGAGTATGGTGCCCCTGCCCCATCCAGCCCCAAGGTAGCTGATAGGGAAGGGCCCCCTCTTTTCGAGTTTCATGTGCAGGAAGGGTGACCTGATGCTGAAGTGTTATTGTATATGTAATGTAGTAACCTGTAGTAAGCTGTGAAATACAGAATAACTGCATATGACCAAGGGTTAATATGTGATGTGACTTAAAGGATGCAAATCTAACTGTTAGTTATGTAAATATATTTAATGATCACTTTAAAATGTATAAGGGTATCTACTTGATGCAGACGCCAAGTTCTTTTCAGGCCAGGAAGGGTGTAACCCCCCCTACAAATGGGGGTTCCTAAAAAGCCTCCTAGGAGCTTGCTTAAGTGTTTCCCTTGCCTGCTGGCGTTCGGCGTTTAAGCCGTCATAATGGCACTGTGAGTGCTGGTAGAGCCTCCACATACTGTCTCTTTAAGAGCTGTCTGCTTGCAGACATAATTGATGCTTATCCAGGGGTGCTGGTGTTTCCCTGCTCGAACCCCGCCTGAACTGCGGGGTAATCGCTTCATTTTGTGGTCACTGAAGGCACAAAGGTAGCCCCTCTGAAAGATATATCTGTTCCCTGTAAACATTTAAGGCATTAGTAATATTGTAGTTTGTCTAACCTGCTTTTGTTACAGCTGGGACTCTGTGTGTGTTGCCCTTCCATGTTGGACCTAAACTGCTGTGCTGGGCCAGTGGAATAAGGGGAGCTATAAAATGGAGACTGTTTGGACCAACCAGAATTCGGACTCTTCTGGGAGCCAGCTTACAATGGGAATGTATAGCTAGTAATTCTGGGAAGTGAAGTTTTGGACCTTGGCGCCTTTTTGCACCAACTGAGAGAGCTTTGGAGTGATTGACAGTTGAGTCTACCAACTGGACTGGGTGGCACCCAAAGAGAATGCTCTGCCTTGCAACTGGGAGGTCAGTTGTGACCGTGAGGAGAGAAGGAGCTCTGTGCTTCCACATTGTATAGTTTCGCATGGGAAGCACGTGAGAGGCCTGAAGTCGGTCTGGTGCCTTTGCAAGCTCGAATCGGACTGAATCCGAGGTGACTGAAAGGAAGGAAGGCTGAAAAGTGGAAACCAGGCTCACCCTGTACAAGACTGGAAAAATTGCTGAATCGTGCTCGGTCTGTCAGGAACTGAAGTTGCTGTGTGAACTCCCGTGTATTTGTAGTAAGTGCGATCGGGACCTAGGAGCAGCTGCCTGGTATAGTAATTTCCTTTACATATAAATGTGTTGAATGCTCGTGAAGAATAGCTATTCCAGTTCTCTTGTCACCATGCGGTGTAAGCTGAAAGCTGAACTGAATGTAATCGGACTAAATCTGTCTGCTAGTCAAGCAGTTGGGCCTGGCCAGTAGAATCTAATCTCCCTGCCTTGTTTGTCTGGCGATCCAGAACAGCCATCTGTATGAGGTTCTCAGCGTGGGGTAGTGTGAGTACAAATTAGGGCATCTCCTGCGACCTGTTAACAATCACTAGTGTTTCATCTGATTTGCTTTATTTCATTTCTGCATTCGGCTCCGGATTACAATTGGGTGTTGTGCATATCTTTTTCCTACAGGGCCCTATTCATCTGCACCTGCCGGCCAACCCCGGGCAATGGACCTGGCTAGCCCCCTCCAACCTGGGTACCCAGAGTGCGACTTAAGACCCTGTATGAGTGCACAGTACTGTGATTTAATTCAGCCAATCAGCTTGATCTCTCCCTCCTGTGTTCCACTCCCGTTAAATAAACCAGATTTGATGTTATTGACTTTAAACTGTCTGAAGTGTCAGTACCTATATAGCAGGTATTGCACTGGTTTGTGTATGTTGATCCACCTTATTTTACAGGGGGTCCTCCGAGACGAACTTCAGAATCGGTCTTGAGGGTAAGTGGTACCTTATGATTGAACCGTGTTTACATGTGGAGTATTGGTACTGTAATTCCTGTGTATTGTGTGGATCCTTAGAAGGATTGGAAGGAGGTCTCAGTGTCCCAGAGGGCTGTGACTCAACTCGATCAACCATTACAAACCCTGACCTCTGGGTGGAGGCACCCGCCATAGAACCTAGGCCCCTCAACCTGTTGGTAGTCCAGCAAGCGGGGGTAGTAGCCCTTGGGATAACACCACCTGGGGGTTACTTCTATAGTGAAGGCCAAATCCTTGTGAGGCTCCAGCCACAGAGGTGTGAGGACGGGTGCAGTTTCCTGAATGTCCAAGTGCTCAGCAAGACTCTGACGTTTGGGGTCCTGAGCATCAGATTTCCAACCATAGACCTCCACGATCTGTTTCAGGAGGTCTGCAAAATAAGGATCCTCTGGAGGTGATCTGGGGGACGCTTTCGACTTAGGTTCCTCCGTGGGAGAGTCTCAAATCCCAAAACCAAGGAGGAAGACCAGGACTCGGATTCTGAGTCTGAGAAGTCTGAAAGATTGACATCCAGACAAGAGTTCTCCTGAGTCCTAGGAGGAACACTACTTGACATCAGGGCTGACAGAGGAGCTTTAGTCAAGCCCAATGTAGACTGACGCGGTTCCAGTGGGGAAGCAGACCTAGGAGTCTGATCCGGGTGAACTGGGGCGGGGGGGATTCTCACCTAGTGCTGGCTGTCCCACTCTGAGACAAGCTGAGATTTGGTCTCAGGCCACCAAGACTGGAGGATGGCCTTAAAATCCGCTTGGAGTTGGGGAGGAGGCGGAGGTTGCTGGTAAACCATCTGGAACCCCGAAGGGTACCCCATCATCGGGTATCCTGGTGTGTGAAACCATGCGCTGGGTAACCCGGTAAAGGGTAAGAAGGAGAGTACCCCGACATCAGAAAGCCTGATGTATGGTAGCCCAGCGAAGGATACCCGGGAACCTGATGAAAGGGCAGGTAACTGGCCGGAGGGTAACCCAATGGGGGTCCCGACAGAGGAGCTGCAGGGGCAGATGTGAGACCCTGAGGCCTGAAAATCAAACTAGAAGGGCCTGAAGGAGCAGAGTCAAGCACGGGGCTGGCAGGAGGCACAGCCAGCAATGGTGCTGACGGCCCCACCAGAAGAACTGGGGAAGGGGCGTGCGGAAGCTCTAATGTTAGGTCCGGGGGTGAACCAGAAACTACAGCACCCGATGGACGACCCCCATCCTCCGGCTCCCACTGGTCTGGGAAGGGCGGAGGTGGCTCCACAATGGGAGAAGAGGGGGTATCTCCGTGGGTAGAACCCACCGGAGAATGCCGCCCAGAGGCCAGCAGCCAGCTCTTGTCCATCCAGACATCATCGGAGCTCATACTGGAGCCTGACGTGAGCATAACAGTCGGGCGGTCATCGGAGGGTCCGACGACCGTCTTATTGACCTTGGCTGAGTGGGCACTGGAGTCTCCAGAGCCCGACTGACAGGCCCAGGCATTCATCAGAGGGTCTGATGAGCAGCTTATCAGCCCCGCCAACCTGCTTAGACCCAGTGGTAGAGAAGGGTCTAAGGGTGGCAGAAGCCTCGGATTCGGCCAGTGGCAGCAGGGGAACCAAGGGCTGCTCCAGGGAAGGTGGAGCAAACTTGAAGGTAGCAGCAGTCTTCCTGGAGGAAGAGGGCCGCTGTTCACCTGAGGGCAGCCGCGGGTGAGAGGGGGACCATTCCTGATCCCGATGCTTCTCTTTGTCCCTCTTCTTCTTATGTTTGTGGGGCTCAGTCAGTGAGGAAGAAGCGCTCCTTAATTTTTGCAGCTCTTTCTCCATGCATGCCATCTTCTTTTTCAGAAGATGGGCTTAGAGGGCCAGGTGGTGATGCTTCTGTGTGGCCTGGTTGAAGCTGGAACAGGCCTCACAATCCTCAACCTTGTGCTCCGGGCCTAAACAGAAGAGACAGAGGGAATGAGTGTCTTTGTGCGGTAGCTGTGTGCCGTAAGACTTGCACTTATTTCTATGCGACTCAACAGAAGCCGGTGAAGACATGCACAAAATAGAAGGTTTTACAGAAAAACAAGAAAAAAATGGATACTCATCCAAAAAAAGGCATTCGAACTGCAGCGATGATCTCCGCGATGTCCAATGTGCTCAGGTCAATGGTAGGAAAGAACTGGAAGGCAGGCATGGAGACCACCCACTATATAGTGTCACACTGACATCAGTCACGTGACGTTGGTTAGGCGGTCCCCCATCAGACACTGCTAGCTAAAGTTTCTGTGTGGTCCTGACACCAGGGGGTGCAGTCCTCAAGGTGATTACCTACTGCAAGAGCCCTCTTGAAGTCAGATCACTAGTTTACCAAGTCTATCAGATAGTGAGGCTTACATTTTCCTGTGAACTTTGCACTAACCATTGGTAGAGATGGTTAGTTCACGCCATGAGCAGAGACCCCACCATAGTTCCATAAGAACAGATACTTGGATTATGATTACTGTTGACCTCCCAATATTCTGAATCCTGTTTACCCCCAGATGTGGGCCCACCTGATAATTCCTTGGCCACCCTCCTTCCCCTCTTCTTGAGCCTCACCAGAGCCAGGACACCAACCTACTAAAACTGAGTATTATGAACCCTTCTTGGCATTACTGAGCAAATGTCTGCAGGTTACTCACTCTCCCCCCCCCCCCCATGGCTGTGTATAAGGGGGTTGAGGATAGGTATAACAATAAGCTGTTAGCAGATTTACATGTATATTGATGTGCCCTGCCTTCTATGATATTTGAATAAATGTTATTATATTATGGTTGAAACATGCTGTACCTGCAAAAGTTTAATAAAGATTATATTTACACACAAAAAAAAGAACAACCATGGCAAGTCAATTGTCCTTTTCCTGCCTCAGTGCGAGTGAGTCTGGGCTGCCTCTAGTCTCAGAAAGACAGCTACTTAATGACTCGCCAAATTAAGTACTCAAAGGACAATTTGCGAAAAGCTTAAAATAATCTTGCCCCACATTGTTGTAAAGGAACTGTAGGACTGCTAAGATAGTTTTACCAGAATTAGGACATTCCACTCTTTCATTACACACCTACTGAATGTCACTGATATCATCCTAAAGGGGGTGGATCAGGGACACATCGCTTCCATTATCTTTGTCAACCTTTTAATGGCATTCAACGCTGTTGCCTACCTAGTCCTACTAGACCAACCAATGGGTGCTGGACTTCATAGTCCGGATTCATTTCCTGCTTGGTGAGCAGATCCTAAGCCGTCCACATAGATGGCTCTATCTCCAAATTAGAGCTGGTTTTCTGAGGCTCTGTCCTTGACCAAGTTTTGTTCTCTGTTTTCAGAAACATCCTCCTGAAGGCCTGTGGCTCCTTGTACATTCATTCGTACATGGGCAACACTGTGCTCTTTGCCTGTGACCCCCCCTGCCCCTGAGCTGGCAATAAAATTCCAGCGAGAATATAACAATGTCTAACCCTAGTTCTGCATCAACCAGCTTACCCTGAATACCAAAATGACTGTCTCAGTGACTTTTGGCACCAGGCAGTGTCTGGCTAGAATCCAGACTAATCACAGCCCTGTATGGCTCCCAAATGGATGAGGTCTCCTCCTTTAAATACTTGGGTGTCTGGCTGGACAGTCATCTGAACTTCTACTGTCATATTGACACCATCCACAAAAATTAACTGTTTGCACTTTGTGCACTGTACTGGAGTGAATCTGCATCCCCTTCCGTGAATGGTGGGGAACCGTGAAAGCAAGCCTCCGAACTTTTGACTATGGGGATATGGTGTAGCACTATAGCTAAATCCACCCTTACCAGGCTAGATCCCCTCTTCCATTCCTTCTGTCAGTTTCCACTGACTGCCCTTCCCACATCTTCTATCCCTCCTTCTCTTGATGGCCAGTGTGTCTCTCACAGCGTCTCCCTCATCTCCATATTCTAGTTTGGCTTCCTCTCCTTCTATTTAAGCTCCCTCTTGTTCTGTCCATTCCTTCCTCCTACTCCTTCCACTATGCTGATCCCTGCGCTTCCCTTTACCCCATGGTAAGACCAACAGCACAGGCTGCCTTCTACTACAGGCTCCTAATGACTTTGGTCAAGCCCTCCCCGCACTCTCTTTACTACCCCTTCATTGAATCCCTAAGGCATGACCACACTATCATGTCTGCCTCCTACACCTAAACCCCTACTCCTCAACCCCTTCTATGTTCCCCTTTTCTACACCGCTTCTCCCTCTTTCCCTACCTCACCCATTTTCCTTCTCCCCATTCTTCTGCTCCCTGCCCACCGTGCATTCTTCCCTGTGTTTTTTAGCACTGGCTACCCACATTTCATAACATTTTTTTTTTTTTATTATAGATTATTACTAAGTTCTTACATACTGAAAGACTTCTTTTGTACCCTGATTTGCTAGATTTTCAAGTTACACACCTGTCCTGTTTTATGCTGTTCTGTTTTAACTACAATTTGCATGTTATTGTGTTGTTTTATAACATTTTTGCCAGTATCCTTTTTCCTAGGACACTTCTAGAAATGAGCTGTTCTGAGGCTCTCAGGACAGCAGGCCTTTCCTTAAAAAGGGCAACGGGCAGGGGGGAGCTAGCAGTCAAGAGGGTTACACATGTTCTCCTCATGCTCCGCTTGCAAGCTCACTAAAGGAGCTTACAAAAAGGCAAATTTATCGATTTTTATTTTCTGCTAAATGTAGCTGACTGTATCAGTAATGTTCCTGATTACCCTGACAGAAAAATGAAAAGTAGCCACTAAACAGGATTCTGCTAGAGTGGGGCCCTCAAAGCAGGCGGGAGGGCAGCAGCAGCCACTGAGTTGGGGACCAGTCAGTGACCCTTGAGACCCGCCAGCAGGCAATTATTATGCTCACCCAGATGATTCGGCATCTGGATGTGTGGCTCGTCCTGGCTGAATGAAAAACTGACACAATTGCAGGCATAGTTGAGGAAGCCAGCAAAGTGGTGTGGAAGGTGCTGGCCGTGACCGCCACAATAGTGCAGGATCAGGCAGTTGTTTGAAACAGAATGGAGCAGCTGGAGAATGCATCCAGGGTGGCTAACATAAGGCTGCTTAATGTCCCGAAAGATATCCAAGAAGGGGACTTGAAGACTTTTTTAGAAAGGTGGCTACCAGAAGGTTTGGGCTTTGCTGTTACTCTACAGAAGGCATATCGCATTTCTCTTCAACGAGCAGCTGAATCAGGAGAAGGATCGCAAACGATTTTACTCACTACTGCTTCTACCAACATAAAAGGTGCAGTCCTTAGAGGGGTGGGGAAACATGGGTCAGTGATACTGGGTGAGTCCAGAGTATTATTTTTTCCAGACCATTCCTATGCCACCAGGATGCTAAGGAAGGCATTTGAGGGGATGGCAGCTAAACTTAAAACTGTGGGGATAGTTTATCGCACTGCCTTCCCTGTTCACCTTCAATTTAAGTTCCGAGATAAACAGTACACAGTCACAGTGGGGAGTTTGCTGCTAAACTGCCTAATCAAAATGCGGGAACTGCAGGACACGGGGACACTCAGATGATGAAATGGAGTCTTAATCAGGGACAGCGCTAACATGCACCAAAAGGGCAAAAGTTGCATCCTTTCTAAAATTGACCCTTCTTTCCCTTTGCCAGTGGGTCTCAATTGGTGCACCTACTCTAACAGTATCTAACAGAAGGGAATGTGAACTGTTCAAACTCTGCCACTGATTATGTTTTGATCCAGTTGGTTCCTCTTTACATCCTCATTTTTTTACACCAGTGGGTCCAATTTGACCCATGTTTTAAACCCCCCCAGAGCTGATACTGGTCTTAATCTCAATTCTGTTTCCTCAGACAAATGTCAGTACAATGTCAGCCGCTGCCATTTGAGATGTCTCTGTATCTCTTAATGAACACTATTCTGGGACTATAACGGACAGTAAATTGATTTATAATTATTGCATGTCCCCTACCCATTTATCGGTGTGTTGATGATGGTTACAGCTATCTGTGTATTGGGGGAGGGAATCATTCAACTGGATGTACAGAGGAGAACTGGGGATATCCTGTTTTGGTGACAGGAAAGTGACTGTGGTGTTTACTATATTGTGGGTTTTGGTTCACCCCCTCATGTTTTTTTTTTTTACTTTTTTATTTATCCCTCCTATGTCCCTGCCAGAGCCGACCACATCCCAATCACCGGCCCTGTGACTGGAGGACTCCGTAACTGACCCACCAACCAAGATATGACCTCCCTAATTTCAGAAAGGCCATCGCGGGAGGCCGGGCCCACCCCAGGGGGTGATCCAGAGGTTAGGTCTGCCAGGGTGGTCGGGGGGTGGTCCCGCCGCTCATTAGCAGGGTTCAGGCAAGAGAGTAGAGGCTGTTGTCGAGTGCACATCCCGGAAGGATGCCTGGTGAGGAGCAGCATAAATAGAGTTAAAAAAAAAAAAATTTGAGTAGCTCATATCATGGGTTACCATTACACACAGATCTGTTGTGTGTGGGAAGGCAGCGGGTGGTCGGGATGGCATAGATCAAGAGTGTACACTTCATGCTGCACGGTGCCAGGGTTTTCCCTTCTGTTTCTCCCAGTCCCATGGCATGCCAGTGGTGAGAGATGCGCACACACACAGTGACAACCAGCGTCCCCCCTCCTATGAGACGCTCTGACTGCACTGCCCCCTGTGATCACCCAGCAGACAGTATTGCAGGGGAGTCTGCAGCCCTCTCTCCCCAAAGAAGGAGTGCATCCATTGGATGCGTGGCCCTCCTTCCTCCAGCAGGCTCCAAATATCCCAGGCTTGTTCCAAAATGTGGTTCTTTGGGGTTGCAGGCGGCACTGCTGCTGCTGTGCCAACTGGTTGGCCCCTTCTTGACAAAACATTAAAAAAACATAAAATTAAAGCACCACCCGATGGCTCCATGGAACCACACTATGCTTCCGTTCCAGTGGCCTGGGAGCAGGAGTGGACTCAGGGAGCCGGGACCAGAGGGGTCAAGGCTTGGGTGTGCCACTATGGGTAGTGCAAACCAGCCCAAGGAAAAAGACATCCAGGTTCCAGTACTGCAGTGGACCTTCATGGTGAACGTTCTCCACTGCAAGGGGTAGCACCTGCACAGAGTGCACGGGGCGCCCAAAGCCTCTAGATGGGTATCCAGTCAAAACTGAGTCGGAAGAATGGTGCGGTCAAAAACCGTGCTGACATTACAGCATGTGCGGTTCTGGAGTTGGTTTATTTATTTTAGCATGGGTTTTGATCATGCCCATTTTCTGCTGTCCGCACAGCACATCTTTAGACTGCACCATTTTTCCGATGCGGTTTTGACCTGGACCCCTAGACACAATACCTGATGTTGGGGGAGTAGGAGGGACTTGCAGAGAAAAGGGAGAAGAACAGAAAATATGTTTTATGAGTCATCTAGATGATGGTTGCCAGCACCAGCGGGCCCTGGCCTGTGTGGATCCCCCCTCACCATCGATAGTGGGGGAATGGCTTACAGGGCTGGGGGTGATTAGTAGGAGAACTGACAAAAGAGGTAGATGGTGGCTTACAAGGCCTAGCAGCTGCTGTATATACAAAATGATATGAAAAATAAACTTAACACATAAATGTAACATGAGGCCAGCAAAACAACTTGTAAGACATCACATTTGCACCCCTGTAATGTCAGCAACAACTAATCACACTATGATGGAAAACAAAAAACAACTGTGGAAGAACAACACTGTACTTGAAAAAGGAAACGATTGTCTGCATCTATACATTTTGCAGTTTTCATGTGCAAAATTTTATTGAAGGGGGTGAAGAACTAGTTATATGCATGCCTCTCAACTGTACCACATTTAAGATGAAATCCTCATTTTACCACTCAGAAACCCTCTGCACCACATAGCAGTTCCACACTGTCAGACCTCACACACTCTGCAGAAGACTCATGCATTCAACATGTAGCTCACACTCCTACGTGCTACATGCAGAACTAAAAAGTTAAACTGCAAAGTGCCAAAGAGGCCTGAGAGCAATGTTTCCAATCCTCTCCCTTTTTTGGGTTCTATCTAGTCTGATATGACTCAGAGACACTTTGTACAATAGCACTGCAGTGCAGTACACGTGGCAACAGAGGGAGAAGAGTGGATATCACTGTTATGAGCCTTTTTTGTTTAGCAGGCTCCATCATATCTGATGCCGGACCTGAACTCTCACACTTTGGATACAGTGAATTGTGTTAGTCATAACATTTTTTCTTCGTCATAATGTATCGTACTAACATACTATTTGCCAGCAGATTAGGCCTTACGGTCTATCGAGTCTGCTTGAACCTTAGATCCTTAGTTGGGTGCCGAGACCCTCCCATCCCTTGTGCTCCAGAAACCCCTATCATCCATCCCCACCCCTGGGACAGGCCATCATCTGATACATCCACTTTCTGTGTCTGTCCCACCTCTCTTGAAGCCTCCACTGTGGATCTCTGAACCAGCTCACCAGGCAGTGCATTCCAAGGGTCCACCACCCTCTCAGTGAAAACCTCCTCCTCTTTTCCCCTCACCTTCCACCTTCCAACTTCAAACCATGCCCTCTGGTGATACCTCCTGCTTTAGTCTAAAGATCCTCCATGTTTACCCTATTTATTCCTTGAGGTACTTGAAGACCTCAATCATGTCCCCTCTTCTCTCCTCTCTCCAATGAAAACATGCAGAGCTCCTCAAGTCTGTCCTCATACGCCAAACCCTAGCCCTCGTGATCATCTTTGTTGCCCTCCTCTGTACCTCTCTCCAGGAGCTGTATGCCCTCTTCAAGTGCGGTCTCCAGTGCTGTACACAGTACTCAAGGTGTGGTCTAACCAGTCCATTGTACAGCGCAGAATCACTTCCTTGCTCCTAGAGGTGATCCCCTACGATGCATCCCAACATCCTGTTTGCCTTGCTAGCTGCCTCCTGCACTGCTCAGAGTTATTCATACATGCATCCACCATGACCCCTAGGTCTTTTTCCCTATTGAGGCCTCCAGCGCCCCTCCCAGGGTGTACCTGTGTTTAGGGTTTCCCGACCAAGATGCAACACCTTGCACTTGGTGATATTGAAATTTAATTTCCTGTGTGAGCCCAGCTTTCCAGGGTGTCCAGGTCCTTGCAGGGCCAACCTCCTCTTCTCCTCAACTACTGCTCCCATCTTGAGTCATCCGTGAAGAGACTCATTTCACACCCTATACCCTCCCTGATGTCCGATATGTATGCATTAAACAGGATCAGGCCCAGGACCGAGCCCTGTGGTACCCCACTACCAACCTCTCTAGGGTTCGAGAGCTCCCACAGACCACTACTCTCTGAGTGCATCCAGCTAGCCAGTTTTCAATCCATCTGACCATCAAAGGGCCTACTCCTAACCCCATCAGTTTCTCCACCAGACCATTGTGGGGGACAGAGTCAAATGCCTTGCTGAAGTCCGAGAATAATACATCCACAGGCTAACCCCTGTCCAGTTCTGATGTTACCCATTCATAGAACTCCACAAGGTTGGTTTGACATGATCTACCTGGCACAAACCCATGCTGCCGACTATCCAGACCTCCCACCTCCTCCAAGTACACCCCCAATCGTTCCTTTAGTATACTCTCCATTAATTTTCCACCACTGAGGTCAAACTGATGGTTCTATAGATACCTGGTACTTCCCTCGACCCTCTTTATGGATTGGTACCACATGTGCCTCTCGCCAATCCCAGGTACCCTCCTGTCTCAAGTGACCTGCTGAAAAGCTCGCCAGGATGCAGCCAGTATGTCCACCAATTCCCTAGTACTCGGATGAATGCCATCCGCCCAGGAGATTTGTCTTTCTTTAGGGCCTTGAGGGCTAACCACACCCTTTGGTGGAGATAGCATCATCTGTCCCTCCACGTTACTGGCCTTTTTATCCTTACCCAGATGTGACACCCCTGGGGTACCTCTCCCTTCCTCTTGCTCCATTTCTGTTGCTCCCCTGATCCCACTTACTGACGCTTCTATCCCCTTCGTGCCTTGCTTTGTAGATATCCCATCCTCCTCCCTAGTGAACACAGAGGCAAAGTACTCGTTAAATACCTCTGCCTGGTCCCTCACCACTTCCACCCACCCTCCTTCTAATCTCAATCTGCTGAGATGGCCCTTAGTTTTACTCCGCTCCCCAATGTACCGGAAGAACCCTTTTCCTCCATGTATCCCCTTGCCAGCCGCTGCTCTTACTGGACTTTGCTCCCTCACCATACGGGTGACTTTTCTAGATGCAAGCTGGTTTTCCTTATCCCTATCCCTCTTGTTGTTTTATATTTTTGTAGGCCTTCTTTTCTCTGACTGCTACCTGTACCTCACTGGACCACCAGCATGGTTTATGTGACCTTGCTCCCTTACATTTCAACTTAGCGCAGATCCTGACTGCCTCATGAAGTCCCGCTTTATGAACTCCCATCTCCTTTCCACACTTGTCGTTGAGGTAATCCCTTCAAGTGATCCTTGAGAATATTTCCCATGCCCATAAAGTCTGCCCCCTGAAGTCCACTGCCAGTGTCCTAGATCCCTCCCCCATGCTTATTTGAAACCAGACAGTATTGTGGTCGCTCCCAGTCAGGGGTCCTGTACAACCATGTCCCTTACCAGATCCCCATCTGCCAGAACCACATCCAGGACATGCCCCTCCCTTGTGGCTCCATCACATGCTGTGTTAAGAACACATCCTGGAAGCCATCCAGCAGCCTCTGCCCTTGGCCACCTTAGAGGACATGGTTCCCAGTTTGTACCTGGCATATTAAGGTCCCCATCAACACCACTCCTTCCCTTTGGCCCACACTAGGCAAATGATGTTGTCCAGCAAACCATCCTCTAGAACATCACTCATCCCAGGGGGCCTATATGCTACACCCAGCTTGACCTTATCTCCTGCTGGGGATCGTAAGGTGACCCATAAGGCCTCCACGTTTCCCTCTGCCTCTTCTACCATAGCAATTTCTATGTCATCTCTAATGAACATAGCCACTCCACCCGCTGAGCATCTCTGCCACATAATCACTATACCAATTTTATTTTTTTCATTCCTGAATGGAGATAAGTGACTTTGAAGTTTGTAACAGTTCTGGCTCCTCCGCAATGCTCACCACGAAAATATTTAACATCTTGGTGGGGTTCAGTGCTATTTACCATCAGAAACATGTGCTAGCATCATCATAATCCATCCACAGTATTAATCCAGTATTTACAGTTAACAGGTAACCCCAGTGACAGAAATTTTTTTTTAATTGTATTTTTATTTGTTTTAGAATATGTACGAGACATATGGGATACAGTACATTATAGAAATCACATAATACAATCCAGTATAGCTGAAGCAGAACACAGAGCATTACCGTGATAAGCACACGACCATAATTCATATACAGCCATAGATAAACCCATCCCTGATAGGGATCCTTGTATACTAGTACTAAAATGATATGTCTTCCCCCTAAATCTCTCTCTTCCCCTCGCCTTCTCAACATCAGGTTACTTCTCTGGTCACCCATTATGGGATAAAATGAGGATCTTGTACTGACATATAGAGGACCCATTTCCTCCATTGGAGTTCAAATGTATCTTTTCTGTTTAAATGGCTAGCCGCCAGTCTTTCCGGATAGTATACTTCTTTCAAGGCCGTAAACCATCCCCTTCTGGTCGGAGGTGAGGTCCAACCCCAAAGTCTGGCAATTGCTTTCTTAGCTATCAATATATAAATAATCAAGAGAAAGCCCCTCAGAATACGGAGGCCTACGAGAGGTATTGAAAGCAAGACCATTTCAGGAGTAAGGACAGCCTCCTCTCCCATCAACTTCCCCAGGGTTTCCGCCACCTCTCCCCAAAAAGGTTCTAGCACTGGACATAACCAGAAGATGTGTACATGTCCAGCCATCTTTTCCCTACAAGATCTCCAGCAGCTTCCTACTGGGCCATCAGTAAATTTAGCCAGTTTAGCTGGTGTATTAAAATATCTAAACCTGACTTTCCAGGCAAATTCCCACCAGTATGGTGCTAGAGATATTCCACAAGATAACCTGATATATTTAAACCAGAGATCTTCTGAGACCGGTACCAAAAATTCCTGATTCCAAGCAGCCAGGACCCCCAAAGTTGAGTCTCTAGTAACCTCCTGCAATCCCTTATACAGTGTTCCAATCAGGGTGGGGGGGGGTCATTCCCCTTATGGAAGATATAATAACTATCAATAATTGAGGAGACGGGGATGGGAGGCAGTTCCATTGAGGAGCCTTATTCGTCAGATAGGCTTCTATCTGCTGATAAGCTACATTAGATTCTGGCGGTAGCCCATAGGCATCTCTTAATGTGGAAAAGGGTAACATACCCTGGTTGTCCAATATCCGAAAAAAATGAAAGTTAGGCATCTATTATGCCAGCCATTTAAAGTCTCAGTTAGGGGGACCTGAAAATTCTTTGTCTCTAGCCTAAGTTGTCGTAGAAAATAAAAGACTGGGGCAAGTTCCTGAGAGGCTCTAAGCTTGTCCCAGACTGTCATACTGCTTTACATTCACCTGTGATAATCAGTCTGCCCTGGGAGGAGCTCCCCGGTTCAAATAGACCATTTTTAATACCTTGAATATGATTTAGTGTAATCTCTAGCTTTTTCCAAGGTATTCTATGATTTAGATCAATCCACCCCAGTATCCTAGCCAGGGTAGCTGCTTGTGTGTATTTACACAGATCAGGTAATCCCAACCCTCCTTTGTCTCTTGGGAGCTGTAGGGTGGACCATCGAATGCGAGGTTTCCTGCCAGCCCAGATGAATCGAGCTAAGGCCCTATTCCAAGATATAAAATATAAAGGGGGGGGCAAGACAGGAATGGTTTGAAACAAATACAGTAGTCTGGGCAATATATTCATTCGAATAAGGTCAGTCCTTGAATAGAAGGAGAGACGTAGCTGAGACCAAGTATGAAGGTCATTCTCTATTGTCTGAATGAGAGGTTCATAATTTATCAGCACATTGTGATCAATATTTTGAGGTAACTGTATACGCAGATATTTCCACTTTGTTCCTCGCCACTTAAAAGGTAAATAAGTTCGAAGTGATGAAGAAGGGGAAAGCAGAAAGTCAAAACCTCTGTTTCTGTTGAATTTATCGTATATCCTGAAATTAATGAAAACTGAGTAATAATTTTCCAGAGGGCCCGAAAAGAATGTTCTGGGTCTGATAAAGACAGTAGGACGGTGCCTGCATATTTGTTTATTTATTTATTTAGTCAGTCATAGGAATTACAACCCTTTGAGTCATAGATTCATTTACAAAGGCTCCGCATCAGCATAGTCATGGAAGGAGTAGCTCTCTATGTAAAGGAAAGGATAAAAACAACTGAACAAAAGAGTAAACAGGAAGGAGAGGAGGCACTGTGGGTCACCTTGGAGACTGGAAAGGGCACCACAATCCGCACAGGGGTTGTGTACAGACCCCCATGTCAGGGGGAAGGAATGGACAAGGATATGATAGAAGGCATTCTTAGAACGGCAGAGAAAGGGGAGATACTGAAGATGGGAGACCTGAATATGCCAGATGTTAACTGGAGCACATTTGCTGCAGCCACATCCAAGAGCAGGGCCATTCCTGATGCCCTACAGGTGGCAGGCCTCAGACAGCTAGTTTCGGAACCCACTCACGAGGGGGCAACCTTAGACCTCATACTCTCAAACAGGGGCAGTGAGAGGATCTCAGCTCTAGAAGTGGGTTGCCATCTAGGGACAAGCGACCATCAAACAGTGTGGTTCACGTTAAACTCAGCTACAGAGTCAAGCCATACAAAAGTGAGGGTACTGGACTTTAGGAGGGCTGACTTTGGCAAGATGGGAGAGTGCCTCAGAAAAGCACTAGCAAACAGGCTAGAAGGAGGTGTGAGCAACAATGGGAATCATCAAACATGCCATCACAGAGGCAACAAAGCCTTTGTGTGAAGCAAATAAACAAATCAAATGAAAGAAAAGCCTACTATGTTCTCAAAAGAGGTGGCTGTGAAAGTCAGGAAGAAAAGATAGCATTCGGAAGTATAAGGAAACACAGAAGGAGCAGGACAGAGAGCTGTACCAGTTAAGGCAGAAGAGAAGCAGGAAGGAAGTCAGAATAGGAAAGGCCCAAACTGAGGAAAAGATAGCCAACTCAGTTAAGAAGGGGATAAACCTTTACAAGTACATCAGCTGATTAGAAGACAAAGGAGGGATAGTGAGGCTGAATAGAATGAACAGTGGGTGGGCAGAGGGGGACAGTGAAAAAGCAGGGATACTGAACGAATATTTCTGCTCAGTATTCACAAAAGAGGAGGGGGAAGTGCCTAATCCAATTAACAGAAGCACTCTTGATAGGGGGGGTCGATACATAGATACATACATAGATACATAGACAGTGTCGGCAGATAAGGGCCTATGGCCCACCCAGTCTGCCCATTTGAGCTTGTAAGTTCAGTTTGTTTTCCTAGAAGTCTGTTGCACCTTACCCCTGACCTCCAGAATTCCTTCATGTCTATCCCATGCATTCTTAAATCCCGTGATTGTTTCAGTCCCCACCACTTCCTCTGGCAGGGTGTTCCACTTGTCCACCACCCGCTTTGTGAAGAAATTCTTTCTCATGTTTCCTCTGAATCGCCCTCCTCCAACTTCATCCCATGCCCTCTAGTCCTGGAACATCTTTTTGCTTAAAAATAGTGTTTTCCTGCACCCTGTTCCTCTCTGTAAGATACTTGTATGTCTCTATCATATCCCTCTCCCTCCTCTCTCCTCCAGGGAGTACATGTTCAGTTCCTTCAACCTGTCTTCATAGGACTTGTGATGCAATCCATGCACCATCTTTGTTGCCTCCTCTGAACCCTCACTACCCTGTCTATGTCCTTACGTAGGTATGGTCTCCAGAGCTGTACACTGTACTCCAGGTGGGGCCTCACTAGTGTCTGTATAGCTGAATTATGACCTCCCTTTCCTGCTGGTAATGCCCCTGCCTATACATCCCAGCATCCTATTTGCTTTACCTGCTGCCTTGTCACACTGTTTCCTACTTGGAGGTCATCAGAGATGATAACCCCAAGATCCTTTCCTGCTTGGTGCATGCTATATCCTCACCCCCAACTGATATATTGTGCCAGGGTTTTGTGCCCCATATGCATTATCTTGCACTTTTTGCATGGAATTTCAACTGCCAAACCCTGACCATTCTTCAAGTTTCTGCAGGTCGCTTCTCATTCTGTCTACACCCTCTGGTTGTCTACTCTGTTACAGAGCTTTGTGTCATCAGCGAACAGTGAAATTCTGCCTTCTAGGTCCTGCGCCATGTCACTGATGAAGATGTTGAATAGGACCGTCCCAGCACTGATCCCTGTGGTAAACCTCTGGTCACTCTTCCCTCTGTGGAGTGACAGCCACTTACCACCACCTCTGTGTCCTGCCACCCAGCCAGTTACCTACCCACCACACTACTGTCCTGCCCACACCCATATTCCCAGTTTGTGTAATAGTCTTCTATGTGGCACAGTGTCAAAGGCCTTGCTGAGTCCAGATAGGCCATGTCCACTGCCCTCCCTGATCCACCTCCCTAGTCACCCAGTCAAAAATTCAATGAGGTTGGTCTGACATGACCTCCCCTGGTGAAACCATGCTGCCTGGGTCCTGTAGTCCATTGACAACCAGATGTTCCACCAATCTCTCCTTCAGTAGTGCTTCCATGATCTTCCCCACTACCGAGGTGAGGCTGACTGGTCTGTAGTTCCCTGCTTCCTCTTTGTTCCCACTTTGTATAAGGGGACTACATCTGCTGTCCTCCAATCTTTGGGTACCTCCCTGTTTCCAGTGATCGGCTAAACAGGATAGCCAGAGGTTCAGCCACCACATCTTAGTTCTTTAGGACCCTTGGGTGCACCCCATCTGTCCCCATTGCTTTATCAACTCTTATTACTTCCAGTTCCTTTCCAGGACCCTTTTCTCGTGTAAAGGGACTGTGTCCATTTCTGCACCATTCTCACCCCTTGTACTCCCTTCAGACCATTACCCTCCTCTTCCTCAGTAAAGACTGAGCAGAAATACCTGTTCAGTATGTCAGCTTTACTGTTGTCATCCTCCACGGCCCCATCCTCCCCTTCAGTCTCACTATCCCTCCCTTTGTCTTTCTTTTTCACTTATGTACCTGTAAAGGTTTTGTCCCTCTACCCACTGATTTTGCAATGTGTTCTTCTGTCTGAGCTTTGGCTTCCTTACTGACCTCCTGCCTCCTTTGCTTCTCCTGGTACTTCTCCCATCCCTCTGCCTGTGTCTTTTGTATTGCCTGAATGCAATCTTTTGGCTTTCACTTTCTTTGCTACCTCTTTGGAAACCATAATGGTCTCCTCTTCCTTTTCCTCTTGCTAACCTGCTTAATACATAATTTGTTGTTCTTGTAATCCCATTTTAAATACTGCCCATGTCCTCAACCCCTGATTCCCGTCCCATTCTCTTAATGCTCTTTCAAGTATCTCTCATTTTCCCAAAGTCTGCCCCCTGAAATCCAGGATACGTGTTTTTGTGTGGTTTGGTTCTGCTCTTTCTGTGATTTCAAACCACAATGACTGGTGGTCACTGTTTCCAGGTGCTCCCCACTGTTACCCCCATCACACTGTCCCTGTTTGTGAGCACAAGGTCCAGTGTTGCCTTCTGCCAGGGTTGGTTCCACGACCAGTTGCTTGAGGAAGGCACCCTGAAGGAGTCCAGGATAAATCTGCTCTAGTTGATGCTGCTGCTGGGATGCTCCAGTCCACGTCTGAATATTGAAGTCTCCAACCAGTACTACCTACCCTTGTCTGCCATCCTTTGGATGGTTAGCATCAGCTCCTATCTGTTTCTTCCTCCTGGGCTGGTGGTCTATAGACCACACCTGTGCAGATGGCTGTCCCATTTTCCTTTCCAGCTTAACCCACAGTATCTCTCTCCCATTTTGTTCCTCCTGGATCTCTGTGGCCTTTATGTCATTTTCACATACAGTGCCACTCCTCCTCCCTTCCTGCCTGCTCTGTCTCTTTCTGAATATGTTGTAGCCAGGTAGTGGCCATCTCCCAGTCGTGGTTATCATTACACCAGGTTTCAGTGATGGCCACAATGTCCAGGTCTGACTGCACCATGACAGCCTCCAGATCTTCCATCTTGTTGCTAAGGCTCCTGGCATTACTGCACATGGCTTTCCATGATTTGACCTCCCTAGACTGTCTCACTATTCTACTCAAGCCCCTTCCATGGTTGTCATTTATCCCTGGTTCTCCTTGCTGTCTGCCCGTCTGCTGAATTTTGCCCCTTTTCTGCTTATCCACCTCTTGAGCACTAATCTCCATCTTTTGCACACTGCTTTGCAGAGATAGCCACTCCTCTGGTTCACTGGTTCCACTGCTAGCTGTGGGGGGTGAGCAAGTAGGTACCCTCCTTGCTGGCCTGCCACCCCCCTTTGCTAGTTTAAATGCTTATCAATGTAGCATTTAAACTTATCATTGAGTGCTTGGATTCCCCTCCAGGATGGATGCAGGCCGTCAGGTTTGAACAAACCTCCATCCCTCCAGGTGGGTCCCCAGTCACCAATGAATCCAAACCCTTCCTCACAGCACCAGTTCTTCAACCATGAGTTAAAGTTCCTGGTGCATGCACTCCTATGCTCTCCCTTGCCTCTCACATGTAGTACTTCTAAGAAAGTGACAGAAGTAGCTACTTGCTTGAGACCCCTTCCCAGTTTCCTAAACTCTTCCTGAACTTCCTTTGGCTCCCCATTTGCCAGGTCATTAGTACCTAGGTGGATAATGACATCCAGCTCACCCTCCCGTCTTGCCTTCCCAGTCCTTTCACAGAAGAAAGGGTGCTGCAAGAACTCCTAAAACTGAAGGTGGACAAAGCAATGGGTCCTGATGGAATTCACCCCAGAATTCTAAAAGAATTAAAGGAGGAACTAGTGAAGCCAATGGCTACTCTTTTTAATAAATCATGGGAGGATGGTGTGGTACCCGAAGACTGGAGGAAGGTGGATGTGATTCCCCTTCACAAAAGTGGGACCAAGACAGAGGCAGGAAACTACAGACCTGTCAGTCTGACCTCTGTGGTAGGGAAAGTGATGGAGTCACTTCTGAAGGAAACAATAGTTGAGTACCTAGAGGCCAGTGGCGCACAGGACCCAAGGCAGCATGGGTTCACAGCGGAAGGTCATGTCAGATCTAATCTAATAGATTTCTTTGACTGGGTGACCAAAGTAGTAGACCAGGGAGGGATGTGACATGGCTACCTGGACTTTAGCAAGGCATTTGACACAGTCCCACACAAAGATTAATAGTCAAATTAACCAGCCTGGGAGTGGGTCCCAGGGTGGTAGCCTGGGTAAAACATTGGCTGCACAACAGGACACAGAAGGTAATTGTAAATGGAGTCCACTCTGAAGAAAGAGGGGTTACTAGTGGGGTACCGCAGGGTTCAGTATTGGGTCCAGTCCTTTTTAATGTCTTCATCAGTGACATTGCAGAGGGACTGGAAGGAAAGTATGCCTTTTTGCAGATGACACAAAGATCTGCAACAGGGTTGATACACAAGGAGGTGGAAAGGATGAAAAGGGACTTGGCAAGGTTGGAGGAATGGTCAAGTATGGCAGCTAGGATTCAATGCAAAGAAGTGCAAATAATGCACCTGGAAACAAGAACCTAGGGAAGAGTACACAATGGGTGGGAGGTAGTAACAACAACAAAAAAGTAAAAGGACCTGGGGGTAATCATATCAGATGACCTTAAGGTTAGCAAGCAATGTGATAAGGCAGTAGGGAGGGCTGGGGGTATACTGGGATGTATAGGGAGAGGCATCAGCAGCAGAAAACAGGAAGTTGTTATCCCTCTGTACAGACAGTTGGTGAGACCCCATCTGGAGTACTGTGTCCAGTTCTGAGACCCCATCTCCTCGAGGACATAGACAGGACAGAGGTAGTCAGAGGAGGGCAACTAAAATGGTGCAGGGTCTGCAAGAGAAGTGATGAGGAGAGACTAAAGGAGCTTAATATGTATACCCTTGAGGAAAGAAGGAGAGGGGACATGATAGAAACTTTCAAGTACCTCAGTGGACTCAACAAAGTCCAAGAGGGTAGCATCTTTCAGAAAAGAGACGTTACAGAACAAGGGGACACAATTTAAAAGATAGAAGGAGAGGCGGTTCAGGGGCAATGTGAGGAAGTATTATTTCACAGAGAGGTAGTGGATGCATGGAACAGCCTTCCTGGGAGGTTGTGGGGTCTAAAACTGTGGGAGAATTCAAGAATGCATGGGACAGACATAAGGCAATTCTTGTGGGGGGTAGGAAGAAATAGGCTGTTGGTTAACTAGGATCTGCGGCCTATCCTGTAGGTAGGGAAATGGGCAGACTAGATGGGTCAAGCGGTCCTTATCTGCCATCAAAGTCTATGTTTCTATTCAGAGGTAGTACATTAGTGGGACATCACATTTCAAGTATTTACATACAATAGCCAAGGTGGCTGAAAATCTATACGTGTAGTAGCTAGGGTATTGATATTATTACAGTGGAACAATTATAGAGCAAGTGCAGCCTCTGGGGCATTGTCGTATAGTAGGAACAGTGATCAATACTTTAGTGAGACAACACAGTTTAGGCAAAGTAATAGCCTGGGTGTCTGTTGACCTATACATTTAGTAGCTAGGAAGGGCTATTGTGAAGGTATCCTCTCCCACCTTTACCCATTTTACATCATCCAACTGCTGGACCGCCAGAGCTAAAGGCTCACTATAAACTGCAAATAGTAGTGGGGAGAGAGGGCATCCCTGAAGGGTGTCCCACTCTAAGGGAATCGGGGTTGAAATTGCTCCATTTATTTTTAAAAAGGCTTTGGGGGCCGAATATATGTGACTAAGTCATGTAACAAATTGCTCTGGGAATCCAAAAACCTCCAGAACCTTCCACAGAAAGTCCCAACAGACCCTATCAAAAGCCTTAAAGGCATCTAAACTCACTAATACTAAATGAAGAGAAATACTGGTCATATGGTCCGTCAGGTGGAATGTTCTAAGAGTATTATCTGCCATTTGCCTCTGTCGTAAGAAGCATGCCTGGTCCATATGGATTACTTCTGGTAACATATGATCCAGACGCTGGGCCCATATAGACATGTATATCTTATTACCACAACTGAGTACAGATATGGGTCTGTATGATTCAGGGGATTAGCGATCCCTTCCCGGTTTTGGTATGGCTGAAAGCACAGCATAATGCCAGGAGTCTGGAGGTGGTTCGCCATTCTGAACATCTTGGAAAACCTGTAACAGCAAGGGGCTTAATAAAGGGGAAAAAGCCTTGTACCACTCAGCAGAGTAGCCATCAGGTCCTGGTGATTTCATGGTTTTGGTTTTTTAATAGCCAGCTAGATTTCCTGTCTAGTGACTGGACTCAATAATGAGGCTTGATGTATCATAGAAAGCTTGGGAATACGTAACTTACTCAGAAAGGTTCTAATCTCTGGGGGAGAGGGATGTTTTTCAGAGTATAATTCTATATAACATTTTTGAAAAGCTTGTTCTATCTCTGGGCCTTGATGAAGAAGGTTACCAGATCTAGGATCCTTAATTGCAGCGATTGTAGCTTTCTGCTTGAACATTCTGGTTCATCTGGCTATGTGTCTAGCTCCCCTGGGTCCGCCCTCATAGAAAGTGCTTTTAGTATATAAAAGTGCAGCTTGTACCTTTAAATCTAGGATTTTTTTGAGCTCAGCCTGCACTTTCCGCAATTCTGTAGGCTGAATTATGTGCCCTTCCTCTCTGGCTTTTTGAAGTTCTGCTAGCCTATCTTGCAACTGTCTGTATCTGGCTTCCCTAATTCTCCTCCGTCGGGTCCTTTATGAAATGATCTCACTCTGAAGGACAGCCTTAACCGTACACCACAACACTGCTGGGGAAATCTCTGGGGATTGATTTTCTCGAATTATCTGGGGAAGCCGGTCCTCCATCGTCTTAAACTGTGGGTCTTTTAGGATTGAGGTGTTCAGCCTCCAAAGGGTGGTCTTCCTAGGTGCTGCAATGTCTAATTTTAATATAATTGGGGTGTGATTAGATAGGAGATGAGCTCCTAGCCTAATGTCTCTAATTTTTGCAACATGTTCTGTAGAGAGAAAAAATAGTCTAGGCAAGAGGAGGTATGATGTCTGGGGGAAAAATGAGCAAAACCTCCTTTTGCATGAAAAAATTGATGCCATACATCTGCCAGACCCAGTATAGGCAACTGGGCTTTGAGATATTTCTGGGAAGGGCTAGTCCTATGCTTATAGGGATGGGAGGCATCCAGGTGGGGTGATATTAAAATATCCCCCATTATAATTATACCCTGCTGTACATCCAAAAGCAGGTTGTAAAACCTTTTCATGTGGACCGGTGGGGCCCCTGGGCGAAAATATACACTCGCCAACATAACAGCTGAGTCATAAAGATATCCTTGAGCAATAGTGAAATAACCATTACAGTCATTCCTCTCAGCTTCTTTCAGAAAGGGCGTTCCAGCAGGAATCAGTATGGCAGTGCCCCTGCAATTGCCGGTCTTACCGGAAGAAGCTATTACAGTGTACCTGCAACCAACAGCAAGTTTCTGGTGTTCTTAATGAGACAAGTGTGTCTCTTGTAGAAAAATAAGATCCACCCTCTGCTGGCGCAGGTACTCCTGCCATCTAGAGCACTTAATAGGCTTATTAATACCATTAATGTTCAATGATAAAAACTCTATCGAAGGATCCATCATAACTGATTAAACGAAAAAAAAGGCTCCCTCTGATGGACAGGACCCCATCTGACATCCCCTGGCCTGGCTGCACAGGATAGCCATCTCCTGTACTGGTTTGTAAGGGAAAGGCCTCTTACTGAAATCTAGGCTCTAATGGGCATCTTCTGCAGTAAGGTCAGATTGCCCTGCCCTGCCCAACCAAAGCTGTATTTCTAACAATATCCTGTATATCATAATTATTATTCCTCTGTTTGCATTGCATGATATGATCATGCATATCACAGATATCCCATGTATCTTGTAGTCTTAGTCTTATATATAATCATAAGTCAGTGAACAGCCTGACTTTCAATATAACAAAACCATTTACACTATAAATGACATTGATTGATGAAACCTTGTCATTGCTTAAATCAGTGACTTACGTAAGTGGGGAGATATAGAAGTTCCCAGATTATAAAACATAAAATGCAACAAGAGTCTGTAGTGAGTCTCTGAAGTAATTAGTTTCTTTAAAGAACAAGGACAAATAAAATGTCTGTTGTTCCCCTACTTTTCAAATAATAATGCAGTAGACTTACTAGGCCTTATTTAATGGTCTAAGTGGGGGGGGGGGTGGCCCTGGTCTCCTCCCCGTACGACTGACAAGTGGCTTAATGCAGGCCCAAAATTAGAGGAACCGCTGTTAGCCAAGAAAGGATCCAGAGGAAAAAGAGGAAAACTCTCTATCGAGAGTACCCCCACCCCCCCAAGCACCCACCTGGTTTATGACATGAAATGTCCATAAGATTGCAAACATCTCTTCCCTTCAGGTCGCTGCAAAACAGGGTCATTTCTGCGGTACACAGCCAGGGCTTTCTGCACTTCTCCAAGATTGTTCTGTTGCCTCTTCTGTTTGTTTTGGTCAGAATGTCAATGTGAAGGCCTCGTGGAGGAATCCCGCTGCTCCAGCGGCTTGACTGGAAATTTCAGCCCCAATTTAGAAAGTTCCACTTTGGCTTCCAATGCTGTGGTAAACTCCCTCTTTCCCTCCGGCAAATGTACCATGAGTTGGGCAGGGTACGGGGTAAAGAATTTATGACCAGCTGCTTTTAACACAGGCAGTAATGGAAGGTATGTTTTTCTGAGATGCATTGTTTTGGGGGCATAATCGTGATCGATGTAAAAACATGTCTGTCCATAGAATACTTTTTGCTTACGCCATGCTGTAAGGAGAACATTTTCTTTGGTGGCATAGTTGTTGATCTTTCAACGATAGACCTCGGGAGTGCATTTGGATTAGCTGACTTAGGCGCCAACACTCTGTGGACCCTCTCGAGCTGTAGGTCTAAGTCCTTAGGCAACTCCAATGCAGTAAGCAACAATGCATCTATGAATTCCTTGATATTGCCTCCCTCTGATCCTTCCGGAATGCTGTGAATCTGTATATTTTTCTCCTCGCATGGTTCTCTGAGTCCTCTTGCCATGCCTCCATTTGCTCGCACTGTTCTCTCGACAGTTGTACCTTCGTCTCTAGATCATCCACCTGATTTTCTGTAGCTGACTGTACCCTGCCTTTCTAGGTCATCGGCTCACTGTTTAAGTTGCATCACATCCTTACGTAGTTCGCCATATGTCTTTAATTTCAGCCCGAAAGGAGATCAGTTCTTGATATATGGTATCTAGTTTAATTTTTTTTGCCTTTGCCTTGCTGCTCTTCGATACAGATTTGGTTAAAGCTCGGTGTGGTGTTTCGGCCATTAGGCCTTTGCTGACACTGCAATCTGAGGCCTCCGAGTCACAGCTGTCCCCTATCTCCATCATGTGCTTCGACCCACTGCCAAATGCTGCCCTTCTATGCTGTAAGTACCTCCTTGCTACCTATTAAGATGCTGATTTCAGCCCCAAAAATGTTTTTATCAGACCTGATGGAGGTATTCTTTGCTTGGGGTATGTGAGAGCAAGTGCGCTATGTAGCCATCACCAGAGGAGGTGGAACCGGAAGTCAGTGACAGAGATTTTTAAATAGTGCAAATGGTTGCCTTCTATTTTTTTTTGGACCCTGCTTTGAACCCCTTGACCTCCCAATCCATATGGCTGCTCAACGTCCCTGTCTTCTCGCCAGTCTCACATTTCACTGCTGCTTCCTGCCACCTGGCTTCCCAGACTGTCCCCGTATCCTCAGATGGTCTGGCTTATCCCTGCCAGGTGGGCCTCTCTCTGGAGGAAAGTAGTATTCCTGGGGGTCCTCTGAAGTATGCAGGGGAGGGAACAGGTGCGGTTCACTAAGGGGACTATGGTGTGAGGGGACTAGGCAGCTGTCATCTAGCAGGCTGAGACAGGTGCTAGTTTTCTGAGCCCTCCCCACACCCAAGTGGTGTGCAGCATGGCGATGCCCTGGAGGCAGAGCCAGTCAACATGATCACCCATGCTGGAAAGGCTCTGCACACCACCAGGTGCTTCTCTCCAAGCGGTGCTCTGCAGCCCCAGAGGAGAGCTTCTGCATGGATAGTCTACCACCCTCCCTGCCAACCTCCGCTCCTGATGTCCCAGGATCAGGGCTCAAACGTGGGTCACCAGTATGCCAAACGGATGCCCCACTGTTTGGCACCATGGAGCTAGCCAGGTGCCATCTTTAATGATGTGAGACACTAATCACAAAAACAGTTATAAAAACTGTTTTTATGTATCTGTGGAAAGTATTTAAAATAAACTATGATGAAAAAGTCTGCCAACTATCAAATACTGCTACTTTAACAGATTTTTTCATTATTCAGGAACTTTTAAAATATAAAATTCTATTTATATTTCTTTAATTTTATGTATTTATCCTCAATATTCTTTATCGCTGAGGACATCTGTGTGCAAACAGTATCACTGTGTATCAGACTTAACATCATCCTCCTGCTTTATTCTCTACTGAAGCTATGATTTTCTCTCTCTCTGTGACATCACAATCTGTTGCTGGGGATCACAAAAACAAGGGATCATGAATGAGCAGAGGGAAAACATAAAAACATAGAACCTGTTGGCCCATTGTGCTTGCTGATTCCTACCTAATACCGAATGAGAGAGCCCTACAGGCTCCTCTCTCCCTTCCCCCTTTCCCCTCCCTTTAGTGTGGTTCTTTAGCAAGCCCTTGTATCTGTCCCATCATCTTTTGAGAGGGATCTTGGGGTTATTATATCTGAGGTCCTCAGGGTGGCAGGGCAGTGTGGCAAGGTAGTGGGTAGGGCTTGTGGGGTACTGGGGTACACAGGGAGGGGTACCTGTTAACCGGGGTGCATTCTGGAGACTGAGGTGCTGTCCCAATTGCATGCACCTCTCTGGGGTGGGGAAGAGGTCACTGGACTCCAAGCTGAGCTGGCAAGGATATAGAAGACTTTTTGCCCCACCCAGGGGCCACCATGTCTGCCACTGCTACCTCAAAGGATGCCTAGACAGAGTTGGGACAGCTGTACCTTGGTGGGTGCCGGAAGGGTGGGAGTGGAAGGTAGGGTACACACTCCTCAACCTATACCACTACAAAATTACTTCACTGTACTGGCAGGACGAGACAGATGTGAGGAAGCACATGATGTGGTGGCAAGTGAGGATGTGGGGTTGTCGGAAGGAGAGGCCCTAAGGTGGAAGGAAGAGACCCCCAGCCAAGTATGAAGCAGCTGCTGATGGGGAATTGTATTGTGAATGGAACAGACTTGGGAACATGAAGAGGAGGGGAGGCAAAGTGCCTAACTGGCACTCTGGCTTGGAGGTATGGTGAGCAGATCCTAAGGATTGCTAGGGCAGTAGGTCTCAGGAGGGAGCTGGATGTCATTGTCTACCTGGGGACTAATGACCTGGTGAGAGATGGAGCAGAGGTAGTGCTGGGTAAATTCAGGGAACTGGGGAGGGGCCTTAATCACGTAGCACGTGTGATGACGTACGCAGAGGTACTACCTGTGTACTGCCAAGGGGAGGATAGAGCACTCTAACCAGGAACTTCAACAGCTGGTTAAAGGCATGGTGCAGGGTGGAGGGTTTCAGCTTCACTAGGGACTGGGGGCCAACCTGGAAGGATATGGGTCCCTACAGAGGTGATAGCCTGCATCTTTCTGGGAAGAGAGCCACAGTCCTCTGTAGAAGACTTAAATATTCTTGGATGAGCATTTAAACTAACCAAGGGGGAGAATGTATTGCCAAGGGAGGCATAAACTGTCCCCCTGTGGCCGGCCTGCTGGCACAGCAGTTGGATTTCCTCTTGTGACGCCAGCGACCTGGGTTCAGGAACGTACTCTGGGAGTCAGAGGGCCGGCTGGGGGAGAAGGATTGAGTGTCCCATGGACTACTCTCCTTCTCTGGAGGGGGGAAGGAAGGGTAGAGTATCCGTCAACTGATGGACCCCTGGTGAAGGCTGGGGGAACCACAGCCAACCAATGCCAGCATGTAAGAGAGGCAGGGCAGACGCTGGACGTCATTGCATGTCCCCGCCCCGGGGCAGCCTAGAAAACCCTGCCAGCTGCCCTTGCTAAAGCCCGCCCTCGGCTTCAATTAGCTTTCAGGCTGGCTCCCTGACCTATTCCGTTGGATGTGGCACTATAGGACTGGTGCCGCAACCCTGCCCTGGAGGGTAAGCTAGTGGGTATCAAGGAGTCTCAGCCAGTATGAGAGTGGAAGTGGAGGGTCCATGACTGGGCCGAGGTACTGAGCGGCTGGTGGCAGGAAAAAGTATAGTAAATAAAAAATAAAAATAAAAACTGCTCCCCCCCCCGCAGGTTGAAGAAACAAGGAAGGAGGGCCCGAAGGTGGGAACCTAGGGTAACAACATGAAGGGGGTGTAGACAAGGTAGAGGACAAGGGGTAAGAATAAAGGAGGCAGAAAGAGAGGTGTAGAGGAGAGAAGAAACAGAGAGTACTGAAGAGAATTGGGAGCTATGGTGAGCAGCACAGGCAGAAAGGAGGAGGAAAGGGAAGATGTAGGCATGGAGAGAGAAAGAGTTGGACAGGCATGTACACCAATGCAAGGAATCTTGGAAATAAAATTCCAGACCTGGAGGCCATCATGGTGGAGGAGGACCTGGATCTGGTGTACATAAGTGAGTCGAGGTGCACTGAAAAAAGTGAATAACATGACTGGGACAAGGCCATACCAGGCTACTCTCAGTTCAGAAGATACAGGGAAGGTGGAGGGGTTGTTCTGCATTTAGTCTTTTGGTAACCGGGTGAGGCCCACTAGGCACAAGTGCCTGTTTTTTAGGGGCAACCTGGGAGCACTGGGCGGTTCAGTGACTTGCTCAGAGTCACACAGTATGCAAATGGAGGTTGTGAGAATCAAACTCAGGTCTTGTCTGCTGGATGTATCAAGCTCGTTCACACCTCATTCCTCTAACCTCTAGGCTATACTGCCTGTATGGGAGGGAGGGTATCAAAAGCTATAAAGTGCGAAGGAGCCTAGAGGTAAAGACAGGGCTGGAGGTGCTGTGCGTCACCTTGGAGACAGGAGCTAGGGCCACTATTCGTATTGGGGTGAAAAACAGACCGCCTGCACAAGAAAAGGAGTTGGATATACACTAGGGAAAACCATCAGCAGGATGGCAAAATAGGGGGAGATACTGCTAGGGGATTTCAGCCTGCCAGATGTTGACTGGAGCCTTCCAGCTGCAGCTTTGACTAGAAGCAGAGCCATCCTTGACTACCTGCAGGAGGCAGTTCTCAGGCAGCTAGTCAACAAACCAACTATGGACAGGGCAATACAGGACCTGGTGCTTACTAAAAGAGACCGTATCGGTGACCCGGGTTCGGAAGCGGACTCAGGTCGCTGGTGGGTCGGCCGGGGGGAGACAGGCTTGAGCATTCCATGACAGCTCACCTTCTCCAGGGAGGGTAGAGGCCTTGCCAGCTCACTTGCCTGACTCCGAGCAGAAGCTTGGAGTACTGCAAGCCCCGACCACAGGGGATGGGTGGCCTATGTACGGCGTGGACGTCAATGCTCTGCACCATGACGTCTGGGGGTTCACGCCATAGGGGAAAGGGAGAAAAATGAAAAAAGAGCCTGGCACCACCAGGGAGATGGGGAGCTGGGGGACATGCCCACGATGTGCCTGCACCTGCCCAGTGGACCTGAGCCAACGAAACGTAAGTTACAGGGCGCTAGTTCCCCCACCTTGTCCCCGCCCGGGGGGTTAAGCCATGGCTCCATGGGGTCTCAGGATCCATTCGGTTAGGTGCTAGGCAGTGGGATGTCTGCATTGTCTCCCCTGATGGGTCAGGGGTGGCAGGCTGGGTAGGTGGATAAAAGAGTAATTTCAACAAAAAAAAAGAGAGACAGTATTGCAGATGTCACAGTGTGCTGTCCCCTAGGGACCAGTGATCACTGTGCTGTGAGGTTCAACATTAAGATGAGTGCAGAGGCAAATCACACAAACGTGAGGGTCCTGGACTTTAGGAGGGCAGATTTTAAAGAAATGGGAGACTGCTTCAGAAGTAGCCTAGCAGGGAGGATTGCTTGGGAGGGGTAGGAGAACCGGGGAGAAAATTAAGAGGAGGCATAGGGAAGGCAACCAGCCTCTGCATGGTGGAAGTGAGCAAAAGCAGGAGGAAAAAAAATCATTATGGGACTCTGGGAAGTGGCCACGAAAGTGAAGGAAAAAATGGGTGGCATGTAGAAGGTGCAAAGAAAAGTAGAGGGATGAGGAGAGGGAGGTGTACCAAATAAAACAGAGGAAAGCAGATAAGGCAGTGAGGGGAGCAAAGATGCAAACAAAGGAAAGGATAGCCAAAGGGGGTGGCAAAAGGGGTGTAAAAAGGGGACAAGACTTTCATCAGGTACATAAATGAGGAGAGGAAAACAAGGGGAAGGACAGTAAGGATAAAGAGGATAGCAGAGGGAGTCTGAGCAGCTGAGGATCAGGAAAAAAACAGACATCCTGAACAGGTACTTCCGCTCAGTCTTCACAGTGGTAGGAGAGGGGATGGACCACCAAGGAGCAACAGGAACGCTTGGGGGGGGGGTGGACATAAGTCCATTTTCAGAGGAAATAGTCCCGAATGAACTTGTAAATCTGAAAGTGGACAAGGCCAAGGGACTGGACAGGATACACGCAAGGGTGTTAAGGGAAATCAGGGAGGTGCTTGCTGCACCACTGATGGCCTTATTCAACAACTCACTGAAAACAGGAGTGGTTCCAGAGGATTAGAGGAGAGCAGGTGTAGTCCACAACTCCATAAGAACAGCAACAGGGAGGAGGCCAGTAACTACAGGCCAGCGAGCCTTACATCAGTGGTGTGGAAATTAATGGAAACCCTGCTAAAGGAAAGGATACTGCAGCATCTTGAATTCACAGGTCACAGGACTAAAGGCAGCATGGATTCACTGGGGGGAGTGTGGCAGGGCAGATCATGCCAAATGAATCTGGTTGATTTCTTCGACTGTGTGACCAGGGAAATAGATAATGGAAGGGCAGTAGGTAAGGCCTACTTGGACTTCAGCAAGCCCTTTGACACTGTGCCGTATAAAAGACATAAAGAAAATGGGCAGCCTAGGGGTGGGATCCAAGGTGGTAAACCGAGTTAAAAAAATGGTTAATGGATAGGCGACAGAAGGTGGGGGTAAACAGCACTCACTCTAATGAGCGGAGAGTGACTGGCAGGGTGCTAAAGGGCTCAGTACTGGGACCAGTCCTTTTCAATGTCATCATAAGTGACACCGCCAATGAACTGTGAGAGAAGATATGCCTTTTTGCAGATGATACTAAAATCTGTAATAGGGTAGGGACTCAGGAGGGGTGGGACAGAATGAGCGGGGACCTTAGAAAACTCAAGGAGTTGCCAGCCCGGTGGCGCGGAGGGTTGAGGCGCTGGACACGCACCTCACGCCCGCGCCACACCAGCGACCATGTTTCAGCGAACCGTGCTGCCAGGGTCGCAGGGAGAAAGAGAGGATCGAGTGTCCCACAACAGCTCTCCTCTCCTGGGGAAGAGTGGGCATGTTGTCCCACTCCTGGCTGCCCCGTGGAGGACAGAGGTAGCACCAGAGCCAGGAAACAGAACATGGCATCATGACAGCACACCTCAGTCGCCGCATTCCACGACTGTAAGTGGGAGGGACTGCAAGAAAAGGAGGAAAATAAGCTGCTGGCTTCATGGAAGCCCTCTGGTACTCCAGCGCCGTATCTCACGGAGCTCTCAGGCTCGCTCTGGATAGTACTCAGAAGAGTGGTAGGACAGACCTCCTCCCTTCTGCCCCACCTCGGGGGCTAATCCGAGGGGGATACAGGGCCTGGGGTTCTGGGGTTCTGGGGGGGGGGGCAAGGTGGCAACCGGAGACTGGTGGGGGCAGAAGCCTGCTGGCAGGCCAAAGGAGCATAAATACTTACATAAAAAAAACAAAAAAGAAAACCCAAGAAGTGGCCATGGGCATGGCAGTTGGTGTTCAGTGCCAACAGCTGCAAAACCATGCACTAGGGCATAGAAACCCAGGAGCGGAGTATAGAATGAGGGAGTGGGAGGCAGTGATGGTCACTAGGATGGAATGAGACCATGGGGTTTCTTGGAGTTACCCTTTCTGATAACCTCAAAGTGACAGGGCAGTATGACAAGGCAGTGGGCAAGGACAGAATGATGCTGGGGTGCAGAGGGGAGAAGCATCATCAGCAGGAGGAGGAGGAAGCTGTATCGGTTGCAGGTGAGACCCATCTGGAGTACTGTGTTCAGTCCTGGAGGCCAGATCTCAGAAAGGAAACAGACAGGATGGAGACAGTCCAGAGGAGGGCAACTAAAATGGTGCAGGGGTTACATCAAAACCCCTATGAGGAGAGACTGAGAGGTCTCAACATGTACACCCCAGAAGAGAGGAGGGAGAGTGGGGAACATGATAGAGACTTACATGTACCTCACGGGGGTGAACAGGGTACAGGAGGGAAGTCTATTTCAAATGAGGAAGTGCACAGGACAAGAGGACATGCAATGAAGGTGGAAAAGGGGATGTTTAAGAGGGGATATGAGAAAGTACTATTTCACTGAAAGAGTGGCGGATGCCTGAAACAGTCTTCCAGCAGAGGTGGTGGGAGCAGAAAGAATGGGGGTCTTCAAACATGCATGGTATAGGCATAAGGGAACATTGTTAACTAGGCAGGTAGGGTCAACAGAGACCAGGTACTGTCTCTGGACACAGAATAGGCAGGGAAAATCTGGTCAGACTTGGTGGGCCACGGGGTCCTTTTCTGCTGACAATTTCTATGTTTCTGTGTATCTCCAACAGGAGGAGAGAGGCTGTGTTACCACTGTAATGCTCGCTGGTGTGACCCAACCTGGAGTACTGTGTCACATTTTGGAGACTGCACTTCAGAAAGGACATAGAAAGGGTGGAGGCCGTCCAGAAGAGGGCCATTAAAATGGTGCAGGGTATGCATGAGTCCCTACAAAGAGAAACTGTGGGATCTTAACATGTACACCTTGGAAGAGAGAGGTGACGCGACAGAGAGCTACAAGTGCCTCAGTGTTGAACAGGGTGTAGGGGGATTCTCTTTCAAACGAGCAAGAGCATCAGGAGCAGGGGGCATGCGATGAAGCTGGATGGGGCGTTCAAGAGAAATGCGAGGAAATATTTCTTCACTGAAATGGTGGCAGACACCTAGAACAGACTGCTAGCTGAATTAGTGCAGGCTAAAACAGTGGGGGGCTTCAAGCATGCAACACATAGACAAAGGGGTATATCATAAAAGAGGCAGGGAGGTGGGGGGGGGTCCCTGAAGACCAGATAGGGTCTGTGGAGGCAGATTTAGGCAGGGAACATCTGGGCAGACTTGGTGGGCCAAGCGGTTCTTTTCTGCCGAAAAATTCTTGCTAACCTCTCCTCCGATGTCCTTTAGTGTTGTCCCTTTAGCATGTGGTTACCCTCCTCTGCACTGCCTCATGCTGTCCTTGTCCTTTTTCAGGTGTGGACTCAGACCGTACACAGTACTATAGGTGAGTACTAACCAGTGACCTATACAGGGAGACGCAGGAGCATAAAATGAGGTTTGAAACTATAAAGATTCTGTTTTCATGCAAATGTTCACATTAATTATGAATCTGTAGAGAGAAATACAGAAAATGAATGAAACATTAGCTGAGGTGTGCCTGAATATTACATATTTTTCCATATATCCCATCATGAGACACTGGGTTGAATGGACAGACCATAACATGAGACTCCATGATGTTGGAATATCCATTAGCCGAATTTTACAGATGGCAGCATCTCCTGGGTGTCAGTATCCACTAATGTTTTTCACTGGGTACCTGTCTCAGGGACAGGCAGAGAAATAATAACAGCTGTCCTTGGGGAAAACTGACTGTCTGGGACAGGCAGACAGGTGGTTATTTCCACCCCTGGCTGCATGTGACACTGGGGACATGAGTTTGTGGCCCAATCCTGGATGATTAGAGGACTGAAGGGGAGGGGGGGTATCTAGTTCCTAAGAGGAACTTTCCTTCTCCGAGGAGGACTAGAACCTAGGTCTGCTGCAGAATTGCCACCTGCGTGAATGCAGGTAGAGCAGGATGGGAAGGTGGACGCCTGATGACTCTGTGTGGTAACATGCTAGCTGTGTGTATGCACATGCATTACAGCCCTAGCGTGCAGACTTGAGCAGGGGAGGGACAAAACAGGGATGTTCCTGGTGCATTCGGGGCCCTGCACTAGCCACTATACCTTATCTGGTGGGAGGGGGACAAGCCGGGGAATTGGAAAGTGGGAGTGTGGTTGGAGAGGTGACAGAGCTGGAAATGGCCACCTGGGGAGGTGTAAGCATGATCCAGGATGGGAAATACATGAATGAAAAAAAATAAATCAATACTGCCCTGCCTGCCTCGGCCCAGGAACAGAAAATGTTAACTGAAAAAAAATAAATTAAAAAAACAAAAGAATGGAGTGTCTTGACATCAGTGTCAGTGGCTCAATTGGTAACATGCTCACCTCTTAGGCTGGAAGATTGGAAGGTTCGGGGTTCTAACCCCACACCAGGTACTTGTGGTAATATCCATAACTGACACTTTAGTGCAGTACGAGGGGGGTGCTGCACTGGTGAGGTGCCGTCCTTCAGATGAGATGTTAAACCAAGGTCCCTTCTGCCCATCTCTGGTCACTGTTAAGGTGAAAGTAAAAGGTCCCATGGAACTTATCAAAGAGCAGGGGAGTTTCTCTGGTGTCATGGCCAACATTTCCCCAAATAAGACAGGTCCATGTAATCCACCCCCCAGGATGCACCTGGTAACAGCTGTCAGTGCCTTTCCTGGTCAAAAATTACCAATAAATTAATAAATAATAAAACTTTGGGATTTGGGGGAATGTTATGAGATTTGAACTCTGCTGATGTCAACTGGAACTTTTTTGCAAGAAACTAGAAAATCAAAATTTTTACAACGGTAAAGCAGAAACTCACATAAATGTATTCTGCTTTTATCTCACTGACATGGTCATGCATGCCATATTTATTATTTTATTTAAAATTTGGTAACAGGGAAAGGCACACTGAGTCAAGGTTCATTTCGAGGTGCAACCTGGGGAGAGAGGAAAGGAAGTACAGACATAAAGAGCAATTACAGGACATACAAAGTGCTTATCCAGTGAAAAGAAGTGGGAGGCCCCCACGTGACACAGCAATAGCATAACATCTAGCTAGAGAAAAGAAAAGTACATGGGCTCATTACTTGGCTGCACTAAACAAGGCGTACAAAGAAGCTTAAGAACTAGGACTACATAAATTAGAGAGCAGAGTGGGAGCCAGCAGTTCAAGAGGCCTAGCCAAGGGAGAAATAGGCTGAGGGGAGAGGGAACAGGAGAGGCTGGGAGAGGGGAAGGGAGGCAGGAGGCTCAAGATAGGGAGTGGCAGGTTCAAGGGTGGGGGGGAACAGATGTATGTCTTAGCAGGCATCTGAATGCAAGGAGTGAGGGGGTGAGCCTGAGAGAAGAGGGGAGTAGATTCCAGAGAGAGGGGAGACAACAGGAGAAGGCAGCCTGCCCAGCACATGAGTGAGGATGGGGAACAGTGAAGGTACGGGAATCCCTGGAATGCAGTGAGAGAGACGAGGCAAGGGCAGGAGAGAGGAGAGAGGAGTGAGGAGACACTGGAAGGAAGGGAGTCAAACCAGTATTTAGCAATGAAGGAGGTACAGTGAGATTGGCAATGTAAGGATAGAGGGAGAATGGGAAGGGAGGAACAGAGACAGCAATGATGAGTGTGGAGTAGAGCTGGTGGTGAAATGACAGAAGGCATTGCAGAGGGTGTCCAATCTGGCAAGGGAGGAAGAGGGAGCGGAACTATAGACCACATCTGAAGAGTCAAAAACAGGAGAATCATTTTGGTTACGCGCGCCTGATGAGCCTGGGAGGTGGAGTGGCAGCCCTTATTATGATGTACGGTGCTGAGTTTAGGGTGAATTTTGGTATGGATGGTATTAATAATGACAGAAAAGTCAAGCTTACTATCAAGCCAAACCCCCAGGTACTTGAAAGTGGGGACACACTCAAGGAGGATGCCATCCAAGGTGGAGAAGACAGGGGAAGGCGATATTCTTGTCAGTTTCTGATTGGTGCGGAATGTCATGTACACAGTCTTCTTGGTATTAACCCTGAGCTAAGTGGCTTGGAACCAGTGCAGCACATTAAAGATGTCATGCTGGAGTGGGACCTCAACATCTGGAGCTGCTGGGCCAGAAGTGTAGATGACTGTGTCATCTGTGTACATGAGGATGTGCAAACAGACATAGGCCAAGGGGAGATCATTTAGGAAAATAGAGAAGAGGACTGGACCCAGGATGGGGCCCTGTGGGACCCCTGCATGGATTGGGGGGGAATGAACACTACCCACCTGAACTGACAGCTGATGGTTCACAAGGTATCACCAGATCCAACCCACAGCGCGTGCTGAAAAGCCAGCAGCATTCAGCTTATTCAGTAGGAGTGGGTGTGACACCGAGTCAAAAGCTTTGGCTAGATCAAGTGATATGTCCCTGATCCATCCCAGAGAGGATAGACTCAATTACATGCCGCAGGGATGAGGAGGTGGAGTGGTACTTGCTAAACCCAGAGTGGAACGGTGAGAGAAGTCTGAGGAAGAAAGGAAGCCTGTAAGCCTACAGTAGACTATAGATTCTTGAAGTTTAGCAAAAGAAGGGAGGAGTGATATCAGCTGGTAGTTACCTGGGGAGGAGGGGTCACCCCTTTGTGCAGGAGCAGAACCTTGGGGACTTTCCAGGCCAGAGGGACAGCACTGAGGGAAAAGGAGAGGTTCAGAAGGTGGTGAGAGAATGGGAGGGTAATGGCTGGTGCAGAGATTTGAAAGAGTTTGCAGTCTAAGCCATCAGGGCTAGATTTAGATGAGCCGAGTGACATTAGGGCAAAGAAAACTTCCGGGGGTGGGGAGGCAAGTGGAAGCTTTCTGAAGACTGGGGTGAGGGTGGAACACGGGGATCCAGAGGTGAGTGACAGGGTCCAGCACAGGTTGTAAAGAATTTGTTAAAGTGAGTGGCAATGGGGGGTGGGGTTGGGGAGGTTGAAGACCAATGAGCCATCCACCAGGAAGACGGGGGCAGGGGGATTGAATAGGAGGTGGCTAACCTCCCAAAATTCAGAGGGGGAATTTAGATTAGATTGAAAGTTAGCCTTCATACAGTGGGCCTTTGCGGTGCAGACCGCCTTTGTACAGGTGTTCCTGAGTGACCTGTAGTGTTGGAGGTCAGACAGGGATTGGGAGGACTTGAAGCATAAGATCCCGGGACTTGCACAAATCAGTTATGTCAGCTGTAATCCAGAGGTGATGGGAGCGTTTTGCCCTGGCATTTTTTAAGGGAGCATAGAGTATTCCAAGACTTGTTAAAAATGGCAGTGAAGAGGGGCAGGGCTGAATCAGTGTCTGTGGCTGAGTAGATGGGACCAATCAGTGGCAGCTAGGTCACTTAGGAGGGCATCAGTGTCGAGGAATCTAAAAGGCCTATACCAAAGGTATTTGGGGGCAGACTGGGGGGATGCACTTTCCTAACATAGTAGGTTAACCTTCATTAAAGCACTCAGAATCTAAGTCATGTGACAAAACTTGGTGATGAGGCAGTTTCTGATACCTCTATGGGCAGCTTTGACATCTCTACTAGCAACTAATAATTAATAATATAACAAACAAATTCAAATGACAAAGCCTGGTGATATGGCTGCTGTAGTTACCTCATCATAGAATTTGCTTCTTCTTGTATTCTGTTACCGTAAATCACTGTCTTGACCTGCTAGTATCCAATGTTAGATACCTGTATCCTGTCTCCCTAATCTGTGCCATCGTTAAATACTGTCTTGTCAAATGACATGGAACCTTTGTATAGGAGCTCCGAGCTTAAAGGGATTTCTGGAAACTTGAATAAATAAATAAAAAGAAAAGGTTAGGCTATGGTCACTGAAGATGTCTGGGAGAATGCCTACAGCAACGATGCGGGGAGGGTCAGTGCCATGTTTTCAAATGACAAGAGGCTGAGAGGTATAGCTTATCACGTTATGATGAAAATGTTGTACGACTGCCATTTTAATCCATTTTTACCACCCATTTTGTCTTGTATAACACCCTTTCCCCCAATTTTACTTTTCTTTAGCATTGTTTTTTTAGATTTGAAATAAAGAGTTCCATCAAATAAGCCCCCAGATTTCTATCAGTAGTCTCAGCTGTATTACAACATCCATTGTATGGCATCACCTGTCTTTAGACTAAGGTGAACCAGCATGTAACGTAAACTGCTCCTTGAGCTTTTGGGGCACTGAAAACGGGCTAAATCCAGGCCACTAAAACGTAAGTAGCGAACATACAATGAAATGCCTGTGACATCATATGAATGGATTCAGAAATAAAAATGAACTGCAGGAATCAACACTGGAGTTAAAAAGAAGTGCAGAATAAGCCAACTGAGTGGCGTGGTGGGTGAGGCACTGGACACCACACCACCACCCATGCTGGCTACCCAGGTTCCGGAATGGACCAGGGTTGCTTGGGGGCTGGCCTGGTGAGGGAGGGAGGATTGAGCATCTGAAAGAAGCTCTGCTCCCTTGGGGTGGGGGTGGGAGGGTTCCTGGGTCCTGCCACTAAACTGGCATCTGTCAGAGGCTGGATGGCTGCAGTGGTGGGACAGCACACATGGAGGGCTTCAACAGATGCAGCACATCTGTGTTTTGCATCATTGTGCACACAATACCATGGGGGTCCACCAGGAGGAAAAGGGCTTGACTAGCCTGTTATCCCAGCAGGCCCTGTACAACCCTACAGGGCAGACCACCTATGGGTGGTTCAGTTCATCTGTAGGTCCCCTCTATGGGCGGTGAAGGGCTGGGGGGGGTGCCACCAAGTGCAGTAGAAGAAAAAAAACTGTGGAAAAATGTTGTGCCGGATGGATTATACAAAACATTTTTTCCATATAGGTTTTTACTTTGCTCCTTGGCAGGCTGGGCAGCTGCATCAGCCCTTTCCCATTGTGTCATGGCTTTCCTGATGCTCTGGCCTTCCGAGGTGGGCAAGTGGCTGGTGCCTGTGGAGAGGGCTTCATTAAGCCAAACCTCCATGTTTTTCCTCCAGGTTTTCTCCCCCAGTCATGGCATACGTACAATGAGTGTGCAAGCACACTCCACCTCCGAGGAAGCACGCCAAGCTTTCTGTATGCTGGCAGTAGCGTGGGGGTGGATCACATTTGACAGAGGTACCAGGAAGTGGAAGGGATCAGCACGGTGGGGCTCCACAGAACAAAAATATGATCCCTTACCTTCCAAAATGGGGGCACTCTCTAAAGGAAGTATTTGAAGAATTGAATTTGGGGGCAGATAAGGGTTATTTGTGCTTCTTGGGGGGGAAATGTAAAAAAAAGCATGATAGTTGCTCTTTAATGCATGCCCAGGCGCATGTCGAGTGCCTTCAGACCAGGAAGTGCATTAACCCCAGAAAACCAATGGCCCAGAGTGTCTTACCTGCATTTATAAAATAGGTAAACTAAGAAACAATTAAAAAAATTAAAAACTGCCAACTTTTATTTTATTACACAGTTTTTTTTAATTTTGTTAAAAATAACTAGTAAAAGTGGTGCCGGCCCCTCCAAAGTTAATCATCTGTCTTTCCACACATTCAAAAGATGAAATGTTTGTTTATCATGGAATATGGCGGAATTCAAACTGCTGCGGAATTCCTCTGGCAGAATGCTTAACCTACAGCAAAAGGCTTTTATATGGAGCCAAGGTTTCAGTTTTATCTGTGGCAGGGTAAGTAGCACCGATTGAAACAAACAAAACTCAACACACACTCCAGAGTCAGGAGGAAAATTGCTTCCTCCAGTGAAGAGGGCACAAATGCTCAAGTAGTCAATATGTGTTGAACAAAGTTTCAGTTAATTCCAAAGCAATTAGCAGATGGTACAGAAAGCGAAAATATGGCTAGGCGCATCAATGGCTACATTCAGGTGCCCCGGCGCTTCGCCAATTAAGGATTCGTCAGTGGAGGATCACCTGATTAATGACAAACCCTTAGTTGCAGAAAATTCAAAATTAGTGATGGCAGATTTTTAACCAATCAAATCGCTGGAATACTCTTTATCAGTCACATCTAACTGCACTATAGCCGGTCAGGTGGTGCTGCAGGTTGAGCTGCTGGACGCCACACATTGTGCCATGCCGGCGACCCGTGTTCGGGAACGAGCTCAGATGCCAGGGGTTGGCAGGGGAGGGAGAGGACTGAGCATCCATCGGACTGCTCTCTTCACCCTGGGGAGGGATCCAGGGGCTCTCCGGCGTAGTAGTGACCCCCGGTGGTATGCTCACCAATATATACCAATTCCCTGGCCGTGGGGTGAAGTTAGCAAAAACCTCTGTTCTAACTGAAAATATTACACTGCAAGGTGTTTTACATAGTTGTAAGGATACGAGGGGGATTGATCATGTTCACCAAAGGAACACCTGGAATTAAAACTGTAAAGAATACTTCATTTTTATGTATTTATGTATGTAAAAGAGAAGATCTTGAAAGACTGTTTAATTATTTGTTGAACTTAGAAGGAGTTTTATTTCTTATGGCCTTGTTGAAGGTTTTCGGTGCATAAAGCTGGCAGCCATATTTGTGATCGCAGTCAGGAATGGATGAGTGAAGTGACCCATGCATTCTGTATGTGATTTGCCCATGCACCCCCCCCAACCTTGGTTTACACAGAACATGAAAACCACCCATCTGCCACTGTACGGTCTCTCTGCTGAGACTGGCACAATATGATAACCCTCTCTTGGTGTTGGCAGTGCCCTGGCATAGTCCAGGGAGACCCACTGTGTCTAGGGGTAAGGGGGTATGCTCTCCAATATATACCAATTCCTTGGCTGTGGGGTGAAGTTAGCTCAAACCTCTGTTCTGACTGAAAATATTACACTGCAAGGTGTTTTAAGCAGTTGTTACTCTTTACTAAACTGTTTACTGTTTTACAGCTTATACATACGCAGGAACCTCAGGCTCCAAATGCTGTCCTGGTTGGCACTGTACAGCAGGTTCAATCATGACTCCAGGATTGAGTCAAACTCTTAGGGTCCCTTTGTATAAGCTGTACATGCCTCACAATTACTGGCTCTCACAACCCCTTCCATTCCTGTTTAACACCAGTGAGTGAGGCTGCACCTCAGGTTGGAGCCTAGTCTACTCTGCAGTGAATTTACAGAGCCTCCCTCCTTGCTATCCACTTAGGTTTAACTACACTGTTTTACACATACTGTGTGACACCACGGTGTCTAAGACAGCGGGTGGTGCAGAAGGTATCACTGCTGTATGGTCTTTCTCTTAGACTTCTATGGCTGATGGCACTTGGTGTGCTGGTCCAGTGACAGCTATACCTCCCATCATGCCAGTGCCCTGCTGGGTACCTCATATCAACTTAACATCTTTCCCTGGAAGGTGTGCTGGACACAATGTGGCAGCCCCCTGTCCAGCTTGCTGTTTGCAGCGGTGGTTGGTAATTGCCCCGACCCATCTCTAATGTCCATCTCAGCTCAAGGTCTCCTGTAGATTAATGTAGGCATATCTCCCACCTTAGTCTGCAGCTCTGTATCTCCTACTGGATCTCGCTTCACTATCAGCACTGCTGGAAGTATCTTTTGGGCACAAGACCGCAAACACCCCCCCAAAAGACGAACATCCCATCTTTGGTGGGACCTTCTAGAAACATAGATGCTGATGGCACACAAAGGCTGCTTGGTCCCTCCAGTCTGCCCATTTTCATTGTGATTGCTTTTGCTGCAGACCCTCCTTGGTCTATAGCACTGTCTCTTCAACTCCCTTCCTTTCCCTTATGATTCATATCCCTGACTTTTTTGAGTCCTACCACTGTTTTTGCACCCACTGCCTCCACTGGAAGACTGTTCCAGGCATCCATCAGCCTTTCTATGAAGAAGTATTTCCTCACATCTCTCCTGAACCTACCTCCACTAGCTTCATATCATGACCCCTTGTTTTACAGCACACTTTTCTCTGAAAAATACCTCCCTCCTGTACCATATTCACCCCTGTGAGGTATTTAAAGGTCTTGATCATGTCCCTCGTCTCCCTCCTTTCCTCCCGGGTGTACACACTGAGCTTCTTTAGCCTCTCCTCATAGGTTTTCTTATGTAGACTCTGCACCACCTTGGTAGCCCTCCTCTGGACTGCCTCTACTCTATGTCTTTCCTGAGGTGTGGTCTCCAAAACTGGACACAGTACTCCAGGTGAGGACTTGCCAGTGACTTACATAGAGGCAACACCACTTCTCTCGTCCTGCTGGTGATACCCCTACCTATACACCCCAGCATCCCACTAGCTCTCCCAATTGCTTTGTCTCCGCAGAAGGTGAACACTTCATCTTTGGTGGGGCCCTCTCTGTTTTGAAAGGCTGCCTGGAATTCCCCCTGAGGAAAAAAACCATCAGGATTCCATTGTCCTCCTATTATCTCCCTTACAGGCTCCCCAGAACTGCACAAAATGGCCTTAGACTGTAACCTCCCAGAGCCTCCACTGCTGTTATGGTGCCTGTCCCTGAAGGCTGCTGGGAGTCTGGACAAGGAGGTATGTTGATCTCACATACCGGATACATCGACAACTGCTGTTGTGTGGGGCTCTTGGCCCCTTAGGTGGCCTCACAGGCAACCTGAGGCAAGGGTACCCCAGAAGTAACTCATATACCCTTCTCACCACAGAACTCAAAAGACAGGCTAGAATGACAATGCCCCTTGGCGGTGCCTAGCGTGAGTATATTGAAAACTGCGCCATGTTGTGGTTGGCAAAACAGTGCCAACAGTGCTGTGCTCAATGCTGTAATGTATATGTTTTGTGAGCACAGACCTAGACATAAAAAGATTGTTTATACAAAAAAAATATTCCATACCTTTTTTGGATCCTGGAAACAAGTGACTGCAGTGGACATTGCTGGACAAGTTTGCACTACAAAAGAAAAGTTTTGGGCAATAGACTTCCAACGCCAAAACCTCATCTTCTTAGTTTAATAATGAATCATAATGATGGGAAGCTAGAATTATGTTGAATAGGCCAGATATATAAGATTTTTAGAGATAAATTGGGGGATTCCACCTCTTCTGTGCTGGAGAGTTATAATAAGGAGTTAAGCACATCAGTTCTTTCTGATACTTGGCTACAAACTGCACTTCCGGCAGTGAAAATTACAAATACAGTGATCGGGCGGGAATTCTCCTGGAAGTGCACAAGTAGGTATTTTTGAGCCCAACGTTATTAACCAAATACCTTCCAGAACATTATGGAGTCTGTTGGAGGGGTTGTTGCTGTCAGCTGGCAGATTTGGGACATGTGTTTTGGTCCTGTCCCTTATTAACTCCCTTCTGGTGTACCCTGCAGGCTGAGCTAGGAGATTGTTTGGGGGAAAACAGTGGAATTGTTGGATGAAATGGTCCTGTTGATGATAATGACTCATCACTCCCCCTCCTGGTACAAAACTTTATTGCCTGTATTTTTATTGGCGGCAAAGAAAGCAGTAACTAGGAGGTGGATGCAACCAGTGATACCAACGGTGGCAGATTGGAGACAAATTATAATATCAATTTATCAATTGGAAAAACTGACTGCCGGCCTGACAGACAAGTTACCAGTGTTTAATATAAAGTGGCAAAGATGGATATGGTACATGGCCCAAATAGATGAAATATTTGTTCCGTAGTGACGGTGTCGGGAGGGGAAGGGACTTGGAGGGCGACGCTCAATCGGGGGTTGATACATGTGGGGGGGGGGGAATGTAATGCCAACAAGGCTGAATCTCCTTTTTTAAATATCTTTCTATTGATCAATACTGTGAAAATGTCTTACAAATATTTTAAGAGATTGAATACAAGACTGTCACCGTACTGTGTATGTGATCCTAGATGAACATGTAACCCCCCTGCAAATGGGGGTTCCCAAAAGACTTCCAGGAGCTTGCTTGAATGCTCCAAGCCTGAATGGTGTTTGGCATTTAAGCCATTTATCAGTGAGTGTTTTTAGAGCCTCTGGTACTGTCTCTTTAAGAGCTGTCTGCTTGCAGACATAATTAGTTTGTATGGGGGGACTGTGTGCTTCTCTGAGTACCACTCGAGCTGCTGCCAATTCACTTCATTTTGCAGTCACTAGGAGTGCAAAGGAACCTATCTGAAAGATGTAACTGTTTGCCAGAAATTATTTAGAGTAATAATGAAATTACAGTTTGTCTAACCTGCTTTCTTTGCAGTCAGAACTGTGTCTGCTAGTTCCCATTCTAGTTTTGAACTGCTGAACTGGACCAATCAGTGTGGGGTAAGCTAGCTCTAAAATGGTGCCTTGGACGAATCAGAACTTGGACTCATAATCTGAGCCAGCCACAAGAGGATTGTATGGGCAGTGACTCTGGGAGATGTAGTTTAGACTTCAGTGCCTTTTTGGACCAACAGCAGCAGTCTATTGTGAGTGACAGCCAATCCAGTCAAGAACTGGGAGGAACTCAAAGGAAGTGCCGGTTTTGTCAGTTGGAGTGTCAGTTGAGCTTTGGCAGTGAAGAAGGAAGGAGCCCTGTGCTTTTTCAGTGTGCAGTTTTAGTCAAAAAACGTGTGTAAGGCCCAGAGTTCCGGTCTGCAGCTTGTTAGGACTGAATCCGTCCTGTGAAAAGAATCAAAGGATCTCTGAAGAGTAGAAACAGGCTCACCCTGTAGAAGACTGGAAGAATTGCTGAAAATTGCACTCGGTCTGTCAGGAACTGAATCTGCTGTGTGTTCTCCGGGTATTGTGCAGTAATTGCGATCGGGATACAGATGCAGCCTGCCTGGTATAGTGCTTTCTTTTATATGGATGTGTGAAGAGGTTTGTGTACCTCAGGTGAGCCCTGCTGACATTGAAGGACCCTGTCTTGTTTGGAGGTCGTGAGTACTAATTCAGAGGTCGCTCCCTGTTGAATTGCCACATTAAATCCAAATGGAATTACTGTACTGCTGACTGTTTAATTCTCCTTTTCTCTGTGTGAAGGGCCCCTACCAGCTGCCACGGTTTGGACTAGCCACTAGGGCTTGGACACCAGGGACAGTAACTGATAGGATAGGCCTGTGCACAGAGCCATAGATGAATTATTAGAGTGATAAGCTAATTAACCTGATTTCCCCTGTCCTTGTTATATCCCCTAAATAAATCAGAGCTGCTTGTTTCCGCAAAGTTATACTGCCTGAGGTATTTGTCTATGTTAAAGTACTGTACTGTGATTGTTGCACTGTATCTCATTTCACAGGAGGTCCCAGTGCCGAACCAGACCTGGGGTAAGTGTATACTGTGAAGGTAATTCTGATATATTGTGTGGGCCACTAGTGGAAGAAAGGGGTTGCAGTGTCCCAGAGGGCTGTGACCAAGTTAGTTTAACTATTGCAACCCTGACCTCTGGGTGGAGGCACCCGCCATTGGATCCAGGCCCCTCAACCTGTTAGTGGCAAATCAGGCAGGGGTAGTAGCCCCTGGGATAGCGCCATCTAGGGGTTACATCTTGAGGCTCACCGCTGGGATTGTGTGTCCTCTAGTGGCCATATTACGAACCACTGTTAAGAAAAAAATGGGTACCCGACAGAGTGGCTGTGCACGGCTGGTGGAGTGGTGTACTGGGGAGGAGATCGACCCCAAAATGCTATGCTTATCCTGGACATCCCCTGGGTATCAATCAGGACACTGTGCAGGAGTACTTTCCAAGGTGGAAGGTTTACAAAACCCTGTGGTGGTGGGTCGGCATGCTAATCTGCTCACCCACACTTTCCTGGCCCTAGTAGAGTTTAAGGATCCCATAGATAGCTCCAAAGTGCCACAGACCATTACCCCAGAGGAGCCCTCACTGCTTGGAGAGTGATAACTAAGGACAGTAAAGACCCGGGGAATCAGCCCCACCACTATCTGAAACTTTTGAGGAGAAATTTGTTGAATGGTTGCTGGGAGAGGAAAACTGTGGAGGACTTGAAGAAACTATTCTTGCCACCTGGGGTGTTCCTCCAACACCCTCTCCTGCTCCAGTGCCCGTAATGGTGGCTGAACCAATGCAGACTCCTATTTCTGCACCTGCCATTAGTCACGACTCTTACGAAGGTTGAGGATCTTCTCTGGCACCCTCCCCACCCCCAGGGAGGATGACTGGGAGACCTGGATAGACTATATTTGCCCAAGTGCTGGAATGGCAATGCTCGGGAGGCGAAAGCCAAAGAGGGTTAGTGAGAGCCTCCGAGGTCCTGCCCTGGCTACCATCCGCGGCTAAACCGGCCAGTAACCCTGAAGCGACTGCACAGGCCTATCTTGAGGCCTTGGAGAATGTGTATGGAGCCCAGATTCTGATGAGGACCTATGGTGGAGAGTAAGAGATGCACAACAGTACCAAGGGGTTGTTGTCTGTGTATGTATCTCGGCTGGAAAAATTGTTGCAAGAATGCCTCAGAAAAGGTAGTTTGCCAGCGATTGAACTGGACCGAACCAGGCTGGACAGGATCCTTAAGTCTGCCCCTTCTCAGAACTGCTGTTGCTTCAGTTACGCCTGGCAGATCGACTGGAATCCCCACCCTCCTATGATGAGTTAATGAGAGAAATTCGAGGAGTTGAGAAAAGACGACCTCGGGAGGGACCTGCACCAATAGCTGCGGCTACGACCCGAGTGACTGAGGGTGACCCATCAAGTGAAGTTCAGGGGCAGAGGTTGGCAGTCAATGAGTGCTCTGACAAGGAAAAAGATATGTCACAATGGGGCGAACTGTTGAGAGAGATCCGGGAATTCAAAAACAGTCCCTTTATGAAGGCCACGCCTGCAATGCAGGCCCTGACCTATATCCGACTGCATCTGCTATGGGGTGGGGTACCCACCATGTATCTCCTGCTGATAACAGCTCCGAACTCGATTCCTTGACCATGGAAGTGGAGAAACTGACGAGATGTCTCCAAATGCTTATTGCGCCGCAGACAGAGATGGCACCAAGGTTTCCAGTTAGTAATACCCCCCCTGGCTCCCAGTGTGGCGCCTCGGCCAGCTCAAACTCCAGAAAGTATGTTTTGCTATAATTGTGGGAAAGATGGGCACATGAAAAGGGAATGCCAGTCCCAAAAGACACTGACAAAGTTGCATATAGGCTACAAGGAGCTTCGGAGAAGAAATCAGTGGTTAAGAGGTGCACGACATGATCCCAGTGAGGGCACCAAAATGCTAATTCACGCCTTTGTGGCAAGGTCAGTTGCCCAGGCCCCACTACCGCCTCTCCAGACTGGTCCAGAATAGTGGGTCCCTCCATGGAGACCACTGTAAAGGTGAATGGAGTGTCTACAAGAGCTGTATTAGACAGTGGCTCCCAAGTGACAATTATGTTCCAGGATTGGTATCAGAAGCATTTGTCAGACGTACCCACAACCATTAGAAGGACTGCATGTATGGGGTTAAGTGAGAAGGCCTACCCTTATTCCGGGTATATCCAGATTGGCTATCTTTCCCACCTCCGTGGCTGGAGTGGCTGAACAAGTAGAGACCCTAGCCTTAGTGTGTCCCCCACTGGACTGTATGATGGTGTCCTTTGTTGATTGGAACAAATGCTCATATGTTCGGAAGGCTGGCACAGTTGTGTTATGAAAACAGGGTCAAAGACTAGTAGAGCTTTAAGAGTTCCGGCTTTAATTAAGAAGGCCATGAGGCACAGAGAGATGCTAAAAACAGAACCAGAGGAACCGGTCGGAATTGTATGGAAGAAGGATCCTGAGTCTCTGATCCTGGCGCCAAATGCCCAGTGTACCTTACAGGAGAGGTCCGTATCAGAAAGGATGTTAAGAATAAAATATTAATGTTGGATGCACCAGGCGATGGAAAATTGCCAGAGGGACTGCTGGTCAAGCCTAGTATTTTGCCCGCTAGAGCCCATGCTTATGCCAGAAGGGTAATGGTCCAAGTTCATAATGTGTCTGAAAGAGACATTCGAGTAAACAGAGGTTGCATCCTGGCTAATGTGCATTGTGCAGACACTGCAGTGCTACCCAGCAGCAAGAGTTCAAGGAAGAATGACAGAGTAACGCCTGACTTGTTTGATTTCGGCGACTCCCTGCTGCCAGCTGAATGGAAAGTGAGGATCAGTGAGAAGCTTGCCCAGAGAGACCAGGTGTTTTCTTTAAAGGAATGGGATGTAGGATGCGTGCAAGGGCTGAGCACAATATCCGGCTGCATGACGAAAGACCATTTCGTGAGAGGTCTGACGCCTGGCACCTGCTGACATAGATGATGTGAGGCAGCATCTGCAAGAGATGTTAGCTGCTGGTGTAATACAAGAATCCAGAAGCCCTTATGCTTCCCCATTGTGGTAGTGAGGAAAAGAATGGAACAGTAAGGATGTGTGTGGATTATCTTTTTAAACGGCGGACTATCCCTGATCAGTACACAATGCCCGCATTCAGGATGCTTTGGACTGCCTAAGCGGGAGCAAGTGGTTCTCTGTGCTGGATCTCCAGTGGGTACTACCAGATCCCGAAGGCCCCAGAGGACCCGTGAGAAGACGGCCTTTATCTGTCCGCTTGGCTTCTATGAATTCATGAGGATGCCTCAAGGATTTCAGGTGCCCCAGCCACTTTTCAACGATTGATGGGCGTGCAGTGGGGACATGAACTTACTAGAGTGCCTGGTATACCTAGATGATGTCATTGTGTTTGGCAGCTCACTGGAGGAACATGAGAGCAGATTATTTAAGGTATTGGACCGACTGGAGGACTTTTGCCTAAACTGTCCATTGATAAGTGTCAATTCTTTCAAACATCAGTAAAGTATGTGGGACACATAGTATCCACCGAGGAATAGAGACCGACCCAAGTAAAGTTGAGGCCTTGACCACCTGGCCACAGCCCAAAATCTAAAAGAACTGCAAAGATTCCTGGGATTCTGTGGTTATTATCGGAGCTTCATCAAGGACTATTCAAGAGTGATCCGCCCTTTACTTAACCTTACTCAAGGGTATCCCCAACCCACAAAAATACCAAAAGTCAGCGTCCCTCAAGACTGAAAGAGTGTATTTTCATCCAGTGAAGTATTTGGGGCCGCTGGACTCCTGATTGTGAGACTGCTTTCATGAGATCATATATCAACTTACCCATGCTCCAGTGCTGGCCTATGCCGATCCAAGAAAACCTTACGTCCTGCACACTGATGCTAGCTTGCAAGGGTTGGGGGCTGTGTTGTACCAAGAGCACGAATGGCCTGAGACCAGTGGCCTTTGCCAGTAGAAGCCTGACCCCATCCGAAAGAACTATCCTGTACATAAGTTAGAGTTCCTAGCTTTGAAGTGGGCTATTGTTGACCAATTCCATGAGTACTTGTATGGGGCTAAAATACTAGTAAAACTGACAATAATCCTTTGACCTATGTGCAGACCTCAGCTAAGTTGGATGCCACTGGCCATAGGTGGCTTTCTGCATTATCTACATATGACTATGCTCTCGAATACCGAGCAGGTCTGAACCACATAGATGCTGATGCTCTCTCCGAGGCCTGTTCCCCAGAATGATTGGGTCCGATTGGCAGAACCTGACATTCGGGCACTCTGCCGGAAAGTTTGACAGGGAGGAACAATGTCCACGGACGCAGTGGACTGCATGGTGGATTGCTTGGGAGCCTCTGAGAATTGCATACCTGCTGCTTATTGCCACTTTTCTGCAATAGACATTGGTGCACTGCCTCAGCTGGACAATGACAGTATTCGGCGGGCTCAATCCCGCGATCCCATGATCAAAGCAGCTTTAGAAGCCTCTATGCAGGAAAAGATGTGTCCAAATTACGCTCCACTGATTTGAGAACTGCACTGTTATACAAAGAAGGTCCTAAGTTGAAACTGATCAATAAACTGTTATACAGAGAAACAGTAGACAGAGGGGACAAGTAGACAAACAACAACTAAGTGCTGCCCACTGCCTTTCGAGACTCAGTACTGAGGTCCTTGCACAACCACATGGGGCACCTTGGTATAGACAGAACACTTGACTTGGTGAGATCCAGATTTTATTGGCCTAAGATGGGGCTGATGTGGAGCAACACATTCGAACTTGTAGTCGCTGCTACAGAGGAAAGCTTTGCCCCAGAGGGCTGCCCCCCTTGTTAACATCACCACCAGTGCACCCATGGAGCTGGTCTGTATTGATTTTCTGAGTTTGGAGTCGGATCAAAGAAATATCAGTAATGTGCTGGTGGTCACTGACCATTTCACGAGATATGCCCAAGCTTTCCCACCAAAGACCAGAAAGCATCCACTGTGGCCAAAGTACTTGTAGAAAACTTTTTGTTCACTATGGGGCTCCACAAAGAATCCATTCTGATCAAGGGAGGAGACTTTGAGAGTCGTCTGATCAAGAGATGCTTTCTCTGTGGGAGGCAGAAGTCCAGAACCACTCCTTACCACCCCAGGGGACCACAGCCTGGAACGTTTCAACCGCACTTTGCTAGATATGCTAGGCACCCTGCACCCAAAGGACAAGCCTAGATGGAGCCAACAAATTAGCACCCTGGTACATGCTTATAACTGCACCAAAAGTGATGCCACTGGATTCTCCCCTACCGCCTGATGTTTGGAAGAAAGCTCGACTACCAGTAGATGTGTGTTTTGGGGTCTCTCCTGATGGGGTTCAAGCTGACAACTATTTACAGTATGTGCAAAGTTAAAGGCCCAGCTAACTCATGCGTACCAACTGGCTCAAACCATGGCTGCAAAAGAAATCTGGCCAACAAAGAAAGGTATGATAAAAGGTGAAAGCACAGGAACTCCAGGAGGAGATCGGGTATTGCTAAGAAATCTGGGACTGCATGGCAAGCACAAGATTGCTGACAGATGGCACCATCTCCCTCACATTGTAGTGGGCAAACTAGATGATCTGCCAGTGTACAAAGTAAGGCCTGAGAATAATTCAAAAGATGTAAAACAATGCATAGAAATCATTTACTGCCCATTGGACAAATCTTAATTGAGTCTGAGCCCTAGAAGATGCCCCTCTGGACCAGTGACTAGAGCTGCTGCTAAGAAAAGATCAAGAAAGTCTGCACCTACAGAAGCAAAGTTAAAGTGTTCCCTCCACAAGTCCCAGTTGAGCATGACTGTCAGTCCATATCGGAAGAAAGTGAGAGTGACTTTGAATACTATCCTTCTTAGAACTGAGTCAATTGTTTCGGGCAATCCCTAGTCAATAGTGGAGACAAAGCTGGGCCTTCTGGACTGTCTAAGCCCCAGCTTCATCCCTGGAGCCAATGCTCCCAGAAAGTGAAGTGCAAAGCATCAGATCAGATGAAATGGAATCATTGTGCATGGTTGAACTGTTTGAGCTTTCAGGGAGAAAATGATAGATTGGGGCAGACTGGTGATATATCCGAACAAGAAGAGTATTTTGAGTGCCCTGACAGTCCACTGCCAGTGTCCGAAAAGCTCTCCATGCGAGCCAAATGTTGTGGACTCAGAAACTGTAACTCCTGGAGCTGAAAGTGCCCCAAGTTCTAGCCTCTCTACCCCAGGGAGACTCCCTGACAAGTGAGGACAATGCTGAAAATGAGGCTCAGAGTGCAGAGACTGTAACAGTTCCCCTAGAAAGACTGGTCGAGCTGTAAAGCCTGTGGTGCACCTCAGTTATGATTCCCTTGGGAGGCCTGTGGATTTGCCTCTCAATGTTGTCCATAAAAGAGTGTATGTGTCCCGAGCTCATTGCCCAAACTGAGCGTCAGTGCTAACTCAAGTTACTTGTGTTGCCCTCTAGTATGGTGCCCTTGCCCAGTCCAGCCCCAAGGTAACTGATAGGAAGGGCCCTCTCTTCAGGTTTCATGTACAAGAGGTAATAACTTGAGTTATGGTACAATGTGTATGTAATACTGTGTAAAGAGTGACGACTGCAATGTTTCAGAAATGTGTTCTTGGTAAAATGATATATTGACTGATGATTACATGTGCGAGCCTAATGCAAATGTATATGGTTGCAGTTGAAACTTATGGGTACTTGCTTGACGCTGACGCTCAAGCTTTCCCAGGCCAGGAAGGGTGTAACCCCTGCAAATGGGGGTTCCTAAAAGACTTCCAGGAGCTTGCTTGAATGCTCCAAGCCTGAATGGTGTTTGGCATTTAAGCCATTTATCAGTGAGTGTTTTAGAGCCTCTGGTACTGTCTCTTTAAGAGCTGTCTGCTTGCAGACATAATTAGTTTGTATGGGGGACTGTGTGCTTCTCTGAGTACCACTCGAGCTGCTGCCAATTCACTTCATTTTGCAGTCACTAGGAGTGCAAAGGGAACCTATCTGAAAGATGTAACTGTTTGCCAGAAATTATTTAGAGTAATAATGAAATTACAGTTTGTCTAACCTCTTTGCAGTCAGAACTGTGTCTGCTAGTTCCCATTCTAGTTTTGAACTGCTGAACTGGACCAATCAGTGTGGGGTAAGCTAGCTCTAAAATGGTGCCTTGACGAATCAGAACTTGGACTCATAATCTGAGCCAGCCACAAGAGGATTGTATGGGCAGTGACTCTGGGAGATGTAGTTTAGACTTCAGTGCTTTTGGACCAACAGCAGCAGTCTATTGTGAGTGACAGCCAATCCAGTCAAGAACTGGGAGGAACTCAAAGGAAGTGCCCGGTTTTGTCAGTTGGAGTGTCAGTTGAGCTTTGGCAGTGAAGAAGGAAGGAGCCCTGTGCTTTTTCAGTGTGCAGTTTTAGTCAAAAAACGTGTGTAAGGCCCAGAGTTCCGGTCTGCAGCTTGTTAGGACTGAATCCGTCCTGTGAAAAGAATCAAAGGATCTCTGAAGAGTAGAAAACAGGCTCACCCTGTAGAAGACTGGAAGAATTGCTGAAAATTGCACTCGGTCTGTCAGGAACTGTATCTGCTGTGTGTTCTCCCGGTATTGTGCAGTAATTGCGATCGGGATACAGATGCAGCCTGCCTGGTATAGTGCTTTCTTTTATATGGATGTGTGAAGGGTTTGTGTACCTCAGGTGAGCCCTGCTGACATTGAAGGACCCTATCTTATTTGGAGTCGTGAGTACTAATTCAGGGTCGCTCCTGTTGAATTGCCACATTAAATCCAAATGGAATTACTGTACTGCTGACTGTTTAATTCTCCTTTCTCTGTGAAAGGGCCCTACCAGCTGCCACGGTTTGGACTAGCCACTAGGGCTTGGGTACCAGGGACAGTAACTGATAGGGATAGGCCTGTGCACAGAGCCATGAGTAGATTATTAGAGTGATAAGCTAATTAACCTGATTTCCCCTGTCCTTGTTATATCCCTAAATAAATCAGAGCTGCTTGTTTCAGCAAAGTTATACTGCCTGAGGTATTTGTCTATGTTAAAGTACTGTACTGTGATTGTTGCCTGTATCTCATTTCACAGGAGGTCCCAGTTCCGGAACCAGACCTGGGGTAAGTGTATACTGTGAAGGTAATTCTGATATATTGTGTGGGCACTAGTGGGAAGAAAGGGGTTGCAGTGTCCCAGAGGGCTGTGACCAAGTTAGTTTAACTATTGCAAACCCTGACCTCTGGGTGGAGGCACCACCATTGGATCCAGGCCCTCAACCTGTTAGTGGCAAATCAGGCGGGGTAGTAGCCCCTGGGATAGCCATCTAGGGGTTACAAACATAAGCTCAGTTGTTTGACGGGACAAGAGTACTATCAGAACTCATTGTGTAACTGCGTGTTTGTCTCACAATAAACAATATATTTAAAAAAAAAAAAGAAGAAAAGTGTTGGGGATTTTATAAAACCGTGGTTATACTGTTATTGGACAATGTGAGCTGCTGATGTGTGTTATTATCAGTTTCTTTAAGGATTAGGATTAAAACAATAACTAAAAAATATAGCCTGCGTTTTTATGCGTGTATGTATATATGTATGCATCGCGCGCTCTCTCTCTCTCTCTCTCTCTCTGTCTATCTACCATATCTATTGCTCTGTCTACCTATATTGTTGCATTGTGCCCAGTAATCCAGTAATGAAACGGGCGCAGGCTGTCCCTGAGTATGCCATCCATTTTTGGGAGGAGGCATGGTAGCCTGTGGGCTAAGATGGGGCAGCCATGAGGCTGGGGGGTACATGGGATCCTAAGGGCCAAGGCTAATTGGGATCAGTAGCCAGTTGTGGTGAATGACCAACACCATACTCTCATGCACGCTGTCACACCCACTGATCTCATCCCCCATGCACACTGTCACACCCCATGACCCCATATCCTTATGCAGAATCCTTATGCAGGCTTCCATACCAATCAACCAACCAACCACCATTCATGGTGTCACACACCAACCACATATACACATACACTCTATCACAAGCATCATCCCCATACACTCTCTCACACTCACTGACCCCATACCGCCATGCATGCTGTCACACACACACACACACACACACACACACACACACACACACACCAACTATATACCCAATTCATGCTGTCACACCCACCAACCAACCCCATACCCCCCTGCACGCTGTCACGCCCACCAACCTCATCCCCCATGCACACTGTCACACCTCATGACCCCATACCCACATGCATGCTGCCACCCCATGAACCACCATTTATGGTGTCACACACCAACCACATATACACATACACTCTAGCATAACCCTCGTCCCCATAAACCCTTTTACACTCACTGACCCCCTATCCCCATGCATGCAGTCACACTTCACGACCCATACCCCCACACGCTGTCACACCCACCAACACTGTAACCCATGCATGTCACCACGCTAGCAGACCCTATAACTGGCTGGGGAGGGAATTATGCCACCAAGGCTGGGGGGGTTGGGTGCCTGCCACTGGGAGCACTGCCTTAACTATTTATTTCCCTCACACTTACCCCCTATTTTGTGTGATTGTTGATAATGTTATGTGCAGGGGCCTTGAGCTGTCGAATCTTTGTCTATGCCACTGTACTGTGTTACGTTCCATACCTGATCTTGGCTCCAGTTTGTTGTTACTTGACTATTTGCCTTTGGCTAACTGTACTGCTTGTTGTCACCTGATTTTTCCTTTGTATTCACTGTTGTTTGCCCGCACATTGTGTGTAACCTCCCGGATCGTGCCTGAAAATTGGTAGCTTTGCTGTCTAGCCCACCTACCAGGTCAACAAAAACTAAATAGATATAAAAGCCCTTGGAGGTGCTCAAGAGCCTGCCATCATGGCTGGGGGGGCTCTGCAGGCTGCTGCCAGGGCTGATTGGTGCTTGAGAGCCTGCCGTCATGGCTGTGTGGGTCTCTGCAGGCTGCTCCCAGGTCTGACTGGTGCTCAAGAGCCTGCCGTCATGGCTGTGTGAGGCTCTGCAGGCTGCTGCCAGGGCTGACTGGTGCTTGAGAGCCTGCCATCATGGCTGTGTGGGGCTCTGCAGGCTGCTGCCAGGGCTGACTGATGCTCGAGAGCCTGCCGTAATGGTTGTGTGGGGCTCTGCAGGCTGCTGCCAGGGCTGACTGGTGCTCGAGAGCCTGCCATCATGGCTGTGTGGGGCTCTGCAGGCTGAAGCCAGGGCTGACTAGTGCTTGAGAGCCTGCTGTCATGGCTGGGGGGGCTCTGCAGGCTGATGCCAGGGCTGACTGGTGCTCAAAAGCCTGCTGTCATGGCTGGTGGGGCTCTGCAGGCTGATGCCAGAGCTGATTGGTGCTTGAGACCCTGCTGTCATGGCCGGGGGGTGTCTGCAGGCTGATGCCAGGGCTGACTGGTGCTTGAGAGCCTGCTGTCATGGCTGGGGGGGGGAGCTCTAGAGGCTGCCACCAGGACTGTAGAGTGGGGCATGGGAACTTGTGCATTTACTTGTGAAAGCTAAATTTTTCTTTCATGTCATAGAGTGTTATGAATTTATGCCTTAAAGTCTGAGTTCACAGCAACTTCTGTATTGGTAGCACCTTTTCCATGGACATTTCCCAGTAACTGACCCTCCCACCCCACAGCAACTGCCCCCACATGGACTGTGCTCTCCCATACCTCAATATGTAGTTCGGAAGAGGGTCCGAGGGCAGGATTACATACTGCTGCATAAAAATTCTGATCCGGTGCTGCAAGTGCTCCTTGGCTCTGACCTGCAGTTCAAGGGGTTCAGAAGAGTACGAAGATGGGAGACGTCACTTTTATACACAAGAAGTGATGACAGCATTATAATTGAAGCGGTCATAATTGTATGCCACATAGTGGCAACCCCTTGAAGGCAGCATGGTTTTGCATGCTTTCTGGCTCTAGTTTTATGCCAAACCACACAAGTCAGGTGATGGCTGGTTCCCAGGGGCTCCCTTACTGTGACCTCTCCTACGCTGTCCATATTTATGATGACCAAATTCAGAATGGCCCCTTCTTTGTGGGCTCTTCTACCTTCTGTACTAGGACTGCACCTCTTCTTACATCTTCTCACATCTTTGCCTTCATACCCCTTTTGTTAGTGTATTCATCTTGATCTGGCACTCATCCCTGTTCACATTTGTATGGTTGGCCTTCCTTTTCTCCCTCACTGCCTCTTTCACTTTCATATATGAAACTGGTTTGCTTCCTCTCCTGTTTTTATGTTTGCTTATGTGCACAGCACACAAGAAACACATTGGGATAGTACCATTTCAGAGGTGTGTCAGTGTTGTGGCCAGTGCAGAGGACACTTTATTGGGTGCTTACTTCAGCCACTAATCAGTGGGGAAGCTGCCGATGACAGCAGTTTCAGAGAGAAGGCCGCACTTGAAAGAAATCTGCTGCTGCAATGTGGGACAGTTTTGTCATTGCAGCAGGACCTCCCCCTTCCTCACAACCAGGCACACAGACATACCTTCTCTCTGTTGGCAGCAGCTGACAAGACTCTGGCCATGTGCATTACAGTGCACAGTAATGCGCATGGCTGGAGTTACGGCTCTTGTCGGCTCCTGCCGCTGAGCACTCTGTCCCCCCTTGCTCCAGGAGCAACTTGTTTGTTCGGTGTGCCTTTCCTGATGAACCATTTCAACAAACAGATAAATGAGCTAAGCAATGCTTTTCCACAATATGCTCCTGCCGCCCACAAATACACTCCCCAGAAAGCCGACATCGTGCCCATGTGGTGAACTAACTGAGTGCTGATCACGAAGATTGCCTATCTCAGCTGCATCACCAGTGTCACCTCAAGCAGGTGGGATGGTGAGACAATGCTATGGTTCGAATGGGGTGTGTGGATGGAGGCACCAGCTAAGGAGATTCAGGAGACAATCTATAAGTTTGATGCCCGACGGGCTTTATTCATACCACAGGAAAAGGTAGACATGGTCACAAGGAGAGAGGGGAACCAAAACCAAACATGAACAGAATATAGACGTTCTATAATGTTCCTAAGTGGTGCACCTCGGCCTAAGGCCACTATCTGTTAAGCCTTATACTATGCTTACACTAAACAATTTGGAAAACAATTTCAGAACAGCTATTACTCTATAATAATAGTAGATAGCCACTGCAGTGAACAATGGAAACCAGTTGCAGACCCTGAGGGGCCGGGTGGAGTAACCACCTCTAAGTGTCTATTGGTGCTAAAGGAAGTCCAGCTTTTTCTTGCTGTCTTTGTGCACACACCTGATGAGTGAAGAAAGCAACGGGACAAAAGGGAAAACAGGGTTCCTACTTGGTACCAAGCTACACTTTTGTGAAAACCTAGGAGAGGTTGGAGGGGATGTGAGACATTTTTAAACAGACCCTGATTCTTCGGCCAAACCACTTTCTAAGGTTGCCAGAATAATTTAGCACAAGACAACTGAAATCTGCTGAACTCTTCCCCGGCACAAACCCTCGACCAAGGCTGCCAAGGATGAAGAAACAATGACTGGTTGAAGTTTCCCCGGCACAAACCCTCGACCAGGGCTGCCAAGGATAAAGGAACAAGTACTTGGCGTCGAATCCACTTCCAAGGATTGCCAATGATGAAGATCTGCTGCAATTTCCCCAGCATAAACCCTTGACCAGGGCTGCCAAGGATGGAGGCACGTTGAAGCTTCTTTAGCAAAGGATCCACGAGAGGATCACCAAGAACAAGCTGGATCCCAGAGGACAACACGGTGCAGCAGGCTGAGACAAGCAGGAAGAGCAGGATACAGGACAAAGATCAGAGTCCCGTAATGTCTAGAACCAGAAAAAAAAAAAAAAAACTGGTGGACACGGATACACACTGGCCACATTGGACTCGACTAACGGTGAATGACTGGAAGTGACAGACAAGGCTTCTTCCAGGACGTTCCACTTCCAGGCTGACCACTGACCACACTACAAGAAAATCAGGAGCCGGCGGTCATAAGTCACACAGGGTTATGTCGGTTTCAATCAATGGTGGATGATAGGGAAGGGTGTTGCTGTGAAGTTCTTTGTTGACTGGAGACTGCTTCGGTGAAAAATTAGTTGTGAAAACCCCCTACCAGGGGTGTTGTGGCAGAAGATTGAGTCCATACACAATCAGTTGGCACTACGAACACTGGTAAATACACTTTTCACTACACCAAGGTGTTTGTTTGTTGCTGAGGCAATTTGCCTGGGGCAGGGGCAAATTACCAGATTTTCAGGGCAGTTGTTCATTGCAGGGGCAATTTGCCAGGAACGGGGCAAACTGCTAGACTCTGGGGCACTTGTTCATTGCAAGGGCAATTTACCAGGAACAGGGGCAAATTACTAGAATCGGGGCAATTGTTCATTGCAGGGGTAATCTGCCAGTAACAGGGGCAAATTGCTACAATCTGGGGCAAATATTCGTTGCTGGGGCAATTTTCCTGGAGGGTTTTCTGGCAGTGGCGAACCTATCTAGTGTAGACAGTGCATGTAGGAGAGGTGTGGGTGAGGCAGTTGATGCCTATAATAGGGCAGTGACTGAGGCACTTGACTCCCTTACACTGGTCCGTGTATGACCCAGATCTTCTCACTTGAGGTCCCCATGGTTTGATGGGGAGCTCAAGCCATTGAAGATCAAGGGTCAGAGGTTGGAGCGCTGCTGGCGGAGGTCCAGGTTGGAGGCGGACAAACTGGCCCTACGTGCACACTACAGTGTGTACCAGGGGGCAATCAACGGTAAGAAGGCAGTGTTCCTGTCCAGGGAGATTGCTGCTGGGAGAAACTGACCAGCAATGCTTTTTCAGACTGTGGACAGGCTATTACATCCTGCCTGTCTACACCTGAAAACAGCAATTTCTGAGGCCTTGTGCAATGAGTTTGCTCGGTTTTTCTCAGACAGGGTGTCCGCCATCAGGCAGAGAGTTCCACCAATGAGCCGTATTATGGCCAACAGTGGTCACCTGGATTGTCAACAAAGCACTCCACCCACTTGGGTGGAGTGGGATGTGTCAACGCTGTTGGCCCAGTGTTCGCCTTGATTGTCCAGTGTTCCCTGTCTGAGGGGGGTTGGTGAGACCCCTTCTGAAGAAGCCATCTTTGGACCCTGACATCAAGGCGAATTATCGACTGGTCTCCAACCTTCCATTTTTGGGAAAGGTTGTAGAGAAATTGTGGTGCAACAGCTGGGAGATCACCTCATGGCATTTGATAACTATGAGTCGCTCCAGTCGCGGTTTTGTGCAGGACACTCAACAGAAACTGCTTTAGTTTGGGTGCATAATGATCTCCTCAGGGTGAGGGATCGAGGGGAGGGGACGATACTCATTCTACTCGATCTCTACTCAGCTTTTGACATGGTAGATCATCAGGTGTTACTCGATCACCTGAGGGACTTCTGAGGACTCACCAGCTCTGTTATCTGCTGGTTTGAGTCCTTTTTGACAAGCAGAAGACAGAGAGTGGTGCTGGGGAAGTTTTCCTCATCTCTGAGTCTTTTGTCTTGTGGGGTACCTCAGGGTTCAGTGTTATCACCAATGTTATTCACTGTGTATATGCTGCTCCTGGGAGAGATCATTAGGAAGTACAGCTTGGGGTTTCATTGTTATGCCGATGATACCCAGCTGTATTTATCCTTTGCCCCTGGAACATCCAATGTGGTGGAAGTATTAAACAACTGTCTGGTGGAGATCAATGACTGGATGGCCTCTAGCTGGTTGCGACTGAACCACAATAAGACGGAGGTACTGGTGGTGGAGTCGAACAGGAGGCATGAGGGGCTGCCCTCTGGGGCAGATTCTGGACTGGTTCTTGGGTCTGTCCCATTGATGGCTTCCTCTAAGGTGCATAATCTTGGCATTATATTTGACAGTGGTTTGATGATGGAATATCAGGTGTCTGCTGTTGTCAAGGTGAGTTTTTTCAATCTGAGAAATATCACCAGCATTAGGCACCTGATTCTGCCTCTGGACCTCTCCACCTTGGTACATGCATTTGTAACATCTAGGCTTGACTACTGTAACGCACTCTACCTCGGGGTCTCTGGAGGTAACCTCCGTCGACTGCAGCTGTTGCAGAATGCAGCTGCCAGGTTGCTGACTGGGTTGTCGAAATACTGCCATGTCACCCCGGTGCTGCGGGAACTGCACTGGTTGCCAGTTTGATGGAGGGTGCATTTTAAGGTGGGCTTGCTCACTTATAAGACGTTATGTGGACTGGGCCCTTGCTACCTGGTTGACCTCCTTACACCCGCTGCCTCGGTACGTCCCCTCCGGTCCTCTTCGCGGGACCTCCTGGCAATTTCCAGGACAAGACTGAAAACGGCCGGCGATCGAGCTTTTAGAGTCACTGGCCCTGTTTTGTGGAATTTTCTTCCGCCATCGGTGAGGGAGGCACCGTCGTAGAGGTTTTTAAGGCCTGCCTTAAGTTTTAATTGTTTAGTCAAGCCTTCTAGATTCTGTATGACATCATTGATACCACTGATACTTCAGTCCTGTGTAAACTAAAGTGGGGTGTATTTATATATAGTAATTGAATGTGTTTTTTATATGTGTATTACTAAATTCAATGTTCATGTTTTGTATTGAGCCCAGAGCCTCTGGGATTGGGCACCAGAAAAATTAAATTTGCCTTGCCTTGCCTTGCCATTGCTAGGATCCGGGGAAACTGTTAGTTGCAGGGACAATTCACCAGGAACAGGGGCAAATGAACGAAGTCCAGGGCAATTGTTCATTGCAGGGGCAAATAACCAGAATCCCAGTAACAATACAGTCTTGGTACTTCGCAATCAATACAATGATTCAGATACCAGTCAATACCACATTCTCATCAGATGACAGTCACTAGATGGTAGTTGTATGCTAAACACCCTTCTCTTACTGACCCTTGACAATAGTACTGCACTTGCAGGTTCCTTCTGGTACTAGAACCTGTCTACCCCTGGCAAACCTCGGAATAAATGCCCTTCCATGCCCCGAGCCGTCTTTTCCCTGGGCCTTCCTTGCCCTCTTTACCACTGGACCCCTCTATCTACTATGGCCTTTCTGCTCTTGGCCCCTTTTAACTGTGGGCCTCTCTGCTAAGCCCCTTTAATTACTTAGGGCCCTTGCTGCCCCTTCAAACCCTGTGATGTTGGGCCTCTTCCAGCCTTTCATGGGCCTGTCTTGCTGGGCCCCTTTTAATACTAAGGGGCCTATACTAGCCCTTTTAAGCCTGGGGCCTGGTGTGCCCCCTTTAAATCTATATGCATTCCCCAGGCCTTTCTGTCAGTCAATTCCCCTTGTCCCACCTCAGCACCACCCCTCTATGAATATTTATTTATCTCTCCTCTGGGCCTATAGGCAGGCCCCTTCCAGAGGGTGTCGCTGTACCTGAATATTTAATTACAGAAAGGCCTTCCCGCCCAGTTCCCCGATAGCGCTTCCAGCGCCAAAACAATTTAAACTTTTTTATTGATACAGGCGACCAGCACTCTTCAGCGTGCTGCCACCGACTGACCACCCTGGGCCCGGGTGAAGCTGATGCAGGAGAAGGGAGGTCTCTGGCAGTGGGAGGGAACCGTAGGAGGAGAACAGGCAGTGCAGCGGATGGCAGGGGCCTCTGGAAGACCGACAGCTCTTCTCGACGAGATGCAGCTCTTCTCTGCCACCGATGAGGGACTAGAACACATGGGGAAAGTGAAAAAAATAAAACGGGGCTAAACAGAGCTCACACCACTGCAGGGGACTGGACTCTCTCTTCCCTGGACACCAGACCACCGGACTTGACTACAAGACAATGGGGCACATACAGGAGCTGAAACAGGTCCACTCTTCAAGCCTCTTCACTGGCTGGAGGAAGGGAACCACTGTGGAGTCAACAGGGCCGGCTACATAACTCCAGGGGAAGCCGCAAGTCCCTGTTTCACTCCTGTGACCCTCTGAATGCCACAGCCCAGTCTGATCTGTCAAAAAACAGCTGTACAATTTGTAAAAAGGAGCTTGGGGTTCTGGTTCTCGAACCCCGAGCTCGTGCCCAAGCCAACGGCCCAAATTTAAAAATGGGCACCACACACTGGACAGTGACAGTGGTCCCAGCGTGTGGATGCCCACTGTCATGCTGCCTGCTCTGGGGAGGGGGAGGCAGATAGAACGGAGCAGAGCAGACAGCAGAGAAATGAGGGAAAAAAACTTTTTATTATTTTCTTGGCCCTGCCTGGCCATAGTGAGGGGAAAACACACACAGGAGCCTCTACCTGACCCATAAGCCCACACTGGCAACGACGGGGCACCCCAAGACACAATATAAATAAACTAAACCCCAATTTCTGTAGTGCCCCCATGCTTTAGGGCATTATACCCAATCCCTATGTCAGCATGTATCCCCCCCATTAATGTGGCACACTGGGAGCCCACCCCAGTGTGCCAAAATAATTTTTTATGTTTCCGACACTGGGAAACCCAATCCCGGTGTTGGATGTGCCCCCCCCAAACCCATCTATATTACTTGCCAACATCGAGGATGCCCATGCCCCGTGTTGGCATGTATCCCCCCTTCGACTTAACTGTGGCACACTGGAAACCCACTCCAATGTGCTGAAATAATTTGTATTAGTTTATGTTTTTCCGACACTGGGATGCCTACTCCCAGTGTCAGATGACCCACCCCACCCACCCGGTCATTTCAGTGCCGACATGGGGGTGCCCAATCCCAGTGCTGGCATGCCCCCCCCTCCACTATTGTGGCACACTGGGAGTCCACACCAGTGCACCTAAATGTATTTAATTTTTGGTAACCTGTAAAATAAAGAAAACTGGTCCCCGAAATCTTTTTGTTTTCCCCCTGTAAAAAAGAAAATGGTAACTCATCATCTCCCCATCCCCCTTCCTGTGGACTCACCTCTCTACACCCCTTTACCCCATACTTACCTCCAGAGATTGGAAGCAGCAATCTACTATGGACTGGGACATGCCTGCACACTTCAAAGCGACCAGCAAACTAAAGAAATGACAGTAAACTGTATAATGGGAGTCAATGGGGGGTTTCAATTTAAGTTGATAACTCAGCCATTTTTAGGAATTTTTGCCCCAAATTTTCAACATGGGGTTCTTGGGATCCCACCTCATGAACATTGTCACTGTCATTTGGCTTTCATTCCCAAAAGGTGATTTCACGGTTGCTGCGTGGAATCACCTTTCTGGACTGAGTAACGAAATAACAGTGCTACTGTTCAAGAGGTGGGGTCCCAAAAAAACAACGTTGCAAATTTGGTGAAAAAATCGATGAAGAAACACCCCCTCCTTTGACACACCATGGGGGAAAGTACGAAGAAAATTACATAAAGTAATGTGCCCAATCCGCATGTAGCCCAGGAATGACAAGGGGGATCTGTCATAAGAGAGAGATTAAACAGTTTCCCTTTTATCAAAATGACTATAAGTCAAAAAGAGTCCCCAAATCTCTAAACACCATTATTCAAGAAGAAAACAATTCCCCAGCCCTAAGAATTCCGCTTCAGGAAAAGCTAAATACTGAAATAAACTTTGTCCCAATAAAAGTTAAAAGTCAAAAAACAAAGACTCATCCTTTTACAGTATCAATATCCAATCTCAGAAGGTCCAGTAAAACATAACCCATTTGCATGCCATAAGTCCAAATAGCATGGGTAGGTCATCCCCCTTCAGCTATACTACTGTATAGAGTAAATGAACACCTTTTACCAATGCAGAAAAATAAACAGGTAAAGCAGTTAAACTGAGGAGCAAGAAACATAGACATTTCAATGGGGGCTACCTCCTAGCAGTCTTAAGCATGAGAATAAGGAAACAGTACTTGCAACCCTCATGAGTCTTCATCTGAAGAGTGACCCACTCCAGCCTCCTCGGACATCTCTTGGTCAGTACGTTCCACTAGCTTCTCAGCCTCCTTTGGATCATTGAAAAGCTACTGGAGACCATTCCATGTCAGTCTCAGTTTGGCAGGCATTTATAACTGATGCTGTATTTGTAGCAATTGCAGATAGCCCCTTATTCTATCAAAGGCTTTCCTTCTCTACCTTGTAGAATAAGAGAGATCCATAAATAACGAAAGGCTGCTCTTGCCATATTTCAGACCGTCAACTTTTCTTGCAGTCACCAGCACTCGGCCCCGGTCTCCCACACCAGTAAACACAACTATCAATGTCCTTGGGGTAGCTCCATACACTACCACACGACAAGGGGTCACTTGGTATGCCTTTTCAATCGAAAGTGGAGGGTTGGTGTCTTTCGGCTTCAACAATGTAGGTAAGGAAGTTTTTTACAGAAGCCAGACAATCACCACCTCCGATTCTTCATCGAGCCCCAACAAACTAATATTTTTTTCCCTGGCTTGGTTCCAATGGACTCCAGCCTCTGGCGCAGTAACACATTTTCTTTAATTATTTTGGCCGCAGCATACACCGTTTTTAACACCGAGGCCTCCGAACGCTGGACTGTGGTCTCACACTGGTGCATTCTCACTTCAAGCGCGGTCACCCTTGGCCTAATGGAGTCAAACTTTTTGTCTAACTCCTGCACCATTCACACTGACTGAGTGAGCATAGCTTGAATAGTGCCAAGAGAGACATTCTCAGTCTGCTAGTCACCAGTAGCCGGGGTACCTTCTGTCGATGTAGGCTGCTCCTCCCGTTGTGCCTTTTTTGGCACAAAGAAGTCTGCCAATGCCCTGGAAGCTCCTCTATTTTTGTGCACTGTGAAACTTTGAGTTTCTGTGCAACAATATGAGTAGCTAGGAGATGGTACAAAGAGAGAAAATTAAAAATATAACATAAATTAATGGAAAACCATCTGGAGCTCGAGAAGTTTGCTGCTTTCTCTTCAGCTGCTCAGCAGCACCCCCAACTTCACCAATTTTTAATATTTCACTCCAGAGTTTCAACATTGTCATTTTTCACACCTCCTTATGAACAATGCAGCTGTCATTTTTTACATCCTGCCCGAAACATGTTTTGCACCTGTGGCGCAGAATGGCGCGGTCACTGTGGGAAATCATCTTTTGGGACAGATTAACAAAATCTCTGTGGCACTGTTCATGGGGGGGTCCCAAAATGCCCACGTTGAAAATTTGTTGAAAAAATTTCAAACAATGATTGCGTTACGGGCGTGTGTTATGCATTTTATACACACACTCATAACTGCCCCAATTTTTCATATTTTCACTCCAGATTTTCAACATTGCCATTTTTTCACACCTCCTCATGAACCATGCAGTTGTCATTTTTCACATCCTACCCGAAATGTGTTTTCGCACCTGTGGCACCGAATGGCGCAGTCGCTGTGTGAAATCATCTTTTGGGATTGAGTAATGAAATGATAGTGCCACTGTTCATAAGGTGGGGTCCCAAAAAGTCCATGTTAAAAAAATTAGAGTGAAAATACCAACAAACACCCGGGGCATTAAGGTTTCCAACCATAATGCCCCACCCTGTAGAGACTGACAGGCATCGAGTGGGGTGACTTGGGGTGGTCGGCCGTAATGCTGATGCCATTCCACCAGGGATGCCATTTGGGGGGGCACTCGCCCCCCCCCCCACATGCAGGCCATTGTTGTTTTGTTTTCAGCCCTGGCTCCTCCACCACAGCCCCTCTGACCAGTTGTTGCTCCCCAGTTGAAAGCCGAAATGGCCCCCCGGCATTCCACCCCCAACCCCACCCTGCAGCCAGTGACAGGCAGTGGTATGTGCCTTTGGGGTCTTCTGCCCTAACGTTCTCCCCATTCTCCTCTACTGCACCCATCTCAGCTTATTTCCTTATGGAATGGGGTGAGCATAAGGGCCGAAGATCCCAAGACACACCGCAACACCTGTCAGTGTTTGCAGGGTGGAGTGAGGTGGAATGGCATCAGCATTATAGCCGATGACCCAAAGACACCCCCCCGATACCTGTCAATCTCTGTAGGGTGGGGGTTGGCGTTAGTTTAATACTTCACTGCCATTCCTATTATGCATCTCTCTAATTCCTGCACTACCAATGTCAATACCAGCAAGCAAACATTCAACATTGACAAATGCCTGTTTACTACTGCCATAATAAAGACTTCTTGCTTTAAACAACCCTTGTTTAAACAATAACCATTTAATAGCCACTCCCACTGCTGTCCCCACCCCTAATGGCTTTTCTCTAACCAATTCCCTTGTTCTACCAAAATCTGCCTTTCTAAAGTCTAAAACGTTAGTTTGTGAGTACATGCTTTCTGGCAACCTGTGCATTTCTGGGGGATTAACATATGGGTCTCAAAATGTATTTGACCAATCAGCTAGTATGAAATTTCCAACCCATTTTATAAGACGTTTTACCAGTTCTTGCTCCCTTGCCAGACCCCTTCAGTCTAAGTAGGTTGGAGCAAAACTAATCCATCACTTCATAAACATTCATCAGAGAGCATGGGCTTGGCACCGCCTTGATGATAATCCATACTGTGATTACAACTTTCACAGCCAGAGGCCTTCTTTAATCCACATGCCACACTAATTACAAAAGTAACACTAGAATTGCAAATTGACTTGACTAGAATAGGGTTACCACCTTTTAAAGGAAAACTGCACCCTCATATCTTCTAAATGTCATTTACTTCCATGTCAACAGACAACTCTGTTCATGTAGCCGTTAAAGATGTACGCAATTGCTTCTGTTAGTTTTCACACTTCATACTAGGCTCTATCACTCTCCTGGGAGGGTCCATTTCATGGTTGTTGAAATCTCATTGTCCCTGAGAGCTGCATTAGCATATGAGAATGTGATGCGTAATCAACCTTTAAACTCCTCAGTATGCCTGTCTGCTTAAGTAGTTTTAAAAGAACCAAGTTGCAAGAAGCTGTGAAATACCACGTTTACGTTCAGTGAGTTTTACAAGCTATCTGAGTTATAATGCAGTTTTCTTCCCTTTAAAACTCCATTAAGTTTATAAGTTTCCAGAGAGTTTTTGCAAGGTATTTGTTATTTTAGCATAGAGATACATGATATAAATGGGTGATCTGACATCATGTTATCATATGCTAATGCAGCTCTCAGGGACAATGAGATTTCAACAACCATGAAATGGACCCTCCCAGGAGAGTGACAGGACCTAGTATAAAGTGTGAAAACTAACTGAAGCACTTGCATACACCTTTAACAGCTACATGAAAAGAGTTGTCTGTTGACATGGAAACAAATACGATTTAGAAGATATGAGGGTGCAGTTTTCCTTTAAGAAGCCCAAAATGGGCCATGCCATTTCTTACTGAAACATTATTTTTCGCAGGACAGTAGGTAACCTCGACCAATGTAGACTTGTTTCCTCTATATAATCAGACTTAAGGCTAAGTGTTGCAGTTTCTTAGTTACTTCAACTGGTACTTATCATTTAAGGTACTATGCTTTTCTGCAGTATTTAGTGGAACGTTATAAAATATTTTTTCTACTATAACATGAGGACATTTTTTTTTTGTTCATGTTTTTTTGTGGGACACAGCTGCTCAAATCAGAACTGTCCTGCGAAAATCAGGACAGGGGTAACCCTAGAAAACATTAATAGAAGTAGAACATATAATGATGGCAGGAACTCATACTCTTTAACAAAAATACAGTGAAAAATATTTACCATTAAATGTTACTAATGTGAAAGAGAATCGGGTCACAGAAGGTCACAAGCGCATGACAGCAGCGGAGGGGCAGGATGGTTCGCTGACGTCATAAGAGAACGCCCGTGCGGGGCGCCAGGGGTATAAATGCAGAACAGCTGGGAGCGGGCGGGTTCTGATAGGCTGCAGCACAGTGCTGGGAGAAAGCGGCTCCTCTGGACAGGTTATAACGCCGGTTGAACTTTCCCGCACGTCCGCAGGCGGAGAGAAGAGGTCGGTGACCGGAGACCTATTGGACCGTTAATAAAAGGGGTCGGGATGAGAGGCAACTGTGACTTTCGTTCAGCCTATTAACGGGTCGTAGGCAGCGGCTTCAGTAACATGGGAGGATGAGGGCGTGGAAAATGGGGTGGCAAGACCCCCCGGGCTGGGTACCAGTTAGTAGGTTAGGGAAAATTGGAGCAGGAGAGGGCAGAGACTGCAGGAAAAAGTAAATCGGATAGGCAGACGCAGGCTAGTGGGAGTGCTCCGTACTGGTGGATTGACTAGTATCTGTCTGGTGCAGTGAGTACGTCCTTTGAGATGGCTAGTCCAGAAATGTGTATTCATTTATGCTAGAGTTAGCAAACGCATAATACCGTTTTGGGAGTATTATAAGCAGAAGGGGCTGGGCAGTGGAATGTCATCCAGAATATTCTGGATGGGTACTGTCCCTAGCTAAACTGATTTTTCCATAAAGCAAACTAGAAATTAGAATGTCCTTAAATAGTCATATATTGGGTGGGTGGCGCAGCAATACGGTGGTTTATTTACAAAGCAGTATCTCTGGTTATCCCAACATATGTAGATGTGTAACTATTTTTATCTGTTGGCTTTATTTGAGTTTACCGTATTTGGGGCCCGCTAGAGAACTACCTTTCCAAAGCCACTTGGATCTCATGAGGACCTTTCTAGAACCATCCTGTTGCAGAGTAGCATCCTAAGCAGTTTTTTTTTTAAAATGTGCAGTCACTGTCAGAATTAGGAGGCTGCCAGAGATCTTGCTGTGAACCAGCAGCAGTTCACCACCACATCGTTTCTAGGGGAAGCAGGATTTTGTCGGCGTAAACTGTAGAAGGGGTGTGAATGATCCGTTGGGGGAGCCCCGGCAGGGTGAGCTTGCATGCCCTTGCCTACGAGGTTTGAGTCTACACCTCCGTGTATTGACTGATTTTATATACGACTGGTCTGTATACTTCCAATTCCTCGCAAGCCCACCTTTTAACCTTTGTTTTGCTTGTTTCTTTCTGCAGCCACCTCGATCGTTTCCAATGGTGCAACTTTCACCGTCCCCGTTTCGCCGGCTCTCGCCTCCGAGGCAGTCCGGGGAGGAAGAGAAAGAGAGAGGCCGAAAATTGATGAAGCAGCAGCAGGGCAGCCCGGCGTCGAGCCCCGCGGCAGTCTGCTCTCTGCAGTATGTCCAGTCATCCACCGCCACCTCCCTCTCGCATGCATACGAGACCTACATTGAGAACGGAGTCATCTGCCTCAAACACAAGATTCGCAACATCGAGAAAAAGAAGGTAAACATTCGACTACGTTTGCAGGCGGCTGGGTTACTTAGCTGCAGAGCTGGGTTGCTTTTGGATGTGGAGTAATTTCCTTTCCAGGATTAATAGCAGTGCGCCCTGGATGTTGCCGGTACCTACCCAAGAGATGCTCTGCATTATTAAATGGCGTTGATTTGGGAATTAAAGTTGCCTTTTGTTTTAACTGGTCGCGTATATAAATCGCGTACAAGCCAGTGTGGAAATGGGTAAAGCCTCAGTATCTGTTTTAAATGGTTGCTGCAAGTACTGTTGAAGTAGTCAATTATCCGCAGGACTGAGGTATATGAAGGTGTGGGCTTCAGACTTAACAGCTGATTCCCGGCCCCCGGCCCCAGTGCCCTCCAGATAAAACCATCGTTGAGCTTCTGACATAAAAATGTGGAGAAACATGATTGTTTTGTTTAATATGTAGATGTTCCCAATGATAGTTATAAGAAAGTTGTCCTATTACTAAAATTTAAAGTATTACCAAATTTTGTAACACTAGCACTGAAAGTTTATGTATTATAACAAGGGTCTGAGAAATTGAGCTTTCTGATTGGCTGAAAACATTCTAACAGCCTTATGTTAATCTTTTATTAACATACATGTAGAGCTTAACCATATGATGAAAACGATTTAACACTGTTTAAAAAGTTTTATTATAGCAATAAGGCACTCCCAGGGATTGTTAATGGTCAATCACCCTCTAGTGGCACGTGGCACTCGGCTATGCCTCGTTCAACATTACACCCCTAGAGGGTGATTAAGACCATGAACATAACCCTTGGTCATGCCTTATTGCTTAAGTATTACAGATCAAACATTGTGAGCCGGTTGTGTTTTTGAAACTATTAACGTTTGGGAACATAGAGCCTGATTGTTTTTTTTTTTTTTTTTTTTTTGTCAAAGCTGTATTTTTCAGTCATTCAAATAAAACATCACTGAATAATTGGCATAAGTAAATCTGCTAATCTAACATTAAAAAGCTAGTGTAGTCAAAACGGGCAGATGGGTAAAATAGATGTGAAGTGGTCGGTAACTTTTTATTTCTGAAGTACTGTATTTTTCTTCCTTTTACTCATTGGGAAGTCTCTTGTGATAACTGCTCGGATGTGTGGAACAGCTCTTAGCCTGGCAGCTGACTCATCTGCCCCACTATATCAGCATTGACTTCACTGACAGTGACATTACAGGTGAATGACCTGGCACTCACTGAATAGCTCTTAAACAGCAGTGATGTCAGTCGGGTTACAAAGAGAATGTTGTGGGGGGCAGTAGATCTGGATAGGTCAGCTGCTGGGTACAGTGCCGTGACGCATCACACCTAACATCGGGTAAATAACCAAATTAAACAAAGGGAAAAGAAAGTACCTTAAATATAAAGTAATTTTTTTTATACTCTAGTCTCCAGTAGGACCAGGGCATCTCTCCAGAGTACTCACGTGACCTCTGCCTCTACTTCCAACCTGAAACCACTCTCCTACCAGACTTGCCCAGCTACCCCCACCATGAGCCCCTGGGGGATGGCCTGCGTCACCTATCTGGTTGCCTGCCTGGGATTAGGATGGCCCTAGGCTGGGTGAGGGAGCCGGGAGATCCAGTGAAGGGTTGATCGGCAGAGGAATGTGGGCATTAGTCCCTGGGGGTTTGCCTCCTCTGGTCCACAGGAGTTTTTCCTTTGTGTTAGTCACTTGGAGCACAGACGTGCAATGGCATCCAAGCACCTACATTCGGATGTCCGCTGCCGTTCCACCCCCAATGTCAGCAGTGCTTGTGCAGGGCTCAGTCTCCATTGGTGGCTGCTGGTGAGTGGTGTGAGCCCCAGTACCCACCCCGGGAGGGGAGAGCAGTCTTCTGGGCACTCAATTCCCTCCCTCCCTCCCCCCGATGACCAGAGTCCATTCCTGAACCTGGGTTGCTGGCATGGCGCAAGGTGTGGCATCCAGCGCCTCAACCCTCGGTGCCACCAGGCCGGCAAAAGGTAATGGCTGACTGCTTTTAAAATGCATTAGTTTTAGGCAGTACACTAGCTCTTTAAAACTGAAACTATTAAAGCAAGTAACTATAAATATAAAAAAATCCTGAAGTTCATTAAATATCATTACATTAAATAGCAGCTGCAAAGGCCAACAAAATGCTGGGTTGTATTGCAAGGGGTATATCCTCGAGGAGGGAGGAGGGGATTCTGCCACTGTATAGGTCATTAGTTAGACCACACCTGGAGTACTGCGTGCAGTACTGGCATCCGTATTTGAAGAGGGACATTAAGTTACTGGAGGGGGTGCAGTGCAGAGCAACAGAGATGATCAAGGGGCTGGGGGACTTATCATACGAGAGGAGGTTGAAGGAGTTGAACATGTACTCACTGGAGGAGAGGAGAGACAGGGTGACATGATTGAAACCTTTAAATACATGAAAGGAATAAACAAGATGGGTACAGAGGGGCTGTTCAAAGTAAGGGAGGGGAGGGCCACCAGGGGCCATGATATGAGACTGGAGCGAGGAAGGTTCAGGAGGGAGATGAGGAGACACTTTTTTACAGAGAGGGTGGTGGCTGGGTGGAATGCATTACCTGCTGAAGTGGTATGAAGTAGAACAGTGGACTGCTTCAAACGAGGATGAGACAGGACAAGGGGGAGGGTTAATGAAGGGGAAGGGTGGAAGGGAGGGGCAGCTGCAGAATAAGGGGTGCTAGCTGCACATTCAAGCAGACTTGATAGACCTCTAGGCCTTTATCTGTTGGCAAATTTTGTATGTTCGTATCTGTGCAGTCAGTTCCCCCATGTAGTTCAGAATTATAATTTATTGCACAGCCCATAACTACCACTAAACATTAAAAGGAAGGAAGCGACTTCTCTAAATCAGTACAGAGAAGAAAATGGTTGTAGGAAAAGAGAATTAATTTTGAGGCTATGGAAGCTACACGATAATTAATGAAGATTGTGAAAAGGTACCTGTTACATGCTATTGGATAAATGCAGTCAGGGTATCAGCAATGCTCTGGATTTATGGAGTTGATGTAACCCCATTCTGGTGATGAAATCAAGCAAAGATACCCAGGTGTTGTTTGAAGGTATTAAAGTTCATCTTGCAAGTCAGCACGTTATTAGAAATGTCTCTAAAATATATATATATATATATATATATATTTATTTAGTCTCTGACTACAAAGTACCTTTGAGTGCAGCGCAGCTCTTTACAAAGGTTCTACGTCAGTGGGGAGGGTTACAGACATAGGAAGAACTAAATTGTTTCTTATGACAGTACAGCATACATCATGGATATAACAGCAGTATTCAAAGACAAAGGAGTTTTAAGTGAAAACTGGAAGAGGGTAGTAAGATTTTAGGAACTGGGAAGAAAGGTGGCAGCCAGAGGCTTTGAGGTTGCTGAAATGGGGTAGGCAGGAAGTGGGGAGGGAGGAGGAGCAAGAGCAGGGAGTGGGGTAGCAGCCATAGGCCTTGCTAGGATTAAATGCATGCTGAGTCAGTGAGAAGAGAGCACATGGGGTAGGGGGATGTGGTCAGGGTATGACTAGGATTAGGGAGATGTAGACAGGTATCCCTAGGATTAGGTGGTACAATCACAGGAGCTTTCAGTTATGAGATGCTGCTGGAGCATATGCTTGAACTGGGTAGGTTAGTTGACCCTTGGAGGGCCGTGGACTGATATCGGTCCAAAACTCCAATACGTTCTAATTCTGTTGGCAGACTAAAGGTTAAGAGAATTCCTCCGTTCACATTAACATTTCAGAAGTTAAAGAACAAAGTTGCTGTATAGACCAATTATGGCAGTGATTATGTGCTATAATGAAGTAAGCTGAGCTGTCAGACAGCATTGTAGGCCAAGTTTCAGACTCAGCAGTTTGAACCTCAGTAAACCATTCCCATTACAATCACTGGTAGCAGTTTAAATACATGGCACAGTATTCTGTAATAAAAAGGCACTCACCTGGTACCACACAAAGAAAAGGACAGAAATGACAAGTGGCTGCTATGATGACATACAGATTTTAGGGAAAGACCATAGGCATACTGTCAATGCAGGTGTTGAAAACAGGTTCACTGCATTGTAAACAGTACCCCCCCTGAGACCTCACTAGATACTTAATGCTTCATGCTTAATGACTAGTTATTCTACATCTCTTAATACTGTACTATCAATGGATTTCCTAGGACAGTACTGGGAGACCCTGGCTTCCCTTGTGCTGTGCACACTCCACAGCTGTCTGAGCTGGCTTTTACTGTAACCAGGTACAGTACAATCTGGCTGCATTAGATAACAAGAAACCAAATTAGTATCAGAGAAACCCCATCTAATCTATCTGGTCCCGCCTGTGTGTGTGTGTGTGTGTGATTGAAGAATTTATGCTTTCTGGAGGGGGGTGAAGTTTGTGCATCAGTGCTGGAAGCAGATGCTCTGAAACATACCAGTTCTACTCTGGCCACAGAAGAAGCTGCATCAATCTAAGAGCATAAAATTGCTAATTATGGAACATAAATTGTAATTTTCAGAGCGTGTAATAGTTTTATTAAACACAGAACACTCTTTTGCTGTTACCTAGCAGCAGAAACAGACTAACACCAAATCACAGCCATCTGGCACTTGCTAATAGCCAAACTGCCTGCAGCTGAGAGTCCTTGGCTCCTCCCATAGTTTTCCCAAGTGCCTATAAAAAGCAAAGGTGCCAAACTGTTGGCTTCCTTGCACAACTATGGAAATGGGAACCTCCAACCAAACTCTAAACCAGAGTCATCCATTACAGCAATGTGGAACTGGAACCAACAGCTTAAAACTGCAACCAAGCGCTGGGTCCAGCATCAGCCCTTACTGGTCCTTCTAGGTGTTGCCTGCAAAACAAGCAAATGGGGGGGGGGGACTGTAAGCCTGTACCTCTGTGTGAAAACCATAACTCTTTTTGAGTTCTGCTCTCAGAAAATTATAATTTTAAATCTGCACATGGAGGCTTGTATTACAGGTATGTTCAAAAGGTCCAGATAGAACTAAATTTGCCATCTCATTGGTCCCAGATTTGGGGTAGGGGAGTTCTGAAGACCAAATCCCCAGATCGGTTCGCTGTCCAAAGGATATCTTTGAAACTGACACCACTCCTGAACACATTGCTAGCCATCGGCCCTCTAGTGGAGTGGGTCCCAAATGTCGGTCTGTGCCTCCGCCATGGTCCATTGGACCCACCTTGCAGTGGTGGCCACTGAAACTGGTTTGAGGTTTAGTCTGATCATAACTTGAGTTGCATCCCATGGAGGGGGCTGGCCAAATATATTCTAGTAGGCAGGATACAATGCACAGCTTGGGTTCCAACTTGAAACGCTAATGAGACCTCTTGAGCAGTCATTTCCATCTGTCTTGAGAAGAAATAACCCCCTCCTGGGTGACATTCTAGAAGTGTCCAAAAGTCTAGTATCTGACACCCTCTTGATCGATGTCTGACAGAGCAGAGGCTAGCTCGTGGAAACTTGTTCTTAAGGTTAAATCCACATTGGTGGATCAACTCCTAAAGAGTTGCAGAACCTTATCCACATCTTAGGTGCATCTGTATCTAGGTTGCGGTGGTCTAGACCATATGATAGCCTCAAAATCTGCAGATAAGTGGATGTTGGCCTACAAACCTAACATCCACAGGGATATGTGTTGCAGAGATGGCAGATTACACAACATTAATAAACCCTTACGCTTGACTGGAAATGTACAGCTAGAATGAAAACTCTACCACCTTTGTCACAGGTGCTGAAATGGATCCCAGTCCCTTCCACCACACCAGCTACTCCACTGAGACTAGGCTACTGAATAAGCTTTTATGGTCCTTTCAGCCCAGGACTCTGAGATAGTTGGCAGCCCCATCCAAAAGTCCTGTAGTCGCCCAGGTACCCATGAAAGAAGCCGTGCCACCAGCTGGAGCTAGTTTTCCAGGATCAGAGGGTACTGGTTGTCTTGTGTCCAAAAAAGGGTCCTTCACAGGAAGAAGGGGAAGCTGTATTGAAAGCTCCAAGAGGAATTAGAACAGTGGTTGGGATTGCCAGAATGGAGTTGTCAAGACTGACTCATTGCCTCCTGATCTGAGCCACTGTTTTGCAGCTCATGAAGAATGGGTGAAAGGTGTAGCCCTTCAGATTGCTTCAGTCCTAAAAAAGGTATCCATGGCACTGGCTTTTTGGATCCAGTCTCCAGCTGAAAGATTGGGAGTTAAGTAGAGGTGTGAGGCAAATAGGTCTGCCTCCAATGGTCCACTCAGAGTAATGGGAGGAACATAACACTCCTGAGAGTTGCTGGAGCTCACCAGGTTGCAGGAGTTCAGTCTGCCACCATGTTGGAGAGGCCTGGGATATTATAGGCCTGTATCTGCAACCTGTGGTTCAGACAGAAATGCAAGAACATCTTGGCCACTACATTTGAGCTGGAGGGACTTTGACCCCCCAGCTTGTTTAGGAGTGGTTCCAGAGGACTTGAAGAGGGCACATGTAGTCCGTCTTCATGAGTGGAAATGGGGGAGGCTGAAAACTGTAGGTCTCAGCCTCATCTCAGTTATGGCCGGATTATGGAGGTGCTGCTTAAGGAAAGGATTGTGGAACACTTGGAATTCAGTGGAGCACGTGATCTGAGGCAGCATGGATTCACAGCAAAAATGTAATGTCAAACTAATCTGAGACACTTTGGGTGACGAAGGAACTGGATCGGGGGAGTGGTGGGTATTGCCTACCTCTATTTCAGCAAGGCCTTCGACACCATTCCATGCAGAAGACTGGTTAACAAGTTGGGTAGCCTGGGGGTGGGCCACAAAGTGGAGAACTGGGTTAGAAATTGGCTGGGGGACAGAAAGCAGAGGGTGGTGGCTAATGGGATCCAATCCGAGGGAAGGGAGGTGACCAGTGGGGTGCCTCAATGATCAGTCCTGGGACCAGTCCTTCTTAACATCTACATTCGTGACATTGCTGAAGGGCTGGAGGGGAAGATTCCTCTATTTGCAGAGGACAAAGACCTGCAACAGGGTAGACATTCTGGGGGCGAGGGGGGGGGGTTGAGGAAAATGAGGAGGGATCTAGGAAAGCTGAAAAATTGATCCAGTGTTTGGCAATTAAAATTTAATGCAAAGAAGTACAGAATCATGCACCTTGGGTGCAGAAACCCTGAGGAGAGTTACAGGATGAGGGGGGAGTTGCTGACTTACAGTGAAGAAAGGGATTTAGTGATGATCTTGGATGACTTAAAGGTGTCCAGTGTACCAAGGCTGTGGGGAGGGACAGAAGCATGTTGGAGTGCATAGGAAGGGGTATCGCTAGCAGATGGGAGGTAATACCACTGTATAAAATGCTGGTGAGGCCTCATCTGGAGTGTGGTGTACAGTTCTGGAGGACACATCTTCATAAAGACATAGGGTGGAGGTGGTTCAGAGAAGGGCAACAAAGATGGTGCAGGGCTTGCACCAGGTGACATACAAGGGGAGATTAAAAAACCTCAATGTGTATATACTGGGAGAGGCAGAAATGGGGAGCTATGATAGAAACCTTCAAATATCTTGAGGGCATAAACAAAGTGCAAGTGGGCAACATCTTTCAGTATAGGGGGTGTACAAGGATGAAAGGGCATGAGATTGGAGGAAGGCAGGATAAAGGGGAATGTGAGGAAGTTTTTCTTCAGAGGGTGGTAGATGCATGGAATAGCCTATCCCAGGAAGTAGTTGGAGCTAGCCCAGTGTGGGGATTCAAACATGCATGGGATAGGCACAAGGGAACCCTAGAGGTGGGTAAAAAAGGCTAAAGCCAATGACCAACTAGGATCACTGACCACTGATACAGGCAGAATACAGGCAGACTGAGTGGGCCTAGCGGTCCTTATCTGTGGTCAAATACGTTACTATGTAGGGCATTTGCCACATTGTTAATCAGGAGAATTACCAGGTCATTGTGCCCTTGGTGAAACTGTGGATCACGAACAGTGCTGCTTGAAGTTCAAACACATTGATATCAGTGGCAGAGCCAGGTTTGGGAGAGTTTGGGAGCTGGGGGGCCATTCAGTCAATCATGGGTTCCACAATGGGCCCTAAACAGTGAATAAAGATGGTGTTGGTGCACCACTTCTTACACTGGGGCAGCCAGGCGGGACAACTGCCCCCCCAGGCCCCTTTCTAGCTCCGCCACTGATTGATATCAGGAGGACTCTGCCGATCATTTGCCACCTGTGGAGGTGCCTTAGTACCAGGCTCCCAAGCCATACATACAGATTGGTATCTGACTATCGTGAGTTCTTGGAAAGTCCCAAAAATGTCTCCCATTTTACATGCCCGTCTGGCACATCACCAGAGAATACTGCTGTGGGCTGCCTGGGAGAGATGCTGGGGAGTAGGAGGAACCAGAGAGCCTAAAGGCCTTAATCTCTCACTGTTAGAGTGAGCGGTGATGGAAGGGGAGTAACGAATATGGCTTGAACTTACTAGGAGAGGAGATGGGTAACTCTGGCTGGGTCCTGAATTGTGGCTTGCTCCCTCTTGAGGAGTTTGCATAACTCCTGTATGCCCTTGACCTTGGCTGAGGGCAATTTGAGGCGGCCTTTTGATTTCTCCCTCGAACCCCAAGAGCGAGTTTGACAGCGGGACAGGAGTGACTTGTCCTGATAAATGACAAAGCCAAGATGTTCATAGAAACATAGAAGTTGTCGGCAGATATGGACTTCTTGGTCCACCTAGTGTGCCCTATATTCCCTATCTACTGTGCCACCACAGATCCTACTTTATCTCCGGTCTTCCCCCTGCCTTATTTCTAAGGTCCCCTTGTTTCTATCCCATGCATGCTTGAATCCTGTTGCCATTTTAGCACCCACTGCCTCTGCTGGGAGGCTGTTCAGGCATCCACCACCCTCTCAGTGAAGTATTTCCACACCTCCCGAGGCCCCCCTGCAGCTTCATAGCATGACTCCTGGTCTTGGAGCATCTGTTTTCTATGGAAAATTTTACCTTCCTATACCTGAATACCTGTGAGGTATTTGAACATTTGTCATATCTCCCATTTCCTTCTTTCATCTAGAGTACATATTTAGTTTTTTTTCACATAGGGCTTTTGATGCAGGCCCTGAACCATTATGGTAGCCCTCCTTTGTACCACCTCCACCCTGTCTTATGCCCTTCCAGAGGTGGGGGCTGCCAGAACTGGACACAGTACTTGAAGTGGAGTCTTAACAGCGATTTATACAGGGTAATGCTACCTCCCTCCTACTGGTGATGTCCCTCCCTATGCACACAGGCATCCTGCTAGCCTTCCCCACTGCCTTATCACACTGCTTGGCTATCTTTAGATCAGAAATGATTACCCCAACGTCCCGTTCCTGTTTCGTGGTTGCAAATACCTCCCAGCTCAATTGGTACATTGCCCCTGGGTTTCTGTGCCCCAAGTGCACGAGTTTGCACTTTTTTGCATTGAAACCTAGTTGCCATTCCCTTGACCAATCTTCCAGCTTTTTCAGATCGTCCCTCATTCTCTCTTCCCCTCCCCCCGGTGTATCCGCTCTGTTGCAGATTTTTGTCTTCTGCAAACGAGCATAATTCCCCTTCCAGCCATTTGGCAATGTCATTAATGGACATTGAAGAGGACTGGGCCTAATACTGACCCCTGTGGCACCCTGCTTGTCACCTTGCCTTCTCCAGAGTGGAGCCCATTACCACCACCTTCTGACTCCTAGTGCTTGGCCAACTTCTTAGTCTACTACTTTTGAACCTGCTCCTAGGTTGCCCAGCTTGCTCACTAATCTTCTGTGTGGAACGGTGTTAAAAGCCTTACTGAAATCCAGGGGGGCCACATCTACTGCTCTTCCCTGATCACCCAGTTCAAGAACTCTGGTTTATTTGGAAGGCCTCCCACATGAACCCATGTTGCCTTGGATCCTGTAAATCACTGTTTGCAAGGTATTCCCCAATCCTTTCCTTCAAGTAGCGATTCCATTACTTTACCTACTACCGAAGTCAGGTTGACAGGTCTGTAATTTCCAGCCCCCTCACTATTTCCACATGTAGTGGGACCACACCTTCCCTGCAGTCCCCTGGAAGCTCCCGTTTCTAGTGATAGGTTGAACAGAGCTGTCTGCTCTGTCAGTATCCTAGGGTGCACCCCATCTGTCACGTTGCCTTGACTACTTTTAATTGCGCTAATTCCGTGAGGATACTCTCCTCTGTAAAACAGTGTCTGCATTCCTTCCTTTAATGCCCTTGTCCCTTGTCTTTGGCCTGTCACCTCTTCTTTCCATGAATATTGAATCAAAGTAATTGTTCAGTATGTTTGCTTTTTATTTTGGTCCTCTTCCTCCCAACCCCTGTCCTCCTCCTTTTTAGCCTTACTATTCCTCCTTTGGTCTTCCTCTTCTCATTTAGATATCTAAAGGTTTTATCCCTTTTTACTGATTGGGCAACATTCTCTTCCATTTGCACCGTTGTGCTCCTGAGTGCTCTCCCTGCCACTCTGGTTTCTCCTGGTAACTTTCCCTATCCTCCATTTGTATCCTCTTGTACCTTCTAAATGGTAGTTTTTTGGTTCATTCTTTCTCTAGAGAACCATAACAATCTTTTCTCTTGCCCTTGTTAACTTGCCTGACACAGATTTGCCTTTTCACTGCCCCCTTTCACTTTTTCCCACTGTTTCTAGACTTCCCCCAGTTTCCTTAACCCTGCTAGTGTCCGAGGCATTCTCCCATTTTCTTATAATCTGCCCTCGTGAAGTCCATGACCCTTGTCAGAGTGCGGCTCAGATCTGACCCAGTTTTTTTTTTTACATTGAGCCACACTGTACAGTGGTCACTGGTCCCCAGTGGCCACCAACTGATGTCAGCAGCACTGTCCCCATTATCAGTACCAAGTCCAGTATTGCCCCCCTCCCCATGAATGGGTTCAACTAGCCTGAGGAATGCCTCTTGCAGGAAGTCTAGTATGTTCCTACTTTTACTGTTGTTGCAGCTGGGAGGCTCCATTCCACTTCCGGTAGATTGATGTCCCCACCAACAATGCCTCCCTCATTTTGCCATTCTCTGGATTTCTTGTATCTATATCCACTCCCACCTGTGCTGGAGGTCTGTAGATCACCCCTGTGTGAACAGCAGCCCCTTGTGTCTTCAGGGTGACCCACAGTACTTCTGCTTCTCCCTAGTCTCCCTGAAGTTCTGTAGCTCTTATGTTTTCCCTGATATGGCTACTTCCCAGTCCTGGTTTTAATTGCACCAGAACTCTAATTGCTACTTCCTGGTCTGCATCTGCCATGGTGTCTAGGTCTGCAATCTTATTGTCCAGACTTCAAGCATTTGCACACGTGGCTGTCCAGATTGTCCTGCCCACCCCAACCCCATTTCCCCTTATTTCCTCCACTTTTTTGGTTTGAAATTTCTGTTTTCCCCTCTTACTTCTGATGCATCATTGGGAGATGCCAATTAAGCTTGTCCTGACTAGTGCCTTACCCGACAACCCGGTCCATCCATCCTGCCTCTGCCCCGGCAGGAGTCAGGGTGAGGCCACCCCCAAATGTTGTCCTTGTCAAGGTCCAGGACTGCAGTCAGTGGCACAATGGCAGACTAGGTGGGCCAAGCGGTTCTTATATGCAGTCAAATTCTATGTTTCTATAGTGGGCGTAGGAGGAAGTAAGCTGTTTAACTAGGATCTGCAGCTTATCTGTCAGGTAGGAAAATGGGCAAGACTAGGTGGGCCAAGCGGTCCTTATCTGCTGTCAAATTCTGTTTCTGTGTTTAATGGGACCCAGCTCTAGAGGTTTTCACTTTTCTGTGGGATGTTGTGCGCCCATACGTCAGGGTGCACACACTGACGTCTGCAACCTCCCTCCTCCTTCCATGAAGGAGCTGCCCCTGGAGCTGATGGATCCCACACCTACGCCTGTGACCAATCATGCCCCAGTAGCTCCAGCTTGCTGTCACTCCCCCAGCCTCCACCAGGGGTCACTGCTTGCCAGACTGTAAGGCCCTCCCACCTCCTGGAGAAGGTGAGCTGTTTGTCAGATGCTCCAGCCTTTCTCCCCTGGTGGCCCAAGCTCGTGCCCAAACCTGGGTCGCTGGCATGGAGCAAGGTGTGGTGTCCAGCACATCAGTGCCACCGGGCCAGCCCACTATTTTTTAGTATTTTTTTTTTTATCTCTTGGATTTCTTTTAGTTCCTTTTGGGATTTCACTCCCTCAGGATTCCCATTGCTGACCTCGTGAGCCTGTGGAGGAACAGTTTCTCTGCCTTATTCTGCCCCCTCCCTCAGCTAGTTTAAATGCTTGCCAGTGTAGCATTTAAACCATTCACTGACAGATGGTTCCCCTCCTGGATGGATGCAGGCAGTCACTCCTGCACAGGTCCTTATCCCTCCAGGTGGGGCCCCAGTCCCCAATGAAGCAGAAATCCTCCTCTCTGCACCATTCCTTCAGCTATGCATTGAAGATCCTGGTGCGGAGAATCCTATCCTCCCCCTGTTGTAGACGGGTAGCACCTCCAAGAAGGTTACAGATCATGCTGTTTAACACTCCTCCCCAATTCCCTAAACTTTTTTAACTCTGCTTTTATTCAGTGTTTGATCACCACAGCCAGAAAGAAATACATATTTTATATGATGCAATACTGACATTTATGAGCTACGGGTGGGTGACTGCCATTATAACATCAGCTTCCGACATGTTTCATACTATAAGTTGTTTAAACACAAAAATAATTGATATGGGGCAGGCAAGGTGCACAACAATGCTCCAAACATAATATTGGCTGCTTAAGAAAACAGAAAGAAACTTTCTTTCCTCCTTGGTTGTTGCCCAGAATAACCTTAGACTAGGGTGGTACCCAAACGTACATCACTTCTCCAAAATCAGAGAGGTCTCCCTTGCCTATCTCCTCAGTTGACTAGTATCCACTTCTTCCACCTCCCCGTGCATCCAGGATTCCCAGGTTTGCCATCTATGTAAATGTTTGTCCAGTTGCAGTCTGGAGGTTATGACAGCAAGGCTCATCGATACGACCTCTAACTCTAATCACCGACTCACCCAGCGTGGGGACCCACGGTTGAAGCTACTTTGTCGTTATACACTTTAGGCCAACTACAATTAAGACTACTTAGCAGAGGTCCCCTGTCAAGTGCATGGCCATGGGGAAACCTAAAACCCATTCTGTAAAATTCAGTGGGAGAAGAATCCCTGTGATCTTGTAAATCGCTGTCTGGAGTGTCTGCCAGAAAGGGGTTAGTAGGGGGCAACCCCAGAATACATGCCAGTGGTTTCCTATCCCCCCTCAACCTCTCCAGCACAGAGCTGAGTGCGAGGCAGAATGTTTTGTTACAGTGGGGACTTCAAAATATCCAATTAGGACTTTCCAAAAAAATTCTGTCCAGGCCGGGGCCACCGTTGCCCTCCAGCCAAACTTAAGTCAGTGGCTTCAATCTCCCTCAATAATACTCTGGTTTGATTCCCTCTCCCAAGCTTCTCTGTATGAGCGCAAAGAGGTCCCCCCCCCCAGCCCAGACAGCATTTTGTATGTTAGAAATACATTTGCCTTCTACCTTTATTTGCACTACTACATAAAATGTTCCCACTCCGTCCTGGGTCTGGTTAGGCCGTCAATACGTCCCACCGAGTTAATAGTGTCTAATTTGCATATCTGAAGAATTCTGTGTTCCATTGAAATTTCTCCTTCGCACTCTGAAAACAGATGAATCTATCATTCTCAACAAATTGAATAAATAAATCTTGTTACTCCTGAGCTTCCCACCTGGCATAGCCCTGGTTCAACTGGGGAGTCTGGTTTTACCTGATCAGACAATGGGCCCACTCCTGGGGTGCCCATCATCTTCTTGACCTTAAAGAATATGGAGGCCCTGTCTAATCCAGCCATTTATTTTTTGATTTTTACATATTCCTGAGATGGAGGGGCCAGTACCAAAGTGTAATGGATTACTCCCTGATGCTTCATTTTCCAGCTCATACCAGCCAGATGAAATTCTGTTTTGCACAGGAGAGAACAGGGCCATCTGAGCCACAAGATAATATAAATATAGATTTGGTAGGGCCAGGACCCCCTCTTCCTTGGAGAGGGAATAGTATTTGTCTGGTTATTCTTGTTTTTTTTATATTGCCAAATAAATTTTATTATTCCTCTGTCTTATTCCTGAACACCAGTGGAAGTCTCAAGAGGAGAGATTGAAATGATAAATGGGGGAGGATGTTCATCTTCACCACTGCTATTTGTCCCACCAAGCTTAGAGGAAGAAGTCTCCATCTCGACAGGTCCCGCTCTGTTTCCCATATCTTATTATAATTTATCGAATAGTTAGGATAGGTCTACATTAATTTGTATCCCTAGATACCCAATTTGGTTTCTTGGGGCTCATCTGAAGGGAAAATTGTTTCTAAAATTTTGCTTTACTTTCCCACTAAGTATCAGTGCCTCCAACTTGAAAAAGTTAATTTTGTATCCTGATATTTCACTGAGTTCAGTACTTTAACTAGAGGGGGGACTGAATTCTCTGGAGAGGACAAGAAAAGGACAGTATCGTCAGCGTTGGGACATTTTTTGTTCCAAACTACCCACCATGACACCGCTTATCACCCGTGTCTAATTTTGGCAGCCAAGGGTTCAAGGCACAGTGTGAAGAGGAGAGAGGGGGCACCCCTGTCTTGTTCCTCTGGTTAGAGAAAAGGAGGAACTTATTCCATTTACCCTTACCAGAGTCTGGGGATTCTGATAAAGTTGTGAGACAGACTGTAAGAATTTAGGGCCGAATTGCATTTTTTCCGTGGATGCTTTGAGAAACTGCAATTTACTCTTATCAAACACTTTTTTTCTGCATCCATGGAGATGGCTGTCTGGAGATCCTTCTAAGAGCTCTGCGAGGAGATATTTAAAGATGTACGTATGTTATCTGACAATCTACCTGTGATGAATCCTGTTTGATCCCTGTGAATCAGGGAAGAGACTGAAGATTGCAGCCTCCCAGCTAAAAGGCCCGTGAACAATTTTAAATTAACATTTAACAAGGAAATGGGTCTATAGGACCCACATTCCAAAGGGTCTTTTCCCTCTTTATGAATAACTGAGATACGGGCTAGCTGCCATGAGGGTGGGGTGGGGCCACCCCATCGCCTCATTGCAGACTGGAAGTAACGGGGGCAGCAGAAGAGGCACAAATTGTATATAAAAAAAAAAATCCATCTGGACCCGGGGATTTGCCATTCTTAAGGGCTGTTAATTGCTTTGATTTCTGGTAGGGTGACTTTCCTATCAAGATTTTCCGACTGATTGGGAGAGGCTCTGGATGGCAAGATCCTCATAAGGATATTTTGGCTTCTATGTCGGTGACTGATTCTTGGAAGTATGTTTCATAATGATTCGAAAAAAGTGCAGTTACTTTTCCCGGGTGGCTGACCACTTAATCTCCCTCTCCCCTATCGTAACTGGTGTACCAACCTTCTTGCCTGTTGCCTCATTGTTAGAAGCCAGCAACCTGCTAGCCCTGTTTCCATTTTCATAATTTGTTTAATCCATCTATACTTCACTCTCTATCTGGGAAGAGAGGAGTGTCTCAAGGGCCTTCCTCTTCTTCGTCAGATGAGTTTGCATCGACTCTTTTAGGAAGATTTTATGTTGAAATTCAAGGTCTTGTTTTTCATTTTCTAACTGCTTTCTGATGTACTCTTTTCCTCCATTTTTTGGAGGCATAAGCAATTGTTGCACCATGGAGAACTGCCTTCAAGGCGTCTCGGTGGATTGCATGAGTGGTTGCCTCTGGAGGGTTATTTAGGGTATAGGACTTATTGGTGGATTCTATGATTTCTGTATAATCTGGGTCATTTAGTAGCCCCACATTGAGTCTCCAGTGGGAATTCCTGGTGGAGGGACCCAGAATCGGTTTCATTTTAGCAGGCCATGATCAGATAAAGTACATTGTGAAATGTCACAATTGTCTACTACGTACAACAATTCCCTTGAGAGTCTATTCTGGAGTAGCAATTGTACCTGTCAGAGTAATGTGTACAGTCTTGCTGGTCTCCATTGTCCTCCCTCCACACATCAGCAAGCCCCTGGTTCGTGCAGAGTCTGGAGAGGGTGGTGCCCGCCATCCCCAGTATAGACCTAAATGACCCCCCTCTGTCTCTCACTGGGCAGAGAATGGTGTTAAAATCCCCCTCTATGATGCAGAGGTGTCCTGAGGCCTTTAAAAATCATAAAGGTTTTTCTAAAAAATTGAGCAGCTTCTCTGCCCACATTTGGGGCGTATATACTTGCTAAGAAGCAGGGAGAATCTTAACTAGAGTACCAAGAATTACTACAAATCGCCTTTCTGGGTCTGTTTCCACCTTTTCAACCTTAAAGGGGCATGACTTGTGTATAAGGATTGCCGTTTCCGATGGGGATGGAGAGTATGAAGAAACAAACACTGAGCCCACCCATTGTCTGCAGAGCTTCTGGTGCTCAGGGTCTGTAAGGAGTTTCTTGTAACAGGAGTATTTGAGCCTTTGTTCTTTGCATTTGCTGCAGAAGCCTCGTTCTCTTAATTGGACTATTAAGGCACCTTATGTTATGTTACGACTGATTCATCCATCTTTACTAGCCAGACACCTCTGCATCTCTAAATATTTTTCCAAGGGTTTCCCCACATAGCAATACCACTCAGAAATCTCCAGAACCAACCAAGGGGAGGATTATGCAGCCAAACAATTAACAATTGCAATTGAAAATTAACAAAAAGTTTGCTAAATACCAACCAGTTTAAACTAAATGTACAGGTTTGCTTCAAGGGTGCCACTTTGCACCCACCACACGTATGGTGATGCATGGTGGTGGGATATGTGGGATTACATATCGCACTGTATCACCAGAGCACCAAAGGGTGCTCGCCAAGTGATCTTATTGGTGTCACTTTTGCCATGGTATCTAGTCCCATCCCTCCCGACCCACTTTTGTATTTATCGTAGGCAGCCTAGCAGCACCAGAAACATCTAGGACTCTGCCCATCCGCCCACAATTGTAAGTGGCCCCATGGGCCTACCCCCTGACACCTGAAGGAAAAGGACAAAACCCACTTATACTACAGTGTTTTCGTTAACAAGATGGGTATTTTAAAAAGGCACAAGTAGATGCGGCACTAAATTGATCTTCCTGATATGCACAACTTTAAACTGAAAAGTAGAGAATTAATAATTGCCATCTGATCAGTGTCCCCTAGAGTCTGATTAACACCTAGATGAAGTTTATGTGGGGACTCATCTTTAACTTCGTGAATGTGGGTATCGTTGTCCCTCTGGGATGGGGGTTGTATTAGACAAGCAAGGAGTGTTTTGACCCTTCAGACTGTTTACGACATGGAGTCTTCAGAGCATATCTCTCCCAGGTTCAAGTCAACAGCACCATGAGGAACATCCCTGGCAGCAGTGTTATTTTTAACTTCGGCTTGTTTGACTGACAGTTCCTGCAGTTTGGACCAGGGATTCAAGGTCTGTGGTTTTGGGCCTTGGGAGGGTGCGTTTGTAACTGTAAGGAGGCCCCACAGGCTACCATTGACTCTTCTAGAGTTCTTTAATGAGGGAAGGGTTGATCAGGTTATAGACAAGGCTGTCCAACGAAGCCAAATACTTTTTAGCGTCTGACTGAGTCGAAGATTTTAACCGCATTGTCTGAGAACTCTGTTTGGCTGGGAAATCAACTCTTGCCTCGAGACCCTTACTTCAAAGCATTTTCAAGACCGGGAACCAGAGCCTATGCCTAGCCATCATGGAGGGTGCATAGTCAGGCTCAATGAAGAGCCTTATGTCTCCAAACACAATTTCTCCTGTAGACCAAGTTTTTCTTAGTACCATCTCCCTAGTCCTATAGTCTAAAAATGCTATGATTGGAGAGTGAGGCTTTGCTTTGGGGTCTTTTGGGGTGCCACGAGTGCTCGGTGCGCCCTGATAAGTTTGGTATCTTTATTTATATTAAGCACTTTAACAAGCTCTTGACAAATGCAGGGATGTTAGCGGTTTCTGTATGTTCAGGGAGACCATGCAGTCTGAGATTTATTCTGCGTGAGCGGTTCTCTAAATCCTCTCTTGTTGAGGAGGACCTGTGAGCAGTCGTGCAACTGCAGAAGATCTCTGTGGAGACCTGAGGTTTCTGAGCATTGGATGAGGTGGTCTCCAAGGGTTTGCAATTGTGTGGCATGTTCTCTGATCTTTGATTTATTGTCTGCTACATCTGCTTTAATAGAATCCAACATTTAGGTGAGGTGTCTTGGCTCCCGACTGTTGCCTAGAGGTGATCGTGAATTCCTCCTAACTGTCCCCTGAATCACTGGACATGTCTTTCTTGGCTGTTTCCTGAGGCCTATGTGATGGCATCCCTCTTGCTTTGCCCTGAGGCGCTAAGTTGTTAAGTCCTCCACTGGCTCCCGATCGTGGTTTATTTTTACTCGCCATTACTCGGGGGAAATATTCCAGTGGTGTTGGGATGAGGCGCCCTGTGGGATGATCACTGAAAATTGGACTTTCGGGTCATAGGACAGACAGAGCTGCGAGGTGCTGCTACCGCATGGCTGTGACGTCACCAGAAGTCCTAAACTCCTTTAACTATTGCTGACTCATCCCTACCATGTCATTTGTCTCCAGATGGGTAATGTTCAGCTCTCCCTCCCTTTCTGCTACCCCGATAATCCTTTGGATCCTCTTTCCATCCCTGCAAGCCGTGGCACTGGGCAGGCACCTAACCTCTCTCATCCTTGCCTTCCCCCAGCTGTATCCCCCTCACTATGGAGTCCCCCACCAGGATTCACTTCCTCCTCTGGTAGTCTGCCACCCCCCCCTTGGGGGTCTCCACTATGAAGGACCCCTACATCCACCCTGGCTACTACTTCCAGTACTTCTGTGGTACTTTCCTGCTCAGCCACTGTGGCATAGGTGTTTCGTAGTGGTACCAGATGGAGATGTGCCTATGCTCCACCACCTTAACCCTCCCTGAGCCCACTGTTGTCTAACCACTTCTCATTCTGGGCAACCTTCAAAGTAGTGGTGATGGACTAGATGGGCCGTGGGTGGGGAGTAGGTCCTCCTAACCCAAGCCAACTCTGCCTTGAGTCTGGCAGCCTCCTCCCTCAGCCCAGAGAGATGCATGCAGATGGAGCAGCACCAGTCTCCAGAAAGTGTTGTGAAGACTGCTACCCTGCAGTCACTGCACCACTCCCAGCAGAACTGTCCTTCCTTGCCTGTTCTGTTTCGTCTCTTGGCACCTTTTTAACCCTTGCCCAACTATTGCTTGACCCTAACTATACTCTGCCCGTTTTTTGTTTTGTTCACTGTAAACCCACAATTACTCCTATCCTAGATGCAGTAGCTGCTCTAGCCACAAATGGTTACCAGGGCACAGCTGGGGCACAACAGATGGCAGCCAGGGCACTGATATAGTGTTACTATGGGGGAAGCTCTGCACCATATTGGGCACCAACTGGGGCACAGCATTTTTACCGGGGCACGAGCCCTGGCAGGCCCTGGTTTTTTGAGCCACCACTGCCTAGATGGGGTGATTCACCTATACCCACTGTTTCTAGACCCTAACATGCCAGACACTATTTCACCAAGTTTTCCCTGCAACTTACTCCACCTGTGTTGTCTCAGTCTTCATTCCTGTGTGTTCCAGCAGGGAGATGGGTAGGTGGAGGTGCTATACCATGGATAGTGTCTTGATACATGAGATGTCCAGGTAAATGAGCCTGACACCGGTGGCCCTGAGCCAGGCCACCACTGGGTGCAAAAGCTTCATGAAGCACCATGGGGCTGAGAAGAGGTCAAAAAGAAGGTAAGGGAACTGCAAGGTCACACCTACCCACGAGAACCTGAGCTCTCCTCTAGCTAATGTCTCCTTGGAGGCGGGTATCTTGGAGAAGATGGATACTCTCCATCTTGAAATGTCTGTAGACAACACAGTTGCGGTATTGCAGGCTGATCGGCTGATAACTCTTTCTTGAGAGCCAGGAAAATGGAAGTGGTCCACCCTCTGATCCCCAGTGGGGCTCTGACTATGGTACCTTTGGAATACAGTCCAGTTTCTGGGAAATGAGTAATTTCTTTTCTTGAGAAAGAAGAGGGATGGGGATTGTAACTTGATCTGGTATCCCCACATTCCATTCAGAACCCACATGTCCTGAACAAGTTCCCAGTTGTGGGAGAAAACGTACAGCCTGACTGCCAGTTCAAGCAGGCCTGGGATGAAAAGGAATTGATAAAGGTGGGGGGGGGGGGGCTGAGGGTGACCTACATGATTAAGAGTGTGGATTGGGTGTGGCTAAGCCTCTACCCCATGAAAGCATCCTCTGTTTCTAAATCTCAGGTCTCCTCTTACTTTAATCCATACCAAAGGAGCGCTTGTGAATGTGGAGCCCTGGTGAAAGCCTTCAGGCTGGTCCTGGCCAAAAGAGCACTCCTGCCTCTGCAAACCTGCCCAAAAGAGGATGTCCCATTGCCTGAAGATTGGGTCGTTTTGATCCCAGAAAAGTCTTTGCCCAATTTCTTGAGCTCATTCAGCATGGGTTTGCCGAATAAGTCATCTGCCTCTGGGCCTGTCTTTGGAAACCAGTTCCAGAGAGTCCAGATGGAACTTCAAAAGTGCAGTCTACTTTCAGAGGAAAAGGCATTACCCAGGAAACTAATCTCACATTGGACCACATCCTGTAGGCAATCTGAATCAGTTGGGCTGTGATTCATATGTGCATTTTGGTCCACATCAGAGTAGTACTGGGGTCCCACAAGGTCTAGCAGTTTGTCTTGCACTGTTTTAAAGCTTTTATCAAAATCTCATGAGGTCTTTGCCTCCCTTGCCCAGACAGGTGGAGAATCTTTTTGAACTCTGGTGCTAGGGTGACATTGAAAGGGAGGCTGGGTCTAAGGAGTCCATCTGGAGCTTCCTGCTTACCATTCTGTTCATAGACTTGCACAGGCAGCTGACCATATAGTCTGTTACCTCAGGTAGAGGGGTCCATTCAGATGGTGAGTCCCCTGGGGCATCTGGCTCAAAAGATGACTGGTCTCCTGGGGATCCTCCACAGGAGACCCTGCAGGTACTCTCCTGTGGGGTTTAGAGGGTTAGCCCTTGTTGCACCACGATCTGCAGAGGAATCTGTTAGAATGGGACACTTGAGCAGTCTAAAGTGTCCTTTCTGCACCCACCATCTGATATAGTACTGGGGTTATCGGTGGGAGTGGTCTAGAGGATGGGTTACATATTTCTTTTTTCTGTGAGGCCTTCTTGGCCTGAGGGGTGTTGAAGAACTGTGGCTGCTCTTCCAGCTTCTTGGGCTCAGTATTGGTTAACCTGCTGGATGCAGGGTCGTTATCACCCTATGTCAGTAGGTCTAGATCTCCTTAGAGCTCCTGTGGCCTTATTCAGACTGCTGATCACAGATCCATTCTGAGATGGGAGGAGGTCATTCCCTTGATAGGGCGCATCAGTGGGAGAAGACTTATGAAGGTCTAGGGAAGAGCTAGTAGGGGACAGCCAGTTCCTGAAACCACCTGTTTGGTGGGGGGGGGGTGACTTCTAACCTTGGGAGAAGGCAGAGATTGACCTTATTGCACAGTACTGTATTAAAACCGGAGATTTTTCTCACCTGGGAGAGGCGCACATAGGTGTGCACTGCCATGGCCTCTTCCAGAGCAGCTACTAAGCAGTCCTCTCCCTGAAGGTGTCCTGCACCAGGATCACTTCACGACCCATGAGATAGTGATCATTGTTGACTGTGCTACTGTTAAAACTGCCAGGAAACTGCTTCATCAGCTACAGCCACCAGGTGCTTGGGGGCAATACAGGACCCTTGTTGGCGATGGCTAGAAGCTGGATAATGTATGCCGTCAATTAAGGAAGGATGACCACACTGGCCCAGTGGTGCTGAGGGCTAGGGCGCTAGACTCTTAACCTCACATTACACCAGTGACCCGGGTTCGGGAACTAGCCTGGGCAGTCAAGAGGTCAGCAACGGGGGGGGGGGCAGAGCTAGATGGAGCTGCCGACAGGCATGCTCCTCTCTGGGGAGGTGGGATGGCTCCCCTTGGCTGATGGCTGCCACCTGGTGGAGGCTGGGGACAGCACTGGCCAAGAGAGGAGCCAGGTGGTAGGCCAATGGGGTGGGAGGAAATGGGCTTTTACTGGATCTGTGGGACTGATGTGTGCCTCCACACGCATGCATACCCACTCCTGGGGCCCTTGGGAGAAAATAGTGGGGAAAACCTTGCTGGCAACAGGATGGTGACAGACTGTCCGCAGGCACAGCTCCTGGGCTGGGTGTAAGATAAGCCCCAGTAATTCCAGGGGATGGGTCAATCTGATGGGGACTAGCCAAGGCAGAAGGCGAGAAAATGTTGCATGATAAAAATTGAAAGGCTTGCCTGTAATTCAGTGATCAAGCAGCCAGCCACTCCCACTTCCTGAGCTATATAAGCAGTTCCTCTCGGCCTCATTGTGAAGCATTTTGTCTTTGCAGCCAGAAGCTATGTTGGCTTGTCTTCTGAGCTGGCTGGGGCTAACACCCCGGACAAAGCCTCCTGTTTCTGTGTGTCTCTGCTGGACTTCAGTGTTTTCCTGCTTCTGGTTTGTATCTTTCCTCCGGCTCTATGCTTCCCTGTAGTTTTTTTTTTTTTTTTTGGGGGGCCTTTCCATGTTTTCTGTCTTGCTGTGTTTTGGTTTCCTCTTTTGGGGGGGGCTTTTATTTGTAAAACTCCTAGCATATCGCTACTACAGAGCTCATTCTGCTAGCTTTCAATTACAACTCCATTTACTGCACTGCAACTGCAAACCTACTCAGAGCTCATGCTACTGCTTTCAGTTACCCACTGCTGCGGACTGTTTACTTTAATTACTATTGTACCCAGTGCCTGTTTTAACACTGTACTCATTTAACTACTGTACAGGCCCACTTGCTTCCTGCTGCTGTATTTACACCCATTCCTATTCTACCTTGTTTACTCCGAGTTTAGCTGAAGCTCCTGCTGAGGCTATTAAACTAGCTTTTATATCTGCCTGTGGTTCTCAGCCTTTCATTGCTTCCTTGTTTGTCCTATGGCAGGGACTGGGAGGTGTTTGGGGGGGGGGTCATGGCCTACGTGGTTAATTTTGTTCTAAATCCTGTCTTTGCTGCCGAAAATCCTCAATTTGTCACCTTGATTTGGCTATTCATGTCTGGCTGGCTTGCCCCTAACTAAGTGCTGTTTACTTGCTGTACAGTTATGCAGGTCCACCTATTACTACTATTGCTCACTGACCTGTCGGGTCCCCACTTGCTTACGCAACCGTTGCTCCTTGCTTACGCAAACCATTGCTTTATGCCTAGTGCCATCTCCTCTGCTTCGCCTGGGATTCTGCTGCTCTCAATCTGCATCCAACCTTGCAAGCTCTCAGCACTCAATGCTCCTTATGATCTCAGCATGCCGTGCTCATTCAGCTCGCCAGCTTTACAGCTCTCAATCAATTCTGGGGCATGCCAGCCATTCTAATCTGGCACAGGTTCCTGCAGCAGACAGTCTCGCTCTGCATTTAGTCCACATCATTGAGCGTGTCCAACTTGGGGCGGGATCCTTCTCACCTGGCCCATAGCCGGGAATGTCCTCGCCCCGGGCTTGGCTTTAGCTGCCTGCTATGCAACAGCAGCTCCTGGTGTAGAATTTAAGACTAGTGGTGAAGGGTGGTTACGACCATCTCCTTTGGCTCTAATGTTCCACTATAATGGTTGGCCATTGACTTCAGTGGTTTCCCTAGCAAGGCACCTTCACCGCATTCTCCCCACGACTGCCTCTGGTTCACCTGGTTTGATTTAGGGTGAGTGCCTCAGCAGTTGTTGCTCGCCTCCTGCGCCTTGGATGCTCGTATTGTTGCAGAATTTTCTCGCAACCTTCCAAGATGTTCCTGCTAGGTTTGAGTGAGACCCTTCCTCCAAATTGGAATATTTTCCACCTCCCTTTAATTGGGTTTTCCAAACTGCAGCTGCAGAGCAGTCACGAAATACATTTTCCCAAGCCTGGAGGAAAAGTGACCTAGGCCTTGGATCCCCAGAGACTTCCTCCTCATAGAGGTTTTCTTCTCTCCATTGCCTCAGGTCATGACACTTAGCATAGTTTTCCCCTAGTTTCCTTAGGTAGGTTCCATTGTTGGCTGGAGGTGGAGGATGTCCTGCCGTTCCCTCCCTCTCTCCTTAGGGGATCCCCTTCTCTCAATGCAAGCTGTCCCTATTCTTCTGTCTTACTATGTTGCAGTTACTGCTTCTACGTCACTGTTATTGCTTGCTCATCTGCATAATGTTGCCTCCTTCAGGGATGAGACTACATTTCTTTCCGGGATTCCTAAGGTACCTTTAGCCACAGGAACCGTCCCATGGCACCTCTAGGGGCAGAACTCTCTCCGAGAGTTCCTTGCCTCGTTCCTTTACAGGGTGGTAATTCCTCTGGAGTAGAATGCGAACGGCCACAACCAAAACTAAGTTAGACAAGCATAACACTATACTGTCTGCGTAGGTCAGTGAATGATGACCGCAAATGTAACACACACCCTCACCTTCTGTGCTGTATGTGGTCAGCAAAGAGGACGACTGTTTGGTGCCTTTGACTTTTATAGGCATCTGGAGAAGTATGAAAGTGGTGGAGTACTCTAGGAGCTGTATGTATTATGGTTGTTACTAAGGTCTGGATGGCCATGATTTGGTGTTTGGCTTTGTAATGTTTGTTGCTGGTCAGTAGTAAAGAGGAGTGCTTGCCTGTAATACTGCACCTGAGTGACTTAAAACACACTTTAGAGCATGCATGAATAAGGATGTTATCAGGTTTAACAAATTCCATCGAGACTGTCATTGCTGTAACTCCATTCTGTGCTGTAAATGAGGGAGAGAACTCCTTACATCACACATGGATAAGCAGTTTAGATCAGCTGGCTGCCATTCCAGGCAGGAGCAGAGAGAAGCTCCTGTCTGGATCCATATTACAAAAAATAACTAATCCCATCTTGAGGTTTTGGTGATATGTTGGAACATCTTGAGCTTCTCAGTCTAGGTTCACATGTACCTCTTGATGGTGTTATAGCCTCATAATGCGAAGTCCCCTTATTCTGTTTACAAACATGGCTGCTTATTTCCCTCACTCTCTACATATTTAACTTCCCTTTTTATTTCCTGTACATGTTAATGTGGAAATGAATTCCTGTAATCAAGATCACGGGCAGAAAACGGAGTGGTGGTAAACGGTATACAGTCAGATGCAAGTCACAAGTGGGGTACCTCAGGGATCAGTCCTGGGGCCAGTCCTCTTCAATATCTTCATCAGTGACATTGCAGATGGACTGGAGGGTAAGGTTTGTCTGTTTGAAGATGACACCCCAGATCTGCAACAGAGTAGATGATCCAGATGGGGTGGGCAGAATGAGAAGAGATCTGGATGAACTAGCAAAATGGTCGAAAGAGTGGCATCTGGGGTTTAACGCAAAGTGCAAGATCATACACATAGGCAAGAGAAACCCTGAAGCCACCTATAGGCTGGGATTGGAGTTGCTGGCAGTCACAAGTGATGAGACTTGGGCATCACCGATGACCTGAAATCATCCAAGCAGACACTAAAGCAGTAGGTAAGGCTAGGGCGATGTTTGGGTGTATTAGTAGGGGTATTACAAGTTGAAAGAGGGAGGTAATCCCTCTTTACAAGACACTTGTTAGGCCCCATCTGGAGTACTGCATGAATTACTGGAGGCCACACCTTCACAAGGACATTAGCCAAATTGAGGCAGTCCAGAGAAGGGCAACCAAAATGGTGCAGGGACCGCAATAGAAAACATGAGGACAGAGTAAGAGCTCAATATGTATACCCTAGGGCAAAGGAGGGAGAGCAGTGATATGATCGAAACATTCAGACATCTTGAGGGCATTAACAAGGTGACAGAGTATCTTATTTTTCAGTACAAGAAAAATAGCAGGACAAGAGGACACAGCATGAGATTAGAGGGAGGCCAATTAAGGGGTAATGTGAAGAAGTTTTTCACAGAAAGGGTGGTGGATGCATGGAACGGCCTACCTCAGGAAGTGGTGGATATTGAATACAGTGCAGGGCTTCAAACAGGCATGGGATGGGCATAAGGGAGCAATACAGATTAGTATGAATAGATAGGCCATTGACAGAGCAAAGGCCGATGGCACATTTCATAAGGTAGAAAAAGAAACTGGCAGACTGGAAGGGCCTTGTGGTCCTTATCTGCCATCAACTTCTGTTTGTTTCATTTGCTGTGGTTTATCTACACATGACATTTTCATAGTAACACGTTGTCATGTCAAGCAGGTTTATGATGGGTGTATGAAGTCAAAACTGTACAGTTATAATGAAAGGGAAGCTAAATAGTAAATGCTGGAAATCAAAACAGAAATGTTCTTAAGTTTTCCATATTCAGTGTCTTTATGTTAAGGAGCTAGTAGCACCAAAAATATACTGGCAGAAAATGTTAATTATATGTAGTGCCTTGTTACTTTTTATTTTTGGTGCTTATAAAAGTTTTGAGGGTATGTGAAAAGTAGTGCTTTCCCTGGAAGCAGACCTATTTTTCTGTTTCTTCCACATAGTATAGAGAGCAAATACATATGCAAGAGGGGACATCACATTTCTGGGGCTCTCATTCACCGTTTGCAAGTTATTCTGCCCAATAACATTTGGAAAGAGGCAGGAAACCCCAAAGTTAAGTGATTGCCTGTCTAGTTTTAACATATATTCAGTCTCTAGTCATCAGCATGAGACTGCTGCTGTTTGCACATCAGGTTCACGCTGCACCTTTTTCCCCCTGTTATACCTGCCTGCAGCTGATTTGGAGACACTGTGACTTTCCTATGGTGAAACTAACTGTGCCCTGAGGCCGTGTAGCTGTCTGCTGCTTTATCCATCTATTGCCGGTGTCTCGGTAAGTGAGGGGGGCTAGACCGCTAATTAGGGGCAGAGACTGCTAATTGAGTTCCCAATAAATTTGTACCATCTTACGCGTACAGCCGCTCCGTGGACAGCCGCTTGGGTGGAAGTATGCAGGAGTGGTGGAGTCACTTTTGGGAGTCAACGGAGGGGAGACTGCAACTTAAAATATTTTGTATTGTTTTTACTTAGATTACTTGCAAGTATTATATTAGGTTATTTACTGATTTATTAGTCAGTTAATATGTGGGGCTTTCAGATATTTTTGATGTGTTGTGGTACGGGGTTATTTTTGTTAGATCATGGTCTCGTATATTGTACTGACCCTATATTGGTAAATGTTTATTATTGATCTATTGACTATACATTTTCAAATTTATTAAGTTTCTACCTCCAGTCATTCTTTAACTGTAAGGAATTTGGGTAGTCTTAGTAGGAGAAATGTGTATGAAATGTTTTTTCAACATTTAGTGTGAAAATTTCGTTTGTTTCCTTGTTGCTTGGTACTATGTGGTGTATTCTACTTTTATCTGGTGATGTGGAAACAAACCCTGGGCCTTTAACTTCAAACGAAGGAAATTATGACAACTATTGGCAAACTAAAGGTTTGAGAATAACTCCTTTAAATGTTAGAAGCTTTGTCTAAAGCTGAAATTGAGGCATGGCTCACTACTTATGACCCAGATATATTTAGTGTAACTGAAACTTGGTTGAAACCTTCAGTATCGGATAATCTTGCTGCTTTTGAAGGTTATAATGTAATACGGAAAGATAGGACTGGAAAAAAGAGAGGAGGGGGTATAATGGTATATTATAAATCTAAATTACAATTAGTAGAAATGTTTCCTGATTATAAACATAAATCTGATTTTGAATGGTTGTTATTGGAATTGAAGTTGGGTGGTTGTCAAAAGTTGCGACTTTGTACAGTCTATAATCCCCAAAAGCTGCTAAGAAAGGGTTGGATGATATTTTAGAGTTTGTAGCAACTATTCAATCAGGTAGTGATCTTTTGATTACTGGAAATTTTAACATTCATTGGGATCCTATAAATGATCCTTCTATTGAGACATTATTGACCAATGTTGGATTGTCTTAGCTCATTGGTTCATTTACTCATATGAATATGAATAGTCAGAATCATACAATTTTTGGATTGGGTTCTTGTTAATAAACAGGTAAACATTTCTGGTGTTGGTGTATTACCTGATGTAATAAGTGACCATTTGGCCACTTATTGCATATGGAGATCTAAAGACCTAAATTGCCTCCTAGGTTTATCTTATCGTAAGTTTGTTAATGAAGTCAGTGATTATCTTCTTATTGATTTGCAGAATATTGATTGGACTTATCTGGATGCAATCCCAGATGTAAATATTGCTGTTTTTCACTTCCACCCTTTTGGGGTTACAAAATATTTTCCTAGAGTGGTTAGGAGAGTTAGAGGCTCCCTTAATAAATGGATTACTGCCCCTTTGTTACATTTAATTAAATTGAGAGATGTTGCTTGGAAATTGCGTAAGGTAACTAAGTCAATGACAGATTTTAATAGCTATAGGAAGCTTAGAAATGAATGTAAAATAAAAATTAGGCAAAGTAAATCTAGTTATTTTCAAAAACTACAGACTTATAGTTTAAATAATCCAAAAAGGTTTTGGTCTTCTATAAATTCTTTAATCCATCAAGAAAAGAATCTATTGGGGCTTTTAGTAAGGATGGTCAGGTGATTTCTGATGTGCAGGTTATCCGATTCTTTTTTGGACAAATTCCTTGATTTGTCTAGGTATACGCAGGCCTTTACTCAGGACCTGTGTACAGATAGACAATCTCATGTTTCTGAATTTGGTTCTTTTTCCTTTTCATTTATTGAACCATATCGGGTTTATTATTTTTTGAAACACATGCCAATTTGTTAAAGTGCATGTGAACTTGAAACCCGGTTCTTAAAACTGATTTCTGAATATATTACTTATCCACTTACTTCTATTTATAATTTGTCTTTGCTTACTGGATGTTTCCCTGATGTATGGAAACAGACAGTAATCAAACCCATTTATAAATCTGGTGATAGAATGGACATGGACAATTATCATCCTATTTCTCTTTTGCCACCTTTGGGTAACATTTTTGAAAGACTTGTGAATGAGCAGTTTACAGCCTGTTTACAAGATAATGGTCTTAGGACTCCTGATCAGTACGGGTTTCGTAAGTATCATGGGATGGGGCGGCCTTGGCCAGGTTCACGAACCACACCAGTGTAGCTATGGATGAGGGTCTGCTCACTGGTGCTGTGTTCGTGGACCTGTCCAAGGCCTTTGATCTTGTAAGTCATCCTTTGCTGATTAGGACGCTCCGAAGTTATGGTATGACAGAGATTGCTGTTGATTGGTTTCATAGTTATTTGTCTGATCGTCCACTTAAAGTAGGACTAAATGGAGCTTTTTCAACTAGTAAAATTTTGTCACAGGGGGTGCCTCAGGGGTCCGTTTTGGGCCCTTTGTTGTTTACGGTATTTGTAGATGATGATCCATCTTTATTGAATGATACACATTGCCTGATTTATGCAGATATTATTTTGTATAAAAGTTCAATTTCTGAACTCCTAAGTAAGTCCTTAAATAAGGACTTTGCTATTCTATGTGGGTGGTTAAAAGGGAATTGTTTGGCATTAAATAATTCAAAAACAAAATGTATGCTGTTTGGGTCTAGAATTAGATTAAATAGATCTCAGAATTTGTCCATCTCTGATTTGTTGGGTAATGGGATGGAGCAGGTAAAACAATTTAAATATCTTGGAGTTTTGTTAGATCAACACTTAAATTTTACATGATCAGAAAATGTTATTTCTCGTCAGATAAATCAGAGACTTGGTGTATTCAAGTTTCAATGCCTGTTGACTTTACCAGCAAGACGTGCAATAGCAGAGGGTGTCTTATTACCACAGTTGAATTATAATGCATTTCTTTTTACTAACTTGTCAAATAGTTATCTCTCCTTACTAATGTGTGTCATGGTATTTGTAGATTTACTTTTAAGTTGTCCTAGTCTACTCATCACTGTGAACTGTATAGACTATCTGCCTGGCTTCCTCCCAGGATGGGTTGTCTATACAGTCTGTTTATTAACAGATAAAGTTCTTCGTCAAGGTACAGATTCTCCATTATATTCACTTTTACACATTAAAATAAATTCACGGGAACTTCGCTCTGATCAACAAATTAAGTTAAAGGTCCCAAAAACTAAGACTAAAATGGGGGATGGTTCGTTTACTTACTCTACTGCTAAAAAATTGGAATGAGCTTCCTATTGTTTTATATGAAAATGTTTTGTCATCAAACTTTTAAAATTAGGTTAAGAAATTATTTTCTTGCTAAATTGCATTGTTGCTGTTTTCAGTAATTATTTTATATATATTTGTAATTTGATAATGTATGTTTAGTGTATTGTATTGTGATGTGAGTTTTGCTAATTGTAAACATCTAGACTGTATATGTATGGTCCCCGGGTCGTACATGAAAACGGGCCTTTGGCTCATTGTACTTACCCGGTAAACAAATATTTAAAATAAAATAAAAATAAAACCTTCATTGTTGCATCATAAGTCCCACTGCATAGAGATGATATATAAAAACGTGCTGTTATTACGCGATTCCTCCATTCCCTTGCATATTATCCCCTTGGACAGTATAGTATGGACCACTTGCATATGACAGCATGTATACCATGTGATGTTCCCTTTAGTTTTTATATATAGGCTCTCTGTGCCCTGATGCCTGATTGGTAACTTGTGACCGGTTACCAATCAAGCAGTAGATCGACTCTTCTTGGTTACTAGTGATTTGTCTGGTCACAATGCTGCTGATGTGCAGGGAGGAACAGAACGGTCAGCCTCCAGGTAGTGCTGTTCCACATATTGCACTTGGTACTGTTGGGTAGAAAATCTTCTAACCAAAACAGAAAACAAAACACTTGAGATATAAGAAGTGATAGATTACTTCTGAAAGTTACTGTTTATTGCAGGCAGTGCATTACGCTTAAGATTTCAGCCTTCTGTTTTACAAGTCTGCATGTACTGCTCTAGAGCCTGAAGCTCCAGTTGAGGAAACAATATTCTGATGGTAAAGAATGGTGCTATAATGTTCAGTGGATAGTGTAGTAGAATCAGGGTGATGTTGTGGACCATAATTTTGCCAAAGTTGGGTCACCTTTTGTTTGTAGCCTAGTGTACCAATAGAAACAGAACTCGTCGACAGGACATGGGAACATGGAGGTTGATGGCAGATGAGAACCTTCAGGTCCATCCAGTCTCTTGTTTTCTGCCTAATAAGACACTTCATGGTCTTCAGCCTTTACCCACCTACCACTTCCCCTAATCATTGTGTCTTCAGCCTCTGTTCAAGCTCTGGTTTACCTAATAACAGTTTTTATAATATCCATGTCTATCCAACACTTTCTTAAATCCTGGTACCATTTTAGTGTCTGCCACCTTCACTGGGAGACTGTTCCAGGGGTCCACTACCCTTTCTGTGAAGAAGTACTTTCTCATGTTCCCTCTAATCTGTTCCTCTTCCAACATCATATTGACTTCTAGTTTTTGGAAATTTTCTTTGAAAGTTGCTTCCTTCCTGTACCTTATTTATTCCATTTAGGTATTTGAATGTCTCACTCATGTCTGCTTGCGCCTCTCTCTCTCTCTCTCTCTCTTGCTCTCCAGGGAGTACATATCTAGATATCTGTCTTCCTTGTAGGGCTCATGATGCAAGCCGTGCACCATTTCGGTTGCCCTCCTTTGTACCCTCTCCATCCTGTCTATCACTGCGTAGATGATGCCTCCAGAACTGTACACAATACTAAAGGTGGGGTCTCACCAGTGCTTTATACAGGGGCAGTATTGCCTCCTTCCACCTACTGATTATACCCCCTCCCAGTACAGCCCAACATATGATTTGCCTTATTGCATTGTTTCGCCACCTTTAGGTCATCTGAAATAATCCCCAGATCCCTTTCCTGTCCTGTCCTGTTACTATGACTACTTCTCTCCCCCAGTTCACACTTGGCCTGTGGGTTTTTATGCCTGAAGTGCATGACAGTTGAACCCACCCAGTATGCTCAGATGGTCTCTGCCTAGTCTGTATCCACAGGTCCCAACTGGTTTCCAGCGACCCTCCCTGATTTAATAACATTCCCAAGCGTATATATCATGTATGTCTGAAGCCCCCTACTTATTTCATCTCCACCACTTCAGCTGGTAGTCTGTTCCAGGTGTGTACCACTCTTTCTGTGAAGTAGTACTTCCTCAATCCCTCAAACACCCCCTCCCGCAATACTGTTCGCCTCCATGAGGTACTTGTAGGTCTGTCCACTCTCTCCTCTTTTCCCGGGTGTACATGTTGAGATCCTGCAGTCTCTTTGTAGGGCTTTTGGTGCAACCCTGCATCATTTTAGCTGCCCTCTGGACAGCCTTCACCCTGTAGATACTTTGAGATATAGCCTCCGTAAATGGACACAATACTGTGGGGTCTCAAGTGTGTGATACAGTAGCAACACCACCTCTTCCACTGTCCTATTGGAGGTGAATCTTACTGGCCTTACCCACTGCTTTGTTGTACTGCCTTGCCACTTTGAGGTCACTGGGTATAAACCTAGGGTCCCTTGTCTGCTTAGACTCTGCCTCTTCTCCCCTCCAATCCTATGCTAGTCTCCTGGGTTTATGCACCTAGGTGCATGATCTTGCATTTTTTTGGCTTTGAACCCCAACTATCAAGCTCTTGACCACTTGTCTAGTTTTCCAAGATCCTTGCTTCTGAAGGACTGGTTGGTCCGAAAGCTAGAGCACTTTGTTCGTTACCTTTTAATGGACCAACATAGATGTATCAAATCATTTGCTTCTGGACCAAGATCCTTGTGCATTCTTTCATCCTCCTGATTGTCTACCCAATTGCAGACTTTGGTGTCCTCGGCAAAAAGGCAGTTTTCCTTCTGCAGTGTCACTTGTTAAGACCTTGAAAAGGACCAGTTCCAGCACTGAATTGGTCACCCACTTAGAGTGGGTGCTGATCTTTGAGTATCTCATCAGGCCCCACCGTTGGAACTCCTAGCCACCAGGCACTAGGACCCTATGGAAACTTCTGCAATGAGTTGGTCAGGGGCCACCCACTACTTCAGATGTCTGTATGCATAAACGTGGGCAGCCCCTCTACTCAGTTCTTTCTGTCAATCTGACTCATCAGACCGCTGTAGGAAACGTTGCTGCTTTTGCCATCTTTTTAAATGTTTTTAGTGATTTCCAACGACTTGCATGTTGAAGGAACCATCTACATCTTTCTAGTGCTGTTGAATGTGGAGAAAATATCTACACTAGCTACTACCATGAAATTTGTGTCTTCTCCTTAGTCCTAGACCACATGAAAGCCTGCAAAATTTGCCAGCGGTGTAACTCTACAACCAGGTGACAAAGGGGGCTTTGGAAAAGGTTTTACTCCAAAAGACAGACTGGAGAAGTGGCTCCAAGAAAAATGTCACTGGCTCAATCAACTGAAGCACAGTTGTCCATATCCTAGCAAAAAACTTCAAGGAGGCACTGGTGCAAGACTTCCCCAATGTGCTGCAGATCGCCCCTATGCTCTACAGGTATAATGGGGATGCCGGTTGCCCCAGACTGTCTACCTGACCCCAAGGTCTGGGCTTGGCGGAGGCAGTACTGCACCTATCATGGTTGGTATGTCGTAGTCTATAACAGGAACTCTGCCTCTCCCCTCTATCACTCCACTCCAGTTGTGCCCGATAACAAAAGTGGTGCTGACATATGGGCAGTACTTATCACTTTCTCAGACAGGATACCTGCTGCCAGGTCTCCCTGATCATGGCAGCTGTCGATGGGGTCCTGTACACACAACCTCTCTGATGCAAGGTTCTCCCTTGCCACAGATTCTTCTGTGCTGCTGCCATTGCTGGCAAGGTCTTATTCCCCTTGACCCAGTCAATGACTAATGAGTATAATCCCGATCAAATAATGCAGGAAGAAGCAGAAGACTGTTCTGAGAGCCAGTATGATTATGGTACAAGCTCTATAGTCTTCACCTGCAGTGAGGACTCGGAACACACCAAGGGCCCCTCCGGAACACACTGCATTTTTCACTAGATGCAGTAGATGCAAGCTGCCATGGGTTTTGCCCTAGAAGAGCAGGACACTAAAAGAACCTGCTGGAGTTCCTGGAGCTGCCAGTCTCCTGCTGTTGTGCCTTCTTTGCTCCCAGCCTTAGAGGATGCTACCTATGCAGCTTGGTGCAGACCAAACCTATCAGCTGTACCTAAAAAAGTAGATGACTTATTCTGCCCCTTCTGGGAAACCGTTCCATGCCACACAGACTGACTCGGTGGTGGTTAGACCAGTCATGGACAGCATTAGGGCACCTAAACACCTGAGCTCACTCCCTCTTGATAAGGAATCTAGGTTTGATGTCCTAGGTAAGAGGACATATGCCTCTGCATCATTGGGCATCTGTGTATTGCTAACTACAAGGCCCACATGATATATCTGAACACCCTTTGGAGGAAGGTTAAGGCTGCTTTCCCAGGCCTTGCCTGAGGGCACCTTCAAGCAAGAGCTGCTAAAAGCTAACAGCTGGGGCTGATGTTAGCAAGCATTTGCTCTGCACAGCCTGTGTTTCTGATGCTTCTGTTGGGGCTTCAGCCTCTGGCAAGTCTCAAGATATTTTTAGCTCAGAGTAGCAGGCTTTGCCACAGATGTGCAACAAACCATTCTTAATGCCCCATTCAGAGGGCAAAGGTTGTTTGGACATGAGGTACAAGAGATTCTCAGATCTCCAAGCCTTGGGCATGCCTTTGAAATTGGTGCACTTCCTCTACCATGCCCAACCCAGGGGTAGGAGTGCCTTTTGCCCAGCTGGTGTTGGAGGATAGCACCTAGCCCCCAGACAGCAGGGCAGGAGCAAAGGAGCAAGAGTCTTCAGCACCATCACAGGTGCCCATTCAAAAGTGCCTAGAGGTGGTGGAGCTGCCACCACGGGCTCAGCACGACTCCTTGTACACCTAGCCACCTTTACCTCCAGGGGTGGTTGTAGGGGGTCGTTGGTGGGAGGCTACAACAGGTGCATAGGTTTTGGAGATCATAGAAAAGGGTCATGCTCTGGAACTTCTGGACACCCTTCATGTCATCCCCTAGTTGTCAACATATCCTCCAGGGCACCTGCCCCTGTTGCAGGAGTCATTGACTGCAAAAATGAGCCATAGAATTTTTTTTTTTTTTTTTTTTTACTCCCAGTACTTCCTGGTCCTAAAGTGGACAGGAGACCTGCAACCTATTCTGGATCAAAGGGATCTCAACTTCTTGATAGCGTACAATTTCAGAATGGTCACTTGCAGGGTCTCTTTCAGTTACTACCAAAAGGGAATTGGATATTCCCTAGATATGAAGGATGTGTTCCTCCATATCAAGATCCAGAAACCTCTCAGAAAATACTTGAGGTGCTTACCAAGTCAGTTTGCCCTTTGGCTTGCCTTCTGTGCTATGGGTCTGTTCCAAATGCTTGGCAGTAGTGGCAGCAGCCCTTCGCAGGGAAGGCATGTATGATTCTCCTTACCTGGATGATTGGCTCTTGAAAGCCCACTCCAGGGACAGTCTGACTGTCAACATGCCAAAATCAGTGACACTGTCAAGCAACTACAGTACTTGAGGTGCAGTACTGGACACATCCCAGGGCTTGGCTTTCTTCCCTCTGGACAGGGCCCGACCACCTTAATTGCTGAAGCAGTTGGTGCATGATGGCCATTATGCTTCAGCAAGGACATTTTTATACCTTCTGGGACTCATGGCTGCAGCCATTACCACGGTGCCACTGGCCAGGTTGCAAATGGTGATTCCCCAGTGTACCCTAAGATTCTAGTGGGACCAGCTTAGACTATCTCGAACAGATGGTTCTAGTCACGTTCCCTGTGCACAAAGTATTCGAGTGGTGGATGGAACCCTGCAACCTACTGAAGGGGGTGTACTGTTCCTCTCCCCTCTTCAGAGTATCACCATGGATGCTTCGTGGTTGGGGTGGGGAAACCACTTGGCACCTCACCAGACACAAGGCATGTTGATCCCAGTGGATTGCACTTTGCACATCAGTGTTGTGGAGATGTGGGCAATCCCATACAGACTCTCAGCCTTCCAGAACCACTTGTCCGCAGGTTCTCTGTTAATACAGATGGACTAGGTTAGTGTGATGCATTACATCAAACAAGGTGGAACTCTAATCTGCTGTGCATGGAAGCAGAGGGTTTGGTATTGAGCTCTAGAACAGTCTAACTCTCACTGGTACATGTTCCAGCCATGCAAAATGTCTTGACAAGCAGGTCACAGTCCAGGATGCACAAGTGGGAACTGCTGAGCTTGGTGGTGGATGACCTATTTGCAAGATAGGATTAAGAGTTGGACCTTTTTACGTCCCCACACAATGCAGAACAGCTGCTTTTCTGCTCATTTTGCTCCAGGGCCTGGAGATTTCCGGTGACGTTTTTGTCCTCTTGGAAAGGAAGGTTCTAGGGATGTGGATATGATCTATCCATACTGTCTGGCAGTTGCCTTTCCCTTTAAGGATTGCCAGAAATGTCTTCTAGCTGGCTCCTCCCACCTACCCAGGTAGTAACTCCCATGACTTCGCCCCATGATCCCAGATCTTTCTGCTGGAAGGTTCTGGTTCCCTCAATACTGCTTCTGCATTGAGTAGGCCCTGGCACTAAAATCTTTTGATTTACTTCCAGAACTTGCTCTAAAACTCATTCGAGTTTAGTCTTCGCCTTGATATTTGATCACAATGGTGGGTAACACCGTTCCTGGGTTTCACCTGTGCTCTTACAGGCAGATCTCGTATGGACCCTCTCTCCTCGTGCGTCTGTCTGTGGGCCATGATCACAATCCACAGGCCTGTGACTTGTCAGTCGTTCCATCCGAATGTTCTCTACTACCGCGCTGCCTGCCTGAAGTTGAGCTGACTAGAGAAACTGTACCCACCAGTCAAATCTAAGGATGCCTGTTGGGTGGTCTCTGCAGCTGTGGGGTCTGCTGTGCAGTTAGAACAGCTAAAGGTCTTCGAGGAGGAGGTGGCCCAGGCTGCTGCTCAATCCTCTTCTGCCTCTGCCTTTGCCCCACTCCATTTGGGCTATACCTATTCAGCCTCCTTCAAGGAACTGTGCCAGTTTCTCTTGACTAAAGGAGAGGGCCCTACAGAGTCTCGGTTCCCACTCATGCAAGGAGTCCTAGAAGGACAGACTCGCCACTGCTGGGACCAGGAACATTCGTGCTCTCGGGGAGACTCCAGTTTTGACTCCAGTTGCTGGTTTCACGGTAACCCCATTGGACCAGCTGGAGATGCCAGCAAGACTATGCAGCAGAGATTTCTTGACTATCAACTGGTTGTCCAAAGAGGCTGACAACTTTTTTCAGGACTCCAGTCCTGCTGGTGACCACTGACTGGTCGGCCCAGCTCACCTGAGCCAGAACTGCTGGTCATCAACCAAGACCAGGAGGAGCCACAGATCGAAAGCCCTACTTGGTTCATGGGCATTCTTCAGATCATTTGCAGATCTACAGGGGTGAAGCTGGCACTCGTCCAAAAGTGGACTTTATATCCCCTCTCAGAAATCCTGGGCAAAGGGGATTCTCCAGTGGAGGCTTTCCCAGTGGCTGAGGCCATTGCTGGCCCTGCTCTGGAGCTTTGGCAGGGTCCTGCTTCTTGCCCTGCGCCCTTGGCCTAGATGGCCTGCAAGTATGCAGTGCCCACTGGTATTCTTTTAGGGTTCATAGAGCATCCCTTGGCTGAGGGGTTGGTGGCTGACTTGGTGTTTCAGCATTTGGGCAATACTGGAGACGTCACTGCCAGAGTTCAAGAAATTGGATCATTCAGCCAAAAAGGTGTCTGCTGCCTCCTTGCTAGGCCTCTGCCAGGTGAGCTTGGCCGTCTTCATGGCACACTTCTCTCATGCCCTATTAGGCTCCTTGGATGAGGTGATCAGTCACCTCCCTGTGGACCTTCAGACCAGTCAGGTCCAAGAACAGGGTAGGGCAGTAGCGAAACAGCAACTCCAGACAGCTGTGGATGCTGATGACTTGTGCCTGCTCAGTGGCAGCTGCAGTTGCCATGCACTGTAGGGCTTGGCTGTGGATATCCACCTTCACTGTAGATACCCAGCACAAGCTGGCAGATGTCCCCTTTTTGGGCACAAACCCATTTGGGCTTGGTGAGGAGGATCATCTGTGCAATGAAAAGTCCAGTGCCACCCTGGAGTCTGACATGTGCCCAGGACAAGGGCTCTAAGCAGCAGAAGCGCAAGCCCTTTTGGTCCTCCACTCCTGCAGCCAAACCAGTCCAACATCAGTCTGGCCAGCAGGTTTGGTCCTGGCTACCTCAGGCCAAGTCTGTGGCCTCAGTGGTCCGAAAGCCCAGAGGGAAGGGACCAGTGGCTCCCTGGCCTCCTCCTCCAAGCCTGCTCAGTGATGGGATGGGGGTTGCCACCCTCATACCCATTGCACCTCTCCTGGATCCTCCTGTGGAGAGGGGGCCAGCTCTGCCACTTCCTTTCTTCCTGGTCCACTGTTACCATGGACAGGTGGGTTCTGGAAGTGGTAGGTCAGGGTCTGCTTCTGGAATTCAAGCAGTACCCTCCAAGCTGAGCCACACCCCATGGGAGGACTTGGTATCTGCAGATGCTCGGTCGGCTCTTCAAGATGACATGACCCAGCTCCTCTGCAAGGAGGTTGTGGTCAGTAGTGGATCCCTCCCGGAACACCCAGGGTTGGTCTCCAGGTACTTCCTGGTGCCAGAGCAGATGGGGGGGCTGGTGCCCCATTCTAGATCTGCACAACCTGAAAAAGTTCCTCAGGTCTCACACCTACAGGATGGTATCTCTGTCCCAGACATACCTTCTCTGGAGCAAAACATGTGGTTCTGCTCTCTAGATCTTAAGGACACGTTCTTCCATGTCCCAATTCGTCTGTCCCATCAAAGGTTCCTCTGCTTCAGAGCAGTGGGAGCCCTTTACAGGTTCCAAGCCCTGCCTTTCAGCCTCTCCTTGGCTCCCAGGGTCCTCACCAAATGCATAGCAGTGGTGGTAGCTTACCTGAAGTGCCGAGGGGTCTTGGTGTACCTCTGCCTGGACAACTGGCTGATAGCAGGTTCCTCCAGGCTGGAGGTGGAGCAGTCAAGGGACCTGGCCCTCCAGACCTGCATAGACTGTGGTCTCCTGGTCAGCAAAGCCAAGTTGGAGCTTGTGCGCTCACAGGTGATCAGTTTCATCAGGGTAGAGGTCGACTCATGCCAGGCCAGAGCTCTGCTCCTAGCGGACAGGGTGGAAGTTCTCTCCTCCTTTGTCCAATCATTTCTGGTTGGGCACTTGTACCCTGCCTAGGACTTCCTGCACCTTCTGGGTTACATGGCGGCCTGCACCAGCATGGTCCATTGGGCCCATTGGAATATGCTCTCCCTCCAGTGGGAGCTGGCTAGCCAGTGCTCTCAGTGCAAAGGTCACTTCTACCAGCTGGTCACTGACCCAGAGGATGTGGGACGCTAACCAGTGGTGGTGCTTCCCAGAACATCTGCAGGAAGGGAACCAGCTTCTGCCCTGAGCAGATGGTCATTCTGATTGCCTCTTACAGGCTGGGGTGCCACCCTGGGGGAACAGTCCACAGGATCTAGCACCCCCTGGAGTCCTGATGCCACATCAACCTGCTGGAGCTCAGAGCAGTTTGGCTAGCGCTAACCACATTTGCTCAGTTTGTCCAGGGTCAGCTGGTCCAGGACTAGACTGACAATACCATGACCATGTACTGCCTCAACAGGCAGGGTGGGATGCACTCCTTGCCTCTGCAAGGAAGCTCTGCATCTGGACCCTCATGTGCAGCATGGAGGCAGATCTCCTAGCCATCCATGTGGCAGGAACCTCGGATCAGTTGACAGATGCCTTCAGCCATGTGTGCAAGCTGTCCCAAGAGTGGTCTCTCCATCCAGAGGTAGTCCACAGCTTATTTTACTAGTGGGGGCACCCCTCAGGTGGACCTATTCACCTCCAGGGAGAATGCAAAGCTGAGGCTGTTTTGTGCCTGCCCCACTCAGCAGGGCTTGCTGCAGGGGGATGTCTTCTCGAGGCTGTGGACCCCAGGCCTCTTATTCCTTCTCTACACTTCCCTTGATCCACAAGATGCTACTAGAGGTCAGGAAGGACAAGGCACAGGTGATCCTGGTGGCTCTGGATTGGCCCTACCAGTTTTGGTACCCTGATCGCCTCAGCAACAGGTTCCCGAAGCATCTTACAGCACGTTCATACCCGCTTTCCATCAATGGGGGGGGGGGGTACTCCACCTGGGTCTTCAGTCCCTGCACCTGACAGCCTAGTTCCTGAGCGGTTAAAAGTTCCCAGCTCTGGGTCTTTCTGAAGAGGTCCTCAACGTGGTAGAGGCATCTTACAAGGAATCAACCAGAAAATGCTATGCTTTCAAATGGAAGAGATTCTCCATTTGGTGTTGGGGCAAGGGGTTGGACCCTTTGACCTATCCAGTGGCTAGCATTTTGGGCTACCTGTGGTCTCTCACAAAAGGAACTTCAGTTACTACCCTTAAAGTGCACCTGGCAGCCATCGCTGCTTACCAGGCATGGACTGGTCAGCAGTTGGTGGCACAGGAGTGATCTGGCACTTAAAGGGTCTTGACCACATTTCCCATCCAGTGTGTGAACTACCACCATGGGACTTGTTGCTGGTTTTGGCAAAGCTCATTGGTAAGCCATACAAACCTATGCACGTGTGACATGTCTCGCCTGTTGTGGAAGACCGCCTTCCTGGTGGCTATCACGTCAGCCAGCAGGATTGGTGAGCTCCAGGCACTCTCAGGGGAGTTTCCTTACCCAGCCTTCCACAGGAACAAGGTTGTCCTGTACCCTAACCCAAAGTTCCTCCTGAAGGTTGTGTCCAGTTTCACCTGAACCAGGTGAGGACTTTACCAGTGTTCTTCACCAGTCGCACTTTGGAGGCCGAACACAGGTTCCATGATTTGGACCTGAGGCGAGCACTTGTTTGTTAAAGAGCAGACTGCCGGAGTTCAGGAAGGTTCACCAGCTGTTTGTCACCTATGCTGAAGCTGCACCTGGCAGACCTGTAGCCAAGCGGACAGTTGTCAGGTGGATCACATCCTGCATTGATCTCTGCTATAGTTGGTGGGTAGGGAGCCTCTTGTAGGGTTAAGGACTCATTCCACCTGCCATACCACTGTATCGGTGGCTGCTTCTAGGGACGTGTCTATCCAGGAAATCTGCAGGACTGCTATCTGGAAGTTGGTGCACACCTTGATTTCCCATTACCTCGTTTACCTCGAGTCACGCCAGGATGCTGGTTTTGGGACCTCAGTTCTCCAGTCTCTGTTCCTGAAGTAGGGTGTGTGTGCCTTGCCTCCCTGTTCCTGGAGAACTGCTAGTAGTGTGCCAGACTGTGTAGATGGAACATTATATCCACATCCCTAGAAAAACAAGTTAACAGTTCTAGGAGTGGTATATGATGATCATCCACATGGACCCACCCGACCTCACCAGCTTCGGCACACAAACTCTACCAGCAGGCAAGATCTAGTGTCATGGAGCAGAGCTGTGGGAATTACCACCCAGGGTAGGTGGGAGGAGCTAGCTAGAAGTTTCTGGCTCTCTTAAAGGGAAAGGCAACTGCCAGACAGTGTGGCCGAACATCGTGTACCACTTCTAGAACTACTTTTACAGGTGAGTAACCTGTTTTTACTATGTGCTTTTCCTCCCTTTCTGCTACTGCAGAGTACAGATCAAGTTGCAGATGGAGGGGACAGTTCTAGTAGTCATGGCTCCCCTGTGGCCTCAACAGATTTGATTCCCTAGCTGCAACAACTGGCAATGGAACTTGATACCTCTGTTCCTGTGCAAGGGTCTGTCACAAGAACAGGGAATCCTGGTCCATCCAGACCTGAAGTCTCCATGTACATGCATGGCTCCTGAAGACTTGGCCATTACTCACTTTGGGGTTTCCCAGAAAGTGGTGGGCATTCTTGTGGCTGCTAGGGAATTGTCCACCAGAGCTTACTGCATGAAGTGGAAGCACTTTGCTTTATGGGCTGCTTCATTAACCTGATTAAGTTTCCCTGCCCAGTCAGGTTCTGGTACCTGCTGTCCTTATCAGATTTAGGCCTGCAGTATTTCTTGCTCAAAAGGCACCTGGCTGCCATATCAGCTTTCCATGTGCCTATTGAAAGCCATATGGTTGTTCAGCTGGAGGTAGCCTGTATGTTCTTGAGGCATTTTACTCAAAGCCTCATCTGTAACCCAGTTCCAGCTTAGGACTTGAATTTTGTTTTTGAGAAGTTGACTTTGGCTGTGTTTGAGCCGGCCGTGACTTGTGGTTCATGCTTTTTTTTTGTACATTCCATTTCTACTCTGGGGACCAGGGTATCTCTCAGGAGTGCCCTCATAGCCACTGCCTCTACTCCCAGCCTGAAACTTCCATGCCAGTGGGAGACACATTGCTGAGCACCCCCTGGACTCGTGGACCCATCCAGCCCCCCTGGATCACCCCCTTGGGAGGGCCCATCTCACCTACCTGGCAGCCTATCTGACATTAGAGGGATTTTCTGGTTCAAGGGGCTCAGGATAGCCAGTAGTTGGCAGGTCCAGCAGTGGGATGTGGGCCTGGGCTCCCAGGGCCTCCATTGCCTCCCTAAGTCCACCAGGTAGTTTCCTTGGCATGTTTCTCTCCCCAGGACATGGCATGAAATGGTTCCTATGTGGCTTTCCCACCAAGCCTTCTTGCTGCTGGAACCTGCAGTCCCACCCCCTACAATGTTCTGTGCACTTGTGCTGCCTCCAGTCTCCACCAGAGGCCGCTACAGTGCCGCAAACACCCATAACCCTCCCAGGTGCGGAGCAGTTCTCTGGATGCTCAGTCCTCTCCTTCCCCTGTGACCCCCGACGGCCCAGGTCTGTTCCCAAACCCGGGTTGCCGGCTTAAAGTGTGGCGTCCAGCATCTCAACCCTCAGCACCACTGGGCTGGCCTACACTTTCTTCCTTGTAAAGCATTTTTAGTTAGCATCACTTCTGTTTGAAGGATTTCAGAGCTACAGGCTGTAATGTCATAGAAACATAGAAGCTGATGGCAAAGGACCGCAAGGCCCATCCAGTCTGCCCATTTCTTTTTCTACCTTATAAATGTGCCATCGGCTTTTGCTCTGTCAATGGCCTATCTATTCATACTAATCTGTGTTGCTCCCTTATGCCTATCCCATGCCTGTTTGAAGCCCTGCACTGTGTTCATATCCACCACTTCCTGAGGTAGGCCGTTCCATACATCCACCACCCTTTCTGTGAAAGAACTTCCTCACATTACCCCTTAATTGGACTCCCTCTAATCGTATGCTGTCTTCTTGTCCTGCTAGTTTTTCTTGTATTGAAACATGTTGGACTATTTCACCTTGTTGATGCCCTTAAGGTGTTCGAATGTTTCAATCGCATCCTCTCCTCCTTTGCTCTAGGGTATACCTATTGAGCTCCATTAATCTGTCCATGTTTTCTGATGCAGTTCCTGCACCATTTTGGTTGCCCTTCTCTGGACTGACTCAATTTGGTTAATGTCCTTGTGAAGGTGTGGCCTCCAGTACTGCACAATACTCCAGATGGGGCCTAACCCCAGTGTCTTGTAAAGAGGGATTACCTCCCTTTTCCAACTTGTGATACCCCTACTAATACACCCCAACATCCTCCTAGCCTTATCTACTGCTTTAGTGGTCTGCTTGGATGATTTAGTCATCGGTGATTATGTCCGTCTCTTTCTTCCCTTGTGACTGCCAGCAACTCCCCTCCCAGCCTATAGGAGGCTTCAGCGTTTCTCTTCTCTGTGCATGATTTTGCACTTTGCATTAAACCTCAGTTGTCACTGTTCCAACCATTTTGCTAGTTTATCCAGATCTCTTCTCATTCTGTCCACCCCATCTGGATCATCTACTTTGTTGCAGATCTTGATGTCATCTGCAAACCGACAAACCTTACCCTCCAGTCCATCTGCAGTGTCACTGAAGATATTGAAGAGGACTGATCTTGAGATAACCCCGCTTGTGACTTGCAACTCTTCTGACTGTACCATTTACCACCACTCTATTTTCTGCCTGTCAACCAGTTTGCCACCCAGTTGACCAAATTCTGACCTACCCTGAGCCTACCCAGGTTATTAATCAATCTGTGTGGAATAGTATTGAAAGCTTAGCTGAAGGCAAGGTAGGTGACATCAACTGCTCCCCCTTGCTCCACCACTCTGGTTACCCAGTCAAAGAAATTGGAGATTAGTTTGACAGGACCTTCCTTTTGTAAACCCATGCTGTCTTGGATCCTGTGCTCCTATGTATTCCAGGTGTTGCACTATCCTTTCCTTAAGGAGTGCCTCCATAATCTTGCCCACTACTGAGGTAAGACTGACTGGTCTGTAGTTCCCTGCCTCCTCCCTGCTACCACTCTTGTGGAGCTGGATCACATGAGCCTTCTCCAGTCTTCTGGGACCTCTTCTGTGCTCAGAATCACTAAACAGTTCTGATAATGGCTCTTCTAGTTCATCCCTTAGCTCCTTTAGTACCCTGGGATGTATGCAATCAGGTCTCATTGCCTTGTTTATTGTCTAAGCTTATCGAGCTCTTATAGGACCCTTTCTTTTGTGAAGGGACTAGTGCTCACCTCCCTCCCCCCTGTGTCCATGGTGCTGAGCTGTGTGCTCTGCACTACCTTCTTTTCAGTAAATACTGAGCAGATCATCTATTTAGGATAGATGCTTTTACGTGTCCTCCTCCTCACATGCACCCTTATCTCCTTTGATCTTAGCAGTACCCCCTCTGGACTTTCTCCTTTCACTAATGTATGTATAGAAAGTCTTGGCACCTTCTTGAACTGTTCATGCTAGTGTTTCCTCGGTTTGGGCCTTTGCCTGCCTTGCTGCCTTCTCTGCTTCCCTCAGGGAAGTTTGGTATGTCTCCCTATCTTCCTGCTGTGTTCCCTTATTTCCTGATGGCCAGCCTTTTGGCTTTGACCTTTTTTGCTACTTTTTTTGAGAACCAAAGTGGTTTCCTTCTTTTGCACTTCCTTTTCTCTCTAAAACAATGATGTTGCTTCAGGTATTGTATCTTTAATGCTTGCCCATTTTGCCTGTACCCCCTCACCTGCATTTCTTTTTGCCAGGGCTAGCTTAACTGGCCATCTTATCAGTCATCTCCTCTGAAGTCCCATATTTTTGCCTTGGAATCGGATGATTTAATTGTAGTGGCCAAAGTGAACCATACCATGTGATGGTCACTGGCCCCCAGGTGACCTACCTGGAGATCTATGATCCTATCCCTGCTAGTCAATACTAGGTCTAGGATAGCCCTGTCTCTTGTGGGTTGTTGTGCCAGTTGTTTGAGGCCTTCCCCTGCAGGGAATCCACCATGTGTCTAGTTCTGGCAGATGTTCCTACTGGTATTGACCAATCTATCTGGTATGTTGAAGTTTCCCATTATCAGAATCTCCCCTTTAGCTGTTATGTTTTGTATATCTTGACAGTAGTGTTTCTATGCCCTCCCCCTGGTCTAGGGGCCTGTAGACGACCCCAGTTCTTATGGCTGTCCCATTTCCTGTTTCCAGGGTGACCCACAGTTCTGGCACCTTGTGTGTATTCTGAATTTCTGTAGCCTTGATATTTCATTGACATACAAGGCTACTCCACCTTTTTTTTTTTTTTTGCACCTGTCTCTTCTGAATAGTACATAGCCAAGTACTGAAGGCTCCCAAGTGTGGTTACTGGTAAACCACATCTTGCTAATTGCTACTGTCGGCATCCTTATTTGATTTTCCACAAAGAAAAGGGTGTAGTGTATAGATCCTAAATTTCTCCCAAATGTTTGAGTTTGCTTTAAATCAAACTATCTGCTTGCCAGTTAATTATCCAGAGCATGCCAATCTAGGGGAGCATTGCTCCATGCCTTAGATGTGCATACACACCGTACCAAAGACTGCAAAGTCTTTGCAGCTTTTTGTTTCCTTCACCCCTGGGAAAGACGGCACCCAGTTTTTTTTTCTAAACAGTGGTTGTCCAAATACAGGAATTACAGAAAGGAACTCTGGTGTGGTTCTTGGTTACTCCAGACATGGCCACCTCTGCCTGTTTTTCCTAAGGTTTCTGCTGCACAGATCTGTGTAGCTGCTACCCGGAGTACTGTCCGCACCTTCACTGTGCACTATAATATTGATGTCTCTTGCAGATGAGCTGGCTTTGGTCTACCTGTACTACAAGGCCTTCTGTCATAAGCCTATAGGCTCCAGCTGCCCCAACTGCTAGGGTTTTGGTACTGCATGGTACTAGTTTCAAAGGTGTGGCCTGATCTTGAAGAATACAGAAGTTATACAGTATGCTATAACAGTAGATCTTGGAGAGAATCTTTCATTAGTCCATCCTATCCCACCCTCCTTTCCCCCTTGGGGGTTGCGACAAGATTCTTGCGTTGCTGTCTCCATTGCAACATCTTTCAGCCCTCTACCTGGTATGTGGAGGCAGGGATATTTACTGGTTCCCAGGGAGGTCCTCTGAGTAGATCTCCAACGGGGAACTGAGAGGAAGGGTTGCCCATGTTTGTGTACACTGACATCTGTCATGGTCGGTCCCTGACTGTTTTTTTTTGCAAATGTTTCCATGTGGTCCTAGTGCTGGTGGCTAGAAGTTCCAAAGGTGTGGTCTGATTCTCTCAAAGATGATCTGTTAATTCTTTCACCACTCTCTCCTTTTCATTAACTACTGTAGTTTCTAACACAATTTATCATGTGCCCCACCTCTAGGTTCATAATTTCTTACTGTACTATGCACCACAGCGTTGAAGGTCTTGCTAAAGTCCAGATTGCTCACATCATTGCCCTCCCCTGATCCACTTCACCCATCAAAGAACTCTGATTTGTCTGGCATGACCTCCCCCTGATAATCTCCCAACCTTTTCTTTCAGTGTTTTCATTAGTTTCCCCACCACTGATGTACTAGCCTCTTCCCTGCTGCTGCTCTTGCATAGAGGGACCACTTCTGCTCTCCTCCAGTCCCCTGGAACCATGCTGGATTCTTGTGAGCTGTTGAATAAGGTCATCAGTGGGGCAGCCTTCTTGCCCCACTGTTCCTTTAATACCTTTTGTGCATCCCATGCAGTTCTATAGCTTCTTCTACTTTCAGAGAAGCAAGTCACTTTAGGACTCTTTCCTCTGAAGTGGTCTTGTCTGCCTCCCCCAACTTGTTCCTGCTATTACCTTATGGTGTGTCCCTGTTCTCCACTGAAGACTGAGCAGAAGTACCTGTACAGGATATCTGCTTTTTCTTCTGTTCTGTGCAGTCTCTCTCTCAGATGCCTTCATCCTTGTCCTTTGCTTTCCTCATTTGTATCACTAAAGAAAGTCTTGTCCCATTAGCTACCCCTTCGGCTGTCCATCTGACTACACCTTTGCTCCCCACATTCTTACCTGCTTCTCTCAGTTTTACTTGGTACACCTCCCAGTCTTCCTTTGTTTCCTTATACTTCCTGAAGGCCACTCTTTTCCTTCACTGCTGTAGCCATTTCCCTTGCGTACCTTAGCAGTCTTTCCTTCTGCTTTTTCACTTCCTTCATGCAGTCAGACTGGTACCTTAATTATGCCCTTCATTACTTTTTGCCACTGTTTCTACAACCCTCCCTGGCATTCCCCCCCTTCCCCACTAGGCAGTTACTGAGGCAGTTTAGTCTGCCCTCCTAAAATCCAGGACCCTCATGGTTTGCCTCTGCACCCGTCCTAACTCTATCTCCTGGGTGGCTGTTTGTGTCAGGTTAAGCAATGGATAGTTCAGACTTCATAGGAAGGCTATTGGAAGTAATGAGTTGATGTTAAACCACACTATGCAGTGATCACATTGTGAGGTTTTTTGTTCTGGCAACCCTGACTTCAGTCTTACACTGAGACACTGATAGGACCTACCATAACATCCTGAAATTTAATTGTTCAGCTTTCATTAGGTTGTAGTAAACTCTGCTTCCCTGCTGCTGCCACATGGGGAGTGGTTCAGTCCCACAGTTCTTGTGTTACATGAGCTAAAGTGTGTTCAGTGGGTACAGACTGGGGACAGCAAGAGCTGTAACCACATTTTCAAACAAAACTGAACTAGTTTGTTTTTGTGAAGTTGATCAAGTTACTTATAGTATGAACCCAGAGTAGACAAGCTAAGAGTAGCAGGGATGTGCACTTTACAGCAGGCATTTAACAGTGCAAGGTACCAGCTGTACACAAGATGAAGATTTAAGTGTACATCAGTGATTCTCTGCTTCTGATTAGCTGTGATTAATAGTAGCCATTGAATATCGTGTGGATTTATATTGTGTGGTAAAGCAACAGCTGGTCTTCAGAGCAGTGCGGGGCTGTGATACATAAAGGGTTAATCTTGTGCAGTAAATTGTTTTAAATGGTTTATTTAGATCCTAGGGTAGGCAGCATCCTGGTGACTTGCCTGCCCTTATCCCATCAGTAGCTCTTGAAAGATGCAACAGCTCTTTTTAAATGTATTGGTGTGGTTTTTTCAGCCTCAGTTGGTTGCTCTTGCTTAATTACAGGTTGCTTCTTGGACAGTTTACTGTTAGAATACTGTTAAGGTTGCTCTTCGAGTATCTTGCATAATGGCAGTATTTTAGTCTTACTTTTTTTGTAGCAGCAATGCATTTTTGGCCAACATCCTTATATAGTTGGTCGCCAGTGTTGGTGCCAGGTACCAACAATTTTTGCAGATCTTCAAGACAGTCTCTTGCAGCAGCTCATAACACATGGGATATCCACTGCAGGTATCATTTCCTCTGGATGACTTCTCAGCAGTCAACCCTGGGACCTGCCCCTAACATCCCCATATGGTGTCTGTATGGCATGTATAAAAAGGGAGGTCCCAGCTACTCTGCAGTTCTTTTCAACCGCAACCTGCATAGCCTTTATGACCTCAAACTAAGGAACCGTGGAGACGTGTTGCTCTTACTTAAAATTTTGGGATATGAGTCACTTATGAAAGCCACAAACATCATGGCTGATAAACCAGATAACCTGAGGTTCCATAATGGACAAATCCAGATCCCCAAAGTATTAACTTTGAAACGGTTGAATTACTTTTCCATAAGAGCTACCACATTATGGAATTCTCTACCCCATCATCTCATGAACATCTTGTTTAAATTCTTTTAAAACAAAACTGGATAAATATGTTCTGGGATAGCTTGTACACCCTACAATGTGTAGGGAAGGTGGTCTCTGTGGGTCTAGTGTCTCCTTCCACCTTTACAAATGCAAAGTAATAACGAGTAACAAGTCCTCCTTCAGAGCTCTGCTTACCATTTGTCGACTAAGTTCTAATGACCAAACATTAATTCTAAACTGGTTAATCTACTGATGTCTTTGGAGCCCTTATTCCAAAACAGTACCTGTGGCCACAATTGCTACAGAGGACCTTCACTGTCTGTTTGGTACCTTGATCCTGAACAGGACACCTGGTATTTAATCTTCTGTAAGTAGTTCAACAAGGCCACCAACCATCCAAGGCTTCAGCAGCTTTGTGTGCTCCTCATGGAGCAAAAGATTGCCCTTCGGGAGCAGCAGCAATGCTCCAAGCCAAATTGAGTCTTCAACATCCGCCTCAGGGTCTCACCGCTCTGCAGGTGAGCCCTCATTGATGGGACAGGGTCCTGGTAAACATGACAGCAAAACAGTGTTTCTACCATGCCCTCATCGACTACTAGTACCCCAATCATAACCAGAAAGGTAAGTATTGAGAAGGTTGCCACTGTAACATACACCATCGATGTTTACTCCTCTCTTCCCTCATCGGCTCCTCCAGTGGATTCTGAGGTGAGATTGCAGCTTCCATTGCTGCCTCCCCCTTCTAGTTTCTAGCCATCGTCCGTCGACTATGGCTTCTAGCCCATCTGCTACGACTGGCCTTACCACAAAGGGCTCTATGTTGGCGCCCTCTAAACTATGCTGGGGTCCACTGCCTTCTTCAGTAATGTCAGTGGCCCCTATTTTTTCCAGTTTAACCAGGTGAGACACACTAAGCTGAAAGCTTTTTTTTTACAGGTGCAACCTGGGAGCACAGGGAAGTTAAGTGACTTGCTCGGGGTCACATGGTATATGCAAGTGGGGGCTGTGGGATTCAAATCCAGGTGTCCTGATTTGCAGCTCAGAGCCTTAAACCACTGCGCTGTACTGCCTCCCTATTCACTCAATCCATTCTACCCTGACTACTTCTGCCGGGCAGATGGCCGTGATAGATGTCCAGGCTCTAGTAAATACTATCCTGGACCTTACACAGACCCCTCACCCCCCCCCCCATGAAGGGTCAGCTCCAGTCTCTGCTCCCTCTTGGCCTTCAACCCAGAGGACTGCCAGTTCTTCCCTGGTCTCCCTGGATTTTCGCCCTCAGGATGTAGACATGGATGACCCTTTTCTGCATGACTAGGATTTGGCTGACCTGGAGGATGAGGATGGTATGGACCAGGACCTCCCCCAGTCCTCGGCTGCCTCATCAGTTCATGGTGAACCTACCCCTGAACTCCCATGTTCTCTGCCAGATCCCACATTTTCATGACATTATACACCTCCAGAAAAGTTGGGTTCCAGAGCATTGAGCTTCAAGAAAAAAGTTACTATATTTAGGTCTACTGGAATGCCCCACTTTGGTTGTCCTGCTCCCACTTTGGTGGACTCCTTTAAAGAGGCTATTTGGGCTGCTTGGAAGCAACTTCAGAATTCTCTCCAATCCTTAAGGCTGGGATTTCAGGCCCCAGTGGACCACCCCTACTTCATATCTCCACCTCGGGTGGACTCTGGTGTTCAGTGCCACTCTTGATGGGTCCTCTAGATCTCTGCACATGAGTGCTAAACCTCTGATAAGGAATACAAGAAATTGTATGCAGTGTGGAAGAGGGTTTATGCCTCTGTCTCTCTGTATACTTAATTACATGGGACACCTCCTGAAATATCAGGAGGAAATCCTAACAGCCTCCCAGGCATTCACAGGATGTGCAGCAATCTATCCTTAATGCTCCCTTTAAGGGTGATCAGCAGTTTGGTCCACAGACCCAAGAAATGTTGAAGGACTTGGAGGTCTTGGGTCGTACCCTTCAGTCGGTCCGAACCCTGTAGTGTCCAAAAGCAAAACTGTCCTTCAGGGGATCCTCCAGGGTCCCCCCTCCCCACAGGGTGCATCCCAATGCTCAAACACCACCTGCCAGTAAGTGAAAGCCTCAATTGACATTGACTGGTCCTAGAAATGCTCAATGTCCTGTTATGTTATGTCCCTGCTACTCCCTAGCAGGGCCAGCCTTCGGCCTGAAGGTAGTCTTCCAGTCGTGGGACCGGAGATGCTTCCCATGGCTGGATGAAGGTTTTCACTGCACCTACAACGGTGGCAAGCCACCACCTCCAACCTGTGGCTCCTGCAGTTGATAGGACACAGACTGGAGTTGAGATTCCCCTTGTTTGCCACCAAGGGTCTCCCATTACTCCCCAGACCAAGCATAGGTCTTATGGAACGAAATCTGTGCTTTGCTCACAAAAGGTGCCATTAGACCAGCTCCCTTTCCACAGAAGGGTATGGGATTTCACTCCCATTTTTTTCCCAGTTTCCAAATGGATGGGTGACTTGTTCCAGATTTTTTTTTTTTTTTTTTTTTTTTTATAAGGTGTCTCAACCTCTATCAAATAACAAACATTCAGGATGGTGTTTCTCCCGACACTTCTCCCTTTGCTGAACAAGGGAGATTCTCTGCTCTTTTGATATGAAAGACGCGTACCTGCATATCCTGATGCATCCTGCTCAGACTGTTTCTCAGTTTCTTGTTTCAGGGTCATCGGTTCAGGGCCCTCTCATTCAGCCTTTCCTTGACCCTGAATGTATTCACAATACCTAGCGGCAGTCGCCCCTCCGCAGGGAAGGCCTGTATTTTTCCCTACCTGGACAACTGGCTCCTGAAAGTCTTCCCACCAAAGACTGTTTTCTATGCTTTCTCAAACCCTGCAGTTTGGCCAGGTGTGGATAGCTGTAGACTATTAGAAGTCCAAAATGGACCCATAACACTTCCTTTATCAGAGCTGTTAGATGCCTCCTTGGGGATAGCATATTTGCCAAGGGCTCGGGCAGACTCCCTGATTGCTTTGGTGCACAGACTAGAGTCCAGCAAATTTGGTCTTGGCACGAGACTACCTGTGCCTCCTAGGACATTTAGCAGCCACAATTCTGATGGTCCCCAATGCCAGGTTGAATGAGGATCCTTCAGTGGTCCCAGAGTCCAGTGGGAGCAGAATGAGGAAGATTTTGATACCCCAGTCCTGATGTCTTTCCTGGCTCTCCAAGCTCTACAATGGTGGAAGTCCAGGAACAACTTGAGAGGCATGCAGTTTCATTCTCCTGTCCTGTCTCATTTTGACTGCAGATGCCTCCTTGACAGGGTGGGGGTGCACATCTCCTGCATGTCTGGTCCCAAGGATCTTGGACATTGGTAGAGACCATTTTCCATATCAGTGTTTTGGAGATGAGGGTAGTCCTATGCCTTACAGATGTTAAAGACCCCCCCCCCCGTTGCCTCCAGGTGCAGTTGGACAATTCTGCAGTAGTTCACCTCTTAAACAAGAAAGGAGGCACCCATGCATACCCTGTCTGCAGAGAATCAATGAGGGTCTGGTACTGGGTGATCAGAGAAATATCCATCTTCTGGCAGTCCAACACCCTGCAGATGCCCTGAGCAGATCCACTGCATGGGCCCACAAATGGGAAATCATACCAGATGTCCTAAATGACTACTTCCACCAATGGGGCTGACAAGAGTTGGACCTTTTTTGCCTCTCTGCAAAATGCAAAACTGCCTCTTTACTGCTCTCTAGTGAGGTTATGGAACTGTGGCAGGACAGGAAGATTTCATTAAGTCTACCCACCCTTTCCTCTTGTTCAAAGTACTACTCAAACTGGTCTGAGATGGGGTGTCTAAGATTCTCATAGCACCATTCTGGCCAAGACCAATGTGGTTCCTTCTGCTTCTACAGCTCTTGGGACTGGGTTCCCTACCTCTGCTGGTTAGCCGGGCTCTGTCCTGGGCTGTGTACCAGATGCAAGGCTCCCTGCTACACCTGAACCTTCTCTCTGCATGTTTGGGTCCTGAGGAGATGGTCCTCTCATGCTTCAGGGTGTCCCCAAAGGTGGCAGAAGTCCTCTGGGCTGCCAGGAAACTGTATGGAGTCTTCCTATTCCACTTGGGCATCTACACAGGACTTGGACCCTTATGAGTGTTCCCCTCAAAGCATCTTGGACTATTTGCTGTCCTTGTCAGAGGGTGGATTGAAATTTTCTTTGGTAAAAGTCCACCTTTCAGCCTTTGCTGCATTCCATTTACCTGTGGGCAACAAACCATTGTTCCAGTTACCTTTGATCAGAACCTTTTTAAAAGGAATTCTGTACCTTCATCCCCTTATCTGGGATCTAGTCCCTGTGTGATTTAAATTTTGTGCTTGAAAAATTGACTAAGCATCCTTTTGAGCTTGCTGAATCCAGCAAGCTTGGTCATCTATCTTGGAAAACTATTTAGTTGATATGTCGGACTTCAAAATTACAGGCACAATGTGCAAACCTTACCTTTAGTTTCATAACCATAGGGTGACTTTACGCACCAACCCGTAGTTTTTGTCAAAGGAGGTTCTGAATTTACTTTAAATCAGGCTGCCCACCTACCAGTGCACTATGCAGAGCATGCAAATCCAGGAGAATCTCTGCTACATAATCTATGTGCATAGAACATTGAGCATCTTCTCCACACCTCACAGTTGCAAAAAAACTGAGCAACCTTTTGTTTTGCCCCTGGAAATCGGGGCATTCAGGTTTCAAAGCAGTGCTTGTCCAAATGGTTGGCCAACTGCATTTTTATCTAAATATGAAAAACCCTCTCGGGGGTTGTAAAAACCCATTCTACCAGAGGCATGGCTACCTCCCATGGCATGTTTCCAGTGTGTCTCTGCCTTAGAAATCTGTGAAGCCTCCACATGGTCTACTGTACATACATTCACAACAGTCTAGACATTGCTTTCAAGAAGCAAACTGCATTTGGATAGGCCATTTTACAAGGCATCCTGTCCTAAGTCCTGATTGTTTTTCTTCCTCCTTCTCTTGGCATAACTGCTTGGGAATCTTCCCATGTGCTATGACCTGCAGCAAGAGAAACTCTAGAGTTGCGCAAGAGCTTAACATAACAGTAGATCTTCACGAGTATCTCTTGCAGCAGGTCATGCAGCTCCACCCACCTTCCCCCCCTTGCTGTTACTTCAGAAGGGCTCCTTGCCCAACTCCACGAGCTGCTGCCTTATTTCCCTCCTTGGCTTCCATTGGAGGCCCGAGAAGTTTCTTCAGTCACTAGGATGGAAAAGAACAGAGTAGCTGGGATCTCCCTTTTTATATATGCAGTACAGACACCATGTGGTAACATTAGGGGGAAGGCTTAGGGTTGACTGAGAAGTCATCCGGAGGAAATGACACCTGCAGCTGGGATCACGTGTTATGAACTGCTGCAAGAGATACTCTTGCAGATCTACTGTTGCAAGTTCTTGTGCAACTGTACTTTCTACCGAAAGTTAGTAAGGTCTTTCAGTCCATGGAGGCATGACATCAGTTAAAAAGGACATTTCACTGGTGTGCATCTGTAGGTGATCAGGCTTCCTATTGTCACTCAAGACTGCCATCACTTTTCTGATGGGACAAATTGTTCCAAAGTTGCGATTGTTGCTGTGGTACTCCTGGTAAACTCTCCTCAATTGTGGGGAAAATTATGGAATCATTCCTGAAGCAAAGGATAGTGGCCTATCTAGAAGCCAGTGGGAAGTTGGACTCTAAGCAGCACGGCTTCACAGCTGAACGATCATGTCAAAACAAATGGGACTTCTTTTAACTGGGTAACAATGGACCAAGGTGAGGCAGTTCAAGTGGTATATCTAGATTTCAGCAGCCATGGATTCTGTCCCTTCCCCCCCCTCTCCCCCACAGGAGGCTCTGCGAGTTGGAGGATACAAGGGTAGGAGAAAATATTGTAAACTGGCTCCAGGGGGATGGCTACAATTGGTCAGCAGGGTAAGGCATAAGAGGAGAGGTTAAGGGCACTGAACATGTACTCCTGGAAAATTGGAGAGGGGACATGATTGGGACCTTCAGGTACTTGAAAGGGGATAAATAAGGTTAAGGGGAAAGTCTAAGATAAGTGGCAACCATAACATGAGGGGGCATAGTCTTAAGCTGGAGGGAGGTCAGGAAGCACTTCACAAAGAGGGTGGTGGACACTTGGAATGTGCTGCCAGAAGATGTAATCCCATTGAAGACTGTGGGCAGCTTTGAGAGGCTGGGACAGGTATAGGGGAGGGTAAGAGTCATGGGTAGGGAGGATGGGAGGAGTGGGGAGAGGGGGCAGGGACAGTAGCTCAAGCTGTGGACCCTGCAACATGAGCAGACTTGATGGACCAAATGGTCTTCTGCTGGCTTCTTCATATGTTCGTATGTAATAGTGAATGGGCTCCCAGTCTCAAGAGGGAAGATTAACCAGTGGAGTTCCACAGGAATCTGTGCTGGGTCCAGTCCTCATCAACATATTCATTGGTGACATTACAGATGGTTTTTGGGGAAGGTATGCCTATTTGCGGAGACACCAAGTTCTGTAACAAGGTAGTTGCACAAGAAGGGGGCCTCAGCGATGGAATCTGGTCTAAAAGTTGGAGGAATGATCAGCAACTTGGCAGTTTAAGTTAAACGCCAAGAAATATAAAGTTATGCGCATAGGGGAAAAAATAACACGGGCAATGTGTGCACATTAGGGGGTGAACCATTATCTCTTACAAACATAGGAGACATTAGGGTCATGGTTTCCAATGATCTGAAGGTGGGGAAGACATTGTAAAAAAGGTGGCACAAAAAGCCAGTGGCATCCTCTGATGCATAGGCAGGAGTATCATAAGCAGAATGAGAAGTGATAGTCCCAGGATACAGATCCTTGGTGAGTCCACACCTGAAGTACTGCATCCAGTTCTGGAAACCTCACTTTAAAAAGGATAGACTGGTTGGAAACGGTACAGGGGAAATGCCACTAAAATGGTTTGAGACCTTCACCAGGAACCTTAAGAGTAGACTTGGAGGATTGAATTATGTACTCCCTGGAACAGCGAAGAAATGGGGGAGACATGATAGAAATGTTCAAATACCTCAAAGGAACTGACTCTGCAGGATCAGAACCTATTCACAGAACACAAGGAGATTAGAACTAGAGGCTACAGCATGCGCCTAACAGTAGGGAAGTTCACGACCACTGTCAAATTCTTCACTGAGGGTGGCAGAGTCTTGGAACAGGTTGCCACAAGAGGTGGTGGAGGCAGAAAGTTGGGGAAATCGAGCTTTCTTGAGATAGGCATTGCAGTAACAAACAAATCTACTAGGGAGGGGGGTATTAATACGGGCAGACCAGATGGAGCACGTGGTCCTAATCTGCCAACACATTCTTATGCTCTTAAGCGACTTTGGAAATGGTCCCTAGAAGAAAAGACCCTCCTATCGGCACTCTTTAACCCTAAGACTTGCCCTCTGCTTCCCCTGTCAGAAAACTATACTGGCTCTTTATTTTTAGAGCTGCAGGGTGATGTCGCCATGCTGACTTATTGCTATAGGTAGGAGAAAGGACTGTGAAAGCATGTGACATAATTGTTGGACTGGTGTTCCACTTAGTTGTTTGGTTTGGACATGACTCATTACTTTGCTGTTCTCTCCATTTACTACAGTGGTGTTTGTCTGCCCTTCCCACCTCTGCCTGAACTATATGCACTATTTCATTGGACTAGGTTTCAATTACATTGACTATCACTGTTATTTTTAGAACTTTTTTATAAGCTTTAGGAAGTAATGGCACTGTTCCTATTGAAACACTGCTTTAGGCAGTAATGGAGTCATTTTGGGGGCATATAGGATACATTTATGGATGGTGCTAACTCTTCTTATTTTTTTTCATAGTATAAGATTTTTCTAAAATGAGGGCTGTTGTAAGAAATCTGCTCTTGCAAAAGTGTAGCATAAAACGGAAGTTGCTGACTGTATTCCTGGCAGCTGTAACTTGAGCTGTCTCTTGTAGTTGGCCTTGTCTTCAGTTAACCCTTTGGCTTGTCTGAGCATCTTAGAAATGGAGACTGAAGACCTTTGTAAGCTGCTGCTTTTGTAGACTTTTTTTAATGCACTCTGGACTATCTTACAAGTACAATAGCCAGAGAAAGTGGTGCCTGACATCTTAAGTCAGATTTCCTATCTGCCTCCCTCCAACTTGTTCTGCATCTTATGAACCGAGGGTTTTTCCTGATCAGGCAAAAGCAGAAACCCACTGAAAAGGAGATACTGCATCTAAGTTGCTGTGGGATTGACTGGAGCATTCTGGTCACTTACAGTACAAGGGAGCAAGTGCTCCTGGACATGATCCAGGAGGGTCTCCTGACTCAGTTGGTCAGTGGACCTACTAGGCTAAAGAACACTTTAGATCTGATATTGTTGGCAGTAAGGGAATAAAGGGTGGAAGATCCACTAGCCGACAGCGATCACCAAACAGTGTGGTTTAAATATCACTATGTGCAGGCAGCCAGAACTCTAACCTGGGTGGTAAACTTCAGGGGGGTGGACTTTGGGAGGATGCGGGAAGTACCAAAAGGGAAACTGGAGGGCATAAGGCAGGAGATGGACACAGAGCAGAAATGGGACAGTAAATGGGGATTACAGAAGCCTGCACCAAGACAGAGTAAGAGGAGCAGAGCAAGGAAACCATGTTGGTTGAACGGCAAGGTAGTAGAGGTGGTGAGGGCAAAACAAGAGGCGCACTAGAGGTATAGGACAGGGAGGAGTATACAAGTTGGTCCAGGGAGATGACCAGAAAAGTGAGAAACCAAGGCCCAGAGGGAGGTGAGAGTGCAGGGTATTAGGGGGGTGGAGAACGACTTCAGACACATTAGGAAGAACAGGAAGTGCAAGGAGACAATACCAAGGATAAAAAAAGGATGGGAGTGGACAGAAAAGGTTAGGAACAGGCAGAAGCACTGAATGGATACTTTTGCTTAGTTTTCATGGAAGAAAAGGGGGGACCGCTGTCAAACGCACTCTGCATGTCTGGCCCTCTGCTCCCACAGTGCCGACCTCAGAGCGCAAGAGTGTGAACAGGTAACGGACAGGGTAACCCTCCTGTCTACTTGTGGGTCCAAATCACCTTTAGTCTCAAATTTGAGGGGATTCAAACTGTGAACCTTATGCTAGCATACCCAAATGTACAAGCGTAGATTTGTACCCTCTTCAGGGATTGCGGTACAATCTTATGCCATGGGGCACCAAGCCAGGCTTCCAAAATGAACCCTTAAACTCTATAAAAGACTTTAGGCATATTCTTTTCTTTCCCCAGTTTAGTAACACCATCAAGCTCTGAACAGTTTTGTCAGTCTTAACTCTCTGTCACATGCAAAAGAAATTGGAAGACCCAGGCAGTATCTTTCAAATGAAAGGTTTACTTAAATGGATAAAAATGTTAAATGTAAACACAGAATAATATATCAGAGCATACAATCTCAAAGAAAAACAAGAACTACAGACAAACTACCAAATACAATTACTTTCTATCTAATGTATTACCTCTGTACTATTTATAGTTAGATCTTGTTTCTTAAGAGCCCAAAAATAAATCATTTGGTGCAAACACAGAATACAGTTTAAAACTGTTTCCCACACCCCTTCCATGATGTCATCTAGCTCCTTTTTAGAATATAAATAATATACAATGATCTTCCTGTTGGGGAAATGTTAAATACTATAACTTCAGCAAAAACTAACTTCCCAAATTATGACTCTTTAATCAAGCCTTTCCTTTGATCTTGTGTTTTTTTCCTGTTCCCAATGCAGGTCAAGATTTTACAACTTAGCACCATGGTGGTGTAACATGTTCCTCTAGGATGTCAGAAGTTTGAGCCATATATCCCTGCAACTGGGTCAGGTCTAATTAAGACAGGAAAACAGGAGACCCTGAAGTCTCTAGTCTTTTAATTACCTCCTGGTTTCAGGTTAATATCCTGTTTTTTTCATTAACCTGGGGGTCACCCAGGAGCACCGGATGTCTCATGTTAGACGATCCCATACCACATTCTATACTACAGATATCAGAATCATAACCAGCTGGCCAAGCGTCAAAATCCTCCCCACCTAGACTGAATTTAGGGGCTCTATCCCCTGCATGGGATGAGCTTCCCAAATCTGTTCACTCCTCATACAGACGTGATGGGCCATCAGCGTTCTGATTGGTAGCTCCAGCCTTATGTAAGATCATCATGTCATACCCTTGCAAGGCAAGACTCCATTTTAATAGTCTACCATAAGTTTTCCCCATTTTGGTCAGCCAAACCAGGGGGTTGTCCATTTGTACCTCAAAATGCTGCCCATATAAGTATGGCTCTAACTACTTTAGGGCCCACACTATGGCAACACACTTTTTCCGCAGTTGAGTAAGCCCGCTCCCTGGGAAGTAACTTTTTTTATACTTGGGTACACTACCAGGTGATCTTTCCCTTAGTTGGATGTCTGACTCAGTACTGCCCCAATACACACGTCTGAGGTCAGTCTAGACTCTAAAGGGTCTGGTATAGTTTGCACTTGTCAATACAGGAGCACTGCACAGTGCCTCCTTTAGTCTGGTAATGGATGTTTCACATGCTGGTTCCCAGGTAACTTTCTTGGGCATCTTTCTTTACCAGGTCAGATGGGGGAGCAGCCAGGGCACTGTAATTGGGTACAAATTTCCTATAGTACCCTGCTGTTCCTAAACTCCTGACCTGCTTCTGCATTTCTGGTCTGGGCCATGCCTTGATCACCTCTATTTTTACTTGGTTAGGACAGAGCTGTCCCTGGCCTACAACATGCCCAAGGTACACCACTTCTGCCATAGCCACCTGGAACTTCCAGCTTTCACAGTGAGCCCGGCCTTCTGTATCCTGCCCAGCATTTTCCTAAGGTGGGACAGGTGTTCCTTCCAGCTGGCACTAAAGATGGCAGTGTAATCAGGTATGCTGTGGCGTACTCCTCAGCACCATTTAACACCTGGTTCAGGCAACCTTTGGAAAGTGGCAATGACTTTCTTCATTACGAAAGTCATTACTTTAAATTCAAATAAGCCTATCAGAGTGAAGGCTGACCCCTTCCTAGCTCTGTTAACTCTACCTGCCAATACCCCTTTATCAGGTCAGTAGTTGAGGGGAGACGTACCTTACAGCTTGTCCAGGAGTTCATCTGTCCAGGGCATCAGGTGGGTGTTTGACTTCGTGACTGCATTCAGTCAGATAGTCCTCACAGAAACAAGTAGAGCCATCTGACTTCGGCACAAGGACTACAGGTGAGGCCCAGGGGCTGTGGGATCTCTGGATCATACCTAACTCCAGCATTTCCTCCACCTCCCTCTTAATGTCCTTTTGGATAGCCTCTGACACCTGATATGCTGTCCACCATATGGGCGTCTGTGTCCCTGTCTCCACATTGTGCATTGCTAAGGGGGTTAGTACAGGCTTGGTGCTAAACAGTGGGGCAAAGTCTGCTTAAAAACCTCCCTTATTTCCTGGATCTTGTCTGGGGCCAGCTGGGGAGGCAATTTAACTGCCTCCACAGAGGACTCCTGCTTGTTTCTTCCAGCAAGTCCAGAAGGGGGGTCTCCTTCATCTGTCGCCTCCCCAGGCCTACATACTGTGAATACCATGTCAGTCCTATTAGCATATGGCTTTATTATGTTGACATGGTACGTTGTCTGTCTTCTGTCAGGTAACTGATATAGTTCATGTCATTTACCTTCCTAACTACTTTGTAAAGTCCCACCCACTCAGCCTGCAGTTTCTTTCCGGACCAGAATAAGAACCATGACTTCCTGACCCATTGTATGAGCGAGCTGTGGCTCTGCAGTCATACCATTTTCTGGTTCTGTTGGGCAGCTGCCAGGTTGCTCTGGGCTGTCCCCATAAGCTCCTTCAGCCTTTCCCTAAACCTAAGGACTTAATCCACTATGGGAGTTCCCTGAGTGGCATACTTGCCTTCCCAGTCCTCTTGGATCTACTCTAGGGGCCCACGTACCCAGCATCCGTATAAGAGCTCGAAGCGGGAAAATGCTATAGACTCTTGGGGCACCTCCCTGTATTCAAACAGGTGGGGAAGGTATTTCTCCCAGTTCCTCCCATGCTGTTCAGCAAACACTTGGAGCATTGACTTCGGGGTACCATTAAATCTTTCCACAAGCCCATTGGCTTGTGGGTGATGATGTCATGCACATCTGCACCACCACATACTTCTCCCACAAACATTTCATCGGGTCCGACATGAAGGAACCCCCCAATTGGTGATTACCTCCTGCGGAAACCCAACACTGGAGAAAATTCCAATTAAGGAACCTGCCACTTTGTCTGCCTTCAGTGAGGATGGAGACTACCTCAGGGTACTGGGTGGCATAATCCACCACAATCAAGATGAACCTCTTCCCGGAGGAGCTGGGGGTATTTAAAGGCACCACGGTATCCATTCCCACCCTCTGGAATGGCTCCTCCACTATGGGCAATGGAATTAGGGCAGCTTGGGTTTTACCTGCCTTTCCTATTTCTTGGCACCGGTGACGAGACCTGCTGGGTGAAGTTGGGCCAATAGAAATTCTGGGCCAATCGCTACATAGTGCATGCAATTCCCAGATAACCAGACAAGGGAATGTCTTGTGCAGTCTTGAGCAACTGCTCACGGTACCCCTGGGGAACAATAAGCTGCCTGCCTATCACCCCTCCCTCTGTCCTCACAGCCAGAGTATAAATCGGTCCATTTTTCCAATAAACTTTGTTTACCGTTTCCTCCCTGTGCGCTGTCAGTCTGCCCAAGCACTCAGCTTCTCTAGACTAGACTAAGGTCACTTTTCTGAGCAGCTGCAAATTCCTTGCACATTCCCAAGGCATGGGATGGGTCCCCTTCAGTCTCTAAACTAGGGTCCCTAGCACTAGCATCGGGGCACTCAGGATCACTGCCATCCCTAACCCTCTGACAATGGGTCACCCCTCCTTAGGATTAACCTTCTGTAGCTGTGTGGTTAACTGCTACTGGGGAAATTTCTACCCCCTTTTCATTGGTCTCCATATCAGGAGACAGGCTGGGGAACCAGCCTCCAAGTGACTTCCACAATGGCTTCTGTGGGGTCCAGGGAACTAGTTTCCCCTGCCCACTTGGCTACAGGTAACTGCACACACTATCTCCTGTTCGAGATTGTTGCCAAGGATGACATCTACTGCTAAGGTCTTGGCTACAGCTACCTGTTGCACAGCTCCCCCTGTTCCACCCCAGTCTAGGAGAACACTAGCAAGGGGCAATGTTTTCTCCTCACCAGTAAAGTCTTGTACAGTTAGTCATTGGGTATAAGCTGACCAGGCTCTACCAGATCCCCTTTTACCAGTGTTGGGGATGCCCCTATGTCCCTTAACCCTTGTCTGTACCCCATTCACCATGACTGGGTGCATGTGTTCCCTTATGTTCACAGGCATGCTTCCAGGGACACAAACAACCCACTTTTTTCCTAGCCCTATGTTGTGTATTGCCCATCCTTTTGGGACACTGTCTAGCAATATGCCCAGTTTCTTTACAGACCCAACATTCATTTCTTTTCTCGGAGAAATCTTTTCTCTGAAACCTGGGGCTAACTGGTTTTGGTGGAGGCAGTGAGGGTTTTAGCTGCCCTGAAGGTGGGCTTTTCCCTTCTGCACTGCCACGCCCACCTCTTTCGCTCTCCGAGCAGGTCTGTTCTTGGCATAGTGGTCAGTTTAGCAGCTTCTTGCACTGTTTTGGGATCTCAGTTCGCCAGCCAGGTTTTCAGCTCTGCTGGGCATGCCCAAAAAAAAAAAATTCTAACAATGTAGCACTTTCAATTTTATCTAGAGTTTGCTTCAATTCCTTCCCGCCATTTTAAAAACTGGTGTTTCGTGGCTAGCTCCTCACAGCTCATTTCAGGAGCTTCTCCTGAGCTTACGGAATTTAGCTCTGTATGCTTCTGCAGTTCAAACTTTTAAAAAAGTGCAGCTTTAAGGTTGCTGTAATCCTTATTGTCCTCATTGTCCATTCGACCCAGTGCATCACGAGCTTTCCTGGTAAGTAGCAGAGATAGCTGGAAGCTCCAGGACCTCTAGGAATTTTTAGACTGAATACAAACCTTTTCAAAAGAATTTCAAAAGGCATCCATATCTTCCTCCTCTTTAAATTTGGGTATCAATTTGGAATTCAGTTTGTAACCCAGTCCTGTACTTCCAGTTAAACCCAAGCCACTTACCTGCTCTGGTGCTGGTGGTTGGAGTCGTAGCTTTGCCAGTTCATGTCGCCTCTGGTGCTCACGCTCTTCCTGGTCAGCCTCCTGCTGTTTTTGCTCTGCTTCTTGCCGTTCTTGTTCAGCCTCCCTCTGAACTCTAGCTCCATTCTGCGCAACTCAATCTGCAGCTTGATTGCTTCTGGCTCTAGAATGCTGATGACATTCGCTTGCACTGGCCCTGCTGTTATCCTCACTGGATCTGAACACGGCACTGGCCCCTCCATGCTCAAGGTTTGGTCGCTTAGTCTGTCTGATTCGATGCTCTGGGCATCTGCTGCCATCAGGGCATCCATGAGGTTCTGCTTGGTGGCTCTTCCCACGTACAGGACTCCCCTGTCCTGGCACAACTGCTTGTAGTCTACAGTGCACCTGCTGTAGTTGGAAGACATCATCTTCCCGCACTACAGCTACTCTAACTTGCACTTTAGAAAAAATAAAGCCGGTAGGAACTTGATTGTAAGCAAAATGAGTTCTGTTTCCTTTTTAAAAATTGCTGCCTTATTTTGCAAGTGAGCTGTAAAGTATTAAGCTGACACAGTGAACAGCTAAAGCTTGTTACCAAATTTATCCGCACCTCTGCCAACCAAATCTCTCACTCAGCAGGTCAGGCCCTCTGCTCCCACAGTGCCAGCCTCTGAGTGCAGTAATGCGAACACGTAACAGATGGGGTAACCCTCCTGTCTGCTTGTGGGTCCGAGTCACCTTTAGTCTCAAGTTCTGGGGGATTCAAATTGTGAAACTTATGCAAGCGTACCCAAATATGCAGGTGCAGATTTGTACTCTCTTCAGGGATTGCAGTACAATCTTATGCCAGGGGGCACCAAGCTAGGCTTCCAAAATGAACCCTTAAAACTCTATAAAAGACCTTGGGTATATTCTTAACTTTCCCAGTTTAGTAACACCAAGTTCTTGAACAGTTTTCAGTCTTGACCCCCTATACGTAATCTTTCAAAATGAAGTGTACTTAAAAATGGATAATGTTAAATGTAAACACAGAACAGTTTATCAAAGAGTATACAATCACATAAAGAAAAACAAGGAAAACTACAAACTCCTACCCCAATACTCTTAGACTTTTTCTATATAATGTTTCTGTAGTGTTTATAGTTGGATCTTGTTTAAGAGCCCAAAAATAATCACTGTTCAAACACAGAATAGAGTTTAAAACGGTTTCCACACCCCCTTCTATGATGTCATACTACTTCTCCTTTTAGAATATACAAAATATACAATGATCTTCCTGTCAGGAGATCTTTTAAATAATGTGACTTCAGCAAAAACTAATTTCTCAAATTAATATTCTTTAATCAAGCCTTTCCTTTGATCTTGGATGGTTTCCTGTTCCCAGTGCAGGTCAAAGATTTCACAACTTTTAGCATCATGGTGGTGTAACATGTTCCATCTAAGATGTCATAAGTTTACGAGCCCTATATCCTAGCATCTGGATCAGGTTTAATTAAGACAGGAAAGCAAGAGACCCTCAATTAAGTTTCTCTAGTCGTTTAATTACCTCCTGGTTTCGGGTTAATATTCCTGTTTTCACTAAAACCGGGGGTGACCAGGAGCACAGGATGTCTCGAGACGATCACATACCACATTCTATATTGCTGATATCATAGAAAAATCATAACTGGCTGGCCAAGCATCACAACGCTACCACCATGGGCTGGGAGGGTGGGGACAGGGAGAGAGAGGTAGAGCCCTGGTGGGATTGAGGGCACTGAGGGTAGACAAGGCACCAGGGCTGGATCGTATCCACCCAGGTGCTGAGGGAGATGATGGAGGTGTTGGAGGAGCCACTGGCAGAGCTGTACAGCACTTCACTGGAGTCTGAATGTGTGCCAATGGACTGGAGGATGGCACATGTAGTACTGTTGCACAAGAGCAGACCAAGGGATGAACTGGGTAATGTCTGGTAAGTCTCACATCCGTGGTGTGCAAACTCATGGAAACTATACTAAAGGAAAGACTATTGTACCTGGAGGATAAGTCTTCAGGATGTGAGGCAGCATGGGTTTGTTTGGGGAAGTCCTGTCAAACCAACCTGACCCAGTATTATGACTGGGTGACAGGTGAGCTGGATAAGGGTCATGTGGTGGATGTTCTTTATTTGGACTTCAGCAAGGCCTTCAATTTGGTGCCTCATGGGTGCTTGCAGGGGAAGCCAACTGATACAGGGGTAGGGGCAAAAGTGACAATTACAAGCTGGTTGAGTGGGAGGCTGCAACGGGTGATGGTGGGAGGGGAGCTCTCAACTCCTAAGCCAGTGAGTGGGGTGCCGCAGGGCTCTGTGCTGGGACCAGTAGTTGGGCTTTTCATATCAGACATTTCACATGGGGTGGTGAGCAGGGTAAGTCTGTTCTCGGGAGACACCAAAATGGGAGCAGTGGTGGATGGAGAGGAGGGATGGAATCGGCTGCAGGGGACATAAGCAAGCTAGAGAGTGGTCAGAGGTGGCAGCTGGGCTTGGGTGCAAGATTATGCATCAGGGCAAAAGACAAGGAGATAATACTGGCTGTTGGGGGTTAAGCTGGGGATCAATGAGAAGGACCTAGAGGTAATGGTAACAGGGACCATGAACAATACTGCCCAGTGCAGGAGAGCAGTTGCAGAAGTGAACAGAATGCTGGGGTGAATAGTGTGGAGTTTTTCATCCAGGCAAAGAGGTGATCTTGCCCCTCTATAGGTCACTGGTAAGGCCACACTTGAAGTATTGTGTGCAGTTTTGGAGGCCATACCTGAAGTGTGAGATCGGGCTACTTGCAGGGGGTGCAGAGGAAGGCAACTAAGATATGTGGAATGGAGGGGAGAGACTGAGAGCAGGCTGGGAGACCTGAATATGAACACCCTGGAGGATGGAAGGGACAGGGGGACATGATAGACATTCAAGTATCTGAGGGGAACCAATATGGATGGGGCAAACGGGGTCTTTAAGCTGAGGAGGAGGGACACCAGGGGGCATGGGCTAAGAAAAGGTGGGAAGATTTAGAAGGGAAATAAGACACTATTTCACAGAGAGGGTGGTAGCAGAATGGGTGGTATCATGTTAATCTGAACAGCTTTAAAAGGGCATGGGACAGGGAGCAGGGGAGAATGAGGGTGGGGGTGGCAGTAGATGAAGAGGGGCAGCTGCAAACTAGGGGTGCTAGTTGCACACTTGAGCAGATGTAGATAGACTGGGTGGTCTGTCTGTCTGGCACGTTGATATGTTCCTATGCATATTTCTTGGCCTTTCATTGCCCAGATGTGACACAATGTGACACATGAACAAACATGAGACTGCAAGCTCAAAACCCAATGGAAACGGGTACACTGTTTGCTGATCACAGCGCATCATAGATTAGGAATTTATGCTTTAATCTCATTGAGCAATGTGGAATATTGCCTTCATGTGGGACAGAAGGTTTCTGGGAGGTAAAATGAGTGATGTACCTCGTAATGTGGTTGAAAGGTATGCTGAGCTGGGCTATTTGGGGTAAATAATCCCCCCAAAACATCCAAACAGAAGTCCTATGTATTAAATTAAAAGGTTATTGGTGCTGGGACACCGTGCAATTTCCAGTGCAAAAACTGAATCTGATATCAATGACTGTGGGGATTTAGCTTAGAATCCCACCACTGTCCCTGGTTAACTGTGCTACTTTCTGCAAGGCACTGGACCTCCCAAGGCTCCCTGTGGATTCTGTGACCTTGGCTTCACAACAAGTTATGCCTCTCAGTCTTCTGTCACTGAAATGTGTCACATTGGATATCTGAAATGTGAGAATGTGAGACTGTCCCTCAACCTGTGGGACACATGATTAAATGGAGCTACAAGCTCAGATATGGGAGATATGGAACAAGTCTCAACTACAGTACCTGGAGAAAGAAAGAAAGGGGGAATCTGCATCAACTGGAGTTGGCTGACTGCAAGTTGACCCTTGCAGTCCTGGTTCCAACTCTGCTACAAAAAAATAGAAAGCAGATCCCTTTGATATCCCACCCAAACTGCCCTAATCGGCCTGATCCATTGAAGTTAGCAAACTGTCTACAAGTAACTCCTTGCAGTCCTGCTCCCAGCTCTGCTGCTCAGCAGTGCCACCTCTTCCTTTGCAAAGGAGCAGCTGGCTTGTCTGAGCAACTTCACAAGAAGCATGAATTCAGGTGTCTGGCCCCTTGCCATACTTTGATGCCTGTGAAACTTCAAGTCCTGGGCAAAATGCCTTCACACTTGTGGTGATGAATGATGCTTCGGCTGAAATTTGAACATTTTCGCCTACCAGGTTCATGAGGTGCAGCAAACAACTATGTTGAAAATGAGTTTTTTTTAAAATTTCAAAAAAGTTATGTAGCAATGTTGAAATTCTTTAATGTTTTCTTATAAATTTACCACCGGTATCTTTCCAGATTCAGACCCCATATCTACTCTTTTTTTTTTTTTTTTAAATCCCCCTCATGAACAAGGCAGGTGTATTTCTTCAAACCATGTAAACCACAAAAGGCAGAGCTCTAAACAAAAGTGGGTGCTGGAAAATGGTAGATCAAAACACAAAGAAACCAGCACTCCAGACCACAAAACTCAGAAGTGTATTACTGGAGGTAAAAATCAAAATACAAATACTCCAGACTGCAAGATATATATTCACACACTTGAATAGTGCAAAACTTTAGGTGCAAAATGCAAGTCTCCACACTTTCCATGAGGGCTTGTATTTTGCACCTAGAGGGTTTTTTGCTCTGTGTGTGAATATGCATCTTACAGTCTTAAGTATGTGTGTTTTGATTTTTACCTCCAGTAAAACACTTTTCCTGAGTGTTATGGTATGGAGTGCTGGTTTCTTTGAGTAATTTTTCAACCCCCTCCAAAATATTTTTTTTACTACACACAGAGCAACTCAAAAGTGATTTGATAAGTACGAAATAATTCTGCAATGCTGCTAAACCCAGGACTTCGGGGGGGCAGCAGCAAAGCACCATGCTGGGGGTGAATGCAGAACCACATTATTTTATATATCAGTTGCATCACATAGCAGAAAAAATAATGGGGGGGACAAAAGATCTGAAATGGAATCCACAGCTTTTGAGTGCTTATAAAGGAAGGTTTTTTTTGCTGCATTTGTTTAAAGTTTCACCAGCAAAGCACACTGAGCTGAAGCTAGTTTCCAGGTGTGTTCTGGGGGAGGAGGGATGGGGAGTACAAAAAATCAATATATAAAAATTAAAAATGTTACAATACAGCATTAGTGAAATGGTGGACTTCAGCAAGTAGCAGAAGGGAGATGCTAGGAGCATGAACAAATTGGGAAGGAGCATATAGGGAGGAGGGAGGTGAGAGCAGAATGGGAGGGTGCATGTCTAAGAGCAGGGTGAAGGGTGTTCCGTAGTTTTAGGCAGGTGGAAGGAGAAAGCAGCCTGACCTGCAGAAGTGGTTTTGGATGGGACTGTAAAGAATGAATATTGTAGCTCCGGAGAGTGAGGAGGGGAGAGGAGACTGGGAGGAGAGGTAAGGAGGGAGGGAGCCAAACCAGAACTTATCTGTGTGTGAGATGCAGTAATGGAATCACTTGTCCTCAAGCAAGAGGAAGGAGAGGGATTTGCAAAGGTTACAGTGATGGGTGAAGGGGGGGCATTCTGGGCAGAGCAACAAAGTTGAATAGGGTGTCCAATCTGGCAAGGGAAGTTTTGGGTGTGGCACTGAAGACTATTGCTGTAGTTGAAAACTGGGAGGATCATTTTCTGGACCACAGCAGATTGGGCAGTGGGATGCAACTAAGATTTCCAGAGGGCACTGAGCTTGGGATATAGTTTTTGGCAATCTCATCCATGTGGCCAGAAAAGTCTAGGTGTTGGAGCCAGACCCCAAGATACTTTACAGAGGAAGTATTCTCCAGTTTTGACCCGCCAAGGGTGTGGGAAAAAGGCAGTGAGAGGTGCAAAGCCCATCTTTGCCTAGTGCCAAAGGTCATATAGACTCTTTTTGGCATTGAGGAATAACTGGTGAGAAACTAACCAGTGCAGAACATTACCAGCCTCCAGTAGGACTTCTGATAGTTACACCAGAGGGGGAGGGACCAGATGTATACAAGACTATCATCTATATGGATGCTGGAGGAGGAGCAGACAGAGGGGAGGTTATTTAGGAAAATGGAGAAAAGGGGACTGAGCTATGTGGGACACCAGTCCTGATGGGGAGAGGGGAATATGGAATTAGAAATCCTGACTGCTTGTGTTTTGCCCAAGTAGAACCTGAGCCAGTCGACAGCAATAGGTGAGAGCCCAGCTGAAGCAAGTTTACTTAAGAGGATGGGACACTGTCTAAAGTCTTTGGTAGGTTGATGAAAATGGCAGAGGTGGTGAGGCTGCTGTCCATCCCAGTAAGGATGGAGTCTGAGTTTGAGGGGAGAGGTGGTGGTGGTGGAGAGGAGCTTCCTAAAGCCAGACTTGTAAGGGGTGAAGGTGTTATCCAGGAAGGAGCTTTATTAAGCCAGACCCTTAAGGAGTGAAGGAGGTGTTCAGGAAAGAGTTGAGAGCGGACGAGATGCTCTTGGAGTTTAGAAAGGATAGGGAGGAGGGTGATGGGCCAGTAGTTGTCTGGCAAGGAGGGGATTGCCTCCTTTAGGAAGCAGTAGGACCAAAGCATACAAAATCACACATGCCCCCATAATGCAAAGCACCATGGGCTGCATATGCAAATCACCACAGAATATTATGCCGGTTCAACTTTAAGCAGAAATGCATGGTGCCGAAAGGCCTCTTGCACAGGTTTTTTTTAGTTGTTTAACCAGGTATAGCACACTAAGCTGAAAGCCTTTTTTACAGGAGTGACCTGGGAGCACAAGGAGGTTAAGTGACTTGCTCAGGGTCACACAGTATGTAAGTGGAAGCTGTGGGATTCAAACCCAGGTTTGGTCTGCTGGATGTCACCAGATTTGCAGCTCAGAGCCTTAGACCACTGCGCTATACTGCCTCAGTTTGCAGAGTGCCAGCAGAAGACAGACATGTTTTGTCCTACCAGGACTAGTCAGTGTGCCTCTTCTGACACCCCAGTGGAATGAACCAGATACCCGAAGATGGTCTATATGGGATAAGTTGTGGTGAACCAGAAGACCAAGGCATGCTTCCAGGTAGAGGAAACTGTAGTTAAGGAAAGATGTGGTGGTGGTGGTGGTGGTGGTGGTGGTGGTGGTGGTGGTGGTGGTGGTGGTGGTGGTGGTGGTGGTGGTGGTGGTGTGATGGCAGGGGCTGATAAGGGAAGGCTTGAGTCAATTCATCTGGGAGGTTCCTGAGGAGGTTCAGGATAAGTAGTTTGAGGGTGGTAGAGGAAAGTGTAGGGAGAAGTGGGGATGAGGGGGATGGACAGGAGGGAGGTGGGAGAGGAGACCAGAGTAGGTCAGCAGCATGTGAGGTAAGTTCAATTCTGAGGCAGCTGTTTGGGGGGCAGACATTAGGGTTTTGCCCTCCTGGAGGACAGGGTGGTGTGACGGGGGGTGAAAAAGGACTTGAATTGCCTGCCAGAATTTGAAAGTTAGTGGATATTGAGCAACTGACTGTCACAGAAGTGCACACCTCCCCTCCTTCCCCATGTTCTGTGGCAGGGCTGTTTTGATCTGGCTGTATAGGTAGGGTTTCGTCTCCCCAACAGTGTTCTGTGCTAGGGCTGTTTTGATCTGGCTCTATAGGATTGGTAGGATAATTGAGCTGGGAGGTCCAAAAGACCCATTATTGCTCACCACCAGTGGTGATCCTCATATTTTCTGTTTCTCATGTATTGGTCTAAAGATGTCTTAAGACTCCATAGGTTTACTCATAACTATAAGATTCTGGAAGGGTATTCCATGCTGTGACTACTCTTTGGCAATACCATTGTTTCCTTTTGTTCTACTTATTTCACTCTTTATTTAGTTTGTGGTGTGCGCGTACACTTGTGGAAACTTGCAGTTTTACTCCAGTGGTTTCCCATAAAATTCTTGTTTAATGCACGAAAATACCAAGCATTGATCACCCCCTCGGCCTAATTCACTGTGTGCATGTTCAAATACCTTAATCTAACACCATAACTCTTCTGATGCACTGTCCAGATTCTTTTGCTTACCTTTCTCTGTACCTGCTCAGTCAATACTTTGCCCTTGTTTTGTGGTGCACAAAGTGACGAACAGTACTAGAGATGCAGTCTCACGAGGTGTGTACAGGGGTACAATCACTGGGTTTCTACTCTTGATGTTTCTAAAAATGCATCCTAGTAACTTCCTATTGACTTTGGTTCCAGTGTGAGTTAAAGGATAGGTCGTTTGTGATAGTCACTACAAAGTAATTTTTTCATTGGTGCTTCCCCTAAAAGGGTACAACTTAATTCATACTTCTGATTTCTTGGGCCTAAGTGCATGACTTTACATTTGTCCAAATTAAAGTTTAGTTTGTTTTGCCCATTGCTCAAGTTGCCCAAGATATTTCTGCAGCTTACTGGCTGCCTCCAGATTATTGACAATAGCTCCCATTTTACTATTTTCATATTTTCCTAGCCATCCCCTTTTGAAACAGTCACGGATGAAACTGTTGAAAGGTGTTGGCCCCAGGACAGACCCTGGGGCACTACACTAGTCACCTTGCCCCAGGCCGAACAAAAACCTTATAGTGACCCTTTGACATCTACTGGTCAGCCACGATTCCACCCAAGCAATATTACAGGGGAGATGCAGAAGAGTTGAGTGTTCTAGGAGAACCTCATGGGGAAATGGAATCAAAAGCTTTGGCATAAGCTAAAAATATATCAACAGGCATTCCTTTGTCCAGCACCACACTTACAGGCTCAAGGAAATTTAATTGAGACATGATCGTCCTGCACTGAAACCATGTTGAGATGTCCGTATAGCCTGTTCATGTGTTTAATTATGTATCCTTGAATTGACTTTCAGGCATTTTACTTTAGTCGTGAAGGCTGACTGGCCTATAATTCTCTACCTTTATCGCCTTATTTTTCTGTTTTTGGTCCGGCCCCTCTTCCCATCGGGTCTTGTCCACCTGCCACCCCCATGCCTAGGAATTTCCAGTCCCTTATGAACATTGTGAGCAAGCACTGGATTACCCTGGGTCAGGACCCACGAGAGTGGGATCTCGGCGGGTGTCTGAGGCAGTGGGCAGCAGAGCGGAATGAGCAGTCTTGCTGGGGGCTAGCATTTTGTTGCTGCCCTGGGGGTTGGGAACATGCAGATTTCCAGCATCCACTCCACCATGAGTGTGCTGGCACTGGTCGCTGCTGCATGCCCAGCCTCCACCAGGGGTCCAAGCACCAGACACTCTTCTCATCCCCCCCCAGAGGAGAGCAGTCCTCAGGACGCTCCATCTTTCTCCACCAGCCCTCTGACTCCCCGGGACCATTCCCGAACCCGGGTCTTCGGCATCATGAGCAGAAAACCAACCACTGGGCCAACTTTTGCCTTTATGTATTGGTGTGATAATTGCTTCCCTCCATTAAGCATGTTTCCTTCAGTCAGGATGCATTAAAGGGCATAGTAATAGGCCCCACTAGTTCTCTACTTCCTGGATGAATTTGGTATTTATTCCATCTGGTCCTGCTGAGTTTTATTTTTAAATTTTGATTTTGTCCAGGACCTCAATTTATTTGGACTGTATTATCCTTCATTTTCTATTGTGGCCCGAGTGTTGTGCTTGACGTTTGGCTGAAATACTGGGGGGGGGGAGATGACTGATTCATTTCCTATATTCTGTTCATTTATAACCCCTGCTTGTGTTTGTAGTGGCCCTATACCTTTTTGGTTACCCGTAAGTGAACCTACATAACTAAATGTATTTTTGTTGTCCTTCACTGCTGTAGCCATCTGCTCTTCTGCATTTTGTTTCACTTTCCTAATCTTTGTTTGCCTCTTTTGTAACTTGCCCAGCTTAGCAGTGTTTTGTATTGAGTATTTTTCTATATTTAATACTATATTTGATTGTTTCCTCACCTTGCTGGTATTCTACCTCTCATTGTATTTGCTTGTCTCTGCACAAATGTTTTAATACAGTAGTCTATTTTTGATTTGAGTTTTGTCCATGTTGTGTTCATATCAGAATTGTACAAATCTTCCAGTTCCATTTGGCTAAAAACTATTTAATTGCTTTAATCAGCTTTAATTTTCGATTTAGTTAACCCCCTGATTCTATCAAGTTCATTTTTGACCTGGATCGTTACATTATGGTTGCTATCGCTGATTGGGTCAGTTACAGTAGTGCAGATTTCCTCAATCAAGATTACTTAACACAAGGTCTAGTGTATTTCCCCTTGTGTTAGATATTACAAATTGTTAGAAACCCTTTTGTACAATTTCTATAAATTTATTTCCTTGAATTTTACTGCCTTCTAGATCATCCCAATTAATAGTTTGGACAATTTAAAATCCCAGAATAGGATATCACCTGTCACTGTCATTATCTACTGCTAATAAAATAATTTTTATCCTTATTCAGATTAAGTGGCCTGTATCTCAGGCCTAAGGTTATACCAATTCCAACTGTGCCAATTCTTACTCAAAATAATTCTATCAGATGCATCAGGCATTTGGGTTATTTCACGTGCTGTTAAGTCTTCCAATATAATTTATCCCTCCCTCTCTCTCCCCCTCCTCCGCTCAGTGATCCTCCCCACACCTTTTCTACCTTGTCTATTCTTTTAGAATACATTGTAACCTGGGATATCGGTGTCCCAGTCTCCATCGTGCATCCATGTTTCCATGAGCGTGCACACCTGTATTTGCTGGAAGTATAACATTTCTTAGTTCTTAAATCTTATTTTCTTAAACTTCTCACATTTGCTAATAGTATATTCAGCTTCCTGTTATGTTTCTTGCTGTAGTTACCCAATTTGCCATTTTTATTTGTATCTCTCTGTATGCTTTAGGTTTCTTATTAATGTTGCTATCTGCAACTGAATCCCTATTTCCCCAGTGCCTCTAGTTTAAAGCTTCTTTAATTGCATTAGAGAACAGGTTTCCTATATAGATATGTTCTTCATCCCCTGTGTCCTGTGCTAGGGCTGTTTTTAATCTGACTGTATAGGTAGGTTCTTCTATTACACTAACACACCTGACTTTGTGAACCTTTCAAATACCACTGAGTTCTGCAGACGTGTTGGACTTTGCACAGGGATGGTCTTACTGTGCATGCAAAGTAATCCAAGATTAAACCACCTTCAAGTGTGCTATATTTTAAGTATCTGTTCGTTATTAATTGTATATCGGTGAGGTCTACTCTTGTCTAGGAGTTGGTCTCATAGTAATCATGTGTTAAAGTATCACATAGAACTTGGGCTCGTATCTAAAGCTGACACTGCAGTGTGGAACTGGTGTTCTTGCTGGTGCAGGTGAAGGAGATGATGAACCAGATCCCCTCCCCAACAGCAGCATACTGTAAAAGAGGATAAGAAACAAGGTAGCATATGTTGGGGGGGGGGGTTAAGAAACAAGGCAGCATATGTGGGGGGTATAAAAGGGGATAAGAAACAATGCAGCATATGGGGGGAGTAATACATATTTGTGGAACTAGTAGGGTTCCACATACTAATAAAATAAAAAAACCTCATGACTCTGTCATAGCACACCAGTCATTGCAACAAGGTCTGTAGAATATTGGGCCCTTATGGGGTTCAAAAGGTGAGGTGAAGTGGCCTTCCTTTTCTCGTCTAAACCACTCGTATTGCAGCTGTATTGGCTCTGACCAGAGTTTTTGTTATATAGTTGGACTAAAGGACACAGCTGTTATTGCAGTCCTGTCTGAAATGATTTCCATCTCCCATTGAAATCTATGGAAGTCATCCAATGGCCTTCAAACACTTTCACCTGCAGCTTCTGTGGGCTGTACTGTCCCCAAAATGCACAGCAAAATGACAGCTGTTTTTGAAAAAAGTTTGCAAGCTTTCTCTTACAAACCTCAGACTCTTGGTGAATGTCTGTTTGCTTTGACATCTAGATTCAGGTGCTTTTGAAAATTTTTCTGTAGTGCAATTGGAATTTTGTATATGTAAGTACTGTGGTGAACATACTAGGAAAATGTGATTCTGGAGATGAGATTTTTATCTCCAACATTAGAGCTTTGAGTGTGTGACAAACTCTTAATGTGTTCTAGACTGTTTTGGGATATTTAAACTAAATTTCCAAGTTTGAGCTTCACAGCTCATCACCTTATGGCAGTGTTAGTCTCTTTCTGGGAAAAGCTTTTTTTTCGTTTAAGGTTGCTTTTTTGGGGAAATTGAATCATATTTAATGGAGCAGAAGTTCTGTACTGGAGAATGGGGGGTGGGCGGGCCTTGTCCAAAGAGCTCCACATCTACCAAGTCTCACAAATGGCACAAAAAAAGAGAAGCCCTCCACCTGTCTAAACGCTCATCTACTGCCACCGTCTACTGTGCATTTACACACTGCCTCCTCGTGAATGGGGGGGGTTTCACTTTCTTGACTGCTTTCTTTTTTTAACCTAGTATTTATGCTCCTAACTACCTCGCCTCTCCCCTCTCTGACATCCTCTGAACTGCTCTCCTGGTTTCGCCACGATCTGCCCCTAGAGTACCGTGGATCTGCACAGTAATCAAGGCACCCGGATAACCCCCTGGGCTGGGTGAGGAGGCACTCCCCTTCCCAAGTCCAACATGCTGAAATGCAGATCCTGTACAGCGGGGTCTGTCACTGCAGGCCCAAGATGAGCAAGGAGGTGTCATTGCCTGGGAGAGATGGAGGTTTTTTTCCCCATGTTCTCCCTAGACGTCTGTGTGCAATGGGGCCAATGAGCTGGAAGGCTCCACCCCCTGCCGACATCTGCCCAATGCCCATGCTGCTGCTCCAACCACCACACCTACCAACCAGGCTTCCCTAGATGGTGGTATAGCGACAGGAGCATGCAGTGAACCCCCGGAGAAGAGCAGCCATTGGGTGCTTAATTCTTCTCCTCCCTGGCTGACCCACGGCACCCCGGGCTCGTTCCTGAACCTGGGTCACCAGCATGGTGCAAAATGTGGCATCCAGCATCTCTGTGCCACCGGGCTGACTGTGCTTTCTAGCACCCTTGTGGCAGTTTGACATTCAGTCTACTTCATTTAAACATTTTACTACCTCCCCAGCGGTCTCATCGAGGGGTCGTGTTCCAGTGGGGAAGCCTACTGCATTTGCAAGGCATTCTGCCCCTCCTTCCTCACAGGTGTATTCTCATAGGGGCCAGATGGACAGGGATTAGGACCCAGGGCTCTACAACCCAGGTGCAAGACCTGCCCATACTGCACATCCAATCCCTTCAACAATCCCCTTGGTTTCTCAGAAGCCCCCTCCCTCCAATGTACCGGTTTAACCAGGCATTTGAAGGGACCTAGTTGGTTCATGCTGTAATGATGATGTAATTTTATTTATGCTTTTAAAGTACAATGAACAGTATTTGTGTTAATGTTTAAGGCACTCTGAGCTCTGGAAGGGCACCTGATATAGTTTTACTTGCTTACATTGCCTCAGTGGTACAGGAGGCTTTGCAAGCCATTCAGCATACTCTGCCCTCCAATCCAGGGGAGCAGTCATCTGTCCCATTCCCCTACTCCTCCACGTAAGTGTTTCCAGGGTGACAGATCTTTCCCCACCCTGGTCACCTCCCCCATACGTGGATGACTACCTCAGACGAGGCTGAATTTCCAGCAGACTTTACCAGAGATATGGAGGATGAGGAATTTCAGGACCTGGAGTTTCAACCCCAGTCCCCTGTTTTTGTCATTCTTCCTTAAATGAGAACTTACTCTGCCAGGCGGCTGCCTCTCTTCCCGATGACCCATCCTTCCATGGGATGATGGTTCAGATTCAATAAGTCATGGGATTCTCCACTACCAAACATGACCAGCAACGAAAGGATATGGCAGACTATCTAGAATTACCAGAGGGAGCCAGTCCTAGTGGTACCCCCACTTATGCAAACCTACTAAAATGCTATGCTTGCTGCCTGGAATCTGCCTTCCACTGTTGTGGCTAATCCCCGAAGGGCAGATCGCCTTTACCAGGCTCCTCTGGATCACCCTCTTCTATCTACTCAGTCCACTTCAAGGAGTAGTGGTGATTACTGCTGCTCATGATAGTACTAAACTGAAGCACATGGGTGCCTTACCTCTTGATAAAGATTCCCATAGGATAGATTACCTGGGGGGAAAAAGGTATTACAAGCAGGTACCATGAATCTCAGAATCCTAAATTATATGGGAGACATGGTCCAATACCAGCATACTCTGGTCCTTCGCCATAGCATTAGTCAGCAAACTCCCTCCTTAGCAGGAAATGGACCAATTACTAGCTACAATATCTACTGGCAATTCCATCTCCCAACACCGACTTCATTCAGGATATGATGTGGTCCATACTTCAGCCTGAATGTCAGCAACCGGAATTACCTTGTGTTGCCATGCTTGGCTTTGTCAGGCTTTACACCAAATGTACAGCAGTGGCCAGTGCCCCTTTAATGGGTCTTAACTTTTGGCCCAGGTACCCAAACACTGAAGATTTCCAGCCTTCAGGAAGGACACTGCATACAGTACATGGCATGTACCACACATCTCGGCCATCGTATCATCCTCAATCCTTTTATTCTGAAAGAGGTGGAAGAGGCCCACATGGAGGCAGATCCTGAGGTCATTCCAGGCCTTCCAGAACCAACAACTCTGCCACCAAGTGCTCCTGCTCACACCCTTCTGGTGGAGCTGGTTGGCCCGCCTCCCAGTGACCAACTAGGGCTTTGTCCATGCTTCCTCAGTCAGGTCTCTGAAGCTGTGGGCAGTAATTTTGCCATCCATTTAGAGGCCTGGCAAACTATCGCATCTGACAAATGGGTACTTCAGATCATTCAGAGGGGTCACTCTAACTTATTTCCATACCTCCCCTCATCCCCCCCCACTCTGTCCACTACCCACCTGACTGCATTCACATTCTCCAGGAGGAACTCCAGGCTCTTTTGACCACAAAGGCAGTTTATCCGGTACCCTGGCAGAGTATCAAAAGGGGTTTTATTCCCATTTCTTCCTAGTGCCCAAATGAACTGGAGATCTGACTGATTAGACCTGGCAATTGAACCTACACATCCAGTACAAAAGGTTCTGTATGGTCACCTTAAATTCCATCATGCCAATGTTGAAACAAGGGGACTATATGCTCTACATATACATTTATTTATTTTTGTTGAAAGAATCGGAATTACAATCCTTTGAGTCGGACTCCTTTGCAAAGGGTCCACGTCAGTAAGAACAAAAAGGGAAAAACACATGCATCACTTATATAGTACAAAACATAAACATTTGGCACAGTATACATTGTAGGGTTACATCAGCAGAGATCTTAAAAGGTCCCTGGTCAACGTTATGTACATGACAGTATAGTTTTGGAGGGTCTTAAAATAGGCCCAGAGTTGTAATTTATTTACAGTGAAATTGAGGCTAAGCACGGGAGATGGAAAAGAGTCCCTATGCCAGGGCTGCCTCACTGCACTAGAGCAGGAACCTGCTTGTAATATGGTTCTGTGAGTCAAAAAGGGACGTGAAATCCAAAGGGAGGTGGAAAGTTTTTTATATAGTCACAGGTTTCAGAGTTGAAGAGTCTTGAGACCTGCTTTAAATTGGCCCAGACTGGATGTCGGGGAGATGAACGGTAGGTTTAGCCACAAGAGGGCATGATATGAGAAGGACCACTGACCAAGGGAGGTTCTACAGTGAGGTACAAGTAGGGAGGTGTTGGCAGAGTGCCTTGGGGCCCTCCTGTGTGACTGCACGGATAAGGGGGTGGAGGCCCATTGGTGCTTGTTTGTGTAGTATCGTTTTTGCAAGGAGGCAGGTGTGATACTTGAGCATCTTGGAAGTTTAGCCAGCCAGTAAATTTGTAAAGCTCACATGTATGGGTTAACCTGTCACAATTGGAGACCAGATGGCAGGCTTTATTGAGGGCGAGGTTGATGCTGCATAGGGCAGTATGGTCTGCAGACCCATAAATAACTATACTGTAGTCCACCAAGGGTAGTATTGAGGAAGACGCAGCTAGATGCATTGCCTGTAGGCAATGCAGTGCCTGTCTGTACAGGATCCCCAGCCTGGTGTTAACAGATTTGTGTGTGGTGGTGGGGGTGTGTGGTGGTGGTGGGGGTGTCCAACATGACTCCCAGGTATTTGAAGCAGTAGACCTGCTCGAGCACAATGCCAAGGGAGTTTGTGAAGATTAGTGGTGATACAGAGCGGGTTCTAGCAGTGGGTGAAGATCACAGATTTCGTAGTCTTGTAGTTGAGTATTAAGCAGTGTTCAGATAACCAGGTTTCCAGCCCTCCAAAGAAACCCTGCAGGGTGGTTTGTAGTGCATTGGGATGAGGATGTTTCCAAAAGACCAGCATCGGCATAAAGCAGTAGCTTCCCACTGCAGGATTGAGGGAGGGAGTTCAGGAAGGGGGTGAATATCAGTGGGCCTAGAATGGACCCTTGAGACCCCAGTTAGGACTGGCCTACTGGAGGATAAGGTTGCATTAATTTTTACCTGTGGGTCCGGCCAGAAAGATGGTCTTTGAGCCAGGAGGTAGCCTCTGGGGAGATTCAGGGATGGTAGGGTGTGGAGAAGCACATGACTATCAAAAGCTTTGGTCAGATAAACAGTGCCCCAACCACTGAGCCCTGTTCCAGGGCCTCATGTATATATGAAGTAAATTCAACAAGGGTAGTGGAGGTGCTGTGACCCCTCCGGAAACCATGTTCATGACAGGGCAGATTGTTTGGTCAGGGTAGTCTGGGAGCTGGTCAGCCACAATTTTTTCAAGGCCCTTTGGGGGCAGGATTGATAGTTGCCTGTAGTTGCTGGTGTAAGTGGGATCACCACTCTTCAAGACAGGAGTTGTAACTGCTTTTTTCCATGATATGGGGAATTGGCTGAGGCATAAATATAAGTTAAGTATTTTGGTGAGATGGGGCAGGGTCACATCCATCATAAGCCGGATGAGCTTGTGGTCCAAGGAGTCAATACTATAGCGAGTTCGCCAGAGCTTTGAGATGGCATTTTGCCTCATTGCAGGAGATGATTCGTAGCCAGAAAAGGATATGGTCTAAGGTGGCAGAAGTGTTAATGGGGTGGTTACTGATCAGGTCAAAGTTAAGGGGGAGGATATGGCTGAGGTCTGTGGAGGCTGTATTGAGGGCATCGGTGATGGATTTTGGGTCCTGGGAGATTACCCCAGTGCAGCTTTTAATAGATGGGGTTGGCATACGCTTTTCCCGGATATTCCTTAATGTTGCTCCAGAATTTGTTTCCAGAACCCCAGGAGGAGGAGGTGAGGGCTTGTTTGTAGTATGCAGCTGTGGCTTGCCAGATAGCCCATGTGCAGCTGTTTCGAGCCTCCCTGTAACACTGTCTGTCTTGGTGGAGTTGCAAGTCAAGGGCCTTATGCCAGATATCATCTCTTGGGTGCATTTGGTCAAGTAGTGATTGGGAAATCCAGGGGGTGTCCTGATGCTTTACTGTGTGCTTGGAGAAGGGAGCAAAGATGTCGCAAGCAGAATTAAAGATGGCAATAAAATAGGTGAGGGCAGCATCTACGGACTGGGTAGTGTGAATAGGGGACCAATTGCAGGACTCGAGGTATGATTTGAGGCATGGGAGGGCACCTTTTTTAAGGCATCTTTGAACAGTGACCTGGGGGGGTTGGGGGATTTTATTAGACCACCAGCAGGTAACTTGGGGAATGGTCGCTTGTAGAGTCTGGGAGCACTTTGATACGGGAGAGGTTTTTTGGGCAGTTGGTGAGGATGAGGTCTAAGGGTGGATGTCCCAGTTTTTGGGTCCAGTCTGGTTGGGGACTGGACAACTTGAGTGAGGTCATAAGCAAGAACTGGATCTTTGTAGGGGGAAGATGCAGTAGATATCCAATTCACATTGAAATCTCCCAGTAAAATGATTTTGCTCTTGGGAGGGAGTTACTGGCCAGTACTGAGTCAAAGGTGGGATTTTGGTTTCTGGGGGGATGTAGATATGAAGGATGCCTGCCTACATATCCCCATCTGTCCTTCCCACCACAGGTTTTTTCCTTTTTCACCTGTTGGGACACTACCAGTTTCGGGCACTTCCGTTTGGCCTCTCATCCACCCCAAGACTGTTTACCAAGTGCCTAGTGGTGGTAGAACCAGCCCTACAATGGGGCGGGCACTGTCTTCCCATATCTGGATAACCGGCTCATCAAGGCAGAGTCCAAAAACACTCTGCTTTCTTCCCTACACACAACCCTAACTCTGTTCCACTCCCTAGGGATTAGTCAATTGGCTTAAGTACAATCCAGCCCCTATAGTCTGTTCAATATATAGGAGCAGTCCTAGACAGTCTCGTCAGAGCTTGCCTCTCGGCTAGCAGACAAGATGAGCTACTATCTCTGGCTTCTCGGATACAAGCCCAAAAAGTAGTCAGCCAGACATGTTATGTCTCCTAGGGCACATGGCCACTGCTATCCCTAAAATAGCACTTGCCTATCTTCACATGAGACCAGTCCAGTGGATTCTCCAGAACCAGTGGTCTTAGACAGGAAATTTCAGACAAAATTGGAGTTGCTCCCATGTTGCGGTCTGCCCTATTATGGTGGACCCTCAGAGCCAATCTGTCAAGGCATGCCCTTCCAATCCCCCACCCCAACAAACGTTTACCACAGATGCATCCCTAGAAGGGTTGGGTGCGCACCTGGGTCCTTACAGGACACAAGGGAAGTGGACTAGTTCTACCCCTCATCTCCACATAAATCTCCTGGAGATGAGGGTGGTCCTCTTAGCCCTCCAGGCTTTTCAGCCTCACTTGTATCTGGGACCACTGCTGATTCAAACACCTCAGTAGTGTTCTACCTCAACAAGGAAGTACAAAGTCTTGTTCTCTATGCAGAGACTATTGCAGTCTGGCAGGAGGCCAAATGGCAACACCTTGTACTGACAGCCATTCATCTACCAGGACACCACAATCTCCTGGTCAACCTTGCCAGTTGTCCACAAACGAATGGACACTTCATCGTGAAGTGCTTCAGAAAATCATTCATTTGTGGGGGACCCTGCAACTGGATCAGTTTGCCTCCAGTCTGTCTCCCCAGATACTATTCCATTATCTGAGCAAAGGGGACGGTCCATTTGCTCCATTTACTCAGTGTTTGTGGGGCATAAGCAGACCTTAGCCCATCGAATGCCCCCATAAGTTTGTGGAACATTGTTTTAGTAGTGAGTTAGCAAATGTATCCAATCCCTTTTTAAATGTTTCAAAGGTTTCACTATTTACTACACTCGAAGTTTGTTCCATAGTTTTGGAGCCCTCACTGAGAAATAATTGTCTGTTTTTAACCTGTTGAACTTCAAGTTTTGTATGTATTCTTGGTATTAATTTCCTTTCAATATAATGTATGCCACATTACTGCATTAGTGACTCAGTTTTTAACAACTTGTATAGAAATAAAAGGTCACCCCAGTGCACCTTTGTAAAGAAATGTAAATTTAATTTCTGAAGTCTTTTCTGGTAATCTAATTGTGATAAATAGGGGACCATTCTAGTGGTTCTTCTCTGTATCTGCTCTACTCTAGCTGTGTCCTTTTTTAAATATGGATTCCAGAAGGGTGACCCATAATCAGAGTATGGCCTGATAAAAGTTCTGTAGAGGGGGATTATACATACTTCAGTTTTTGAGATGAATGTTTGGTCTATCCTTCTCAGTAGAGCATTTGAGTTTTTTGTTATCGCAATGATCAGTGGAAGTTGGTTTGTTAATTATAATCCCGAGGTCTTTTTCATTGTTGAAGACTTAATGTGGTTCCTTTAAATTTATAGGGATGCATTGGATTATTTCTACTGAGGTGAAGTACTGAACATTTGTCTATGTTGAAATCCATATTTAAAGTAGCCCATTTGTCGATACTATCAAGGTTGGCTGGCCCAGTGGCACTGAGGGTTGAGGCACTAGATGCCACATCTCACGCTACAATGGTGACCCGGGTTCGGGAACTGACTTTGGTTGGTGGGGTGTGGGGTGGGGGAATCAAGCGTCCCAACAGATGCTCTCCTCCCTTTGGGGAGGGTTACCAGGGGTGCCATGTGCACCCACTTCCTGAGAGCCGGTGGAAGCATGGGCTCTCCCAGGGTTTGACAGCTCTGTTCAATGGAGTCGGGGAAGGGGGACGCTGTCAGGCGCTTGGGAGAAGGCGTGTGTCAGCACGTCGCCTCTCTGGACATACGTCCTCGTGCCAGCGTCCCAGGGGAGGGCTGGGGGGACCACAGAAAACAGAAAATGCCTCAGTGAGCCTAGATGACAATCACTCCTAGCAGCCATCCAGGTCCAGAACCCACAGGTGGATCTCCGCTGTGCAGGTGCTCCACAAGTAGGAGGAGGTAAGGAGTTGCCGGGCACTCTAGGGGACAGATACCGTGGTAGTAGACCTAGGAGGGACATGAACAATGCCTGAAGGAGTGGAGCACTGAGGGGAGTACAGGAGGGGGTATAAATGGGGCAAAATAGGTGTCCCAAAAAAAAAAAAAAAACAAAACAAAAAAACTATTGAGGTTGTATACCATTTGTTTAACATCATAGTCCACCCTACCACCCAGTTTTGATTCATCTGCAAATTTGGAAAGGGTGTTGGAATTTAATTGCATATCAGATGTACAGATTAAATGGGGTTGTCCTAAGAACTGAGCCCTGAGGTATTCCACTCATCACTTTACCACTATCCGATAGCTCACCATTAATTCTAATCTGCTGAATCCTGTCAACCAACTATTGACCCAAGATGCAGAATTGGTAGGGAGTCCCAGGTATAGTAGTTTACTAATTTATCATGTGGGACATGGTCGAAAGCCTTACTGTAGTCCAAAAGGATTACACCCATGGGTGTATTGGAGTCAAGCCCCTGATTAATATTATAAAAGGTTACAAGGTTAGCTGTGCAGGAGTGCCCCTGCTTAAATCCTTGTTGTGTACAATCGTTGGTTAAGTATGAAGTTCTGTTTCTAGTATGTTAATTATTCTTGGAGTTTGCATGGTACTGAAGTTAATCTAATGGGATGGTAATTTGCTGGCTCTGCTCTACTCCCCTTCTTAGATGGATGATACATAGGCCTTTAACCAATAAGATGGGATGATGGATTCATCTAGGGATTTATTAAAAATGGTTGGAAATTTTATTTCAGAAGTTTCAATTAAGAATTGAACTTATAACATCAGGTCCTGTGCTACTATTTTTGTTCAGGAATCTTAGCACCTGCTCTGTACGTTCATTAATTACTAGGATACATTTTGTTTAATGCCGGGTATAGTTGGGCTCATTATAGGGTCTGTCTTTGAGAATACTGAACAGATATATTGATTAAATATATTGGCTATGTCCTAGTCAGTAGTAGTCTATCCATTTTTATTGGTCCAATTTGCCTGATGCTTCCCTTTTTGTTCAGATAGGCAAATAGGGATTTGTGTTCATTTTTGGTGTGTGCAATTTTAAATTCCAGGTTGCGTTTAGCCAGTCTAACTGCTTCTTAGTTTTTTTACACATGACTGAAAGCACAACAGGTATTCATTTTTCTTGATTTAAGGGCATTTTTAATTTATGGAAGTTTTTTTATGATTAAACTTTATTATATGGTTATTCAGCCAGGGTGATATTTGTCCCTTCCCGTTACATTTATTCTTTTGTGGGAACATATTTAGCTTCCAGATCTAAAAATTTTCAAGTAGTTCCAGGATTCCTCAAGAGTGAGGGGTGACTACATTTTTCCCATGGTATGTTTGTTAGATATTTTTTATAGTTGTAAAGTCGGTTTTCTTCCTAAATACATTCTGAGATGCTGCATTGGTTATATGCAAGTGGAAAAGTATAGATTTATTTTAGTTTTTGTTGACCAGGTAAGTGCATTAGACAAATCCAGCTTATTTTCAGGCACGACCCGGGGAGGGGGATACAGATGAATTCCAACTGACCTTGAACCAGATTAAGCTGTCGGTGGTATTTTTAGTGAATGAAGGAAATTTGGCCAGGACACCGGGGAATTTCCCCTACTCTTGCTTCCTGTGAGCAGGGGGAACCTTTTTCACGTGGGACCAAGATGTCTGCTGTCCCAGACCCTGGAGGAGGTGGAGGTGACTGCATTGCTGTCAGTAGAGGGAAACCTATGGCCAAGGAAATGGCCAGTCCAGATCTGCAGTTGGAGAGAATGGAGGTGCAAGCTCTATAGGGGTCTGAATTACCTCAGTTAGTGCGAAGTATGGAAATGCAGCATTTGGTTGAAACCTTGTTACACTCAGATGAAGGAATTACTCCTACAGAATTTTTTCAACAGAGGATCTTACAGCTAACCCAACAAATGAGGTAAAGGCCACGAGTTCTAAGGATACAGTTGAAAATGCTGAACAGACTTTACATTTATTTCTACAAAAGGAGGAATTGAGGCACGCTCGGGGGGGGGAGGGCAAGTTGCAAGCTAAAGTTGAGGAAGTAACACGTTTAGCTTTAAGCACAAATACAAAGGAGAAGCCGGTCAGGGAACCCTCTGACGCAGCAAACTCAAAGGCCCAGCTGGAGCAGGGTGAGTCAGTCACAGTTAATCATTCCTCTACTGTCTTTGAAAAAGTAAAAGGGGAGAATCAGCCAGCTGGCAGTTTAAACGTAGTAGTCTCAAATGTGTGCCTACAGCTGAGCCCTTTAGTTGAACAAACTGGGATTAGTAAGGTTGCCGAGATACCTATCACTCAGAATAACATTAAAACTGTTGATACCACCCTTAAGTCAGGGCATTTAACGCTGTCAAAAACCTTGGGGTTTGTGGCCTTACCTGACGGTCAAGTGGCTGTCAGATTTCAAACAACTTGGAAACACAAGCTACGGCAATGCATTTTTCCTTTACAAACTTAAACAAGTTCAGGCAAAAAGAAATGCAGAAAAATAAAAGGCGAGCACAAACCTTAGCACACTGACATTTAGATATGAAACCTTTACAAACTGTATCAGTACCAACTCTCAAGACGGCTGAATTGCAAGATACAACCTGGACTCCGGGTGGAGCACTGTCCCAGTCAGGTAAGAACAAAACCCTGCCAGGATTTGGGTACCAGATCTGGAGTGGGACGATAATTTATCATTCACTCCATCGACTTGGACTCCAGGACATGGTTTAGAACAAGCAGAAGTTGCTCTTCAAAACCAAGAGACGCCAGATTCAAAACAAACAGATGTTGTTGAGGCGGCCATTGAAGTACATTCGCCAACAGGAGGAACTGACACTGCTAGACAGGTTGAAGAAATCCCGATAATTAGTCTGATCCCAAGATTGAGCACAATTTGGATGAATCTGCTAATAAACAGCCTCTGCTTTCAGAACTGTTTGCAAATATAAAAAAAGCAGCTCCTAGGAGGAATGCAGTGATAATTCAGTATAAAGGGGGCATGGAGGACAGACCAGACAGGCATTTTGTAGGAAAAACATTATTGAAAGACTCTTTAAGGGTCCCTCTCCCTCCCCCCCCTTCATAAACCTCTCGGGGAAGGACAATTGCGACATAAGTTTTCGATCTGCTCACTTTTTAGATCCCTTTTGGGAAAGGTATGCTCAGGTAAAATACTCTCCTCTCTGGTCTCCTTTTGTGGTTATCCCACTTTCTAAACCGTTGGACAAATTCATTATGGTAACGTTTCGTAACGAGGGTGTGCATGTAGCAGATATAACGTATTGGTTATCCCAGCATTGTGAAATATTAAGTGACCCTGAGGCTATTTTGGATACTGAACTCTTTTGGACCGGGGTTAGCGATATAAGGTTAAACTGCAAAATACAGATTCAGGCATAGTCCATATTCCTAACTCATTTATGTTGGGTAGAGACGGGGGGGGGGGTGTGTGTGCTTTTACGCGGGGCAACCCAGAGCCTGCTACAAATATGGTTCCCGTACTCTTATATCAAGCACATGTGATAAAACTAGATGTGGGAATTGTGGGGAAGTGGGACACATTTCCTTTCAATGCGCATCACACACTAAATGTGATTTGTGTGACTATGTAGGACATGCATTTAAGGATTGTCCCTGGGCTGCTAAAAATGTGGCTTGCAATGTCGGTCCTGATCTCCTAATTCAACAGACACAAGATATAGCTGAGGTACGTGCACAACCACTACAAAAAGAATGGGAGAAAGAGCCTTGTTCTGAAAGAAGTTTGGGCCAGGTTGCATTGGCTTTAACCACCCAGACTACCATCCCTATCCCTTCTTCCCCCATCCCTCATAAGTTTGGAACAGGGGTTTCAACGGGAATGCTTGATTCCAGTGTGTTATAGCGAACCAGCTCAGGATAATGTTCTTGAAGCTACATCCCCACCTCAGAGGCGTAGATCCTCAAGAAATCAAAGGTCACTTTGTATTCCCCCCCTCCACTACTCTTCCTTTTGGATGTTGTCATCCAAAAATTCTTCAGAGGATGTACAGTCCAAAGACCCTTTTGCAGCGCTAGCACCAGAATGGGGGGACTCGGATATGGACCAAGAGGAACGGGACAGTAATACTAGGGACCAAGACATGGAGACTTTAAAAGGGTTTGCATGGTACAAAGGGGGGAAAAAAAAAAAAAGTTGATCACCAAGAAGGTCTAAAAACATTTTCATCTGCTGATGCTTAAAATCGGATCAATAAATGTACACAGTTTGTTAAACTCAGGAAAAAGACAGATTGTGTTTTGATTACTTGCATATGGTTAATTTGGATATCTATTTTTTACAAGAACCTTTTTTTTTTCTACTCATACTATACAAAACTATCAGTGAATGGTTTTGGGGACCATCTTATTGATCCTTCGGACAGGATACTGCAGACTGGGTGGGAATTGTATTTAACTCTTTCTTTTCATCTTCTAAAATTGGTGGATATCCTTACAGGAAGAACCTTGCTATTGGATGGGACATGGAAAAATAAGCATTAGGTTAATTAATATTTACAGCCCACAGACTAAAGCAGGGAGAGCAGCACTGCTGGCGGCAGTCAAACCTTACCTAATGACCACTCAGAAAATAATTTTTTGTGGCGATTTTAATTGTGAAATTCCATCTAATGTTAAAATTAGAAAGCCTATGGCTAAAATATATTGCGATTCCAATGCTCCGATAGATTTAATATCCTCAGCTAACTTGATTGATTGCAGTAAATTCTAGGAACGGGTCCAAACCTTACATTTAGGAAGGGGGAATTTAAAGTCCACTATAGACTATGTACTGGTGTCTAAGGCTTTATCTAGAATTAAAATGGTAACTTGTCCAGTTGAATTTTCAGATCATGCTTTATTAATAGTACAGATATACAATATAGCTGAATGTACATTTTCTGTTACCAGATGGAAATTGAATATTAAAGCCCTGGACAACCTAGGGGTCCAACAAGGAATAAGAGCCATTATTAAGGCAAGATGTTCTGTTTTTTATATACAGATATAGGCCAATGGTGGCTAGACTCAAAGATTTCCAAGACTGGTTAAAAAAATATGGGAAACATAAGGTGAATGATTTTTTTTTTTAAAGCATCTCTCCCTGCGACAACAATTATATAAACTGTACACTTGGGCTAATACTTTAAAAATTAATTATTCTGAAAAAATCAAGAAAATTAAATTGGAAATTCTAGTCTACCAATATGAGAGCTAAAACCATGAAAGTATTATTTCAGAATGGGATAAAAAAAACAGCGGGCCATCCTTTTCAGGCATGTAAAACTATGGGTAAATACAGAAATGACAGCTCTGTTTGATTCTCGGGGGGGTGTTGCAAAGTTCAGTTTATGACCTTTTTTCTGTCATTAAAGATTATTGGGCAACATTATTACCAATAGTTATCCCACAGTTCAGGATATTGAGGCTTACCTAAATCATATTCAAATTCCTCCTATACCTTCTGAGCTCCTACACAATGTCACGAGTATTGACTCTTCGGAAATAAAAATAGTAATTCAGAAAATTACATCAGGGAAATCCCCAGGGCTGGATGGTTTGCCCACTGAATTTTATAAAACCTTAGAAGTGGAATTATCTGATTGTTTAGCAGTAGTTTTTGGCTATTTTTTTTCAAAACTAGCAGAATCCCCCCAGCTTTTTTAGATGGTATTCTAATGTATCTTTATAAATCAGGTGACGGACAGCACATTTCTAATTGGAGGCCTATTACCATACTTTGGATTATAAAATTTTTACGCACATTTTAAACAATAGGTTGAAGCTTTCTGCTGATCAGGTTATAGCTCCAGCTCAATATTGTAGTTTACCTTCACGGAAAATAGTCAGCCCTAATGATGGTGAGATGTTGTTGAACATCTTTCTCTTTCAGGTAAATTTGGCACTTTAATAACAATAAACCAAGAAAAGGCATTTGATCAGGTTTCCCATATATATTTGTTTTCAGTTCTGAAATATTATTAAATTCCAGAGTACTTAATCCAATTCATTAAATTAATTTATAGATCTACAACAGTTTACCCAATTATACAAAATCAAATTATTTATAATTTTAAAACCCAGCTTGGGGTGCGTCAGGGCTGTCCCCTGAGTCCTCTTCTTTGTCTTCTCTTTGGATCCTTTTTTTAAGATTTATAACAGATAAACCTAAATGGAAAGGTATTCAGGGACTAGGCTTGCAACCAGCTATAAATGCTCAAGCTTTTGTGGATGATCTCTGCCTTTCTCTTTTTTTTTTTTTTGACATTTCACAATTTTGGAAATTTTCAAACATTATGTTGGATTTTACTAAAGTATCCAACTCTAAAATGAATATAGCAAAAAGTCAAGGTTTATATATTGGGGTAGGATTCCCAGAGGCTCAAATAGTACAGGGTTTACGTATATCCTCTGAACCATTGAAAATATTGGGTATTACTTTTGGACCGCAGAATATGGCCTTATTTAATTGGGAAAAATCATTATTAAAACTTGAAACCAAAGTACCCCACTGGAAATCATGGAGTATGTCAAATTAAATGCATACAGATAAAAAAAAAAAAAAAAAAAAATTCCTGGTCCCACTTTTACTCTATGTAGCTATGTTGCATCCCCCCCACCAAAACAGAGGTAAGATTAAATGGAGTTTCTTTCACATGCTTGGGGAAACCATTTAACCCCTATTAGGAGGTGTTTTACTTGTCTCCCCCCAAAAAGGGGGGATTAGGTATGTTAGATCCTATTTTTTTCACACCCTTTTCTTATTGCAAACGGTTAAATGTGGTTTAGGATAATCACCACCACAAAGGTCATAGTGTAGATTAAGTTTAGACAGATATTTTAGGGGCATGGGGGGGTGGTGGCCCCAAGATTAGGGTCTTTTTCACATGTTCCTAATTTGATTTTTTTTTTAAATTAGCTGTTTCCAAATTATATATTTGGAACCTCGCAAAAAGGAGATTTCGGTTCAATCTGGGAAGCAACTATATATAAAACTGTTTTAGATAGAGCAGAGTTTTAAATTCTCTACCCCGGACTGTAATAAATATATTTTGGCTCAATTAGTAAACCCCAGAATCCTGCCTCAGATGTGGGAACACTTGTGGTTATCAGTTTATGGTAGAACCCAGGTAAGGGGGAATGCTAAGCATAAAGCTGTTGAGGAACAGAATTGTCCCTATCTGGATTGTATAAATGTGGAAGAAACCATGGAGCATCATTTTTTTTTTGTTCCTATTCTATACAGTTATGGGGCTATTTGGCCAAAGTATGGAATATACCTTGGTTTAATTTAAATTTTGAGATGCGTTATAGGCAATTCCTTTTTGGGCTCCAGCTTCCACTCAAACTCTTGCTATTTTTTTTTTGTTTTAAAATTTTATCTATGGCAGGCAAGATGTAGCTGGGTACTTCGTCAGAATAGAATGTCTTACGAGATGGTTAGGATCTTCATCTGTGATGCTATGGGTCAAGTATATGTTACTGATACTACAGACAACAGATAGGCAAGTCCAACGATGGTGGAAAGGTTTTTCATTTTTTTATAAAATATAAATAAGGTTTAGAATAAATTTGTTTTAAATTTATTTTTCTACTTCGTTTAAATGGGGATTTTGGGGTAAGAGCAAACACTAATGGTGAAATATTATAAGGTGTATTATGGAAAGTTTTTTGTTTTTCAAGGAATTTGTTTCTTATTTTATTTAACGTTCTCAAGGTATGACTTGTTATATTTTTTCTTTCTGTATTATAATTGTTTCCTTGCTCTGTTTCAAAAGTTGCTTGTTTGGATGTATTTACAATGTTTTTCTTAATAAAACTACCCCTACTCTTTCCGATAAGTGCCATGGGATCTTTAACATACACCTGAACTACCACCAATCCAGGCAGATGGGACCTCTGTTTAACGTCTCCTCTGAAAGGTGGCACCTCAGAAGTGCAGCACCCCTCTCATGCTGCACTACAGTGTTAGTACTGGGATATTAACCCAAGTGCCAGATGTGGGAACTGAATCCAAAGTCCTCTGATCTTCCGGCCTCAGAGGCGAGTGTGCTACCTACTGAGCCACTGACACTGAAATGGTCACTGGTACCCAGTGATTTAGACAGGTCGGAGATTACTGTCCAGGGATGCAAATATGAGGTCCAGTATGTTATTCCCTTTGGTGCTTTCACTGATTAGTTGGTCCAGTCCTAGATCAATCATGGACAGGAAGCTTGTTATAGATTCGCCTGTTAAGGTTTCCCAGTCCACAGTAGGTAAATTAGTCACCCATTAGCATGATGTTGCCTTTGTCTGTGATACTACTCATTTCTGTTAATAAGGTCCATATACTGAGAATTTGGAATTTGCATTACATGGCCGACAGCAAGTACCAAGTGTTATCTGGGGTTGTCCTTTCAATTGGATATTAATCCATAGACTCTATCAGTCTCAAAGGTTGCTTCATGCAATGCAATGTCATTTTTAACATACATACAGACCCCCTTCCGATCCGCCCAGGCTTTTTGGTAAAGTTTAAACCTGGGAATATCTTTTAACCAGTCTGAATCGGTTCCACCAAGTTTCAGTGACTGTCTAGTTTTAACAGATTGCATTTAGCTTCTAACTCTGCGATGTTGAGTGAGACCTTGCATTAAGGGACAGAACATTAGAGATCCCGCTTATAACAATTTGGTGCCAGAGACTTGGATCTACATCCATTCTCCTCCTTCTTACTAGGTTTAAAGAACTAGTAACAAAGGAGGCAATTCTTTTTCCCGGAATTGTACTCCCTCTCCTACTTTTTTCACTAATAATGGACCTTGGTCTACCTCAATGATCCTGCTTCCTATAAATATTTGATCCCCAGGTGGATCACATCCCCATCAACATGTCCTTAAGGACCACACCATCCTAGTTTTTATACAGGGAAGACAATCTCGCTATGTTATCATGAAGGTTAAATGTTTCTCCAAGGCTCAGACAACTCCTACTCAGAATAGCCCTTATGCTATTTCTGCTACTTCTGTTATCTGGAAACATTCATCCTAATCCAGGTCCTGAAGTACCTCCCACCTACAATGCACATCCTAAACAAGGTACCATTAAACTGGCCACAATTAGTATCTAGCCTTTTAAGCAAAATTGACGTCCTGAAAGCCTGGGTAACTCAGCACAACCCTGACATACTATCTGTTGTTAAGACATGGATGACCCCCAAAATACTGGATTCTGCAGTAGCTACACCTGGATACACTATATTCAGGCCGGACAGGCTGAAACATGGGGGTGGATGCGCTATATTTCTAAAATTCCCTAAAGGGGTATGCTATGCCACCAGTTGATCTGTGGCAATATCCAGGCACTGGCGATTTAAAAGTGGTGTTGGGGGCTCACCATAAAACTATCAGTACTCTGTCTACATACCTCCCAAAGACCTGGCCACTGGTCTCATCAGTCTTCTTGACCATCTCCGCTTCACAAAATCATCTCATGGAGACAATTATCATGGGAGATTTTAACAAACTGGCTGTCACCTGTGACCAACTCACTAAAGGAAGCAATAACAGCCCTTCACCTAACTCAACTTAATACACCCACTAGGATAAACTATAAAATGGGGACTAGCACCACCCTTGACTGGATAATTTCTAATCAGCCTAACTGCCTTTCCAATGTAACTGTGCACCATGACTCAATCAGTGACCATTCCCCAATCACATGCAGTTGGACTAATTCCTTATCCCCCCTCCCAAACTATCTACAGCAGGTTCTCAGAAGGAGCCATCTGGACCTCCTAAGAGCTTTGTGCCCAAAATTGGAACATCCTGGACTTTAACAATGATGATGTAGCCCTCTGTCACTTTATAAGGGTTTTCAACACTGCTTGTGATACACATGCCCCTCTCAAAGATTAAGGTCTCTGGCACAGTTAACCCTGGATCACTCCTGAGCTCCTTTCCCACATGAAGTTTTGGGACAATCTCTGGCACTGTACAAAAGCCATTAGTAAGCAGCAGGACCTACAAGCCTATAAAGCTGCTAGACGGCTGCACAAAGGAGACTCGCCAGGCAAGACAAGTACCATAGGGAGAGGCTTACCAACTCCTGGGGTGATAGCAGAAGGTTCTGGTCTAATATATAAATGACATCACTGGCAAAAACCTAAAATATCACCTACAATGTTAAACATAAATGGGACCCCTACCGCTGACCCTCTGGAAATTGCTAATGCCTTTAACAATTTGAGCTGTGTTCTCCCACCTGACTTTCGATGAGGATGCTGCCTGGTCCACAAGCCACGGTGATTAAAATAGTCCTGAGCATCCCCCTTTTTATTTTAAAAGGGTATCATGCAACCTGGTTAGAAAACTACTAGCTAAGATCCTAAGAAACGCAAGACAGTGAGAATATTTAGTGACGGTCCTTTAGCTCAGGTAGAGATGTTTTCAATATATCATTTGTGCTAGCATGAATGACCTCTAGCACATTGTTGGATTTCCCAGAGAATAGGTTATTTACTATTTTTTTTTTAATGTCAGACTCTGGCATCCATGTAACTGTAGCAGGTATGATTGTACTTGTTAGGGTTGCAGGTTAGTCGATCCGTGTAGTTAATAATGGAATCACCCAATACAAAGATGGGTTTTGGTTTACTGTTGCATACGCTTTTAATAGTTGGAGATTCAAGGGTGTTAGCAGTGCAGTGGGAGATTTTGCTTAAATGCTGGAATGCTTGGGTGTACTTTAGGCCTGAGTTTGAAATCCACGCTAATGTTTTGTGGAAAGGGTGTCATTACACTAATCTAGTTGTGGGGCCCTCATCAATATGTAAAATTTTTAAGTATTGTGCAGAGGGAGGGGAGCTGCACTAGGGATTTGTCCCCCTCTTTTTGTTTTGTTTGGGCACTAAAGCCCATGTGTTATCATGTTACATGCTCTGTTGGAGGCACAACAGTACCAGTATCTAATCCAGTAGGGGAAGTTGCATTAAGAGTAGATGCAAATGAATCTACTCTTCTGGTTCCCTTATGTCTGAGTGAGCTGGGACCCTATTGTGGAGTCTAGCTATCTCATCCTGTAGCGTGTTGATTAGTAGACATTTATTGCAGATAAAACCCTGAATGTGTTCCCCATAAGCAAATGGACATGACTGGCAGCAGTTGCTATGGGTTTTGTCACTGACATTCATGTAACCCTTCATTTGAGTAATTTTATTAAACAGATTTAGTCTGTGTAGAGAAATGAACCAGAATACTTGCATGCACTGCGACCCTGCTGACCTGGCGGACATGGCAGACGAGCACTGAGATTCGCATGTCTTTGCACGCGTCTCCGCATGCGGAGCTGCTTGCTTGTGGGAGCATTTCATTAAATGGGAGCTGACCAGAAGTGACATCAGACGCCTCAGTCGGCAATACAAAAAAACACAGCTTGGTGGGTGGGGGTGTGTGTAGCACAAGTAGGAATATACAGAGCTCTAAATACCTCCTGGCAAGCATATCAGCTGTAACACCTTCAGAACCTAGCGTTCAGTTGGCTATGCCAGTACCAGAACTAGGAGTGCCCTGGAAGTCTTCCACATTCCCACAGTCCATGTGGCCTGAGCCACTTCTAGTGTATCTGGGAGATAATGTCACTAGCCCACCTCTCTCCAGAGTCACTCGGTTGAAGAAAAGTTTAAAACACAATCCACAGTGTATTAGCTTTCACAGGTAGCGACCGCTTCAGGGCTTAGTCTAACCTGCACTGATGCCCTGTCCCAATCATGAGCAGGACTGTTCTTGCATGCTTCCCCATCACTTTCCTGCAAGAGACTCTACTAAAATTACAACTCTAACCTGCCACAACGATTCTCATAGTCCCTCTGTGGCCTTGCCAGGTGTGGTTCCCCTGCTTCCACAGTTCCCAGTGGAGGAACCCATCCCATTACCAGTAAGACCAAATCTCTTGACTCTGAATCAAGGGGCCCTTCTACATCCCAACCTGAAGTCGCTACACCTTCACGCTTGGCTCCTGAGGATACTTTCATAACACATCTCCAAGTGTCTTTCCCTGTGCCCAGTATTTTACTGGCCTCACATAAACCAGCGACCAGGGAAACTTAGGCCAAGTGGAAATGCTTCTCCATTTGGGCTGCCTCCCGGTCATTGGATCCTTATTCTTGTCCACTGTCTTGGATTACCTGACCTCAGTTGCAGAGACTGGATTAAACTATTACTCTATCAAAGTCCTTTTGGCCTTCCATGAACCTCTTGATGGCACATGACTGTATGAGCATCATCTAGCCAAAATGTTTTGAGGAATGTTGCATATTAAGCCACCTATCAGATGACGCACTCGTCTGTGGGACCTCAATTTTCTGATAGAGAAGTTAAGTCTTGAACCTTTGAACCCGTGGCCAATAGTGACCTCTGTTTTCTTTCTTGGAAAACACTATTCTTAGTGGCTGTCACTTTGGCTCAGCATATTTCCAAGCTTCATGCCCTCGAGTAAAGAACCTTAATTTTCCAGAGTGGCACTTTGTACGAATCCTTCTGTACTACCAAAGGTAGTGTCACGCACACCTCAAATCAATCCTTGGAGTTACTTGTGTATTACCCTGAACACTCCGATCGAGGAGAATACCTCCTACATACTCTAGTTAATTGTAATATTACAATACTATACTAATTGAACTAAATCTATTAGGAAGACCTCAACTTTTTGTTGCCTTTGCCTCAAGCAGGGAAGGTCTCCCAGTCACTAAACGGACCCTTTCCAACTGGCTAGCACACTGCATCACATTGTTGTACAAAATACAACAATCCATTACCAGGGCCTGTCCAAGCCAGAGCTATGGCTAGCACACTAACATATTGTTACACCAAATACAAGCAGCCATTACCAGGGCCTGTCCAAGTCCATTCTACCAGAGCTATGGCCACCACAGCAGCCTGCTTTAAAGGGGCCTCTATCACTGATATCGTCAATGCAGCTACATGGTCCACAATTCATACTTCACAAAGCAGTACATCTTAGACATTGCTTCACGCCGTAGGACATCATTTGACCGAGCTGTCCTATAAGGCTTCCTGTCATACTTTCACCCTTCTTGGGTTTACTGCTTGGGATTGATCCCAAGTATATTAGCTGCCATAAGAGATCACCCTGTGGAAGATGGTAGCTACATAACTTAGTGTAACAGTAGATCTTTAAGGGGTATCTCTTGCAGCAGGTATGGTCCTGCCCTCTGTCCTCTAAGAGAATAAATTCCAGTCCAGTGACTTATGAATTGGGATACCTATGGCACCTTGGCTTCCCCTCGGTCCTTGCTTTAGTGAGCTGAATCCAGCAGGGGAAACTGAGGATACCAGGGACTGCCCCTACTTGTATAGGAAACGGGAGGGTGATGTCATGTGGGTGGCCCCTGGCAAAAACTGTTCATGTGCCACAGTGACCTTTGACAACTTGAGTGTATTACCTGCTGCAAGAAATGCTTCTCAGCTCTACTGTTAGTGTCTGTTACTGTACTTTCTAGGAGTAGTATGTTCATTCACACTGACCCACCTGACCTCCCCAGCTTCAGTGCACAACCACTGCTTCCAGCAGGCAAGATCTGGTGTCAAGGGGTGGCACCAAGGGTTATATCACCCAGGTGGGTGGGAGGAGCCAGCTTTTAGACCTGACAAGATTCTTAAAGGGAGAGGACATGCCAAGAAGTGTGGATGGAACATACCACTCCTAGAACTGTTACAGGTGGGGAACCTGTGTTTCAGTCGTTTGCCTTACTGCTGCCTGGCCCCAGCAAGTACATATTTAGGGTCTTCAGCTGATCCCTGGATCAGTCCTGCTGGCCTTCAGTCATTCTGGTGACCCTTCACTGTGCCAGCCCTGGTCTGTATCTGTCTTCAGGTGAGGACTCCAGAACTGGGCACACCAGGGATCTGTACAGTGGCAGAATAACCTTGTTTCTACTGTCCAGACCCCTCTCTGTACTACCCAGCATTCTCAGTGCCTTGCTGTATGCTCTGTTGCATTGACCTGTTTGCTTGACGTAGTCATTACTTATGGTCTCTCCTCTGAAGTTGCCAGTCTAAACCCTCCCCACATCCAGCATTTTGGGCACGAATTTAGTCTCCCTAAGTGCATTACCTTGCACTTGGTGGTTAATCTCAAATGCTAGACCTTGAACCATCTTTAGTTTCTCTAGGTCCTTCTGGAGCTCCTGAACTCCTACCTTATCGCTTCCCTGCCATGTAGTATGTCTACAAAGATGCACAACTTTCCCTGGGTACCTTCCCCCGTCTCACTTATGAACATTTTAAATAGAACTGATCCCAGGACCAAGCTCTGTGGCACTACACATGACATGACCTCCCCGTCACCCAGTTGAGTCCTTCACCACTGTGCTCTGCCTTCCCTCAAGCCAATTCTCCCCCAAAAAAAAAAAACTAAACCCTGCTCTGCTCTCCAAGTCCTACAACTTCAGCAATCTCCAGTGTGGTACCAAATTGAGGGCCTTGCCATATTTTAAGTACAGCAGATTTACTGCCTGTTCTGTCAGTTGCCTTGGTGACCAGTTCTATTTGGCATGACCTCCCTGACCCCTACTGCTTGTTGTCTTGTCAGTTGTCCTCCAAGCTCTCCTTGACTGCTTGTCGTCAGCTTGCCTACAATGGAAGTAAGACTGATAGGCCAGTAGTTGCCTGGATTCTCCTAGTCTTCCCCATTCTCTCCCCCCCACTAAGTGGTACCTCAGCTGCAATCCACTGGCACTAGTCCAGACTTGTTTGTTCATTCCGTTTCATTCCTGAACGGAGATGTAGTTTTGAAGTTTTTAGAGGTTACTGCTCTCTGGCCACACCAACCATAAAAAAATCACTTTTTTGACCAGAAATGTCCAGTCTAATATAATGGCTCATTCCCAGGTATGTGCTAGGTGGGTTACGTGGACCTGGGGGTAATATTTGGACACTGAAGAAAATCTCCATGTCTTACGATGAAGTGCCATTGGATCTTCGACTTCCACCTGGATGGGCAGAAGGATCTGTGGTTAACCTCTGCACTGAAGGAAGGCACTCCAGCAATGCAGCCCTGCCCCCCCAACACCCCCATGCTGCACTACAGTGTCTGTATTGGATCAGGTTCTGGTGTGGGAGTAACACAGCCCCAGAATGCATGCATTCTACTGAGCCAGTGGCACTGCAACATGGTGTGGTGTTGTACTGTTTAGTCTGCACCATCTTAATACATTCACAGCATGGATCTAGTCTAGGCAGTCCAAATGTATTCTTGGTAAAAGCAATTTTTAAAATTTAGTGGTCATCTTTATTCAAGCTTGCTGTAGAAATGGTTAACTATCTGGGAATTAAACGCACTGAATCTTGGGATGTCACATTACTGCTAAACTGAATTTTTTTTTGCTAACCAACATACTGTACTGCTGCTATCGGACTTCAGTAACTTTCCATGTGGAAGCTTTCATGGGAAATAACTGTTGTGTAACAGGGTGTACTGTACTTCACCTACAGTTGAATGGCTGCTCCAACTAGCAAGCTATGCATTAGATCATTTGGTATATTGGGGGGGGGGTCTGTAATTTTAGTTTTAGCTTCACTATCTTTGTAATGGTACATGCATTTAATTTGTTGAAGTGGCAGAGCAATGTTCCCAGGGCCTATCTAAGCTTTAAAGATATTTTTCTTGTATGGGTTTCTGTACTGTATACAGTAAGGGAGCCAGAAAGTAATCTGTTGCTGCCTTGTGCCATCAGTTACTTGTTTCTGTATCTAGCCAGTCATCTGCTTCAAAGTGCTTCAGAAAGAACATTTGACAGGGTCTTGATGTTTGCTTGCACACTGTTGTACTGGGTCCTGCTTGCGCACATTTTTGCTGTATATTTAGCCAGGACAGACCAAATGAGACGTTATGTCCTTTGTAGTGGAGTCCTAATTTTTAAAAATTTTTATACTGCATTTTCCTAGAATACTAGAGGTGAGATGCAGTATCTCATTGTGGTCCTGCTTTTGTAATGTGTTTTTCCAGGACAGATCGTCTTGGAAAAGCATCTTCTTTTCAGTGGTGGTTTTAGGTTCGGCTTGCACATGCATGAAGGCGTTGGAAAATGGCACACTTTGGAGGTGTGCCTCTCCCATTCAATCCAGTGCTCTGTTGAGCAGGCGTGGCGGTCCTGCACCAATGGGTGCGGGAGCTCTGTATGATAGCGGTGGTCTTCTGCTTCAAAGAAAACCTCCGCTGCCATACCGAGCACTGCGTCACGCCACCCCCCCAAAGCTTTGGTGCCATGCTGGGAGCCCACCCCGGCATGGCAAACGTTGTTTGCCGACGGGGGTGCCCAATCCCCCGTCGGCTCCACGGCCCCCCCAAGCCATCCTGCTGCCACGCTGGGAGCCCACCCCAGTGTAGTAAACATCCACTTTGTTTTGCTGACGGGGGGTGCCTAATCCCCCGTCGGCCCCCCCAGCCATCTTTTCTGCCACGCTGGGAGCCCACCCCAGCGTGACAAACGTCCCACATCGTCGCTTTTTGTTCTTTTACCTGTAAAGAAAAAACGGTCCCGCGGTGCGTCTCCCAGTCCCCCCTCCCACAACCTGCACCCACCCACTGCGCACTCAGCCTCCCCACACACCCCACCCCACCCCATACTTGCCTCCGGACTCCAGCGCAACTATCTTTGGTGGACTGGGAACACGCCTGCACTCTTCAAAGGAGACCGTGACCTGAGGAAATGCCGGTAAGCTGTATAATGGGCTAGATAGGGGGGTTTCAACTTTATTGCATATCTCAGGCATTTTTTGGAATTTTTGCACCAAATTTTCAACATGGGGTTTTTGGGGCCCCTTCTCATGAATGTCACTGTCATGGCGTTATTCAGGCCTGAAGGGTGATTTCGCACAGTCACTGCGAAATCACCCTTCGGGCCTGAATAGCGCCATGACAGTGACATCATTCATGAGAAGGGGTCCCAAAAACCCCATGTTGAAAATTTGGTGCAAAAATTCCAAAAAATGACTGTTTTACAGGCGTTGCGCGCAGTTCCTACGCACGCTCGTAGGTTTGCGAATTTTCAATATTTCTACTCCAGATTTTCAACATTGCCATTTTACCACACCTTCTTATGAGTAGTACAGCTGTCATTTTTCACATCTCACCCAAAACGTGTTTGCCTTGCTGAAGCATAATGGCTTAGTCGGGTGTGCAAAATCGATGAAAGGACACATTAAGAAAATCACAGTGACACTGTTCATGAGCAGAGGTCTTAAATGGCTGTTGAAATTGGTGAAAAATTCCAAAATGACTTATGAGTGTTCATTGTGCAGCTCCTATGCACACTCGTAAGTTTGCGAATTTTCAATATTTTCACCCACATTTTCAACATTGCCATTTTACCACACCTCCTTATGAGCAGTGCAGCTGTCATTTTTCACATCTTGCCCAAAACGTGTTTCCGCCCATGTAGCGCACAATGGCAGTCGGTGTGTGAACTCACTGTATGGGACACATTAAGAAAATCAGTGTCACTGTTCATGAGCAGAGATCTTAAAATGCTATGTTGAAAATTTGGTGAAGAAATTCCTAACTGACTGTTTTACGAGCGTGCATTGCACAGTTCCCATGCACACTCCTAGGTTTGCGAATTTTCAATATTTCCACTCCAGATTTTCAACATTGCCATTTTACCACACTTCCTTATGAGCAGTGCAGCTGTCATTTTTCACATCCTGCCCAAAACGTGTTTCCGCCTATGTAGCGCACGATGGGGGTAACAAAAAGGTCATGCTGACAATTTATTGTGCAAATACCAGCAATCGCACAGGGCATTGGGGTACAGCACCATACATGCCAAACACCACTGCAAATACCTGCAAGTGAATGTTCAGCATTGACAAATGCTTGTTAGTCTTGCAATACATTTACCTCAGATAACCCAGCTGAGATATAATATTATTTTCAGTTGGGGGCAGGGGGTGCTTTGCATTTTTTAACTGTTTACCCAGGATAGCATAGCTCAGCACTGGTACCGCAAATGTCTAAAAAGTGGTTGGGCCAAGGATGTAAGGGGTAAATTCACCCCTAATAATATAACATGATTGTAAAAACTGATAAGGCCACTTATGAAAGTGGTAGGGCAATGGCCATAGTGGCCCCCCTGTCTGGCACCTATGCAGCTCAGATGCTACAGCATATTAGTTGGTATCACATAGCAAAACACTACGTAAAACATAGGGTAGTATTTCCAGAAATGCATAGCAGTAGACTGCCAACCACTTTTTGAGCGAGTCCATGGCACAGTAGACCCATATTTTTTTTTTTTAAAGGGAACTCTCATTCCCGGACAAACATGACCTGTAAGCATGTCTTTCAGTCTATTGGTACTGGAGCTGGACTCACAAATGTGCCGTATTGTTAACTTCTAACTCTAATCACCATGCTGTCGCATGAGTCCCCATGGCTCAGCCCTCAGTTATGTCATCAAAGGACTTGTTGCAGGGGACTCAAATACTAATGGCACACAGTGTCGCAGGATCAACCAGATAAATGACAAACACTCATTTTAAAATGACCACCTGTGCAATTTACATGATCAGGACCTATGGGTCCCATGTTTTTGTCAGGAATGACTGGTCTTTCGAGAGGGCTCTTGCAGTAGATATTCACATAGGACTAAGTCACCACATGTTGGGACCCCACAGAAATTTCTAGCTAGCGGTCTCTGGCAGGGCACCACCCTACTGTCGGGTGACTGGCATTAGCAGATGTCAGTATAAAGGGGTGGTCCCCCATGCCCGCCTTCCAGTTCTTTCCCGCCATTGGCTTGCAAAAGTACCTCATGGAAGAACAGCACCTTTTCGAGTCATTTTGGATGAGTATTACCCTTTTCAATAAGTTCTTTTTAATTTCTTAAATTATAGTCTGATTAGTCCACTGTGAATGTCCCGACACTCTCTGAATCGCATAACAAGTGCGACTTGTGTGCTTCCCAGCTCCCTCACAAGGACAGCCACTCTCTGTGCCTTTTCTGTCTAGGCCCAGACCACTGCATGGAGTGCCCGCACTGCCAAATTCAGTTCCGCTACCCATAAATGGAGACAGCAGTCCCTGGGAGCTCACCTACTTAAAAATAAAATGGCCTCCAAGGAAAAGGAATTTAAGAAATTGAGGCAGGCGTCCACTTCCCCCGAAGGCCACCTTGAAGGGGGACAAGAAAAGGACCAGGACTAGTCTTCCACAGCTGCCATGACTTCGGCTGGAGTCACGGCCCATCAGGTATCTTCCCCTCCAGGGGACCGATCCTTGATGGCCACCTTGGTGGTTACCAAGCTGGCATCACCCCCCAAACGAGCTTGTGCTTGGGACCTCCAGGGCAAAGGAGGCCTCCACTCCCTCAACAGCCACTAAAACCTATCTGCCTACTGGTAGGAGTGGGTCTGATAAGTCGGGGCGCACGCACTGGCTCAGCCGATGTCCGCCCAGACAAGGCTGCTAAACCAGTAGTCAGCCCTTCTGACTGCCCAGTCCAAAACCCCACGTCAAACTCTGAAGCTACGCCTGATGTCTGGGAGTCACCAACATACTCCTGTTATGTTGCCTTCTGAGGCTCCTCAGTCTCCTCACTCCCCCCAGGATTCTGCTCCTTCCTCCCCTGCTGGGGTCATACACTGATGCTGCCATCGAGGGTGCACCTACATGGCTCCTCAAACGCCATATTCTATACCAGTTAACCAGATGTCGCCTTCTGGCATAGTTACCTGACAGACTCATTCTGCCATTGGGATTCCAGACCCTCCCATGGGTCTGTCTACTCCGGGCTCTACGGCCTCCTGGCAGATGCCTGCCCAGTCTGGTCTGCCTGCTGGTCTGTTGCCAGGATCTTCTACTCTGTCAGAGCCCCTGGCATTGGGATACCAGATGCTGCAGTATTTGGCACCACAGTGCCAGACACTGCAGTACCTGGCACCTCTACTAGACGCCAGGCCTCCTGCCATTGGGTTATGGGTACCCTTACTACAGGTTTCCAAGTTGCCCATACAAGTCCTCCACCTCCCCTGCAGCCTCAGGAGGACTTGAAGGAGGTTTTGGCTTCTTAGTGGGCTGAGGCCAAGACCCAACTCACCAAGGAGGTTGAGAGCAGTTTGCAGACACCGGACCCCTTATGTCGGCAACAGGATATTCCTTCCCCCTTACCAGACACCAGAACTGAACCATCTGGATCCCAGATCAGGGAGGACATGCACACCAGGGTATCCCCACCCAACGGGGAGGATTCCTTCTCTTCATCAGAGCCATCAGATTGTGACACTGATTTTGATCCTTCTGATCCTGGGGACGAGCCCCACACTCCAGAAAACACCAGGCCTAAGGACTGTCTGAAGTCTGCTCCAGAGGATCCTTTTCTGGAACGGCTAAGGGAAATCCAGGCTCTGAGTGGCAATCTGTGGAGCCAGATCCACAACGCACAACTTGCTGCCCATTTGAATCTCCCGGAAACTACTCCCACACTGATTCCACCCTGGATTGAGCCTCTCGGATCTTGTTTCCACTCTGCGGAAACAACCTTCCTAGCGAGCCCCTTTTTTCCAGGAAACCTGATGAGCTATTTCAGGCTCCAGAGGGTAAAGACTTCCTCAGTCTTCAACCCAGGGTAGATTCAGTGGTGATTAGCGCCACTTACAACTGGTCTGCCAACCCCAACCACCTTGGTCATCCCCCCCGATAAGGAATCTTGACTTCTGGACCAGTATGGTAAGATCTACGCATCCTCTACCCTTGATATGAGGACCCTAAACTATGTTGGACACATGGGGGACTATCAGAAGTCCATCCTTAGTCGGGTCAAAGCCAAAATACTCCCAGATTCTCAACCAAACAGGATCTGGGAGATCTGTTCCATTGCGTGCATTTGGCTTGTCTGCACATGTGTGCCACATACGATGCAGTGGACACTGCAGGTAGGAGCTCTGCTGTCACCATAGGCTTATGGCATGCCCGGCTCCATGTATCAAGTTTGGTCCCTGAAGTGCAGACTGCTATTCAGGATGCTCCCTTCAGGGGATCTGTGCTATTTGGTGTCAAGGACATCATAACTGAAATGCAGGAGAAGGGTTTGGCACTTAAGTCTGTCCAGACTATGTACAAATCCTCTCGGGAGCAGAAACTTCCTTTTTGGCACGAAAATCACCAAAAAAAAACCACAGCCCAAATGCCCCAATAAACGGAGCCGCATCGGCAGCCAAAGCTCCCCCTGTGAGAAAGCTTCCGGAGCTCTGGCCGCTGCTTAGTCCTCTGCCTCCTAACTCTCCCTCTTGCTTGACTGTTCCAGAGGAACAGGTGGGGGAGATTCCCCCGTCTACCAGGTTGGGAGAACTGCAGATGCTTGGGTGCTTCAGGTGGTCTCAGCGGGGCACTCAATAGTTCTTCGAAAGTCCTTCTCACAGACCTCCCCCTCAGTCCTCTTACTTCCCTCTTCATTTTCTGTTGGTACTAGAGGAGATTCTCTCTCCTTCTGAAGGCAGCAATAGAACCCATCCCCTTCCCTCCCCCTTCAGGGGATGGGTTATCACTTCCTAGTACTCAAAGACCTGAGACCCATCTTGTATCTCTGCTCCCTGAACCAGTATATGGACTACAGGTGATTCAGAATGCTCTGTACAGAGCCTTCTGCCCATGTTTCAGCAGGGACAGTGGCTGTGTGCTTTGGATATGCAGGATGCATACCTCCATATGCACTTCCCACCACAAATACCTCTTGTTTTCAGCGGACACACTACCAGTTCAAGGCCCTCCCATTTGGCCTTTCCTCTGCTCCTCAAGTATTTACCAAATGCCTGGCGGTAGTGGCAGCCTTCCTGTATACCCGGGGAGTAAAGGTCTTCCCCTACCTGGATGACTGGCTTCTGGCAGCTCAGTCCAGGGAGGAACTGTTACACTCCCCTTCGCTTATCCTACAGGTCTTCTCCAGCCTGGGTGTCAGTCAACCAGGCCAAGTCCCATCTGGCTCCTTGCTAACAGCTACAGTTTTTAGGAGCAGTGTTGGATATGACCCTAGGCAAGGCTTTTCTGCCCCTGGACAGTCAAGATACTTCTGAACCAGGCTCACCTCTTGTCCGGCCTCAGATGGGTCAGACCCAGGAAGATCCTTCGTCTTCTCTGGCTCATGGCAGCTGTCATTCTGACTGTCCTCTAGTGCAGCTCCACGCGAGTCTACCAGTGGACTCTTCGGTCTCAGTGGGATCAATCTCGGGACATCCTGGACCACGAGCTCCTAGTGTCTGACCCAGTGATCAGGGACTTACAGTGGTGGACAGTTCAGGAGAACCTCAGCCTGGGGGTCCTGTTCTGCACTGATCCTACCACCTAGACTGACAGATGTGCCAGGTGCAGGCTGGAGTGCCTACCTAGGGTCTCACAGGACTCTGGGCAGCTGGTCTCCCTTTGAGCAGAAATTACACATCTGTGTTCTCAAGCTGAGGGCAGTTCTTTGTGCCCTACAAGCTCTCCTTCCGTTCATTCTCCCCAGTAATCTTCGGATTCAGATGTGTAGTCTGGTACCTCAACAGACAGGGAGGGACTTGTTCCTATCCCCTGTGCCTTGAAGCAGAGAGTCTGGTATCTGGTGTCTCAACACAATCTGCACCTGATGGTGGCAGTCCACATTCTGGGAGTGAACACCCTGGCTGACTCTCAGCCGCTCGTCACAGGTCTCACGAGTGGGAACTAGAGCAGGATGTCAAACATCTTCCAGCAGTGGGGAGCTCCTCAAGTGGATCTGTTTGCCTCCCCTGACAACGCCAAGCTTCCCACCTCTTGCTCGCTCGCTCCAGGGTGAGATGTTTTCTGGTGGGACGTGCTGTCTCTGTTGGAAGAGCAGATTCATCTATGCCTTCCCTCCCGTTCCTGTGATTCCAAGGGTGCTGAACAAGCCTTGGGGCAGAAGGGGCGTGAATGATTCTCATTGATCCCTTCTGGCCAAGGCAAGTTTGGTTCTCTTCTGCAACAGTTTTCAGAGGGACCTCCTCTTCCTCTGTCGCAGCATTTGCTGACCCAGGATCAGTGGACCCTGGTCCATCCAGGACTCCAATCAATTCATCTTCATGCGTGGCTCCTACAGGCGTAGCCAAGGCCTGCTTTGGAGTCTCACCTTTAGTAGCAGATATTTTGGTGGAGGCCAGAAAGCCTTCCACCAGGTCCATACGCTATGAAGTGGAAGTGATTCTCCATTTGGGCTGGTTCTAAGGAGTTCAAACCTTTCTTCTGCTTGGCTAATAAAGTCCTGGATTACCTGAGGCATCTCTACAATCTGGGCCTTGGTTACTCCTCTTTGAAGGTAAGGTACATATGGTAGCTATTTTGGCCTACCACATTCCCTTTGGGGACAGGACTTTCCCTTAGCTGGAAGTCTCTAAGACCTTCCTTAAAGGGGTTCTCCATTTGAAACCCCCTATCTACAATCCTGCCCCTCCTTGGGACTTGAACTTTATTCTAGAAAAGCTTGCGCTGCCTCCTTTTGAACCAGCAGTGGATGCGGAATTGAAATTGCTCTCTTGGAAGACACTTTTCTTGTGGCCATCGCCTCTACTGAAAGGATTTCCAAGCTTCAGGCTCTGATGCAAGATCCCATACTTGATCTTTCACAAGGAACGGGATGGCCATGTGCACTAATCTAAAGTTTCTTCTAAGGTGGTGGCTGAATCAATCCATTGAGCACCTGACCTTTTTCATGGGGCACTCCAATTATGGAAAGTACCTTCTGCATATGCTGGGTGTACACAGAATCCTGAGACTACATGAATAGGAGTAAGGATCTCAGAAAAATGGATCATCTTTTTGTTTCCTTCCCTCAAGAGAAGGCAGTGCTGTTTCCTAGCAATGCCTTTCTAAGTGGTTAGTGAATTGCATCACTTTCCGTTACAAGTATAGCAAAACCCTGCTGGGTCAAGTCAGAGGTCACTCCACTAGATGGGTAGCTGCCTCTGCTACTCTAGTCAGGAATGTGTCTGCAGCAGAAATCTGTGCAGCAGCTACTTGCACTTCCGTCCATACCTTCATGAAACATTAGTTTGGACATTGCCTCTCACCCAGTGCAGGCTTCGGGTTGGCTGTTCAGTAGGGACTCCTTTCTTGATCTTTGCTCAGCTCTTTTGTGTCATTTGTGGATGACACCTCCTCCTATATTGTTTTGTTCCAGACTACTTGGGACTCAGTCCTATATGTGAATACCTACTGCAAGAGCCCTCTCGAAGTAAGATAGTAGTTACTTAAGAACTTTCTGTAACAGATCTTCGAGAGAGGCTCTTGCAGTAGGTATTGCCTTCCCTCCGTCCCCATGAGTTTCTTCTTTTTCTTCTATGGAGGCATATCCTCTTCTCTCGTCATGCCTCTTCTGGCTTCCAGTGAGAAAGAACTGTTAAATGGGCATGGGGGAACCGCCCCTTTTATACTGACGTTGACTGATGCTGGTCACCTGAAATGGGTCCGGTCCCTGCCAGAGACTGCTCTGTTATGGTATGTTCTTGTGTAATTGTACTTTCCCCTTCATTTTGCCAATCAGCTGCCAAGAACTATGCATTTTCACAGCTGATTAGGAATTTTGTGTGAAAGAGCTAATCAGTTTTTCAGCTTAATGCCCTGTGCTATCTTGTTTTCAGTGGGCTCCCGCTTTACCCAATTTTTGCATTGTTTACCCAGAATAGCACAGGTTAATCAGTGGAGCCCTGCTTTACCCAATTTTTTACCCAATTTTATTAATCTATTTATCCATAGATCAGCTGAAAGGATGCTATATTCGCAAGTAATATCCAGCTTTTACATTGTTTTTCCAGGATAAAGCAGCACAGATGCACAGTTCAGTGGGGGCTCAGCTGTGCTGGGGTCCTGCTTTTACACTTTTTTTACTTGATATTTACACAGGACAGACAAGAGGATATCTTTCAATGGGGTCCTGATTTTACACATTCTTTAAATTGTATTTACCCAGGATATGCTGTCTGGGAGCCAATATTGAATTTTCATTGGGCTCCCACATTTTGACCCCAAATTCCAATGTTTTATGACCTGACATGATCAGGACAGATGAACTTTTAAATCCCATCCAAAAGGTGATTTCACAGCTTGATTACAAAAACATGTTCCAGAGGGGATTTGAAACATGACTCCTCACGTTCATGAAGTGGGGTAACACAAGGGATATGTTTAACATGAGCCAAAATCTGCAAAAATTGAGTAAACATTGGAATAGACAGAACCACAGCACAAGAGCACAGAGGCAAAGGCATGGACAAAGCCAAGTTTCAAAGAAACAAAAAAAAAATTGCACATACCCCCTTAATGCAAAGCATCATGGGATGTATATGCAAATCACCATGACATTTTAGGCCATTTCAGCTTTAAGCAGGAATGCACGGAGCCAAAGGGCCTCTCACACAATCTGCAAAGAGTGCAAACAGAAGACAAATGTTTCGTCCTACCCAGGACTCATCAGTGTGCCTTGTTTATAACACCCCAGGGGAAATGAGCTAGCCCTATGGTGGCCTTGGTTTGGGTCATGGTGAGCCCCCCAAAAATTCAGTGTTTCTTCATGACCTTTTTTTACATTTTGACCCCAAACTTTCAACAGTCTTTATGAACCCTCTCCCTCTTACTGAACATGATGGATGTCATTATAAAATACTGGCAGAAATGTCCTTTTGCACCAGAAGTTTGAAGTTTGGCCAAGATTTCAAAAATTACCCCCATGTTCATGAGGTGTGAAAAAAAAATGGCACTGTTTGAGGTAAAAATACTCAATATTACAAAGTGTTAAGTTAACATTTCAGCATACCTTCATGACTTAGTTTTTCCCCCCAGATTTTCAGCGTAGTATTAGGACGCCACTTCACGAACCCATTGGGGGATAAATCCACTCAAAAGGAGATTTTTAATGAGCAACTGCAAAATCACCTTTCAGGCTGGATTTGAAAAATATTCTCTTGCCTCGTTTAATGAGGTGCGATCCTAAAGCCCAATGTTTAAAACTTGGGTAAAAAATACAGAAAATTACTCCAGTTATGAGTGTCACAAACCCACTCAGCAGGTCAGCCCTCTACTCCCAAAGTGCCAACTTCCAAGTGTAGTCTTGTGAACAGTTAACAGAAATGGGGTAACCCTCCTGTTTTGTGGGTTCAGATCAACCTTTGGTCTCCATTCTGGAGGGATTCAAGCTGTCAACCTTTTTGCATACCCAATACACAGGCTCAGATAATTCTGTCTTCGGGGGGCCAGATATCTTTGCCTACGGGCACCTAACCAGGTGTACAGAAATGAACCCTTAAACTCTAAAAGACCTGAGATTAAACCTTTACCTTTTTCCAGTTTGGTATCACCATTCAAGCTTATGCGAAGTGTCTGCTTTAACCATATTATACTCCACTTGTTGGAGAAAAGAAATCAAACGGACCAAGTAGGCTCTAAAAAGTAGCTTTACTAATAGATAAAAAATATGTACAACATGAAATACAGAACCAATATCACAATCGTACTTTTTATTTTAAAAGAACAATGTCTTAATAGTGCAATTCCTACTACAGTACTTGGATTTTCTCTCTAAATACCTGTTTAAAGTGCTCAAAGATGTTTCTTTGTCAGTCTAGATAGAAGTGTTCTCTAAAGTAAAACAGAATACTGTCTAGAAGCTGGCTTTGCCCACCTCTTTGCATGAGGTCACCTAGCTCCTCCCTGTCAGAATATATGAAAAAATATCTGTAGAAAAACAGGATGTTTTTTCAAAGTATTACATTCTGTAATCCTCGGCACAACTCATTTTCTTCAAATGATTTTCTTTGATCCTATGAGCATTTTCCCCTTTCCAGGACATCAAAGCATATTTTAAGACTTCACACTAAAACATCATAACCTGCTCTTCCTCTAACCATTATAAAAAATGTTATGATTTCCCTCTTAACTACAGCTATAACTGACACATAGGAGATCCTTGATTAAGGCCTGGTCTGTAATTAGATCTCGGCTTTCATCTTTTAGCTGAGACCTGGTGGGGGGGGGGTGAGGTCATTCAAAGAGCACCAGATTTCTCAGCAAAGACTATCCATAATACATTTTTATATTTAAAAAGCATGGTTAATCAGAACCAGCTGTCCAAGTGTCACAATGAGTAAGTTCAAAACTCATTGAAATACATTGATCAAAGCTTACCTGATTCCCCCATTCCCAGTCCAGTGTTGAAGAGTCTAATTGGCATTGGACCTCTGGCAGGTAGGAGGTGGAAGGGATGTAGGGTGATGGATGAGTGGGAGGGTAATGGTGGCAGAAGAGGGCACTGGTGGCAAGACATTGATGGACTGTTTTTCTACAGGGTATCGAGAAACCAACTACGAGGGATAGTTTTCTTTCAGGTAATACATATTGTGCCAGTGGAGATGGGATTCAGAATGGAATAGGACAGCATGCATGGGGAGCAAGTGGGAAGGGGCTGACAGATGGAATATTTAACAGAGGGTGGGACTGTGCAGAGGGAGTGAGAGGGTTAATGCATACTAGTGGAAATGGGATTTGGCACAGAGGGTGGGACAGCATGCCTAGGGAGTGAGTAGGAGGGGGGTTAACTTGCATTTGATCGGATAAGATTTGGGAACAGAGTATGGGATTGCACGTAGTGAGTGGGGAGGTTAATTTTCTACCAGTGGGGGATGGGATTTGTAACAGGGCAGTACTGCATCCAGAAGAGTGAGTGTGTGTGTGTGTGGGGGGGGTAATATGAACTGACAGGAATGGGATTTGTAATAGAAAGCAGGACTGCATGCATAGGGAGCTAGCAGGAGGGGGTTAACTTTTACTGGACCCAATACGATTCGGGAAAGAGTGGGACTGCACGTAGATGGATCAAGTGGGAGAAGGGTTAATTTGTTACAGTAGGGATAGGATTTGGAATGGAGGGCGATACAGCACCCAAAGGGAGTGAGCGGGAAGGGGCGTTAAAATTTACTGGTGGTGATAGAATTCAGAATGGAAGGTTGGATGCCTGTAACTTAAAGGGGAAACATTCATGTACAATTGCTGACGTAGTTTGAAAGTCCAAGAAAAGCTCTTTCAAATGGATTGGGCTCAGCTGTAGCTGGAACCACTCCAGAGATAGATGACCATGTCTAATTAAAATACTATATTGCAATCATTTGTAGAACATTGTGATGTCCTCCAGGAACGAGCTCTGCTTGACTCAGCGTAGCCAGGCACAGCTTGTTCCTCTAACATCACAATGTTCTAAAAATGTCTGCAATCTAGTATTAATGTCTAGCAGACTCCATTGTCTATCTCTGGAGTGCTGCCAGCTAGCGATGTGCCCAGTACCTCATTTGAAAGAGCATTTCATGGGCTTTCAAATTATGATTCACTGGGCATGAACACTGCTTAACTGCCTGCTGGACAGCTTCATGCAGATGAAAGTATCAAGGCATTCTCTCATAGGAGCGCTTCGATCCTTCAAACAAGATTTCACCCTCCAGGCACTGATCACTGTCATGATCAGCCTGGCTGATCATTGGACTGTCACTGCCAAGCCCCCTGTAGTTTGAGCTGCATTGGACCCAATAGCAGCAGCACCTCTGAGATGCAGTTATTTGTAATAACATTTGCTGCATGTGCACACAAACATAAAGGTGTTTTTCTTTTTTCTAACTTTGCTGATTGTATACATGGTCCTAGCTAGGGGTCCCTCCCCACCCTACATGTCATGCAGTGCTGTGACTGTTCAACTCAAACTCCTGCTGTAATGTCTTCATGTCTTTCAACCTCCCACTCCCTTCTCTTTAAAGCATGTCACTCACCACCTGTAGAGGAAGAGCTGACCTTTTCAAGATCCTTATACTTCTTTTCTGAGCCAGCAATGTGATGCACCTAGGGTTACTACCTTTTATGAAGCCCAAATCAAGACGTATCGAATGGCAAACATGATTTTTCACAAATATGTAACATCGACAAATTACAAGATTTCCTTTCTCTAAATCAAAAAGCAAGACTGTGTTCATTGTTCATATTGTGTCCTGTCACTTTGAGATTTATTTAAGGTGTCCTAGTTTTCTGCAATGACTAGAGAAATCTTGCAACCCAGAATTGAGCTGTGGCTCAGCTTGCCTTTCCTAAACACCTTTTTAAATGAACTATATTTTAAGTAAATAAAACTGCACTTTGCAGACGTCTGAAAGGCTAGATAAAACTAGGTTTGGTTTAAGGCATCCAAATATAGCAACTTGTTTGGATTTCTAGGCTAGTAGGTTCTGTTTTTATTTGTAAATAAAAAGTAGATGCATGCTTGTAGCATAGACTTGACAGTAATTTAAGAACAGAAAGGACTCTGGCCCACATTCGCATCACCCCAGTACATAAAGAATGAAATAAGTATGCTGTCTAAACATGTACCGGTTCAGATACAATGTGTGTGTGTGTGTGTGTGTGTGTGTGTGTGTGTGTGTGTGTGTGTGTGTGTGTGTGTGTGTGTGTCAGTTGATCAGTGTATTTAAAACTGGTGAATTGAGTGTCATGTAGTATCTAGAGTATGGCATGCATCCTTTTTTGATTTTCTCATGGGAAGCAAATGAAAATGTATCATGTCTGTTAACCATATTTGCATTTTGCTATTGGCATGTTTGACCAAAGAAAATTTAGTGGCGTTTAAAATGCTGAACCAAAAGAATATTGGGAGTCCTCATCTGAGGAGCAAAATATTCATTTTATTGGATTGCTGCCATTTAGTCACTTACAGGAAAATTACACCCCTCATGTCCTGTAAATTGTATGTTTTCAGTTTGCATGGTAGCCTTCTTGTGGCTACCCTGAGGGTCTCCATGTTATGGTTGTTAAATCTCATTGTCCATGAGGCTACATTAACATACGAGAACACGTCACCTCACCTGTTTATACCATGTCTCTACTGAAGGAACAAATACTCTGCAAAGCTTTCTGAAAACAATAAACTGAATGCATTTCAAAGGAAAACCCTGCATTACAACGCAAGCAGTTTGCAAAGCTAACTGAAGGTAAATGTGAAATTTCACACCTTCCTGTAACTTGTTTCTTTGAAGTCTAGTTAAGCAGATGGGCATATTGTGGAGTCTAAAAGGTGATTAGACCAATATGTTCTCATAAGCTAATGTAGCTGGGGGGGTGGCAATGAGAATTTATCCAGCAAATGGAGACAGATTGTTTTCACACTTCATACTAGGCCCAACAAACTAAATCGGTTGGATACATCTCTTAACAGCTGCATATAAACAGTTGTTTGACATGGAAAAAAATAAAATTATCAAGAAGAGGGTGTACTTTCCCTAAATCCAGAGGACCTCTGTGTTGGAGCAAGCATGCATCAGGCACGTGCAGTAGCAGTAAAATAGTAAATTTTATTCATAAAACCCAGAAAAGGATTGCCCAACTGAGTAGAAGCTAATTTACAATGGGACCCATACCATTCATACTCTTTCCAAATAAAATTATAAACCAGATATACGATATGAAATGCATAAAATGAGCTTGCATATCTTGAAGCCTGCATTGCTTTTATACTTAATGCAGTCCGTGTACAATGCAGTTAGTCATGTACACAGATGAAGTTCAGATGAGAAGCTAACTAAATAGTGTTTGGTGCTTATGGAGAGAAGCATTTTGTTTTTAGTTTGTTTCATAGAAATTATAATCAAAAGTGCTTTATAAGGAGTTGAAGGTTGGGAGAGGGGCCACCATGGAAAAATTAGAAAATAATTTTGGAAATGAATATGTGGATGGCTAATCCCTCTTCTACCTACAGGGCTAGACCCTGATTTAAAACACTTGCTGACTGGGGTTTCTTCGCTCTTGGCAGCTTCTTCAAAACCAAAATATAATTACGCTTGAACAAGCCCAGCAAAGATTTAACTGGCTTAGTTTGAACCATATGAGATGCCTACAAATGAGATTATATCTTTAAATGTGTTTGGAGGGTGACCCTGGATCTGCAGCTACAGGATGATCCTACCGTTTTTCAAATTTGGTTCTCAGAAGGGGAAGGAAAGCCATCGCCATGATATATCAGACCCTTACCTCTGTCCATGATTCCCAAACAGAATCCTTGAAAGGAAAGTGGAGAGGGACTTGAACATAAATCTATCAGCTGATGACTGGGGCAAGGTGTGGCAGCAAACTTGGCACACTAATATATCTCCAGTATGGAGGGAGTTTGTTGAAGGTGAGTTAGTTCTTCTTGGTCCCAGCCTTTATGGTCAAAGATCGGGACAAACTGCAAAGTGTTGAAGGAGTGCAGGTCTGAACATGCCACGATGCCCATATTTTTATCTTCTGTCCCAAAATGACCACCTTTTGGGAGGCAGTGGTTGTGCATCTAAAAGATTTGGCTCTCTGATCCTTTAACACTGGAGCAGCTATTTATGGATGTCGTCACGCTCCCTAAAGGATAAAATGGCCTATCAGTGGATATACTGATGGCCCTGAAGGCAATTACTAGGAAATGAGGTGCAAAAGATGGGTGGAGGGCCCTGTATGTCAATGAGAACATCAAAGCTACAGAAATTCAGAATACACATAAGGAGCCAGAAGAATTGTGGGTCACCCTGGAAATGGGACAGCCATAAGAACTGGGGTTGTCTACAGGCCCCCGGAGGGGAGGACAGACTCATTACTGTTAAAAGATGCTCAAAACATGACAGCTAAGGGGGAGGTTCTGATAATGGGAGACTTCAACATGCCAGATACAGATTGGTCAATACCAGCAGGAACATCTGCCAGAACTAGACACATGGGGGATTCCCTGCAGGGGGAGGGCTTCAAACAACTGGTACAACCCACAAGAGATGGGGCTATCCTAAATCTAGTACTAACAGGGAAGGGATCACAGATCTCCAGGTAGGTCACCTGGGGCCAGTGACCATCACATGGTATGGTTCAGTTTGGCCAATACATCTAAATCATCCCATTCCAAGGCAAACGTATGAGACTTCAGAGGAGTCGACTTTGATAAGATGGCCAACAGAGTTAAGCTAGCCTCTGGCAAAAAGAAACAGGTGAGGGGGTACAGGCAAAGTGGGCAAGCATTATGGATGCATACTTGAAGCAACATCCCATTGTGTTAGAGAAGGAAGTGCAAAAGAAGGAAACCACTTTGGTTCTCAAATACAGTAGCAGAAAAGGTCAGAGTGAAAAGGCTGACCTTCAGGAAATATAAGGGAACACCGCGAGATGAAGATAGGGAGGCATACCAAACTGCCCTAAGGGAAGCAGGGAAGGTAGTAAGGCAGGCAAAGTCCCAAACTAAAACACTAGCACGAACAGTAAAAGGTGACAAGACTTTCTATAGATACAATAGTGAAAGCAGAAAGTCCAGAGGGGGTATTGCTAAGCTCAAAGGAGAAAAGGGGGCATGTGAGGAGGACCCTGTAAAAGCATCTATCCTAAATACTTTGCTCAGTATTTACTGAAGAGAAGGTAGGGCAGGGCCCACAGCTTAGCACTATGAACACAGGGGGGAAGGAGGTGAGCACTACTCCCTTCACAAAAGAAAGGGTCCTACAAGAGCTTGCTAAGCTCAGGGTGGACAAGGCAATGGGACCTGATGGCATACATCCCAGGGTACTTAAGGAGCTAAGGGTGGAACTAGCAGAGCCATCAGCAGAGCTGTTTAGTGAGTCTCTGAGCACAGGAGAGGTCCCAGAAGACTGGAGAAGGACTCATGTGATCCCGCTCCACAGAAGTGGTTGCAGGGAGGAGGCAGGGAACTACAGACCAGTTAGTCTTGCCTCAGTAGTGGGCAAGATTATGGAGGCACTCCTTAAGGAAAGGATAGTGCAACACCTGGAATCCATAGGGCACAGGATCCAAGACAGCAAGGGTTTACAAAAGGTCGTGTCAAACTAATCTCGGATTTCTTTGACTGGGTAACCAGAGTGGTGGACCAAGAGGGAGCAGTTGTCTCCTACCTTGACTTCAGCAAAGCTTTAGACACTGTTCCACATAGATAAATAAGCTGGGTAGGCTTCGAGGTGGGTCAGAAGTTGGTCAACTGGGTGGCAAACTGGTTGGGCAGAAAAGAGGTGGTAAATAGTATACAGTCAGAAGAGATGCCAGTCACAAGTGGGTACTTCTGGGATCAGTCCTGGGGCAGTACTCTTCAATATCTTCATTAGTGACATTGCAGATGGACTAGAGGGTAAGGCTTGTCTGTCTGCAGATGACACCAAGATCTGCAACAAAGTAGATCCAGAATGGGTGAGCAGAACGAGAAGAGATCTGGATAAACTAGCAAAAGGTCAGAAGAGTGGCAACTGGGATTGAATGCAAAGAAGTGCAAGATCATGCACATAGGGAAGAAAGACCCTGAAGCCACCTGTAGGCTGGGAGGGGAGTTGCTGGCAGTCACAAAGGAAGAAAGAGACTTGGGCATCATCACCGATGACCTGAAATCATCCAAGCAGTCCTCTAAAGCAGTAGGTAAGGCTAGGGGGATGTTAGGGTGTATTAATAGGGGTATCACAAGTCGTAAGGGGGAGGTAATAATCCCTCTTTACAAGACACTGGTTAGGCCCCATCTTGAGTACTGTGTGCAGTACTGGAGGCCACACCTTCAGAAGGACATTAATCAAATTGAGGCAGTCCAGAGAAGGGCAACACATTTGTACAATACATTTTCATAACAATCCAAAAGCCAACATGCTGTACAAATGTGTTAATAGTGTTAACTTAATTCTGGGTTATACAAAATTGTAATGGAATAGATATTTGTAACTAAGATTTTTCATCCATAAACTTGAATATGAAACGGTCCTTTACAAGGGCTGGCCTGGTGGCTTGAGGCACTGGACACCACATTTGGTGCCATGCTGGAGACCTGGTTCGGGAATGGACTTGGTTCATTGGGGTCGGCAGGGAGGAGCAGGATTGAGTGTAGGACGGCTCTCCTAGGGAGGGTGGGTGGTGCATGCCGCAGTTCTAGCGGCTCCTGGTGGAGGCAGAGAGCATCACAACTTGCGGCAGGACATGCATGAGGTAGGGGTGTCAGTGGACGTCCTGCACACGGGTGTGGGAGCACGCTTGTCGCACGCTGGATGTCATTGCACATCCATGAACCCAGGACCACCAGAACACAGAAAAGCTCTGGCACCTGGGTAGGCAACAGTGGGTCCAGTGGATGGCCCCCACAGTCCATGCTGGATCACTCCCAGACAGTCTCTGGCTCTCCTGGACACTGATCACTCCTACTAGATTCCAGATAGAGTGCCAGAGGAGTAGATGGTCCCACCTCCCGGGGAGGGGGGGGGCATGGCACCCAGAGCCAGAGGGTTGGGGGGTGGTCAGCAGCTGTGGAGGAGAGATCCCGGGATGGAGACTCTGCCTGGAGAGGACTTCCGCAGAGCAGGCACCAAACTGTCTTGAGTGACCACACCAGAGACCTAAGGGGCCAGTGAAGGAGCATAGAGTTGAAGTGCTTCACAGCTGAGCAAATGGAGGGAGATAATACTGCTATTTTCAACACGTGGACATTGAAGGAGTGTAGAGGAATGTGAATACAGGAAGGTTAAGTGACTATTTCCGCCACAGTGAGTGGTGGGATTGATACCTGGATCTCCAGGTTCACAGTACTGATTTCTAATCACTGTTACAGTACCCAGAAGTGCCAAAGGCCTCATGTCTACACCATTTTAAGAACTCTTAAATATTTAACTCGCTCCCTGAGCTGATGGTTAGAGGTTTAAATAATGCATACATTTGTGTCCAAAATCAGAGAAATTACTGCCTTTTTTACAAAGTTCATTTGTATGGGGGGTAAAGCAGAGTAATTCCCTGTGGAAATTGTAAAGGACCTTTTAAAGCATTAGGGGCCCACATTTTCAATCTTATTTTACAAACATTTTTTTGGGGGGGATGGCAAGCCCCACCCACAGTGCATCATAGAAGACCCTTCATGTGGGGGGGGGGGAGGCCCTTAGAAAATTTTGGATCCACCCTGCTGCATATTGCAGTATAATCTGCAGCAATTTTCTGTACCCATGCAGAATATCAAACCCTTGATACTGTCCATGCAGAACAGGCTTACAAAATGACTGACTTACCCTTGCAGTTCAAACTACGAACAGATCAGTAAACTGGAAATGGGACAGAATTTATTTACTCCTAGCTTTTCACACATGGCATGAACACCTTTAGAATGGTCTTTTGGTTCTCTTAGAATTTACCTAATAAAATGTGTGCCACTTGTAAATGGCAGGGAATTACCAGTGCATTATTGGCCACTGCTGAGTAACAGAGTAATAGGAAAAAACTGAACCAGAGCCCCTGAATATTAAATATTCTGGTGCTCTTTTCTTTCTGGGAGAGCATGTCTTAATATTTTGGATGTCCCCTAGTAGTATATTATGAGGTGTGGTGCCCTTAATGTATTTTTTTGTGTAACTGATGTGTTCTATGTCTGCTTTTTTATATGCTGCGTGTGCCTTGGAAAACCAATAAACTTATCTTTTTTTATATTTATATATGTATCATAAATTTTAACTAGGCAAGCATGTAAGCAATGACCCATGATGGGGTATGTGGTTATTGGGATTAATCAACTCCCTGGGCTGGGTGTGTTGAGGCATGAGGCCGCAGGCAATGTCTTCACAGCACCAGGGGTGTTGATTAATCCCCAATAACTGCACATGGGGGGGGGGTATTACACTTATAACATGAGTTACGTTTAAACAAATTTTCTGAAAGATTTTTTGCTGTTTAAATAGCAGAAAAGATAGTATGTCAAACCACCTTGTAAAATAGTCCATGAAACATGTATACTGCATTGCTGTTATGCATATAGAAATGTCAGAAATAAAGCAGTGATGATTTGACACTTCTGCTGCATAACATGCTTTGTTACCCTTCCTACACCCTGTACTGAGCCTCCCAAAACAGACATGTAGACACTTTCCAGTGTCCTGCACGTCTGGAAGAGACCTTTCAATGCCACTGGCAGGAACCCATGGGTCTCATAAGCAGCACAGTTGTCAACATTCAGAAATGGCAACACATGACTTCTAGGTTGTGAAGTGGTCCGATTTTTAAGTGTCATTGCAGCGCCTGGCGACGATCTCCCTGGATCTTTCTCACACTCTTGCTCGCTCTGTGTGCTGCCGCTCACATGCGATCTGGCACGGATTTAGTCTTAACTCATTAACACGCAGCTAAACATTATGTGGCAAATGCACAGGTGCAGTTTGAAACTGACAGTACCTTGCTGCAGTCTGCACTGCTCCTTCTGTAAGCACCGCAGCTCCCTCTCTCTCTCTCTCTCTCTCTCTCTCTTTCTCTCTCTCTCTCTCTGGAGATGAGATGCCACACACAGACGACATGCGCAGACAGTGGCAGAAGTAATGGGACGTACATGACGGGCACCACTGTCGCAGGCATTTGTAGAGAAGTAGCAGAGGACTGAAGCTGCCCTACGGCCTTCTACTGTACACCTTTCCCCAACTGTCCCTTTTTCTCTGCTCTCTGCCATGCTACACACTTGCTTGTGATCAGTGCCCTGCTACAAGCTGTGCCTCTGGAGAAAACAGACTGGCACAGTTCTGCTGCAAATGCAATCGGAGGACATGGACTATTGGAATGCAGACAGCTTACTGACAGTGGGTTGGAGGGCTGGCATACACTTGCATCCATATGTGTGACCTGCTGTCACCAGCTTGCTACAGTCCTTATCCTCTACCAGCAGTCGCTGAATGTGATTGCACACAGAACACTGCAGCTTTCTGGTGCTGCTTGCTTGCACTCTACCACTCCGTCTGGCTGTCTCAGGCACACACATTGCTGCTCCATCCTTGGATGTCCAAGGGATGGGTGGGTGGCTGGGGAGACTGACAGCACAGAGGGGTATTGTCTACTTGTGCTGCTGGATAGTCATGTACTGTGAACTTGTCCGCTGGTGGGTGGGGATGACTGCAGCAGAGAGGAGAGAACTGCACACAAATGTTCTCACTGCCACTACACAATACTGAATGGCAAGACTCTTTCTGCTCAGTTTTGAGGTCTGTGGGGTGTATGGGTGGGAAGACCTTACTTATAACATGGGCAGGGACACCACCTGACCATTAATCTCTGTAGAGTCACATACATTGTGTTTAGCTGAGGATGTCTCTTGGTTAGCGGGGGGGGGGGGATTAATGGCTGCCTTGCAAACTGTTGGGCACAATAATTATCCACCCACTTCCTGATCACTGTGTTGGGGCTGCTTCACCACTTGCTGTGTGGGTAACAGATTGATGAATAGTCAGGTGGTGGCCATCTGTCAGTGAGCTCACAGATGGCTCCCTGCCCATGTCGTAAAACCCATGATTGTACCTTGTATGCTGGATCTTGCTGCTTGGCCTGTGTGCAGAATGAGGCTTTGGTGACTTGGGGTAGTCAAGATACTAATTTGGCTTACTTGCACGCTCTATAGTGGGTTACTGCAATTATTTCTAATGTCTGGCCCTTTAGGGAATGTCGGTACTCCTTCACGAGTTTAGAAGGTTCATATAGGAGCATGGAGTTGGCCCATATTGCTCCATAATGTTTAATAGTGTCATGTTCAACCCCCTTGACTGTCAGTTTTGTCAAATTCCAATGTGGTTTTATTGGAGATTTCCATGGGTAGGTTAATTTCATGGATTTACAGATCTTCGAGTGGGAGCTCTTGCAGTAGGCTATTACAATTGGGACTGCCACAGGTATTAGGACCCACTGGAAAACTTATCAGCCAGCAGGGACCACCTCCTGACGTCGGCTCCACCCCATCTGCTATGGTATAAAAGGGGGTGGACCCAGCTCCACCCTAGTTCTTTTCCTGCCACGACCCACACACATGTTGGAAAGTTCTTTGCTTGCCAGCCACCAGCAAAAACATAGGGTTTTGCCTTTTTTCTTCATTTATTAGACTGTTTTTCTCCAGTACCGACGTGTGTCATCCTCTATCTCTTCATCAGGACCCATCGAAATAAGTGTAGCTGTGGCCATCAGATTCCAGCTAAGGACAGCCACACCAAGTGTGCATTCTGCCTGGGGCTAACCACGACACTGCAGCCTGTTCCATCTGCCAGTGCTTTACAAGTAGAGACTAGGATCTGCCGCCTAAAGGCTCTCAAGGCATTCCTGCTTGAACAGAAGATGGATCTACACACTCCGGGAGAAGGCCAAACATTCTATCAAGGAGACACCCCACTGGTTCTTGAGATATCCTCCTTCTCACATTCCGCTCATAGGAGAGATCCAGGCCCTCTTGCAGAAAAGGGCAATAGACAGTCCCTCTGAGCAACGGGAAGTGTCACCCCACTTCCTGGTGCCAAAGACTAAGACCTTCGTCCCATTCTGGACCTCTGCTCTTTAAACAATTTAGAGTACAGAAGGTTCCGGATGGTGACTCTTCCAGGACTGCTTCCTCTCCTGCATCAGGATGATTGGCTCGGTTCTCTAGACATGCAAGATGCATACATGCACAATGCATACATGCACATCAGGGTCTTCCCCCTCACAGGAAGTACTTGAGGTTCCACTTCCAGGGGGAACATTATCAGTTCCGGGTTCTCCCATTCGGCCTCTCCTCTGCTCCTAGAGTCTTCACAAAATGCTTGGCAGTAGTGGCGGCGACTCTAAGGTGCCAGGGACATTGTCTTCCCTTACCTGGATGATTGGCTGCTTGCAGCCCTGTCCAGGTCCCACCTTCAAGCTCTGACACCTATATTCTATTCTGAGATCTGGGGATCACCCTGAACCTTCCAAAGTCCTCCCCAGAGCCCAGCCAAAGGCTCATCTTCATAGGAGCAATCATGGATTCGGTCGAGACATGGCTTTTCTACCCCAGAGAGGGGCGATTGCTTATGGAGATTGCCAGATTGGTTTTAATAACCCCTCAGGTCCTGGCCAGGACATTCCTGACTTCTGGGGCACATGGCGGCCATTCCAGTCCTACCTCTGGCCCGCCTTCACATGAGAATCCCACAGTGGATGCTCGGGTGCAGTGGGATCATGCTGAGATGACCTAGACCACATGGTCAGTCAGAGCCAGTAAAGAGGATGCTTCTTTGGTGGTTGGGCCCAATAAATTTGGAAAAAGGGGTCTGTTTTGGGTTGAGGGGCGCACCTGGGGGCCCGACAAATGCAGGGTACCTAGACCCCATGGAGCGCACACCCCACATCAATATCTTGGAGATGCAAGCAGTCCTCAATGCGCTACATGCCTTCCAAGAGGACTTCGTGCCAGGCTCTCCTTGTTCAGATGGACAACATGGTGGTCATCTTCTATATCAACAAGCAAGGAGGTGCTCACTTACCCCTGTGCAGGAAGGCGATGAGTATGGTACTGGGCACTGGAGCAGCACATCTGTCCAGAGTATGTTCCAGGCATTCTAAATGACTTGGCCGACAGCCTAAGCAGGTCTCAGTCCAAGGCACACAAGTGGGAGCTACTACAATCTGTAGCAGACCAGCTCTTCGACACATAGGGTCATCCAGAGCTGGACCTCTTTGCGTCACCACGCAACGCCAAACTGCCAGTTTTCTGCTCACGAGAGCACACGCCTGGTGTTTTCTGGCCAGACTCGTGTTCCCTTTGTTGGGCAGGGAGGTTTCTTTACACCTTTCCTCTCGTCCAGACTTCTCTTGAAGTTACAGGTCAAGAGGCTTGGCTGATTCTAATCTGCCACTATGGCCTCTGCCGATTTTGATTCCCACTACTTCAGTGGTTGTCCACGGAACCTCCAATCCCACTGCCAATATGCTTGCAGTTGCTGTCCCAGGATCAGGGCTTGCTGGTCCATTCCAACCTCTGGTCTTTGCACCTTCATGCTTGGCTCCTTCAGATGTAGCAAAGTCAAGGTATGGGGTATCCCAAGAGGTGGCAGACGTACTAGTTTCAGCGAGGAAACCCTCTACTTGCTCTGCCTATGGGCATTGTCTCACCGTCTGGACCCCCTTACCTGTCCAGTGAACTCAGTATTGCAGTATCTCCTCCTTATTCCAACAAGGCTTGAGCTACTCCTCCATAAAGGTACACATGTGGGCCATTTCTGCTTAGCACGCCCTATTGGGAGACACAACTTTAGCCCAATTGGATGTGGCCTGCACCTTTTCACAGGGGATTTTACACACTAGACCTCCCATTCGGGATCCTATCCCACTCTGGGACCTATTTGTGTTGGAGAAGCTTACTCTTCCTCCGTTTGAACCTGCAGCGGATTGTGAGCTGCATTACCTTTCCTGGAAGGTTTGCTTTTTAGTTGCCTTTATCTCTACTTGAAGAGTTTCCAAGCTGCAGGCTCTGATGTGTAAAGAGCCATATTTAATTTTTCATAGGGAAAGGGTTTCCCTCAGAACGAATCCTAAGTTCCTTCCTAAAGTGGTCTCGGAGTTGACCCTCAACCAGTTGTTGACCTTCCAGTTTATTTCCCTTCTCCCTTTAATAGAGGAAGCTCTCCTTCACACTCTAGACATCCACAGGGCGCTGTGGTATTACCTTAAGTGCACGACTACTCAATGTAAATCAAAGTAACACTGTGGCATTTGCACCCTTTCGTGAAGCACTATAGCTTGGACATTGCATCCAGATGCCGTACCAGCTTTGGCCTGGCAGTCCTTCAGGGACTCTTGTCTTAAACTGGAAACAGCAAGTTATCTTCTACCTCCGAGATGTGGTACGCCCTGGCGCTGGGACTGCTTGGGATTCAGTCCTAATTGTAATAGCCTGCTGCAAGAGCTCCCACTCAAGTAAGATGGTAGTTGTGTAAGAACTTACTATAACAGTAGATTTTCAAGAGGAGTTCTGAAGTATAGTTGCTTTCCCACCCTCCATCCCCCGAATGAGGTGTACAGATAGTCATCTTCAGGCTTCACTCCTTCTCTTGTTGGGCCTGTTCTTGGTGGGGAACTGGGGTGGAGCTAGGTTCGCCTTTTATACCATAGCAGATGTTGGGGTGGAGCTGACGGGGGTTTTCTTTAGCTCCTAATGCCTGCAGCGTTAGTCCTAATTGTAATAGAGAGGAGCTCTTGCAGCAGGCTATCTACTGTTACAGTAAGTTCTTATGCAACTGTACTTTCGTTGGAAGAATTTTCCTTTTGAGTATTGAATCTGTGCCCAACTATTTGCAGGGGGTGTCCTCTTATGTTTGAAACACTAGTTCATCCCATGTTGGATAATGGGTCTGCTGTAACATAACATGTCTCCTCTGATCCTACGCTGCTGTTTCAGTGTCATTTAAGTTTAGTTCTATAATTCTGTCTGTATTAGGACATCCTTTAGCTCAGCTGTGATTCTTGTCCGTCTTTGAATGTTTTCAATGTTTATTTCAGTTTTCACATATGGACTTCAGAATTGGGATGCATAATCTAGATGAGGTCAAATGTATGCTCTGTGTAAAGGAACTTGCCTCCTTTATTTAACTGGGTGGGTGCACTGACCCAGTGGACCATTTTGAGGCGCAACCTGGGCGATGATCGCTCAGTAACATAACACAGAACAGTACAAAAAAGTAGGTTCAGGCAAATATAGAAGGCTACAAAATTGCAGGCAGATGCATAGCAAAGTAGTTGCAAACAGTAGGCAGCAAGGTTGCAGGTAGGCACCAAAACAGGTGATGGGTAAAATAATACAAAACAGATATGTACCATAATTGGCTGGTTGTGAACAATGTACAAGCAGAGTGCAGCTCAGTAATAAAGGTATAGTAACATACATGAAAACTTGAGCATAAGACAAATAGAAGGCAGGTAGTTGACTACATGTAATAAAAGTGCCAGCAGTACTGTGGCAGGGCAGGGACCATGTAGAACAATCTGTATGAGTAACTTAATGGAAATAAAGGAAAACAATACCTGGGACAAAGTTTGGATGGCCTGGCTAACCCCAGAACATGGTAAGGCAGGCTGTCAGGGATACAGGAACAGGAGGAGGTTGCCATATGATGCGACTTATAGTGGGACTTAAATAGGAAGTGGGAGCCTTAGTGGGGCAGGAGTAGAAAATTATCTGCCCCTGTTCATGAGGCGGGGTCATAAGGCTGTTTATTCACAATTCAGATTTACAACCTTTGAGTCAGACTCATTTACAAAGGCAGTTGAACATTTGGTGTAAAAATATTGGTTATGAGCCTGTGTTGTCCAAAGGACATAAAGTTGAGGCAGCCCAGAGGAGGGCAACTAAAATGGTACGGGATCTGCACTGAAGCCCTATGAGGAGAGACTGAAGGACCAAGATGTGCAGACTGAAGGAAAGGAGGAAGGGGGAATGATTTTAAAATGCCTCACAGGTATAAATAAGGTTCAAGAGGGAAGCTTTTTTCACAGAAGGATGCACAAGAACAAGGTTGTACGATGAAGCTGGAGGGGAGGGTAGAATCAGGAAATGTAAGGAAACCCTTTCACAGAAAGGGTGGTGGATGCCTGGAAGCCTCCCTGAGGAGGTGGTGGGAGCAAAAACTAATGGGATTTAAGTCATGGGTATGGCATGGGTATGTATAAGGGAACCTTAGAAGCATGTGGGATGGGGAGGGGGGTAAAGATGAGATCAGGTAATCTATGATGTGACAGTAGGCAGGGAACATGAGCAGACTAGGTGGGCCAAGCAGACCTCATCTGCTGTCATTCTGTTTCTGTGTTTGCTAATGCAGGCTTGTAACTTTGGTAATTTTCAATAGTTTTACTCCTGATTTTCAATGACCATTTCTTCACAGTATCTCATGAATGTGACTGTGGTCTCAGAGTCCTGGTGCCTTCCAGAAATGGGCGTCCAGGTGCTCTGGAGTTTGCTAGGAAGGTTAGGAACACCAGGGGAGTAACAGCAGCTGGTTGGGTATGGATGGTGCCCCAGCGTTGGGTGGGCAGAATAGGTGCCCCAGTGTCAGGAGGTGCCCCTTTGTTAGGTAGGAACTCTCCCCAATGCAAGCCCAAGTTGGGCTGTGTTTAGAGTACTACTTTGTTTTCCCTGCCTGCAGCTCTCGGACCCCTCCAGTTACCTCATGCCAGGCACCTGCTCTTGTGGGTCTGGTCGCAAGTGCAGGCAGGGATGGGCTCGAGGATTATAACCGGAATCCTTGGGCCTTTTGAATGGCAACAGATGTTCGCCATTGCATCTTGTTGGAAGGGGAGAGTGGAGGAGAAAAAGCAGCATTGTGGAGAGGGAGTGCTAGGCCATCTGAGACTCCGCCAAACGGCAGGGACTTTCCTTATGTCCTGGGGTCCCTCCTGATGCCCTGGCTGGTCCATTAGCGATTGCTCCCTCTTTACATTGTGACAGCAGTACAAGTTTCCTGGTGCCGTGGCAGTGAGCAAATGTCCTGTCAGGAGGGGCAGCAGGTCCAGACTGTCCCTTCCAGTCCTCTGCAGTGAGCACAGCAGTGGAAGGGTGGTGACAGTAACCAGGCCAGCCCCTCCATTCAGCAGCCCAGCAGATGTCCTGTCAGGAGGGGCGGCATGTCCAGTCTGTTCTCTCCAGGTTCAGTAGCAGCAGGAGGCAAGTCCAGAGGGGCAGCGACAGCAGCAAAAGACTGACTCTTCCATCAGCAGCACCAGTTTCAGTGGAGGTCTGAGGGAGGAGGTGGGTCCAGGCCCTCCCTGCTCCAGCAGCAGCAGTGCTCCGTGGAGGCCAGTGGTTGAATGTGGGTCCAGGCCTCCTCATTGCTACTTGCCAGCAGTCCCAGTCCAGGATCAGATGGGGGGGTGGCAGGGTGAGTGGCAGCACCAGGTTCGGGTGCTGGCTGCCGTCCAAAGGGGACTCCATTTTTAAAATAAAAACTTTGGTGCTACTACAACAGCAGTGACCAGTGGGCCATGCAAGGTCTAGCAAAGGACCACCCACTGGGTGGAGTTGAAAGGAGGCCTGTGAGAGCCAGGGAAATGTGGGGAGGGCACTATGCATGGACCACCCACGGGCGGAGTAAAAGGCTCCATTGAGCCAAATCACTGGGGGTGGACAAGGCCCTAGTGAAAGACCCCATGGGGCAGAGTAGGAAAAGGCTCTTGAGCCAAATGACAGGGCAGGCTAGGCCCCAGAACTGGAATGCCCATGGGAAAGAGATGCAAGAGCCCCATTGACAGAAAGAGAAGGGGTCTGGAATTGTACAGATGACAGACTGCCTGACAGTGATTTAAAGGGCAACGACAAACCCTCAGGTTTGAAAGGGGTAGAACTGTACAAATGGCAACATGACTAAATGCCTTAAGATGGAATGTAAAGTGGTATGCAGGAGTTAAAGGAACGGGGCAAGTGCAAGGCTCCATTGAACCATGGAACTGTAAATTACTGCTTACATAAATGAATGGGGATTAATGCTTGCCAGCCAAAGAGGGTCACCAAGAGCCAGTGCCACTTATTTTCATTTAATCTAATGACTTAAACTGTGTTTTGTAATGTGCCAACTAAGTAACGTTTTTCTAGAAATAAGGACAGACACAAGGTTTAATGTTTTATTGTGCTGCCACCTTCTGCTTGCATGTGGTCCCCAGGTGCCCTGACCGGGTCTTCCTGACCAGCTGTCTTGTCTGTCTGTTGCCTCCTTGATTCCCACGTCCTTGTTTGTTCTCATTTCCCAGCAGTCCACATAAGGCCTGTGACTGGGTGATCTCTTGTCCTGACAGTCCACGAAGGGGCTGTGGCTGGGTGAGGTTGGCAAACTAGTTCCTGGAGGGGTGTCATTTTCAGGTGGTCTGTGGAGACCTGTATGCCAATGACCCACACCGCCTTGGAATAGTCCTTTGGAATGTATCCTATTTAGTGTTTCCTCCCCATCCTGTACAGCTGGTTCCTCATCTTTTCCTTCCCTTCCCCATTTTGACATGCATGGGTGGCTGGTTAAATTACTGTACAGCAGTGTATCTAGAGTATTGTTAGTCCAGACTGTGGGGTGCAGTACATGAATTTCATACTGTGTAGACTTGGTCTAGGCATACCTCTCATCTGCTATGAATTCTGCATAGCGCTATGATTTTCACTCTCAAATGTACCCTTGCTCCACATAGGTTTACTGATCTTAATAATGTTAGAGCTATTTCTGGACAAGCAAACTATTAAATCATTACACTAAGTCAATGGCCCCATGTAGGTAGTGATAAGGAATGTTGCTAACTATTTGTAGATATATAATTGTTTAAAATAAGAACATGCTACACATTCTGGCAATTTGCTGTGATTTTTGAAGGCTAGTGCTATGATTTTTAATGCTGAGCGGTTGAGAGGTATGGGTCTAGGATTTGGGGATGTGGTAAATCAGTTTAGTAATGTTATAGTTTAGAATTTTAGACATTTCTTGTAATATTCGGTACATTTAATAAACTTTTACCTTGCTTTTGCATTTGTCTGCTTCATGCCTCTCCTTGTGTTTCCAGTTAGTAGCAATTGAATTTGGTCCCCCTTTCCCCAAAATGTTCCTGACACCTGCTGGCAGTGTACACAAATCCACCTCCAGGTGGTTGGATAGTCTAATTACATGTTTTCCCTCCAAGTTGTAGCTGGGGTGGACCTGTGCACTGAACCGACCAGGCCATTTTGAGTGGTCAGCATTAGTGGCTTCTCTCCCATTACATGGTAGCTGTCATTTTTCATATTCTGGCCAAAATGTGTTTAAGGTGATTTCACAGTCCCTGTGTGAAATCCTGTTTCAGGCAGGAATTAAAAATGTTCTCTGCACTTGTTCATGAGATGGGGTCATTGAATATTTGAGGCAAAACTATTAAAACAGTTATGAGCCTGTGTTGCCATTTAAAAATGCAGTCTCCTAACTTTGGTACTACATAAGTCACAAAGTGCACCACAAAGCATCTAGTACCCAAAACGTCTCTCCAGTGGTGAACATCCAGCACGGACACAATGCTTGTGATGTTTCCCAGTTCATTTTCTATGGTCCTGACTGTATTGCACCTCTAGATTTACTTTTCTGTATAGATAGGTTGTGCCCTTTGACTCAGTATTTGGTGTTAATTGTGAAGGAAATGGTTGTGGTGACTAAGAGGTCAGTTGACATGGAGGCGTAGGGGTACAGTGGGAGTGGTACAGGACTTCTTTGGGACTGGAAAGCCTTTCCACCACTGAGCCATGAAATGGATCTCAAAACTGTTCTGGGGAATAGAAATCCAGTAAACCTGTGAAGTAATACTGATAACTTCATTTAACTAAAGTCTTTAGTTTTATGAACTGCTGTTGGGATGAGGTGGCTGTGACAAGGTTCTGTCTTGGATCTCCCAAGCTAAGATTGGGTCAGTCTGTCTGCCTGCCTCAGAATTGGTCGATATCTGAATCCTAGCTGGGTCACAAGGTAAGGGGTATCAGTAACCTCTGTGGCACAGAGCCAATTTAGATATAGGGCAGCTAAGGTCTCCAAATATTTGAACCAGTTCTTCTGCACCTCATTTGAATAAATCTGCATAAAGGAGTAGTGCACATTACATAGCAGTGGGCTTCTGGCAGGGGAAAAAAGACTGCTGTATTAGAATGTAAATTGCAGTGCCACCACCAGGTTAGATATGATTTCTAAAGGTTATGGTTTGACTTAAGTTCTTTTTTTTTTTTTTTTTTTTCCTCAGCTAAAACTAGAAGATTACAAAGAGCTCTAAAAATGGAGAAACCTCAACCAGGACCAAACGGTGAGTTTAAAATAAAGAACTGCAGCCAAGAACAATGACACACAGGATTCAGTTCAGTGTTTCATATGGCCTTTGTCACCATGGCAGTGCTGAACTACAAACTAGAATACCAGACATCCTACTGTCCATGGAAGCAGTCTTCCTCTGAGTAAGATAAAGGAATATTGCGTTTGTTTAGCAGTTTGGCACTGTTTAGAACTGAAGATTAATCTGCCTTTGGAGGTACTGAATTGCATGAGCAGTCTCCGAGCGAAGGGGTTCGCTCAGCACGCTGGCGACCTGGGTTCGTGCCCCTAGCCTGGGTACTGGGAGGGGCATCATAAGCATCCATTGGAAGCTTCTGTCTTGGGTGAGTTTTGCCTGAGGCCCTGCAGACAGATTGGTGTACTTGGGGAACGTGATACCTCGACACTCCCGTACACCCCTGCTCCAGGCCGCTTCGCTCAAGGCCGAAAACTGTGTGGGCGGGGCACAAAAACAGAGTACACCCCGACTGGATAAAGAACACCCGGCTCCTGCCGCCTGAAGCCCCAGAGTCTGCCTGGAACCGATCCTGCAGCTCCTGATGTACGTGCCACTGCCCGCTAAGGCCCTTCCCACTCAGAAGAGGGACCCTCCCAGCAATGGGATATGCCAGGGTATCCAGGTAAGGCTGCAGTTGGGGCCAGTAGGTGGCAGGGGTCACAGGGCAGTAGGGTAGTGCTGGTGCTCTGAAGGAGTGGCTGGTTGGGATGTTGACGGAGGAACAGAAACAAAAAAGAATTGCATGCAAACCACTACTGGGAGCGATTGCCAGCATTTGAAGTTCTGGTGGTGAGACTGAGGATATTATGGGTGGGACCAAAAGTGGATTACTTACGCACTACAGGAGCAATTGCTGGCATTTGGGGCCATGGCAGCGAGGCTAGGTGAACTAGCAAATTAATTTATGTGGGCTAGTGTCTGGGGAGGGTGGGGCTGAGATGGCGGGGACAGTCACGAAATGGATTGTACAAGCAGCCGATTTGCATTGCAAATTGCAATGATACCAACTATTTAAAACCCTTATCATGCTGTTTCTATAAAAACCTGTACTGCCTGTTTACATGGCACATCTCCAAGGTTTGGTTGCTAGCTATTCAAAGTAACTGTGGCCACATGCCCTGGTCCCTTCTCCACAGAAGTCTGTTCCTTGTCAGTCAGATGTCAAAGGACTGAGCCTTCGCAGTGGCAGAATGAGTACTTTGGATAAGATTTCGATACTTGTTTTTGAAAATAAGAGCTGCTCAGTTTTTTTTCAGTTTAGCTTTACTGTGTTAATGAGTCCAGAGTTTAATACTGTAACTTCTGTGCTGGACAACAATTTTCTGTTAAGCAATGGTAAAAAAGGTAATTTACCATTTACCATGCAAAAAACTACTTTTTGGACAAACCACTTTTGAGACATTTGTTTTGCTCTGTATTGGGGGAGGAAATGGGAAAATGGATTTTAAGATTTTACCAAAATGGAATTGGCCACTTCTAAAAAAAAAAAAAAAAAAAAAAAAGCATTCTCTGTATTGCTCATCGTCTTTATTGCTTTTGTTAAAGTGTAGTCCCAGGGCAGGGTACAACAAAGTTGCCTTGCCCTTTAATGATGAATGATTGACATGGAGGGTTTTTATGGGCATGGGTAGTCCCCTTGCTCTTGGGTCCAGTGCTGTGGCTCTGTCAGGTGTGTGCTGTAACTGTGGGGTCAAGTGCAGTGGTTATTGGGCTGTGTGTGCTATAGTCCTTCAGAAATCTGGTTAAAGGTAAGCATGATTGAACAAAATCATGGTTTTCTTTTTTGTGCCTCCCACATACCCACGACCGGCCATTCCCTCGGAGCGCCAGCACCTACCTACCACCCTCCAACCTCCTGCCACCTTCCCCCAGCCCCCATTGCAGCCTACCTTGAGTAGCCTGGCATATCCCTCTGCCAGGAGGGTCCATCTCTTCCAGGAAGGAATGGCCTTGATGGCCGATGTCTCATTTCTGGTGCTGCAGGGCTGGCTCCGGGGCTTCGGGTGGCAGGGACCATGGCGCTCTTCATTGGTCAGGGTCACTTTTCCTATTCTGTGCCCTGCCCACTGCAGTTCCTGACCTTGCATGAGCACAGGATTGCCCTGTGGTGGGGGCGTGTTGAGGCAGCAAGTCCCCCAAGCATGCTGCCAATCTGCCTACAGGTCCCCAGGCAGAACACGCCCCCCCAGGTGGGAAGCGTCCAGTGGATGCTTATGGAACCCCTTCCTGCCAGTCTCCACACCAGGGCTTGGGGCACAAACCCAGGTTGCCAGCATGCTGAGCAAACACCTTCATTTTGCGCCACAGAGCTGCGCATGTTGCATTCTAATAAGGATGAAACTTTATCACTTACACGACATTTAACACACTGTTTAATATACAGAGCAATGAACAGGCAACTGTGTCCCAACAAATCTGGAAGCACTCCAAGGATCTAGGTCACATGACATCACAGGAACCATGAGTGAAGCGGATTCATAGGTATCTCAGGCAAGTAGGCACTCAACCCTTGAGTTAGCCCATACCCGATCACAGCTGTTATGGGTACAATATAGCCATATGCTTACTGTATCTAACCTGTTTTTAAAGATTGCTATATTCTTGTCTGCCACCTTGCTAGGTATATACATCCCATTTGCTGTTTCCTTCAATTCCTGAACAGTTCTCCCTCAACTGGTATTTATGCGCTCTTGGATGCGGACCTCACCAGTTTAAGGACTTGAAGCCAAACACTTCTGTAATTCACTATCCCTTTAAAGCCTGTCGGATCTCCCCTCTCTTCTCCAGTGAAACAAGATCAAGCTCCCTTAGTCTAGAATTGTACTCTTTTTCTCTTTCCAAATCAGTTTCTTGCCCTGTCTCAATTCTAGTCACCTCTATTCTGTAATATGGACTCCAAAATTGGACACAGTATTCCAAATGAGGTCTGTCGAGGGATCTTTACAGTGGCATAACCACTGCCCTCTGATGAAGTTTCCTTTTATACATACCAAAATTCAGTTTCCTTTTTAAGATTGCTGTACGTGCAGCGAACTTCATGCCATGTGGGATTTGAAGGGTGTGACACTGTCCAATGCAGAGTGATCTGCAAGGGGCAAGACAGTGCCACCCACACAAGTCAACCAGGCTGATTGTGATGCTGTGTTGCCTTGATGGGTGCAAATTTTCAGATTTTGAAAAGAGAAAGATGTACCAATCATATGGCAGCTTTTTCCTTTCATCTGCAGGACACTGCCCAGCAAACAGCTGTTCAGTGTCCTCGTCAGCTTGGCTGACATCACCCACCACCTTACATTTGTCACTTCCTACACACTTGTCAACCCCCCAAAGTGAATGCTCCTGCTTACCGCCAGCTGGATGGGATAATCTTATACTTGTCACCCCTCAATTGTGGGGCTTACCTCTTGCCCACAAATGCTCCCACTGCTCACTGCTGCCAGCCTGGGTCCTGCTGTTTAGTATGTCATCCATCACCCCCTTCTGGCATCAGCCCAAAAAGATTTAACGCTGATCAGCAGCTGTCAGTCCCTTGTTGCAGAGCACGGCCACTCTGTTTAGAATTTGGTAATAGTAATGGCATGAATGACTAAGATTTACCTGTAGTAAAACCTGATTGGCTGAGTCTGTCAATCAGGTTTTACTATAGACAAATTCATGCTCTTACTGTTTCCAAACTCTGAATAGAGCGACCGCGCTCTGCACAGCCACTGACCAGTGTTAAATTTATTTGTTGCTACCAGAGGGGTGAAGTAAACTGAAGCCAAGCCTGAAACAGGCAGCAGTCAGAGCATGAGTTGGGAGCCAAATTAAGACATTCTGTACTAATTTAATTTCAGTTCTCATTATGTTCAAATATATATTATAAATGTAGGATGCTATTTTTATGTCCTGTAAAATATATGCAAACGAAGAATGATTAAAACTAAAACCCTAAACTAAAAAAAAACACATCGTAAGTATGATTTGCAATCCTATTAACATTCAAAGAACAGTAAGGGTGTGCAAAGGGCCACATTAAGGTTGGCTTGGATCCTGAATGCAGTGACAATTTGGGTAGTGGTTCAGTTAGGAAAATAACAATTTGTATGCCAGACCCTTTTTAGGATGTATACTTTTGGTACCCTGCCCCCTTGAATAACCCATTTTCCATTTAATAAAGCGCACAGTGAAAGCAAAGAAAATTACAGCACAGATGAGATTGCGCCCCAATGGCAGTTGGTACTTGAAAGGCCTCTTGGTTACATGCCAAAGTGCCAGGAAGATGCAGCTGTACTCTCTTGCATGTATGGGAGCTGGCATTAAATTTACTTTACGCAGCAACTTTGCCTGTTGGACGATGAGGGCTACATTTGCTATCTGTTGTGGGGACTTTGTATTTGCATTTAGAATTGTTTAATTTGTGCAGGGCAGAGGATTCTTACTGTAACATCAGTAGGGGGTTGGTATCCAGTGGTTGGACAACCAAAACTGATGGTCAGGGCCCAGAATGTTTCTTCTAAAGGACCCAGAATGGTGTTTCCCTAAAATTATTTTGCAGGGCTAAAGTGGTAGCTTTGCCACTTATGACCGTGGAGACAGGGGTTCGAACCCTGTGCCTGTATCATTGGTGACCATGCTCTGCACAGAGGGACACTGCCACTGACCAGCGTTAAACAAATATTTTTGTGTTGCCAGTGGGGCATAGTAACCTGAAGCTGAAACATGCTGCAGTCGGGCATGGGTTGGGACCCAAATTCAAACATTCTGTACTAATTTCATTTCAGTTGCTTTCATTATGTTCAGATATATAGTTTATAACTGTAGGATGCAATTTTAAACACGTATGTAGTTTAATACTGTTAAATATATACAAATATAAAAATGATTAATTTATTTTAAACAAAGCCAAACCATGAGTATGATTTTATTTGTATTTTTATTTGTAGTCAGTCTAGGAATTACAACCCTTTGAGTCAGGGACTCGTTTATAAAATTTGCAATACTATTGGCTGTTGGTTGGCTTTAAAAGTTAATGTGGGGCTATAATAGCTCTTTAGCAGAAAAGTAGAAAATTCTGGATTAGAGGTAAAATAAGCATTTGTCAATGCCAAAAGTTTGCCATTCGTATTAGGCACTGACTGGCGTTTAACAAATCTTGTGTTGCTGCCAGAGTGGGGTGTGGGGGGGGGGCCCTAGTTTGACCCCTTCCATTACCCAAAAAGTGAATGAATGACCTGGTCAGTGTTCCATAATTTGTTGACAAGGGATTTTCTTTAATTCTCTAATTTTACTCGGATGCTCCTTATTCTGATTTTATTTTATTCTGCTTTTTGGTCTGGCCCTTAATGCTCCTAGAGCTCAGTCCCTGCCCTGGGTGCTGAACCACCATGCCCAGGCTTGCCCCCTGGGTGGGGCAGCCAGGTGGCCCCCCCAACAGTCAATGGGAGAAAGCCCTGGGTTACCCTCCCAGGGTGGGGCCACAGGAGCAGGACCTCCAGCAGATACTGGTGGCAGTGGGAGCAGCAGTGGAGCGGTGTCATGGCTGGGGGACAGGAGTTTTCTGTAACTTTGATCCCTTGGGAGATGGAGTGTGCAGTGACGCCAGCGTCTGTCCTGCCTCCTATGCAAGCAGGCACTGGGTTTCCAGCGATTGGCCTGGCCTCTGCCAGAGGTCACCCAGCAAGCTGGGCACCCACCTGGAGAATGAGAGCTGCCCCTTGGGTGTTCTGTCCCCCACCTGGCTGGACCTCAGACACCCAGGTCTGTTCCTGAACCTGGAACACCTGCATTGCAATCTGTCTCCTTGCTGCTGTACTGGTGGGCTGACACCCCTATTCTGATTTTAAACTTGCGCCAGTCCACTGTTTCAAAACAGTTCAGCTAGAACCTTTCCAACATTCCAAGTTAAGCAAGTTTAAGGCGTTTCCTTGAAACTCTGCCGACCAGTGCCACTACCAAAGGCGAACTTTTGGCAAATGCTTGTTGTTGCACTGTAACACTGATGTATGCTTGAATGAATTTGTAACCAAAACTGATTTTTCTAGCATAGTTTTCCTAAGCTTTGTCAGCTGGTAATAACTGCTATCGAATTGAGAAGTGAACTTCAGAATCCCTTGCTGACATCGGAGGAGGGCTGCAGCAGTGGGAGATTCAATGGCCTGCAGGACATACTGGTTTTATAAGCTCGGATCTTTTGTTTGCTGTTCCTGCTGGCCTCCCTGGGCTAGGTATAGTCACAGATGACTGTGCTTAGCCCCAGGAGAGCAAACGTATAGTTGGAGCTTATAAAAGCTCTAAAATAACATTGCAGGCTGTTGAATCTTTAACTCCTGCAGCCCTCCTCTGTCAGCTGCAAGGGATTCTGGGATTTGTAGTCACAGAAAATGTCAGCTTGCAGGTCCACAAAATCTATACTGACTGCAGAAACAGTAGGCAAACCATGTTTTTGCTTGGAGTGCAAATTAGGACAAGACCCTATACTTGGGTGTGGCACTCTTAGTGCGGACAGTTCCCCTCTAAAGCAACCGCACATGTTACTGTGAGATTTTTGTACCTGCTGTAGACTTGATCTCCTAGATTACAAGTTTTCTGTTCTTTTTAATTGTACTTTACCCCCACTGCCACCAACCCAGTACCTCTGCCTGGTCACAGACCTCAGTCTCCACCTCCATATAGGACCATGGACCCTCTAATACCCCCTGGCTTGCCCCCCAGGGTGGGGTTTCAACACAGAACCCCTTAACGGTGCTGCAATGACAGGATTAGGTCAAAGGGCTGGTCCTGGAGGCTAATAAAGGCAGAGGCAGGCGTCATTGAGGGCAGATGGCAGTACTTTTGCAGTGTTTTTTTTTTCCTTTGGGGGGGTGAGAATGTGCAATGACATCCTGCTTCTGCCCCACCCCCAGAGCCATTCTAATGCCAATTGCTGTGGTACCCCTGGCCTCTGCCAGGGGTCCATCAAGCACCAGACATTCTCCCTGCCCTCCCTTCTGGAGAAAGAGCAGTCCTGGGGACACTCCACCAGGATCTGTTCCCAAACCCAGGTCACTGGTGTCTGAAGTGGAAATCCAACCACTGTGCCAATGGGCCAACAAGTTTACCTGAAATAGTATGCTCATCTTTATATAGCTCTCCGCAGAATTTCATTGGTACTGTTTTGGGCATAGACTCTCACTCCCATATGATGCATCTTTTTTACATGTTCACCTTTGCCACAAGAAATACATAATGGGTGTTAAACAGTTGAATAGTGATGAAAAACTGGGGATAGTCATTAAGCAGGAATATGTAAAGCAGACTCACAGGAGGTTGGGGGGCATTTAACAAGACAGTAGAAAAATGCCAGTATGATGTGGAGGTATAGGTATCATGCACTGCTGCTCTAAAATGTTAGCAACAATATTTGCAATGGTTTAGTTACATATCAAGTCATATCCATGGAAAGTGACTTGGATGTTCTATTAACTGTTCCCTTCTCCCTGCAACTGAACAAGACTCTCAGGACATAGGTGCAGTACCAATGAGCATTTCAGGATGCAGGCTGTTACCAAATGTGTGTATCTTTGTTACGGAGTGGCCAGTGAGCAAAAAAATGCCCATTTTCACTGGCGTCAGAACATAAACATAGGACTTCCAGTGGCACCATGGAGCAGTGAAGATTGTCTGTCAGAGCTCTCTCCTAGCCTTTCAGCAAAATAATACCCTATTCTAGAAATTAAAAAAAAAATCAAAACAAACTACCAAGTAATCGCTACTTACTGCCAGACTACATGAAGTTATTTCAACCTGCAGAATTGCTTTAGGGTATTTCAAAATTTAAACTATTTGGGAGACGAGGACCTACCAGAAGAGAGGAATGGCCTGAAAATGCCAGCTACCAAGGACACTAAACGGACACGTTGGGGTTAAAATCGGCCAAATAAAACCCCCTGAGTCCACATTAGCAGCAATTCAAGAACTGAGGTTAAGTGAACTCTAACGGACCTTCGCTCAGACCTCCAAACACAAGGCCGTCTAGATGAAGCGGATCACCAAATTTCCCAAAATACAGAATTGCTCAGAATTCAAGAAACCCTCATGGCTATGGCAAAGACACAGCTTCAGATTGTCCAGCGCCAAGAAGATGCTGAGAATAGATCAAGGAGGAAAAATGTACGATTTTTATGCTCTCTCCTAGGAAGAGGAGGGCTCTGATGTTCAGGCCTTCCTCTACCATTTCCTCAGAGCCACATTAGATTTGCCACACGAATTTCCTATAGACATCGAGAGGGCACATTGAGAATTGGGACCCAAGCCCCCTCCAGGATCTCGCCCAAGGTCAATCATTGCCCAGTTTTTGAACTTTGCCATAAGAACAAATCCTTCAAAAAGCATGGGGGGAAGTACCTAGTATGAGAACTGGAGGGTGTATGTGGACAATTACATGCCACTGACCCAAAGATTAAGGCGTGAGTACACACCTCTCTTCCCATGCCTTAGACTAAATAAAATAAAATTTAAAACGCGTTATCCGGCAAAGTTGGTGGTGCATTTCCTGACTGGGATTAAGACATACCTCGCTGCAGATGAAGCGACAGCCGATTTGAAATCAAAGGAATTGCTTCAGGAAGAAGGAAAACTGGCCATAAACAGGCCATGTAGACCCAGTGAATAGCTTCTTAGAGACAACAGCGCTGAATGAGGGACAATCCTTGGTGGCCATAATAAACTATTCAGCAATACCGAAAAGTACCAGTATCGGCTCCCGAATGAAAAGGCAGCAAAAAGCAGAACAGTCACCCATGTAAACCTCCATAAAGACTCAGAACGGGTGGGAGAAATTTGGATAAGGGAGATTCCAAAGTGGGGGTGGTGGCAAATGGGGGTTCAGAGCTGGGGGGCATCTGGCCTGTAGACCATTATAGGAACCCTGGGGAGCTGGCTATGTGACAAAGTATAAGGGAGCAGAAGGGAACAATTAAATAGCCCTTATACCTGAGGCTTAATAGAATTGTCCCAATGTCAAAGTATTGGAAGTGTCCTAATGGCGGGCTTAAACCAGGCTGGGAACCTCTTTAATCTGGCTTAGTCTCCCTGCCACTTTTCCCAGGTTGATCTGTGGTTGGGGCACAGTTGGCCCTCCAGTCTTCCTTCAGCCTCCCTCCCTCTTCCTTCTGGTAGTCCATCTCTTCCCCCCCCCCACCTTGGATAATGAGAGGAGTTATTAGGGTGATGAAAATACACCTCGAGATGCAATTAACTCTAATTTACTATTTAGTCAGTGACTTTCCTGAAGATCAGATATAACACACCTTAGTGTGAGGCTGCAGCAGAGCTCACCGGAGGGAGCTACTACACAACTAGAGGTGGCGTTTAGATAACCAGGCTGCCCAGTCAGGTTTACTAGGTTACTTGCTGAACTCTAAGCAACAGCTATCTTTTCAGCTAGAGGATAGCAATAAGACTGTTCCCCTTTTTTATCCCTATCTCTTATTCCAAAGACTGCGATGTGAACCATTATCAGGGATGGAAACGGAACATAGTTTAACAGCCCTAAGGTTTCAAGCCTAGAACTTGGAAAAAGGGGAACAGCAGCAGGCTAAACAATTGGAGACTAATGACATACATCATGTTCATTTGAAGGGCTGATTGAAGTTTAGTGGAATTCGGACTTTCCTGTCCTTTTCCCTCTCCCTACTCCCTACTCCCCTTCATCTCCTTCCCCCCCCTTTTTTCTCTTGTATTTATTACTTACCTTCCCTTCACCATTTTTCTTTACCCCTTCCCTGGACCCGGACCATACCCTCTTATGGATGTTGCTACATTTACTTCTCTTAATATGGGGGATTCTTTCCCATCTGAGAAGTTCTCCATCCCTTTTAAGGGCATATACAGCTCAAACTTTGAGCTATAGCCCTTTGTTGCAGAAGCCTTCTTCGAGGGGTTCTTCCTCCTGAACGCATCAGAGGTGGTTGACTAGTCCCACCTGATTAATGGAAATCGCACTGTATAAAGTTTGTAATGTTATACAGCAATTAATACAGCCGATATTGGGTAGAATTAAGGTTAAAGTGGTTCTTTTAAACCTCAAGTTAAGAGGAATAGAAAGGGAAGAGTTCACCCTCCTGATGAAGGTTTCAATTCTAACCAGAAGTTAGTGATATAAAATTTTCCACTCGTGTTAAACTATGTTATAAAACAAAATGAGACACACACCATGTTTGTCAAAAGCCTTTATTTCAATAGGATCCTGTCATCCTTCCAAATTGAACTGAGGGATGATGGTAGTTAATCTGACCAAAATATTTTCAATGAATGTGAATGGGCTCCACGGCCCTATTAAGATCACACCTCATGCAGTATCTTAATAAGCAGGTGGCAGACGTATTCATTCAGGAGACACTTATAAGAATCGGAACACCAGAAATTACAGTGGGGTCACAGATATAAAGTTTATGCCTCCTGTCATGCAAGTGGTCCTGATGTGGCACAGCCATACTGGTCCCTAGAGGTACACCCCTGGAGGTGAAAAGTTATCACTGATGCTCAAGGACATTATGTAATTCTTATTGGGATGCTTTACTCCCAGATGGTCACTTTAAACACTTGCCTTCCCGTAATCTACACAGGAGTGATCCAACTTTTCTCCGAAAGGTATTGTCTGTTCATCAAGGTATTTTGTTATCCCCACACTGACACCTCATCCTCAGGTCTATCTTCTACCCTGCCTTTCAAAACACTTGACCATTTGGGCATAGAAGATATTTGGAGGACTTTTTCCCTCGGATCCAGGATATACTTACAACTTGGCTAGATTTCAAACCTATTCCCAGTTAGATTATTTTTATATCATGCAAGCACTTTTCTTTAGTCCGGGATTACTAGTAGGTCTCAATGTTATCGGACCACCACACTTTCCTTTTAAAAATTGATTTAGGTAAACCCCCTAAAATGAAACTTTGGTGCCTTAATCCTACCATAGTGAAAGATCCAGAATATTAAGAATACATAAAGACCAGAATTCCACAATTTCTGACTGAAAAATCAGGTGATCAATCGGACCCTATCTTATGGGATGCCTTAAAGGCTACTATATGACGTGAGACAATAGCTTTTTCTTTAAAAAAAAAAAAAGCCTTATACAAACATTATACAGAATAGTTACAAACATACCAACTATTATATGGGGTAGAAACAGTGATCCAAAACAGAATAAGGGAACTTAAAATAATGGATTCCAAGTCTTTACAAACTATGATGTATTTGAAACAGGCAAACTATGAGGGAGGAACTAGAGCTACAAGGTTACTGGCAGGGAAATCAAGAAATGGAAAACATACAGCGATAATTTTAAAATGAAGCACCCAGTAATGAATCAAACTTCCCATTCCGATTAACATATTGAGCATTGTTTTTGACTTTGTCAAATGCTATATACTTCCTCACCCTTGGCTCCTCATCAAGGGACAGAACAGAATTCCTTTCCAACTTACCCATCCCAAAATTAACAATCACAACAGACTTCAATGTCCCCTTTATGTCCGGACAAACTTCTATTGCGAATTAAAGCTTTAAAACCCAATAAATATCCAGGCCCGGATAGCTTCACTGCTGAATGGTACAACAAATTTGTGGAGCTTCTCCTTCCTTCACTTCTTTGTTTTTAGGGCGTTGGTGGGATGGTGTTTCTCTCTCTCTCTCTCTCTCTCTCTCTCTCTCCCCCATGGCAATATGCAATGATCACTCCCCTACTGAAACCAAATAAAGATGCCATGGACCCAGCCTCTTATTGCCGAATCTCAATCCTTAACACAGATTATAAAATTTATTTGGGTATTTGGGCTTCAAGGATGGAGACTCTCCTTCCACAATTATCCATCCTGACCAGGCTGGATTCATAAAACTAAGTACAACTGAGAATATGTAACTATGCTACTAATGGAATATATCCACACCAGACAGATTCCACAGCTCTAAGTCTTGATGCTGAAAAGGCTTATGACAGTTCTTGAATTTCTTTGGGATACCCTTAAATGCTTTTCCTTCCCTGGCTCCTTTTTATCCTGGCTTAACACAATATACTCACGACCCAAAGCATATATTCGTTTGGAGAAATAACATCCCTGATACTGTTACAACAGGGTACAAGACAGGGCTGTCCACTTTCTCCTTATTTATTTGCCCTGTACGTGGAACCCTTAGCCATGGCAATTAGACAAGATCCCTCAGAGGGAATCCCCTAAGGCCAAGAGACCTACACAATTTCCTTATTCGCAGATGACATTTTACTGTCAGACCTCTCCCCGAATTATCAATACCAAGAGTGTGGAAATTAAGTAAATATGAGCAAATGGCAACTTTAAATTAAATGTAGTGAAAATGGAGGCAATGATGTATTTTATCCCAACATCAGCTCTTAAAAGCTCTTTACCCGTGAAATGGAGGACCACCAAGTTTAAATATTTGGGTATCCATGTACCTTGTAAATTGGAACATCTGGAACTGGTAAATTTACAAACCAGTCTCACTTCAAATGTGAGATATAAAAAGATGGGGCAATCTAAAATTAACCTTTGGTTTCTATTCTTTGAAAATTCAGATGAATATTTTGCCCAGTTTGTTGTACTTGTTCCAGAACGTCCCGACCTTTCCAGCTGCATTTTACTTTAAATCTTGAAACAAATTAATTTCAACTTTTTATTTGGGAGAATCAAAGGCCAAGAATAAGCCAATCTCTTGCTTGTCTCAGGATCGGAGTCAACCTCATGGATTTTAAAAAAAAAAAAAATGCAACTGCAGTTCCTCCAAGATGGAAGGAGTTAGAATTTTCAATAAATGACCTGCATGATATAGAAAATTGCCTTCTCCCTCTCACTCCCCACCCTTTGACTGATTTCTCAGAATTTTCAGCCACACCTTAAGAATTTGGAGGAATCTAAAAGGAAAAACCTTCAGGCATTTTCTTTTACTGATTTCCAGAGATTAGGTATTTTATCCATCCCAGCTGGATACCACATTTAACACGTGGCACAAGTTGGGCCTGATTTATCAGTTAATACTGCATTAGTCTTATCTTTTTAGACTTGCAAGGTAAATTCTTTCGTCGGGAGATCAATATCGTTGCATTCAAGTGAGGAATTGTATTCTATGACAGAGGGACTTCCCACTTATGCTCCTAGCCCTTTGCCAGTACTGAGGTCTTTACTTAGAGATACCTTGGCAGCCAACCCTGGGGAAACCTTATAGGTCATCTGTACAGAATGTTGAGGGATAATTTAGGAGACTCATCTGCTTTGATACTAAAAGCCTGGAATAAGGATTTACAACTTGAAATTCCTCTGGCAAGAATCAACTTTAAAAGCGATTTTAAGATTACATCAGGGTTATGGTGGGAATTTGCCTGTAAATCGAAGTCTAGGTATTTCCGTTCCCCAGCAGTATTAGTAAAATACCTGCCAGCCTCGTATATGGATGATTCTGGAGGAATTGTCATTGTACACTAGTGGACCTGGGCCATGTCTTGACACTGTTCAGCCCTAATGCCCTTTTTGGATAACATTACAAATGGAGTTAAAGAGGTGTCTCGGTGAAACAATTTAACTGACAGCTGGAATGGTAATATTGTCAATTTTTCCCCCATAGACCAAATTGGACAAAAACTTTACTACCTCTTTTCCTCTTGGCTGCAAAAACTATTACCCATAAATGGATCTCCTATGATTCCCCCAAGTTCAGATTGGTATACTTTAGTAACAGCATTTATGGATTAGAGTGGCAGCCAAGTTCCACAATAAACAGGAGGATTTACTCAGAAAATGGCAGGGTTGGATATTATAATATTCCCAAAAGGACCCATCCTTTGTCCCCTAGTTTTCATGGAGAATAAAACACCTTGATTGGCATGGGAATGGGGGGAGGGCTGATTTTCTTCTGTTTTATGGTCTTCCTCTCTCCCTGGCTTCTTGGAGGGGGAAGGGGAGCAGTGTTCTCTCCCCTCTTCCCCAATTTTTGACTCGTATTTCCTATTAAAAAAGGTTGAAGGTTCCACCGCCTGCAGGATGGATAGATAGAAATTTTTAGAGGCTTGGTGAAATAAAAAGGGGTATCAAGCGTAATTCACATACTATAAATGTATAATTGAGTCTAATGCTATTTCTTTGTGATTTATATACACACTGGAAATGATTGAGCTCAATTGTACCAACCAGATATATGAAAGATGTCTCAACCAATAAAAAAAATAAAAATACAAAAACATAACCTCAACAAAAGGTAGTAAAATCTATTAACATTTGCAGTCAGAGCAGAAAATATTTAAGTGTACTTTTAAAGGTGGAAGTACTGACACAATTAGTAAGATTGGTAATGCAGTGTAACAGTTTATAGCTGTAAATTGTGCAGAAGTTTGTGCCATAGAGAGGGATGAAAAAGTGGAACCTGGAAAGAGAACATATCTTGTGACCTAGTCGAGAGAATATTACTCTTTTTGGGAACAAATTGACAATATCGGGGGGGAAACCCAAATGGAACTTATGGAAAAAATAGATAACCTAAAGCTAAATACCTCAAAAAGGTAAACACCCCATGACCTATACAATAGACAGTGTCCTTTTTCCTAGTCCAGTAACTAAACAAATGATACCATAAGTGGTTTTTAACTTGTGAAGAATTTTATCAGTTGAAACAATAGATCCATAATCAAAGAAAACAAAACCTATACAAGTATTCCAGTTTCACATGTTAAATGCCTATTCAGCAGATAAACATGCCCGATCTCTGAACTTTACTTATTAGTTTTACTATATGCAATTCAAATGAGGGAAGTCAATAATTAAGTAGATATTTGAAATCAAACCTTTTTCAATCTTATCATAATTGTCACACAAATGTAACCCCTAGATGGCGCTATCCCAGGGGCTACTACCCCTGCCTGATTTGCCACTAACAGGTTGAGGGGCCTGGATCCAATGGCGGTGCCTCCACCCAGAGGTCAGGCTTGCAATAGTTAAACTAACTTGGTCACAGCCCTCTGGGACACTGCAACCCCCTTTCTTCCCACTAGTGGCCCACACAATATATCAGAATTACCTTCACAGTATACACTTGCCCCCAGGTCTGGTTCCGCACTGGGACCTCTCCCAGAAATGAGATACAGTGCAACAATCACAGTACAGTACTTTAACATAGACAAATACCTCGGCAGTATAACTTTGCTGAAACAAGCAGCTCTGATTTATTTAGGGATATAACAAGGACAGGGGAAATCAGGTTAATTAGCTTATCACTCTAATAATCTACCTATGGCTCTGTGCACAGGCCTATCCCTAACAGTTACTGTCCCTGGTACCCAAGCCCTAGTGGCTAGTCCAAACCGTGGCAGCTGGTAGGGGCCTTTCACACAGAGAAAAGGAGAATTAAACAGTCAGCAGTACAGTAATTCCATTTGGATTTAATGTGGCAATTCAACAGGGAGCGACCCTGAATTAGTACTCACGACCTCCAAATAAGATAGGGTCCTTCAATGTCAGCAGGGCTCACTTGAGGTACACAAACCTCTTCACACATCCATATAAAAGAAAGCACTATACCAGGCAGGCTGCATCTGTATCCCGATCGCAATTACTGCACAATACCGGAGAACACACAGCAGATTCAGTTCCTGACAGACAGAGTGCAATTTTCAGCAATTCCTCAGTCTTCTACAGGGTGAGCCTGGTTTCTACTCTTCAGAGATCCTTTGATTCTTTTCACGGGCAGTTCAGTCCTAACAAGCTGTTACACAAGCTGCAGACCGAACTCTGGGCCTTACACACGCTTTTGACTAAAACTGCACACCGAAAAGCACAGGGCTCCTTCCCTTCACTCCAAAGCTCAACTGAAACTCCAACCGACAAAACCGGCACTTCCTTTGAGTTCCTCCCAGTTCTTGACTGGATTGGCTGTCACTCACAATAGACTGCTGCTGTTGGTCCAAAAGGCACTGAAGTCTAAACTACATCTCCAGTCACTGCCTATACAATCCTCTTGTGGCTGGCTCAGATTATGAGTCCAAGTTCTGATTCGTCCAAGGCACCATTTTAGAGCTAGCTTACCCCACTGATTGGTCCAGTTCAGCAGTTCAAAACTAGAATGGGAACTAGCAGACACAGTTCTGACTGCAAAAAAGCAGGTTAGACAAACTGTAATTTCATTATTACTCTAAATAATTTCTGGCAGTTACATCTTTCAGATAGGTTCCCTTTGCACTCCTAGTGACTGCAAAAATGAAGTGAATTGGCAGCAGCTTGAGTGGTACTCAAAGAAACACACAGTCCCCCATACAAACTAATTATGTCTGCAAGCAGACAGCTCTTAAAGAGACAGTACCAGAGGTTCTAAAAACACTCACTGATAAATGGCTTAAACGGCAAACACCATTCAGGCTTGGAGCATTCAAGCAAGCTCCTGGAAGTCTTTTGGGAACCCCCATTTGCAGGGGGGGTTACACAAAGAAATCTGTCCTCTATTTTTCTGGGATTTGTAAAAGCTATAAATGTTGGTTTTACCCGAATTCAGAACTGGTTAGTTTAATGAACCAGGTGTGCATTGGGGCCAAAATCCGATTCGATCTGAAATGCATGAGCACAGCAACCAGGACCCCTAAGTAATGCCCTTACTATTACCCCACGCATTTGAGCCAGACTGCCTTCTGCAACACACCTTAACCTCTTTTAGTACTTACAGTCCAAAGCAGCCCTCCTATCCTAATTTCTTAAGTCCACCTGGCCTGAATGTCTATTTCACCCTGGTAGTGTTTGCACTATCATGCTAGACACATTCATGCCTAACGATGAGAGGAGGTTGAGGATCTGTGACCATGGGTAGTGAGAACTTAAAGTACTGAAAGGGGTGTCTAAGGTTTGGATGAGGGTGGTGGGGCTTAGGACAGGGTGGGTTTTACAGAAGTGAGCAATGTTGATCATGACGTGGAAGTGCTGGGACTTGAAATCCAGTAGGTAGGAAATAATGAGAATGTTAATGTAGTGAATTTAGCATGCTTGGAGCAAAGATGCATTAGAAGGAAAGTTTAGAAAAAATGTTTTGGAACTCTGTTTTTTTTTTTTCTGGAACACCTAATTTTGTCCCCACAGGGGGTGTCCCTGATGAGCAAAATGAAAATCCTAGTAAGTCCTGTGCAAACTAGAACAGGGTGGTCTGACTGGAGAATTTCCAGTGAGCCTTATCTTGGCAGTTGCTAGAGTAATATTTGTTTTTTGTTATGCAACAACCCCACCACCCTAGTTGTATAATTGTAGATTTTCAGTAGTCTCACTAAAGTTCTGGTTTAGTCCAGTATAGTATGCGTATGAATGTAATTGAGATAGTAGAGGTAAGAAGTGCTTATGTCCTACAAAACTTGCATCATCTCCATCCAGTGGTGTTGCCTTGGGAACTGGATGCTGGTAGAATTTGGAATTCTGTTTAAACCCTGCACTGTCAGCACTTTCCCTGTGCTGACCCAACATTAGATTTGTTTCTTCACTAAAGAAAGCAGTTGCACTACAGTCCTGTTCCATTCCTACAGGTCAGACTTGCATATTGTAGTTAAACCACTCATTAAAGACTAATGGTTATGTAACTGTTATGGATTCTTTTAACACACCCAAGGGGTGTGATGACCCGTGAAGCTTGTGAGGTTTGAGGTCGTCACACAAAAATGCAAGCATTTGTCAATGCTGAACGTTGACTGCTTGTTGAACAATATTTGCAGTGCAATTCTGAACCCAAATTTTGAAGATACTTGTCTTAGTCACCTTTATAGACATGACATGTGCCATTTATAGTAGGTTGACCAAAATGTCACTTCACACCAGAGGTGCGAAAACGCATCTCATCCAGGATTTTAAAAATGACTTCACATTTATGAGGTGGTGTGGAAGCATGGCTGAAAGGTTAGTCAAAATTTTGAAAATTTAGTGAAGTTACAGGTGAAAGCTGAAATAGTTGCAAGCTTTAGTTATAACAAAAGCATAACATAGCATAGACATCGCACCTCAATGACACGGCTGCCCTGAAACTTGTTACATGCAGTTCAGTTCTCTCATCTGTGGATTATGGTCTTGTCATATATGGGGCAGGCACAGACACAGTGCTTAAAAGGGTCAAAACCATCTTCAACAAGGCCTGCCGCCTGGTCCTGGGAGTACACAAAATGACTCACTCTTGTGACCTATACAAGGAAACTGGCTGGCTCCCACTCCACCACAGACTCCAATACCAGGCCTGCCTCCTTGCAAAAAAGTCCCTGATGGGGTCCATGCCTAAGGCTACATCAGCCCTCTTTGAGCCTGCACAACCATCTAAATGCAGAAGGAGTGCCTCCAGGACTGTTCTAACTGTTCCCTTCAAACAAACCACCCTTGGCCAAAGATCTCTCTCCTACTGTGGGCCTAAATGGTTCAATGATCTGCCTGCAGACCTTGCCAACTCCCCCAGACTTGGCTACTTTAAAAATGGGCTTTGATCTCTTCTTGCCAGCAAATCTGACTGCCAGTGTTTAACTCATGGCCTCTGAAGTCTGTTCTCACACCCGTCAAACGCTATCCTCACTCCCACCCTCCTGTTCCACAACTGCCCACTTTCCCCTCCCACCACCTACTACCTCCCCTTGACAAAGCCTCACCTTGGCTGCTAAAACATGCATTTCTGCGGACTGGGAGCACCCAGTCTGAACTTTAACATTGTTAAACACTGTACTGCACTTAATTAGTGCTGCATTAATGTTTCTCTGGAAGTGTGGTCCTGTTTCTCCTTACTACTTGTACCCTGCTTAATGTTGTAACTGCACACTAATACCACTTGTTAGTTGATGTCCTTCTGTTCTGCAATGTTTCGTCACCTGTAAATGTCTTGTATTCCTTGTTGACTTGGAGCCTTTGTAAACGAGCCCCCGGCTCAAAGGTATTAATCCGAATTTGAAAGAAATAAATAACATTCCAGTGGACGTCCTGTACTTGTGGAGTCCTGCATAACTCCATAATAAAAACAAGCATTTGTCAATGCTAAATGTTTGCTTGCTGGTATTAGCACTGGAAATGCAGAAGTTAGACAGATGCAGAATAGGAATGGCAGTGAAGTATTGAACTTCACGCCAACCCCACCTCCACCCTGCAGAGATTGACTGGCACTGGGGTATGCATTTGGGTCATCTCCCATGACGCTCATGCCATGTCGCCTCACACTATCCTGCAGACACTGACACGTGTTGAGGTGTGTCTTGGTGTGTTTGGCTTTAGTCACCCCATTCCATAAGGACATACGCTGAAATGGGTGCAGTATAGGAGAATGGGGTGAACTCTGGGGCCGAAGAGTCCAAGGCACACCTCTGCCTATCACTAGCTTGGGGGGGTGGGATGGCATGAGTACTACAGTCAACAATCCAAAGGCACACCCCTGATGCCTGTCAATCTGTACAGGGTGGGACGTTATGGCTAGAAACCCCAACACCACAGGTGTGTGGTATTTGCACTATAAATTTTCAACATGGTCTTTTTGTGACCCCACCTCATGAAAGCATTTGGGGCCTCTTCTCATGAAGAGTGGCAGTGTGATTGTGTTGTGTCCTGAACTTTGAGTTCCCACAGCAAACGTGCCATTGGGCGCCAGATGTATGAAAACACAGATCTGGCAGGATGTGAAGAATGACAGCTGTAACATCCATAGGGAGGTGTGAAGAGATGGTAATGTTGAAAATCTGTAGTGGAAATATTAAAAATGCTCGCACTTCTGAGCATACATGGAAACTGCCCAACACATGCGCATAGGTCATTTCGTGAATTTATTTCACCAAATTGTCAACACAGGCATTTGTGACCTTCCTGCTCATGAACACTGTCACTATGATTTTCTTAATCTGTCTCAAACATTGGTTTCCCACAGCAACCATGCTATTATGCGCCAGATGTGTAAACACATTTCGGGCAGGATATGAAAAATGACAGCTGTATTGTTCATAAGGAGGTGTGAAAAAATGCCAATGTCAAATCTGGAGTGAAAATTTAACAAATGCGTGAAATTACGAGGGTGCATAGAAATTGCACAACATACGCTTGTAAGTCATTTTATGGACTTTCGTCACTAAATTTTCAATATGGCCATTTCAGCACCTCTGCTCATGAACAGTAAGATTTTTTTAATTTGTCAAACACTGTCTTCCCACAGCAACTGCGCTATTGTGTGCCGGAAGTGCGAAAACACATTTTGGCTGGGATGTGAAAAATGATAGCTGTACTGTTTGTTCATAAGGTCTGAAAATGCCAATGTAGAAAATTTGGAGTAAAAACATTACAAATTTACGAAGTTACAAGGGTGCATGGAAACTGCAACGCACACTCATAAGTCATTTTATGGACTTTCGTCACCAAACTTTCAACATAGGCATTTTAGGACCTCTGCTCATGAAGTGTCACTGACTTTTCTTAATGTGTCCTGAACTTGGAATTCCCACAGCGACCGCGTTATTCTGTGCCGGAAGTGCAAAAACTCATTTTGGCCAGGATGTGAAATGACAGCTGTACTGTTCATAAGGAGGTGTGCAAAAATGGCAGTGTTGAAAATCTGGAGTGAAAATTTTACAAATGCATGAAATTACGAGGGTGCATGGAAATTGTGCAACGTACACGCATAAGTAATTTTTTGGATTTTTTCACCAAACTTGCAGCACAGGCGTTTTGAGAGCCCACCTCATGAACAGTGGCACTATTTCATTTATCTGTCCCAAATGGTGATTCTGTGCAGTGACTGCACAATCACCTTTTGGGACCAAATAACACCATGACCCAGAGCATGGGGTCACAGACTGACTGAAAAGGACCAAACCTTGAGTGTGGTAGGGCTAGCAGCCAGTGCAGTGTCCAGATCCGATGAGGGCAACAGGGCCACTTGGTGAATAGCCACAGCAGCAGGAGAAGGTCACCAGTTCCTGGATCCAGAAGTACTCAGGCTGCAAACAGAATTGCACAGGATGGAGTTGGAGTTCCAGAGGGAGCAAGAGAAGTGAGAGGCAGACTGTAAGGCAGAGCAAGAACAGTCTCTGAGCATGAGGAGCATGCGCGCCAGCGAGCTGCAGAGAGGGAGCAAGAACACCAAGACTCTGACAGTGAAGAGCAGGAGCGCCAGAGGCAACACACACTGGAGAAGCTACAACTCCAACCAGCAGCACCAGAGCAGGTAAGTGGCTTGGGTTTAACTGGGACTACAGGACTGGGTTACAATTGAATTCCAAATTGATAGCAATTTAGAGGGAGGATATGGATGCCTTTTAAATTCTTTTGAAAAAGTTTGTATTCGGGCTAAAATTCCTAGAGTTCTGGAGCTTGGAGCTTCCAGCTATCCCTGCTACTTACCGGGAAAGCTTTGGATGCATTGGGTCAAATGGACAATAAGGACAGTGATTACAGCAAACTTAAAGCTGCACTGATGATGAAGAAAAAAAAAAAAAAAAAAAAATTGAATTAACTTCTGAATCATACAGAGCTAAATTCCGTAAGTTCAGGAGAAGTCTTGACATAAGCTCACGAGCTAGCCACAAAAGTCAGTTTTAAAACGTTCGGAAGGAATTGAGGCAAACTCTGATAAAATTGAAAGTGATTTTGTTAGAACAGTATTATTGGGCATGCCCAGGAGAACTGAACCTGGCTGGAGGACAGAGATCCCAAAACAGGCAATAGGCTACTGAACTCTTGGACCGATATGCCAAGAGCAGACTTGCTCTGAGTGAATGGGGTGGGCGTGGCAGTGCAGAAGGGGAATTGCTTGCCTTCAGGGCAGCTAAAACCCTCACTGCCTCCACATAAACCAGATTAGTCCCAGGTTTCGAGAAAATATTTCTCATGAAAGTGAATATTGGTTATGTAAAGAAACTGGGCATATTGCCAGACAGTGTGCCAAAAGAATGAGGAATAGTGCACAGAATACTAGAAAAGTGGGTGGTTTGTGTCCCTGGGAGCATGCTAGTGAACATGAGGGAACACATGCGCCCAGTCATTGATTGGTATACAGACACAGGGATTTGCAGGACACTGGCATCCCTGACATTGGTAAAGGGGATCTAGTAGAGCCTGGTCAGATTATACCCAATAAATACGTCACTGTACAGGACTTTACTGGCGAGGCAAAAACATTGCCCCTCGCTAGTGTTCTCCTAGACTGGGGTGAAACGGGGGGAACTGTACAACAGATGGCTGTAGCCAAAACCTTAGCAGTGGATGTGATCCTGGGCAACAATCTAAAACAGGATGGTGTGTGCAGTTACCTGTAGCCAAGTGGCAAGGGAAAATTGTAATTCCCTGAACCCCACAGAAGCCATTGTGGAAACCACTGAGGCTGGTTCCCCAGCCTGTCTCCAGATGGGGAGACTAACAAAAAGGGGGTAGAAATTTCCCCAGTAGCAGGTAACCACCCAGCTACAGAAGGTTACTCCAAAGAGGGATGGATGACCCATTGTCAGAACGTTGGGACTGAACTGAGACCAAAGGTTGATCTGAACCCACAAAACAGACAGGAGGGTTACCCTTTTCTGTTAACTGTTCACAAGACTGTGCTCAGAGGTTGGCACTTTGGGAGTAGAGGGCTGACCTGAGTGGATTTGTGACGGAATGCACCAAAGTTGAGAGAACCCTATTTATGCCATTCTACAGCTTACTGGCATTTCTTCAGTTTGTGGTCTGCTTTGAAGAGTGCAGACGTATTTCCGGTCCACCAAAGATCGGTGCGCCAGGCTCCGGAGGGAAGTATGTGGTGGGGGGGGGTGCACTGTGGGTGAGTGCAGGCTGGGGAGGACCCACCAGCATGGGCCCAGTTTCCTTTTTTCAGGGGCAGGGAAAAAGATGTCATGGGAAGATTTATTTTGGTGCTTTTTCGGCACACTGGGGTGTGGGCTCCCAGTGTGCCACCTGCCTGGGGTGGGGGACTTGAGCTGATGGGGATTGGACCCCTGTCAGCAAGAATGACTGGTGGGGGCATGATGTCAAGGATTAGGCACCCTTGGTACACAACAAATTGGGGGTGGCATTATGCTGGCAGGGAAGTAGGCTCCCCGTTGGCAAATTAACTGGGCAGGGGAATGTAGACAGGAGTTGGGCACCCAGGCAGTCTGCTTTCCTTCAGCCGCCATGTTTAGGGACATGTTGCACCAGGCAAGGTACCGCCTTGCAATGACTGGTCGCTCCCTCATTGCAGCATAATGGCTGACGCTGCAATGACGAGGCAGTCCTTCATTGCAGCGGCCAAATCGTTTCAACTTGGCATTTATGCAGAACTAGTGTCATCAGGACACTAGGCCTACATTGGGTGAACGGTGCCAAGCCCACAAATGCAGTGTTGGCACTGGCTGCCAGTGTCACACATCCACAACTCTCTTCTCTCCTAAGCTGTCGCACCATGTTTGTGCATGTGCAAGCAAACATAAAAATGGATAACTTAGGAGTTGACGGGAGAATAAATAACTGGGTAGGAAGTTGGCTTACCACGAGAAAGCAGCTTTTCAGGGTGAGAGAATGTCAGTCTGCGTATGGTGAAGTGGCAAGTGGGGTCCCCAGGCCTCTGTCCTGGGACCACCTTTGTTTGCCTTGTACATCAGCAATCTTCACCATGGAATAAACAGCTGGGTGGTGAAGTTCGTGGAAGATGTAAAATTGAGCAGGCCCATTAACACACCTGAAAGTATCAAAAGCTTAAATGATTAAAAAAAAAAAAAAAATGTAGATCTTGTCAGCAGTGAACGGTATGCCATTTAGTGTGGATAAGTGTCCAGTCATGCATATGGGGAAGGGTAATATGAAACATGACTATCGTGCAATTCCAGTAAAAAAAGGTGGGAAAGGAAATTTCAGTATAACTGATTAATTTTAGGGCTCGCCTCACAACCTTGATAGAGATCAAACGATATGATCAAGAATATTGAGAGGATTCCTGAATAGATCAGCGAACTGCTTGATGCCATTGTATAGGTCATACATCAGGCCCCACCTTGATTATGGTTCTCAGTTATGGAACCCACACTTGAGGGGTGAGGTGGATTGGGTGGAGTGCAGCATAGTTAAGATTGGGGCCTGCAGGGACACAGCTATGAGGATAAGCTGCAACATTTAGGACTTTATGGTCTGGAACAGAAGCATTAGGGGTGACTTAACTATGTATAAAATTATGAACTCATGGACGAGCTGGGTGTTAAAATTTGGGTCAAACCTGACTGTCTTAAGGGCACACAACTCTAGATCAAACTAGACAGTCAAAAACTGAATATCATTTCTTTCTTCAGCGTGCCGGCAGGTTATGGAACCGCCTACCTAGTGAGACAGTGTTTAGTAGTAGTTTGGAGATTTAAGAGAATCTATGCAGTACTACTGAATGAAGGGATTAGTTGGAACTGCTAATAGTGGGTTAACGATACCAGTGGGCATTCCACCTTCTTCGTTCATCTCTGCAGTATGATTACCCAGTATGAGCGTGGGCATTTACCATATTTTTTATACTTTATGCTCTGAGGGCAGGGCATCTCTCAGAGTGCCCACTTGACTCGTCTCTGCTCCTGCAGAGGCCCTCCTTCAGGACCCCAGCAGGACTTTCCAACCCCCTGAATGACCCCCTCGGCGAGGGCCTACCCACCTACCTGGCAGCCTGTGTGAGATTAGAGGGTCCATCCCAGTAGACCCTGGAGGACTGGAGGGATGGTCCAGCACTGGGGATGTGGTCTTGGTCCCTGGAGCCCTTGTCACTTCCCTGCCCCTTTGGGGTATTTTAGCCATTGTGGTTTTCTTCTGGAGCATGGACATGCAATGGTGTCCTGGTACAGATGTGCCAATGTCCACTGCTGCTCCACCCCCAAGTCAAGGCACCACAAATTCCTTGTGCTGCCCCCGATCTCCATCAGGGGCCATAGAGTGGCGTAAAGCTCTGATTCCTCCCCAGGGAAAGGAAAGCAGTCCTCCAGATGCTCAATCCCTGCCATCTCCTGCTGATCCCTGACTGCCAGAGTCCGTTCCCGAACCGGGTCACTGGCATGCTGCAAGGTGTGCATCCAGCATCACAACCCTTAGCACCACTGGGTTGTCTCATTTTACCATATTTGTACTCCAAATTTTCAGCACAGCCTTCTTATAACCCCACCTAATGAACGTGGTAGGTGAAAATATTCAAATCCCTGGCAAGAAGTCATTCCGTGCCATAGTTACGAATACACATTTTGGCTAGGATTTGAAATTAACTACCCTCTTGTTCATGAGGTGCTGTGATGTAATAGCTATGTTGAAAATTGGGTCGAAATATTAAAAAATTACCGAACTTACAAGGCTACATTGGTAAATGTCAATGTAGGCCCATAACTTTGTTTAACATATGTGCACTAAATTCTCAACATAGCCTTTTTATGACCCCACCTCATGAACAAGTGCAGAGAGAATTATAAACTCCTGCCTGAAAGGTAATCACCTTTGAGGACAGATTTCCCATCACTAATTGTTCAGGATCCCCAAAAGGTATGTTGAGAATTTGGGACAGAAATATTGAAAAATTGCCTAGTTATGCCACTAAGTTCCAAACCCCATTGAAATGCATTGAACCACATATCTGACTTCCATTTGCGGTCCAGCTTTGGAAGAGTGAAGACATCTCTGCAGTCTGAAGATGATTATGGGTTTGGGGGTGGTGTGGAGTAGTGGGTGCTGAATTGGAGGGTCAGGTGGGGGCGCAAAAGAAAATGGACTGTTCTGTTTTGCAGGGATAATGAAACAAAATGACGAGGGACAGTTTTCTGTTTCAGGTGATAACACTGGGGGATTGGGCACCTCAGTGTCTGTATAGAAGTTTATGGGGTGGGTTGCAGTGGTGGGTGCTGAGGGAGGGTCGGTGGGGGTGTAAGGGGTGCCTGCAACAGACATTGGATGGTTTCCTTTGCTACTGGTAATAAAATACAAAAACCTACGAGGGATGATACGGGGGGGTTGGGCATCCAGAGCGTGTTGTCTGGGGGGGTGCTCAGAGAAGGTTGGGTAGGGGTGGAACAGTTGGGGGTGACTGCAGCAGACATCAATGGGTGGTTTCCTTTGTTAGTTATTACTGTATAGAAGCTTGCCGGGAATGATCCAAAGCACATATTCACATCCCCTTAAATTTGCGCATCCTTTGGAGACTCCCTCCTACAGGTAACCATTCATAACCTCGCTTCAGCTGTAGTTATTCGGTTAGAAGCAATCACACGAGAACAAGAGATGCACTTGAGTATCGGTTAGAAACAAAAGCCCTTTTATGTGAATTCCACTGACGTCTGGGTTACTGGAGTGGGGGAGGCTGTGAACGTGGGATTTTGTTTCACTTGTTAACCATATGCACTGTATTTGGCTAACTGGTTGGGAATAATTGTAGGAAGTGGTCAGCGCATGGTAAGGAGGTTGGGACTCCAAAGGTGCCACATCTGTGGGTCACTAGAGTGGGAGGAAGTTGTGGAAACGTTTGTTTTGCTTGAACGAAAGTGGCAACACTTACTTGCATGACATGAGGGACTGGGGATGGGGAGGGTCATGACTGGTGGTCAGCGGCAACACTTTTACTTAAGTAACTCCTAACTGAATGCTGTAATTTGGTTATCCCACATGCCAAATGGCTGGTGATGGTAAGTACAGATGTTGAGCAAAGGCTACTACGTACAGAATCGGTCACTCTTCACTTCTGGAAACTTGCCTTGCTAAGTTGTATGTATTTCATGATCCATTGATTTTAGCTGACAATTGTGAATAACAAATATTGCGAAAATGGAGTGTAAAAATAAGCTACTACACAGTAATAAAAAAAAACAAAAAACAAAAAAAAAAAACTACGAGGGAAGACACTGAGTTGGGCACCCCCGGTGTTGGTGTTGGTGTTGGTTGTTGGGGGAGAGGTACTCTGAGGGAGGGTCGGGGGTTGGGGAGACAGTCATGGGTGCCAGTTAGACATTGATGGACTGTTTTCTGTGTTATAGGTTTCATCATAAATAAAATGGAAAAAACTAGGTGTCAAACTAGGTACCAACACTGGGGGACTGGGCACCCCAGTGTCTGTGTCATGTTTGGGGATGTGGTGGGGTGGTAGGTGCTGAGGAGGGTCAGTTGCAGGGGGGGATGCAGCAACAGACTTTGATGGACTTCTTTGTTTTCAGTTTTACAGACTGACAGGCTCCTTGAAAGCCACTCAGATGTTTGACCGGCTTCATGCAAATCAAAGGACTTCTGAAGCCCTCTGATTGGAGTGGCTTTGGTCCTTTGAAGTGCACGAAGTTTCAGCCCACCAAGCAGAGTGTCAGGACCATAGACTGCTGAGCCCCTGGTTTTGTGAACTACAGTGGCTCAGCATTGTCACCCCCCACACTGAAATACCCTCGTTGCCGCACAACCTTGGGTGCACAAGCACAGCCAACAAAAATCCATAACATCACAGTTGCATAGCCTTTGTTCTTTCATAATTACTGGTGCAGGGAGTAAATGCTGAAGTTCATGAAGCAGTTCTGGCACGCACACACACTGTCCCTCTCTAAAACACACATACCTTTCTTGTTGTCTTACAAAGAGCAGGATCAACCAGATAAATGCTGAGGGGGTGGGGGAATGAAATAAAATATTACCTGTACTTGGGTGAGGCAAATGATCAGTACAGTTTTTGGGTAACAGAACTGAGCTGCCATGTTTAGGTATCTGGCTCGCCCACACAGAGTAAGTCAATGAGGTGGCACGCTACAAATGTGACACCAAATGCTGTAATAACTGGTTCTTCTGGTTATTACGGCGTTTGAAACACAGTCTATGTATTAAAGGGGGTCACCAGTAATGTTTGTATTTGCAATACTATTAAAATGCAATAAAATTGCTGACAGTTTATTTGTGGAACTGAATGCATGATTTGGTAGGGATTTTCAGTCCGTTGACATAACTGAAAAACCTAGTAAGGGAACAGGGCCTACAGGATTTACAAATTGTAAAGCCTGTCACCTGCTCATGGCAAAACCAGACTGCCAAGAGCTGTATTTTAAAGGAAAGCTTTTATCTGTAAGCTCCCAGGCCCCAAAGCTTTACCCCTCAATTAGGCTTTTTCAGATGGAAAGTTTTTCTCCCACATTGTAACTCACTTTTGTAAAGGTCTGGATCCCCAAACATGGCAGTTGCTGCGCAGTACCATTTCCTCAGTGTGGTGCCGCACTGCTTGCCTACCTTTCTTTGGGTGGGTCCTCCAGTGTCTCCTCCCCTTGGTCCTGGGGTTCTCTTTGCCCTACCACCTAGGTGTTCAGTGAACACTTCTGTTTCACCCTAGTCAGGCGTTGGGTGGCCCTGCCCTAGCAGCCAGGCTTCAGTGGGAGTTCAGACAGTTATTCCCCAGGCTGCCCATGTGATCTCTTGGCTCTCCGCACTCTGGCGTTTACCTTTAGAGAGACCTTCTTGGTCTCCCTGGCTTGAGGCTGCAGCACTGCACTTTCAGAGGAAATGGAACTGTGCAGTGTCTGCCATATTTGAATCTGGACCTTTACAAGTGTCGCAATGGGGGGGACTTTCTAGCTGAAAAGCCTAATTTTGTTTGGGGGGGTTACAGATAACGACAGCTTTCCTTTAACTGTTTGGGTCCTGACCATGGTTCCAGAAATTGATTATGTAAATGGTTTTGCCTCTTAAACACAAGAAAAGGGCTGCCTGCCAAGAGGAGCTTTTTCAGCTAGTCAGGTCTGCTTCAGTGTCCCTCTAACATGCCGTATAACTTGGCACTGTAGTTTTTTCACTCTAGCTGTACTAAGTATGGATCTATAAGGGGTAAATTAATGAGTGCCAGAGGCATGTCTGTTGCCTTTGAATAGTGATTAGTTTGTCCTGTAGCTGCAGGCCCCCATGCAGTTGAGGCTTCAAAGTCAAAATAGCACTTATGTGGTATGAGAAGAGCTCTGGCTAACTAACGTCAGTGACTCAGCAGGTACACTCTCCTCCTAGGTCAGGAGATCAGAGGGCCCTGGGTTCAATTCCACACCTGGCACTTTGGTTAATATCCCAATACTGACACTGTAGTACAGCATGAGGGGGTACTGCAATCCTGAGGTGCCGGCTTTCAGATGAGACTGTAAACTGAGGTCCCATTTGCCTGTTCTGGTGGTAGTTCAGGTGGACGTTAAAGATCCATAGCACTTATCAAAGAGTAGGGAATTTTTTATTTGGACAAAACTTCAAACAGAACTCAAAGTTATTTTAAGTATCTATAACTCACACACATTCAAAAAATATATAAATTATCTACAGGATAATATTAAAACAAGAAAAACATTCGTTTGTATCTCAGAAAAATTCTTCCATCCCAAATGCTCTTCCCACCCTTAAATCCCCTTTTCCCTATTGTACACTATTTATATAGAGACCAGCTTATAGTATGTCTGACAGTATATTAAGCAGCAATACATTTTGCTTTCTCGTAAGGGATTTCTAATGCACATTACCATATTTCCCAAATTCTAACTCCTCTGTTGCTTTAAAATCTCAATCTTTCAATCAATGTTATGTTTTCATTGTAGAATTTCCCTCAGTCCCTCCTAAATACTTTACTTAGTGGCACCTCATCTTTTACAACTATACAGTATTCTCGGTAAGACTTGTCTTACTGTTTACAACCAAAGTTCTAACTTTCTGGTGCTAGGAAGGGACCCCAACCATCCCTCCACCATACCCTAAGCATAGGCTGAGGTAAAGTAGAATACTCCTCTTTTTATATACAGGGTGCAGATTTCCTGTTCTAATTCACCCTTCATGCTCACTAAAGATGTTTGTTTCTGTTACAACACTTATTGGCATCTAGATTGCTATATCACCCATTTTATCATAGCCATTATTGCTCTGAGTGCCTTTGTGACATCTCCTCCTCTCTCCCCCTCCATATTGCCATAAACAAGTGTCTCATATGTCATATGTCATTGTCTGAAATTGGGGAATACCCCATGCGTTAGCCAGCAGAGCCCAAAATCCACCCATATAAGGGTATTCAAAAAATGATTCATTGTTTCTATTACTGTTCTACACCCCTTCCTTAAGATCTATCCTGAATGTTTATGAAAGTATTTCTTCAAACATTAAGTCTGGAGTGGCAACTTGGCCATAAAGAGTCCCACATTTTGGTGGGACTCTAGGCTGTCAATTGTGCAGTTAACTCTGAAATCCGAGTCTGGTAATGAAAAACATGGTGTCTCAAAGCATTTGGTATGCAAAATCCTATTATACAGGTTTCTTCTAGTCATGTGTAAAACTTTCATGATGGTTACGTTCCAGCCTTTCAACTTTCTGCTGATCTCCAGTAAATAACCAGACACGCCTTCCAGGGCTGCTTAGAACTGTCCCCAGTGTTGGGCTCCCCATCTCTGCCAAAAATAGTAACATTTTCCCTGTAACAGATACCCACGCCACTTGTTTCCCCACTAATATGGGCAAAAAGTTTTTGTATACAAACATAACAAAAATGACTGGGTTTATCATATTGACACCCCCCCCCGTTTGGACAATACGTGATGCTTCTTTATATTTTTTAGACTCTAGGATTACAAGTACCTTTGAGCAGGAACTACTCGTGTACAAAGGTTCCACATCGAAGGATGGGGGTAACATACATACAAATGTTGGCAATGGTTTACAGTCGTAACACACTTCAGAAATTACAGACGCTACTAGAGAGCAACTTAATAAGCAGCTAGATGAAGTAACAGAGTAAAAGATTATGAAGCAGTGGGCAGTTAGTGAGTTGGGTAGGAGGGGGACAGTAAGAAGTAGGCAGGCTGAGGGGCCACTGCCGGAGAGGAGGGAAGGGTACCTAGGTATAGTACAGGGAAATTTGGTGGTGAGGGACCAATGTTTGAGATGTGGTGTAGAGGTGAGGGAGGGGGAGGAAGGGAGGGAGAAGGCAAGGGGTCACATAGAAAAAGCAGAAGCCAGAGTATAATGCTGTGGTAGGAGATGGGTCACTGGTATTGAGCAACTAGGTGGAGGTTGGAGCAGTCCTTTTAGACGCAGCGTTGAGTGGTAGAGGTGAGGTAGTCAGATTCAGTTTAAAGGGTCTAAGCGTAGCAGAGGAAGGTGCTTCTTTGAGGTATTGAACCCTGTGGGTGAAAGACCACTGACTCGGAAGTCTGACATCTGGGAACCTGGAAGGTTTGATATTGGGCACTACCTATATACTGATTACCACTGTGGGCGGTAAGGAGCTTACCAACGCCTGGAAACATGAGCCCAAGGAGAACCTTTTTTGGTTAACAGGCAGGTTTGGTATTGTATTCTGCTGAGGAGTGGAAGCCAGTCAGCCTGGATGTAAAGGTCACAGATGTGTTTGGTGGGCAGGACTCATTAAAAGCCTGCAGGCTTTGAGTGGAACAGATCCTACGGAGGGCAGTTGCAGAAGCAGAGCTGTAGCTAGCAAGACCATAGTCAATGACAGGTGACAGAGCTATAGATAGCTAATCTAAGGGCATCAGCAGACATACAGTGCTTGTACAGCAGTCCAATCCGTGTGTTAGCGGCCTTGGCAACAATGTTAATATGCAGTGTACGAGAGGGTACTGTCCAGCGTGATACCAAGGTACTTTAACTTGGGGATTCAACCTGTTCCCCCATTTCAACTGAAATGTTATACTAAATATCTTAACCTCCAATTTCACTGGCAACGGGAATATTTGACTAACAGACAAAATAAATAAACAATAAAAGTGTAAACTTATAAACCCTTTATTTGTTATTGGATATCCCTTCCATCTACTAACCTTTTCTTCTGCTTGGGTTATGGCCACCCTGCAATTTACACTTACCATCTGCATCTCTGAAGGAGAATACTCAAAATCTTTAATGGTGGATCAACTACCTGTACCCCGATCTTACAGCTTCCCTTGGTTATGGATGATTAAACTTTTTACTTTTTAATTATCTTTAGGCCCTGAAACCTCTGAAAAAGTTAACTAGTTCCATGGCTAGTTTCCCAGAAGTACATCAAGCAGCGTAATAGTAATGTCTGCATAGGCCAAAGCTACCAGAAAGGTCAAGGCCCTATTTACAAGAATTGATACTAATCCTGTTCTCAGTTAATCTCGAGCGGAGAGTCCAGTGAGAAAATATACAGCAAGGCTCAAAGAGCACCCTGCCGCACTTCTACGAATCCTCAATGCTTCCCAATGGACTAGAAGAAGCCCTTTATCTGGGGAGGGGGGAGAGTTATATTGTGGATCCAACAAACGAAAGTGTCAGGAATCCACAGCATTTCATTACTTCATACAAATACTCATGTGGTACACCATCAAATGTTTTAGCCTGATAAAGTGAAAGCAAGTAACCAGATGTTTTTGGGTTATCAAAGGCCTCCCTTATGGTTCTCACTGAATCCCCATGGACCATTGAGGAATGGCACATGCCTGGGCTGAAGAAATGACAACCTGAGCCACCTTGGTCTATTATATAGTATCTTGCATAGTATTTTCCAGTCCATGTTTGAGGCTTATTGGTCTCCAATTTCTTGTATCTAACTTATCTCCTTTTTAAAACAAAAATATTAAGCTGTCTTCCAGTACTGCCGGAAAGGGAACGGACCCTACTAAAATATCATTAAAAGTTGCTTAATATCTATAGTTTTTTATAGAATTCTCCTGGCAACCCATCCAGGCCGGGTGAAACTCCATTTGGTAATTTTAAAATCACATTATTCACTTCTGCCTTCGATAGGGGCTTCTAGTTGTCTCTTGGCCTCCAATAGTCCAGGGATATCTAGCAGCTGAAAAAATCCGTTAGTTGCTGAATCTGACACATACCCACCAAAGGACTGTTAGTCATGTGCTACTTGTGGTATCTCTTCTCCTGTGTGCACTACTAACCCTGCACCTGTTTTTAGGCTAGCCATCTATTTAAATTCCACCCTTTGTGCACAACTGTCATATGGATTTACATTTTGTGGTGCCCCCGTCCCACATTTTTGTTCAATCAACAGTGTTTGAGCCTGATCATATTGGTATTTGCACAGGTTTTAATTTCCTGAATGGGCCCAGTAAGATCTTCTCCTGTGTATCACCGGGAACATGGCCTCTGTAGCTTATCTCTCAATTTCAGATCATTTGATGCTGTTTTTGCCAAGAGCTGCACAGTACCTTAATATCCGTTGTCCTGCCACCAAAAAGCGTATTGTAAAGCTCAAATACTGTTCCTTTGCAACTCTGCCTGTAATGCAGGCCATATCTCTGTATCCTCCAATGCAGAGACATTAAACCTCCACATGGGTTGGACTTAGGTTTGTTTACTGGTTCTCCTACTGTTTTAATGAGCTTATGATGTGAATTTTCTACGGGGAGACAGAAAAGGTTATCACAGGTAAACATTGAGGCACAAAGAAGAAGTCTATCGTGTATTTCATTTGGTTCAGACAATACCTTTGAGTCAGACTCCTTTACAAAGGTTCCACATCACAGAGATGATAGTCTGGCAGTAATAACAATTGTACAGTGAAAGTTTAGGTTTGTTACAAAGAACAGCAAGGCTAACATTCAAATGGTAGGAACTACTTGGTCAGATCCTCCACCATAGAAGTTGAATCACAGATATGATGCAGTTCCTAGGTTGAGAGGCAATAGGGGGTATAGTCAAACCAGAGGCCATTGTCAGTGGCCCTCAACAGTGGTGAAAGTGAGGGAGGGGGCAGGGTTCAGGTGCAAGTCACAGGCACTTGAGGTCAGGAAGTGTTAAGGTGGATTTTAAATGGTCCAAGTCTAAGTTCATTTGCCAAGGAGGTGGGTAGGCTATTCAGCCACAGAGGCCCTGTAGCTGAAGGACCTTTGGAATAGGGAGCTGCAGCAGGAGGGAACAGATGAGGTGTATCAGTTACGGGTGTGCTTCACCTTGAGATCTGGGTTGACTAAGGGGGTGAGCCCTATTGGGGAAGAGTACAAGGAAAAAATTGTTTTAGCCATGAGGCAGGTGTGGAACCTGATTCTGTTGTCCAGGTTAAGCCAGCTGGTGGCATTATAAAGTGAGCAGGTGTGGGTGAGATGGTCCCATCCCAGGACGAGGTGGCATGCTTTATTTAGGGAGAGACTGAGTCTAACTAGGGCTGAGGTGTTAGCTGCTCCATAAATCAGTAAGCCGTAGTCTAGCAGTGAGAGGACCGAGGAGGCTGCTAGCCTGAGGGCATCGGGGCGAGACGGTATTTGAAGCAGTGCAGCAGCCCTAATCTAACATTCAGGGCCTTAGGTGGTGGATATGAAGGTGAAAGTTGAGCGCAGGGTCCAAGGTGATGCCCAGGTATTTAAAGGAGGCCACTAGCTCCAATGGGTTATGATTTGCTGTTGGCACCTGAGGGCAGAGCTCCTTTCTGGTGATCTGTGGGTGGGAGAATAGCATAAATTTGGTTTCAGTGTAGTTGAGATTTAGGCGAAGTGCAGAAAACCAGTACTCTGCACAGCTAAGGGGACTGGAGGGAGCAGTTAAGTTGAAAGGGGTCAAGGTTGGAGGAGGAGAGGACAGCTTTGTTGGCATACAGTAGGAGATTGCCAAGGACATGGGGAGGGAGTTGAGGAAGAGGCTGAATAGTAGAGGCCCTGGGATGGGCCCCTGCAGTACACCAGAGAGGATAGGTACGCTATTGGATAAAGTGTTACCAATTTTGACCTGCTGGTATCTGTTCATGAGGTAGTCTGAGAACCAGCCCAGAGCATCACAGGAGAAGCCCAGGTTGGTCATGGTGGTTAGTAGGAGGGAGTGGTTGACAGTGTCAAATGCCTTTGTGAGGTCTATGAAGACAGCACCAGAGATGTGACCCTTGTCAAGGGCAGAGTGTATGTGGGTGGTAAGCTCTAGAAGGGCAGTGGTAGTGCTGTGTCCTTTGTGGAAGCCATGTTTACAGAGAAGGTTGTATTTGCTGAGGTGATCAGTGAGCTGGTCTGATGCAATCCGCACTAAGGCCTTAGATGGGGGTGGGAGTATGGAGATGGGGCAGTAGACATTGGTATTGGATCGGTCCCCACTTCTAAAGACTGGGGTGATGGAGGCGGTTTTCCACTTGGAGGGGAATTTACCTAGACAAAAGGAGCCGTTTATAATGCGAGTTACTGTGTAGAGGAACTCTTGTAGGGTGAGTCGAAGGAGCTTCATACCTGGAGTCAGTACTATAGGAGGAGTGGGCTAGAGCTTCTTTAAGGTATGACTCCGCAGACTTGGGAGTAATTTGGCGCAGGTAAAAGGAAGGGGCTTCAGGTGGGAACAGGGGGGCTGGATGAATGTGGATCAAAGAAATTAGGAGGGAGAACATGGTTGAGGTTAGTGAAGGCATTATTGAAAGCCTCAGCAATTCGGGAAGGGTCAGAGGTCAAGGACCCTTCCACCATGATCTGGTTGGGAACAGAGTTGGGAGCTTTACCACAGATTTTCTTAATATTATTCCAGAACTTGCACTCAGAGCCCCAGGAGGAGGTTAAGGAAGATTTATAGTATTCAGATTTTGCTTTGTGCACATCCCAGGTGCATATGTTCCAAGCCTCTCTAACTTTGCCTATCAAGCAGGATGCCTGTCTCATTGGAGGGTTGCCACAATGCATCTCTGGACCACATTAAGGCCAGGAGGTGTTCAGAGAACCAAGGCACCGAGTTACCTTTGACCTTTCTTTTGGTAAGTGGGGCATATTTGTCGCAAATATTATTGAAAGCCAGGATGAAGAGGTCAAGGGCTCTATCAGGGTCGGAGGAGTTGGCTACAAAGGACCAGTCCATACCACTGAGGTATGCTTTAAGAAGCATTAGTTTACCAGGTCCCAGCCTGTGCTGCGTTATTTTGGGAGGCGATCTCAGAGCTTTGCAGGTCCAGGAAGAGAAGCAGGGGAGTGGTCACTAAGTGCATTTGGGAAAGCGGTGATTTTATGAGAGGATGATTGGTGGCGAGAAAGCAGAGGAGGAAGACCCAGTACGTGGGTCATCGGGTGGGGGATGTAACCACTTGGGATAAGTCTTGGGCAGTGGCAGCATCAATGAGTGGTGACATCCCTCCGTGAGTCAATTGATATTGAAGTTCCTAGTATAACCTTTCCGAATGAGATGGGAGGGTGTCCAGATAGGACAATATTGGGTGGAAGGATACCTTTTGGTCCCTGGGGGGAATGTTTACAGCAGTGGTAAGGAGCAGGACTTGAGTGTCCCAAGGTAAATTTAAGTGAGTGCCTGTGGTCCTGAACCCAGCTAGGGGGTGGGGAGCAGCTGCTCATGTAGTGTAGTATAGTATAGCCTTGCTGTAAATGGTGCAACTACCTCCATGCTTACCCTGACAGTCGGCACAGTAGATTGTAGTCAGAGAGGGTAATGGATGTCGGGCATCCAAGGGGTAAGTCAGGTTTCACCTATGGCTGTGACATCAGGCTGATGCTGTAGGACCCAGTCCTGGAAGGAGTCCCACTTTTTTTTTTTTTAGACTGCAGACATTATGGGTGGCAATGTGTAGCCCATGGGCAGGGATTGGGTAGATGCCTGGTGTACTGTAGGCCCAGGATTAGGGTGGACATAGCCTGACATGAGGAGTAAGAACCTAAGTGTGAGGTACCAGGGCCTCTTTTTTGCAGAGAGCAAGCCATTGTGAGTGCACAGGGGTAGAGAAGGTAGGAATGGGGAGGTTTAATATATGAGGGGTAGCAAGGATGAGGAATTGAAACAAGGAGGGAGGGCTGCACCTGAGATGGAGGGTGGTATGGCCACCAAGGCAGCCAGGCAAATGCAGTGATACGCCTAGGGCGTAGCTCATAGGAGGTGATGGGGTGAATGTTACATGCACCGACCCATACACAAGGGATGGGGGGAGAGGGGGGGCCTCCCACATGTTAGAAGGTTGCCAGGCAGCCTGGTTATTGTCTGACCTAAACATGGGGAGAGTATTTAAAGTGCAGTGGTTTTTTTTTTGGGGGGGGGGGTTCATGACAGTGGGTAGTAGAGAGCACAGTTGAAGAACTAGTGGATACATCCTTGTGTTGAGTAGTCCTAGGAGGTAAGAGGAAGCCAGTAGTAAGGCAATATAACAGCCCCTAGTGGTGAAAGCGTATGAGCTGCAAGTGGGAAAATGGGCTGACTGGCTCACACACAGTCTACCCCGCAATATATTAAGGCACTGTCGAGCAGGGGCAGTGGGGCTCCGACATGGAGCAGGGGCGGGGTCTAATCCACAGGTCCTAGAGTGCTGAGAGGGGCTCCTTGTGGCTGCAGTATACCTGGCGCAATTTGTTCGGGGGTGGGGGAAGGCGCCTTGTTTCCCACGGCCCTCGACCTCCGGGACCATCTTGGAATTTGATGCACTGTGGAGGAAGCAGAGCTGTAGTAAGAGAATTTATATAGTGGCAGGAGGGTCTGTAGGCAAAACTATCAACACGAAGCACCCACAGCCTGAGTAGCAGAGACCTGCAGAAGACTCCTTAGGGAAAGTAGTGTTTGTACAATCGGGACAATCTAAAATGGGGCTCTTGAATTGAATTGTACATTTAGGGCACTAAGCTCTGTAGAGTTGGGACAGTCTTAAACGGTGCTCTTTACAAAAGGTATTGTATGCCACTCAAGAGGAAATCCTTGCAGGAATTAAAACACTGTAGTGTCGGGACATAGTTGTAACAGGGCTATTTAACAGCAGGAGTTAAATGCCACAAACAAGGCAATCCTTTTTGTACATTTGAAACAGCAGGCATAACTAATTTCAGGGAACAATAATGCCATAAACAATGTTATAAAGACCTTAAAGCACTGTTACAATAGGAAATTGTGCCTTAGAATCTAAAATTGATTGGGCAGAACTATCTCAGGCCTCATGAGACAGTAAATTTAAGGTAACAAAGTAAGACTTAGAAATGGCGCCAAATCCATGGTCCTAGAGTGCTGAGAGGAGCTCCTCATGGCTGCAGTGTACCTGGCAAATTCGTTTGAGGGAGGCACCTTGCTTCCTGTGGCCCTGTCTACCTCAGGGACCCTCTTGGGATCTGATGCACGCCAGAAATTTGTTTGGGGTGGGAGAAGGTGATGACAACCTCCCTTTTGAAAATATGTGTAACCCCCCCCTTACAAATGGGGGTTCCTGAAAAGTCTTCCTTGGGCTTGCCTAAATGCTCACTACCAGGCTGGTATCCTGCATTTTAGCAGTTTAAATGTATTGCCAGAGTGCCTGTATTGCATCTGTGCACTCTCTCAAGAGCTGCTTAGATTACAGTCATAATTAATCTGAGAGGGGGCTGTGTTTCTACGCTCTAGTCCTGCCTGAGCTGCCAAATCGCTTCATTCTGCCATCACTGTTAGTGCAGAGGGAACTCTGTTAGAAGATATACTTGTTTGCTTATCATTTATGTTTGCTTGCACACATGTGCAAGAAACTGTGCCACCATATGAGTTTTTGTAGGGGTGCTTCCCCCCCACTTCCAGTGCCCTGCTGCCTTTTGCAGGCACAACTGCACCATGCCAATGAATGTCGGAGCTATCTGACTGCTGTTTAGATGCAGTGGCCTACAGTTGAAAGCAAAAAACCACTGCAGTCAACAGTGGTAATGTGTAGGCAATTTGCAAACTGCTGTTGGCAGTATGCAAAGTGCCTACATGTCGGCACTGCACTGAAACAGCTGTCATAGACTGCTTCGTCCCCCTGTAACAAGTAGCACGCTGGGAGCCCACACCAGCGTGCTGATGCGCTCCCCCACACACTGTATGGTCGGGGGTGCCCAATCCCCAGTTTGCTCTGCTGCACGCCCCCCCAGAAAACTTCCAGGTGCCATGCTGGGAGCCCACCCTAGCATGGCAACAGTCCTTAAGGCCAGTGGTGCCCAGTCCCCTTCGGCTCCACTGTCTCCCCACAACAGACTTCCAGGTGCCACGCTGGGAGCCCACCCAGCATGGCAAAGTCCCGCAAGGTCTTTAAAAAAAAAAAAAAAAATTCACCTGTAAGAAATGTTCCTCGCTAACTGTCTTGACACCCTCCCCAACCCACGCTCCACCCACTGAGTGCCCTCACCTCACCCCATACTTCCTCAGGCAACGACTATCTTTAGTGGTCTGGGAGCACATCTGCACTCTTCAAAGCTGACCGTGAACTGAAGAAATGCCGATAAGCTGAATAATGGCATAAATAGGGTTTTCAACTTTTGTGCATATCTTGGGCATTTTTCACCAAATTTTCAACATAGGGTTCTTGGGACCCGTGTCATGAACTCTGTCACTGTCATTTGTTTGGTCCCGAAAGGTGATTTCGTGGTCACTGCAGAGAACCACCTTTCAGGACTGATTTTACAAAACTACAGTGTCTCAGTTCATGAGGTGAGCCCAAAACACAATGTTGAAAATTTGAACAAATTCCAAAAATGACTGTTTTTCTGAGCATGCATTACGCAGTTCCTTACGCACTTGTAACTTTGAGAATTTGTCACTTTCACTCCAGATTTTCAACATTGCTATTTTACCTCACCTCCTTATGAATGGTACAGCTGTCATTTTCACTCTCAGCTAAAATGTTTTCGCACATGTAGTGCACATTGGCGCGGTCGGTTTGCAAAATCAATGTTTGAGACACATTAAGAAAATGGTGACACTCTTCATGAACAGATGTGTTAAATGGCTGTTGAAAATTTGGTGACAAACGTCCATGACATAACTGTTAGCGTGCATGCATTGCTAATTTCCACACACCCTCTTAAGTTCACATTTGTAATATTTTCAGTCCAGATTTTCAACATTGACATTTTTTCCACACCTCCTTATGATCAGTACAGCTGTCATTTTTCACACCCTGGCCAAAATGTGTGTTCGCACTTCCAGCGCAGAATAGCATGGTCGCTGTGGGGAATTGGTGTTTGGGATTAGATTAAGAAAATGACAGTGACACTATTCATGAGTAAAGGTCCCAAAATGCATATGTTGAAAATCTGCTGTGTGTGTATAAAAAAAAAAAAAATTACGGCTGTACACTGCAGTTTCTATGCACGCTCGTGACTTCACCACTTATATTTTCACACCAGATTTTCAACAGTGCCATTTTTTTTTTACACCTCCTCATGAACAGTATACCTGTCACTTTTCACACCCTATTAGAAATGTTTTTGAACCCATGGTACCAAATGGTGCAGTCACTGTGCAAAATCGCCTTTTGCCTAACTGAGTATCACTGCATGCGGTGGGGTCACGAAAAAGCCCATGGGAAAACTTGGAATAAAATACCAGGAAAACGCCCAGGGCGTTGGGGGGTTTTCTACTATAATGCCCTACCCTGTAAGGACCGACAGATGTCAGGGGTGTTACTTGGGACTGTCGACAGTAATGCTCATGCCATTGCACCCCCCGCCACCCTCCAGCCAGTGACCAGCATCGAGGTGCACCTTGGACCCTTGCCCCAGAATTCACCCCATTCTCTTATATTGCACCCATTTCAGCATATTTCCTTATGGAATGAGGTGAATGTAAAACCCAAACACCCCAAGGCACACCTCGACACTTGGCAGCGTCTGAAGGGTAGGGTGAGGTGAAATGTCATGACCGTCATGGGTGATGACCCAAAGGTACACCTCATACCTGTCCATCTCTGCAGGGTGAGGGTCAAGTTGGCATCAGTTCAATACTTCAGTGCCATTCCTATACTGCATCTAACTCCTGCACTTCCACTGCTAATGCTAACAAGCAAACATTTGGCATTGACAAATGCTTGTTAGAATAGTAATATTGCAATTTTTTGCCGCCCCAGCTTCCCTTAACCCCACTTGTGAGGTTCGCTCTGCCCTAGCCACCGACCCCACATGCTCGGGACTGACCCCTCCTGAATAGGGCTGCCTTAGCAGAGTTAGGTGGCCAGAGGGGTCGGCATACTGTTGCCAGCTCATTAGCGGGGAGCCGAGAGATTTTTTTTCCCCGGGGGCAGGGACGTGCAGTGACAGCCAGTATCAGCCCCACCCCCTTCCAGCAGGCGCCAGAGTGCTTGTGGTACCTCCAGCCTCTGCTGGAGGTCCACATTACACCAAGCACTCTACCCCCTTCCCCCCCGGAGCAGGAGAGCAATCCCTTGGATGCTCAATCCTGCTCTCCAGCCGCCTTCCACACCTGGACCCATTCCCAAACTCGGGTCATCAGCGTGTGAGATGGCCACCATGCCTCTGCACCAGCGGCTGGCTATATATTGCAGTTTGTCTAACCTGCCTTTCTTTGCAGCGTGACATTAATGTTTATCTCCACCATATTGGTCCTGGACAGCTGAAATGGGCCAATTGGTACTTTTGGGGACTCTGAAATGGAGCCTGTCCCCAGGGGCCTTGTGGGAGCAAAATTCTGTAGGAATTGTAGTTTTGGGCTTTTGGCACCTAAATGAACCTGTAGGGGGAGCCTTTGTTGTGACTGACAGAGGAATCGGCCAACCGAACCTTTTTGATCCTGGGGAAAGTCCTAGACTATTTGCAGTTTCAGTTCAGATCTGAGTTGGGAAGTGAAGTAACAGCTCGATAGTCTAGCAGTAATCCTGCATAGCTATGCGTTGGAGAAGTGTGAAAGGGCAGAGTTTTGGCCTGCCTTGTCTGCCTGCCGTCTCTGAGAGGGAAACTGAAGTTTATTCGGACTGAATCCAAATTGAGGATGATTTAAGCCACAGAACTGTGACCAGGCTTTAACCTGAAGACCAGATCTGCTGAATGCAATCGGCCTGTCAGGATTTCCAGTCGCCTCTAAACTTCCAGTTTGTGCAGAGACTCTGTAGTTGCGACCGGATAGCAATCTGCCTGGTACAGTAGAATTTCTTGCGTGTAAATGTGCTGTGTGCTGTTAGTGGTTCATGATTTGGTTCCCCACTGTGCTGAACTATGTTCTGTTTGCCGGAGGCTGCATTCAGCTCCACGGACTGAATCCATATTCATCTCCATTGGGCATGGGCCTTGCCACACTGGCCCAGCGGACTACCTGCTGCACACAAAATAATCGAGAGATCACTGCCTGGGGAGCAGCCCCACTCACGCTTTGAACAGGAGCGATGCCTTGGTGATTATGTGGGCCCTGCTTCTCCTGGGACTCCAGTTGAACCACCTGCTGTCTACTTTTTATCCTACCTGTGTCCAGTATTGGGTGTCGTGAGTAAACATCAGGGTAGCTCACTGCAACAGCTAACTCTAAAGTGTCATCTGATTGCTTTGTTTTTCTGTCACGAACTGAGCCCTCTGGCTCGGATTACAAAGTGTGTTGTGCATGTTGCCTTCAATCACTGGGCCCCAACTAGCTGTGACACCGGCCAGCCCTGGGCAATGGTCCTGGCTAGCCCACCTTTTTCCTACTTGGGTACCCAGAGTGTGACACTGTAGGGACTCTGAAGTGCATGCATATCCGATTTATCCTTTAGGCCAATCAACCTGATTACGCCCTTTCTTGTTAGTCCCTGAATAAATCTGATCTAACCATTTTTGCATTTAACCTGACTGGTTCCAGTTTGTGACAAGAGTATTGTACTGTTGCTATTTGCTGTGCATAACCTTATTTTACAGGGGGTCCCCAGGGTCGAGCTAGAGGAACCAGCCCTGTTGGTAAGTGCAAACAGTGGGTAATTGCATGGTAAATAAGGGTCATTGTGAAAGTGATTATTGTATATTCAGCCCGCTAGAAGGGAAAGGAGGGGTTAGTGTCCCAGAAGGCTGTGCCCAGGTTAGCTTGACCACTAACGACCCTGACCTCCGGGTGGAGGCACCCGTTTCAATACCCAGGCCCCTTAACCTGCTACTAGCCAAGCAGGCAGGGGTAGTAGCCCTTAGGATAGCACCACCTTGGGATTACATATGCCTTGGTACCTTGTCAAATTCTGCTGCAGTCTGTTAGCTGTGCTTGTTTATACAGTCTATTTAAAAAAAATTATATAATTTCTGTTCTAGGGACATGGATATGTTGTTCATCCACACTATCTGGCAGGTTCCTTGCGCTTAAATCTTGCGGAAGGTCTTCAAGCTAGCTCCTCCCACCCACCCGGGTGGTAAAACTCGGCTCCGCCCCATGCGCCAGATCTTCCTTACCGCTTGGAAGCTCAGGTTCCCTCCTTAACGCTCTGCGATTAAGTTTTGGGCCTAAAATCCTTCGGTTTAAAAAGAAATTTTTTATAACTTTTCTCGGTCTTCTTCCTTCGCTGCTGCGATGGACAAATCGACTCCCGGATTTTGGAGATGTCCCTGTGGGCAGAAGATGTCTCGGACGGACCCGCACTCCACGTGCGTTTATTGCCTTGGCCAGGAGCACGACCGCAGGCTCATGACCTGTGTTCCTCCTTCTCGGCTCACGCCCCGAGGACCGGGCGCTGCCCGCCACATCTGGGGCGTCCCTAAAGATTTCCTCCGTCAACCAAAGAGGCCCGACTGGCGGTTTCTGCGGCTGCGGGATCCGCCCGAACAACTAGAGGTTGGTCGCCTTGACGGCGGCTCAGGCAAGCTTCCTCTTCTGCGGCCTTTGTCCCTCTATCGCTTGGGACCTCATATTCAGCTTCCTTTAAGAGCTTTGCTTGACCCTCTCGACTAAAGCGGGGTCCTACTTCTTGAGTCCGTTTCATCCGGTCGAGAAGAAGTCTAAAGAAATGAAATCTCATAAATCGACGCTCTTGGGAGGCGGGAAAGATCCCCTCCCTTAGCCGACAATCGACTTGGTCGAGTGCCGGCTGCCACTGGCTTCACGGTGCCCCGTCAGGCCAGGTAACAGACTCCGCCGACGTGGTCGAGATTTTCTCGACCCGTTAGACGGTTGTCGACTGGAGAAGCAATCCCTCTCCCAGTTCCCCGGTGAGGGCTGAGGATATCGTCGGCTCTTGGGTACCTGTGACTCGAGGCCATCTGTTTTACCGACCGAACGGGGATCGCAGATCTCGGTTCCCGCCTCACCGACCTCGGCCTAGCGAGATTCTCGATCTCTGTCTCCTGACATCTTCGGCGGTGCAGCCGCTATGCGTCTGACATAGCGGTCTCGGTCTCGGCACCCGGCGGCGGCGTCGCGCTCTTCCTCTTCTTCCTCCTCGGACGAGGAGGAAGGCTTCGGCGTAAGCTACGCCGCAAATACGAGGGCCTCATGTGGCAACAATTTTTTCTGGCCAATAAGCCAGCTCAGGCCTCTTCTCCGGCCATTAAGTGGTTGCCACCGGACCAGGTAGTGGTCGAGGAGCCTGTTTCCAGGCCAGTTGTCCGACCTATTCCAGCTGCCCCACCAATTGTGGTGGAACCGCCTCCACCTCAGCCGACAGCTGGGGCACCGACGAAAGAGTCGCGGTTGGCCCAGGGCCTTCCCCGTAGGCTGTCGGTCACTCTCACGCCTGACAAGCCTCGGCAAGTGGAGGGTGGCTCAGGCTCCAGGCAGCTATTCGACAACTCGTCTGAGTCGGATGACTCCTCCTGTTCTCCAAACGTTTTGACTTGGAGTCCTCTGGGGGCAGTCAGTGGGCGATAGCCCTACATCCTTCCTAGGACTTCTTAGGCTCATCTCAGAATTCACTGGGATGAAGCTTGAACCTGTATCAAGCGCCAGATATCCCTCACCAAGATTCTGGACCGAGTTCTCCACGGAGGCCTTTCAGTGGCGAAGCCATTGTCGGGCGGCCCTGGAACTTTAGCAGCGTCCGGCTTCCTGTCCTCGCCTTGGCCAGGATGGCCAGGAAGTATCACGGTCCCTACTGGCTCTCTGTCCGGTTTCTGAACACCCCTCGGCTGAAGGGCTGGTCACGGACAGTGTTTTCCGGCGTGCCGTAATGCCAGGGCGTGGACAAACCGCCCGACAAAGAGTCCAGAAATTGGACTACTCGGGCGAAAGTGTATCTGCCTCTTCTCCGGCCTTCGTCAGGCCAGTTCGGCCGTCCTCATGTTTTCATTTCTCCCATGCCCTGTTGGGTTCCCTGGATGAGGCTGTCCCTCATCTTCCCGCTGACCTGCAGACTACGGTCAAGCAGAGTGCGGGATCAGGAGCAGAACAGCAGCTCCAGACTGCTCTGGATATAGGAGACTCATGTGGCGGTCAGTGGCGCCGCTGTGGCCATGTGTCGGCGGGCGTGGCTGCGAATATCCACCTTTACCTCGGATACCCAGCACAAGCTTGCGGACGTTCCTTTCCTGGGAACAGACCTGTTCAGCCCTGGAGTGGAAGGCCACCTCCAGAGGATCGAAAAATCCAGTGCCACCTTGGATTTGGTCTCGTCCACGCAGAGGGACAGGGTCATAAGCCCCAGCCTAAGCCCTTTAGTCCCTCTACTCCGCTGCGCCCGGCCCAACAACAGCGTCAGGGCCAGCAGGCCTGAACCTTGGTATTCAAGCCCAAGCCATCAGCTTCCTCTAATGGGAAGCAAGGAGAAAAAGGCCCTGGTGGTCCCCAGGCGGTCCTTCCTCCAAGCCTGCTAAGTGCGGGCTGAGGGGTGTCACCCCATCCCCGTCCACCTCGTCCCTGGTTCCCCCCATGGGAGGCTCCGACACTTCCCTTTCCGCCTGGTCCGCTGTTACCACGGACAGGTGGAGTTTTAGAGGAGTGGTGGAAGGGGCCTGCCTCTGGAATTAGAGCAGGCTCCACCCTTCAGGCCACTTCCTTCCAGGGCTTTAAGTCCCAAGTCTCTACAGGCTCGTTCGAGCCGACATCACCCTCCTCCTTCAGAAGGGGGTGATAAAGAGATGGAGGACCCTCCACCAGAACCAGGGTTCGTGTCCAGGTACTTCCTGGTCCCGAAGCGTACAGGGGCTGGCACCCATCTAGAACCTACACGACCTGAACAAGTTCCTAAGGTCTTGAACCTTCAGAATGGTCACTCTGGCTCAGATAATACCATCTCTGGAACACGGCATGTGGTTCTGTTCTCTGGACTTCAGGACGCGTTCTTTCACGTCCTATCCATCCGTCTCATCAGAGATTCCTCCGCTTCAGAGCGGAGGGATCCCTCTTCGAGTTCCAGGCCATGCCCTTCGGCCTTTCTTCAGCTCCCAGGGTCTTCACCAAATGCATTGCAGCGGTGACAGCTTTCCTGTGGCGCCGAGGGGTCCGGGTGTACCCTTACCTGGACGATTGGCTGATAGCAGCCCCCTCCAGGTTGGAGGTGGAGCGGTCCAGGAATCTGGCCCTCCAGGTTTGCTCTCAACTGGGCCTCCTGGTCAACGAGGCCAAGTCTGAACTCGAGCCGAAGCAGGTGATATCCTTCATCGGGGCAGAGCTCGACTCTCTTCGAGCCAGAGCACGGCTCCCGGCGGACAGGGCCGAGGTTCTTACCTCCTTTGCCCAATCATTTCTGGTTGGGCAATCGCGCCTGCCGGGACTTCCTGCGACTCCTGGGTCTTATGGCGGCCTGTACCAGCGTAGTCCGTTGGGCACGCTGGCACGTGCGCCCCCTCCAGTGGTGACTGGCCGGCCAGTGGTCACAGCGTTGCGATCCTCTGGACCAGCGTGTGTGGACGACCCAGGAGATGTGGAACGCTCTCCAGTGGTGGACCGTTCCGTCCCATCTGCAGGAGGGTATCCCGTTTGTCCGCCCGAGCCGACGGTCTCACTATCGACCGACGCCTCTTTGATGGGTTGGGGTGCCCATCTGGGGAAACACCGAGCACCGGCCTCTGAGTCCCGGGAGTCGATGCCATATCAACCTGCTGGAGCTCCGTGCGGTCGCCTAGCTCTCGCCTTTTGCTCCGTTTCTCCGGGGTCAAGTGGTCCGAGTCAGACGGACAATACCACGACCATGTACTATCTAAACGCCAGGGTGGGCGCGCTCCTTGCCTCTATGCAAGGAAGCTCTCCGCATCTGGTCACTAGTCGCAGCCTGGAGGTGGATCTCCTGGCCATTCATGGCAGGAGCCTCCAACACCCTGGCCGATGCCCTGAGCTGGATAGGGGCTGCATCGCACGAGTGGTCTCTCCTGCGGAGATAGTACAAGACCTGTTCTCCGCTGGAGCACACCTCTGGTGGATCTGTTTGCCTCAGGGAGAATCGAAGCTGAGGCTGTTTCATGCCCGCCCCCTCAGCAGGGCTTGCTGCAGGGGATGCCTTCTCGAGGCCATGGACCCCGGGCCTCTTTCGCCTTTCCCCGTTCCCGATTCACAGGGTCCTGCTGAAAGCGAGGAGGACAAGGCGCAGGTGATTCTGATAGCCCCAGACTGGCCTCGCCAGTTCTGGTACCAGATCTCCTCAGTCTCCGGCTCCGGGACTCCTTGGCAGCTTCCAAGGCAGCCGGACCTGTCTCAGTCAGTCGGGAAGGTGTTCCATCCGGACCTTCAATCCCTGCACCTGATGGCCTGGTTCCTGGCGGCTAGAGTTCCAGGCCTTGGGTCTTTCCGACGAGGTCCTCAGCGTCGTTGAGGCATCCAGTAAAGAGTCGACCAGAAAATGCTATGCCTTCAAATGGAAGAGGTTCTCCATTTGGTGTCGGGGGAAGGGTTGGACCCTTTCTCGTGTCCTGTGGCGAGCATTTGGACTATCTATGGTCCCTATCTAGTCAAGGGCTTGGTCGGCGACCCTTAAGGTGCACCTGGCAGCCATTTCTGCTTACAGGCGCGGGCGGTCAGCAGTCAGTAGCGCAGGAAAAAGTGGTCGGGCGCTTTTCAAAGGCCTTGATCACATTTCCCTCCAGTGCGGGAACCCCACCTCCGTGGGATTTACTGCTGGTACTGGCAAAGCTCACGGGCAAGCCATCGAACCAATGCACAGGTGTGGTCTCCACCTGTCATGGAAGACCGCCTTCTTGGTGGCTATCACGTCAGCCAGAAGGATGGGAGAACTCCAGGCGCTGAGCATCGAGTCTCCTTACCTGGTCTTCCACAGGGACAAGGTTGTCCTACGCCCCACCGAAATTCCTTCCGAAGGTGGTGTCGGAGTTTCACCTTAATCAGGTATTGACTCTGCCGGTGTTCTACCCCAATCACACCTCGGAGGCCGAATATAGGCTCCATACTCTGGACCCTAGAAGGGCTCGCTTATTATAAGGGCCACGGCTGAATCGGGACAGGTTCGCCAGCTTCATCTACTCCTGAAGCCGCACCTGGCAGACCTGCAGCCAAGCGGACGATAGGCAGATGGGTCACCTCCTGCATAAATCTCTGCTATGAGTTGGCGGGCATGGAGCCTCCCAGAGGATAAGAGCTCATTCTACCCGCCATACTGCTGCATCGGTGGCTGCTTCCAGGATGTTCCTATCCAGGAGATCTGCAGGGCTGCTACCTGGAAGTCAGCACACACCTTTATTTCCACTACCACATCGACCTTGAGTGATGCCGGGATGCTGGTTTTGGGGCCTCGGTTCTCCAATCTTTGTTCCCCAAGTAAGTATTAGGGGTGTATGCCTTGCCTCCCTCCTCCCGGAGAACTGCTAGAGTCTGCCAGATAGTGTGGATGAACAACATATCCATGTCCCTAGAAATACAGGTTACTCACCTGTAACAGGAGTTCTAGGAATGGTATATGTTGTTCATCCAACGAACCCACCCGACCTCCCCGGCTTCGACGCACAACCTGAGCTTCCAGCGGGCCAGATCTGGCGTCATGGGGCGGAGCCGAGAGTTTTACCACCCGGGTGGGTGGGAGGAGCTAGCTTGAAGACCTTCCAGCAAGATTTAAAGCGGCAAGGAACCTGCCAGATAGTGTGGATGAACAACATATACCATTCCTAGAACTCCTGTTACAGGTGAGTAACCTGTATTTATGCCTGTTTGCTATGGAAAGAATACAGTTGAAATCTCCCCCCAAAAAAACATTCTAGAGTATGGGTGTGCTCCATGCTCAGAGCACATCTTCTAACCCTAGGAGCACATTTTTAAATCTAAATTTAGTAGTGTGCTCCTGCAAAGTACTAGGAGCATAGTCCATTTTGCATTATTGTACATGGCTCTGGGACTTAAGTACATGCCCCAGAATAACTTGTACTCATTTTAGTTTTAATAGAGCCATTCAAACCAACTATACCAATCACCCCATCTTTCTTGTATGTTTTCCTGATGTGAGCAGTATTCTGTGCATGTGCAGGGTGGACAGTCATACTTTTTTTTTTTTTTTTTTAAACTCTTGGAAGGACTGATTCTGCTATGACAGTGGATTAAGTTGTGCTGGAAAAGCAGGTTTGCAGAGCAGACATGCCCAACTACTGCCAGCATAAGTAAAGGCTGTCTGTGGTGGTCAAAACAAGTGGCTAGCTGTGTGGGATGTAATGGGTGGTGGGGGTGCCATCGGGAGGAGTGGCCAAGTGTACCTGTATTTATAACCAATCATTACCATCTGAGAAGGGGTCATTCAGTGGAGGCCAGAAGTACTAACCCTGGCTTGGGCCTTTCTTCTTTAGACTTTTGGGGCTGTGGTACAAGAGATGAAGATTGTAGATTTAGAGAAGGGGTCACTGCCAAGCACTTAGTTGCATTGGTCCTCAGTACTTGGCCATTCAAAACCAACTATCACGGCAGGCCTTGGATGCTCTGTTTCCGACTTGGGACTTTTGGCTTAGAGATCAGTTGTCTCTGACCTTGGTCTTTGTGCTGGTGGCTGTTTAGGTTAGTCAGGAGTGGACATATGGGCAGGAGCAGAGGAAGTTGAGACTGAACTGGAGAGTCCAGACTAGGCTATCCGCACAGAGTGATCAAAGGTTGGGGGCTGAAATTGCTATTGGCCCTCCATTAGCCACATGCTGGAAGATTTTGAAGTGGAACAATAACATTTTTTTAGCTGGGCCTCCTGACTTGTACTGGAGAAAAACATTTAAGTGCACCAGTTGGGCTTGTGGAACAGACTGGGATCAGTACTTTACTAGCCACTAGTCTTGCTGCCTAGGAGCTGCAAAACTAAATTTCGACCACTGAAGGTGCAGAACTGCAGAGGGATTGGTCTGCACTGCCACAGGCAACAGTTTGCCCATACTTTGACAGTGAGAGGCAGTATAGTAAGTCTAGCCAGGTGCAGGTGGTACTGTTAAGTGTAGTGGCCTCAAAGCAGCTTTACACATTACAAAAGCACAGTGACTCAGCAGAGACAAATAAGCAGACTTGGTCTCATCTCTAGGTTTCTTGGACTCTCCCTCCTCACTCGGGGTTAAGTCGGCTAAGAAAAGTAATTCATTATAACCAACTTTAGAATATACATACGACATACAAAATTTCCAAAAGAAAAAGAGACGTCACAGGTCTAGCTAGCCTGCTCGAGTTTGCAGACCCCCCCCAGTAACTAATGCTGGATCCACCTTCCCCCCAATCAATCTCTTCCTCCACTTCGATGTCTCTTCCCCTCCCACCACCACCTTTTCCCATTCCATGTAATTTTTCCCTTTTAGCCTGTCCCAGCTTCTCCTGAAGCTGTTTAGTCTTCAGGATGACAACGTCTTCTGGCAACTTGTTCCATTTTGCCACCACCTTCTCAGTAAAAGTGTCTCATTTCCCTCTTGAAGTATTCCCACACTAGTTTGAGACAATGCTCCTACTGGTCTTGTTCCCATTATGGTTGACCCTCGGTCACTTTGTTGAAACCTTTAAGGTATTTAAATGTTTTGACCACATCGGCTCCATGCTATGTAATGTAATGTAATGTAATATGGGACTATAAATTATTAGTAGGTACCACAGAACCTCCAGTACTATCAAACTGATTTAGTATCAGGAAATTTATAATAAATATAAATGTAGGTAGGAGCACAATCATAGTCTGAAGGAGCACCTATTTCATGGCAGTTCTGTGAAGTGTGTTCCTCTGTTTCGGAGGAGTACGCCACACTAAATTCTTAACACTACCCCTGTTCTAGAGGTATGCAGATATGGCTAGATGTCTCATGAGCTCAACCCTTTAATATTTGGTTTGAAAATTATATACATTAACTGTAGGTCCTGATTTCCTATTCTTCCATCCAAAATGCAAGCTCTGACAGGTACCAAGTCAGTCAGATGCAATACTCTGAGGTTGGGTGGTGAAATAACAAAACCCACTTCAGAGCATGGGTCTTCCCCCAGGGACCAAAATGAGGGTCCTCTAAACCATTCTTTAGCTGCACTATGGGCCTCACTAAATATGAATTAGTGTCCTGTAAAACACGGATGTCCAAATGGTCTTCTTTGGTTCTTTATACTATTCACATTTATGGACCCAATCATAAGATGCAAGCTCATGTTTATGTGGCAGAGCTGTCCTGTCCCTCAATGTCTTTCTCTATCGAGACCTTTGCTGCCATTCTTTTTGATTAGTTTCATTTTCGTTACCACCCTAGTGTCTTAAGGACACGTCTGAATCGGTCATGTTCTCAGTTTGAGAGGAAATTAATGAGGAAGTGTCTGATTCTTCATCTTCCCATTGTTTCCTTTTAGCCAAAGGTATATTTTTTGTATAATGTTTAAGTGACAGTAAACATGTTACATTGGCTTAGTATATGCATCGTACATGTCGTCTTAATCCAACATTTTATATCCCATGTGATACAAAATTACCTTTCAATTGTACATAACTTAACTGGTTTCATATATTTTAGCTGAGTACATTCATTTAACTGACAATTTTATTTAATAAAATCAAACTTGAAAAAAGAAACGGTACTAGTGAACTCCAGCCAAATCAATTGGTCTGACTGTCTTAATCAGTTTTATTTTTTTAGTTTTGTTGACGGGTAAGTGCACTAGACAAATCCTGCCTATTTTCTGGCATGACCTGGGGAGGGGATAAGATGAATGCCAACTGACCTTGAACAAAGATTAAGCAGTTAATTTAATACTACTATATAACTTGTTCCCCATAGTTGGCATAACCATACTCTTCCTTGTATTGCTTTTAAGGCCAGCCCACATCCTGTCCATAGTGCCCTTTCCCCACTTTCCGAAGTACCAAGATATCCAACCCAGACTTTTTCAAATCGGTCCTCCAATCCTTTTAGGCTGCAAGTTAACCTGTCTATAGTTGGTCTGTGTGACCAGTCCCTTCCATTGTTCTATTTTAGGTCCCATATTGATAGTCCACACATTCTGAATTTCCTGTCTTGCAACCGCTAGTAATACTCTTGTACATCTTGGATACAAGATCCATTCTTCATTCTCTACATCCTCAATTCCTAACAGTAATGATTTTTGGAGAATTCAACAGGTTGACCTCTTATTGCTGAGATTTGTCTATTTTCCTCAGTATTGCTCAATCACTGGGCATCCCAGTAATAGTGGAAGTATGTCCTCTGTGGTATTACATTCACTGCACACTGACACCTCAGGGAAGAATCTATGTACCATTTGCAGGGGGTAATGCAGCCTCTCTATAAATTTAAATTGTGCCTCTATATTTATTACAAACTAAAAGTCCTATATGTGACTCCAATAATAAACTCCAATTAACCTCACTAATTTCTTCTATATCCTTTTCCCACAATTATTTTGGCTACCTGTACTGGGTCTTGAAAGAATCTCCTGTCTAATTTTACTGCCCTCCCTATTATGCCGCTTTCCTGGGTGACTGCTCCCAAAATCTGAGTCGTGATTGTTCCTTGTTGCCATCCAGGTTTTTGTAGTAATCCCTTACCTGGAAATATTTGTACAGATACATAGAGGGGAGGTGTAGTGCAGTTTGTAGCTCCTGAAAGGAGAGCATGTCATCCTTCATGGCCAGATTGGCCAGACATTTTGCCCTGTTTTATACCACATTTGGAAGTCTTCGTCTTCCAAGTCGGGGAGAACAGTAGTGTTACCTGCTATTGGCAGCAGCTGTGGTGTATCTATTTCTAGTGCAGATGTCTCTCCTTCTGCCAGGTTGAAAGGCCTCCAGTTTTATGGAAGTACTATGGGTCACCCATCCGATTTTTGTTCTCACTCTTGTCTGGGGGGTGGCATAGCTTGTGACTGTGTAATTGGTGGTGCCATTTGATCTTCTGTTTCTCCTGATTCAGCTCCAGGTACTGACCTTTGGAGCAGTTGAGAATCTTCAGTCTCAACCAGGGTGTATCCTTCTGAAGTTGCCATAGTATCCAAGTCCCCTGTAGCAGTGGTAGGGGTCCAAGTATGTCCTGCTTCTGTAGATAAGGTTCAGGGTGACTGGGGGGATTTTTTTTTGGGGGGGGTCCTTTGAGCAGGACTTGGACATTTCAGAATTGTCTGGCAGGGAAGTTACCATTTTCTCCTTCAGAGGATACCTTCTGACTCCCATGGGCAATATTTAAAGTTGTGGCTCGTTTCATCACACAAATTGCACACTATAGGAGTAGGGCAATTGATAGCAAGATGTCAGATTCCACCGCACAAGAAACGCTTCATTTTGTCACATACAGTGCTAAGATGAGTGTGCTCCACACCGAAAACAGGATTTCAGTTGACTTGAATAGAAAATAAAACCTTGATCCCTCCCCAAGTAGAAACAACTGGGCAAGTGTTGTATTGCTCCATTCATTTGTGGTAGGCGAGCCCGGATATGCCATTTCCCCCATCCAGATGTCCTCAGTATCCATGATAGGATCAGGGTATCCAAGTATTGTACACTTAGTCCATAACCAGAAGAGGATATCTGATACTGCTACCCCTCATTTTAACAATACCATTTTGTATGGGTATGCAGGCTTTGTACATAGAAACATAGAATTTGATGGCGGATAAGGACCGCTTGGCCCCAGTCTGCCCATTTCCCTACCTGATGGATAAGCTGCAGGTCCTAGTTAACCAGCAGCCTACTTCTTCTACCCCACCCCCTAGAAATTGCCTTATAGCTGTCCCATACATACTTGAATTCCACCACTGTTTTTGACTCCGCCTTACTCTCTGGAAAGCCGTTCCATACATCCACAACCCTCTCTGAAGAAAAATACTTCCTCAAATTACCTCTGAGCCGCCCCCTTCTATCTTCAAATTGTCCCCCTTGTTCTTGCACACCTCTTTTTTGAAAGATGCTACCCTCTTGGACGTTGATTCCCTTGAGGTACTTGAAAGTTTCTATCATGTCCTCCCTCTCCCTCCTTTCCTCGAGGCTATACATATTAAGCTCCTTAAGTCTCTCTTCATATGTCTTCCGGTGCAGACCCTGCACCATTTTAGTTGCCCTCCTCTGGACAGCTTCCATCCTGTCTGTCTTTGTGGAGATTGGGTCTCCAGAACTGCATGCAGTACTCCAGATGGGGTCTCACTAGCTGTCTGTACAGAGGAATAATAACTTCCTGTTTTCTACTGGTGATGCCTCTTCCTATGCATCCAAGTATCCCCAGCCCTCCTTGCTGCCTCTCACATTGCTTTCCCACCTTTAGGTCATCTGATATGACTACCCCAGGTCCTTTCCAGGTACAGGGAATTACTGTAAATGCACTCCACTTAGAGTTTTTAGCCCTTGGTATCTCTGCCAGGTAATTCAAGACCAGCTGCCGTTTAAGCTGGCATCAAGTTAGGTCCCCAGAAGTGTGTATTAGGGCATATATTTTCTTGTGCAGAAAATCCATGCTATCTTAGTGTGCGGCCCACATAAATTCAGTCAGGATGTTTCCAGGCCCCCCTTATACTTTATACACACTGCATTTATTTTTGCAGACTCTGGGTGTGAATAAAACAGTCCTGCATAGGTTCTATTGTTAGATGGATGTACCTAGCATCTGTGGGTTGGGAACCATTATTAAAATTCTGTTCTCTTAAGGTAGACTGTTGGGGTCCCAAGGAGTGAGGTATTGGCTCGTGGGGCGTTGGGGCCTTGTCTGGCCTTTTTGCTTCTTCTACAAAGCTTCTTTCTGAGGTACTTTGGTTGGTGTTAGGAGAAACTGGGGTTGTCATATATGGATTTGCAAACCATTCGGGGGAATTTGTAAGTTCCAGAGAAGAGGGCAGTTCCAACGGGTCCACATGTCTCCGCGGGAAGGCCTTTCAGGGGATGTTCATGGTTGGCTCTCACCCACCCCGCTGGATCCCAAGGCCTCTACTACAGTAATACCATAATCAGAACACTTGTCATAGTCCGTTTTTCTGCAATATTATCCTGCACTATTATCTTTTGTTCGGTCTCTAGTAACGCGTGGCACTCTCTTCTCTGCCCCCTCGGCTTTCAGGTGAATTGCTAACATTGGATACATTTATTACATTCTCATTTCCATTCTCATTCTCTTCTGGGCTCATCTCATGTTCCCCCACCACCTTATTTCCAGAACAAGTACAAAAATGTTTACTTCCCTGATCATGTGTACAGTACATGTTCCCCTCATGAGAACTCAAGCGGATGAGAGCTGCCCAATGTCTCAACTGCCTTGATTCCAATCGACAAACTTTCTCCATGGATATTTCGGGTGGCAAGTTGCTGACTACAGTCAGCAAAGTTTCTATTGATTCTACTTCGATGTTTGATCTGCCGGTTCTTAGCAATTGCTCTTGGCATTCCTCCTCTACCAACAACACCTGCAAGTACTCTCCTTGATTGAAAGTCTGATTTGTGTGTCTGGCTTTCTGCCATGGACTTGCGCTGCACAGGGGATGCAGGACTATACCTTTGTCTGCCACAGAATCCCATGCTGGCTGTTTTTTTGTCCTTGGAAGCATCAGTACAAATAGTTATTGCCTCTAGTCTTGTTTGGGCAAAGGAGGAGGCCATCTACCCTGCCACATCAGCACTTCCTCCTCCTGTGTCGAGCTGCAAATTGGGTCCCTCTGTTACACGAGGTCCCTGCACCAATTGATACCCTCAGAGGTACACTGTAGACAGCTAATGCTTAGGTATAGGTTATACTAATACTTAGGCTAAGGGCATCTACCGTATAAGAGTAGATGCCAGGATATGAATGCATATTGTTGTAATCCACTTTGCTGCTAATGCACACATTATACCATGTATTTTCTGTCTATTTCTTACTTGTCAGATGCCAAGACACCTGTCCTTGAAGTAATTATAATATGTAAGGCAACATTGCCATCCTTTGGTGATGTGCACCACTACACCTTCTTATGTAAGACTCTGTATAGAACGTCTTTGTTCTAAAACTGATGACTTTACAGAATTATATAATGTTATCTTGGACCATGGAGCCACCTCTAATTTAGCCAATAGGGCTCATCTCTGTAACTAGAAATGTTTCTCTTTTAGTAACCATAGTAATTATCACAGGTATATGTTATGCACAGGCTTTACACCTCGGAGACCCGAGAGATCCCAAGAGACTACAGAGAAACCTCGAGGTGTAGGGAACGCTTAGCACTGGCTCCCAGTTCGTATTGGTAAAAACTGCTTAGGGCAACTGATTTATCCCTTTTGTAGTAATAAACTTGTTTATTACTTGAATGCAACTTGTTTGTGATTATTTGCATTCCCAATATCGTCAAGAATCTGAAAGCGAGGTTTAGACCTCTTACACCTCCATCCTGTCCACAGGAAGACAGCACCCCTGCAGGCAGAGTAGGAAATTTCCTGTGTCATGTGCCAAATTTCCCATTCACTGGAAATACCAACAGCTTAATCTCGTTCAAGGTCAGTTGGCACTCATCTGGGGCTTAAGGGGAGGGCAGCTGCAAGTGGGTGTGTGCACTCTCAAGCAGACTTGCTAGACCATGTGGCTGGTTTCTGCTGGCAAGTAGTAGTCATTCCTACTGTACAAGACAGTAAGCAGGAAGTGTCCTTCCAAACTCATGAAGTGCAGATCAGACCAGTTTCCAAAGGGCTTGGCCCTTGGGACACAAAGAACTGGCCTGGAAGTTTAATTTAATTAGTATTTCGGAAAGACCTTTGAGCGTGAGCTCTTTTACAAAGTTCCACATCAGGGTGGACAATAAGACAACACACATATTCACTGGTTAGAGGCCTGATCATTGGGCATTAAGAGCAATTGCATGACAATTCGACAAATGGGAGAAAAAAACTGAGCAGTTATAATTGAATACTAAGCTATTTCTAATCAGTTGCCCTAGGTAGCACACCCTGAACCTCCAAATCCGTTGGACTGCTGGCAAAGTAACTGCATATGGGTTTTAGACGCCATCCCAGATGGCGAGGCTGAGTGATGGTGAAACAAGGGGGATTGGGTTTGAAACTAACCGCAGAGAATGAGAGGTGTGGGGATAGTGAAATGGGGGCTGTGATTGAGGGAGCAGCTTCAGAGGGCTTTGTCAAGGTGTGTGTGTGTGTGTGTGTGTGTGTGTGTGTGTGTGTGTGTGTGTGTGTGTGTGTGTGTGGTTTGGGAGGGCAGTACAAGTGCATTTAAAGAGGACTGATGAACACTTAAGCCCTTGAGCTGGAATGGCGGGGTTCTCTAGGTAGCTGCTGGGTGTTACCTTGAGAGGCAAGCCTGTCTCAAGTGGGGCCTGATGTCAAGATGTGTATAGAGTGTGGGTTGAGACTGTTCAGGAACTTTGTTAAATCTTAGTGTGCGAGACTGGGTGGCCAGGTTGGGACTCCCAGCAGTTGTCATATAAGGCTAGTCTGCCCTGATTCAGAGATCCAATGTGGTAAGCTATTCAACTTTGTGTAGTAGGGAAGTATTTTTTCTACTGTACAAAACATTTATCTGTAATTACTGATCCTCATCAAGAATCTCTTGCATCAGGCCACACTTATGGAACTATAGCCACCAGGACCACACAAACTTCTCTAGGTATGACGTCCCAGCTCTATAAGCGTCGGGGGCCTCCTCCTCAGTTCTTCCACGGTTGACAAGTGCACGTTGGACCATGGGAGACTCTGTTGCTTTCGCCCACCTTTTCTCTTCCTACTTTGTTTCACAGCTTTGAAACATGCTTTCTCTTAAAGGAAACCTGATTTTCACATGAAAGCACAAGGGATTTTCTTCCAGGGGCGAGAGCATTCCATTAGACTTCCTGGATTCCTCTGCCTTTTGCAGCCCCAAGGGATGGTTTGGATTCTCTTCAGTGTTCCCCCGAATTCGCTGTGGGTTTCAGGGTGGCTTCCCCCCACTGAATTCTCTAGGTGTTTTCAGGGTGGCTTTCCGGGGTCCCGCTCTGGCTGGGTCTCTCTGGTGATGCTTTTGCCTCTCCCATCCTGCTCGGAGTGGGTCGGGGACAGATTTCTTCTCTCTGCCAGTTGCCCTGGCTTGGCCCTCAGCAGTGGAGTCTGCCTCTTCTGATCCAACCCTCAGAATTGTGATGCAGTTTCCTCTCCCAACCCCTCTGCCTCCTTCATAGCCCTAGCGGTTGGTGGTTTGGCATTTGCTCATTGGCCTCTGCTGTAGTGAGCCTGGGCCTGGCTGGTGGAACCCAGTGCCTTTGTGGCCGTACTGCCACCCTTGTCTTTTCAGGTCAGAGGGTCCTTTTTCCTGGCTAGCTTGGAACTATCCCCTATCCAGGGCACTTGTGCTTTCCCCTGCTACAGTTGGCCCTGCCCTTGCTTTGTCCAGTCCGCTGTGATGGTTGTGCCTCATTACCTCCCTGTCTAGACTTTCCTAGGTGCCACTCTGTGCTTCTCGGCCCCAGGCTGTTCCCTGTGCCTGGCTGCCATTACTCTGGATCCACATAACTGCATCATAGGGTGGCCAACTCTCCCCCCCTGGGACTGCCATGATTATATTGATAATGGCATTGAAGGGGAAACCACCACCTCTCTGCTGCCTGCAGTTTGGGATTGGTGTTAAACGGATCTCAGCAGACCTCCCTCTTGCCTCTGAGGTCTGTAGTTATTGGATCTGGGGCTTATTCCCATGATGGCCCCTTCATCACGTGAGGGGGATATGGTGCTCCTGTGGCTCGGTTGCTACAGTTCCTTGCAGGAGCATCTGCTGGTTGGCAGTCTCACAGCCACCCCTGGGCTATGCTGTCTCCCTCCCCTCCCTTTCTGTGGGGTGGGTCCTCCTGTGTCTCCCAGGCCAGGGGTTCTTTACCCTTCCCACCCCAGGTGTTCGGTGGACACGTCTGCACTTCATAATGTCAGACATTGGTGAGTGGTCCTGCCTAGCAACCAGTCTTCAGTGGGCATTCCAGCCAGTTGTTCCCTGGGCTGCCGCTCCGATCTCTTGGCTCTTCGCACTCTGACATTTTGTTTTTGGAGAGACCTCATCTCCCCTGGGCTTGGGGCATCCTGCATCCATGCCTCACCCCAGTGTTTGGAGCTTAATGCACCTTTGTGTGGGGAGTCTGGGCTTTTCTAGCTTGCCGTCCCCTTCCACTACTGTGGCTTGCCATTCATTCATATGCCCCTGCTCTGGGTGTGACATGGGTTCCTATCACACTCCTGGCCAGCCGTCTGCCCTCTGCCTTGCTGAGGTTATCAACCTTGACAGAGCCGGACCCTACATATTGCTCTGCCCTCCCTTTCAGTGACACTGGCTCACCATTCATCTGCCCCTGTCAAGGGCAGACCTGGGTTCCTACCACACTCTTGGCCAGCCGCCTGCCCCCTGCCTGGCTACGGGATTATCGTCCCTGACAGAGCTAGACCCCCGACATTGCTCTGCCAATCCCTGAAATGGCATGGCTGGGGGTACTATCTACTCTGGCTCTGGGCACAGGCCACAGTGGCTGCCCAGGCCCTTCCGGATGATCCACAGGACCAGGAGCCACTTGGTGCCCTCCAGTTTTGGGCAGCTGTGGGTATGTGTCCATTAGGGTTGGTCTGTGACACTGCTGCTGCCTTGGCTAGTGTGGCCGCTACGGACATCTAAGGTATTCTTGGCTACGGGTGTCTTGGTTGCCACTTCGACAACACCCATCCTGACTGCCCCTTGGAGGTTATCAGCTCTTTGTGGCTGCTGTACAGGATATCTCCTACCTGCAGGCTTCAGGCAGCACCCTGCGGTCTAACACTCAGCCAAAAATGGCCCATGGGTGCCTTTGTCGGGCCTTTCACAAATCCAAGCCAGGACTGACATTGGGGTTCATCCTGAGTAGCAGCACCCTGCCACCCCTCTCCACCAGACACACCCCACGGGAGAGGGGGTGGCCCCGGCTGCAGGTGCCACCTCAGCAAGATTTTGTTCAGCCCCACTCTACAGTTCGACAAAAGATGGTGGTAGGGAGCTGCTTTTTCCTTCACCGGGTTAGGTGGAGCAAGCTTTCAACTGTTGCTTGGGTCCTGCAGCTCATAAAGCAAGATCACACTAGCACTTCTGCACTGGCTTCAAGAACAACCTCACATTCCTTCAGCTACCCTCCAGACCACATTTCTGTGCTTTTGGGGGGAATCTGCACATTGCTGCTGAAGAGAACCCTAGAACCTGTTCCCACATCAAGGAAATGGGGGTTGGGTATTCCTCCCACTTTCTGGTCCCAAACCCATAAGGGATTTGTAGCCTGTCCTGGACCTCAGAGCCCAGATTCCTACTTTCAGTACAAAAAATTCAGGGTTCTGACTTGGCACAGTCTACTGCCTCCTCTACTGTAGGGTGCTTGGATCTACTCCCGTGACATGCAGGATGCATACCTGCATATCCAGGTGTACCTCCATCGGCAGTGCCTCCAGTTCCAGGGGGAGAGGACCTTACCAGTTCAGAGCATTGCCCTTTGGCTTGTCCTCTGCATCTTGGGTCTTTCCCAGGTGCTTGGCAGTGGTAGCTGTAGCCCCTAGGAGGGGAGGAACTCTACATATTCCCTTACTTGGCCGAATGGCTGCTCAAAGCATAGTCCAAGGAGCAGCTGCTTAAGACATTTGTGCATATTTCCCTCAGTGGATTCTTGCCACAGATGTTTCTGGGTTGGGGGTGCTCATCTGGGGCCTCATCAGACCGGGGGGGGGACGTCAAAAGTAGAGGCTACCCTCTGTGTCCACATTCTAGAGATCAGGGCTGATCTGTATGCTTTACCAGCCTTCTAGACCCATCTGTCTCTGGGACATCTGCTGGTGCAGACTGACAGTGTAGAACACTACAGCCACAAACCAGGAGGGACCCATTCATACCTGCCATGTTGGGCAGCGATGAGAGCCTGGTACTGGGCTCTAGAACACTGTCTAGAAACATTGGCTCTCTATGTTCCAGGTGTCCAAAACGTCCTGGCGGACAGGCTCAACTGGTCGCAGTCTTGGATGTACAAGTGGGTGCTGTTGCCCTTGGTTGTAGAAAACCTGTTCAACAGGTGTGGTCATCTAGAGTTGGACCTTTTTGCATCACCACTTAAATGCAACACTGGCACATTTCCTCTAGCTTGCTACAGGGCCTGGAGTTTTCTGGTGACGCATTCTCCCTCCTTGAAAGGGGGGTTCCTCTATGACTTTCCTGAAGTCATAGCCATGGCTTATTTTAGGGTGCCTTGAAAGGTGGCTGCTGGGAAACCTTCCCCCAAGTCCAATTCCATGAAGTGGAAGTGCTTTGCCCTGTGGGCATTTTCTCATCATTTGGACTCATTCAGTGAATCAGCTTCTGGAGTACTTGCTGTCCCTTTCAGATTCGGGCATGCATTACTCCTCCACTAAGGTGCATCTGTCTGCTATTTCAGCCTTCCACAAGCCCGTTGATGACTGTACAATGGCACAGCTAGAGGTGTTTCGTTTTTTGAGATGCATGCTCCATCTGAAGTCTCATCCACAACCCAGTCCTGGCCTAGGGCTTGAATTTCGTGTTGGAGAAACTCACTTTGGCTACTTTTGAGCCAGCCACAACATGCAAGCTGCACTTTTCTGTCATGGAAAACATTATTTTTAGTGGCTGTTACTCTAAGGATTTCCGATCAATGTGTGACTTTCCTTATTTGATTTTCCACGACAGGCTCTTTGCGTACGAATCCGAAGGTTCTTCCTAAGGTGGTGCCCGAGTTTACCTTGAATTAAACCATCCACCTGCCTTTCTTTTATTCACAGCATGCCAATCCAGGAGAAGCATTGCTTCTCACCTTAAATGGATATAGAATTTTGCGTTGCTATACACACACTACGTAGGATTGTAGGAAGTCCTCTCAGCTGTTTTCTTTCTCTCCTGGGAAGGAGGGCGTACCGGTTTAAACAGTGTTTATCTAAATGGTTGGCCAGCTGTATTTCTTGTTACAGGAAGTACAGTAAGGAACTTCCGAGCATGGTCTGGTCATTCAACCAGAGGCATGGCCACTTCAGTTGCTTGTTTGACGAACATTTCAGCTATTCAGATGTGTGCCGCTGCAACTTGGACTACAGTCAGCACATTCACTAAACACTTGAGTCTGGACATTGCCTCTAGAAGGGCAGGCTTTAGCCTAGCTGTGCTGCAGGGCCTCCTGTCTTGAGCCTATAGTCTCCAGCCACCCAGACTGTTTCTCTGGCTATAAGTGCTTGGGATTCATTCCATAGGTGTAGCCCGATGCAGTAGGGCCTCTGAGGATAGCAGTTACATAAGAACTCAACACAGCAGTAGATCCTCTAATCTCTTGCATCAGGCCATGCTATCCCACTGTATGTCCCACTTGGCCTCGTATTTCTGTCTTCTCGAAGGTTCACTCCCTCTGTTTCACTTCTTTCTGGTGGGAGCTTCTGGCTTGCCTTGGTTCCCTGGCTGGAGATCAATTGTTATGGGTCTGTGGGAAAAGAACTGGGCGAGCGTAGGGCTGCCCTCGCATATGGCTGGGATGCCGGAGGTGTATGATGTAATTGTGGGTGGCACCTTTCTAGACTGCTAGCTAAAAGTTTCCATGTGGTCCTGGTGCCTGGCGAGTATACTTCCATAGGTGTGGCCTGATGCAAGAGATTCTCTCTGATCTACTGTTGTAAGTTATGTAACTGTACTTCCCCGTAGTTCTAGTGTAGTATCCTATGTGTAAAAAAATCTTGAAATGGCAAATGTTACTTTTATTTATTTATTTACGAGTTTTACCAGGAAAACATACTGAGCAAACATGCTCGATTCCAGATGTGACCTCGGGGCAGAGGCCCACATACAATTTGACAAGCAAAAAACAGTACAGAAATGAGCATAGGCTTGTACGTTTACAATTTAGGAGAAAAATTACATACAGTGTAAACATACTGTTAGTACTATACAAAACAGTTTAATTATAAGAGCATGACATTTTATGCACTTCCGTTTCTAACTGAGATTTCAAGGTACAGGTAACTGGGTTAAAACTGTTAATCTCTGAAAAGTAGGCTAGTTACCATGTTTTGTTTCTAAGGTGAGGTGTTCGAGCCCCAAGAACACCTCATTTAATGGTTGCACTCTAAGCATTTCCTAGAAGATGGATGCCCCAGAGATAGAATACTATTCTAATTAGTAGAATTCAGAATCTAAGTTTGGAAAACTCTGTAGCCAGTTTCCATTCTCAGTTGGCAGATTTGTTTCTCGGCCTGGAGAGAACAGGCTCCAAAAGTTGAGTTCCAGTACTGCTGGGACACCAGTCTCCTTTTTAAATAAGTGATTAGTTAGCTTTTAAGTGTTTAAAATGCATTTTGATAGTGCTCTGCATTTGGAGTATTCTGTTTTATCTATCTCCGGTCCTTTAAGCTCCTTTTTTTGATTCCTGGGAACCAGATACCACCTTTTGGCTACCTTTTTATGTTGCTTGCACGCATGTGCAAGAAACATAGTGCCATCATTTTTCGGAGGTGTGGCACCAGTCTTCCAATTTAGTGTTTGCAGGTGCAGCTCAGTTCCCCAATCACTGCTGCAGCTGTCTGACAGCAGTTGAAAATGCAGTGGTTGTACAGGTTGAAAGGAGAGCTCTGCTTCAGTAAGCAAAGCTCCTCCCTCCACACGCATGCTGCATGCTCATCGCCTTCCCCCTCCCCCACACACGCTATGAGCACAACAGGGGTGCCCAGTCCCCTGTCGGCTCCACCCCCCCCCAAAAGCTTCCAGATGCCATGCTGGGAGCCCACCCCAGCACATTAAAATGTTATGGCTGACTATGCCCAATCCCCAGTTGGCTCCACCCCCCCCAAACAGCCTTCCAGCTGCCACGCTGGGAGCCCACCCCAGCATGGCAGACGTCCCTCATTGTCTTATAAAAAAAATAAACCTGTAAATACAAAAACTGTCCGCACTTCCCCTGCCCTCCTCCCACAACGCCACACCCACTGTGCACCCTGCCTCCCACACCCCCCCCCCTCACCCCATACTTACCTCCGGACCTCAGCATGACGATATTCGGTGGACCGGGAACACGTCTGCACTCTTCAAAGCCAACCGCAACTGAGGAAATGCCTGTAAGCTGTTTAATGGGATAGATGGTTTTCAACTTTGCTGCATATCTCAAGCATTTTTGAATTTTGGCACCAAATTTTCAACATGAGTGTTTTTTGGGACACCTCATGAATTCTGTCACTGTCATGGCGTTAATTGGGCTTGAAGGGTGATTTCGCAGTCACTGCACAAAATCACCTTTCAGGACCGATTAACACGACAGTGCCAATGTTTATAAGGTGGGCTCTCAAAGCCTATGTTGCAAATTTGGTGAAAAAATTCCCAAAAATGACTTATGAGCATGCGTTGCACAGTTCCTACGCATGCTCGTAAGTTTGCGAATTTTTAATATTTGCACTCTGGATTTTCAACATTGCCATTTTACCACACCATCTTTTGAGCAGTACAGCTGTCTTTTTTCACATCTCGCCCAAAATGTTTCTGCGCATGTAGCGCACAATGGCAGTCGGTGTGCACAGTCAATGTTTGGGACAGATTAAGAAAATCACTCTTCATGAGCTGAGGTCTTAAAATGGCTGAAAATTTGGTGAAAAAATCCCTTCAGACATTCTGCAATGTTACTAATGAAGACATTGAACAGGACTGGCCCCAGGACCGATCCCTGCAGCACCCCACTGGTCACCCTCTCTCCTAGACTGCACACCATTTACCACCACTCTCTGCCTCCTGTCCGTTAGCCAGTTTCTAACAGTTTACCATCCTTTCCCCCATGTCCAGCCTACCCAGCTAGTTTATCAGCCTCCTATATGGGATGGTGTCAAAGGCTTTGCTGAAATTAAGGTAAACGTTGTCCAGTGCCCCACCCTGATTCACTTCCTTTGTCACCCAGTCAAAGATCAACCAGATTTCATTCACATGATGTCCCCACTGTGAATCCATGTTGTCTATGGTTGTCTGTGGTCCCGGGCTCTGATGGTTTCTAGATGCCCCACTATCCTTTCTTTAAGCAATGTCTCCATGATCTTCCCCACTACTGAGGTGAGGCTGAATGGCCTATTGTTCCCTGCCTCCTCCCTGACTTGTGTAGAGGGACCACATGTGCCTTCGTTTAATGACTCTGAACATGGCTGCCAGAGGTACTGCTATCTCCCTTCGCAATTCTCTTAATATCCTTTGGCATATGCCATCTGGTCCCATCGCTTTGTCCACCTTCAATTTAGTGAGCTCCTGCAGGACTATTGCCTTTGAATGGACTATTGTCCATTTCACCCCCTTCACAACTGCTGTACTGCTGTGGCCCTTGCCCCTCCCACTCTTCTCTGAATACTGAATGGAAAGACACAGTGGATGTCTTGGGAGGAAGGCATGGAACTATCTCTTCCAAATACCTAAACAGCACATACAAGCAAGCAACATTTGGCATTGACAAATGCTTGTTTGTTTAAGCTATTTATATTCTCACTGACTTGATCCTATTGGTTAGTGGTCCTGTGTTTTTTTTTTTTTTTCAAAGCAGCGCTATTCAGAAATTGAAGCGCTTTTAACTTTCGGTTCCTGCTTGTGCCCTTTCACCCTAGGAAGCCATGATTTGACCTTTGGCACAGTTTTTGGAGGTAGACTTTCTGCTACAGAGACCTTTGTTTGGAAGCGTTTAGTTTTTCTAGGATCTCTAAATTTGTAGATCCAAGACCACAGGGGTCCACAGGCTGAATAGTCATTTGTTAGCTCCTGACAAAGGCAGACTGCCATGCCCTCTGTATAAAGAGCTAGAGACCCCTCATTACTTTGCCGTAAAATCTAAATAAAGGGCAAATAGGAGCCTTATAGCTTCTCAGTCTGCCTCTGTCACCCAAAAAATAAAGCCTGTGAGTTCCCAGTGATAGAAAGCATGCATCAGAAGGCTCCATCCCATCATGTCTGACAAGATGCTGGGATGTATAGCTACGCAAATCTGCAGTAGGGGACATGTTATACTGCCCTTGTACAGGTCACTCGTGAGGCCACATCTAAAGTATGGACTAAGGTACTGGTGCCCACAACTTAAAAAGGACATCAACCTTATGGAGACTGTCTGCAAGAGGGCAAGAAACATTATAGGTCAGCAGGGCAAGACCTATAAAGAGATGGGGGACCCTGAGTATGTACTCCATGGCCCTGAGTATGTAGTCCATGGAAGAGGAGGGAGAGGAAGACATTCAGGTACTTAAGAGATAAATGGGGTGGATATGGAGTGTCTAAGCTAAGTGGCAACTGAAACATGAGGGGACATGGCCTTAAGCTAGAGAGGGGAAGTTTGAGAGGTTAGGAAGCACTTCACAGAGAGGGTGGGAGTCTGTTGCAATGTGCTGATAGAAGGTGGTCTCCTTGAAGGTCGGCAGCTTCAAGAGAGGCTGGGATAGACAGAAGGGGAGAGTAAGGGCCATGGTAGTGACAGATGGAAAGGATGGGAGGACGGGGTGGGGGTCAGGGTCAGTAGTGTAAGCTGAAGACACTGCAATATGATCTGACCGTGGATAGTCCATATGGTATTCTGCTGGCTTCTTTGTATGTTCACATGTTTAACAGCAACATCAAAAATGTAAGGGTGACGGAAGAAAGCTGCTCAGCCATCTGAAGGCATAGTGAAGTGGATCAGATACCAGGGTGTCCGAAGGGGAACCCTGAATCAGTTTGACATCAATATAAATAAGAGCCTTTGACCAGGCTGGAAACGGTGCCTGCAAAAAGTCTGCCATGCCTCCTTAGAGAAAAGAGCAGGTAGATGACAAGGGGAAAATGATCATCTGAGGACATTCTCTTTTTTGATACCAGGAAAGGTACATATTCAGGGTGTGGCAACTTTTTCAAGGCTATGGGAAATTTTAATGTTAATGCCACCCCCTCCGCAGGCTCAGGCTCCAGACTTATGTACTAGTGGAAGAGGAGGAGTACTTCATACAAACACATACACATTTGACAGCAGATGAGGACCGCTTGACCCAACCAGTCTGCGGTTTCTCCCTCCCTACACTATACTGCACACTGTATCTGATAAATGGCTTTCTCCTCCTCCTTCCTTTCTATTGTGATTCCTTGAGCTTATCCCAAGCATTCTTGAACCCCCACTGTGTGTTGCTCCACCTCCACTGGAAAGGCTTCAAGGAATCCACCACTCTTTCTGGGAAATGGTCTTACAGCTCTCCTGAATCTACCCACTCCAGCTCTCCTGAATCTACCCCACTGTAGCTTCATAACATGTCCCCTTATTGTTGAGCATCTTTTCTTCTGAAATACTTCCTGTACCTTATTTACCCTGTGATATATTTAAAGGTCTCTGTCCTATTCCTCTCCTTCTCTGTTCCAGGGTGTAAATATTGAGGTCCTTTAGTATCTCTCTCCTATAGGGCTTTTGATGCAGACCCTGCACCATTTTAGTTGCCATCCTCTGGACCACCTCCACTCTGTCCTTCAGAGATGTAGTCTCCAGAACAGGAAACAAGTACTCTAGGTGGGGTATTACCAGCAATCTATACAAAAGCAACACTGCATCACTCTTTCTGCTGGCGATGCCTCCCGATGTACCCCAGCATCCCACCAGCCTCCTGACTGCCTTGTTGCACTGCCTGGTCACCTGTAGGTTATCTGATATGAATGATTACCCTTGGGTCCTTTTCTCCTGCTTGGTGGTGGTAGATCCACGCCACCCATTTGTATTCTGTTCCTTGGTTTCTGTGCCAAGTGCAGTGTATTGAACTTTTGCATTGAAACCCAGCTGTTATTATTTCGATCACTCTTCTAGTTTTCTCAGGTCCCCGCTCATCTGCCCCTTCCCCAGTGTCCACCCTATTGCAGATTTTGGTGTCATCCACAGAGGCAGACCTTACCTTCCAGCTCCTCTGCAATGTCACTTAAAGACATTAGAGGACTGGTCCTAGCACTGATCCTGAGGCACCCCACTGGTCACCCTTCCCTACTTGGAGTGAACAGTTTGGCACCACCCTCGTCACTTATACCCTGACCAATTTCTTACCCAGTTTACCACATTTAGACCCACTCCTAGGCTACGCAGTTTACTTACTAGTCTCCTGTGTGGAACAGTGTCAAGCAGCCTTACAGAAGTCTAGGTAGGCCACATCCGCTGCTCTACCCTGATCTAAATCCTTTGTCACCCCAAGAAATCTGATTTCTTTGACATGATCTCCCACTGTGAACCCATGCTTCCTGGGTCTTGTAACCAACTAGGTTCAAGATAGTTACACAGTCCTTTTCAGCATTGATGCCATTAACTTTCCTGCCATTATCTGGCTGAACTGTCCTAAATTTGCCAGCCTTCTTCCTGCTAGCACTTATGCGGTGGGTGACATCTGCCTTCCAGTCCTCCGGAACCACTCCTCTTTCTAGTGCCTGTTAAATAGAACTGTCAGAGGTGAGATGGTATTTCCCTGAGCTCCCTCAATAGCCTTGGATGCACCACACCTGGCCCCATTGCTTTGTCCACCTTCAGATTACCTACCTACTCACACTCAAACAAAAAAGGCTATATCTACCTACTTTCAGATTATTTCAGGACTCCCTAGTCCAAAAAAGGACTAGTGTCCACCTCCCTACATGTTTTTTGTGTGTCACCTTCCCTTTCCTGAACACTGAAAAGTGTGTTCAGTTTGCCTTTTTTTATTTATTTTTTAATAATGGTATCAGAATTGCAAACCTTTGTCACTCATTTACAAAGGCTCCACGTCGAGTATACATACAAATGTAATAAGTACAACCAAACAATAAGAAAATCCTGTACAGGGTTGTAGCTAAGGTAGGGTAGCAATTTAAAATTTGAAATAACATAACATAACGAAATAAACAAAATTCATGACGCTGACAGACATGGTTGGAGATACTGCAGGTCTTGGGTGGGGGGACAAAATACAGGATGTCTCCCTCTACAAAGTCCCCCCCCTTCCCTTTTCAACCTTATAGTCCCACCCCAGTCTTCCTCTTCTCTTAGATGACTAAAAAATGTGGTGTCCCCTTTCATTACCTCTTCAACTATTGTAACCCCCAGGCCACTTTAACTAGTGTGCACACTCCATTGCTTGTAACACTCACCCAAGCTAAATATCTGGAAACACTGGTGCCCAAATACTGGTATACCCATTTACATTAACTAAAAGGTAGGTACCACCCTTGGCACTGAGATGTATACCTGGATCACTTTCAGAGGAAGAGGGTGGGGTACAGAAACAACTTGAACCTTGTATAAATAGCACAACTCTGGTCCTGGTGGAGGCAGCTAGGCATATGTGTGATCTAACCTGCTGAGAGGGCCCCAGTAAATCCACATTACCAGAAGCAATAATCGAATGTCCATAACAGTGGCTAGCATTATGCAGTATGGCTTTATTCAACAGATGGAAAGTAAAGCTGAAGTGGACCCCTAAAGGTTGGCCCAGGCTACACAGGTACAATTCAATAACTCCTTGCATACAGTACAGTTCATGAACAAAAAAAAACCTTCTTCCCAAATTCCCAAAGATGCATTAGTGGACACCTGGCCATGCACACCATCATCACTCTTCCTATGAGTGTTTAGTGAATCTGAGCTACACTTGGAACTCTTCTCGGACATAGGTGCAATATGTGAAACTCAACCCACATCTTAACCCATCCTCCGTAAACATACTGGTGCCCTTACGAACTAGGAAACCCTGCCTTTAAGCACTTAGACTGCATTCATCCCACCCTTGGCCCCAACCCATAGTCTCTGCCATTCTTCAGGGTTGCACCACTGAAACCCATTCCCCACTGAAATGCTAGAGGTCCCACACTAACTTGTCACAAACTGGAGTGACCAGAGAAAATGAACTGCACTCACTGAGGTCCATAGTTTAACTTCACTTCTCACACTGGTGAGACTAGGGGCACTGACAGGTGCGATCCAGCCTTATCGTCTAGTGACACACACCCCAGACTGTCCAGTCCCCTAAGAACTGTTTTATTTAGTTGTTTAACCAGGAGTAACACACTAAGCTGAAAGTTTTTTGTTTTTTTTTAACAGGAGTGACCTTGGAGCACAGGGAAGTTAAGTGACTTGCTCAGGGTCACTCAATATGCAAGTGGAAGCTGTGGGATTCAAACCCAGGTGTGGCCTGCTGGATGTCACCAGATTTTCAGCTTAGCCTTAAACCACTGCGCTACACTGCCTCCCACTTGTGGAGATCTAGTCTCTTTGACAGCACTCACAGTAGCAGTTCCGTCCACAGGACATGGAACAATGAAAAAACTAAAGGAAAAGCACTCTTCTGGATATCCGGTCAAAGCGGTCTGTTTCAGGTCCTATCAAGGCAGCTGAAAACACCACAGAACATTCAGGGATTGCCTCTCGAGTCCATAGAACAAGCAGATCCTTCCACTTCACAGGAGTAATCTGGAAATGCTGCTGTAGCCTTGTCTCCACCACTTCAACTGGAGGCTGGAAATAACACTCCACTAGGGTGAGAAATCCTGGGATGTTTCCTCCGAGCCCACTGGCAGTCCTTCTGCCACTCTAACCTCTCACTCCAACACTGACAACTACAGACTGAGGCATTCTCTGCTCCCCAGAGCAGCTATCCACAGTGTGGCTATGCTGCTGCAAGAGTTCTAAATGATCTAATCATTCTCCCTCAGGCTAGCTGAGTAAACAATGTCATTATGTAAGGAGCCACTAATTAACTCATACCAGCTGCCTTCCTAACACTACTGATGGGATTCTAGTAACCCCAGTTCAGGTGGTTATACTCTCCTTGCCAGGTAAATGACTGTCTGCAGTTCCCTCACCTGGCACCAGGCCATCCTACCTCTAATGCCCCCTACGGGGAGGGTTGATCAAGTCCTCCCCTACCGTGTGCTAAGCATAGGCAGGTGATGCCAAAGGATAGAGCCCCACTGAAGAAACTTCAGTTCCTATCCTACTACTGTACTATCTATGGATCCTCAGTGGGTCCAAGAAACTGCCTGAAGCATGTCCTACCAGATAGTATTGGTGACCCCTATCGCAAATCGGGACCACCAACCTGCCTTCCCCCAACTCTCTAAGGGAAAACTGTCTGACCTATGCTACCTACCATGTGCCCAAACTCCCCCAAACAAATTTTACACCTGTAAAATGAAAAAGGTGAGACATTGCACTAAACAGTTACACAAGCCTAGCAAATCTTCACAAGGAGGACTCTTGAGTCCCACCAATCCTCTTTAGGTAGTCTTGTCTTCCCAGAACACCTGCAAAAGAGAACACTGGAAAAACATTTCTGCGCATAACTACAACCTGTAAAGCCAGAAACAGTGACCAAAACCCACCACAGGATACTGCACAATCCAAAAAGCATTTTTAAAAGTTTCTACAAAATAGAAAACCTAGACCTTTGCAAAACGTTTGGGAGGGATCCTGCAAAGTTCCAAACTAGGAGTCCAGAGTGCCAAAGCACTATCTTTCCAGGCCGGAGCCTACTGAAGCACAGTCCTAGAACAGGCGCAAGGCCCACAGGCACTGCAGTCTAGATGACAAGTCTATTGGAGATTGTATTCCAAACTGTCTTAACTTGCAGGACATAGTTAACTGAAATGAAAAAGGTCTCTTACTGGTTCCTGATTACAAAGGATGTCTGCATCACCTCTCTGGAGCTGCGGTCTGATTTAGCTGTTGGGTAGACTCTTTGGATCAGGTGCTTCCATGACCTCCTACTGGACCCAGACTGAATCTTCTCCAACCTGTTGGGCTAATGAACCTGGATGTTACCACAGCTGAACCTGGATACTGGAGCAGAACCTGGATCACCAGAAGAAAGGTACCTCCATCCTGGTTTGCTGCCTCTTCATTGGCAGATGGCTGAGCTGGCAATGGCTAAATTCACTTTTGGCAAGCAGGAAATTTTTTTCAAGAATGGCACCAATTTCTAGGGTAGTACCATTCCCGATCTGGGGCAGACTGTTGCACCATCTGGACAAACCATGCAAACATTATGGGATGTCTCTTGGCCAGCTTTGTCTACTGTTCTTAGTTGATCAAAGTACTGCCACCCCTCCAGAATTGCAGTCTCATTGCACACCTTAATTCGGACCCACTTGTTTACTCTAGGGTGCAGGTTGGCACAAGCTTCCTCCCATGACCAGGCATGCCTGTCTTTCTATCGTCCCATATTTTTCTAGCATAGAAAGGATAACTGTCCATACTTGGCCTCAGCTGATCTATGCACAGATCTCTCCTTTGCTGCTTTTCACCTCTCATCCCAAAGCACAGCTTGGGGTGAACAGTCCTGGTTGAGCCAGTCGCAAACACTTGGTGCAGAGCAAGAACAGTCCACCTTTGCACTCAATGTCACACTTCTTGAGCCTTCCTCCATACGGACATCGGGAGGCTCCATGGAAGCCCAGGCCAATGCCAACTCACGAGGGCCCACTGAAGCCATTGCTGCTTCCTGCTCTTACACGTGTTCTGCTCAGGAGCTGGTGATTGTGCCAACCCCTGAAATTGTCCATTCTCTGTTAGAGGCAGTGTCCTCCCAGCAACATGCTTCCTCCACTACCTCGGACTCCCCATGAGGCTTGGACTTGGCCCTTCCACCCACAGGTCTACTGAACCTGCACTGGCAGCATCCAGTTCCACCCTCTGGTGTGGAACATTTCACTGCTCTGGGCCTTGCAAAGCATTTGTGTAAACAATGTCCAGAAACTCCTTAACAGACTGAGGGGGCATTTTACTGCAATCAGCCTGTCACTGTTCCAATTCTACAGTGTCCCCTGTCTATGTCCAGGTTGGAGCTAAACTGATGTGTTTTGCTTTAGCTTCCCTTGTGCCACCTGACATGCTCATCCCAAATCACGTTCTATAGTCTGCAATGGGTAGAACATCTCTTCCTGGTTTTAGGCATACTATGCACACATTACACGGGTAGTTGGGCAAAGCCAGCTCCGTGGGTGCTGTTGAACAGTTGTACTGTTCAGAATAGGCTAGTTCTTGTTGCGCTACCCACGTCCTAGCATGGAATGGGTAGTGAGGAGTTTGCTGCGCCATGTTCTGAAAGTCAAAAACACAAGTCCTATAATTACTATTGTTTGAGGCATTCTGAGATTTGGTTTTAACACACAGGAAAAAAGTTTCTAGGGACATGGATATATTCATCCACACTGTCTGGCAGGTTCCTTGCCGCTTTAAATCTTGCCAGAAGGTCTTCAAGCTGTCTCCTCCCACCCACCCGGGTGGTGAAACTCTCTGCTCCAACCCATGATGCCAGATCTTCCTTACAGCTTGGAAGCTCAGGTTCCCTCCTTAGCGCTCTGTGTTTAGACTGGATCCAAACTCTTCGGATCACCCTAAAATAATTTGTTTTCTAGACTTCGGTCTCCTTCCTCCTTCATGGCTGCGATGGACAAATAGACTCCCGGTTTTCAGCAGTGCCGTGCGGGCAGATGTCTAGGACTGATCCGCAGTCCATGTGCGTCTACTGCCTCAGACTTGACCACCACCCACAGACCTGCGAATTGTGCAGGTCTTTTTTGGCAAATGTCCTCTGACCTTGCTGCCCGGCTCCAGCTTGGGCGCCCTGAGAAACGTTATCCGCTGGTGAAGTCCAAGGAGGCCCATTGGGCGGCTTCCGCAGCGGCTGGCTCGGCTGAGCAACTCTAGCAGATCGCCCTCAAGGAGGAGGCAGCCTAGGCCGCATCTTCATCATCCTCAGTCGCAGCATTTATCCTGCTCTCCTTGGGATCCTACTACACAGCTTCTTTTAAGGAGCTTTAACAATCCCTCTCCACGAAAGGCGAGGGGCCATCGGGACACTCCTCTCGGTCAAAGGACACTAAGGGAAGTCACACAGTGTTCATGGGAGCAGGAGAGGTCACCCTCCCTGGACAGTCGACATTCTACTTCGATCCGAGGTTGTGGCTAAGGCGCTGGCGTCAGTGTCCCTGTCAGGTCAGCTGTCCGACACCAGTTGACATGGTCGAGATTTTCTCGACCAGTCAGGAGGCTCTCGACTGGAGAAGCCGACAACCCTTCACGGTTCCCCGGTGGAAACTGAGACTTGCCTCGCCTCCTGTGCCAGAGTCCCCGTTAAGGCTCCGAGCCGAGGGAGGAACAGGTTTCCCACTCCCACCCTCGAAACACTGTCTCGGTCTCTGACCTCTTCTCGGTCCATCCGGTCCAGCGATACCGGTGGTCTCTGTCTTTGCACCAAGGAAAGCGCGGTGCCGCTTGTCCTAGTCGTGCGTCCTCCTTGGAGGAGCGCGGCGCCAAATTGCGTCGGCACGCCACGAGGACTTAATGTGGCAGCAGCTCCTTCTGACCTGGAACAAGCTGACGCCGTCACCGTCCACTTCCCTGGCCATTAAGTGGCTGTCACCCAAAAGGCCGAAACAACCCCTCGCAGTGGTAGAGGTGCCCAAACCTGGGCCGGTTAAGCCAAAACCATCTGCCCCACCGATTGTGGCGGAACCCCCGCCTCCACAACCAAAATCGGGGGCTCCGACCAAGAATTCTCGGTTGGGTCAGGGACTGGCCCACCGGTTCTGTCACCCTCACTCCCGACCGTCCTCGGCAGGTGGAGGATGGCTCAGGCCCTAGGCAACTGTTCGCAGACTCCAGAGTCTGACAACTCCTCCCTGGACTCCAGGCCCTCGACCGGAGTCCTCCGAGGACAGTCGATGGACGAGGCCCATTGTTCATGGGTCTGCCTGCTCATCTTGGAGTCCACCAGGATGCAGCTCGAGCTCATATCCAAGTGAGCAAAGTATCCCCTCATGGAATACTGGACCAAGGGATTCTCCCACGGAGGCCTTTCTGGTGGCTGAAGCCATTGTTGGCCCAGCCTTGGAGTCATGGCAGCAGCCAGCTTCTCCTTCTCCTTGGCCAGGATGGCCAGGAAGTATCTCGGTCCTTACTGGGTCTGTCTGGTTTCTCGAACACCCCTCTGCGGAGGATTGGTTACCAACAGTGTTTTCAGCGTTCTGGGAGCGCTGAGGCGTCGGACAAGCCCCCGACAGAGTCAAAAAGCTGGACTATGCGGGCATAAAATATACTGGTCCTCCCTCTGCCTCAGTCAGGCCATTCGGCCGTACTGATGGCGCACTTCTCCACACCTTATGGGCTCCTGGATGAGGTGATCCCTCATCTCCCGGCTGATCTGCAGACTAGTCAAGGAGGTGCAGGATCGGGGAAGGGCAGTGGCAAAACAGCAGCTCCAAATGGCTCTCGATATTGGAAGCTCCTGTGCCCGGTCAGTAGTGACTGCAGTGGCCATGCGCCGCAGAGCTTGGCTGCAGAGCTCCACCTTTATGGTGGATACCCAGCACAAGTTGGCAGACTTCCCCTTCCTGGGTACAGACTTGTTTGGGCCTGGCGTAGAAGGCCACCTCCAGAGAATTGAAGTCCAATGCCACCTTAGACTCTGGCATGTCTGCCCAGAAGGACAAAGGCCGCCGACTGCGGCATGTCTGCCCAGAAGGACAAGGCATACGACCTGCGGCATGTCTGCCAGAAGGACAAAGAGCCGGCCGACCAGTGCATGTCTGCCCAGAAGGACAAAGGCCGCCGACTGCGGCATGTCTGCCCAGAAGGACAAAGGCCGCCGACTGCAGCATGTCTGCCCAGAAGGACAAAGGCCGCCGACTGCAGCATGTCTGCCCAGAAGGACAAAGGCCGCCGATTGCAGCATTTCTGCCCAGAAGGACAAAGGCCGCCGACTGCCCCTGCGCCACGTCCGGCCCAGCAACATCAGCATCGGGGCCAGCAGGCTCGCACTTGGCACCCCAAAGGCAAGCTTGCAGCTTCCTCCAACAGGAAGCTGGGAGGAAAAGGCCCAGGACGTCCCTCGGCCGGTCCTTCCTCCAAGCCTGCCCAGTAACTGATTATGGGGTGTCGCCCCCAGCCACGTCACTTCCTCCCCTGGGTTCAACCGTGGGGGGATGGCTCCGCCACTTTCTTTCTGCCTGGTCCGCTATCACCATGGACCATTGGGTGTTGGAGGCGGTAGGAAAGGGTCTGCCTCTGGAGTTCAAGCAGGCCCCGCCCTTCCAAGCCATCGCCCCATGGGGGTTACGGGGTCCGCAGCCTCTGTTGGCCAGTCAAGCCAACATTGCCCTGCTTCTCCAAAAGGAGGTGATCAGGAAGGTGGCAGATCCTCCACCAGACCCAGGGTTTGTGTCCAGGTACTTCCTGGTACCGAAATGGACGGGGGGCTGGCGCCCCATTCTAGACCTGCATGACCTGAACAGGTTCCTAAGGTCTCACCTTCAGGATGGTCACTCTGGCTCAGATCATTCCATCCTTAGAATGAGGCGTGTGATTCTGTTCTCTGGACCTCCAGGACACATTCTTTAATGTCCCAATCAGTCTATCCCACCAGAGATGCCTCCGCTTCAGAGCAGAGGAGTTCCTCTACAAGTTCCAGGCCATGCCCTTCTGCCCTTTTCTAGCTCTCAGGGTCTTCACCAAATGCATGGCAGTGGTAACAGCATTCCTGCAGCGCCGAAGGGTCCAGATGTACCCCTACCTGGATGACTGGCTGATTGCAGCCTCCTCCAGACCAGAGGTGGAGCAGTTCAGGGATCTGGCCCCCCAGGTTTGCTCTCAAGTTGGCTTCCTCATCAGCAAGGCCAAGTCGGAACTCGTGCCAAAGCAGGTGATCCAATTCATTGGGGCAGAGCTCGACTCTCTGAGCCAGAGCACGGCTCCCGGTGGACAGGGCCGAGGTTCTTTCCTCCTTTGCCCAATCATTTCAGGTTGGGCAATTGTGCCCTGCCCAGGACTTCCTGCACCTCCTGGGCCTCATGGTGGCCTGCACCAGCATGGTCCATTGGGCCCATTGGCACATGCGTCCCCTACAATGGGGAGTGGCCAGCCAATGGTCACAGTGCTCCAGTCCTTTAAGTCAGCCAGTGACAGTGACCCAGGAGATGTGGAATGCTCTCCAGTGGTGGATCGTTCCAGCTCATCTGCAGGAGGGCATCCTGTTTGTCTACCCTGAGCAGATGGTCTCTTTTGACAAACTCCTCTCTGATGGGTTGGGGTGCCCATCTGGGGAGCACAAGCGCATGGCCTCTGGTCCCTCTGGAGTCCCAATGACGATTCAACCTGCTGGAGCTTCGAGCAGTTCATCTAGCCCTCACCGCCTTCGCTCTGTTTGTACGGGGTCAAGTGGTCCAGATGGATAATACCACGACCATATACTACCTAAACCACCAGGGCGGGACGCACTCCATGCCTCTGTGCAGGGAAGCTCTCCACACTTGGCACCTCGTGCGCAGCCTGGAGGCGGATCTCCTTGCCATCCATGTGGCAGGAGCCTCCAAAATTCTGACCAATGCCCTAAGCCGGATAGAAGCTGCATCCCACGAGTGGTCTCTCCTGCCGGAGGTAGTACAAGATCTGTTCTCCCACTGGGGCATGCCTCAGGTGGACCTGTTTGCCTCCAGGAAGAACATGAAGCTGAGGCTGTTTCATGCTCCCCCTTCGCAAGGCTCGCTGCAGGGGGATGCCTTCTCGAGGCCATGGACCCCAGGCCTCTTCACGCCTTTTCCCATTTCCCTTGATTCACAAGGTGCTTCTCAAGGTGAGGAGGGACAAGGGCAGGTGATTCTGGTAGCCCCAGACTGGCCCCGCCAGTTCTGGTATCCAGATCTCCTCAGCCTCAGCTCCAGGCTCCCGAGGTGGCTTCCAGCCCGCCCGGACCTGATCTCAGTCAATCGGGGGAGGTATTTCATCCAGACCTTCAGTCCCTGCGCCTGACAGCCTGGTTTCTGAGCGGCTAGAGTTCCAGGCCTTGGGTCTTTCCAACGAGGTCCTCAACGTCATCTAATTCCCGTAAGGAATCGACCAGGAAATGATATGCCTTCAAAAGGAAGAGATTCTCCATTTGGTGTCGGGGCAAGGGGTTGGACCCTTCCTCCTGTTCCTTGGCAAGCATTCTGGACTACCTGTGGTCCCTTTCCCAGCTAGGGCTTTGGTCGACGACCCTTAAGGTGCACCTGGTAGTCATCTCTGCTTACTGGGCATGGGCCGGGAAGCAGTCGGTGGCGCAGGAGAAGGTGGTCGGGTGCTTTTTCAAAGGCCTTGATCACATATCCTCTCTGGTGCAAGAACCTCCACCTCTGTGGGATCTTCTGCTGGTATTGGCTAAGTTCATGGGCAAGCCATTCAAACCAATGCACAGGTGACATCTCTCGCCTGTTGTGGAAGACCACCTTCTTGGTGGCTATCACGTCAGCCAGAAGGATGGGAGAGCTCCAGGCACTTTCCATCAAGTCTCCTTATCTGGTCTTTCACAGGGACAAGAGCGCTCTCTTAATATAAGGAGGGGCGGCTGAAGTTTGGGCAGAGTTTCGTAGCTGTTTGTCACCTATGCTGAAGCCGTACCTGGCAGACCTGCAGCCAAGCAGGCGATAGGCAGGTGGGTCACCTCCTGCATAGATCTCTGCTATAGGTTGGCGGGCATGGAGCCTCCCAGAGGGATAAGAGCTCATTCTACCGGCCATACTGCTGCTTCAGTGGCTGCTTCCAGGGACGTTGCTATCCAGGAAATCTGCAGGGCTGCTACCTGGAAGTCGGCACACACCTTCATTACCTATTACCACATCGACCTCTGTCACGCCGGGATGCTGGTTTTGGGACCTCTGTTCTCCAGTCCTTATTCCCTAATTAGGGAGTGTGCACCTTGCCTCCCTCCTCCCGGAGAACTGCTAGGAGTCTGCCAGACAGTGTGGATGAACAACATATCCATGTCCCTAGAAATATAGGTTACTCACCTGTAACAGGAGTTCTAGTAATGGTACATGTTCATCCACGACCCACCTAGCCTCCTGGCTTCGACACAACCCGGCTTCCACCACGCTAGATCTGGCATCATGGGTGGAGCCGAGTTTTACCACCGGGTGGGTGGGAGGAGCCAGCTTGAAGACCACCTGGCAAGATTTAAAGCGCAAGGAACCTGCCAATGTGGATGAACATGTACCATTTCTAGAACTGCTGTTACAGGTGAGTAACCTGTATTTACAACACTGCCTGGCTGCAGTTGTATTCTCACAACTTGGCAGAAACCATTTGAAACTTTGTTTTGGTTTTGAAAACTCTGTTCTAAAATGGCGCTACTTGGTTTACATAGCTGGCTACACCCAAAGATGGCAACTAAATTTGCATCACACTCAGTTAAAATTGCTAGGACTCTGTCTGGGTCTTTGTATTTCAACTTGTATTCTTAAGCACAAGTTCATTTTGCTGTTTCTCAATCCATTACCTTAGACCAGGGATCGTTTTGTTTAAAGTTCACTTTCTTTGGTGTGAAAGTGCAGTTTTCAAAGGCCAAGATTTAGCAGTTCACAAACTTTCAGTACTTTTGCTGCATTTGCTCAAGTTCTTGCAGTTTTCTGACCTTAGCACTACAGTCTATTTCTTTGCAGAGGGTACTTACAGGCAGTGGATGGTTTGCACAGTCAATGGAATACAGCCTGTTGCTGACTTGAAGGCCTCTGGGGTGAAACAGGCTGGCAGTTCCGCTGATCGTCACTGATTGCCTTGATCACTCTCCAGTCAGTTGGAATACAGGTTGAGCCGAGATATTTGCAAAGACAGGAAAAACTGCTGTTGCAGAAGCGCTTTTGCTGCAAGTGATACCTCCTTCCTGCTGCATTAACTACAAGCTGCTTGCACACTGCAGGCTGCTCCTCCATGAAGTGTTCTACAAGCGGAGAGTCTGGCAAGAGGCGGGTGCATTGGGACCAATCATGGGACGCCCATGCAAATGAGCTCTCTGCCACACTCCTGCACGCAATCATCGAAGGCAAAATTTAAACTACAAACTGCCCCTTTTTCTCTGCTTGAAATTTCAGAGGGCGATGCATTTAAGAGCATTTTCACTCAGTTCTTGGTGCATATTCCTTAGCGACTCCCCAAATTTCACTGTACACACTTGAAATTTTCTGAGCACTGAAACACTGTCTTAAGTCCACAAATACTCTTCTCAGAAATCTGCAGCTTTTAATCAGTTTGTAAGCACTTTCCACAAGGCAAGGGCAATTTCTCAGTCCAGTTTCAAAGCAAACACACAAGCAGCAAATTCTTCCTCTTTTCCACATAACTCTGGCAGCAAAGACTTTCAGGTGGCATTTTACTTGGCACAACTTGCTTTCTAGTAAACTGATTTTTCTGTTTGGGGCACCACCAGGCAGGAAGATCCTAGATATACCCTCAGCATGCCTCTCACCCCAAATTAAATATTCCAAGACGAGCCCCATTATTTGTAGCCCTCAGGCCACTCTTTAACTAGTGTGCACCCTCCATTGCTTGTAACGCCACCAAGCTAAGTATCTGAAACATTGGTGCCCAAATACTGGCATATCCATTTACTTTACTAAAAGGTAGGTACCACCCTTGGTGTTAGGATGTATGCCTGGCTTATTTTCTAGAGGAAGAGGGTTGGGGGTACAGAAACAAACATCTTAAACCTTGTTTAAATAACACAACCCAGGTCCTGGGTGGAGGTAGCTAGGCATATGCTTGATCTAACCTGCTGAGGGGGGCCCAGTAAATCCAAACAACCAGAAGCAATAGGAATGTCTAACAGTGACTGGGATTGTGCAGTATGGCTTTATTCAACAGATGGAAAGTAAAAGCTGAAGTGGACCCCAAGGGTCAGTCCAGACTGGACCAATACAAATTCAAGAACTTGCCTTGCATGCAGTACAGTTCATGAAGAAAACCGAAACCTCTTCCCAAATTCCTAAAGATGCATTAGTGGACATCTGGCCGAGCACATGAACATCTCTTCCTGTGAGTGGTGTTTAGTGAATCTAAGCCGCACTCTCAAAACTGTCTTCTCTGACATAGGTGCAATATGTGAAACTCAACCACATACCTTAACCTGCAGCTTGGCCCACGCTTAGGTAAACATACCGGTGCCCTTTACGAACCAGGAAGCCCTGCCTTTTAAGCACTTAGATGGTGTTCCTCCCACCCTTGGCCCCAACCGTCAGTCTTTGCCATTCTTCAGAGTTACAAGATTGAAACCCCCATTCCCCACTGAAATGTTAGAGGTACCACACTTTAACTTGTCACAAACTGGGTGACCAGAGAATAAACTGCACTCCCTGAGGTCCACAGTTTAACTTCACTTCTCTCAAACTGGTGAGACTAGGGGCACTGATGGTGCGATCCAGCCTCATCTATGGACACATGTACCCAAGACTATCCAATCCCCCAAGAACTTGGGGAGATCTAGTCTCCTTGATGGTACTCAGTAGTTCCATCCATAGGGCATGGAACAATGAACAAATGAAAAGGAAAGGCACTCTTCTGGGTATCTGGTCCAAACAGTATTTCAGATCCTATCCAAGCCAGCTGAAAACACCACAGAACATTCAGGGAATTGCCCCTTGAGTCCAGAGAACAAGCAGATCCTTCCACTTCATAGGGAGTAGAAATCAGGAAATTCTGCTGTGACTTCACCACTTCAACTGGAAGCTGGAAATGAAACTCCACTAGGGGGAGAAATCCTGGGCCCTCTTCTCAGAGCCCACTGGCAGTCCTGCTGCTCTCACCACCTCACTCCAACACTGACAACTACAGACTGAGCATTCTAGGCTCCCCAGAGCAGCTATCCAGTGTGTGGCTTATGCTGCTGCAAGAGTTCTAAATGACCTAATCATTCTACCTAATGAGCTCCCTACCAGTTGCCTGCTGCCTTCCTAACAATAATACTGATAGTGTAACCACCCAGTCCCTGGGGTTACAGGAATCCTCTCTTCAGTTTGCACCTTTGTGCTCTTTACTTTTTCCCTGCTTTTCTTTGTTTCTTCTAACACCTCGCTATCCTCCTCCTCCCTCTGCATCTCATTATACCTTTTGAATGCTACTGTTTTAGCATTTACATTTTCAGCCACCTCTTTGAGAACCATGGCTGTCTTTTTCCCCATGCTTTTGCTCACTTGTTTGCAGAGGTTTGCCTTTACTGTACTTTTTTTTTCAGCTTCACCCACTGTTCCTCCACCCCACCCAGGCCACACCCCCGCCAGTTCATCCCTGAGGCATTTACCCACATCTTCCCTCCTGAAGTCATCCAGGATTCCCACCCTTGTGTTTGATTTTGCAGCCACCCTTGTATTGAACCACACTGTACAGGGATCTCTAGTCCACAGGTGGCCTCCCACCTTGACGTCTGCAGTCCTGTCCCTGTGAGTACCAGGTAGAGCATTGCCCAATCATGAGTGGGTTCACTGACTTGTTGCTTGAGCGACTGTCCCTGCAGGGTCCAGAATGTCCCTGCGTCTAGCTGAGGCTGCTGCTGGAGGCCACAATCTACATCTGGCAGGTTGAAGTCTGAGCAGCACCTCCATTTATTTCTGACATCTTGCCAGTGGCTTCCACCAGTACCATTCTTATTCCTCCCCTGTACTGGAGGTCTATAGATCACTCCAGTGTAAATAGTGGCTCCATTCCCTGTCTCCAGGGTGACCCACAGTACCTCTACCTCCACATGCATCTCCATAGCTTTTATGCTTTTCCTCACATAAAGCACTATGCCCCCTCCTTTCCTTCCTACCCAGTTCTTCCTGAAGAGTTTAGTCTAGAATAGCTATGTCCCATTCATGGTTTTCAGTACATCATGACTGTAATGGCCCCAATATCCATAATGTTCTCTAGGTCTGGAATCTTATTTACCAGACTTAGTATTCAGAGATGCCTTCCAGATTTTGTTTCCACTCTGCTTGTTGCCCTCCTTTCTTCCTTTTATCCTCCCTCCTTCCCCTCTCCTGTGTTCCTTTTCTCCTCCCCCTTTATTTCTGCCACCCTGCTTCCTTTATTAATTTGCACCGTGTGGGGTTTTCCTTTCCTCTTGCTTGGGTTCTCCTTAATCTCTACTTCACCCTGTGGAGGGGAGCAGATTTTGCCTTCCTGATTACTTATGCCACCCCCCTCAGATACTTTAAATGTTAATTGAAGTAAAATTTAGACAGTGGCTGAGCAGTGCATTTCCTCTTGAATGGAAGAATCAAATTCTTTGTATGAAGATACAAGAGGAAGTGACCTCATGGAATCAGATGGTGCACCTGAGCAAGACTTTGGCTCCTCTGCACAGTAGGACTATGCTTCATTTTCTTCATTTCAGACATGCTTGATGCAGTCAATGTCTATCCTCGGAAACTAAGGAAGATGCTGAATTTATGGACATTATGGGTATGGTGCCTTCAAGGAGGTTGCTAGTCCCCACATGAAGTCTCTTCTAAGAAGGCCATATCAGAAAATCATGTCTGCACCAACTTCAGGTGCAGCCCTTGATAATGGAAATGAGTCGTGCAAACAAGAGGTGGAATAACTGTATGCCCACCATGATCACCAATATGTAGCCCAGGCTGCTGCTTGCAAGAGCAAAAGTCGCACTCTGCACAGCCTCAGAAAAGGATGCCAAAACTGGATGCTACAGCTGAGTGTATACTACTGCTTCCCTGCTCATTATGCAGGCAGCTTATTCAGCATATAACAGTACCAAAGGTATTGTGGAACACAATGCTGGTGGAGCAGACCATGATCTGGCACAGAAGTTGGTTGCCACAGCAAGATCAGCCCCGGCAACAGAGTACCATTTCCACACTGCTGTGGATACTATTGATGCTGCAGCTAGAGTTCCAGCTCATGCAGTGTCCTTAAAGATTTTCTTGGTTAGGCCGCTGAGTACCATTGAGGATTGAGGCACTAGACACCACACCTCATGTCTTTCTTGGCAATCTGGGTTTGGGAATGAGGCATGAGCCTGGGTTGTTAGGGGTCAGCAAGGAGCAAGATCGAGCTGCCACAATGCAGCTCTTTACTCCTGGCAGGGACTTGAAACGCCCTAGCCACTGGCTGCCACCTGGTGGACTGATGGTGTGCCAACCAGAGGGAGCTCTGGCGATAGCCACAGGGAGGGGTGGGAGAGGCTGAGCTGGCGTCACAGGGTGTGCGTGCATGCCTGTGTGCTGGGACCCCAGAGAACAGGGGAGAAAGTGGGGTGAAAAAACCCATAGAAATAATGTGAAATTTTATTGGTTAAGGACTACCATCAGAACACCCAAGCCAAAGCATGGATTTTCCCTTTGATGGAAATTCAGGTCTTGGTGACAAAACAGGCAGTACATGAAGCAGATAAACGACCACTTATGAGACTGAGAAGGGACAGCCCTGGGAGGCAGAGGCAGGGGTTACAGCCCTAATTTATAATATATATATACACACACACACACACACACACACACACACACACACACACACACCCCTTAAGAGTACCTGCCACAGGGGGAATACTACCGGTGTAGGGGAAGAAGGGTACTATTACAGCACCAGCACACAAGCCCCAACCAAAGCAAAACCCTTAACAGTGCTGCGCAGGTTGACCATCCATTACCAGTGGGAGAAGACTGGCTCACTTCCATCAGGAATGGGTAAACATTACCTTAGACAAGTGGGTTATGGAGGTAATGGGTCCAGAAGGGTCTCTGCAGTTCAAGAAATTCCAAGACTGTAGAAATAAGTGTTCCTGCACTCTCTCCCACAAAGGATGCTGCTAGAATTGTAAGTTTAAAAAAAAAAAAAAAAAAAATGCTGGCATAAAAGCTGTTGAAAGACCCTGCCTCTCAGTGGGGCAGGGTCTAGTCTAGTATGTATCGAATGAAAAAAAATGGGAGTTGTGACCCATTTTATTTTTAAATTGATTATTGGAGAATTGTTTCAATAAAGTACATATATGGACAGTCGGACATTAGACCAAATTCTAACCTCATAAACAATAATAAAGCCAATATCGAGAGAAAGGAAGAGAAAGGAAAGACAGAAGAGGAAAGGAAAGGAAGGAAGAGAATGAGGAGAGTACCTTTACAGTCAATGAAAGGGAGATAAAAAGGGGAGCATAATAAAGAAATATTTTTATAGTTAATGGCTATCAATACGTACACTGTGGTTTCTGCAAAATAGATGTCTCCCTTCAAGATAAATACCACTACATATACAGGAGACCTGAAAAAGAGTAAAGCCAGAAAAGTGCACCTATATTAAATATAAACGATAGAGTATACCATATAAATTGTGACATGACAGATGTAGACCTCAGAGGGAGGGTGATCTATATACACTCTTTGGCTAGTATCTCAGCTGCACCTGGAGTAACATTCTAAACATATGTAGCCAACGGCTCTAGAATAGGTTCCCCTCATGAGAAACCATGAAATGGAGAAATGGTAACCACTTCCTTTTACATTTTTATCTAAAGATAGTCTCAATTTAACAGTCAGGTATTCCATATCTAAGATCCTGATACAAATATCATACCATGAGGTAGTTGCAGGCTTATCTGGAGTGAGCCACAACAAATGAATGGCCTCAAGAGCTGCCGTCACTAGGATCCCATACAGATAGTGGGAGGATCTGGAAGTGAGGGGGAAGGGGCAACCCCAATAACCAGTATTGAGGGGTCTCTGGCATCAGTCTTAAAAACCTTCTCCATGATATCTTATTTCCTTCAATATTCCTGATTAACCTTACATTCCCAATAGATATGAAAGTAGGATACAATTGACTGATAGCTTCTCCAACAAAGGTTAGAGTGATATAGCCCAAAATGTCACCACTGGAGGTCTAAAGTATCTAACAGCCAATTTCATAGAAATTTTGCCAGAAAGGGATGTGAGGTGCTTTGATACCTTCCAAATGGAGGTCCAATCCATATAAATGGTTTGTAATTATAGGGTTAATGTTAAGTGGGGATGTTCAATTAAATCCTGGGCCTGTTGCTGATTTGAATCATGATTCAACATTTGAAATGTTGAATGAAAAAGGATTGAACATTGTGCATATTAATATTTGTAGCTTGCTTAAGAAAATTGAGTATTTAAGAGAGTGGGTGGTTTATTATAAGCCTGATATTTTAATAATTACTGAATCATGGCTGCATACAAAAATACAAGATAATGATATTGCCCTGGAAAATTTCTATATATATATATATATATATATATATATATATATATATATATATATATATATATATATATATATATATATATATATATATATATATATATATATATATATATATATATATATATATATATATATATATATATATATATGATCAAAAAAGGAGGGAGTATTGGTTTATGTTAAAATTGGATTGATGTTGGGAATTACAAAATTTGTATAATTGGACTGATTCAAATTGTTACCATTAGAATTAAAGCTACCTTATTCTAAACCCATCTTATTGATTGGCATTTACCGTCACTAAAAGCAGCTTAATAGTCTTTCTGAATTACAGGATACTGAAGAATTATCAAAATTCACATGAAATTTTGATAATTGGGGATTTAAATGTGATTGGGGAAATATAGATGCCCATCATAGTCTAATTGATATGGCTACTACATTGAATTTGGTGCAACTGATAAAAGATGTTACTAGGTTAAATGCAGTAAATCCCAGTAATTCAACTATGTTAGATCTTATTTTTACTACAAATCCAGAAGTTTATAAAGAGTGGGGTGTTACCAGACTCAATGTCAGATCATCAGATAATTTTCTATATTAGAAATCAGAAATCTAGAAAGACATTTAAGAATGTTGTACAAATTAGAGTCTTTAAACAGTTTGATTATGTTCAATTTATGCAGGAATTAGAAAATTATAACTGGGAGAGACTAGAACTAATTCCCAGTGTGGGGGATGCGTGGGATATGTTTCAAAAGGATTTAATACAAATTTGCAATAAACATGCTCCTATAAAAACTAGGTTGATGAAATCAAAGCGTCATGGTATGACTCTGGTTCTTTTAAAATTAAAAGAGCTAGAGATGAGGCATGGAAACAAGCTACATTAGCAAAGAGAGACCAGGACTGGCATAAATATAGGCAATTAAGAAATTTGTATACAAAGGAAATTAGAAAGGCTAGATTGGCCTATTGTAACCAAAAATTGTCTAAAGAAATGATGGAAAACTCAAGAGTATTTTGGAACACAATAAATAAGATGCATAAGGGACTTAGTTTGAGATATCCTAATCATTTCCTAATTAACAGTAATAAGATGGATTTGGGAAATAAGGTAGTTAATGAGTTTAATACCTTTACAAATATGAGTATTAATGAATTATAATTGGAGTGAGGAGATGTAAATCAGGTTCTACAGAGAAATTTTCAGGCAAATGATAGTTTATGTACAATCTGGTAAACAAGCTGAGTTTGAGTTTACTTCTATTACTAGAGGAGATGTTAGGATTTATTTCAAATTAATACTAATAAAGCAGAAGGTATGGATGGTATCCTAATATCTTATTAAGTATGCAGCCCTATTGATTTACCTTAGCAAACTTATTTAATTTGTCTCTCTCTCTGTGAGTTACCTCAAACTTGGAAGACTGCCAAGATTGTGCCAATTTATAAGACAGGATCTAGGTTATTAGAAAATTACAGACCAATTCTCTTTACCAACAATTTCTAAAATTTTGGAAAATAGTTGCAAAACAATTACAGGTATATCTGAAAGATAATGAAATCCTTAACAGTTATCAATCCGCCTTAGACCCGAGCATGGAACAAACACTGCCCTTCTAAAGGTCACAGGAGATATAATGGAGAGTATGGACAGGGGATGCCAGTGGAGCAATTTTTGTAGACCTTTCAAAGGCCTTTGACATGCTGGACCATGGCATCCTCCTGTCCAGACTAAAAACCTGTGGTATGTCTGAGTCGGTTATAAATTGGTTTCAAATTATCTTGACTCAAGATTGCAGCAAGTGACTATTAGAGAGTGGTCATCTGATTTGAAATTGATTGTGTCAGGAGTCCCACAAGGATCCATTTGGGTCCTATACTATATAATCTATATATGAATGATTTGGGGTTTGAACAACCAAAGCTACAATACCATCTTTATGCTGATGATACAGTTGTATATTTTGCTGATTCATCAGTGAGAACTATTCAAATAGTATTACAACAGGCTTTGATCAGTTACAGGAATTTTGCTTAGATCTAAATTGGTTTTGAATGAAAAAAAATCTCAGGTAATGGTGTTTCATAGGGGTTACGGGCCTCAAACTGAATATGAGGGGTTACAAATTAAAACATTTTCAGGAAGAATCATACAACAAGTTGTTTAATTATAAATATCTGGGGGTGTATTTAGATACAAAATTTAAATGGGACAGTCATATAGATAGTACCTTGACTAAAGTTGGTAAGTGTTTGGGGTCATTATATAGAGTAAGAAATAGTATGTCTTTGGAAATTAGAAAATTAGTTGTAACTGTTGTTGTACTACCCATATTGGAGTATGGTAATTTGATATATATGGGTGTGTCTAAAGAGCAACTACATAAGCTTGACGTTATGTATGATAAATTAATTAGATTTATACTGGGAGCTGCAAAGAGCGCACATAGAGCAGATATGTATAAAGAATTAGACTGGCATACTTTGTATCAAAGGCGGGCTCTTAGTACAATTATGTTAATGTTAAAATGTATATCAGGAAAAGTCCCTAAATATATGGCTGAGTCCATTAAAATAAAGACCTATTGAGGGTCTGCGTTCTAATTACTTGGACTGTGCAGTCCCAAGTCGTAGAACGGCTTGGGGAGAATAAGCATTTTTTAATATTGGACCTTCTATATGGAATAAATTGCCTGGGAAGTTTAGACCCCTTGAGGGAAATTTTCAGTTGCACCAAATTAACCAATGGCTTATCGAGAACATTAGTTATGATGGGAAATAGTTTGAATCTTAGGATGGTAGATTGTAACTTGTATTAAATGTATACTGTGAATTAATTGTTTTGTATTTTTCTTGTCCTAGTTTGTTTTATGGTTTCGGAACTGTTATATTTATTGATGTGTAATTATAGTGTGTATGTGTTTTTTTGTTATATATTAACTTATAAGAGTAACTGGAAATGACACCTGGATCTCACTGTAAAGGAGCTTCAGCTCAGTGGAGATATCCTTATTCCTTTTGTATGAATAAAATGTTTTACTACTACATATCTGATAAGACCACCTCAAGGTCTCTGTGCCAAGCATCCTTAACTAGTATCTGGGGGTTCCTCTCTGCAGAATTCATACCATGCACTAATTTCAATCAATTTTTTTTGGTGAGGGAACTTAATTGGGGAAAAACAATAGATTGTACTGGATTATCTACTGGTTCCTCCCTAAACTTTTGCTCTATTTCATTTTGACTGACGTAATGCCTAAGCTGGAGATAACAAAAAAATCAGTGAAGGTTAAATTCAACCCTTAATTGTTGGAAAGATTTTATTTGGTTCCCATTAAAGCACTGACCCAGGGTATTTAAACCATTTTTACCCCAATGGAGAAAATCCAGATCCCACTTCAGAGGGCCAAAGTCGTGACAATTTAGTATTGTCGTAGACTGGCTAATTTTTAGGGATAAGCCTAGTTTCAGACTCTTGTCCCTCCACGTCTGAGAAACTGCCCTTGTGAAGGGGTTCCTGAAGTCAAGCAAATGCAGTCTGGAAGTGTCCAGAAATATTAAGTCCGAAATGCTGCCCAAGGGAGAGTCTGCCATTTCAATTTGAACCCACTTAGGAGGGGAATCCTGAACCATGGTGATCAGCAGTTGTAGCTGGGAGGCCCAGAAGTATTTCTGGATGTCTGGGATCCCAAAACCCCTTCTTTCCTTGGGGTCCAACATGACCCTCCATTTTATTCGAGGCCTTCTCCCAGACCAGATGAATTTGCAGAGTGGAGTTCAGGTCCTGCCAGAATTTCCTTGGGTCTGAGGAATAGCGCCCAGGATGAACAGAGGAAGGATATTCATGCAGATAGATTCCCCACTACCAGAAAGGGGGAGGGGAAGCTCCCTCCACTTATTGCAGTCCTCACGAATCTGCTGGAGCATCCTTAAATGATTTGTGGAGTATATGGCCTTAAAGTCCCTGGGAACACAAACCCCCAAATATCTGAACCCAGATTTACACCACTTGATTAGCTACACCTCTGGTAGGGGTGACCCAGGAAACAGCTCAGACTTATCAAGATTTACCTTGTAGCCTGAAAGGGCTCTGAATTCGGTGAGGACGTCAAAAATCCTGAGAACAGCCATTACTAGATTTGAAATGTATATGACAAGGTGTCGTCAGCATATAGGGACCTTGACACCCCCCCCCCGACCCGGAGACACTTAAAGATATCAGACTGTCGAATGTATGCTGCGAGGGGCTCCAAACTAAGTGAACAAGAGAGGGGATAGAGCAGCCCTGCCTGGTACCCTGCCCAATCCTGAACTGAGTGGAAACCGACCTGTTCACCTAACCCTTGCCCTGGGTCTGGTGTACAGATTAGTAATCCAGGACCAAAATTTGTCCCTGAACCCAAAACCGCCCAGGACCAGGTCCAAGTAGTGCCAATTTAAACGATGGAATGCTTTCTCAGCATCTAAAGACAAAATTGCAGAAAGTGGAGAGTCCATTAGGAGCTGGGTTGACGAAATGACATTCAGCAGCAATCTAATGTTGTCCTGGATGTGTCTACCAGGTATAAACCCAGTTTGATCCAGGTGAACGAGAACGGGGACCACCTTCTGTAGTTATTCACTAATCTTAGCATAGATTTTTACGTCTTGGTTGAGCAACGATATAGGCCGGTACCCAGCACACGAGGCAGGGTCCCTCCCTGGTTTGGGCAATACTGATATAAGGGCCTCCCCCAATGTGTCCAGCAAAGCCCCCGGCTCCTGCACCACGTTACAAACCTTAGTAAGCAACGGGGTTAACGCATCTTTAAGTCCTTTGTAGAATTCCGATGTAAATCCGTCCGGGCTGGGAGCCTTGATAGCTGCCCCCACCTCACACTCAGTGAAGGGAGCCTCCAAGGATTCCGAGTATGAGACAAGATGGGGAGCTCCAATCTCTGTGTGGTTTAAAAAAAAAAAAAAAAAAAAAAAAACTCACCATGGTCTTGTCTCCTCTGCCACATATTTTTGCTTATAAAATCAGCAAACTCCTGCACTCTCACCAGGGAGAATCCTGTAGGTATGACCAGATGGTTCTGAACTAACCTTAGCCACATCTGTCGGCTGTCTGCTTCAGTCTTTGTGCAAGCAACCTACCTGACCTCTCTTCTCCCCTCATATACCTTTGCCCAGCATATCTGAGGGAGTTCTCTACCCATCTTTGTAATGAGTTATAGGAGTCCCGGCCTCCTCAGTTTTGAGGATGAGATTGGACCCTGTACATTTATGTGTTGCCTCTAAATCAGCAGTAGAGGTAAGAGCCTCCTGTATGTGGGCTTAATGCAGTTTGTGCCTATGAGAAGCAAACACTATTGTGTCCCTGTACCACAGCCTTTAGGGCATCCCACAAGTATTTGGGTCTGGAAAGTGCCTCTGTTCTTTTAAGTAGCATTGGATAACCAGTTTGGATTCTCTACTGCTTATTTAATAAACCTGGATCGAATCTCCAGAGTACACCTCCCACTGCTGTATCCCAACGAAGTTGTGCCTTAACCATGACATGATCAGAAATCGTAATTGGGAGGATGGAAATATCCCTTATCGAGTGCAGTGTTCCTCAGAGTATAAAATCTGTCTAGCCTAGAATACATGTTTGAGGATGGAGGGGAAAATAGTAGTTTTTCGTGGAGGGATTGAACTGTCTCCATGGATCAGCCAGTCCTGCCTCTGTACATAAGTTACGAAGTAATCGAGAACAGGACTTGGATCCCAGAGTTTTAGTAGAGCTTCTGTCTTTGTTAATGTCCTCTACACAGTTCCAATCCCCCCATAAGAATTACCTGTCCAGGGGGCAGTTTGGCTATGGAATTAAAAAGGGAACAAAAAACTCTCCAGAAGGTGGGGTAGGGTCATAGATTCCTATCACATGTAGTACAGAACCCTTGTAAATGCCAGAGACTATTAATTGATATCCTGAGCCTGACTTAGTAACAGACTGAATTTGAAAGGGAAGTCCCCTACGAAATAGGATGGCAGCACCCCCTTTTTAGTTTGTGGGTGCTCATCCGAGCATACTACATCCACCCAATCCCTTCACAATTTCATGTGTTCTCCTGTGGTCAACCTGGTCTCCTGTAAACAGGCAGTCACACTTCTCCCTTTTAAATTCAGCTAAGACTTTAGCTCGCTTAATTACATTATTGATTCCTTTTACATTGAGTGAACAGATTATCAAGTCAGCCATTATCTGTGTGTGTGTGTGTGTGTGTGTGTGTGTGTGTATGTATATTCTCCAGAGATGTATCGGCATCCTGTGTCAACTTATACAGTCATGAATCCATACAAGTGATCCTCTCAAGAAAAAAGGAAAGAAAAGCTAAGTATAGAAAAGAAATGGAGCAGAAAATAGTACACCAATCCAGAAAAACACTGGGTACAATGTAATTTTGGATACAACACACACAATACTAAACTTTGCTCCTAAAAAGGGTCTCAATGACGTAAAGCTGTTGCTTTTGTGTGGCTTAAAAGCCAAAGCATCTGTCTGGGGTAATAGCAATCACCCCAGCAGGCAGGAAGAGGGGGGAGGAACTACACCCCCAAAAGGGAACAACACTCCACTAGGAGTGAAAAGGTTGAGCCCCCCAGAAACCTAGGGATCACAAACCCTGCCCTCTTTTAGTCTTCCTTATAGTACTTCCAGGATGGGCTGGGGAAAAAACCCTTCAGTTCTCCAACAATAATGGCATAACCATGAACATCATTAATGGAGAATCAAGTGCAACGCAAGAAATTATACCTACACTTCAAATTAGCATAGAAAACATGGACCACCCTGGGGAAGGGGAGGAGGGTACACCAACATGAACTCTCACCCATGTATAATACAACTGTGTGGATTGTATCATCCACATCTTGACAATCCCCATACAATATAAAACCAGGGATCCAGCTATAACATTGCTGTAACCAGGTAATAAATTATCACTATTCGTATCTCTGACAAATGAAGTGACCCAACAAAGCAGTATTAAGGGTGGGTAATTATGTGTTAACTGTGACAATATTGCTTGTCATTGATGAGGGAATTTCTACCCCCTCTACACTGCATATTAAAAAAAAAAAAAAAAAAGAGCAACAGTGATTTTTATACATAGAGGGGTGGTGTGAGCAATATAACCAGGACCCAGTTAGAACTTTGGCACTTATCTCCCTCCATAGAGATCCAGAGTGAAATGTGCAAGCGCTGCCACCCCCCAGCACTAGACCTCGCACTGAACAAAGTCCCATCTTTAGAAAAAACAGGGAGGGGAGTTGGGACCGGACTCCAGGAAGGTGCCACACCCAAAAGTGATCCCACCCTACACTACCTTCCATAAAGGGAGGTCTGCCTTCCAGACCCATCATGTCTCAAATGTAAGATGGTACAAAAAGGAAAACTGCTGAACTCCCCCAAGCCCAGGGCAAAAACCGGCCAGCAGAGAAAAAACAGAAAGGTAAGCATTGAAAGAAATTAGATTAAACTGCGGCAGTACTGCTTTAGATTTCACATTAAGGTGGATTTGAGCTCGACAAACAGTCCCTGAAAAAGAATGTGGTTAAAGCAGTTCAGGTATTCTTCTGGGAGTGTGTTCCTTTGGCGAGCCATTTAGATAGGTTGGCATGGAGGGGCAAAATGGAATAGACTGTAAAATGGGGTCGGTGGTTGATCTTCGGACCTGGAGCCACTGCTGGACTGAATAGGAGGCAAGGCGCAATTTCAGACAGTAAAAGCACATTGAAGTCTGACTCTTGATAAACCTACAGAAGTCCCAGCTAAACCTATTTTAGTAGTAGTACATATAAATGCTGCACACACTATCCAAGCAGTAAAACACCACCAAGGTCTGACTTATTTTGTAGGTTTATTGCACTTTCAGATGACAAACATAATAAACAAAATGCTTGACTCATTTTGGATTGGATAATTTATCCAATCCAAAACTTGTTAGGCGTTTAGCTTCTTATGCTTGTCATCTGACAGTGTAATAGACTTACAAACAAGACAGCCTTGGTGGTTTACTGTTTGGGTGGTGTGCTGTAGTCATATGGGCTACCATGTTTAACTGGACAAGCACCACAATCCTTGTGTGCACTTTCTTGTGGAGGAAGCTGTTTAAGTACTGGACTTCATAGGAACAGGAACAGAGCTAAACACCCTACAAGGGAAAGCCTTCCTCCTGCTGGCCAGAGTTGCAGGTTTGATGGCAACAGTAGTCCTTCAACAATCAGCCAAGACCTGAAGGGGACTTCCTGCAGTAACGGACACGTGGCCACATCCACAGCTGTGGTTCCCTCAGACAGGTTCCAAATGAGGGATCCAGTCCCACTTAGACAACTGGCCTTAAAGATAGGATCCACTGCTATAGCTAGTGCCAGTGACAAACACTGGTAACATTAGTGGTGGAAGGAAGCCACCTCAGGGGCATTGCCTTTCAGCAATCACAGCAAGTATCCTCACCACATATGCCTCACTCTGGGATTGGGGCACCACCAATAGGTCCTCCATCAGGGGCAATTTTAGAACCCACAGGAGTCACTGGGACACATCCACTCTTGGAGGTTGAGGCAACTGTTACCAGTGCAGTCTTTCTCCCTCAGCTACAGAGTTGGTCTGTCCAGATCAGAACAAACGCCACACATGTACTGCATAAACAAGCAGGGAGGGACAAGATCCTCAAAACTGTACAGAAGCAGTGTGAGGCTGTTGAACTGGCGTAAACCTTAGAAGCAAACTAAGGCCATGCACTAGCCAGGCAGACGGTCGTGGCCAATTCCTTAAGCAGAATCCATCTGGGAAATCACAAATGGGCCTTGAACAGATGGGTTCTGGCCAATGTTCAGGTGGGGCGCTCCTTAATTAGACTTGTTCACTTCTTGGAAACAGCTTCCACAGTTTTGTTGCAGACTTCCAGCCTGAGGGACAGTCTCAGAGGATGCCCTGGACTTGGACTGGACAGGCAGGTTCCTGTATACCTCCCCACCATTTCCACTCCTATAGAAAGTCCTCCTGAAACTGGAGAGAATCTTCAACAATGAGCTTAATAGCTCCAGAGTGGGCCAGACAGATGTTAATTTTTGCTGGCCCTGCCCAAGCTTCCATTATCTGACCCAATCACCGCAGGATAGCATTCCCAAACCCCACTATGCCAGAGAGCATGGTTCTTGGAAGAGTTGGAATACTCTGCGGTTTCAAGGAAATGAGCAATCAGGAAAATGTACTCCTCTAAATGGAAGTGATTTTTCTTTTTTGTGTATCCCCAGAAGAATAATCCCAGTAGAGGCACCGCTGCATATAGTCTTGGAATTCCTAGTACACCTGTAGTCTGTGGGCCTAAGGTCTTAAACACCAAAGGTGCACTTGGCAGCAGTGTCTGCCTACATATCAGCAGGCAGGGAAAAATCATTGGCTTTGCAACCCATTTTCAAAGCCTTTTTAAAGGCCTCAGCCACTTGTACCACTCTGTAAGGGACCCAGTCTTGCCTTAGCTCATGGAGGCTCCTGTTGAGCCTGTTGACGTACTGATATGAAGTTATATGGAGACCATATTCCTGATTGTCATTGCCTCTGTTGGGAGGGTGGGGGAACTGCAAGTCTAACTCTGCACAGAATCCAACTACGTAATCTTCCATAGGGATAAGGTAGTACTTACTAACAAATTCCTGGCTAAGGTGGCATCTGAGTTCCACTTGAACCAGTAGGTTACCCTGTGCTCTCACTAGAACATTATACTCCAGATGAGCAAAAACTGCCCAGACATGACTTGAAGAGTTCTGGATATATACATGGACCAAACAAGAGGTCGGGTCCAAACACACTGCCTTCTGTTGCCTGTGGTGAGGCTGGCAAAGATAAACCAGCAACCAAGACGACTCTCTTTGGATAATTTTATATGTGGTTTTGTGATGAAAACTGAAATGCCACCGAGAGGCTAAGTGCACACTCCACAGGAGGCACCCACAAGGAGCATCTCACTAACAGACACTTGCAAAGAAGCTACCTGGAAAATGGTGCACACTTTAACAAAACACTATTGTCTGACATAGCATGCAAAAGGATGCCAGCTTTGAAACTTCAGTTTTGCAGAACCTTTTTCCCCAAGTAAGTTCTGGTCTCAGCCTCCCATGGTATTGCCATATAGTCTGCATAGTGTAACAATCATGCAAGGGATTCCTGGGATTAGAAGGAAAATTACTTCAATTCTTGGAGTCCCTCATTATGGTTGCACTCTGCCACCCTGCCTCGCCTTTTAGAGCCTGAAAATAGGTTCTTGGTTATCAGTTTCTTCTATTTCGTTGCTTGAGCATTACTATTGCAGTTTTGTACAACTAAAGTTTTTCCTTAGTTTACATACTTTTGCATTTACATGTCTGCTTCAATTTGATTTTCAAAATGTTGAAATGTATGTACTTTTTTGATAGCCTTTTAGCTAGATTCACAAGTCATCTCCCTCTGACTATAGAAACAAATCTGGCAACTGCCAGTGGAAGGTGGCTGCAGAGTTCTTCAAACAGAGGCATCTGTCTCCTAGGAGATGATGCAGTCTAACCATAGAGAGGGATCCTGGAGAATAAATTACTGTGGTAATTTTTTACTTCTCAGCAGTGATGGAAAGTTTGGTAATTTGCCTTTTGGTAAAGAGTCCTGTACTTTATTTATTACATTGGAATTACAACCATTTGAGTCGCTCATTTCCAAAGGCTCCTTGTCAGGTTACAGAATAAGTCTGGAAGATGCAAGCAGATATGACGTATAGCAATAGACAGTAAGCAAAGATCTTGTATGCAGTGGTCAGTGTTCCTGTACAGAGAGGTAGCTAAGACACAGTAACATTATGCAAGACAAAAGCAGAAAACAAAGCAATAGCAGTCTAGCTATAAGACTTTGTCAGATAAGAAATCTAAGGCACCGGGAGGAAGGTGCAGTGAGGAGGCTCGGCAAGCGCCCACAAATCACTGCTGAGGACACTTGCAGCAGGAGGAGAAAATATATTTCCTGAGGGCATCCTTAAATGGGACAATCCTTGGTAAACTGGTGACTGTAGATGGGAAGGAACTGAACAAAGATGTAGCCCTGTACACGAAGGTCCTTTGGGTTAGAGAGGTCCTAACTCTTGGAACCAGAAGTGAGGTCTTGGAAGCACTGTAAGTGGGGATAGTAGGGGTTGAGAGGTGGAGTGACGTTGCTACCCCTTGGGGTGTTAGACCTAGTAGTATATTTGGCCATGAGGCAGGATTGATATTGGAGCCTCTCGTCTAAGTTAAACACTTGTGAGGGAATGGTGTGCAGGTGTGAGTGAGCCGATCAGCACCACTCAGGAGCCTACAGGCCTTATTAATGGATGGTTTGATTTTGCTGAGGGTAATGTCAGCAGCTGCATATACCAGTAAGCTGTAATCAACTAAGACAGAGGAGGTTATAGCTAGTCTACGGGCCTCAGGCAGTCCTTGTGGCGATTAAAGAAGGCAGATTTGTGAATTGATAGCCTGAGTATATGAATGTGAATGGAAGGTGAGGGCTGGGTTCAAGGTGATGCCCAGGTATTTATAGGATGAGACTTGCTCAAGGGGGTGGAGTGTTGAAGAGTACCTGCAGGGGGGAATCTGACAGTCGCTGGGGTGCAGAGGTTGGTGGCCGGATGATGACAGACTGAGCTGTAGGAGGAGAAACAGTAATAAAAAACACACATTTTCAATAACTTGTAATTATTGACTTAAGTTAATATGCTCACTAATATGCTCACAAGTTGGAAGTTTTCCAAAACAATTAAACACCATTTATTTATATGGGGATGGGTTAAGAAAGGGTAAATGGAGTAGTTTCAACATTTTCACTTATACAGTGACATTTTTTCAATTGGCATAGTCACCACAATTTGGCACTTTAAATATGAACATTCAAGGCTTGCACCCACCAATCCTTTGGATCTTCGCTCTCTGACTAGATGCTACAGGTTAACATTAAAACACATCCCCAAATGGTACCAGTCCCCAGTCCAGATAAACCCCGCTATTCTGTCCCTGGGTACCCAGCGCTAACATTGCAGGCCTGTGACTCAGCTGGAGATGAGTAGACCTGTAGCAGGCACCTTGCAGCTTGGAAAACTGGCAACTTTCTACTTGCTTGTGGGTTCTAGCAACTTGTCCCCTTTAGACTACCAAGCAGACCAGATGTAGAGCACAAACACAAGGTTTTCCAGGCCACAAGTGAACCCAGGCCTAGGAGTGACCCCAAAGTCCAGCTCCATTTGATCCAGAGTGCCCTAGTACTCAGGCATGTGCCCTTGGCTCCCTGTGGCCCAATCCACCCTACTCAATGGGGGTTTGCAGTTTCCCTTCCTGGCTCCAAGTTGCAGCTTGCAGTTATGGTCTTCCACCGGAGCTGGAATTAGCATCTTGATGCAATGATGCTTTCATTTGGACTCTGCCTTGCTGGTGGCTGTTGCTAGAAACTCACTCTCAACTTCACATTAAGTTGGCCACTTAGTTTAGTCACATCTTGCTGCTGGAGACCTTTTCAACCACACTACCAGCATGGTAGATGTGGCTCTCTGCATACAGGACAGTCTCCGGACTCGCACTGAGCATGCAGTCCCAATGAGAATCTGGCACATTCGAATGGGCTTCTAAGAGGACCCAGACCTTGGCACTGACAAAACGCACTATACTCTAACAGTCCCTTGATACTAGAAATTACTTTTCCTAACTGTGTAGGTATTGACTAACCAGAACAAAATTCCCACCATACAGGTATCTTCTTGGTTCACTTTCCATCTACTGGAAACTTCTGGCAGGCTTCCCTTGACTCTTTGGCTGTGCAAGCCTCCAAGTAGGCCTCTGTACCTCACACATCACAGGCATCCCAGGTAATTTCCCCTCCTCCAGGGATTCCCAGCCAATGACCCTTACATGGGTCAGCAATGGCATCTTCATTCTGGCAAAACTCCTAGTCGCAGGCGCCTCCTGGAGCTAGTGGCCATGCAAGCTGCCAGCCAGGCCTTCACTGAAGAACTCTAGGGACTTCCTTACCCTCAGGAAAACTCTAGCAACTTTCTTGCCTCTGGACAGCAAATCCTGACTTAACCATAGGTGCCTCATGTCGCTAGGCGAACTCACAGGCAGGCCTTTTCTCCAGTCACCTTCATGGAGCATGGGGCAGGAGCCTCTCCCTCGAGGGGCTCCAGCCGAACAGACTGAATTGGTTTCCTCTCAGGGTTTTCAAGAGCCAAGGCCACTCCTGATTGGCAAGAACAGGATTTTAGGGTAACATGTCAGCCTCTGGCTGATGCAGGCTATCAGAAAATGGTAGTCAGTGGGCAACTAGACACCCTATTGGCTGGCTGTTGCAGAGGCAAAGCCTGGCACCACCTCTTTCCCAGAAGCCATCACTGTAGCTCCTTGGGATCCTGGTTTGCTGATTGGCTGTACTGCATTCACAAGGCTGGAGAATATGGCTGCTAGCAAGACTGTTCAAACATGTCCCAACTTTTAGGTTGTGGTACAGGCAAACAGTAACACTTTACATTTATTTGGACCCATTCATTTGTAGCTGCTTCTCTGCCCTTGTATCTAGTGGCAGCAGAGCATGGCAGGGGCATCCCCTACCCATCTGAGTGCTATCCCCCTAAAAGGAGCAGGCAGGGCTCATTAATGGTCATTAGGCATCTTTTGCTACTCTTAAACTTACAGGCATCCATTTAAATTGCACAACACTGAAGTGCATTTTACATTTTTTTCCTCCCCAGTGCCTCTGGACCCCTTTTACTATTTGCTCACAGCGATCAGGGCAGAGAGCAGCTGGAACGCATGGAGCAGCTTCTACATTGGAGCACTGCAGTGCTTACACAGAGGGAGAGGAACCAGAGAGCCGACTGCAGCAGCTCGCAACCTTGAGTGGCAATCTGGTGAACTGCCAAGTGGGTGGTTTTACTTTTCTTATTCTCTTCCTTAATCCCCTTAGCAGGGAAGGGAAACTGAGCTGGCAGGAGCATTCAGGGGCCCTCTACTGGACTGGGACTGTCTGGCTGAATGAGGTAGGTGGTGGCAAGGTAAGCCACCATCGTGGGGAAGGGGTCACATACCAGTTTTTATTGTAAGAGTAGACAGAAGACACTATCTAGGCCATATGTCTGATGCACACTGCCAAATCTGCAGGAGCTGTTCAAGAGAAGAGGTCTGAGTTGTGGAAAGCAATGCTGGGCAGAACTCGCAGACCTCCTCAGTGACCAGGGAAGTGGTCACTGCTAGCTAAAATCACGAGACGGAGGCTAGGAGAATGCAGGTGAGCCGGAGCCTATGACTGGGACAGCTGTGCAAGCAAACCGGGTGCAGGTGTTGAAGCTGGAGTTTGCCCTGGTTATGCCAGAGGCATCAATTGAGGTAAAAGGCAGGTGCAGAGCTACAGAGGAGGAAGCTGAAAAGCAGCACCAGCACAAGTGAGGAGCAAGAAAGGCAGTGCCAACAGGAGCGAGAGGAGTAAGCAAGACAATGTCGGCATGAGATCCAGATGAAGCATGGGCTAGCTGCAGATTCTGCTCCAGAGGACACCACAAACTGGGTAATGGCATGAGGGGTTGGACCCAGGAAGCCAACATCAATTCTAAAATGTTTCCCAGGCATCAAGAGGGGGCTGATCTGGGGGGTCCCAGCTCTTGAGAATCTGCAGGCAATTTGAATTTGGCAGGCCTTTTTGGGCAACTTATTTGTCACTGCTTACAGGCAAGGCATTAGGTGCTTTTGCCAGAACAAGCAGTGAAGACTCTGGACTATGAAGTGAAAAATGCCTTACTGCAAATGTTTTGAATTGACTCCTAAGGCATATAGGTAAAAAATGTAGAACCTTAAGAAAGGCACTGGGAGAGGACTATGCTGAAATGTGCATACAGCTAAGCAGTTTGCTAGAGCGCTAGTCAGTGTGCGATAGCTTGCTCTGTAGAAGGAATGATTTATTTCCTTTGGAACAGTTCCTAAACTATCTGAGGAACTGAATACAGTTGTCTAGAACTTGTAGCTCCACAAGGGAAGCAGCCGAGAAGGCTAATCTGTTTATATCCAGCCAAACATCCTTATCACAGAGGTAATGGAGGAGGCACATCAGGTGGCTTTAAGGGAACCAATGGGATAGGGCAAAATAAAGGAAGCCAGTCTGTGCCTGAACTAAAAGGATAGCCACCTGGTTTCAGAAGCATGGAGAGGAAAACACAGATGCTGTATAAGAATACAAATCTGCCAGCAGAAACAGGCCTCGCAATCTATCAAGTTAATCCGCTCGTGTGTGGGCGGCTAGCATCCTTGTATTGCAGCTACTTCCCTCCCCTTTACCCCCTCGAACCCTGTCCCATTCCCTTTTAAACTGCAAACTGTGCTACAGGATACCACCTCCTCGGGTAGTGTTTCATTTCTCCACCACCCTCTGTGGAAAAAATGCCTCCATCGCTCTATCTTCCACCCTCCAGTCTGAGACCATGCCCTCTGGTGTCCTTTCCTCTCCTCGGCTTATATCCCTTCAGTGCCAGTTTTGTTAGTCCCCTTGAAATATTTGAATCTGCCAGAAACTGGTGCATTTGCCGTAGGATTGCCCGAATGGCCAAAGGTGAGAGTGCAGCTGGGGGGGGGGGAGCTTGGGAAGTTCCTAGCAATTGGTCACTTGCGCAGAGTGCAGGGCCCTTTTCCTCCAATCCACACGTGTGCACCCCATGTTTGCAAATGGGATAAGTAACCCACGGACTGAGGGACACTGGGGCCTCTATTTCTGTAGTGAAGCAGGATTTCATTCATGAACAGATATTGTCTGACCTGGCCAGTTTAAGGATTAGAGGAGCGACTGGTTCTGTCTTCTCAGCGCCAGTGGCCCAGACCATTTTTTAAGTTGGGGAAAGTGGCCAGGGCATATGGGAGGTGGGAGTACCAGACCTGCTGTAGATGTAATAATGGGCAAGGCCCTGATTTTTCTGTGGCAGTTTGGGTCCAAATTCTGTGGCAAGTCCCCCTGTTGCCGCAGAACTTCAGCATTAGTTTCCTATTTCTGTGGAAATTCTGTGGCAGCAGTTAGGGGCTTCAGTAACGGTCTGTATCCTTCCCAGCACCCAGGTAGGGGAAAATTAGTTTTTGGGCTGGGACCTAGAAACCAGAGAACGTTGTCAATAAACTCCTGATTTCTTGGTATGAAAGAAATCCACACCCTCCATCTCCATCCACCTCAATACCCTCTACACACCAGCCTGAGTCACCAGAGCCACCAAATATGAATGAGTAAACTTTTTAGCAGCTACCACACTGCACAGTGATTCTCATCCTTCTAGTTTTATCGCTAGGCCAGAATGCCCGTTTCTCATTCTAGCAGTGCTTTGTGCAGCTGTGCTCAAAGCACTCCTGGGACAAGAAACCAGAATTCAGGCCTGGCAGTGAAATTGGAAGGATAAGGATTGCTGCACTGTATGGGCCCTGACAAAATGATTACTTCAAATAAAGGAACTCGAGAGGTTCTTGGGGTTGGCGGGGGGTGGTGGGGCTGAGCTGGATGGGGGATGTTTTGATTTTTAAGGTAGAGATAGCAGACAAGCTAAGAGGCAAGAGCTGTTCCACAATTTTTCAGATTTGTTAAATTACACAGAATTCCAAAAATCATTCTGCAGAATTTAATATAAACTGTGGTATAGTTTTCTGGGATTTATATGATCCATGGAATAGCCAGTTTATAAGATCCACATATAACCCCCCTGCAAATGGGGGTTCCCAAAAGACTTCCAGGAGCTTGCTTGAATGCTCCAAGCCTGAATGGTGTTTGGCATTTAAGCCATTTATCAGTGAGTGTTTTTAGAGCCTCTGGTACTGTCTCTTTAAGAGCTGTCTGCTTGCAGACATAATTAGTTTGTATGGGGGGACTGTGTGCTTCTCTGAGTACCACTCGAGCTGCTGCCAATTCACTTCATTTTTGCAGTCACTAGGAGTGCAAAGGGAACCTATCTGAAAGATGTAACTGTTTGCCAGAAATTATTTAGAGTAATAATGAAATTACAGTTTGTCTAACCTGCTTTCTTTGCAGTCAGAACTGTGTCTGCTAGTTCCCATTCTAGTTTTGAACTGCTGAACTGGACCAATCAGTGTGGGGTAAGCTAGCTCTAAAATGATGCCTTGGACTCATAATCTGAGCCAGCCACAAGAGGATTGTATGGCAGTGACTCTGGGAGATGTAGTTTAGACTTCAGTGCCTTTTTGGACCAACAGCAGCAGTCTATTGTGAGTGACAGCCAATCCAGTCAAGAACTGGGAGGAACTCAAAGGAAGTGCCCGGTTTCGTCATTGGTTGGAGTTCAGTTGAGCTTTGGCAGTGAAGAAGAAGGAGCCCTGTACTTTTTCAGTGTGCAGTTTTAGTCAAAAAACGTGTGTAAGGCCCAGAGTTCGGTCTGCAGCTTGTTGGGACTGAATCCATCCTGTGAAAAGAATCAAAGGATCTCTGAAGAGTAGAAACCAGGCTCACCCTGTAGAAGACTGGAGGAATTGCTGAAAAGTACACTCGGTCTGTCAGGGAACTGAATCTGCTGTGTGTTCTCCTGGGTATTGTGCAGTAATTGCGTGGATACAGATGCAGCCTCGCCTGAGGTATTGTCTATGTTAAAGTACTGTACTGTGATTGTTGCACTGTATCTCATTTCACAGGAGGTCCCAGTGCCGGAACCAGTCCTGGGGGAAGTGTATACTGTGAAGGTAATTCTGATATATTGTGTGGGCCACTAGTGGGAAGAAGGGGGTTGCAGTGTCCCAGAGGGCTGTGACCAAGTTAGTTAACTATTGCAAACCCACGACCTCTGGGTGAGGCACCGCCATTGGATCCAGGCCCCTCAACCTGTTAGTGGCAAATCAGGCAGGGGTAGTAGCCCTGGGATGCGCCATCTAGGGTTACATCTTGAGGCTCACCGCTGGGATTGTGTGTCCTCTAGTGGCCATATTTACGTAACCACTGTTAAGAAAAAAATGGGGTTCCTCGACAGAAGTGGCTGTGCAAGCTGGTGGAGTGGTGTACTGGGAGGAGATCGACCTCAAAATGCTATGCTTATCCTGGACATCCTGGGTATCAATACTGGACACTGTGCAGGAGTACTTTCCAAGGTGGAAGGTTTACAAAACCCTGTGGTGGTGGGTCGGCATGCTAATCTGCTCACCCACACTTTCCTGGCCCTAGTAGAGTTTAAGGATCCCATAGATAGCTCCAAAGTGCCACAGACCATTACCCCAGAGGAGCCCTCACTGCTTGAGAGTGATAACTAAGGACAGTAAAGACCGGGGAATCAGCCCCACCACTATCTGAAACTTTTTGAGGAGAAATTTGCTGAATGGTTGCTGGGAGAGGAAAACTGTGGGACTTGAAGAAACTATTCTTGCCACCTGGGGTGTTCCTCCCAACACCCTCTCCTGCTCCAGTGCCGTATGGTGGCTGAACCAATGCAGACTCCTATTTCTGCACCTGCCATTAGTCACGACTCTTACGAAGGTTGAGGATCTTCTCTGGCACCCTCCCCACCCCCAAGGGGAGGATGACTGGGAGACCTGGATAGACCTATGTTGCCCCAAGTGCTAGAATGGCAATGCTCGGAAGGCCAGCTAAAAAAAAGAGGGTTAGGTGAGAGCCTCCAGGTCCTGCCCTGGCTACCATCCGATACAACCGGGCCAGTAACCCTGAAGCGACTGCACAGGCCTATCTTGAGGCCTTGGAGAATGTGTATGGGGAGCCCAGATTCTGATGAGGACCTATGGTGGAGAGTAAGAAATGCACAACAGTACCAAGGGAGTTGTTGTCTGTGTATGTCTCGGCTGGAAAAATTGTTGCAAGAATGCCTCAGAAAGGGTAGTTTGCCAGCATTGAACTAGACCGAACCAGACTGGACAGAATCCTAAGTCTGCCCCTTCTCAGAACTGCTGTTGCTTCAGTTACGCCTGCTGCAAATCATTGGAATCCCCACCCCTCCTATGATGAGTTAATGAGAGAAATTGAGGAGTTGAGAAAGGCGAACTGGAGGTACCTGCACCAACAGCTGTGGCTACTGACCCGAGTGACTGAGGTGACCCATCAAGTGAAGTTCAGGGCAGAGGTTGACAGTCAATGAGTGCTCTGACAAGGAAAAAGATATGCAACAATAGAGGCGAACTGTTAGAGAGATCCGGGAATTCAAAACAGTCCCTTTATGAAGGCCACGCCTGCAAGTACGGGCTCTGACCTATATCCGACTGCATCTGCTATGGGGTGGGGGTACCCACCCATGTATCTCCTGCTGATAACAGCTCCAAACTCAATTCCTTGACCATGGAAGTGCAGAAACTGATGAGATGTCTCCAAATGCTTATCTGCCCGAGACAGAGATGGCACCCAGGTTTCCAGTTAGTAATACCCCCGCCTGGCTCCCAGTGTGGCGCCCGGCCAGCTCAAACTCCAGAAAGTATGTTTTCTATAATTGTGGAAAGATGGCACATGAAAAGGGAATGCCAGTCCCCAAAGACACTGACAAAGTTGCATATAGGCTACAAGGAGAGCTTCGGAGAAGAAATCAGTGGTTAAGAGGTGCCGACATGATCCCAGTGAGGGCACCAAAATGCTAATTCACGCCCTTTGTGGCAAGGTCAGTTGCCCAGGCCCCCACTACCGCCTCCAGACTGGTCCAGAATAGTGGGTCCTCCATGGAGACCACTGTAAAGGTGAATGGAGTGTCTACAAGAGCTGTATTAGACAGTGGCTCCCAAGTGACAATTATGTTCCAGGATTGGTATCAGAAGCATTTGTCAGAAGTACCCTTACAACCATTAGAAGGACTGCATGTATGGGGGTTAAGTGAGAAGGCCTACCCCTATTCCGGGTATATCCGAATTTGGCTGTCTTTCCCCACCTCCGTGGCTGGAGTGGCCGAACAAGTAGAGACCCTAGCCTTAGTGTGTCCCCCACTGGACTGTATGATGGTGTCCCTTTGTTGATTGGAACAAATGCTCATATGTTCGGAAGGCTGGCACAGTTGTGTTATGAAAACAGGGTCAAAGACTAGTAGAGCTTTAAGAGTTCGGCTTTAATTAAGAAGGCCTATGAGGCACAGAGAGATGCTGAAAAACAGAACCAGAGGAACCGGTCGGAATTGTATGGAAGAAGGATCCTGAGTCTCTGATCCTGGCGCCAAATGCCCAGTGTACCTTACAGGGAGAGGTCCGTATCAGAAAGGATGTTAAGAATAAAATATTAATGTTGGATGCATCAGGCGATGGAAAATTGCCAGAGGGACTGCTGGTCAAGCCTAGTATTTTGCCCGCTAGAGCCCATGCTTATGCCAGAAGGGTAATGGTCCAAGTTCATAATGTGTCTGAAAGAGACATTCGAGTAAACAGAGGTTGCATCCTGGCTAATGTGCATTGTGCAGACACTGCAGTGCTACCCAGCAGCAAGAGTTCAAGGAAGAATGACAGAGTAACGCCTGACTTGTTTGATTTCGCGACTCCCGCTGCCAGCTGAATGGAAAGTGAGGATCAGTGAGAAGCTTGCCCAGAGGACCAGGTGTTTTCTTTAAGGAATGGGATGTAGGATGCGTGCAAGGAGCTGAGCACAATATCCGCTGCATGACGAAAGACCATTTCGTGAGAGGTCTCGGCCCTGGCACCTGCTGACATAGATGATGTGAGACGGCATCTGCAAGAGATGTTAGCTGCTGGTGTAATACAAGAATCCAGAAGCCCTTATGCTTCCCCATTGTGGTAGTGAGGAAAAAGAATGGAACAGTAGGATGATGTGTGGATTATCGCATAAACCGGCGGACTATCCCTGATCAGTACACAATGCCCGCATTCAGGATGCTGGACTGCCTAAGCGGGGCAAGTGGTTCTCTGTGCTGGATCTCCGTGAGTGGGTACTACCAGATCCCGATGGCCCCAGAGACCGTGAGAAGCGCCTTTATCTGTCCGCTTGGCTTCTATGAATTCATGAGGATGCTCAAGGATTTCAGGTGCCCCAGCCACTTTTCAACCATTGATGGAGCCGCGTGCGGGGACATGAACTACTAGAGTGCCTGGTATACCTAGATGATGTTATTGTGTTTGGCAGCTCACTGGAGGAACATGAGCAGATTATTTAAGGTATTGGACCGACTGGAGGACTTTGGCCTTAAACTGTCCATTGATAAGTGTCAATTCTTTCAAACATCAGTAAAGTATGTGGGACACATAGTATCCACCGAGGGAATAGAGACCGACCTCAAGTAAGTTGAGGCCTTGACCACCTGGCCACAGCCCAAAAATCTAAAAGAACTGCAAAGATTCCTGGGATTCTGTGGTTATTATCGGCTTCATCAAGGACTATTCAAGAGTGATCCGCCCCTTTACTTAACCTTACTCAAGGGTATCCCCAACCCACAAAAAATACCAAAAGTCAGCGTCCCTCAAGACTGAAAAGTGTATTTTCATCGGGTGAAGTATTTGGGGCCAGCTGGACTCCTGATTGTGAGACTGCTTTCATGAGATCATATATCAACTTACCCATGCTCCAGTGCTGGCCTATGCCGATCCAAGAAAACCTTACGTCCTGCACACTGATGCTGCTTGCAAGGGTTGGGGCTGTGTTGTACCAAGACACGAGAATGGCCTGAGACCAGTGGCCTTTGCCAGTAGAAGCCTGACCCCATCCGAAAGAACTATCCTGTACATAAGTTAGAGTTCCTAGCTTTGAAGTGGGCTATTGTTGACCAATTCCATGAGTACTTGTATGGGGCTAAAATACTAGTAAAAACGACAATAATCCTTTGACCTATGTGCAGACCTCAGCTAAGTTGGATGCCACTGGCCATAGGTGGCTTTCTGCATTATCTACATATGACTATGCCTCGAATACCGAGCAGGTCTGAACCACATAGATGCTGATGCTCTCCCGGAGGCCTGTTCCCCAGAATGATTGGGTCGATTGGCAGAACCTGACATTCGGACCTCTGCCGGAAGTTTGACAGGGAGGAACAAATGTCCCACGGACGCAGTGGACTGCATGGTGGATTGCTTGGGACCCTCTGAGAATTGCATACTGCTGCTTATTGCCACTTTTCTGCAATAGACATTGGTGCTGTCTCAGCTGGACAATGACAGTATTCGGGCGGCTCAACTCGGCGATCCCATGATCAAAGCAGCTTTAGAAGCCCTCTATGCAGGAAAAGATGTGTCCAAATTACGCTCCACTGATTTGAGAACTGCACTGTTATACAAAGAAGGTCCTAAGTTGAAACTGATCAATAAACTGTTATACAGAGAAACAGTAGACAGAGGGGACAAGTAGACAAACAACAACTAGTGCTGCCCACTGCCTTCGAGACTCAGTACTGAGGTCCTTGCACAACCACATGGGGCACCTTGGTATAGACAGAACACTTGACTTGGTGAGATCAGATTCTATTGGCCTAAGATGGGGGCTGATGTGGAGCAACACATTCAACTTGTAGTCGCTGCTTACAGAGGAAAGCTTTGCTTCCAGAGGCTGCCCCTTGTTAACATCACCACCAGTGCACCCATGGAGCTGGTCTGTATTGATTTTCTGAGTTTGGAGTCAGATCAAAGAAATATCAGTAATGTGCTGGTGGTCACTGACCATTTCCAGAGATATGCCCAAGCTTTCCCACGAAAAGACCAGAAAGCATCCACTGTGGCCAAAGTACTTGTAGAAAACTTTTTGTTCACTATGGGGCTCCACAAAGAATCCATTCTGATCAAGGAGAGACTTTGAGAGTCGTCTGATCAAAGAGATCTTTCTCTGTGGGGAGTGCGAAAGTCCAGAACCACTCCTTACCACCCAGGGGACCCACAGCCTGAGCGTTCAACCGTACTTTGCTAGATATGCTAGGCACTGCACCCAAAGGACAAGCCTAGATGGAGCCAACAAATTAGCACCCTGGTACATACTTATAACTGCACCAAAAGTGATGCCACTGGATTCTCCCCCTACCGCCTGATGTTTGGAAGAGAAGCTCGACTACCAGTAGATGTGTGTTTTGGGGTCTCTCCTGATGGGGTTCAAGCTGACAACTATTTACAGTATGTGCAAAAGTTAAAGGCCCAGCTAACTCATGCGTACCAACTGGCTCAAACCATGGCTGCCAAAAGAAATCTGGCCAACAAAGAAAGGCATGATAAAAAGGTGAAAGCACGGGAACTCCAGGAGGGAGATCGGGTATTGCTAAGAAATCTGGGACTGCATGGCAAGCACAAGATTGCTGACAGATGGCACCATCTCCCTCACATTGTAGTGGGCAAACTAGATGATCTGCCAGTGTACAAAGTAAGGCCTGAGAATAATTCAAAGATGTAAAACAATACATAGAAATCATTTACTGCCCATTGGACAAATCTTAATTGAGTCTGAGCCCTAGAAGATGCCCTCTGGACCAGTGACTAGAGCTGCTGCTAAGAAAAGATCAAGAAAGTCTGCACCTACAGAAGCAAAGTTAAAGTGTTCCTCCACAAGTCCCAGTTGAGCATAACTGTCAGTCCATATCGGAAGAAAGTGAGAGGACTTTGAATACTATCCTTCTTACGAACTGAGTCAATTGTTTGGGGCAATCCCCTAGTCAATACTGGAGACAAAGCTGGGCCTTCTGGACTGTCTAAGCCCCAGTTTCATCCCTGGAGCCAATGCTCCCAGAAAGTGAAGTGCAAAGCATCAGATCAGATGAAATGGAATCATTGTGCATGGTTGAACTGTTTGAGCTTTCAGGGAGGAAAATGATGACTGGGGCAGACTGGTGATACACCAGAACAAGAAGAGTATTTTGAGTGCCCTGACAGTCCACTGCCAGTGTCCGAAAGCTCTCCATGCGAGCCAAATGTTGTGGACTCAGAAACTGTAACTCCTGGAGCTGAAAGTGCCCCAAGTTCTAGCCTCTCTACCCCCATGGAGACTCCTGACAAGTGAGGACAATGCTGAAAATGAGGCTCAGAGTGCAGAGACTATAACAGTTCCCCCTAGAAAGACTGGTCGAGCTGTAAAGCCTGTGGTGCACCTCAGTTATGATTCACTTGGGGGGCCTGTGGACTTGCCTCTCAATGTTGTCCATAAAGGAGTGTATGTGTCCCCGAGCTCACTGCCCAAACTGAGCATCAGTGCTAACTCCAAGTTACTTGTGTTGCCCTCTAAGTATGGTGCCCTTGCCCCATCCAGCCCCAAGGTAACTGATAGGGAAGGGCCCCCTCTCTTCAGGTTTCATGTACAAGAGGTAATAACTTGAGTTATGGTACAATGTGTATGTAATACTGTGTAAAGAGGACGTACTGCAATGTTTCAGAAATGTGTTCTTGGTAAATGATATATTGACTGATGATTACTATGTGCGAGCCTAATGCAAATGTATATGGTTGCAGTTGAAACTTATGGGGGTACTTGCTTGACGCGGACGTCAAGCTTTCCCAGGCCAGGAAGGGTATAACCCCCCTGCAAATGGGGGTTCCCAAAAGACTTCCAGGAGCTTGCTTGAATGCTCCAAGCCTGAATGGTGTTTGGCATTTAAGCCATTTATCAGTGAGTGTTTTAGAGCCTCTGGTACTGTCTCTTTAAGAGCTGTCTGCTTGCAGACATAATTAGTTTGTATGGGGACTGTGTGCTTCTCTGAGTACCACTCGAGCTGCTGCCAATTCACTTCATTTTGCAGTCACTAGAGTGCAAAGGAACCTATCTGAAAGATGTAACTGTTTGCCAGAAATTATTTAGAGTAATAATGAAATTACAGTTTGTCTAACCTGCTTTCTTTGCAGTCAGAACTGTGTCTGCTAGTTCCCCATTCTAGTTTTGAACTGCTGAACTGGACCAATCAGTGTGGGGTAGCTTAGCTCTAAATGATGCCTTGGACTCATAATCTGAGCCAGCCACAAGAGGATTGTATGGGCAGTGACTCCTGGGAGATGTAGTTTAGACTTCAGTGCCTTTTGGACCAACAGCAGCAGTCTATTGTGAGTGACAGCCAATCCAGTCAAGAACTGGGAGGAACTCAAAGGAAGTGCCCGGTTTCGTCAGTTGGAGTTCAGTTGAGCTTTGGCAGTGAAGAAGGAAGGAGCCCTGTACTTTTCAGTGTGCAGTTTTAGTCAAAACGTGTAAGGCCCAGAGTTCCGTCTGCAGCTTGTTAGGACTGAATCCATCCTGTGAAAAGAATCAAAGGATCTCTGAAGAGTAGAAACCAGGCTCACCCTGTAGAAGACTGGAGGAATTGCTGAAAATTACACTCGGTCTGTCAGGAACTGAATCTGCTGTGTGTTCTCCTGGGTATTGTGCAGTAATTGCGATCGGATACAGATGCAGCCTGCCTGAGGTATTTGTCTATGTTAAAGTACTGTACTGTGATTGTTGCACTGTATCTCATTTCACAGGAGGTCCCAGTGCGGAACCAGTCCTGGGGTAAGTGTATACTGTGAAGGTAATTCTGATATATTGTGTGGGCCACTAGTGGGAAGAAAGGGGGGTTGCAGTGTCCCAGAGGGCTGTGACCAAGTTAGTTTAACTATTGCAAACCCTGACCTCTGGGTGGAGGCACCCGCCATTGGATCCAGGCCCCTCAACCTGTTAGTGGCAAATCAGGCAGGGGTAGTAGCCCCTGGGATAGCGCCATCTAGGGGTTACACACAGAATAATTTTTCCTTGGTCAGAGTAGATGTAAACTGCAGATCTTACTCTATTTATACAGACTCTTCATTTTTGTGTTAATTTATTATACTTTATTTTCTCATCAGGCTAATCTGCACACGCTGAACCCAGTCTCACACCCTGGGACTTGCATCACTCCAGAACACCCCTCTTACCCAGACAGACTGAATGGTAAAATGGAAGTACAAGCCTGGTCAGTGGCATGAGGTCTGCACCATGGGGGCAGATGTTATCATGCACCAGCAGAACCTCCATTTTCCTGTTTTCTACCTGGGGCATGTCCTGCAGTGACATTGGGGTGGCACCCCAGATGTCTGACACACCTCCCAAACAGTTAGTCCTGGCTGTCATACCCCAGGGCAACAACCATGGGGGGTTGCCCAAACATCGGCAACTTCCCCACCCTCCCATGGATGCTCAATCCTTCCCCAGGCTGGCCCTCCAACTTCCCAGGCTAATTTCCAAACCTAGGTCATCAGAGTGGCTAGCGGTACTGCTGAGCTGGCTTGCCAGCTAAATACCAACTCTTCAGTATAAACTGCAGAATAATCTACATTTCATGCAAACCATGGAATGCTATTACAGTTTGTGTAAATTGCAGATCACTATCCTGCATTTCATGTAAACTGCGGCCACGGAATCACAGAAAAATCTGGGCCTTGAGCATGGGTAGTAACTTCGATGTTGGGGCCAGTATTGTGTGCATCATTCCTGTAGCAATGTGAGGGAACTGGCTTCTGAGGACACTGAAGTGGCAGTGCATGGGAAGCATGCAATCCCTAACTCCGTAGCAGAAGTTGTAACTGAATGAGCTGGGAGCAGCAGTTCAGAGTCATGGCTACAGACAGCCAAAGATCAGGTGTGCAGAGCTGGGGATATCTTAGCAAGTTGACCCATCCCTGCACAAATTAAGGGAGTCTGACACTAGGGTGAAAGGTGATTCTCAGGGGTGGGAGAAAAAGGTGCACTGGGAGAATGGGCTCCTGTATCATGTATAGATTCCCAAGGGAGGACTGTAGGAAGGGGTACTCCAGCAGATGGTGGTTACCTGGGAATATAGGAAGCAGTTTTTTGGCCGTGGCTCACAACATACCCTTTCCTGGACAGCTAAGTAAACTATACAAAAAGGCAGCTAACAATTTTTACTGGCCCAATATTTTTAAAGATGTGATGAACTGCTGGAGTTGTCTGCATTATCAGAGGGCATGAAAGGTTGGGGAAAAGGCTAAGGCTGCTTTGATTTCCATGCCTATTATTGAAGAGCCATTAAGGTGAGTTGGCGTGGACATTGTTGGGCCACTTAGCACTCCCACTGTCAGACCTGCAAGCAATATGTTTTTGTGGTTGTAGATTATACCACAAGGTACCTAGAGGCAGTGCCCTTGTTCTCCATCATGGCTGTGAAAGTGGCTGAACTGCTGGGGATAGTTAGGTTTGTTTGCCCCAGGAGATTCTTTCAGACCAATGCCCCCAACTTAATGTCTGATCTGATAGTTAGTCTTTGGAAGTGGGGTAAGGCAGCTCAGGGCCTCTCCATACCACCCCCAGACTGGTCAAGCAATTTAATGTGTCACGCAAGACCGTGTTAAGGGCATTTGCTGACCAGCATTCGTGTGGGACAAGTACCTACCCCTTCTCCTTTTTAAATATAGGGAGGTCCCTGAGGAATCCAGTGGGTTCTTGACCGTTGGGCTCCTGTTTGGTCATAGGGTAGGTGGTCCCCTTGATTTGGTAAGGGATGAATGTGATGTTGAGCTTACTCCCCAAGGTGAATCTCTGGAGTATGTCTTAAATTTTTAGGTCATGGGGGTTTGTCCAGAAGGACCTAGCCACTGCACAATAGAGGCAGAAGAGGTGGCATGATCGTGGGGCCAGAGCTGAGGCAATGAGTGATTGTACTTGTCCCCATCTGTCAGAATAAATTACAAGTTGCTTGGGTGGGGGCTTTAAGCAGTGGTCAGGAGGGTGAATGATTATATGGTGGTGCTACCAGACGGGAGATGCAGACAGCATGTCTACCATGTAAACATGATGAAGCCCTGTTGTGACTGGAACAAGATGGTCCTAGCTGTGTGCAGCTGTCCAGAGGAGGCCTAAGCAGACCCACTGGACCTCAGAGGTGAAGGGAGAATCCTTGACTTCCGGTGACATAGCCCAAGGGCATGTAGCACTGAAAAGATCTGGTCTAAAGTGTCCTAAATGCTCCTAAACCTTCCTTTTAGAGTGTGTGTGTGTGTGTGTGTGTGTGTGTGTGTGTGTGTGTGTGTGTGATAGAGAGGGAGATGGAGATGCACCAAGATTCTCTCGACTGCACAGTACTCCACAGCTGCTCCTAATATGGTGGTCCCATAACAGATCTCTGAATGACTCAGTAATGCTATTATATTAAATGTGCTAAAAGAATTCAGAAATGAAGTACATACCTTCTGAATGGAGTGACAGCAAAAATCGCACAAGTAAATCAAAAGGTCACAGAGCTGGAACATCAAGGCCAACTTGACTCCAGGATGGACAGATTGGAATGCCTCATGGTCCACTTGCTGGACAAATACATGGACCTACAACAGAAATGTGGAGACCTTTAGACTGGTATTGAAGGAGTAACATTAGAATCTACAGCATTCCTGAAGACGAGGAAGGATGGGACATGATTGCATTTTTTTAGATGGGTTCCTCAGAGCAACTATACAGCCTGATCCTGCTTTCACTTTAGACATTGAGTGGGCCCATAGGACATTAACACCTAAGCCCCAGCAATCAGATCAGCAACCCTGCTCAGTCGCAATAAAATATTTGAATTCCTCCATTAAGATACTGCTCCGTGCCTGGAGAATGAGAGCTAAAGTACTAGGAGTGACAAATCTCTTGATAAGTGATTACTCTGTTGCTACCCGTAGGAGAGCATGTGCACCAATCCTGACTATCTTAAGGCAACAGTAATTAAGATTTCAAACCCCACACCCTGTACTTCTCATTAAAATGTTACCCAAGGGCTAAAAGATTTTATGAAACTCTGGAGGAAGCTGTGGATGCTCTAAACTCGAGGGGTATCACAGCTCCGTTGCCAACCACATCTGCAGTCGCCTCGGAAGTTCAGCAGCTCTGCAACACTGCCTGAGCAGAGAAAGTGCTGACAGCAATGAAATGCAACCCTGCAAGATGTGAAAGCCTTTCTACAGAAATTCCAACATACCACAACCGAATGACTGAATAATCTTCTGTGATATCTAATTCAGGCAGCCATCTGAGTTGACTAAGAAAGCAGGGATTTTTAGATGAGACTCGTAGGGTTATGCACTGCGAGGGAACACTAAAGTAGAACTTTGATTATGGTGCAGGTTTAAAATATTACATTTGTCAATCTGCTATATTAACCCTACTGATATCGCTGAATGTTTGTTTCATATCCATTATCTGTTGCTGTAAATAAGCTACTTGATGTGGAGGGAGGGGGAAGGTCTGCCTACAGGTGGTCACTCTGAGAAGAGTGGGGACTGTCATTCAAAGTACCATGGGCATGGGGGACTTCACATGTTGCTGTGGCGGAGGGCATTGGCTATTCCAACTTAAACAGGATGCATTAAAGCCCATCTTGGCCTCTTTATTGTTGCAGTGGATGCGAGTTCTGACCCCCTGCCGTGGAGTCCTCGTGTGAAGCTGGTTCTTTGTTTTTGTTCTTCCCCTCCTTGTATGGTGGTCAGCCCGGAACGATCTGCTGTACGCCTCTCTTGCGTGTCTTTTGCAGACCATTGAGCTGTGAGACCACCTCAGAACACCCTTAAACGTGTAAGGGTTAAATTTGGGTTCACTTCCAAAGGTTATTTATTGAAATTGTTTCACCAGGATGGCACACTGAGCAAAAAGATGCTAGTCTCCCGGGGTAGCCTGGGGGGTGAGGGTACAGTGGGAAATAACTCGCAGGTTATCAAGTGTTACATATGAGGAAAAAATGGTACAGCATAGCTGAGCACAATTACAGCAATACAGTAGGCAGTAATTAAGCTGCTGACAATTTGTTCCATTAATTTGCTGCAGTGCACAGAAGAGAACTCACCATAGTAATGTTTCTTCCAAGGTATTCTTCAGCATTATTGACAGAAGCAGTATGCCAGCTGGGTTAAGCTGCCCCGGAGAGGAGTCTGTGTAAATGAGCCAGTACATTGGCCAGTCAGGAGTGCTGCCTGCAGTCAGCCTGAAGGACCTCAGAACTATTTTGGCGCTGAAATAAGGGCAACACTGTGCCCAGAAATGAACACTGTTAATGCCTCAGTGTTTATGCACAGAGGTTCTTTGACTGTTAATGTAACTGCAAATTCCCAACCACTACTATGAAGTCAATGAGAAACAATGGAAGTAGACAAATTTGGCTGACAAAAAAGCAGTGCCATCCCCAGACAGGTTTTGCAGGGGAGGATGGGTGGGAGTGTCAATAATGCTGAAGAATACCTTGGAAGAAATGTCATTACGGTAAGTAATTTTTTCTTCTCACACCAGGGATTCTTCAGCATCTATTGACAGGTGCAGACTACAGAGCAGTACAGTTGGGTGGTGGGCACAGAAACCTACTTAGGAAAAAGGCTCTGTAGCACTGCTTTGCCAAGATTGGACAGCACATCCAAGCAGTAATGCTTTGTGAATGTGTACAGTTTTCCAAGTGGTTGCTTTGCATACCTCAAGCAAGGGGACATCCCTTGCAGTTGCCACTGTGGCAACAGTGCCCCTAGTAGAATGGGCCCTGAGGGAGTTGTATACTAGCTTTGCTGTAACAGAACTGGATAGGAGAGACAATTCAGCAGGACATGGTCCTCTTGGTAGCTGGTCTTTCTCTGCCTACCTCACCATAGGGGTGAGAGTGAGATTCTCTGAACTGCTTAGTATGCTCTAAGTAGTAGGTCAGAGCTCTCTTCACATCCAGACTGAGTAGCTTGTGCTCACCTGGGTTGGACATTTCTGTGAAAAAAGACCGGCAGGGTGATAGACTGGTTAAGGTAGAACTCTGAGACCACCTTGGGCAGAAATTTCCTGTTTGTCCCAAGTACTACTTTGTCCTTGTGGGCAATGATGTACTTAGATTCCATACAAAGGGCCTGCAACTCTGAAATCCTTGATGGCAATCTGGGGGGTGGAAAGTCTGCCAGGTAACTTGCTTCAGATCAGAAGTAGCCATGGGCTCAAAGGGAGGCTCCATGAGCTTGGTTACACAGAGGTTCAAGTTCCAAGGAGGGACTGGTTCCTTCAGTGGAGGTTGAAGGTGCAGCAGACCTTTGAAAAACATTTTGAAAATGGACTGAGAAATGGATCCTCTTTGTATACAAAATATTTTTCCAAAACACTTAACATTTTTGTTTGCTTAAACTCCTTAAATGTAATTTTCCATCATATAGGAACCTGTAATCACAAATATGTGATGCATAAGATATGTAGATTCTGAAAGCATGTGAAATTATTTAAAAACTGGAATATTGTCTTGGAAAATGTAACTTTGAAAATGCTCTAATTCTATATAATTATGATGCATATTAAAATGAATTTAAGGGGTTGTTCTTCACCAACTACCTGCCCCTGACGAAGCCTTACATTGTGAAGTCAGGGCAGCCGGTGAGACAGATGCACTATTTTTGATTTTTCACTGTCATTAAATGGAAATTTGTTTCCCATTTAACTCATCTTTTCATTCAACAGATCATGTTGAGACCTTCATTGGAGTTGCATCCTAACTCCCAGCTCTGGAGTGCTGGTGCGACACTGTGTGGGAGAATAGGAGTAGCCTGCAAGGGCTCAAAGTCCTTGTCATTGCACCACAGAGAACCTTTTCTACTTGTAAGCAGAAGTTTTCCTAGTGCTAGGTTTTTTAGCCCTTCGCAAGATTCTCAGGACCCGCTCAGAGTACTGGGTTTTGGGGAACTCTAACTCCTAAAGTACCAGGCCTTTAGGTAAAGATTGGATGGAGTATGCTACTTCTGTACGAGGAAGAGTCTGGAGACTGGGCTGCTGGCAGTCTGGTCCTGACTGACTGAACAAGAAGGGGGTTCCAGGGTTGTCTTGCCCAATCTGGAGCCATTAGAATTGTGGTGGCTGGCTGATCCTGGAGCTTAAGGACTCTGAAAATCGGAGGTAAGAGGAAAAGCATACAGAAACCTCCCTGTCAGGTTCAGACTCTGAGCATATGCTTGCGTAGTCCCCAGAGCTGGGGGTCTGCAGCAGTACTGTGGTAAGTGGTGGTTGAGGCTGGACGCCAATAGGTGCAGGTCTGGAACCCCATCTTCAGAAAACTGTGGCAAGGACCTGCTTGTTCAGGGTCTACTTGTGGTAACTGAGTATTGCTTAGAGCATCTGCCAAAGTGTCTTCCTTGACTGGAAAATGAATGGCAGACAGACATGTCCAGGGAGTAAGCCAAGGACCAAATTCTCATAGCTTTTGTGCAGAATTTGTTTGACCTTATGCCCCCTGGCAGTGGTACTGTATGTTATCATCTAGAAAGCATGTCCTCTGAGCTGTGGGGCAAAAGCCTTGATGGCCAATAACAGTGCTGAGTTCCAGGAGATAGATGTGGAGTGTGGACTTTGGGCGTCCATGTGCCACTTATGGATTGGTCCCCTAGGTGGCCACCCCAACCTAGGAGGGAGGCATCTAGGAATTGAGAGGGTTGCTGAATCTGGAAAGGGACCCCTACCGAGAGGTTTTCTGTTTCCTTCCACAAGTCTAGAGCCCAAAGGGTTTTTGACTGGCACTGCCTTTGAAAAGGAATCCTGTTTCTGGGTCCAATGAGACGTGAGGTGATACTGAATGTCCATTTGTATTCTGGTGCATGGGACTGAGCAGTCTGAGGAAGTGTCTGGCCAGCCTTGGCTAGCCCAATGTGAAGGAATTTAATAAGCTGAGAAAATTCCGAATCTGTGGGAAGGAAAGCCTTCCCCTGCAGTGTCTAGCTCTGCCCCTATGAATTGCAGCACTAGGGCAGACTGAAAATGGGATTTGTCTTTGATGAGGAAACCCAAAGACTGCAGGGTGTCTGTCTGGATTAGGGCTTCTGAAACTGCCTCTGTGGAATTGGCCACGATTAGCCAATAGACCAGGTAGGGAAAAACAAAAATCCCTTGTCCTCTGAGATGAGTTGCAACCACTGCCCAGGCACTTGAAGACCCTGGGAGCAGAAGTCTGTTCAAAAGGCATGGCTACCAACTGGTAATGGCCTGAAGGCAGTTGGAATCTGAATTTTCTGTGAGGCTGCCTGACTGGAATGTGGAAATAACCCCCCTGCTTTAGAGAATGAATGACCTGATTTAAGGTCACCATTTTGGACTTCAGTTTCAGCAGGTGCTTTCCAGAATAGGTTGCCACTCCCCAATTTTTTTAATGTAAGGAAATATCTGAAGTAGAGGCCTTTTCCCCATTGCGGGTGGGCACTCTTTCCACAGCTTTGACTTCCAAAAAGTTCTTCACCTCTACCTCCAACAGCAGTTTTCCTGTTGGGGTTAGTGGCTTTGAGAGCTTGGGGCCTTGAAAGGAGGGACATTTTTTGAACTAAAAAGATGGGGCCTGGCCCACCACCTCCAGGACCCACTTGTCTGGTGATGAGTTGCCAATGATGGAGGTAGTGGGAGAGCCTGCCCCCGACTGGGAGAGGGGAGGTGACCAAAAAGGAGTCTGGAGGATTGTCTGGCTTAAGTGGGGGGGGGGGGACAGAAGTGGAGTTGGCTTTCCTCTGGCCTCTCCTGCCTCTTCCCCTGAGAAAATCCATAGGCATTGACATGGGATAGAATGCCCTAAGAAAATAACCCCTATGTATGCGTGCCCCCGTTTTGAGGTTTCTGGAGGTAGAGGGCGTCTCTTTGGCTGAATTACTCTTGTAAGTAGCTTTGTACTCATTCATTCTTTTCATACAAGGCTCAGTTTGCTCCCAAAAAGGGAATTCTTTTGACAAGGAAAATCCATAGCCTGTAGTTGGGTATCCCTGCATGAGATTAGTAGTTCTTAACCAAGCAAACTGCCTGAGAAATGGCCTGTGCCATAACACTCGAGTCGGTCATTATCTACGGCCATGTGAAACAGCTACTTAATAGCTTCTATGGCTAGTTTAAGAGTTTGACATCCCTGAGCATAGCATCTCCCCATCTTGCACTATAGCCAGGATAGATTTCAATAATGCTCTCTGATACCTAGCTTCATATGCCATGTAAGTAGACAAGCGTAATAGCAAAGAAGCAGTAGTGTAGGATTTCTTACCCATGGAATCCAATTTTTTTGACTTTTTCTGGAGGCTGAGCGAACAGTGGCACATTAGCTTTGTCACAGGCTGCGGCCTGGACCACCCCCTTGGGGTGTGTGTCTGGTCAGTAGTTTCCCAAGCTGGTATTTCCTCTCAATCTTTGTCCATCCCTGAAGCAGATGAAGGGGTTTCCAGAAATGTAAAAGTTGCTCTTTTTAATGTATTATATATGAGCGAGATCTATTTCTTTGAAAGAGGATGACCCATCTCTGCATAGTCTTTCTCCATCTCTTGCTCTGTCATCCTGGAGAGAAAATTCCAGGCTGTTCACAATCTGAACACAAATGGGAAGAAACTTCATCATTGTTGTCAGGTAAATCACTGCCTAGGTGACCATCTGGGTCTAAAGGGTCACCCTGTGGTGACTCTTCATCCTCTACTTCATAATAAAATCCCTGGGAGTACCCTGGGTCATGAAGAGTAACCCACCCCACTGCCCCCATTCAACTAGCAGGGCTGCTCTCTCTTACATGGCGCCAATGAGAGGGATGGGGTTTGTTACTACAACAGTTCAGTTTACCAATACTTCTGCTTTGAAGCCTGCCATCTTCAGACTGGCAGTGTGGCAGCTACCTGGCTCACACGTCGGGGGAGGGGGGAATTACCATGGCCATCAACTTGGGTCCCTGGGAGAAACATTTGCTCACAATTATGCTAGGTTTGTACCTCTGGTCAGGGGCACCCAAGTAAATCCAGACAGTGGATGCAATAACAGTACTGTCCAAACCAGGTTAGGATTCTAGAGTGGCTCTTATTCACATACACAGAATAATCATAAAGCGAAGATGGACCCCTACAGGGCTACTCCCACTGGTAATGCAGATTACTGAGGTACAGAGCACACACACACACACACACACACACACACACACACACACACACACACACACACACACACAACCCTCAGGTTCTGAAATAGACAGCGAACACTCTCTGGTTCTGAGCTGAGATTGGTGCACACGGCCAGATCTGATACACTTCCCTTGACTAGGCACCCTCAGCCAGTACTAGGAGACTTTACCATATTTCATGAGGAATTACTGGTGGCACCCTCTACCACCAATGAGCACATACAGGCTCACAGAAATCCAAACCCACATCTGGGTAAACTATATTTTCTTCAGGCACTGGCCTAATGCCCTGAGAACACAGGTGCCCAAACTGAACCCAGAGAGGTAAACTTGGTTACTCCAGATGGGGGTCTCCCACCTTTTGCTTCCAAATTTATACTCTACCATTCATCTGGTTAATAACACCCTTCACAAAAAACTTGTAGATGCTACCTTGAAATGTCTTTCACATTTAACATACTACTTCACACATCTCTGAGGTGTTCTGAAGTTAAAAGTTCTGTAATTGGCAATGTCTCTTACTAGACCCCAACTTTAGCAGGTACTTTTAAATCAGACACTAAACGTACTGTACTTGGCAAGTCTCTCTCTGGACCTCATAGTAGGCAGACACTTTTAAACAGAACAGTCTTGGCGATGGTCTTTTTTTGTCAGAGAAACTCACCACAGGAATGCAGGTGCCCAAGGGCTTTTCCACACAAGTTTTGGGTACTTGCAGAGCAGATGACTCTCTGGCAGCTTTAACACAGTCCAGGCTGAACTAGGGGACTGCCCCATAATCCTGGAATTCCTCTCCGGGGATGGGACACTGGAAAACCCTCTTGGAACCGTTTCCACCACTTCAGTCTGACTTATGTTCTAGGGTGAGAACAAACTACCCAAACCTCAGTGGTAGATCTGTCTGAGCTAAAAATTGAGGAGCTGCCTTCTGCAGCACTCCTTGAACTCCACTCTAGACTACTCTCCAGACTACTGACTAACTCAACATTCTACAGCTAACTGCCCAGCTAGCTTTCCAATGTGGCTTATGCTGCTGTGATGATTCTAAAGCAACATCACTCCAGCTCAGCTGAGACTGAAAAACCGAGTGGGATACTGAAATCACTTAACTGGCATTTCACTAGCTGCCTCTCCCTGCCTGCCTGCCTGCCTGCCACTGATTCTAAGTGGGATTCTAGTAACCCCTGGGAACAAGGGGGGCACCATTAATTGTAAAGTCTTGTATAAATGCCAAGCTTTAGCCATTTCATTTGCAGCGGGCATATCTTTAATTACCACTGTGTCCCCCCCCTATGCCTTTCGGGGCAAGGGGCAGTAGTATGATAGTCTAACAGGGACTGAATCAGAATCCTACTCACTTTGTCTTTTGGAGACTTGGTTAGAAATTATCACTTCAGTAAGGTCCTTGGAGGACTCTACATTTTTACGTTGACTTGAGGTACCCCATCACCATTTTACAGGGTGAGGCAGACTGAGTGGCCATGCTAATGTTTGGCCAAAAGCAGGAAGCAAATGTATGTCCAGTTTTATTTTCACAATAGTGGTCAGGAGACTGTACCCCCTCCACACGTCTTGCCAACAGAAGCCCACTGCTCAAAGGTTTCCCTGAGAGAATGCAGAGAAACCCTCTAGTTTACTGATGGAACACTTTACTTGAAAAAAGTCCCCATAAGAGGTTCGCATGCGGGGGGATGCCAAACACTGTAAACTCAGAAAAATGACACTGAAGCGGGAAAACTATAAAGTCCACAGCTGCGAGGGGAACCAAAACACAAGCGCAGGAAAAAATGGACTAAAACATACCTTAAAATTTTAAAGGCAGCACTCTAATTAAGAAAAAACTTACAGGGAGGTCTCTGGAGGTACAGAAGAGTGCTCCTGGCGGTGTCAGGTCAGTGGGGAAAAGTTCTGCGGTTCTTCAGGCTGACTGGAGTCTGCACTCGTGTCTGTCTCCCTGATTGGCCATTGTGCTGGTTCAGTTACATTGACTCCTGTCTGGGGCAGTTTAACCCAGCTGGCATACTGCTGTCAATAGATGCTGAAGAATCCCTGGGGTGAGAGCAATGTTTTTTGTACATTTGACTGGAAGTGATGAACTCAGTTGCTCTCACTGTAGTAGATGCCACTATCACTTATTGCACCACAAGATGCTGTTTGGTTACCCTGTACTTTAGCTCTATGGTTGAATAACTAAATTCGGCTAGTCTACCCCTTCCCTCAGTGGTACAGTGTCTTAGGTGCCAAGTGAAGTTGCTCTTGATGGAAAGCTTTATTGTGCAATGGATCCTTGCCCTCTGCTATGGGGGTGGGAGAGAGAAGAGACGGAAGGCTAAACAGAATCTGCTTTCCAAGGGATGACCAGGCTTTATTGGGTGCATTGATATCGAGGATAACTGAGCCTCAAGTTCTGTAAATTCCCTTGCTCAGTAAATACTTTGCAGCCCTGGCTAAGTGTTTGTCAGTCTGGACAGCTGCCAATATATGCATTGTTTTTGTCTACCCTGTCACCTGTAGTTGTAACAGGAACAGAACACGAAAAGCCACTAGTCAATGTTCCTCTATTCTGTCTGCTGCAGTACTGTATGACAATCTTTTGCTAGTCACAGGGTGGTTCTTCTGCACACCCTGTATAGCTCCTTATGCTGCTGTAGTTTATTTTTCTATGGCAGCTTCAGGGGCCCATGGCCCACTGATTTCTTCCCCACACTGGGAGGGTAGACCTCCTCCCTTATAGGAGAGTATATTTGTTTCTGCCCCTTGGAAGTCACTAAGCAGGAATTATTCCAGAGCCCTTGGCTGCTCTACTGACTTTCTATCCCTTAGAGGTACAGCTACTGGGGGATTAGCTATCCTATTTTAGGCAGCCTGGTTGGCAGCCTAACTTGTTTGAATACCTATTTAATCAAAAGTTAATTGGTTTGTGCTGCCTGGTTGGTAGGACAAGCTACTAGTTGGGTTTAATTGAATCTATAGCTATCTTTCTTTACAACTACTATAACATTGGTGAAGATTCAGCCATGCACCATAGAAAATAGGTAATTGGTTGTATTACAACTCCGAGACTGTGCCTTTCCTTCTTTTAAACCGTTACTGGGCATAGTCACTCTTAATTCTATCCTTTAACTCCGTCTAGGACCTTCTATATACTTGTTCGCGTCTGTCAGTCTTGGAGAGAGGCCCCTCAGGTAAATATTTTATGTCCCAAAGATAAACCATTTCTGGTACTTTCCCTTAACATCAATGGAATACATAATCCTGTAAAAGTTGCATTTTTGAAGGGGGACACATCTGATGTTGTCCTCCTTCACGAAACTCATCTTTTACAGATAGAACATGCCAAACTGGCCTCGTTTGGGTACCAAACAGTGGTAGCTTCATCCCACAAATCTGGTTTTGAGAGGGGTGGTTGTCCTGATTCTGATAGGTGGTGGTATTTTTGCACTTCAAGACCAGGTTATAGATGCAGGTCGCTATGCTGACAGGGTAGTTACAGTGTATGCTCCTCCAGTAACAGTAGTCTCGGTATAGTTCCTCCCAAACCTCATAAGAGGGGTGGCTCAGATTTTGGAACCAGTTCCTTCCAATGTTACAATGCGGACTAATCATGGGAGGAGATCTTAATGTAACTCAATCATCTTTAGACGTCTCCAAGCCCTCAAACTAACGCACTGACCCACTCCAAAAATATTTAAGGTCCATGTTCCAGTCTCTGGGATTCAGACACTTGGAGACATTTTTTCCTTCTGTCGGAGTACACCCACCATGTCGCATCCAGAATGGGGATATTGGAATATATATATTCACGACTGCTGAACATTTAGATGCAGTCCAAGATGTCTATCATAGAGCAACTATCCTTTTGGATCATTCAGTAGTATATGCCAAATTCCTACTGGGTAAAGCTAATCCATTTCCCCATTTGTGGTTTGTCCCACCTTAGAGACCCTGAGTTTTGTCAATTGGTTATATATGCTATTCCCAGAATCTTCAGAAAATAAACACCCTGACATGCCCCTACAATCCTCTGGGACACCCTCAAGACTGTTTTGAGAGGCGAAATAGTGGGTTATTCGGCAAAAGAGTGAATTAAGGAACTGCAGAATGAGCTTCATATACCACAGAGCTTTTTGTATCAGCGGGACAATAGTTACTTCCCAGTTGCAGCTAGTTAAACAGCAGCTACAGAAGCTCCAGGACCAAAAAGTAGAACACCTGCTCTATTTGAAGCATAGGTGGTGTGAGGAGGGGCCAGAAATTTAGCACATCTATTACTCAACACTAACACCAAAGCGTGCATGATCTGGATACAGGCCATCTCCTTGGGTGTCCTGCTGAAATCCTAAAGGCCCTGGTTAAATATCAAACGTACAATATGAATTCCCATCCCTCTCCTGTACAAATAAATACCCATCTTAACCAGCTTTCACTCCCTCAATTAATGGAGGCCCAAGCTTAGGCATTGATAGCACCAATAACAAGTAGTGAGGTGGGTGCTATACTTGCAGGTCCAAACCCTCAAAGCCCCAGCTTTGGACAGCTACCCAACTGAAATGTATTTAAGACGACTTCTTCCCCATCTTATGCCGGCCTTCCTTGTCATCCAGGGGGGTAAACCCCCAGAGGTATGTGGCCATCCCAAAACCTCTCAAAGGTCAGATGCCCAGATTTATATTGTCCTATTTCGATGTTAAACTGACTATAAAATGTGGGTCAGCCTTGGCCTGGAGGATAGATTCGTTACTTCCCTCTGTAGTAGATCTGGACCAAGTTGGGTTCATTAGCAGAAGGCAGGCGCAGGACCCTGTCTGGCGCACTATTTTTAACTGATTATGCAGTTGATTCCCCTAACCCTGTTGGACCTTGATGCCAAAGTTATTCAACAGGGTCGCTTGGCCCTTTCTCTGAGCGACCCTTTGCTTTGGCTTTCCAGATGCTTTCACTTTACAATTACAAAACATGCAATTCCCCACAGGCCTATTTAAAATTCGATGGCTATGTGAGCCATTCCCTCTTTCAAGAGGCACTCAGCAGGGGTGCCCACTCTCTCCCCTCCTGTTTGCCCCATATTTAGAAGCCTTGGCAGAATCTATTTGTTTCCATCCAAACCTTGATGTTATCCCTGTGGGTGGCCGTTCACATAAAATATCGCTCTTTGTGGATATTTTACTCACCCTGACATCACCGGAAACCTCTATCCTGGAGGTCTGGGGACAACTCCAGACTTTCGGAACCTTGGTGGAATACAAAAGAAACTAACAAGACAGAAATCCTTCTGTACAACTAGAAGCCCTGCCCTGTACTACAGGGTAAATTTCTTTTTTGAATGGAGTAGGACTGCAATGAGATACTTGGGTGTTAAATTAACCAAAGATTTAATTAATCTAGACACTTAACTATGAAACCCTCACCCAGCAAATTTCTGAGGATTCCTCCAGGTGGTCCCAACTCACTGGAGTTTATGGCCTGGGCTAAAGCCATTCAGCAACACCTATTGCCCCATATTTTTTTTTTTAACAAACCCTACCCATCCTGCCTAGTAGCATGTATTTTCAAACATGGGATAAGCTAATCTCTAGATTTGTGTGGCAAGGAAAGCCTCTAAAAATTAGATATTTGATATTAGTTATCAAGAGATGGGGGAAGATTAAACCTCCCAGACTTGGGTCAATGCGCTTTAGCAGCCCATATACAGAAAATCATGTATTGGCTTACACCAGTCTATGCAGCTCAGTGGAAAAGGAACACATAACACTGATGCCTTTGAATTGACAAACATTTTTGGAAATCATCCCGCATGTCTCCCATTAAATGCGTTCCCTCAATGTGCAGCAGAGACTATTTGTCTGTGGCTAATTGTATGGAGTAAATACCTCTCCACTGCTGAAAAAAATTTTCTTAGGTCCCTGGCCAATACACTAATTTTACACCAAATAGATTGGACAGAGCCTTTGACAGGTGGCATCAGCAAATCTTAGTTTGTGCACCAAATAGTGGGACCCTCGGGGCTGTTACACTTTGTCATTACAGTCTACATATGGGATATCCCCCTCAAAATTCCGTAGATTCATCCAGTTGAAATCGTATTTTCAACCGTATGAGGTTGGCTGTGCTGGCAGAAAAACACCCTTGATTTGAGTTATTCTCCCTCTTGGGAGTAATGTGTCAGAACATCGTATTGGTTTGCTTTATAAGGCCTTGAGAAACGCACTCTGATTCCAGAGTCAATATGGCTCAAATGGTCACAGGAGCTTCAGACTGAAATGTCCCCGCATGCATGGGAAGTCTGCCCTCGTAGCTTACAAAGCCTCCATGACAGTTTATTAGAAGGAATATGCATGGAAAAGTAGACTTGGATATTTCCGTACCCCTGCAGTTCTAGCCAAGTTTACTGGCCCTCCGCTGTGACTGTACTGGAGGGGCTGCGGTCAGGCACAGGCAGACCATGGACACACGTTATCATCCTGTGTCCTCCTTTCGCGGTATTGAGGAAGACTAACTACCAATCTTCCACGGGGTGGTCTCTTGCAGTGGCGCACCGCAGCTCTTCTAGCAGTCTTTTCCAGGGGCCACCCATACATGACATCAGCTTCCTGTTTCCTATACAAGTGTGGGTGACCCCTGGTATTCAGTTCATTTTCCTGCCATTTTCAGCTCGCACACAGCAGCTAGAGCAATTTCAGCAGCAGTCATCGAGAATTTGAGCAAATCAAATCTACAAGCAAGAAATTCTCCCGTGGAGAATCTGGGCGCTCATCCCAAGAGCTTCCCATCCACTGATTCTCATACCAGGTACAGGAGCAGCCCTTCTCTGCCTCGGAGCCTCTCACTCTTCAACAGCCACCTTTACAGGTGTCCCAGTGTCAACTATGCATTCATATTCCGCCTTCTCGTCGATGGCACTTTCCAGTGCTTCAGCGGCAGTCTATGATGAACCACTTGTGGGTTCCATCGACTACACAACACAGAAGCCCTTCTCAACCTCTCTGCCTCAAACACTCGTCAACAGCCACTGTGACAGGTGCCCCACCGTCGAGGAGGTGTTCACATACTGCCTCTTTGTTGATGGGCGGTTATTCCCTCATCGATTGTGATTTCCGCAGTGTTTATGGCTGTTTATGATGAACCTTTTATAGGTTCCATCGGGGCTCGTCTCCAGTTGATGGCACAATCATTTTCAGTGCCTTCTACTGTTTCCCAGGCAGACTGTTTCCGTGTGGCGAGCTGCATTCCACTGGGTAAACCATCTGTATTTGCAATGTATACTGCCCCTTCACCCTTGCAGGTGGGTACCCAAGGGGCCAGGCAGACAGGGATCAGGACTGTGGACTTTACTACCCAGTGGCAAGACCTGCTCAGGCTACAAGTCCTGTCCCCTCTATCCTCCCTTTGGTTTCCCATAAACCCCCTCTTCCTACCCCCTTCTCAAAGAACTGGACATTACTTTAGTAGTACAGTATGTCTTGCATGCCATGCAGCATTCTCGGCTCTCCAGGAGAGCCAAGTCACCCATCCCGCTCACCTGCTCCTCTACCAAAATGATTTCAGGGTGACAGAGACCCTTTACCAACCTGTTCACCTCCCTTGTATGTGACAGACTACCTATCAGATGAGGCTGAATTTCTGGGAGATTTTACTGGAAAAGTGGAGGATGAGAAATTCCAGGATATGCATTTCCAGCCCCAGTCTCCTCTATCTTGAGATTTCCTCACTAAATAAGGACCTATCCAGGCATGCGGCTGCCTCTCCTCCAGACGACCCATCTTCCCATGAGATGATGGTCCAGATTTAAAGTCATGGGATTCCATACTACCAAACATGACAATGTAAGTATATGGCAGACTAGAATTACCAGAAGATCCAGTCTTGGTGGTATCCCCACTAATCCAAGCATACCAAAATGCTATGCTTGCAGCCCAGCACCAGCCTTCATCGGTTATGGCTGTTCCCCCACAAGGCAGATTGCCTTTACCAGGCTCCTCTGGATCACCCCTTTTTATCCATCACTCCTGAAGCGGATTCAGTGGTGATTGGTGCTGCTCATGATTGTACCAAACAACTGAAACACATGAGCTCCATACCTCCTGATAAAGAATCCTGTAGGATAGGCTATGGGGGGGGGGGGGTATTCCAATCAAGTACCATGAATCTCAGAATCCTAAATTATATGGGACATGTAGTCAAAAACTAGCGCACTCTGGTCCTCTATTGCACTGGTCAAACTCCCTCCTTCACCGGAAAGGGAACAATTATTGGCCACAATATCTACTGGCAACTCCATTTCCTGTCAGTTACTTCACTCGGGATATGCTGTTACTTTGGTCCACGTGTCGGCAACCCGCATTGCCATGCTTGGTTTCACGTCTCTGGCTTCATAACTGATGTATAGCACAGAGTAACACCCCCTTTAATGGGTCCAAAGTATTCAGGCCAGGTACCCAAACATTATCTCCAGGCTTCAGGAAGAACCCTGCGTGCGGTGCATGGTATGTATCATACTTCTCAGCCGTCCTACTGTCCTCAGTCCTCTTGTTATACCACAAGTGGTGGTAAATAGAGGTGTATCTCAAGGTAATTCTGTTTACCAGAACCAACACCTCTGCTGCCCAGGGTCCCCACTCCCACCCTCCTAGTGGGGCTTGTCAGCCTGCCTCCCAGTGACCTACTGTGGCTCTGTCCATGCTTCCTCAACCAGACCTCAGAAGCTGTGGGCAGTTTTTTCCTGTTTGGAAGCCTGAAAGACAATTACATAAGACGTGTGGGTCATTCAAATGATTCAGAGGCTACTCTGTAATTACTTTCCAGACCTCCCCCTCATCCTCCCCACTCTGTCCATTACCCACCCAACCATATTCCTATTCTCCAGGAGGAATTACTGGCTCTTCTTACCAAGGCCATTTATCCAGTACCCCAACAGAACACCGAAAGGCGTTTTACTCCCACTTCCTTGTACTCAAGCAAACTGGAGATCTCGGATCAATACTGGACCTCAGACAGCTGACCCTATATATCCAGTACAAAAGGTTCTGCATGGCCACACTAAACTCTATCATGCCAATGCTAAAACAAGGGGATTGACTATGTGCCCTGGATATGAAGGATGCTTACCTTCATATCCCTATCTATCCTGCCCACCACAAGTTCTTTTGTTTTCATCTATTGGGTCAACACTACCAATTTTGGGCACTCCCGTTTTTTCTTTTTTTTTTTTTTCCAATTGTTTAACCAGGTGTGAGACACTAAGCTGAAAGCTTGTTTACAGGTGCAACCTGGGAGCACAGGGAAGTTAAGTGATTTGCTTGACCCGTTTGGCCTTTCCTTGGCCCCATGAGTGTTCACCAAATGCCTAGTGATAGTAGCAGCAGCCCTACGAAGAGACAGGCACTCTGTCTTCCCATACAGTCATGGCCAAAAATATTGCCGCCCTTGCACTTTTTTCAAATAACTCACAATTTCCTTTAAACATAAGTTGAAATTTACAGTATTTGGTCTCCACAATTCTTTATTTCTCTAATATTGCAGAACCTTTGTTTTTGATTCAGAATTTAAAATATCCTTTTAAATCAGAAAATGAAAACAAATGGCATTGACAAAATTGACACCCTAGACTTAATGTTTGGTAGCACAGCCTTTGGTCAAAATAACTGCAATCAACTGCTTCCTATAGCCATGAATGAGCTTCCTGCACCTCTCTACTGGCAGTTTGGCCCACTCTTCTTGTGCAGACTGCTCCAGTTCTCCCAGATTTGAAGGGTGCCTTCCAACTGCTGTTTTCAGATCTCTCCACAGGTTGTCAGTGGGATTTAGATCTGGACTCATTGCTGGCCACTTCAGAACAGTCCAGCGTCTTGTCTTAAACCATTCTTGGGTGCTTTTTGAAGTGTTTGGGGTCATTGTCCTGCTGGAAGACCCATGACCTTCAGAGACCCAGCTTTCTGACACTGGATTCAACATTGCGCTCCAAAATGGCGTGGTAATCTCCAGATTTCATGCCATGCACACGTTCACGGCACCCAGTGCCAGAGGCAGCACAGCAACCCCAAAACATCACTGAACCTCCATGTTTGACTGTAGGGAAGGTTTTCTTTTCTTTGAAGGCTTCATTTTGTTTTCTGTAAACATAGAGATGATGTGCTTTACCAAAAGCTCTAATTTGGTCTCATCTGTCCTCAGGACATTCTCCCAGAAGGATTTTGGCTTGTTCAGGTGTGTTTTGGCAAACTCCAGTCAGGCTTTCTTATGTCTCACTCCCTCAGCAGTGGGGTCCTCCTGGGCCTCCTACCATATAACCCCCTTTCATTGAGTTGGCAACGGATGGTGCGAGTTGAAACTGTCGTACATTGTGTCTGAAGGTCAGCTTGAATCTGTTTGGCAGTTGATCGAGGTGCTTTCTCCACCATTCGAACAATCCTGTGCTGCAATCTTTGATCAAGTTTTCTCTTGCAGCCACGTCCAGGGAGGTTAGCTCCAGTGCCATGGGCCTTAAACTTCCCGATAACATTACATACAGTGGAAACAGGAACATCAAGGTCTCTGGAGATTGATTTGTAGCCTTGAGATTGTCCATGCTTGGCTACAATCTTCTGTCTGACCTCCCCAGACAATTCTGACTTTCTTTTCTCCATGCTCATTGCAGTACACACAATGACACAAAACAGGAGAATGAGTCCTTTTCTCTATTCAAACTGGTTGAATGAGTGACTTTTATTTTGCAGGCACCTGCAACTCACCACAGGTGAGTTCAGTTCCAAAGTGAAGGAGAATCACCTGCTTGGAATCTAATTATTTCTAACTACCTCTAAAGGGTGTCAATAATTTTGTCCGGGCCATTTAAGGATTTCTGTGTGGAATAAGCTAAGACTTAGTAAATTTTTCTGCTTTTTGTGTTATTCCACTGCATGCCAAAGAAATACACATGTGGATACCAAAATATTTTTTAATTTCAACAGTTTTCTGTAAGGAATGGTGCATTATTAGAAAAAACTGCAAGGGTGCCAATATGTTTGGCCACGACTGTACCTGGATGATTGGCTCATAAAAGCAGAGTCCAAAACTGCTCTACTTTCTTCCCTAGAAACAATTAACTTTGTTCCAAGCTCTAGGGGTTACAATCAATTGGCCGAAGTCCAATCTGATCCCTACAGTCGCTGCAATATATAGGAGCTGTCCTAGACACAGTCTCCACCAGGGCCTACCTCCTGGCCAACAGATGAGCTTCGATTTCTGGCACTGCAGATACAAGCCCAGAAAGTTATCACAGCCAGACAATGCTGTCTGTCCTAGGTCACATGGCCACTACCATCCCTAAGGTGATTCTCGCCAGTCTTCGGATGAGACCAGTCCAATGGGTTGTCCAGAACCGATGGTCTCAAAGAACAGGAAATGTTAGTCAAAACCTGAGTCCATCCGTCATTCCCACATCAATCAGTTGGAGCTGAGGGCGGTTCACTTAGCCGTCCAGGCTTTTCAAACTCTCCTGCCTCCAGCACCATTGCTGATTCAGTTAGACAACACCACAGTAGTCTGCCTCAAACAAGGAGGTACAACGTCCCATACTCTATGCAAAGAGACGCTTGCAGTCTGGCAGGAGGCCTTTTGGCAACTCCTCGTACGGACAGCTGTCCATCTACCAGGACATTACCACCTCCTGGCCAACTTTCTGTCACCAGTCATCTGCACAAGAATGGACACTTCATTACAAAGTGCTACAGAAAATCTCATTTGTGGGGGACCCCCAACTGGATCTGTTTGCCTCCCCAGTCTACCACTGTCTCCCCAGATACAATTCCATTATCCCAAGCAAAAAGGGACGGTCTATAGATGCCCTGTCCTGAATGTGGAAAGGATTCTTCTTGTACGCTCCCCGCTGTCTTCCTCCTGCAACGAAATCTACTAAAACTCAAACCTGCCACCATGTTTTTCCTAGCCCCTCTGTGGCCTTGGCTAATGTGTGGTTCCCCTACTTCAGCTCTCAGTAGAGGAACCCGTTCCGTTGCCAGTCAGACTAGATCTCTTGACTCTGAATGAAGGGACCCTTCTACATCCCAGCCTGAAGATGCTACACCTTCATGCTTGGCTCTGGAGTACGCTTTCATAGCACATCAAGTGTCCTGTTGGCTATATATTGCTGGCATCATGTAAACCAGCAACCAGGGACACATATATAACAAATGAAAAGGTTTTTTCTCTACGGGCTGCTTCCCGATCACTGGATCCCTACTTCTGTCTTTTGACAAAAGTCTTGGATTACCTAGCCTCGATTGCTGAGATAGGATTAAACTATTCCTCCATCAAAGTCCATTTGGCCTCCATTTTGGCCTTCCATGAACCTCTGGATGGTTGATTGCTGTATCAACATCTAGCCAAACTCTTTTTATGGGGAATGTTGCATATTAAGCCACCTATTAGAAGACCCACTCCTCTGTAGGATCTGTTTCCTAATGGAGAAATTAACTCTCGAGCCCTTTGAACTGGTGGCCACTTATGACCACCATTTTCTTTCATAGAAAATGCTATTCTTAGTGTGTCACTTCACCTCGACATATTTTTGTGCTCCATGCCCTCATGTGTAGAGAACCTTACTTGATTTTTTCACAAAGATTGGGTGGCACTTCGTACCAACCCTTCATACCTAAGGTAGTGTCTGAACATACCTTAAACCAGTCCTTGGAGTTTACTGGTGTATTATCCTGAACATGCCAATAGAAGTGAACACCTCTTGCATACCTTGTATATCCTTCATATACTATACTACACTAATATAACTATTAGAAAAACCTCAACTTTTTGTCACCTTCACCTCAGGCAGGGAAGGTCTCCCAATCAATAAACTGACTCTGTCCAGTTGGCTAGCACATTGCATAACATTTTGTTCAAAATACAAGAAATTACCTGGACCTGTCCAAGCCCATTCTACCAGTACTGTGGCCTGCTTTAAAGGGGCCTATATCACGGATATCTGCAAGGCAGCTACCTGGTCCGCAGTTCACACTTATGAAGCATTACAACTTAGATATTGCTTCACGCCATAGGACTGCCTTTGTCCGAGCTATACTACAAGGCCTCCTGTTATGAACACCCTTTTTGGGTTTACTGCTTGGGATTCATCCCAAATGTATGAACTGCTGCAAGAGACCACTCTGTGGAAGATAGTACAGTTATGTAAGACTTTACCATAACAGTAGATCTTTGAGTGTCTTTTACAGCAGGTGCATTTCCACCCTCTGTCTTCCTCCTTATTTTGAACAAATGCTGGTCTAGTGACTTTTGGGTTGGGATACCTATGGTACCTCTGCTTCCAATCGGTCCTCGCTTAGCAAGCCGACTTCAGCGGGGGGAAACTGAGGATACCAGGGACTGCCCACACTTGTATAGGAAACAGGAAGCTGTCATGTGTGGGTGGCCCCTGGAAGACTGCGGGAACTGCTGTGCACATCAGCGACCTCTGGTGACAAAGCAAATGTATTGCCTGCTGCAAGACACTCCTCAAAGATCTATTACAGTAAGGTCTTGCGAAACGACTTCCTCGTCTGTTCTAGTGGATCTCCTCACACTGACATTGTTAATCTTCATTGTTAGTCATTTCTGTTCATAATTGGAAAGTTGTGAACTGGGGGGGTACACAAATATCAGTCTGGTGCTGCTTGATCTAAAATATTTTCTCTGTGTGGCTCATTGTTTTCTTGTGGAAGCTCTAAATGAATAGCAGCTTGAGATGTGCGTTGCAGATGTGAATCTCATTTCAATTGGATGGCTGACACAATCCCCTTTTTTCTTCCAAAATGTAATAAATGGTGCAGTACAGGTTTTTTTTTTTGGGGGGGGGGGGAGAAATAATTATGAGCAGTGGAATAGGGAGCAATTTCAATTTAGTCAAACAGGATGTAACCAGGGAAAAATGAATAGGGGAAAATGTACATGGTTTAATGTGTAACACTTCTCTCTGGGCATCTTCATATTCACAAGACTCAATGTTTTGACATGTATGGAGCAAGCAAGAGACTGAACAGGCGGCAAGTGCATGCTCACTGATTTTTCTGTGTGTTCCCTTTGAATTTTCTGCAACAGAATGTCACCCTGTTTGTCTGGCTGTTAGACTAAATACATGTATTTTGGAGTTCACTATGGAACATGGTGCCTTACTAATACCAGTCCATTTTGAGGAGTTGAAATGGTAAGTGTCAGAACCCTTGCAAAATCTGTGCATTTGAACAGGGAAAGTAAGTTGCCTCTTTATTTTGCAAGCTTTTTATTTTGTAATATTACTTTGCTTCACGGTAATTGCCAGATCTTCCCCAGATGTGGACAGCAGTTGCAAAATACACTCAAGGTGGGACTGGCACTCCTAATGTGTTTCAAAATTGCTCCCTTTTTTACATCAAGTAGCACCAGAATGCTGTTTCTATGTACCTTTCCTCGCTTTCACAACTTGTCAGTCACTGATAGAAACTACTGCCAACCAAGATTAACAGTCAGCATGAGATCCAACTAGAACAGACGAGAACAGTAGTTGGCGCTAGGCAGTGCCTCTCAAACAACCTACAAATGACATCACACGGGCTTCAACCGGACTGCAGTAAACAACCAGCAGGAAAAACGGGTAGTAAGAGAAACTAAGATGCCACAAAAACCAATAAAATAGTATTTTAATACTTGAATATTACACATAAAAGAAGGGAACACAGCACACAAGGATCCAGGCAGAGGATCAACTGTAGTCAGGAGCTCTTTACGCAAACATCACTTCTATCACTGGCAGCCAAGAAGGCCATAACCAGTGTGGCGTATGACAAAAATACCCACTTGAGATTGTTGGTATAAACTTGCATTAGAAATGTACACATTAGACTTTATGCTAGTCTTATCAGATTGCCTAGAACCCCTCAAAATCAGATGGTGTAAATGGGTCATGTAGCAACTTGAACATTGCCCAGATTTCGTACCTTGAGGGTCAAGGCTTGAGATCCTGCCACAGTGGGTTGGGGTGGAGACTTTGGTGCTGGAACGGCCACCCCTCCAAACCTCAGATTCCCCCTAAGGCCTAAGTTTTATCTGGGTTCTTTGGTCTAACAAGTAATGTTAGCCTTTCTTATCTTTTACTTTTTACTTCAAAGTCCCAAGTTTCATCTGTTTTGTTTTTTCCCCCACTGTTCTATAACTTTATTTACAAGTTATAAGGCACCATTGATCTTGTAGTTGTATTTGGCGGGTAATATGAAAGCTTGCTTGGGTACAGCAACTGAAGAGGACTGCCATGCTAAACTATCGTGCTTTGGAGGTGACATTCTTATTACAGTTGCCACAGGGGATTTCTGGTGGCCATAGTGGAATGGACATCAACACGAATATGGACTAATTACAAGCACAGGCATAATTCCACTATATAACTGAACTTTCACCTTGGAATTCAAGATGTTTGAATGTTTCCATATGCCAGAACTTGGAAAAATTATCTGATTAGTTGGGCATGGGTAGCCTACTAATGGAAATGTTCCTGATTGTGTTAAAGCTTCACATCTGTAAATTTACTAGATAGGACTGTGGTGCAATTAATGTACTTCTGGATTCTATGTGATGTTACCTTTTTTATGGATGTCAGTAAAAACTGAATTTAAAAAAGGAGACTCCTCTCTGAATATGTTCACCATCTTGGAGCAGCTGACACTGGCCCAAGTTGCTGAAACGCATGGGGTGCCGCATACAGTTGATATGTTCACAAGGAAGCTGGGGTATACCACACTGGGAGAGCACCACGTAGATAGAGGTTACCAAGCAATGTTGAGACTGCCACCCTAGAGTCCCAGGGGTAAGGCATGCCGTAGAGGGTAGATCAAGCAGATGCTGGTTCTTCAGGTGATTTAGGAGTGCCTGGACCTCCCCAGTGGTACTGATATCAAAAAAGGATGGGACTACGAGGTGCACAGCTGCAGTCTACTGTACATGTCTCATGTCCAAGACTGGTGAGGTTCTAGAGGTTTGGGGGAGTCCTTTACCTGCCACCATAGACCTGACAAAGGGCTATTGGCAGGTATCCTTGACCCCTGAACTTGGAGAGAGGTTTGCCTTGGTTATCCCATTTGGATTAGCGTTCAGAATAGTGCTGCCAGTCAGAATGAAGACTCTGCTACCATTCAATGGCTCATGCCCTGCATTCTGTATAGGGTAGGAGACTTCACTCTGGGCATGGATGATGTTACAATCTGTATACAGACTTGGGAGGATTACACTGCACATGTCCAAGGTGTCTGCTGATAGCAGACCTCTGGGCTGATTATTAAAGGCAGAGAAGTTAACGGATAGGAATGGTGGTAGGGAGTGCACATGTCCAGCCTGACCCAGTAAAACTGAGGCCATACAGGGATGGGCCACACCCACGACCAAGTAAAAGGACAGGATTTCCTAGGGATGGCAGGGTACTAACAAGTTTGTGCTGAATTTCAGCAGCATGGCCAAACCCTGTCCAGTGTCACCAGGAAGAAAATACCAGAAAAGGTTCAGTAAATGGAAGCCTGCAGTACTGCATTCCACCAGCTGAGGCATTGCCGGGCACCTATGCTTGAGCCTGGATTTTTTCTGTAAGGCTTATTGCGCATGTAGATGCATATAATCATGGGCTAGTTAGGGTCCTGAGTAAGATTACGTACTAGAGAGGAACACCCAGTCGTGTACCAAAGCAAGAAGCTGCTGCCCAGAGATCAAAGTCGCATTGAGGGTGGCTAGGTATTTTCTAGGCTTGCAGAAGCTGCAACCTTCTTTGGATGGGAAGGAGTTCACCCTGGTCACTGATCACAACCCTTGCATGGCTTCGTAAGACAAGTGGACAAAAGCATGTGGCTTGATGCTGCAGTCCTCAAATATGGACGTTGGACACAACAGTGGATCACAGCATGGCAGTGTGGATGGGTTGCCTAGACAATGGGTAGTGCTCTAAGTAGCAGAGGTGCCACAAGAAACTAAGGGGCTCAGAGTGAACTGAAGGCATAGCAGTGGGAGCCAGCTGGCTCACATGGGGGAAGAAAAACATAATTTAGGAGTGTCAAAACAATTGTGATTTTTCCCATTTTGGGGGGGGTTACAACTTTGCATATAATTTAGTACTGTAGTTTTTATTTCATTTTGGTTATATAAAGTTTGGTTATGTGAATGGAAAATGAGATGCATGACACGCATGCTAGTTCCTCTGGAGAGTGATTAGTCGTCTTATCCTATAGCTGTACAACCCCCTGCCCAATTAATGGGACAGCCTGAGAGCAAAAACTGCTCTAATGCTTCAGTCAAGTGCCCTTTCATGTTAAGAGAAGAGCTCTGGTTGATTAGAGCAGTCAGACCTTCTGTGCGAGACAGGAGGTAGAACAAGTATCCTTTGGAATATGTAAACTCCTGAAGTCCAGATCAGACTTGTTCCCCAAGGAACCTGTCCCTGGAGACGCAAAGAACTGGCTTGGAAGCAATGTCTTGTGAGGGTGGGTGTAGACTGGTTTTGGCAACCTTGTTAGACCAGACTCTTGGTGAGACTGGGTAGTCTGGTTAAGACTCTGAGCAGTTGCAATCTAAGGTTCGAGTCTGCTGTGATTCACCAAGATGTCCTGTGCGCTGAGCTGTTTGCTTAATTTCTTTGCTTAATAGACAGGAGTGAGATGACTTTTCTGTGTTCTAAGGTACAAAACCTTTTCTTTCTCTGTAGAATGAGTGTTCCCCATAGTGTTGTAGTATCCTGTACTGTTGGTAAATATCGAAGTATTAAATACTTGAGTCCTTGAAGGTACTGATAACTGAGGTATATTTTCAGAAACTGTTCAGTCTTTGAAGAAAAAGCCATGGTTACCATAGTTTCTGAAGTGACGTGTTCTTAGTGGTGACAGAGGGGTGGGTCGTTTGCACTTTTGGTAAGGAGTGCTGTACTATATGGGCATTGGCTCTGAGGGATTCAGACCTAGATACCCCAAAGGAGTGTCTGTGCTGAGTGGTGGCAGCTACCAAGGGACCCTTGCAGGCATCTGAAGGGTTTGAGAAAGCTGGTAAGTTGCAGGCTGAATCTGGGAGAGGTTAGTTTGCCACAGTCACTGAAACTTTTTCCAGTAAAGGGCTAAAATGGAGGTGGTTACCAATGATGGGGCAAGCATCTATAAGACGGTTTCTCCTCTTTGCAGCAGCCCTTGATGTATATCGTTGGCTGAAAAATGCTGCCAGCAGCCGTCTCTGCTCAGAGGGACTGAAAGCTGCTAAGCCACCTTTGAAACTCTGAAGAGTACAAGGTGTCAGATTGCAGGAGCCCTGACGGCGTCAAACTTGACCAGTCCTGCCTGGAGTGGCTGGCAAGAAAAACAATTCTTACCACTCCACCTGCAAAGGAGAAGGAGCAGGTAGTTTAAATGAGAGCTGTGCTCCTCTGCAGAGGACATAAACAAAATGTCAGTTCTTCCAGCCATTCCAAGCTATGGAGAACCTTGTCACTTCTACTGCCCTTCCTTTGTTTCCATGCTTTGGTCACATACAAAGCAGCTGGTAGAATAAGGCCGTTTGGTCTGTCTAGTCTTGTATTACAAGGTCCACAGCTGACCCTGTACCCATATTCTCCCATCCTTTCCATCTGCCCCTCTCCTGACCCATACTTCCCCTCAAGTCTGGGCCAGCCTCTCTTGAAGCTGCCCACTGTCTTCAAGACCACCTCTTCCATCACATTGCAACAAGCCACCACCCTCTCAGTTAAATGCTTCTAGCCTCCCTCCTAATCCCCCCCCAACTTAAGACTGTCAGCCAACCCAGTAGCACTGAGGGCTGAGGTGCCAGATTCCTTGCCTCACTTTGTGCCGGCGACCTGGGTTCAGGAACTACCAAGTCATTGGGGAGCAAGGGAGCAGGATTGAGCAGCCAAAAGGCAGCTCCCCTCTGCTTGCCCCCTGTAGTTCCACTCACATTGGGTGGGGGTCTGATGGGAAGTGGAGGGGGTGGCAGGTGATTGTCAGGGATGGGGTGGAAGGGGCTGCACCAGTATCTGTGTACCCCCTCCATGCGCATACTTGTGTCTGTAGGGGTCCCAGGTGGGGGAGAAGGCAAAAAATTGTAAATTTAAAGACTTCAGATGGTCATCCCTTGTGTGTTGGTTGCCACTGCTTAGACCTGCATTATCCACTTTGTTTATCCCCTTCAAGTACTTGGGAAGTCTCAAGCATTTCTCCTCTCGCCTCTCTCCTCTTGCGCTTCCTGACTCTGCTTGCCTTTCCCACCCCACTCACGCCTCCTCCTTCTGCTCACCTCCAGGGAGTTCATGCTTGGGTTCCCCAACCTCTCCTCATAAGCTCTACCCTGCTAGTTCCTGATCATCTTGGTTGCCCTCCACTGGATAGTCCAGCAGGTTAATGGCATTTTTAAGGTGTGGGCACCAGTACTTTACTCCACACTCCAGATGTGGCCTCATCAGTGACCTGTACAGGGGCAGTATAACCACCTCTCTACTACTTCTGATCCCCTGACTATGTAGCCCAACATTTTATTTGCCCTCTGATTAGACATTCTGTCAGGGTTGCCCTTGCAGGCAATTTTACTGCCAATGGGGCCTTCTGGTTTGAGGCCTCCGATGGATTCCGCTAGCACACTGCAGATCCCTGCCTCTGAGCCACCAGCTTTCCATGGCTCCCATCATTTCATGGTGACAAGGAGATGAAACACAATCCTGACCTCATGGATCTTGAAGGATTTAGAGAAGGAATATTTTGGAGAGGTTATGCCCACTAGTTCACTTATCCTGCAGTGAGGACTTAAAGGTTGATTCCCCTATGTCTCCTGGGGATCTCTTTCCAGGAGGCAGTGCAACAAATAATCTGTCATGGGTTTTGCTGTGGAAGAGGAATAGTCCACTAAGTAGAATCTCAAGGAATTTTTGGAGGTCCCATGCACTCCATTATTCGAGTCTTGCATTTGAGGATGCTCCTTTTGCTATATGGCACAGACCTAACACACTGCCTGCAGTACTTTGTTCTGTCTAAACCTAATTACACTAACCAGCCTGAAACTGACTCTATAGTCAGACTGCTCATGATTGCTCTAAAGCCTCTAAGCACATGACTACCTTGCCTCCAGATAAGGATTCTAGGAAACTGCATGAAAAAGGGGCAAGCGTACACATTTTTTGAAATTGTCAACTTATAAAATTTTTTACATCACAAGGAAAGGGAACTTGAACTTTACATGACAAAAACTTCCCCCCACCTGCTCCAACCCACCCCAGAGTGTGCCAGTGATTTCATACAAGTACTAAACAGAACCATGAAATTTGGTAAATTTATACAATAAGGAGTCGGAGGAACCAGAATTATATTTATTTCGGGTACAGAGTATAGTGTTCCCCATTTCTTATCAAAAAGATTTAATCAGTTAAGAGTACTGGCAGTAGGGCGCTCAGTCCAAAAACAAAAGGAGAGTTCATTTAGCCATTCATTGTAAGAAATGGTCAGCTGGTCTAGCCAGTGTTTAAGGACCAGCTTTTTAACAGCCATAGATACAAGAGCAATACGATATCTTCTCTGACACTAATCTTGGTGTAAATGCTTGATACGAACTTCAGGTGTGAAGAGGTCATCCAAGCCCAGAAGGGGGTCAATCTGAGCTTCAATAGACTGCCAGGGAGGTGAGACTATTTTCACAATACCAGAAGATGTGCAAGATACTGCCCTCTGTACCACATCTGGTACAGGTGGGAGAAGAAAGATGACCCATTTTGGCTAGCTTGACTGGCGTATAATGCATATTTAAGATGTGATATTGAGTAGTCTGTCTATCCTGTCTATTATATAGATAGAGGTCCTTCCAGATCTGCATCCAATTAAATGAGTCAGGCATCAAGACCTTCCAAACCGTAGAACCCGTGGGGGGGGGGCAGGGTGGAGAGTGACCTGGAGGAAGGAATACAAGTGCATTTACATGGGGTTTAAATGCCAAATCCTTTATCTGGCTCAGGAGGGATTGTAGCCCAGATAACTTTGGGATAGGGCTGAAGTGCTGCCTGAGCAGATGTCTTGGCTGAAAGACATTGAAAATATGTGACTGAGATGGAACTTCAACAGGATCTTGGGGGATGAAAGGAGGGAATCTTGAGAGCAGAAATCTGAAACTCTAGCGTCCTCAATCTGGGGCAACCAGCTAGGGGAAAACTGTTTCACCAATCTTTATATTGGAATTAGCCAGAATAGGCTGGAAAGTCCTTAGGAGAGATTTTGAGAAGTACATATGGGGGGGACTGACCGAGGTACCAGTTGCTGAGTCTCGAAGGGGCACCGGCAGTGACCTCCAGGAAGAGAAGAAAATGGAGGATGTAGATAAGTTGAGTGGAGCTGGAGTTCGATTTGCAACAAGGGAGAAATGTCTCCTAGAGGTAGAAAGCCACTTACCACATTTAGAGATGACTGGCCAAATAATAAAGTAAGTTTTGGTAGACAGACCTCCTAAATCTTTGGAAAGACTTAGTTTAAGGTAGGAACATCTAGGGGATTTATCCAGCCAGGTGAAACTAGAAATGAGTGGATATGTTGGAAAAAGGAGAGGAAGTCAAATATAACATTCAACCGGTAAGATATTAATTTTAATATTAATCCTACCCCACAAAGAGACTGGAAGAGGTTTCCATCTTAGAAGATCCTGCTAGAGGCAAGCGTACATATGCCTCTGCCTCCTTGGCCCGTAGGATTGCAAATTACCAGGCCCAGATGATTAAGTATCAACCTCTGGAAAGATGCTCATGCCGCTGCATAGACTTTGCCTGATGTTTCAGGCAAAACTCCTTACTTAAAACCCTATTTGCTGGTGCTGAAGGTGACACATTTGCTGTGATCAGCTTATTTCTGATGCTTTTCTAGGGCTGCGGCCTCTGGTATTTGCATGAAGTATTGTTCTTGGCTCAGAGTGGCTGCCGTTGATGTGCAACAGGTGGTTTTGAATGCTTACTTTAAGGACTTCAAACTGGTTGTGTGGTAGGGGCTCTTTATGTAGGTCTGCTGCCAGAGGTAACTGTGCATAGTCAGTAGGGCTGCAGCAGAGGTGGTGGTCATCTCCCACATCCCCTTGCCCCCAGGTGCCCGTGCCAAAGCACCAAGATGAATCTGTTATGGTGGCCCTGCTGCCCCCAGCTCCACACTATGCCTGAGGGCATGGTTCTTGAGCTAGAATTTTCAGGATGGGATCTTTCAGAGGAAGTACTTTTCATGTAGTAATGTTTATTAAAGGGGAACTAAAGTCAACATTTACAAAATGAAGATTTGATTTGTAGGTGTACTCCTAATAAGTCCTTCCCTTTTTGCTGAAATATTTTTTTCCAAAATTTGCTTGCTGGCTTTATGGCCCCTGGGATCTCCATGTTAGCATTTGTTATGGCTCTTATTCCCACTCTGCCTCCTGTCTCATGTGACAGTGATGCTTTCCAGTGATCCAGGACCATTGATGCAGAGTGTGACTGCTGCAGCAGCATTCTACTGTTGGGGAGGGGCACGCGGAGGGGCGCTAGCCGCGCTGATAGTCTGGCTTCAACTAAATACCTGTCAAATCCAAATGTTTTTTTCTAGGTATATGTCTAGATCTAGCCAGCAGAAGTGAAGGTTTTGTTTTTTAAAGCTTTTCATTTGATCAAACTACATGTAACCATTTAAAAGAAGCACCAGTCACCCAAGGTCACAAATGCTATATTTAGTGAAGACTTTAGCTCTTTCCTTACAGAATAGCCCGCTTAATTATCCCTCTGCCAGTTGCCATCTGTAAATGTAGCCTTCATTACAGCTTCCAGGACGAGGAGACATCACATGTTTACAGCTCTACTGTTAACTTGAGAGAACTGATCTCTTTGAATTACTGGACCTGGGTGCATTACGGGAGGCAGCATAGAAACCAGCCATTAAAATGCTAAAATGGAGATCCCAAGGGTCAAACATCAAGTTAATGGGGAAAAAATCCCTTTCTGCAGATAAAGGGAATGATTTACTAGGAGCACACCTATGAATCAAAACGCTGCACAACATTTTTTTGTAAATTGATTTTAGTTTTCCTTTAATATACTCCATGTTCACACATTATAATAATGACTCAAATTGAGCGACTCTATTTTGAGACTCAGTTAGAGCGCTTGTGATTTCAGCTACCCTGAAAGGGTAGCGAACGTGATTATAGCAACAAGGTAGGGGAAAAAAGCGCAATGGGGCGAAGGACATGAAGAGGGTCTAGGCAGGAAGTGGAAGTATATGGGCTGTGGTTTGGCAGTGTGCTGCTTAGCTGGCGTTCTGGTGTGGTGGTGAGGGTGGTGGCCTGCAGTAAGGGAGATCCAGGGTTTGGGGCTGGGTAGGGTGTTTTATTTTGTTTTTGGTGTGTGGGACTTAAATTTTGTTTGCCTTTCCAGTTGTTTTTCCCCTTCCCAGACATGCACCACCCTGGAGTTGAGAATGTTAATTTGGGAGGGTACAGCTTCCATAGATATCTAATTGTTCTGTGGTCGCTGTTGGGTTCGCAGGGGAGTGTACATCACAGTTTTGCTTTTCAGTGATGTACACTCACTGTAACTGCAATCGCTGTTATAACATAGAACCTTCCTTGTTCTCTTTAAAGTTGCATAGCTCATAATAAATAGCCATGATATGGTAAATAATGTAGAAAATTGTCGACTAGCAGAGAACCTACATGAACATCTGTGTCAGTATCCATACTATCCTCTTGCTGCATTCCTTTTCATGCATACCGTTTCTTGTCTGTGAAATAAACCTTTGCTTTAAAGAGGTCCTGTTTGTCACGAGTTCTTAAAGATGAACTACATTGTTAATGAGCTAGTACCTAATAAATTAATATCCTGGTCATCTCTGAATGGGAATCCTCCCGGAGCGTCCCTCCATCTAGCCCCTGAACTTGTCACCTTTCTTTGGGTTATCTGCCTATCCATGCTACACTTTCTTTTATTCTTCTGTATTGGTATAAGGTAAGAACATGATTATGCTTTTCAGGGGACCACATTGGATCGATGTGCCATGATCTCTATTATACAGCTGTTACACTGGTTAGTGAATTTGAGAAAGGTTTGCAGGTTGTAACCAAGACATGCTGCTAGTCTGTACATGTTTTATTTCCATCACAATATCCTCCTACTCCTGTTGCATAGGGTTGGTGGGTGTTGGCCAATATTTTGTGTTTTTTTGCTGCTGTTTCCTACTTTGTTTTTGGTACACTTTTCTATAGGCTATGGAGGGTATAATGGAAACAGTGCCATTTCCATTGTTAAGGCACCCATTTGGGGTTGCCACCTTCATGTTCTCACAGAATGATCAAATTGTTAGTCCCAAAATATGTGGCATGGGTAGTATTCAGTTCTCCACAACCTCAAGCAGTGGGTCCTAGAATGGGGATCATATTTGTGTGGAGTCAGAAAGTATTCGATTATTTTCTAACTGAATTCTTTCGAGAAGAATCTGGAGGTTTATGCTGGTGGGGTACATATTTTTAACCAAGCCTGATGTGTGAAAGCTTGCCCCTGTTTCTAACTGTGATGTGTGAAAGCTCGCTCCTGTTTCTAATTCCCATCGTTTACTTCTCCATCTTGATTATATTACAGTGCTTTATACACTAAGGTGATCAACTGCAGGAGGCATCTGCTTTCAATTATTTGAATGATAAATTGAACGAGGGAGTCTTCTGCCTTCTGTTCCCATTCTAACCATAACCTTTTTGCCATAAAATGTTTAAGCGGAGGTATCTGAAATGGTCTGTATGTCTGAAGTGAAATTCGTGCTGTAATTGAGGATATGTTTTGAAAACCCCTTTGGCTGTAATACTGATAGTTGAATTTCAGCCCTTCGCTGTGCCATCCATAAAAAGTTATGTCCAGTCTCCCTGGAATAAATTGGTTGTCTGCTATCCATTCTAAGAATCATGTGTATTTTGGTATGTGGGGTATTTGATATGGACCTCCAAATTCCCATAATAGCCTGTTTAAAGGGAGGTGGCCCTCTACCTAGTGGGGTAAATTTTAAGGATGTAGCTATGGTACACTAGCCACACTCTGGCAGTTCACTGGAACAATGTTATTTGTAGGATGTCTTTAGGCTAAGCTTATCCCACCACCTAGGTGGATATATCCCCCAACTCCGCTCTGATGTCCAGTTCTTTCCACTGGAAGAACAAGTCACCTTCTTTCTGCTCTGCTTAGGAATTTTCTCTGCCATAGGTGAATAGTTTTTCAAAGTTTCTGAAGCTCAGTTGAGGGATTAGACTCCTTTCATGCTACAATGGATTGCAAGAAGCCCAGGTTCAAATTCTGTGTGGTGCTACTAGAAAATGTCGGTCAGCGATCCGCACAATGTGTGCATGTACTGCCTGGGCAGACAACATAACCTGTTGGGATGTGGCCTTTGCACCTCCATGTTACCAGAATTTCTTGGTGAGAAAGCCCCAGCTTGCTAAGGGCCAGCCCTCAGAACTGGATCTAATGGACTGCTTAGGTGAAAAAGGTCTCTGCAGCTGCTGGGTTTGCAGCTCAGCTTGCTGTTATGGAAGTGGAGGCAGCTGTGGTGGGCATCTCATCAGCCTCTGTACTGCTCCCAGCTGGTGCCAGTATTGGAGGGACCTTAATGGGTCAGTTTTGTGAATTGCGCCGGCCCCTCCAGTCCTTTGAGAAGAGTCCTGTCCTCCATGACTCTGGATCGAAGACTAAGGTAAAAGAAATCTTTGCACCACTGCTGCTGGTTGTGGTATGGGGAGAGATCTACTCTCCTGGTCATTTGACTCACCTGAGCACTCTATGGTGGTCGAGCACCCCTCAGTTGGGGGTAGGTTGAAGGCTCCTTGGCATTGCAGACAAACCAGCCAACTTCCACTGTGATCAGCCAGCCAGTAGATCTCTATACCCGGTTGACCTGTTAGTTGAGGATTAAGCCTCACAGACCGTCACGCTCCTGATCCTGACTCTGTGGGACCCAGCTGGACTGGTCTTCTTGGTTAAGCCTCTTTTTGAGGTCGGGTCCTCCACACTTGTATAGGTGTAAATGGGTAGGCATGTGGCTTATGGCTGGCCCCAAGACGGCCCTTCTGCCATAGACTGGTGGGGCAAGGTCACTCTCACCTGCTCAACTGGGAGGTGCTGCCAACAGCACTTGTCCTCTTCCTTGGGAGAGGAGAGGCACCACTGCAAAATGCACTGATGCTACAAGGAGTTCTCTGGCAGCAGTCAGCCATTGTAGGACAGAGTAGGGCTCCACCCTAAGGTCCCATGCTCCCCTGGCAGCTGTCGGTGGTTCCTCCACTGCTCCATACCCTGCAGGTGCAGCCAACACCAGTCTCTCCACAGATTCTGATGGAGCCGCCACCCTGACAGCTGCCAACCAGTGCTCCCTCAAAGGGGACCGGCTGTTCAGCCCCTGGCTGGCCAGGCTGAGGCTCACCTGGGTGATGGGTCCCATGAGGTCCATGGCAGCATGTGGCCGAAGGCAGTTTTCAAGGAGTCTTCTGTCAGCTCGGACCAGAAGTTGATGGCATCCTCTAGGACTCCACTGATTAGGAGCCAGCCAAAGAGTCCTCACTGACCATGGGCTGGTGTTTGGGCTTCTCCGACTCATTTCAGAATCCACAGGTGTGCCCTTGGAGCCCATCCAGAAGAGGGTTGCATGCCCTCTCCTGGACTGGAACATGTGCCCGGGGTTGCCTTCCCAGTGGCTGAGGCCATCTTGGGACCAGTGCTAGAGCTGTGACAGCATCCTTCCCAACACCCTGAGCCCGCAAGTATGCCATCTCTACAGGCACCCTTTTGGGCTTCTCAGACCACCCCTTCATGGAAGGGCTGGTTTCAGGCTTTGTTCCGCAAGTCAGGACATTAGGGAACTTGCATAAGCCCGAGAGTCCTGTAAGGTTGACACTGCTAAAAGGTGCAATAACAATTCTCTGGGTCTCGGGCAGGTTAGTTACACAATTATGATGGCTAACTATGGCCATTCCATGACTGACACATTTATCAACTTCTCCCACCTCCACCTGGAGCAGCATGTGATGGAGCACGTATGGGACTATGGTCAAACACGAGCTAAACACTAGCTCCAGACAGCCTTGAACATGGGCTACTCACGTGGCCACACATTGGCTGTCTCCATGCATCACAGGGCCTGGCTGCGCTTGTCCACCTTCACGGTGGATACCCAGAGTGTCTGTCCCCTTTTTGGGCACTGACCTCTTTGCCTTGGGGTGGAAGGACACCTCACACAGATTGAGAATTGCAGTGCCACCTGGTCTTGATGACCTCCCCGAAGGACCTGGCTTTCCAATGCAGGTCCTTTGTCCCCTCCTCTGCAACAGCCCCAGCAAGGGCAGTTCCAGAGCTGGTGCACCAAGAAATCCTGGGGGCTAAGGTTCAAACATGGAGGCTGCAGGGATAGTGGTGCCCCCCTCCAAGCCTTCTCATGGGTTTGGAGGTGTCATCTAGCCACCTGTTCTGACCACCCTTCTTGTCAGAGGTAGGCTGCATCTTTTTTCCTTTCTCTTTTCTGTGTTGGTCTGCTATCACAACAGACAAGTGGGTACTGAATGTAGTGAGCAGAGGTCTGACTCTCTCAATTTCAAGACTCTCCCACCCTACCATCTCCACGTGCCTCAAGAGTCCAGGACGTCTCAGGACATGCTGTCCTCCCTTTGGGAGGACTTTGTTCAGCTCCTGGCAGGAGCCATAGCCAGTGTCCTTTGTCCTGGCCAGTCAGGGGTTCATGTCCAAGTACTTCCTGGTCCCAAAACGGCCGGGAGGCTGGGGCCCATACTGTATCTTCACTGTATATGGAGAAGCAAGTTCCGGATGGTCACTCTGAACCAAGTTATCCCATCTATGGAAAAGGACATGTGGTTCTGCTCCCTAGACCTCCAGGACTCATTCTTCCACTTCCCCTCTGCAGGCCCCACAGCCAGTAACTCCGGTGCTGAATGGTGGGAGTCCTGTACCAGTTCAGGTTATGCTGTTTGGCTTCTCCTCAGCCCCCAGGGTTTTCACCAAGTGCATGACAGTGGTGGTGGCCCATTTTTGGCACCTTGGGGTCAGTGTACCTCTACTTGGATGACTGGCTGATTGCTGGTCTGTCTAGAGGCTGTGGTGAGGTCCACAGCCCTGGCCCATCAGACCTGCAGGGAGCTGGGGCTTTTGCTCAACCTGAAAGTCAGAATTGGTACTGCAGCAGGTGAAGTTCATCAGGCAAAGCTAGACTTTTGCAGGCCAGGGCCCGCCTCCCAGTGGCCTGGGCACTGGATCTCCACTTCCATTGCTAGATTTATTTCAGGTTGGGCAATTGCGTTCTGCCTGGGATTTCTTGCACCAGCATGGTCCATTGGGCCTGTTAGCGGATGCACACCCTCCAGGGGAAGCTGGGCTGTCAGTGGTAACAGTGCTGAGGTCACCTGGACCAGCCAGTCTTGGTGACCAAGTTGATGTGGGATGCTATCGACTGGTGGCTAGTCCCAGAACATCTGGTGAAAGTAATCCCATTCATCTGCCCAGAACCTACCACATTGATGTTTCTGGTGGGGTGGGGAGCGCAATCGAGGGACATTGCCCACAGGTTTTGCTCATCCAGGGAGTCCATCACCTTATAAACCTGCTGGAGCTCTGTGCAGTGTGGCTGTCCCTCACAGAATTTGCTCATCTGATCCAGGGGTCGGGTCATTCAGGGCCAGATGGACAACACCATAACCATGTCCTACCTGGACAGGGCAGCACACTCCCTTCCCTTGTGTTTGGAGGTACTCTGCACTTGGACGCTAATGTGTGACCTGGGTGCTGATTTCGTAATTCACATCATGGGGAGGGACAGTCAGCTGGCAGACCCTTTCAGCTGGGTAGGAGGCATTGCACGAGAGGTCTCTGCACCAGGAGGTGGTGAACCACCCATTTTCCCAGTGGAGCTCGCCTCAGTGGATCAGTTTGCCTTCTAGGAGAATGGTAAGCTGTGGCTGTTGTGTCCCCCCATCTGGGACACTGATGTGGGGGGGGGGGGGAATGCATTCATGAGCCCTGGACCCCAGGCCTTGTGTAGGCTTTTCCTTCCTTACCCTTGAGCCACAGGGTTCTGGTCCAGGTCAGGAAAGATGAGGCATGTATGATTCTGGCCACTCCAGACTGGCCGTGGCAGTTCTGGTACCCATATCTCCTCAGCCTCAGCAGCAGTCCTCTGATGGTTACCTTTCCACCTAGACCTGCTGATCAAACACCAGAGGATGGTCCTGCACCTCATGGCCTGGTTCCCGAGTAGCTAGAGTTCCAGGCCTTGGGTCTCTCTGAGGGGGTCCTCAACATTGTGGAGGCCTCCAGGAAAGTATTTATAGGTGCTATGCCCTTAAATGGAAACTTTTCCATCTGGTGCCAGGGCAAGGAGCTTGATCCCCTGCCTGCCCAGTGGCTATCATCTTGGACTATCTCTGGTCCATTTCCCAGCTTGGGCTGTGAGTGACCCTTGAGGTGCACCTGGCAGCCATCTCTGCTTACCAGGCATGGGCCAGTATGCCAGTGGTGGCCCAGGAGAAGGTGGTTGGGTGCTTCAAGGGGCCTTGATCACTTATCCCCTCAGAGCCTGCTCCACCATGGGACTTACTGCTGGTCCTAGCTGCTCATGGGCAGGCCATTTGAGCTGATGCATGGGTGTGACATATCTCACCTGTCATGGAAGACTGCCTTCCTGGTGGCCATTATGTCCTCCAGAAGGGTCGGGAACTTCTGGTGCCTCTGGACTCTCCCTTTCTGGTCTTCCACAGGGATAGTCGTCCTTCACACCAACCCGAAGTTAGTTCGAGTTTCACCTTAAAAAGAACTTAATTTGCCAGTATGCATTACCAACACCTCTTCAGAGGCAGACTGCAGGCTCCATACTCTGGACTTGCAGGGCTTTCTTATGTGGAGCACGTGGCTGAAGTTTGGAGTCGGGCTCACCAGCTGTTACCTATGCTGAATCCACACTTGGCAGACCGGCAGCAAAGCAGATGATTGCAAGACTGACTGCATCTTGCATCAACCTTCACTACAGGTTGGCTGGTCTGGAGCCTCCCATATGGATCATAGACACATACATAGATACTGACGGCAGATAAAGGCCCTTTGGTCCACCTAGTCTGCCCAATTGTGCATGTAATTTTGCCTCTAAGCTTCTCTTGAACTGGGTTGTCCCTTCCCCCAACTGCAAAGATCCCATGATGCCTATCCCATAATAGTTTCAGCAACCACCTCCTCTGGCAGGGTGTTGTACTTGTCCACCACCCTTTCTGTGAAGAAAGCGATCAGTTTTTATTTGTATACTGGAGGGTATATGAGCAAAAATGCCAGTTTTCACAAACACCCAGTGTTGGAATACAACAGATAAGATTATAGTACAATAGAATACATAGTATATACATCACATTTACAGGGGTATAAGAACAAAAAAACTAACAAATGTATACTATAAACATATTTACAGGGGTACAAAAGTACAGGCAAACAGACAGCAATAACAGTAATGTTTACAGGTGAGACTGAGTAATTAGTAGCTGAACTGATTACTTGAAGACACAGGATAAAGCAGATGAGGAAAATACAGGAGACAGGCTGTTGTATAGGGCCAGTGGTTTTAGTGCAAAAGGTGGGGGAAAAGTGCAGGTATTGTGGAGGAAAAAGCCACTGGGTTTAGCTAGTGGGCTGAGGGGGGCCTACCAGGGCAGTGGCAAATGGACAATAAGAGGAGGTGAGATTCACGGAGGAGTTGAAAGCATAAAAGGTCCCACAGGCCTGAATTTCGGGGGGGGAGGGGTGTAGTTTGTTGTACAGCTAGTTCCCTTGTAAGTGATGGTTCTGGGCCTGCTTAGTCCTGTAAAAAGGGGCATCTTGGACCAGACCAGAGGCACCTCTGGTCAACCGCCCAAGGGCTGTGAATGGGAATAAGGAGTGAACGCTTGGAGGAATATTGAGGTACATCTTGTGGAGGAAAAAGCATCTTTAGATGGAACCTCCCTTCTAGAGTGTGCCAGTCGAGGGAGGAGCAGTGTGCTGTGGTGGTTTCCAGGGCAGACCAGTGACTAAATGAGCTATGCTGTTGTATGTGGCTCTAAGTTTGGAGTAGAGGAGGGATGAGGTGTGAAGACGGTGGACTCCTAGTTGATGAGAGGCAGGAGTAGAGGGCTATCGAAGTCTGGATGCAGGGATCAGAAACTTTCTAATCTTGTAGAGAAGACCAAGCTTGACATGGACCTTTGAGGTTACTAATGTGGAGATTGTAGGAGAGGTGGGGGTCAAGGAGACCCAGGTATGTGAATTCTGACACTTAAGTGAGGTCGCCAGAATTGTCAAAGTTTAAAGCCGAAGACTGAGGCTTTCTTATGGCCTGAGATCATGAACTTGGTCGTCTTGGAATTGAGGACCAAGCGTTTCCAGAGAACCAGGAATGCAGCTTCCAGAAATCAGACTGCAGATTGTGGAACATAGTGGTGGGGTTTTTGTTGCTGCAGAAAGGAGCCACATTGGCATAATGGACAAGTTGAGTGGAATGGCAGAGGGGAGGTTGTTTATGAAGAGTGAGAAGAGGGCTGAGGATCAATCCCTAGGGGAACCCATATTTAATGACATTCAGAGAAGCAGCCTTCAATTGCAATCTTGTGGGATCTCCCAGAGAGGTAGCTTCTGACCCATTTGATGGCATTATCTGAAAGATGTAGACTTCTTAGGGTGTTTATTGGAAGGCATGGTCCACAAGGTCAGATGCTTTGATCAGGTCAACAAAAATAGAACCAGTGTACTGGCCTTCATTGTTGGCTTTAAGGATGTCACTGGTGAACCGGACCAGGGCTGTTTTGGTGCAGTGCCCAGGTCTGAACCCATGCTGGACACTAGAGTAAGTTGCTGGATACAAGGTAGGTGGCGAGTTGAGTACGTACAACTTTCTCTAATTTTTGATAGAGGGGTGAGAAGGGAAATAGAATGGTAGTTTCCAACTTCATTTCTACACCCAGACTTGAATAATGGTCTAATTTTGGCAGTTTTCCAAGTGGTGAGGAAATGGCCAGAGCAGAGGGAGCAGTTGAGTAGGTTGGTTGATGGGGACCACCAAGGCATTGATGGAGAGTTTAACAATTTTAGTCTATGCCATCGGCACCTTTACTGGGTTTGGGGTTGTTTCTACGGATGAGCTTGATGGTGTCTGCAGGTTTTAGGGCCTTAAAGTAGGAACTGGGGAAAGGCATACCTGTGGAGTTTGGCCAGGGGGGAGGGGGGAGAGGTGGGCAGAGGAGAGGAGGGGTAGGTTTGTATTTTTTGAGGTTGCCTAAAAAGTGTTGAAAATGTTCGCTACTTTGGTTGGGTCATTGGTCTGTCACCATGGTACAGTGTGGTGGAATCTGAAAGTTTGGTCTTGCCAAGTAGCAAGTTAAGGGGACCCCAAAGCTGATGGGGTTTTGAGGATTCAGTTTATCGTGTAGGAAGTTTGGTTTTGCTTTTCTTACAGCCAGTTTGCACTTGTTTCACAGCGACCTGTAAAGGGAGAGTTGGTTGGGTCACTGTGCTTTTGGTAATGTGCCCAGGCTTTGTCTAGTTCTCATAAGTTTGATATTAGGAGAGATCCATTCATTAATTTGCCCCTGGTCCTGACTCTTTAAAGCAGCAGTGAAACAAAACGTTATTCCAAAAAGCTAATTTTCTGCTACAGTTATAAAAAAATATTGGCAGAACTGTTTGGGTTTTCTGGATGCTTCCTGTGCTGTGTACTGAACATTTGTATTTTGTCTGGATTCTTGCCCTCCTCAGGTCCTCAATATTTCTGTACAAAAATGAGGTGGCCATCTTTTCTTGAGAAATTATTTTAAACTTTCATAAAATTCTTGAATAACGGAAACAGTTACCGAAATGAACTGGAAGACATGTCATTGATTGGGAAGAAAAAAAGGGTCAAATTTTAGCCCATTTTCGTTGCACTACTGCTTTAAAGTAGCATGCCTATCAGACGCTGACAAGGATCCTGGAGAATTTCAAAGATGGTCGCAGTTGTCTGGCCCCTCAGTGAAAGACCAGTCAGCTAGACTGATCGTGGGTTATCAACTCTGTTCAGATCGGTTAGTCTCCAGGTGAAAATTAATTTAGGTGGGTGTTTGGGTCGACGGGCCAATCGGACAATAAATGGCACAACGATCACTGATAGTCTGGCAAAAGTTGGTGATGTGGGAGGGGTGTATGACAATAATTCAGTCAATAAGAGTGAATGCCAGTCTTATAGTTGGATCTGGTAGGTGAGGAGAGGAGCTGGTGGAGACCTAGATTTGCAATACAGGATTTAGCAGTGTCTGCATGGCAAGAATCCCAGTTTATATTAAAATCCCTGAGTAGGATCCACCCTCTATTCAGTGGGAGGGAGTGTTTAAGGGATAGCAGTGACTCCAGGTCACAGTGGTCTCGGGGTTCCTGAGAGATGGGTGGTGAGAGTTTTATTGGGGCCAAGGAGGAGGTGGATTGAGAGGGTTTCAAGTAGGGTAAAAACTCAGAGCTGAGATTGTATTTGGGAAGGAGAATTTGTTAAAGAACATGCAACCCCTTTGTTTTTTCTGTCTCGCCTTTCTGACAGAGGTGTAGCCACTGAGCTCTGTCTCCCCATCAAAGATTTTGTGGGAGAGCCAGGTTTTGTTGGAAGGGTGATGAAGGCAACCCAGCCTGGGAAAGCATTGAGTTTAGCTGGGAGACTCTGCAGTTCCTCAGTCCACCTCAACATTCATTCTGCCAGGCCTTGTACCCCAGTGGAGGGATGTCTATCCTATGATCTTCTTCCTACTATTGATCTGTTGCGCAACAGTGCTTTACCCTATCCTTTGCCTTTTTCTAGCCCTGACATAGGTTGGCCATCTAAGTCTCTCTTTCTCTATCTACCTTTTTCCTACTCTTACTTTTCCTATTCAATTTAAGTCTCTCACCACCATTCCTATGTAGTGCCAGGTCCAAGTCCAGTATGCCAACTGGCAACAAAATGAAGGCACTTGGGCATAAAAATGCCTGTGTATAAAAGTGCATTTAGAACAATACAAAGTGCATATGTGCATTTGAAATGTTCTTGGGTTAGTTCCCAGTATAAAATAAAAAGGCTAAAACTGATAAAATGACTGTACCAAGAAGTCCCCTGAAACATGTTCAGACACAAAACAGCATGTCCAGACATGTAGATGGGAAGATAGTGGCCCCTAGTGGCCTATATCTATAATGAATTGTTTCATAACCATGCTGACCAGTGGGAGTTTACTTACATAATGGACCCTTATGTTTAAGAACACTGGCCAGAGCAGTGGTTATTTGTATGTATTTATATTGTTGGAAAGCGCGCACTAATCCAGGCTTGGAAACAACTATATTTTTGTATAGGCCTAATTGTGACTCTAGAGAGACTGTTCAATTGCCTTTTGTGGGTGGGCCTAAAATTAAGTGGGAAGGGGAGATATAAACCCCAAGCCCATGCATGGGCAGATCAGCAGCTAGTGTCACTTGCTTGGAGTGAAGGCAAGAGGGAGCATCTATACCTGAAAAAGACAATTTTGCAGTAGGACAAACTGAAGTATTGAATTGTTTGAAACCTGAAGTAAGGTGATTTGATCATAGCATTGGGCTATTCATTTTTTTTGTGAATATTTCTAATTTGCTTTTTATACGTTTCTATAAAAATAAAACCACACTGCAGTATATTATGCAATTACTGTGTCCAGTTATCCTTTCCCACAGAGCTGTTACATTTAGTATTAGATAGGAAGTATTGAAACTCTAAGCAAAGAAATTCCAGCCATTATCAAACACAATACCCCAAGGCTGACTCAATGCACAGTAGGCCAACAAATAAACGCCTATGAAAACCCACTCACAATCAGAAACATTAGCTGAACACACACTAAACAGTATTACCAGGCTGGGTACCCCAAGCAACCCCTACAAACCACTTGTAAACAACAATAACAATCTACTATAAACATAGAGAAAGAAACTGGCAGAAAGTCTCATCAAAACCATAAGAAGAATATAAAACTCCTAAGCAACTAGCAAAACTAAAATGAACTATGGCTACAAAATATCCAAGTACAAAAAAACCTACTTAGAAAACTTTACTAGTATAATTTGCCATAGAATATCCATTACCCCACCCTCAAACTAACACATAGGCATAGAAGAAACCAACATGAATGACTATAAGGATTACCAAATTACCTATACCGGTAGTGATTGGACAGGACTTTCCTTATTTTGAAGAACTAATTGCTCCAGCTTAAGAACAGTTGACAGCAGTAACGACCAGGTCTCGGACCAGGGCCTAAAGACTGGGGGATAGTTTTCCTTTTCAGGAGGAAGTATTCGAGACCCCAGGGAAGGTTACAAAAAACAAAAGGGGCCAAGAAAAAGCTGCAGCAAGAATGGAGTCAACTACCACCAATTGTAACTAGCAATGTTTTTGTGGAATATATTGCTGCATAACAAAATAAGGAGAGCCATTGAGATCCATTGCTTAGTATGTTTTCACAAGTAGGACACATAAAATCTAAGGGGGGGCGCGTCCCCCCTCGAGTACAAATGTGAGAACATGTTGTATAGGGTATGTACCTATGCCCGAACAGGTGAACCCATAAAACTGGTAGTCCCTACAGAGTATAGAAAAATCTTATCTAGGGTGTGATTCTCTGGGCAGGACATGCAGGGAGAGACAGAACCCAGACATGATTATTGCAAAGGTTTTATTGGCCTAGTGTGTATGAAGATGTGGCTGAATACTGTAAAGCTTGCCCAGAATGTCAGAAGGTAGTCCAGATAACCAAGAGACACTGTGCCTCTCATGCCCTTACCCATAGTAAGTACCCATTTTGAGAGAATGGCTGTGAACATAGTGGGTCCATTACAAAAAGTGGTAGAGGGCATAAATATATTTGTGTAATTTGTGATTACACTACCAGGTACCCCGAAGCCATCCCTCTGAACTGATAAAACTCCCCAAATAGCGGAAGAACTGATTAGTTTTCAGTAGGGTGGGGGTGCCCAAGGAGATCCTTACTGACCAAAGGAGTCCTTTCCAGGCAGTCCTGTTAAAGGAAATGCATAGTTTGTTGGGTATGAATGCCATTTGAACTACACCATACAAGTGTAACCCCTAGGTGGCGCTATCCCAAGGGCTACTACCCCTGCCTGCTTGGCTAGTAGCAGGTTAAAGGGCCTGAGTTCTGAAACGGGTGCCTCCATCCGGAGATCGAGCTTGGTAGTGGTCAAGCTAACCTGGGCACATCCCTACAGGACACTGTAGCCCCTCTTTCCCCTCTAGTGGCCTGAACACTGTACAATAATCACTTTCACAATACCCCTGGTACACCACACAAGTACCCACTCTGTTTGCACTTACCACCAGGGCTGGTTCCTCTGGCTTGACCCTGGGGAACCCCTGTAAAACAAGGTAAAGCACAGCAAATGGCTACAGTACTTTGAGCACAAACTGGAACCACAGTCGGATTACATGCAGAAAAAGTTAAATCTGAATTATTCAGGGGACTTGAACAAGGGAGGGGCAAAATCAGGTTAATTAGCTTAAAGGTTATATCAGTCAAGTAGTTATGCATGCGCTTTGAGTCCTCCCACGTAATCAACCTCTGGGTACCCAGGTAGAGAAGCGATGGGTTAGCCAGGACAGTTTCCCAGTGTTGCAGCTGGTTGGGGCCCTGTGATGGAAAACACAACATGCACAGTACACTATTTGTAATCCAGAGCCAGAGGGCTCAGTTTGTAAATGAAGCAAAACAAGACAATCCGATGATGCACTTGGATTACGCTGTTGTTGGAAGGGAGCTACCCTAGTATTTACTCGATACCCAAGACCGTATACAGGCTGGATGAAAATAGAGACTGCAGGTGGTTGATCTGGAATGCCAGGAGAAGCGGGGCCCACTCAAGTAGCAGAGGCATCATTCCTGTTCAGGCATGGAGCAGGAGGCTGATCCCCAGGCAGGTCTCATCTATGGCTTCTCTGTGCAGTGGGTAGTCTGGCTGGGCCAGTCTGGCAAAGCCCGGACCATGGATGGAGACAAGTTTGGAAGCAGTCCGTTTTTGGGCTGGATACAGCTTCCATCATGCAGAACACCGATCACAGTGGGGAACTAACTCACAACCCACTAGCAGCTCGTATCCCATTTACATGTATAGGAATTCTACTGTACCAGGCAAAGTCTCTGCACACACCAGGAGCTTAGGGGTAGCTGGAACTCCTGACAGGCTGATCGCATTTGGCAAAAATATTCGGTCTTCAAGTTGAGCCTGGTCCACTTTAGTAGCTTACTTTAGTCACACAAACTTGGATTCAGTCCAGAATGATTCTCTTCTCTCCCTCTCAGGAGCAGCAGGTCAAAAACTTAGCCTTTTCAGAGTTCTCCCATGCGAATCCACTCAGGATTGCTGCTTAAACACTTCAGCTGCTTCTTGCTTAGCTTCCAGATTAGTTCTAACTGAAAACTGCAAGCAGCCTGGGACTTCCCCAAGATCCAGAAGATTTGGTTGGCTGATTTGGCTCAGTTAAAGCAAGAGCACCCCCTTTAGTTGCTAAAAAGGCACAAAAAAGTTCCAAACTAAAATTCCTACAGACTTTGAATTCAGACAGCTCCTGTAGTTTGGCTACATTTTGGGTCCCACCAGTACTGTTTGGTCCAGTTTGCAGTCCAGGACCAAGATAGTGGAGATGAACAAAACTGTCCTTGCTACAAAGAAAGCAGGTTAGACAAACTACATTATCACTATCACTCTAAATGATTTTCAGTAAATAGTTGCATCTTTCAACAGAGCTCCCTCTCAGATTACTTAAGTTGCAATTAGGAACTCTTAGAGACAGTACAGAGGCTATACAAGCTCTGGTAATCACATTTAAACTGCTAAAATGCAGGACACCAGCCTGGCAGTGAGCATTTAGGCAAGCTCAAGGAAGACTTTTTGGGAACCCCCATTTGTAGGGGGGTTGCACAAGGCATAAAATAAGTGGGTTCGCATTGCAATTTGTGAATCAAAAACTGGCAATTGTAAATCAGTTTTGATTCACAGCAGGTGTTAATCGAATTTTACCAGGATCGCAAGGCTTTGAATGCACAAATGGCACTATTTTTCACTATTTGTAGCCATCTCCCTGTATATTTTGGGCCCCCACTGCTAATCCACTTTGACCAGTTACTTATTTTTCATTTTGATGAGCTAAGGTCACCAAGTCTGACACTAAGTTATGCTTTGCCATACCACCCACAAACTGATGGGTTGGTCGAGCGATTCAACCAAACCTTAAAACAAATGCTCAGGAAGTATGTACATGTTGGGAGAGATTGGGACAAATGCCCCTTATGTTTGCCTATTGAGAGTTCCCCAGGCAGTGACAGGGTATTTCTCTCCCCCTTTGCATTACTTTTCGGGAGAAACCCTCGTGGTCCCTTGGACATTGGTAGAGTATTGTGAGGAGGGAACAAAGGTTGGGCGTACCACCATAGCGGAGTATATGGTACAACTGTGAAAGAAGCTGGTGGACTATACCAAAAGAGCCCACCAGAATTTTATTGATGCCCAGAAATGACAATGTATTATGACCACAACTGTGTACCAAAAGAACTAAAGGCAGGGGATAAGGCCCTATTGCTACTTCCAGCCACACAGAATAAGCTGCTGATGAAATGGCAAGAGCCCTACACCATACTAAGATGGCTTGAGTCAGTAACCTTTGAATTAACCCCAAACAACCGGGCAAAAAGGTGCATCACGCTAACCTGTTGAAGAAATGAACAGGAAGGAAACCCCTGTTGGCCTCTACATACGGCCTGAAATTGAAGTCTGAGCTAGAAGTGTATCAGAGGTTAGATGAACATGATACATGTGAACCCCACACATTCAACCCACCAGAGAGGAGATGGTGAGTTTTACATGGATTTGCATCCATGTTTACTAGTGTGCCAGGGAAGGCCAAGGGTGTAGAACATCACACAAGAACAGAAGCCCCTCCCATTAGACAAAAGCCATACCGACTGCCTGAAAGTTAGAAATAGGGTCAAGGAGATTGAGACACTCAAAGCTAGGCATTAGAGCCATCAAGTGGTGCCTGGTCCTCCCCCATTGTAGTGGTGCCAAAAAAGGAGGGTGGAATTAGACTGGACTTCAGAAAGGTAAATCAAGTTTCCACCTTTGGTTACCAGATGCCAAGGATTGATGACATTGATTAATATAGGCAATGCCACAAGTACATCACCACCCTAGACCTGACCAGAAGGTATTGGCAGATCCCATTGGCACCAGAGTCCAAGGAAAAAACAGTATTCCATTCCCCCTTAGAATTGTATCAATTTACCACCATGGCTTTTGGCTTACATGGGACCCCGACCATGTTCCAGAGACTAATGGACACAATTCTGACCCCTCATACACCATATTGTGCTACGTAGTTGGATGTTGTAGTCATTTACAGTCCCAACTGGCCTACACATCTCATGCAGTTGACTGCTGTGCTACAGACCCTACAACAGGTAGGCTGGACTATCGATCCAGCAAAATGTGCGGTTGCTATGACAGACCAAATATCTAGGTTTCCTGTTAGGCAGTGGAAGTGTATGACCAGAGATGGGAAAAGTGGACAGTTGCCAAAAGCCCTATTCCCCAAACCAAAAACCATGCAAGACCTTTCCTGGGACTAGCAGGGTACTATAGGAGATTCATCCCAAACTTTTCCTCCATAGCTATCCCCTTGACTGACTTAACTAAGAGGTGTAGTAACGTTAAGTGGTCAGAAGCCTGTGATGAAGGCTTCTGGGTCATTAAAGCTGCCCTTTGTGTCCAGTCCTAAAATGTCCTAGATTTGATCTCCCCTTTGAGGTGCATACTGATGCTTCAGAGTGGCACTGGTGCAATACTAAGTCAGAATGTAGATGAAGAGCACCCAGTCATGTACACAAGTAGGAAACTACATGACCGAGAGCAGAAGTTTGCCACTATTGAAGAGGAGTGCCTTGCAATAACATGGGCCATTGAAGCTCTACGCTTCTACTTATGGGGTACAGGGTTTACTCTGACAGATCACAGGAGTGTGGCAGAACTGCATTCTGCCAGGCCTTGTACCCAGTGGAGGGATGTCTATCCTATCTTTTTCTTCCTACTACAAATCTGTTGCACAACAGTACTACATTACCCTATCCTCTGCCTTTTTGTAGCCCTGACGTAGGTTGGCCATCTGTTGGCCTTTCTTTCTCTCTACCTTTTTCCTACTCTTACTTTTCCTATTCAATTTAACCGTCCCTCACCACCATTCTTATGTAGTGCCAGGTCCAAGTACAGCATGCCAACTGGCAGCAAAATGAAGGCGTGTAGGGCATAAAATGCCTATGTATGAATACAAGTGCATTTAGAACTGTTTAAAGTGCATTTGGAACAAAATAAAGTACACGTGTGCATTTAAAATGTTCTTGGGTTAGCTCACAGTATAAAATAAAAAGGCTAAAACTGATAAAATGACTGTACCAAGAAGTCCCCTTGTACCAAGAAGTCCCCTCGTACCAAGAAGTCCCCCGAAACATGTTCAGACAGGTAGATGGGAAGATAGCGGCTCCTAGTGGCGTATATCTATAATGAATTGTTGCATAACCATGCTGGCCAGTGGGAGGGTTTACTTAATGGACCCTTATGTTTAAGATAACACTGGGCAGAGAAATGGTCATTTGTATTAGTTTATATTGTTGGAAAGCTCTTTATAATCCAGGTTTAGAAACTGTCTTTTTGTATAGACCTAGTTGTGAGCCTCTAGAGGGACAAACTGTCATTGCATTTTGTGGGTGGGCCTAAAATGGTGTGAGGGCTATATAAACCCCCAAACCCATGCATAGGCAGATCAGCTCAGCAGCTAGTTTCACTTACTTGGAATGAAGGCAAGAGGAAGCATATGTACCTGAACAAGTATTGACAATTTTGCAGTAGGACAAACTGAAGTGTCGAATTGTCGTTTGAAACCTGAAGTAACGTGGACTGGACTGGAGCACCCCAGCGTGGACTGGAGCATCCCAGCAGCAGCAGGAACTAGGAGCAGATTTATCCTGTACTCCCTTCAGGGTGCCTTCCTCAAGCAACTGGTCATGGAACCAACTCGGCAGAAAGCAATACTGGACCTTGTGCTCACAAACAGGGACAGTGTGATGGGGGTAACAGTGGGGGAACACCTGGGGAACAATGACCACCAGTCACTGTGGTTTGAAATCACAAAGAGCAAAACCAAACCATACAAAACAAGTATCCTGGATTTTAGGGGGAAGACTTTGGGGGGAAAAAGGGGAGATACTTGAAAGAGGCATTAAGGGGAATGGGGCAGGAATCGGGGGTTGAGGAACAGTGGGCAGTATTTAAAATGGGGATTACAAGAGCAACAGAATTATGCATTAAACTGGTTAGCAATAGGAGACCATTATGGTTTTCCAAAGAGGTAGCAAAGAAAGTGAAAACCCAAAAGATTGCATTTAGGCAATATAAAAAGACACAGGCAGAAGGTGATGGGGAGAAGTACCAGGAGAAGCAAAGGGAGGCAGGGGGGTCAGTAAGGGAAGCCAAAACTCAGACAGAACGTGCTGCAAAGTCAGTGGGTAGAGGGGACAAAACCTTTTACAGGTACATAAGTGGAAAAAAAAGGCAAAGGGAAGGATAGTGAGACTGAAGGGGGAGGATGGAGGCTGCGTGGAAGATAACAGTAAAGCTGACATTGAACAGGTATTTCTGCTCAGTTTTTACTGAGGAAGAGGAGGGTAATGGGTCTGAAGGGAGTACAAGGAGTGAGATTGGTGCAGAAATGGACACAAGTCCCTTTACACGAGAAAGGGTCCTTAAGGAACTGGAAGTAATAAGAGTTGATAAAGCAATGGGGCCAGATGGGGTGCACCCCAGGGTCCTTAAAGAACTGAGAGGTGGTGGCTGAACCTCTGGCTATCCTGTTTATCCGATCACCGAAACAGGGAGTACCCAAAGACTGGAGGGCAGCAGATGTAGTCCCTTATACAAAAGTGGGAACAAAGAGGAAGCGGGGAACTACAGACCAGTCTGCCTCACCTCGGTAGTGGGGAAGATCATGGAAGCACTACTGAAGGAGAGATTGGTGGAACATCTGGTTGTCTGACTACAGGACCCAAAGCAGCATGGTTTCACCAGGGGGAGGTCATGTCTGACCAACCTAGTTGAATTTTGACTGGGTGACTAGGGAGGTGGATCAGGAGAGGGCAGTGGACATGGCCTATCTGGACTTCAGCAAGGCCTTTGACACTGCCACATAGAAGACTATTACACAAACTGGGGAATATGGGTGTGGGCAGGACAGTAGTGTGGTGGGTAGGTAACTGGCTGGGCGGCAGGACACAGAGGGTGGTGGTAAATGGCTTTCACTCCACAGAGGGAAGAGTGACCAGTGGGGTACCGCAGGGATCAGTGCTGGGACCGGTCCTATTCAACATCATCAGTGACATTGCGCAGGACCTAGAAGGCAGAATTTCACTGTTCACTGACGACACAAAGCTCTAACAGAGTAGACACACCAGGGGGTGTAGACAGAATGAGAAGGGACCTGCAGGGAGTGAAGAATGGTCAGGGATTTGGCAGTTGAAATTCAATGCAAAGAAGTGCAAGATAATGCATATGGGGCACAAAAACCCTGGCACAATATATCAGTTGGGGTGAAGATATAGCATGCACCAAGCAGGAAAGGGATCTTGGAATTATCATCTCTGACCTCAAGGTAGGGAAACAGTGCGACAAGGCAGCAGGTAAAGCAAATAGGATGCTGGGATGCATAGGCAGGGGCATCACCAACAGGAACAGGGACGTCATAATTCCACTATACAAGACACTAGTGAAGCCCCACCTGGAGTACAGTGTACAGTTCTGGAGACCTTACTTAGTAAGGACATAGACAGGGTAGAGAAGGTTGAGGAGGGCAACAAAAATGGTGCATGGATTGCATCACAAGTCATATGAGAACAGGTTGAAGGAACTGAATATCCTCTGCCTGGAGGAGAGGAGGGAGAGAGGGGATATGATAGACATACAAGTATCTTACAGGGAGGAACAGGGTGCAGGAATACACTATTTTTAAGCAAAAAAGATGTTCCAGGACTAGAGGGCATGGGATGAAGTTGGAGGGAGGACGATTCAGAGGAAACTTGAAGAATTTCTTCACAGAACGGGTGGTGGACAAGTGGAACACCCTGCCAGAGGAAGTGGTGGGGGCTGAAACGATCACGGGATTTAAGAATGCATGGGATAGACATAAAGGAATTCTGGAGGTCAGGGGTAAAGGGCAACAGACTTCTAGGAAAACATAAACTGAACTTACAAGCTCAAATAAGCAGACCGGGTGGGCCATAGGCCCTTATCTGCCAACACTGTCTATGTATCTATGTAAGGCGGTGTTTGATTATAGCATTGGGCTATTCTTCTTCTGTGAATATTTCTATTTCTATTTCTATTTGCATTTTATACTGATTTTTGTATAAAACTAAAACCACACTGCAGTGTTTTGTACCAGATTACTGTGTCCATAGTTATCCTTTCTCACAAAGCTATTACACTTGTTCCTTTCCTTATTAAGGAGGGGCTGTGGGGTGGGGGAGCCAGGATTTCCTGGGCCAGCGTTAGGATGGATGGTACCAAAGAGGAGTAGGATTATGAGGGTCCTGCAAAAAATCAAGTTGAGAGTTGGTGATTTATGTTTTTAGACCTAAAACGTTTAATTGTAATGGCAGGTGCGCGAAAGGTGAGATACCGAGGGCAGTGGAGGGATGGGGGAAGAGGGGAAGGACAAAGGTCATTAGGAGAAAGTTGGACAGAGGACTGGGGGGTTGAATAGTTTTGGATGGAGTGTGAGGGTAATGTGGCCGGGTGGGGGAGATTTGGGGAAGGGGATAAAAACATGTGGGGAGTCCAGAAATAACAGGAGTAACATTGCCATGGTAGGTGTAGAACAGACAAAGAAAAAAACGAGAACGAGGAAATGACTGCCAAGGGGAAAGTGGACAGAAAACAAAGGGTATTAAGTAGGAAGGTTAAAGGTTTGCTAAAGTACTTGAGGCTGCCAGATAGAGTAGAGGTTAGTGTTGCAGCCTTTGTTGCAGAAGGTGCAGTGTTTGAATCATAGATGGTGCCAAAAAGGACACCTGTGAGGAGTGGAGTACTGGAGGTAAACAGAGGGCAGCGGTGAGTTTTAGGTCTGCTGGTTCCTGGTGGAGGAGGAGAAAGGATAGGTGGTATGGCGGAGTTAGGCTACACCCTCGGCTGTGACTGATTAACCACTTTTCTATCTCCTGATTTCCTAGCTACCAAAACTTCCGTTACCCAACAGCTGACACTTTTCTCTTTGCTTTTCTTTTCCCCCTTACCCTAGGTTAGTCACCTAACATAGCTCTTTACTGTCCCTACTAAAAGTCCTAGTTTTCTTCCATTCTTTCTGTTTCCATCAATCAAGTCCCTGTAATGATGCCACATAACCAGAAAGGTATTGTGTAAAGTGCATAAGTGCACTTTGTGTACAAAAAAAGCATGAAGGCCATTTTAAATAGGAATAGTTAATAAAGCCTTTTTAAATAAAAAGGATCTAGAAGCCATATAGAACAATTTCATGATTAGTACAGTAAGAAATCCTTAAGGCATTTTCATAAATTCACACTATAAACCTGTTACTGTATAAGGTTTTATGTGTGAGGCTGAATAGTATGCTTTATAAAAGCGCTTGGTCACTGTGGATCAGAGATGGTAGATATCTGCGGAGATGTACACTGTACCTTTAACTGAACCAGGAAGTCCCCTGAAGCAAAAACCCCCTTTAGTTTTGAAATCTGTCCAGACATGTAAATAGGGCTTTCAGGCGACCCCACCAAAATATATAAAACCTCTTCACTGAGTTCACTTCAGTTAAATCCAATAGAGTTCAGAAGTCTTGAGAGGAGAGGTTCTACTGTTTGTGCAGACGAGCTGTTGAACGCAGATGAGAAGGATCTTAGGAGCTCCAAGATCTAGGACTTATGTGAGAAACGACTGGTAAGTAGTGATTTTGTTTGCAATATTTTTGTTTCCATTTATTTTTTTGAACTTTTGAAAAATAAATCACACCACGGTGTATTTTTAAACCTGTAAATTTCTCGTCTGTTTGCTCCCACACGCTGATGGGGTGGGGAACAGGAAATGTAGGTGCTGATAGTGACTCCTAGTGATCGAATAGTATTGGGAGCAGATGGGAAAAATGGTGTGTTGGATAAACATCCTGATATCATGTGATCGGTCACATGACCAGAAAAAGCACAAAGAAAATGACAGCCAGGGGAGGGTGGGGCAGTCTGCGCACAGCACCAGTGGGCTAACTAGTCAATACCTGTGAATGCTGGCTTTGTCTGGGGCAGGACTCCAGTGCTGCTCCCAAACTCTTGCAGGGCTCTTTGGGAGTAGGCTGTAAATAGGTGAGCCTGCTGGATAAGAGACTGGTGTCAGGGGGCGGGAAAGGTAGAGGCAGACAAAAGTGAAAGACAGAGTGGGAGGGGTGTCACAGACTGCACATGCACAGCCAAGACTGACAGAATAGCACCCAGAGGAATAGGGGGAGAGAGGGCAGGTAAGGAAATGAGCAGTACAGTCCTATGGCTACAATCCTGCGCTAGAAACATATGGTACAACATACTGCAGGCTCGATAGCTAAACAGCAAGTAGTACAGTCCTATGGCTAAAATCCTGGGCAAGTAACACATGGAGCAACCCCTAGATTCTAGCTAGTTAAAAACAAGTACACCCAAATAACACAGGATGGCTAGGCCAATTAAGGTAGTACTGCAAAACAGTAAAATCGAATGGTCAGACTGTAATCATGTGAACAGAAAACAATCAGTGAACCTTTGCTGACGAAAATCCAGAAAAGATACTGCAGGCTATGGTGAAGAGTGCTCAGCACTCGATAACAAACGTCTGTTTGACACAGTCAGTACCTGTGTATGCTGGCTTCAGTGCTGCTCCCAAGCTCTTGCAGGGCTCTCGGGGAGTAGGCTGTAAACGAGGGAGCCTTACTTCCCTCCAATTTCATCCCATGACCCCTAGTCCTGGATCATCTCTTCCTCTGAAAGTATTCCTGCACCTTGTTCCTCCATGTGAAGTACTTGTATGGCTCTATCATGTTCCCCTCTCCCTCCTCTCCTTCAGGGAGTACATATTCAATCGGGGCTCATTCCACCAGACATACTGCTGCCTCAGTGGCTGCTTCTGGGGATGTGCCCATTCAGGGGATCTGTAGGGCTGCTCAGTGAACACCTTCATCTCCCACTACCACAATGACATCACTGGGATGAGTGTTTTGGGACGTTGGTTCTCCAGTCTGTTCACAAAGCAGAGGTGTGTGCTTTGCCTGCCACCTCCCAGAGAACTCTAGGAGTCTGCTAGTGTGGGTAGCGTACCATATCCATGCCCCTAGACAGTTTAGTCACCAGTTTGACCTTCGAGGGTACCTCTTACATCAGGCTGGAGCTATAGCTGCCAGGCACCAAGACCACATGGAAACCATTTTGCTATCAGTCTTCCAGAGACCACCCACGACTACATCAGACAGATGTCATTCCTCCCAAATAAACATGGGCGGCCCTGTACCCTCGTTTTTTTTTTTCCCCACCACCGACCATCACATGTCTGACTCCAGAGACCATGCCGCTTCAGTTAACTGCCAGATAAACTTTTCTCACCCTAGTCTGCTTATCACTTTTCTATAAAGTGATCTTTGTGCTGAAAGATTCAGAGAAACTCTTCAGATACTGCGTGAGTGCAGTAACAAGACTTATAGCCGACCACGCCAGTATCTTCTGTCTAGGCCCCAAACACAACGTTGGGGCCCACAAAGTTTGCCGTGGATTCAACCAGGCTACCCAGCATTGTCAAGAGAAGGCCCTAGAAAACTTCATCTTGAAATAGAAGGTTGCCACCATGGAGAAGGAACTCCAGGCTAGAGGTTCCTCCACCTCGCTTACTCTGTGCTCAGGCTCTCGCTCTTCCAAGGCCTGGGGCAAGTCATCTGGCAAACACGGCACCGAGAGAAGGAACAGAAAAAGGGAATAATCCTCTCCATGCACTCTTGCCACCGTGCAATGACCCCCACTGCTGCACACATCCATTCTTTCTTTCACAGGGTCGGCCTTGGCAGTGCTTCCCACCAGTCCTTCCAGTGATGGCCTCATTGAGCCCAATGCCCCGCTGATGCTAAAGCTCCTGTCGTTTAGACCCGTCTCAGTCCAGGGGCAATGGCTGGATCTCTCTGCCGGACAGTGTTCGTCCAGCATTGGCCAGATGACATCATGCTTTCCTCCTTCCATGTCATTTGCCACTTCATCAGTGCTTGGCCTTCAGCTGTCCCTGTTGATGCCTTGGGACCCCTTGCTGTCATGACCCTTCCTGGACTACAAGCTTCAGACAGGGGGTTCTGTTGGTGCTGTTTTGGCAGGTGCAGGCCCTCTGATGCCAGGCTTACCTCCCCTGTCACCTACTTGAGCCACCTCCTCGTCTGGGACCTTACCTACCCATCGCCATCACTGAAACCCTTGCCGACACAAAGGCTTCAGTCCCTTCTGCCGCAGCCTTCCCTAATACTGCCGACACTGGGACCACAGCCACCCTGTCAATACCTTACTGCTCCAGTAACACCAACATTCATAAACGTCCAGCCTATGTTCTCCTCCTTTTGGGAGTTTATACACCAGGTCACACCCCCTCCAGTCCTGTTGACCTTGGCTCCTGCGAGGCCAACCCCTTATGACGTCACCCCCCCCAATGCTTCAGGACACTAGTCTGTGCCCTTTTCATTGCCTGGGACTGAGGAGTATTATCCAGACCTCCTCCCCTTATGTGGATGAGGGGGCAGATGAGAATGATGGGGCTAGAACTCCCTCTAACTCATTTTCCAGTTTCCTCGGGGGGGGGGGTGAGGACTCTGGTAAACCACTAGGTCCCATCCCCCCGATGACACATCATTCATCTGAGATGTTGCAGGCAACTATGGGGCTTGACGTTGAAGAGCAGGATGTTAACAGGCAGAATCTGATGGAATATCTTGAGCTGCCAGTGTCCCTCTCTGATTATCCCTCCTCTGCAGCCTGCATTTGAGAATGCCACTGTGGCTGCCTAGTAGAGGCCAAACTTGATCCCTGCATTGCCCAGAAAGCCTGACAAACTATCAGGTTCTCACAGGGAAGCCTTTCTTCACTGAGCAAACACAGGCAGATTCCATAGAGATAAGTTGCTGCCCATGATGGGACCAAGAAACCTCAGCACCTCTGCTCTCTCCCTCCAGATGAGTGTAGAAAGTTGGATTTTTATTGGCAAGAGGACCTGTGCCTTGTCCACTTTGGACATCAGGGTTGCTAACCGTTTCTCATGTGGTAAAGTTCCAGAGTACTCTCCGGAAAAAAGGGCAATGCTGTGGCTCTGGCCCTTCCAGAAGGTCCAGTAAAGCAGGAGCTACTTAAAGCTTTCCAGTCAGGAGCAGATTTAGGCAAGCAGCTCGTGAGGGCTGCCTATGATGTGGCAGATGCCTCAACTAGAGCAGCTGTGGCAGGCATATGTCTCGACATTCCTGGCTCAGTATCGGACTTCGCTACTGATGTGCAACAGTCTATTCTGAATGCCCCTTCAGAGGCTATAAGCTCTTCAGGACAGATGTCCAGGAAATCCTTTTTGATCAGGGCTCTGGTCAGTCCACTGTCGTACGCAGTCAAGAAGTGGACAGAAGATGCCCTTTTGTCAGGGTGCCAGACAGCCAGGCAAGTGCTGAACAGCCACAGCCCTGCCTACCCCCACTTCCACCACCGCAAAAGGCCCTAGAGGTGGAGGTGCAGGCCCAGCTTCCGCATGACTCTTCCAGACCCCTGACTACTGGCAGTGCAGGGAGAGGTGGTGTGGGGGTCGCTTCTCCCTCCACCAGAACAGGTGGTGGGAGATCACTAGATGCTTGGGTCCTGTAGCTCATAGAGCAGGGTCACTCTCTAGAATTGAAGTGGCCTCCAGATCTACCTCCAGCTCATGCCAGCTACCCTCCAGACCACTTTCCCGTGCTGTTGGCAGAAGTTTGCACACTGCTGCACAAAAGAACCATAAAACCAGGTGCAGTGGATCAGAGGAATGGAAGGTTATATTCCCACTTTTTGGTCCCCAGATCCACAGGAAATTTGTGGCCAAACCTTGACCTGTGCAACCTGAACTTCTTCATCCAGTACAAGAAATTCAGGATGGTAACCTTGCAAGGCCTGCTGCCTCTGTTAAACAGACTGGATATGCTCCCAAGACATGCAGTATTCATATCTGCATATAAAGATTTGAGCCCCCCACAGGCAGTACCTCAGGTTCCTGTTCCAAGGCCAGCACCATCTGTTCAGGGCCTTGCCCTTTGGCTTGTCCTTTAGATACTTTATATAGCACTCCTTCCCCGAGGCTCAGAGCACTTAACAAAAATCATTAAAATACATACATAATATCCAGCAACAGGCCTAATGAACAAAGCATGCAATAGAACAATAACAATTCTATCATTCATAAAATACTGCAGTAAAATATTACACCAAGTTCTGCACTTAAATATCAAGCCTGGTTAAATAGGAATGTTTGAATCCTTTTTTAAGGTTTGTACAGAGGGTGCCTCCCTTAGACATCTAGGTATTAAGTTCCACAGGGTTGGTGAGGCAACTGCAAACAGTCACCCGAATGTCTCAACCTAACCCTGGGAATTGCAAGGAGGCAACGCTCAGAGGGACAGGCATGGGGAACAAGGTCTTGCAGGTAGGCTGGTCCTCCCTCATGCAGGGCTTTATAGGTCAGTAATCTGATCTTGAATGCAATCCTCCACCTAACCAGCAGCCAGTGCAGTCTGGAGGACAGGTGTAATATGTTTTGTTCTCACAGCACTTGTCGTCAATCTAGCCACCACGTTTTGCACCAGCTGCAGTCAGCAGAGATAGTCTCCAGATGGTCCCAGGTACAGGGCATTGCAGTAATCCAGTGTGGATGTAACAAAGGCATGTACCAGGGTGGTCTGCTCCACTGCTGGAGCAAGGGCCTGAATCTGAGCAATGTTCGTCAAATGGTAAAAACCTCTGATGGCAAACACCTGCACATCAAGTGTCGGACTGAGGATCACACCCAGATCCTTAAACAGAGTGGAGGGGGTCAAGGGAACACCCCCCCAAGATTAAGCCAGGGGGATGTCTGAGTCCCCTCCACCACCCCCCATCCCTTCTACCCTGATCCACCACCAGTACCTCAGTCTTGTCTGGGTTGAGATGTAGCTAATTGGTCATCCAGTTCTGGATCTTCTCCAGGCAGGTGTTAAACACAGAATCCATCATGTGGTTTCTAGGTGCACAGGACAGGTATAGCTGGGCATCTTCGGCATTGCAATGAAAACCCAGCCGTTACCGCCTGATGTCTCCCAATGGCAGCATGTACACCATGAACAACAAAGGAGACAGGACCAACCCCTGCAGAACTCCACAGCTCAGCATGTACACCGTGAACAGGGGTGATGGGACAAACCCGTGCAGAATGCCACAGCACGGAGGCATTGGCTTACATGAGGCTAACCCCATTGTCCTCCTTCGCACTTTGCCCATGAGGTTAGGACCTAAACCAGTTAATATTACTGGTTAGTCCAGTACCAGAGGCAGTCCAGCAGTACTTCATGGTCCACGGTGTCAAACACCAAGAGATCAAGGAGAACCAAGATGGTATGTTTTCTTTTCTCTCTCTCTCTCTCTCTCTCCATTAGGAGATCATTTAATGCCTTCACCAGGGCAGTCTCTGTGCTGTGCCTGGCCCTAAATCCAGATTAGAAACTCGTAAGTGGCAGAGGCAAGACTCCTCTCGAGCTGGATGGCCACCACTTTCTCTAAAACATTTCATAAAAATGGGAGCTCTGAGACCAGTCTGTAGTTGCTGAGATGCTCCAGGTCCTTTGAGGCCCATTTTATGCCACAGGTCTTTACCAAGTGCTTAGTTGTGGTGGCAGCAGCCCTCAGGAGGAAGGGACTTGCTTGCGAATTTTGTCTGTTTCCCCTTTGTCCATTTCCCTGGGTCACACCTGGAAACGAGCCTCCACTCATTGGTGCCTTTCCTGGTTATCAACTTTTAAATAAATAAAACTGAGTCTTCCCTTATCTGGATGACTGGTTACTCAAGGCTCAGTCCAAGGAACTGGCCCACACCCTACTGAGTACTAGAGGAGTTCCACACACTAGGGATTACAGTTAACCTGTCCAAGCTGGTCTTGACCCCCTGTCTGCATCTCTAGTACATTGGGGTTATACTAGACACAGCTCAGGGAGCAGCCTTCTTGCCCAAGGACAGGGTGGAGTGCTTGATGGCTTAGACCCAGTGGCTTCACATCAACCAGTACACTACAACCAGGGAATTTCTACACCTACTGGGCTTGATGGTGACAGCTATCATGGTGCTCTTGGCAGGACTGCACAAGGCGGATCCCCCAGTGGACCCCAAGAGTCCAGTGGGATCAGCATACTGAAGACTTGAAACAGAGTTCTAGTCTTTTCACCAGTACTTCAGTGCTCAGTGGAACCCAGCAATTTGCTCAGAGAAGTTGCCTTTCTGATCCTTCACCAGGGACACCTCAGGGATGGGCTGAGGGGCACATCTGGGACCTCGCCAGACCCAAGGTACCTGGACTGCTGTGGAGAGTTCCTTCCATCTAAACATCCTAGAGATGCAGGCAGTCCTGTATGGCCTTAAAGCCTTCTAGTTGCCTTCCCCTGGGACCTCTACTTGTGCAGATGGACAGTATCACTGTAGTGTACTTCATAAACAAGCTGGGGTGGACCCATTCATACCCCATGTGCAGGGAAACAATGAGGGTCTGGTGTTGGGCCCTGGCCCATGGTCTAAACTGTCAACAGTACACCTCCTAGGCACCCAAAATGTTGTGGTAGATGGCCTAAGTCGGTCACAGTCCAAAATGCACGAGTGGGAGCTGCTGACCTTGGTAGTAGACCTGTTCGACAGGTATGGTCGTTCAGAGCTGGACCTGTTTTGCTTCACCACACAACACAACTTTCACTTTTCTGCTTGCTCGATCCAGGGCCTGGAGTTTTATGGTGACATGTGTTGTCCCACTACTGGAAAGGGAGGTTTCTCTACACCTTGCCTCCCTTCCCTCTAATTCAGAGGGTGCTAATCATCCTTTTAGATGGAAGAAGTGACTTATTCTCATAGCTCCCTTTTGGCGTCAGAGCAGGTTGACTTCACTACAGCAGCTGGTGGTGGAACCTCAGCACCCTTTCCCTTTTGCGCAGCTTGCTCTCTCAGGAGCAGGGCATGGTAGTCCATCTGGACCTCAAGTCCGTATATCTCCATGCCTGGCTCCTGAAGACCTAGCCATAGCTAGGTTTGGGGCATCTCAAAAGGTGGCTAATGCCCTGGTGGCTGTGAGAACACTCCACCAGGAGTATTTTTTTTATTTTTATTTAATTTGTTAACCGGGTAAGAGCACTGGACAGAGGGTTCTTTTTCAGGCTCGACCTGGATAGGTCGTAAAATACAAAATATATATGACAAAATTCAGTGACCATTATAAATGCATAAATCGAGCAAATAAACTCTGGATGCTTTTAAATATTTAATGAACAACCAACACGTATAAAATCAGGCAAGCTATTACAAAAATGCGGAGCAGCTGAAATAAATGCTCGTAATCCAGCTCTAGTTTTACACAGACCTTCATGAAGTACAACCCTGTTTGCAGACCTCAGACTAGGTAACAAATCCCTGACAAAGATCAAAGAGAAGACTCGGAATAAAAACAATTTTGGAAAATCTGAATACTGTATAGGATGAATTGGGGATAGCCAACCAAGCTGGGAATATAAACAGTGGTGAGTGCATACAGGAGCCAATAAAACAAAATGGTAAATATTATAAACAAAAACTTTGCATCTCTGTGAAACCAAGATAAAAAAGTTAGGTGCATAATCAAAATGGATGTGGAAGCACTTTGCTCTGTGGGTGGCTTCCCATCATTTGAATCCTTTCACTTGTCCAGTGAATCGTATTCTGGAGTACTTGCTGTCCCTCTCGGATTATGGCCTGGACTGTTCCATTAAGGTGTACCTGGCTGCTATTTCAGCCTTCCATGTTCCTGTTGATGGCCATATGATGGCCCAGCAGGATGTGTCCTGTACATTTTTGAGGCATTCTTTATCTGAAGCTTCCCATCCGCAATCCAGTCCCACTTTGGGACTTAAATTTTGTGTTAAAGCTTAATTGGCTCCTTTTGAGCCGGCCGCATCATGCAAGCTACATTTTCTGTCGTGGAAAGCGTTACGTTTTAGTTATTACTTCTGCTTGGAGGATTTCTGAGCTTCAGGCTGAGTCTCCTTATTTAGTTTTCCACAAACACAGCATCTTTTGTGTACCAACCCAAACCTTTTACCAAAGGTGGTGTGAGTTTACCCTGAACCCAGCCATCTACCCGCCTATGTATTATCTAAAGCATGCCAGTCCAGGGGAAGCATTGCTCCATACTTTAGTTGTACATTGTACATAGAATACTCAGATGTATGTTCATCACACAAGGGACTGCAAGAATTCCTCCCAGCAGTTTCTTGTGCCCCTGGGGAAAAAGGCAGTTACCAGTCCTAAACGGTGCCTGTCCAAATGGTTGGCCAATTGTATTCATTTATAAGAAATATGGTAAGGAACTGCTTGGTGTATGGCCACTGTACCAGAGGCATGGCCACTTCTGTTTTGTTTCTGGAATGTCAGCTGCTGACATCTGTACCGCTGCCACTTGGAGTACTGTCCACATTTTCACTAAACACTAGTACAGTCTGGACATTGCCTCTAGAAGGGCAGGCTTCATCCTGGTTGCATCAAGGCCTCTTGTCCTAAGCCTATAGCCTGCAGCCGCCCAGACTGTCTGTACTACTTAGGCCACACCTATGGAATGAGTGCTGATGAGGGAGAGATGCTCTGAAGATGGTACAGTTACATAAGAAGTTACCATAACAGATCATTGAGAGGATCTCTTGTATCAGGCTGTGCCATCCCACTCTCCATCCTCCTTGGTGTCTGTCTCTCTCTAGGATAGTTACCTTCCATTTCACCTTTCTTAGTGGTGGGAACCTCTAGCTCAGTTCCTCAGGAGGAGATTCTCTGCATATGGTCTTTGGTGGGGAACTGAGGAGGAGTGACATTGGTGCCGGATGTAGTCATGGGTGGTCCCTGGAAGACTACTAGCAGAAAGGTTTCCATATGGTTCTAGTGCCTGGCAGTTCTAGTTCCATAGGTGTGGCCTGATGCAAGAGATCCTCTCAAAGATCTATTATGGTAAGTTCTTGTATAACTGTACTTTCTAGGACGAAACCAGGACAAAGCCGACCTAAAGGTGGGCAAGCAATGTGAGAGGGCAGCAAGGAGGGCTGGGGGATACTGGGATGCATAGGGAGAGGCATCACCAGTAAGAAACAGGAAGTTGTTATCCCTCTGTACAGACAGCTGGTCAGACCCCATCTGGAGTACTGCATGCAGTTCTGGAGACCCAATCTCCGCAAAGACATAGACAGGATGGAAGCTGTCCAGAGGAGGGCAACTAAAAAGGTCAGGGTCTGCACGGAAGACTTATGAAGAGACTTAAGGAGCTTATATGTGTAGCCTTGAGGAAAGGAGGAGAGGGGGACATGATAAACTTTCAAGTACCTCAAGGGAATCAAAGTCCAAGAGGGTAGCATCTTTCAAAAAAGGTGTGCAAGAACAAGGGGACACAATTTGGAAGATGGGGGTGGTGGCTCAGAGGTAATTTAAGGAAGTATTTTTTCACAGAGGGTTGTGGATACATGGAACAGCCTTCCGGAGGAGGTTGTGGAGTCAAACAATGGTGGAATTCAAGCATGCATGGGACAGTCGCAAGGCAATTCTAGGGGGTGGGGGCAGGAAGAAGTAGGCTGCTGGTTAGGATCTGCAGCTTATCCATTAGGTAGGGAAATGGGCAGACTGGGTGGGCCAAGCGGTCCTTATCTGCTGTCAAATTCTATGTTTCTGAATGGTGTATAGTACACAACCCACCCGGCCTCCCCTGGCAAGTGGCATAGGTTCAGTTTCTGGCATGCAACATCTGGCGTCACAGGGTGGAGTCAGCAGATATATCCATCTGGGTGGTGGGAGGAGCTTGGCTTAAACATGTTTGGTAAATAACATGGTTCCAGTGGAACTGCCAGAGTATGGCTGTGTACCATATAACACTCCTAGAACTACACATACAGATGAGTAAGTCCTTTTTGATTACTCAATCATCTGTTTCCTTCTAGTATGTAGTCAGTGGTATCAAACTGGGTCACTATGTGTAGTTTGGCTCTGCAGTAATTTTTAAATATCAGGAAGTCCTAAAGGTATTTAGGGTTTGAAGGAAACCAGTCGGCAGAAAGCATTTTTCCTTTGTGGAAAAGTTTATCTTACTGGCGTGCCCCCAGAAAAAATAATCCCAACTGAAGCGAAGCAGGATTGCCAAAAATTCTGGAATATATAGTACACCTACAGATCTCACTTAGAGGATTCTCTTGCAGCAGGTTACACCATGAGGACTGAAGCCAGCAGGTACCAGGACTCCACTGAAAACTTCTACCTAGCAGTCCTGCCCTTCCTTTTCAGTATTTTACTGAAGAGAAGGCAGGGCAGGGCCCACAGCTCAGCACCATGGAGGGGAGAGAGAGGTGTGCACTAGTCCCTTCACAAAAGAAAGGGTCTTACAAAAGCTCTAAGCTCGGGGTGGACAAGGCAATGGGACCTGATGGCATACATCCTAGGGTACTAAAGGAGCTAAGGGTGGAAGTAGCAGAGCCATTATCAGAACTGTTTAGTGAGTCTGAGCACAGGAGAGGTCCCAGAAGATTAGAGAAGGGCTCATGTGATCCCGCTCCACAAGAGTGGTAGCAGGAAGGAGGCAGGGAACTACAGACCAGTCAATCTTGCCTCAGTAGTGGGCAAGATTATGGAGGCACTCCTTAAAGGATAATGAAACACCTGGAATCCATAGGAGCACAGGATCCAAGACAGCATGGGTTTACAGCAGGAAGGTCCTGTCAAACTAATATCATAGATTTCTTTGACTGGGTAACCAGAGTGGTAGACCAAGGGGAAGCAGATGATGTCATCTACCTTGACTTCAGCAAAGCTTTCAATACTGTTCCACATAGAAGATTGATAAGCTGAGTAGGCTCAGGGTGGGTCAGAAGTTGGTCAACTGGGTGGCAAACTGGTTGGTGGGCAGAAAACAGTGGTGGTAAATGGTATACAATCAGAAGAGATGCAGGTCACAAGTGGGGTACCTCGGGGTTCTGTTCTGGGGCCAGTCCTCTTCAATATCTTTATCAGTGACATTGCAGATTGACTGGAGGGTAAGGCGTGTCTGTTTGCAGATGACACCAAGATCTGCAATAGAGTAGATGGTCCAGATGGGGTGTGCAGAATAAGATCTGGATAAACTGGCAAAATGGTCAGAAGAGTGGCAACTGGGGTTTAATGCAAAGTGCAAGATCATGCACATAGGCAAGAGACCCTGAAGCCACCTATAGGAGGGGAGTTGCTGGCAGTCACAAGGGAAAAAAGACTTGGGCATCACAGATGATCTGAAATCATCCAAGCAGACCACTAAAGCAGTAGGTAAGGCTAGGGGGATATTGGGGTGCATTAGTAGGGGTATCAAGTCATAAGAGGAAGGTAGTAATACCTCTTTACAAGACACTGGTAAGGCCCCATATGGAGTACTGCATGCAGTACTGGAGGCCACACCTTCACAAGGACATTAACCAAATTGAGGTAGTCCAGAGAATGGCAACCAAAATGGTGCAGGGACTGCATCAGAAAACATGAGATTAACAGAGCTCAATATGTATTCCCTAGAGCAAATGAGGGGGGAGAGGTGATATGATCGAAACATTTCAAACACCTTAAGGGCAATAACAAGGTGAGTCTAACATGTTTCAATGTAAGAAAAATAGCAAGACAAGAGGACACAGCATGAGATTAGAGGGGAGGCTGATTAAAGGGTAATGTGAGGAAGTTTTTTCACAAAGAGTGGTAGATGCATGGAACTGCTACCTCGGGAAATGGTGGATATGAATACAGTGCAGGGCTTCAGACAGGCATGGGATATGCATAAGTGAGCAGTACAGATGAATATGAGAATAGATAGGCCATTGACAGGGCAAAGGCCGCTGGCACATTCATAAGGTAGAAAAAGAAATGGGCAGACTGGATGGGCCTTGCAGTCCGTATCTGCTGTCAATTTCTATGTTTCTACGCAAGTCTATAGTGGGGGACTGCCTCGGCGTTCTTTATGGAATAAAAGGGGCAGTCCCCCACCACCTCAGTTCTTTTCCCACCGTTGACTCATGCAGGTCGGACCTCCACGGTTGTCTTCTGCTCTAGTTGACTGCCATTTTACTGCATTACCCTCACTTTATTTACAGTATATTTGTGCAGGTCCTCTTATTTACCAGTTGAACGGTGGCGAAGTGCGATTTGTGGAAAACAGCTACCTCACAAGGACTGCCATTCTGCATGCTTGTTCTGTCTAGGCCCATGTCACGACATTGAGGCCTGACAGCACTGCCAAGTCTTCAACCAACGCACCCAGCTTTGCTGTCGGAATACCTTGGAATCCTTCCTGCTACAGCAGAAACTTTTCTCTATGGAGCAGGAGCTTCACCAGCATTCTTCTCTGATCTCCACGGCCTCCACTTTGGCGTTTGAGTCTAAGAAATCCTCAAAAGCACCAGCACCAGGAGAAGCAGAGAAAGAAACCCCAATCTTTCCGCTCCAGGTCCTCATGCAAGTCGGGCTCCAGTGGGTCTTCTCCTGTGGGAGGTTGGCCCCTTCCACTCTTGTCCACCTCTGGTCTGTCGGTAGTAAAACTACCCACTATAGTCTGTTGCAAGTGGTGGTGGTTCCTTGGGACTCTGGTCTTTGACCCCAGTCTCCCAGCCCCTGCAGCTCATGTTAGCTTTGAGCATGGGTCCTCGGTGAGGTGGCTGGACTGGGTCTTCAGGTGGCTGGTTGCTACCTGTTGCCCCGGTAAAGGAGGCTGCCAAGTCTGCTCCCAAACATGGGACAGATATCACCCTATGGCGCCCAGGGCATGCAGTCCCCTCCCCTGTGTGAGTGACACCTCTGCCCTGTTTGGGAGTTGGCTCTCCTATTTGGGCCTCTCCCTCTCAACCAACACCAGCCGCTTCCAGGGACCTGTGTTCACCAACTCCGGGTTCGTAAATGCCGGCTTCACTGGTGCCTACCCCCAAGACCCCTTCCCCAGCAGTCGTCCCCGATCTCACTCAACCGACGCTGATGGGACAGACTCCAATTCTTTGACCCCAGTCACACCGTTGCCAGGGGTTTGATCACCTACAAACCAAACACCAGTTACACCATTGAAGCCAACGCCAGTTACCATGAAACTATGCCAGGGCCTTCTAAGCCTATCCCCCAGACACCAGTCACTCCTACTTCTCAGTTTCCACCAACAGAGATCAACGCCCCTTTTTGCTGTCTGTATTTTAAAGACCAGGAGAATCCTAAGGAGCCTCTGACTGCCCCAGCTCCTTCCAAGAAGGCTCAGATGCTTATCCCTAGGGAGCAGACAACTCAACTGGATACTGGCCTTCTGTGGCCCCGTAAGCCTAGGCCTCTGTGTTCCCTCTCTCCTCCTCCTCTGGATTTGGGGGAATCTGAAGGGTATTCCTCTTTCGCCTCGCATGAGGATTCTGAAGAGTCTATCCCTTCTGAGCCAGAGGAGCCCCACAGTCAGCACCTGATATGACGTTCATGGATGTAATGCAACACATCCAGGCCCTTATGGGATGGGACTCTGAGGACTTGGACCCTGAGCGACATCAGTTGGCTAAATTTCTGCATACGTAGTTCTTATCCCCAGTGGTTCCCCCTCTTATAGACTCCTTTAAGGATGTAAACAGGGCAGCCTGGAAACATCAGTCCTCCACACCGGCGACCTCCAAAAAGATGGATTGCTTGTACAATGCTCCCAGGGACTAGCCTTTATATGGGGAACACCCAGAGGCAGACTGTCAGTGCGGCTTATGACTGCTCTAAATGGCCCTGGCATCTTGGTACTCAACCTCCTGATAAAGACTCTAGGCAGACTATTTTGGGGGGAAAAAGGCCTACTCCTTGGCCATTTGTACCATCTGTTTCTTGAACTTTCTAGCCCACATGGTTCAGTATCAAAATGCCTTGTGGGAGAAGGCCTTGGAGGTCATGCAGGGCACTACCAGAATTTTCCACCAGAAATGATCTCCTGCAACTCCTTAAGCCAATGTGGGAACCCACATTCTGCATGCTTCCTATCCTTCTGTGGACTCTGCTGGAAGGTTCGCAGCTATGGGAATTTGCCTATGCAGACACTTGTGGCTTAAGTCGCTGGGTTTTCCCCAGACATCCAATCGAAGATCCTGGACACCCCATTTTGGGGCCCTGTCTTGTTTGGTGAGGATTCCCAAAATATTACTCCCCTCAGTCTGATAAGGCCATCAAATCTGTCCTTATGTTATCTGTCTCAGCCTAAATCTTTTCCCCGGCAGCCTTTTTGTTGCAGCTCCAAGCGGCAACCCAGAGGTCAGCAGCCCAGGGGTGCCTTCGAGAGGCTACCTCCCAAGCCACAAGGTCGTCAGTGCCCAGAGCTGCCAGAACTTCACCATCCCCCTGCGCATCCTCAATTCCTCAGTCTGACTCTTTGCCCGATCCCCCCCCCAACCCCAAGCAGAATCTCTGGGCGGGGGGGTCGCTTGTCTTTTACAGAGAAGGTTGGGGAAAAATCTCAGACCAGTGGGTCCTACAGTTAGTGCAACAAGGGCATACCGTAGAATTGTTGAAGATTCCTCCAGACAATCCTCCAGCTTTCTTCCACTACCCTCCTGCTCATCTCGTGTTGATTCAAGATGAGATACAAGCACTTCTGCAAAAGTGGGCCATCAAACAAGTTCACCCAGCATAATGCAGCATGGAGTTGTAGTCTCATTTCTTCCTGATACCCAAGAAAACAAGGGATTTGTGTCCCATTGTGGACCTTTGCCATCTGAACAAGTTCCTAGAGTACAAGTAGTTCTGGATGGTTGCTCTACTTGGCCACCTTCCCTTACTTCATCAAGGGGATTAGCTCTGCTCCCTGGATATCCAGGATGCCTACCTCCACGTTTTGGTGTCTCCACCTCACAGGAGGTTCCTGCACTTCTGCTTCCAGGGATATCATTACCATTTTCAGGCCCTGCCCTCCGGCCTGTCCTTGGCCCCTCATGGCTTTACAAATTGCCTTGCGTCGATGGCAGCACAGTTATGGAGGGAAGGCCATTACGTCTTCCCATACCTGGATGATTGGCTTCTGACAGCTCCTGTCAAGGAGCAGTTGCTCAGAACCATGGAGGCAACCTTTTCCTTGTTTTGGGATTTGAGAATAACCCTCAATCTTCCAAAATCATCCCCTTGGCCAAGTCAAGACTCCAGTACACAGGGGCAGTCCTGGACACAGAGCAGGGCATGGCCCTTCCATCAGACACAGCAAAACTACTCAGGAGTCTGGTCCAGTTGGCCTTATCTTTGCAAGTCCCAACCAAAACAGTTCTCTGACTCTTGGGACATATGGCAGCGGCCATACAGACTGTACCCATGGCTCATCTGCACATGTGTGGCCCAATGGAACCTTCGGGTTCAATGGGATCGGTGTTACAACTTGGACCTCCCAGTGTTGGTGTCCAACTTGGTTCACCAGACCATGATGTGGTGGTTGAACTCTTCCAACTTGTCCAAAGGAGTTCCCTTTTGGTCAGTCACCTCAGCAAATTCTGACCAGACTCTTCTGGCCAGGGCTGGGGTGCCCATCTCTTAGACTTTTTAACTCTGAGGACCTGGTCCCCATTGGAGCAGCATCTCCATATCAATGTTTTGGAGATGTGGGCAATATTGTATACTCCATCTTTCAGATGCATCTGCTCCCAGGTCACCTCTTGATTAGACTGACAATGTGTCAGTAGTCCTTTACATAAACGAGTAGGGGGATGCACTCTTACCCCCTCTGCAGGGAAGCCATGAGAGTGTGGTATTGGGCCATAGCACATCACCTGAGCCTGACCGATATGCATGTTCCAGGCGTTTAAAACACCTTGGCTGACAGTCTAAGCCATTCTCAATCCAAGGTTCATGAATGGGAACTTCTTCTTGCAGTGGCCACGGATTGGTTCAACAGATGGGGCCAACCAGAGCTAGATCTATTCATGTTCCCATCCAACGCAAAACTGCCAAATATCTGCTCACTAGATCCAAGGCCTGGTGTGTTCTGGTGAGACATGTTGACCCTCTCTTGGACAGGGAGGTTTTCGTATGCCTTCCTCCCTTTCCATTGTTGCAGAAAGTTCTGCGCAAGTTTCAGTCCAAAAGGGAGGAAATGATCCAGATAGCCCCGTTCTGGCCATGGCAGATTTGGTTTTCACTCCAGCTTGCTGTGGACCCACCAATCCCCCTTCCCCTGTGCTGACGTGCTCTCCCAGGAGCAGGGCACCCTGGTCCATCCAGATCTCCAGTCTCTGCTCCTTCATGCATGACTCCTGCAGACTTGGCAGTTACCTGCTTTGGGGTGTCCCCCAAGTGGCAGAAGTTCCAGTGGCTGCCAGAAAACCCTCCACTAGATATACTTATGCTATGAAGAGAAAGCAGTTCTGCATATGGGCTGCCGCTCTCCACCTTTACTTTTCTGTAGAATCTGGTTCTAGAGTATCTCCTTTCTTTATCCAACTCAGGCCTGAGTTATTCATCCATTAAGGTGCATGTGTCTGCCATCTCTGCATACCATGCACCCAATGAAGGCAAGATGCTTGCCCAGCTGGATCTATCCAGCACATTCTTGCAGGGTATCCTACATCTGAAGCCTTCCATCTGGGACCCTGTCCCTCCTTGGGATCATTTGTTCTTGGAGAAACTTGTGTTGCCTCTGTTTGAGCCTGCCGCAAGTTGTGAGGCTCATGTTCTGTCGTGGAAAGCATCATTTTTAGTTGCTGTTACTCCTGCTAGGATTTCTGAGCTCCAGGCTCTAATATGTAAGAGCCTTATTTAGTTTTCCACAAGAACAAGGTTTCCTTAAGAACCAACCCAGAGTTCCTTCCTAAGGTGATTGTCAGAGTTTACTTTGAATCAGGACATCATCTTTCTATTACCCAGAGTATTCTAACTTGGGGGAGCCTTACTGGAAGCATAGATGGATACTGATGGCAGATAAGGGCCTTTGGCCCTCCTAGTCTGTCCAATTGTGCATGTAATTCTGCCTCTTCAAGTTTCTTTCTAACTAGGTTGTCCCTTTCCCCAACTGCTAGGATCCCCCGGATGCTTATCCCATGCATTCTTGAATCCTGTAATCACTTCAGCCCCCACCTCCTCTGGCAGGGCATTCCACTTATCCATCACCCTTTCCATAAAGAGAGTTCCTCATGTTACCTCCGAACCTCCCTGCCACCAGTTTCATGGCCCCTGGTCCTGGAGCATCCCTTCCTCTGAACTCGATACTCTGGATGTTCACTGGGTGCTTCGGTTTTTGGACTGCACGCTTTGTTTGGACCACACCCGACCTATCAGAAAAATAGATGTTTCCTTCACCCCAGGAAAAAAGGGGCTTCAGTTTCTAAGCAGTGTTTGTCCAAATGGTTAATTGCATTGACTACTACTGCAAATATGACAAGACTTTATCAGGCTCTATTAAAAGGTCATTCTACCAGGGGGGTAGCTACCTCATTTGCATCTTTCAGAAATGTCTATTGTGGATATCTGTGCAACGGTCACCTGGAGTTTTGGCCACACCTTCATCTAGCATTAGTGTGAACATTGCTTCTAGACCGGCAAAAAACTGCACCACTCAGCCATATTCAAAATTGTATAAAAAATACTTTATTCAAATAAGACGCCAAAAGGCCAGTCATAGCCACAAGATGCAGAAAATCCAGACTGGTTTTGTACCAACTAGTACGTCATGAGGGCCATCCCCCAATGATGTACTAGTTGGTACGAAACCGGTTAGGGTTTTTTCTTGTAGCTATGACCAGCCTTTTGACGTCCTATTTGAATAAAGTATTTTTTATACACTTTTGAATATGGCTGAGTGGTGCGTTTTTTTGCTGGTGCTATGCTTGATTTAATTCTCGCACACTTGTGAATTGTGGAGCTGTATTGTTAAACATTGCTTCTAGGCACAGGGCAGGTTTTGGACTGGCTGTCCTTCAGGGCCTGCTTTCTCAATGAGTTTATTCTGGTCCATATCACCTCGCAGCTGACCTGGGTCAGTCCTCTCACTGCTTGGGACTCTGCCCTTATGGTGTAACCTGCAGCAAGAGCCCCCTTGAAGTGAGAGTACAGTTACGTAAGAACTTGCTGTAACAGATCTTAGAGAGGAGCTTCTGCAGCAGGTGCAGCTCTCCCTCTCTTCATCCCCCTGGTGACTGCTTCTCTATCCTTTTTTTCTTGGTTCTGGAAGAATGCATCTGTTCTCCTTTTTCATGTTTGCTGGGCTCTCTGGCAGGAGAACTGATGTGGTGCTGGAGGACCGCCACTTTTATTCCGTAAAGGACATCTGGGGTGGGCCGACGTCTGGTGCAGTCCTCTGCTATAGACTGCTAGCTAGAAGTTTTCCATGAGGTCCTGGCACCTACCAACCTCAGTCCTTATGGTGTAACCTGTTGCAAGAGCTTCTCTCAGATAGTACAGTTGTGTAAGAACTTGCCGTAACAGTAGATCTTGGAGCATCTCTTGCAGTAGGTCATAACACATGGGATATCAGCCGCAGGCATCCTTTCCTTTGGGTGACTTCAGCAGTCGACCCTGGGACTTCCCCCTAACATTACCATGTGGTGTCTGCATGGCACGTATAAAAGAGGGAGGTCCCAGCTACTGTTTTCATCCTAGCAGCCGAATGAGAAATAATTTCTCAGGCCTCCAATGGGAATAGAGGGAAATAAGGCAGCAGCTCATGGAGTCATGAAAACGGGTGCCAGGAACCCTTCTGAAGTAACAGCAAGGGAGAAGGTGGGTGGGGCTGCATGACCTGCAAGAGATGCACCAAGATCTACTGTTGTGGTAAGTTCTTGTGCAACTGTACTGTCTTCTTTGAGACAATCTCTTGCAGCAGGTTGTAACACATGGGAAGCTTCCCAAGCGGTTATTATGCCAAGGGGAAGAGGAAGCAAACTATCTGTACTTGGGACAGGAGGCCTTGTAAATTGGCCCGTCCAAAAAAGGTTTGCTTCTTGGAAGCTGTCTAGAATGGAATGTTTTGTGAACGTATGCACAGTAGATCATGTGGTGGCTTCACAGATTTCTAAGGCAGACACCCAGAAACACCAAGGAGGCAGCCATGCCTCTGGTAGAATGGGGTTTTACAACCCCTGTGAGGTTTGTATTTTGTATAAACAAAATGCAGTTGGCCAACCATGCGGACAAGTGCTGCTTCAAAACCTGAACGCCCTGATTTCCAGGGGCAAAAAATAAAGTTGCCCAGTTTTTCGCAACTGTGAGGTGTGGAGAAGATGGCCTCTGTTCTGTACACGTCGAGTATGAAGCAGGGATTCCCCTGAATTTGCAGGCTGTGCATAGTACACCGGTAAGTGAATAGCCTGATTTACAGTAAATTCAGGAACAATCTTTGGCAAAAACTACGGGCTGGTTCGTAAAGTCGCCCTATCGTTATGAAAATGTAGGTAGGGAGATTTGCACCTTAGTGCCTGTAACTCTGAAATACGTATACCTGCCGTAATGGCTACTAAAAATAGTTTTCCGAGAAAGAACTGGGCTCACTAGATTTGGCACTCAGAAGGGCTGATGGTCAGTTTTTGAAGCCCAAAATTTAAATCCCACACAGGGATTGGATCCTGGATAGGGAGATAAAGGTGCAGAATGTCTTTTTAAAAAGGTTCTGATCAAAGGTAACTGGGACAATAGTTTGTTGCCCACAGGCAAATGGAATGCAGCAATGGCTGAAAGGTGAACCTTTACAGAGAAATATTTAAGGCCACCCTCTGACAAGGACAGCAAATGGTCTAAGGTGCTCTGATGGTAACACTCATAAGGGTCCAAGTTCTTCGTAGATGCCCAAATGGAGAAGTGTTTCCACTTCATAGACTAGGAAGACGTTGTAGAATGTTTCCTGGCAGCCTGGAGGACTTCTGCCATCTTTGGGGACACCCTGAAGCGCGAGAGGACTATGTCCTCAGGAGCCAGGCATGCAGATGGGAGTGAAGGTCCGGGTATAGCAGGGAGCCTTGCACCTGGGACAGCAGAGCCCAGCAAATTCAGAGGTACGGGATCTGATTCAGTGAGCTGTAGAAGTGGAGGGAACCAAATCAGTCTTGGCTAGAACAGTGCTATGAGAGTCTGAGTAGTAGTCTCTGAACGAGAGGAAAGGGCAGGAAGGTGTAAAGAAATTTTCCTGTCCAGGAAAGAACACACCTGCCACACAGTTCCAGGACCTCGTTCAAGAGAGCAGTAGAGAGGCAGTTTTGCGGAGAGACAAATGGGGTCCAACTCCAGTCGTTTCAGTGGTGGAAGACTCTGTTTTGGACGTCAGGTAAGATTTCCTACTCATGGGCCCATGCAGTGGATCTGGTCAGGGCATCTGCCAGGGTGTTTGACAGACACCCTTGGGATGTGGACTGCCAGAAGATGGATATTTCTCCAAATCGCCCAGTAAGAGACCCTCTTATTCTCTGCAGAGGGTATGAATGGGTGCTGCCTTGCTTGTTTAGGTAGTGAACAACCACAGAATTGTCTAATGCACCTGAAGGTAACCGGAGAAAGGAGAGTCTCGATGCCTGTAAGGTGTAGAGGACTGCCCTCATTTCTGAGACATTGATGTGAAGGCTGGCATCCAGGATCCTTGAGACTGGATGTACAGAAGATGAGCACCCCACCCTGTCAATCAGGCATTAGTAGTTGGAATGAGACACTAAACAAGAGAATGAAATTGTATGCCTCGCATTAAGTTGTTTTTGGACTTCCACCATTATAGAGCTCGAAGAGCCGGGGAAGACATCAGGACTGGGGCATCAAGTCATCCTTCTGGTCCCATTGGATTCTGGGGGTCCACTGAAAGACCCTCATATGCAACCTGGAATTGGGGACTGTCAGAATCATGGCTGCCAAATGTCCCAGGAGGCACAGGTAGTCTCATGCTGAGACCAATCTGCTGGACTCTAGGCTGCATGCCAAAGCAGTCTGAGTGTCCGCCTAAGCCATGAGCAAATATGCCATCCCCATGGAGGCCTCTAACATGGCTGATATATAGGAGGTGTTGTGCTGGGTCCATTTTTGACTTCAGATAATTTACAGCTATCCCCACCTGGGTGAACAGCTGCAGGGTTTGAGAAAGCATGGACAACAGCCTTCGGTGGGAAGACTCTTTCAGGAGCCAGTCATCCAGGTAGGGAAAGACCGAGGCTGTCCCTGCGGAGGGTCGCTGCAACTGCCACCTGGCATTTTGTGAATGCCCTCGACCTGAGGAAAGCCCGAATGGGAGTGCCCTGAACTGGTAATGATGACCCTGAAACAAAACCGAGAACCCATCTAAGCAGGGTGCATCTGGATATGGAGGCACATGTCCTTCATATTAAGAGAGCAGAGCCAATCTCCCTCATTCAGCAAGGGGAGAAGTGTTGGGAGAGACACTATCCTGAACTATTGGTATTTGACAGAGGTTGACACCTTAAATCCAAAGTGTGGCACAAGTCCCCCATCCATTTGGGAACCAGGAAAAAAATAGAAGTAAAATCCTGTATCCTTCTGTGAAAGGGGAACTGGTTTGATGGCATGTTTTGTAACAGGGAGAACCCTAAGGGACCTCCAAGGAGAGGCTGGCATCCCTCCTCAATACTTTATTAAACCACATAGATATATTTATAGACCACACTGAGAACAGAGGAGATTTTATGAAGCTTTACTCGTTCAGGATACATTTTTAAGGTGGTACAATGACGATGGCTTCAGTTGTAAAATAAAAAGCAGTTATGTCTTAAGGCAGAACTTACAAACCTTGTATCTGAACAAACACAGGAAATGCATCCTGTCTCCAAACAATGTAATGTTGATAAATTAGTTCTGTAATTTGAGAGCTAACATCTGCAGTTCCTGTAGTCACACTGATGAGCATAAATGAATGACGTAGAATCTTACAAACAAAACTGAATGTCTTCATTGAGAGTTTGCTTTTACATCCTCCATTATGGTACATTCAAAGTAACACTCCATGAGAATTGCATTGCAGTTCAATCTATGGCATTAACAAAATATACCATAACTGGTTTTGTTCTTGTCCCCTTTTTCCTGCTATACATAAAACATGCATCACAGTTTGAACTACGGCATCAACAGGATATATGGTTCAAATTCTTAGCAGACAGTTGCTAAGAAATGCAATATGCTTCATAACCACATATTAACTTCCTTAGCAAACTGCTGTTACATTCTGATAGGTCACTGTGTACACATAGCATTTATAAGAAATGCCTGTCATTTTGGGGAAATGTAGCACATAAGTTTCGTTTTGTCCATTTCACACACAAGTTTTGTTTTTAAACACCATTTTGTAATAACTGTATTGACTGCATTGTGTAACTGCATTGTGTATGCATAATTTTTAATACTCTTGTCTTTCTGTGTATTTGCTCATGCACCCACTTACTGGCTTTATCAGATTGTACTTGGGGTTTTGTAGCCTGTCCCCTGCCAACCATTAAAATTTGTGCAAAGACGCACATTACAGTAAAATTACTTTCTACATGCCCCCCTTTGGGGCTTTGCCACAAATATTTATTTGCACATCATGCCTCTTGTATATTTATGCCATTGCTGATCAAGAGCAAACAATATATTACCTTCCCACCCTTCTCTAATAGGGCTTGGGACAGAGACTCCAAACCTAGTTGGCAGCTCCTGCACTGGTATTTTTCCCTTGTGTGTATTCCTGCTTAGGGCTCATACACCACAGGCATACTGATCACAGCCACATGACGGGAAATTAGTACCATAACTTCTCAGGTACTCTGCCCGATTTTAAGCATAGGCAATACAATTGACAGTCACCAAATGCAATGCATGAACATTATATATATGTGTATATATGTATATGTGTGTATGTGTATATGTGTGTATGTGTGTGTGTGTGTGTGTGTGTGTGTGTGTGTGTGTGTGTGTGTGTGTGTGTGTGTGTGTGTGTGTGTGTGTGTGTGTGTGTGTGTGTGTGTGTGTGTGTGTGTGTGTGTGTGTGTGTGTGTGTGTGTGTGTGTGTATATGTGTATATGTGTATATGTGTATATGTGTATATGTGTATATGTAAAGTAAAACATATTTAAGGTTTTAGTATTAGTGACGCTGCCTTGACTAGTTTAAATGCAGTTTCATACAGAAACATTATGCATTACATATGCAAAAGTGACCCATGGGACAATCCCATTTGGGTATTTTAACATGCAATCTAAACAAACTGATCTTGTCACAAATATAGCAACACTTGATTATATAATGGTTTATAAAACCATCTGTTGCAATTGCAGAGCTGACATTGTATTTTTGTATCATTTTACCTAGATTAACGCTTGACCCTCCCTTTGAGCAATTTTGGTTATTCTTTAGTCTGCAGTTCATTTATTTCATGGGTTAGCTTAATTAGTCCGTTACAACTTTGTGTACTTTTGGAGTTTGGGAGTTTACTCTGTGTACTCTTCTGGTGAGTATCCAACTAACATAAATTCCATCTGTATTTGCTTTTTTGATCTGATGCCATTTAAATTTGTATTTCCAGTCATTTAGAAAGGGTGGCATGTGTGTTGGCTCATTGATTCCTGTCCATTCCAACAGCAAGTTTGGGTCCTTTAGATACCATTTCAGAAAGTCAGGTTGTTCAAAACATAAAGTATTGAAAAGCCAGAATAGTCTACACATTGGTCTATTGTGCCCCCCAAAATTTTCTCTAATCATATACTATACAAATTAATGTCCAGTAGGCCACTGTGAGCATCATTATTTCTTGCCTGCCAGAAGTATGATATGGTAACGGATTTATTTAACTCTAAAAATTGATTAGTGTTTTGCTCATAAGTGCTAAATCTTTGTGAAAATGCATAGCTCTTGCCTCACTGTGTTTAACAAACACAGCACTTCTAGGAAATCTATATAAATACTTTCTGTACAGTTAGTATAGTCCCAAGAAAAAAACTGCTAATCAATTATTTAAAACCCTGTGGTAATGTCATTTTTTTACACTTGCTTGCTATAGTCCAAATGGGCCACACAATGTAGGATAGTATACAGATGCTGACGATGGTCTCCTTTTTTTGTGGCTTTGATTGCATATCTGGAAAGAAAATCAAATGCAGTATTCTTTTGATAGTCTGACACCTTTTTACATTGGTCCACGTGGACCCATTTGTATTACTTTTTCTTTCCCCACTCTTTCCACATATGCTGCTGTATTGTCTAAGACCTATGTAACTTTATATGGCCCTAGCCAACTGGCATCTTTCCAAGGTATTTTCTGATCCCAATTTTTAATAATCACAATGTCTCCCACTTGCAGTGGCTTTTCCCACCATATTTTGGGTTCCTTTTGTTTTAGGTTTCTTTGTTATGCTTGGGACATGGGCCAACAAGCATGTACTAGATGCTTCTTTAATTGTTCTTGCACTTGATGTAAAAAGACACTGTACTTGTCACTGGTCCTTTAACACACTGGGAGGTTCTGGTAATTTCGATGAATAGTTCAGTCTCATCCTTCTTCCTGTCATGAGCTTGTAAGGAGACAGGCCAGTACTATCCTGAACCGTTGCCCCTGCGGCCATGAGAATTCCTGGAAAGTGAGCAACCCAGTCTTTCCCTGAGTCCATGACTGTTTTTCAGGGCATCTTTCAACGCCCTGTTCATTCCCTCCTCCATCCTCGATTGTGGGTGGTATGGTAGATGGAATCTTTGTTGTACTCCAATAATTTCAGAGGTATTTCATTGTCTCATTAACAAAATGGGTACCTCTGTCAGATTCAATTATGTTGGGGAATTCCCATCTACTACAAACTTGGTTAAACAAGATTGTTGCAGTCGTTTGGGCAGTATTTGTAGTAGGGAATGCCTCCACCCATTTTGAAAACATATCCACTATAACTAGTAGAGTTATACCTTCCTTTTGGAGTTGGGAGTGGCCCCACATCCCAGGGGCCATCTGCCAATGGCAACCTATTTAATTTAGGTTTCCCTCTTTTTGGGGCTTGCTGGAGACATGCAAGGCAAGTATCCAATGTATCATTTACAGTGGCCTTCATTTTTGGCCACCAGCACTTATTCTTAATGATATGCAGCATTTTGTCTTTACCACAATGGCATCCCCATCTGTGGTTCTCGAACAATTTATTTCATACTATCTGGGGGCACCCATTTGGCCTTTTTAGTATTTGGTTCCCTCCACCACAAAACCTCTCCTAAACGGGTGATCTTTGTTAGTTCTCCTTTCCTTCTTTAATTTTCTAATCCATTGGTCTGTACTTTGTAGTTTACTTATCTATTTCCTGGACCTTTTGGGATGGCACTACTAAGAGTGGCATGTCTTTTGCCTGGCCATATTGTGACCGCCTTGCATCCTCCTTTGCTGCTTGATCAGCCAGTTGGTTTGCAAGTTCGTGTATGTTTGGGTTTTTGGTTACATGTGCCCTAACCTTTTGTATCTCCACTGTGTGTGGGTATTTTTGTATTGGGTCCCAAATAGCATTAAGTAACTGTTGGATATCTTGTCCATCTGCCTTGACCATTCCTTTTTCTCCACAAATGTGTAAGATTACCCCTTTTGTGGCTCTCTGCTTTGATATGGTCTCCTGTCAGTACATATTTTGGGTCACTGTGTGTAGACTGCACTATAAATTCTGCAAATTATGTAATTGTGCCTGTTAGCCCACACAATTGCTTTTTTCTACTTTGTCTATCTTCCTGGACAAGAAATGTATTATGTCACTTAAGTCATTCATCTGATCTGTGGTTTTGTTAACCCTTTTATCCATTTTTTCCATTTTTAACTATGTGGGGCCATTGGTATTTGGAGTTGTTTTCACTTTGATTACCTCTATCAGCTGCAGCCCTTGGTAGTTTAGGATACATTTTAACTACCTCTGCTCCTTGGGTTGCTCTGGCTATTGTCTCATCTTTCTTCCACTATTTGTAGTGTTGTTTTTAAATAATTTATCTTCTGTATTATCTTGCAGCTCTTATTTTCCTGAGGTCTTCCTGTTGCTTATAAATCTGGTTTTCTAATCTTAATTTTCCATCTTTGTCTAATTCTGTTTTTTATCGTCATAAACCTAACATCCTGATCCCATCCATCTTATAAAGCTTTTAATTGATCCCTTCTTAATACCAATGTTCTATTTTCCTCTCTTGAGCAAGCCAGCAATTCTTTTCTCTCCTTGTGTCTTCTATTAAGATGGTCTAAATATTATACTGCTGCCTGTAATGCATTGGCACACTTTTCTTTCTCATGTTTGCAGCCTGCATTTCTTTCTAAGACACATTGATTAAAATATGGTCTTAATTGTTGATCCCTTGTAGGTTTTTCATATGGACCTAACTTACCATATTTCTCTACATATTTATTTAATTCTTCCATCTTATCGGTCTGTGCTGGTTTTCTCAACCAGTATAAGATCCTCCTTTCCCTCCTTTATAGACACTTTCTTCCTAAGTTATTTGTCTGCCCTGGTCCCTGACTAGAACGAGACACTACTCTCTACCTCTTGGAGAGTCTCTAAAACTGTGGTCCGTCTGGTCTCCCTTGGCCACGACAAGACCTTTTATTCCTTGTACGTACTATTCTGGAGCCCCCTCAAAGTAATTTTACACTATTTCTAAGTATGCCTAATAGGTCTCAGGGCGTCCCCTTTGACCTTCCCTGTATCCTGTTAGTCAGTCCTGGTCACACAGGCAAAATACCCTTGTCCAGTAGGTTTAAGACCTATGCCCTTACATGACCGTCTTGCTATAATCACACTGGTATAAGATTTTTCACTTATTAATAATCCACCAAAAACTAACAAATGACAAAATCACCAGAACTAACCAATCCCTTTCTCTATTACAAACATCCATTTAGATAATATAAAAATACCTGGTTTCTTGCATTTTCGTCTGCCTTATTTTTTAGTCTGGCCACAGAGAGCTGGCCGGTCTCTCCGCGGACAGACTGTTCCAATAAGGAGAAAAGCATTTTTTGTCGGCAACAAAATTATCAAATGGTCATAAATTCTAGGTAGTTCTTACCTTCGGTTCGGCCCTTTAATTGCCAGCAGCTTTAAAATCAGTAAACACGGCACCAATTGTAACAGGGAGAACCCTAAGGGACCTCGGAGAGGAGAGGCTGGCATCCCTCCTCGATACTTTATTAAACCACCTAGATATATTTATATTTATAGACCACACGGAGAACAGAGATTTTATGAAGCTTTACTCGCTCAGGATACATTTTTAAAGTGGTACACAGATGATGGCTTTAGCTGTAAAATTAAAAGCCGTTCTGTCTTTAGGCAGAACTTACAAACCTTGTATATGATCGAACAAACACAGGACATGCATCCTGTCTCCAAACAATGTAATGTTGATACATTAGTTCTGTAATTTGAGAGCTAACATCTGTAGTTCCTGTAGTCACACTGACGAGCATAAATGAATGACTTAGAATCTTACAAACAAAACTGAATGTCTTCATTGAGAGTTTGCTTTTACATCCTCCATTATGGTACATTCAAAGTAACTTTCCATGAGAATTGCATTGCAGTTCAATCTATGGCATTAACAAAATATACCATAACTGGTTTTGTTCTTGTCCCCTTTTTCCTGCTATACATAAAACATGCATCGCAGTTTGAACTACGGCATCAACAGGATATATGGTTCAAATTCTTTGCAGTTACTAAGAAATACAATATGCTTTATAACCACATATGAACTTCTTCCTTAGCAAACTGCTGTTACATTCTGATAGGTCACTGTGTACACATAGCATTTATAAGAAATGCCTGTCATTTTGGGGAAATGTAGCACATGAGTTTCATTTTGTCCACCATTTCACACAAGTTTTGTTTTTAAACACCATTTTGTAATATCTGTATTGTGACTGCATTGTAACTGCATTGTGTATACATAATTTTTTAAACTCTTGTTTTCTGTGTATTTGCTCATGCACCCACTTACTGGCTATCAGATTGTACTTGGGTTTTTTTTGTAGCCTGTCCCCTGCCAACCACTAAAATTTGTGCAAAGACGCACATTACAGTAAATTTACTTTCTACATGTTTTGTGAGTAAAGCATAGATTTCATGCTTTAAGACCAATGCTTGGTCTGGTGGGTAATGAGGCCCTCTGTGGCAAAACAAGGGGTATCTCTGAACTCCAGTGTGTCCTGACTCTCAATTGCAGGAGCCACAGATTGGAGGAGATGGCCTGCCACCCTTGCATAGGTGCAGGGAAAACCTGCACTGGACAGCTGTAGGAAGGATCTTTCATCCCACAACCAGAGGAAGACCTTCAGGCCAAAGACTGGTCCTGCTGGGGAGCAGCAGGGATGCAACTGGACATTTTCTGAGCATTTCTAGGACCAGGCAATGTCAGTTGAGGCTTACTTATTGGCAGGTGGTCTTTGAGCATTGGGATGCACCCTGTAGGGGTGGCCTCTGGCGGATCTCCTGAAAGCCAGTTTTGTTTTTGTACAGTACAGTACAGGATCCAGACTGATTGAAGGGTATAACCTGCTGAGTCCTGCAAGTCCTTCAACATTTCTTGGGTCTGTGGACCAAACGGCTGATAACCCTTAAAGGGAGTGTTAAGGATAGATTGCTGCACGTCCTGTGAAAATCCTGACACTGAGCCAGGCGTGACGTCTTGAGACAAACACCTGCCAAGGACATACAGGTCTCAGTGTCAACAGCATCATAGGTGGTCCTGAGCAGGTGGCAGCAAAGAGCCGCTGCCGTAGCATTTTGGCTGTCTGATCCTCCTGGGCAGAATCCGTAGGGAGGGACCTGACTGTAGCCTGGGAAGCTTTTAGTATTTCCTGATATTTCAGGAGGTGTCCCATGTAATTAAATATATGGAGACATAGTAGCCGACGCATAAACCCTTTTTCTATTGCATCCAATTTCTTGGATTCCTTATTTGGGGGGGAGCACTCGTGTGCTGAGGTCTAGAGGACCAATCATGAGCGGCATTGATCGGAGTCTGCCTGAGGCGTAGACATGAAGTAGGGGTGGTCCACTGGGGCCTGATATCAGCCTTACAAGGATTGGAGGGAATTTTGAAAGGTTGCTTCCAAGCGGCCCAAATGGCCTCTTCAAAGGCATCCACCAAAGGCGGATGACCAGAGTGGGGCATTCCAGTACACCTAAATACTGTGCCAACTTCTTTGTTGAAGCATCCTGCTCAGTGCTCTGGAACCCAAGTTTTGTGGAGGTGTGTCATAATGTCTGAAAACATGGGATCTGGTGAAGAACATGGGAGTTCAGGGGTATGTTCACCCTGTACCAACGAGGCAGCCAAGGACTGAGGGAAGTCTTTCTGGTCCATACCCTCCTCCAGGTCGGCCAAATCCCAGTCTTGCAGGAAAAGGTTATGTATGTCCACATCCTGAGGGTGAAAACCTGGGGAGACTGGGGAAGAGCTGGCTGTCCTCTGGCTGAAGGCCTAGAGGGAGCAGAGACTGGAGCTGACCTCTCACTAGGGGGGAGAGAGGGGTCTGTATAAGGTCCAGGATAGTATTTACTAGAGCCTGGACATCAATCATGGTCATCTGCTCAGTGGAAGTAGCCAGGGTAGCATGGACTGAGTAAATAGGGACCACTGACATTATTGAAGAAGGCAGTGGAACCAAGCAAGCAGCTGTCAAGGGGTGTGTGTATAGGACCCGAGGATTATCGACTAGCACTAACCTATAGCCCTTTGTGGTAAGGCCAGTCGTAGATGAGGATAGTCACTGGGCCAGAAGCTATTAACAATGGCTAGAAATCAGAGGGGGAGGCAGTGATGGAAGCTGCAAGTTGACACCAGAACCCATCGTCAACTGAGTAGCCATCGACTAGAAGAGAGGAGCCGACAATCGTCAATGGTGTAGAAGTCTGTTAGTGGCATCCTTTTTAGTAATTATCTTTCTGGCCCTGATCAGGGTATTCGTCTGACAAAGGCATGGCAGAAACGTGCTTCATTTTGCTGGCACATTTCTTACCAGGACCCTATCCTGTTGATGAGTAGGGCTCATCCGTAGAGTGGTAAGACCCCAAGGAGGACATTGAAGACTCTCTGTTTGGCTTGGAGCATTACTGATGCTCCAGAAGGGCAACCTTCTGCTCCATGAGGAACTCACAAACTGCTGAAGCCTTTGTTTGGTGGCCTTGTTGAACCTCTTGGAGGATACAATCCTGAGTGTCATGTTTGGGACCAAGGCAACAAACAGACATGGAGGTCCTCTATAGTGATTCTGTGGCCACAGGTTCACTTTTGGAATAAGGGATCCGAAGACGTCAGTTGATGAACCTGTTCAGAATGAATGTTTGTTCAGTAGAACTCTGTCAAGGACTTGTTGTGTGCAGGTCAGTTGAAGAAAAAAAATTGAAGTAGCTGGCACCTCCCCCTTTATACGTGCCATAGACACCACGTGGTAATGTTGTGGGGAGGTCCCAGGGTCGACTGAAGTAATCTGGATGAAATGACACCTGCAACTATTGCATGTTATGGTCTGCTGAAAGATTGTCTTTAAGATCTACTGTTATGGTAAGTTCTTTTGTAACTGTACTTTATTGGGCCTACAGTCTTCAATGTTGAAGGTGCACTTAACAGCAGTGTTGTCTTGCATATCAGCTGGCAAGGGAAAGTCTCTGGCCTCACAACCCGTTTTGAAGTTTTTTGTAAATGCCTCTGCCACATATAACAGCTGGTGAGGGACCCTGTACCACCTTGTGATCTCAATATATGCCTTGCCTATCTTATGGAGTCTTCATTTGAGCCTATGGAAGCTACTGACCTAAAGTATGTTGCATGGAAACCCATATTCCTGGTTGACCTTTGCTAGCAGGGTGTAAGAATTGCAAGCCCTCTGCACAGAGCCAAACTACATAATCCATCTCTGGGATAAGATACCCCTATAGTCCTTGGACCCAACATGATTCCTAACTTGGGTGATAACAGAATTCCACCTGAATCAGTGACCCTTTCCATACTCTATCCAAAACGTTCAGTTCAGGTAAGAAACTGTTGCAGAGCCTGGACCTAAAGTGAGTGCCGAGTATCTACACTGACTGGATAAAATGGCTGGTCTCGGAGCACCCAGCTTTTTGTTGCCTACGGTGAGACTGGCAAAGGCACACCAGCTACATGGATCTGTCTCATTGGATAGTATCTTGTAATCATTTCTGAGAAAGCTGGGAAACTGCAACAAACAGCCATGAGGGCACACTCAACAAAGGGTACCCCTACTTCTGTGGCATCAAGAGAAAAGCCATTATTGCATGTTTGCAGAGCAGTTATCTAATTGTACACACCTTCACAAAACACTGGTCATACAGTCCAGAAGGGATGACTGCTTTGGAACAGCTGTCTTGCAGAACCTTTTCTAATTGGGTTCCAGATCCAGTCTCCCAAGGTGCTGCTGTGAAGTCTGTTAAAGTATACTGTGAGGGATTGCTGGGGTTAGAATAAAAAAATAACTTAACATACTAATGTTTCTTAAGGGATCCCTCGCTATCCTTGCCTCCCCTTCCAGAACATGAAACAAGTTCACGAACTAGTTCCTTTAGGCCCCACAAGTTGAGCATTGGCTTTCATATCCCTCTGATTGCTTAAAGTCATGAAAAACTGCCCACTTAGACTTGTACAGGGTGCATCCCCGCGTTCTCCTTGCTGAAACTCGCAACGTCTGAGTGCGGGGTTGGAGCAGGCAAAAAGGGAAGGTGGAAGAGATGGGCTGGTTGTGGGTTCTGCAGCAGTTGGTCTCTTCCCAGACTACAGGGACACACTTAGCAATGTTAATTTTGGCATCAGTCTGCTAATGCTGCCATTAGGTATTGGGATGTGAAGCCCAATACCTAGATTGGAAATTTCCTTTAAAATATCCTGCATTACAGGATACTACTTTTGCTGCATGATACAGACCTAACTCACTGCCTGTAGTCTTTAGAAAGGCTAATAAGCAGTATCTTCACCATCTGCTAAGCCATATTATGCTAACCAGCCTGAAACTGACTTTGGTTATTGTGGCTGCTCACAAGTCTCTAGAGCTCCTAGATGCAAGATTTCAGAATGTTTCTGCAGTTGACATGTGTATTGCTGCCATATGGTAGCACTGTGCATACTTTAACTAGGCATACTCTAGACTGGTCTCTTATTTGCTTTGATCTTGCATGGTTGCAAGGCCTTCTGTCCTAATTGCATATCAGGCATTACCATCCTCCCTGGGTACCTTGTGTACTGCTTGTGAATACTACCAAAGGTGTGGCCCAATGGAGAAGAGATCCTTGGTGAGGATGGAATCAGTTTAGTCACTAACGGTAGATTTGCTAGAATCTCCTCCCTCCAGTGGGCAACAGGACACTGACCCTCCTTCCCTCTTTCTGAGATCTGGCAGGTTTCTCAACTGCCTTGTTTGGAAGTGTCCATAAGTGTCTTATTACGTTTCCAATCCCATGCTGCTCCTTGTATGCCTGCTACTGGTTTGGTCTCCTGGCTCCTTGCAGTAAGAGGCCCTCCAAGCTCATCTCCGGCAGGGAACTGAGGAGTGTTGGGGTTGGCCATGAATATAGGTGCTGATTTTTTTTCACTTTCTCAATAGCACTATTTCCCACTCTCCATAAAATTATGGGGGGGTAGTGATTTCCATACAGTTTGAGCTGATTCCCTCTGGGCACAGCGGAACTTGAAAGCAGTTGGGAAATGGCAACACTTAATATTGTATGACAGGTAATAGTGCGATCTGTGGATACTAAAAGTATCTTTTTCTCATTCTAGTATTCTACTTGGAATATGCCATGTATTTGAGCATGACCCATGCTAGTTTTAGGTGTCAAAAGAATAGTGGTAGGGTGTATTACTAAAACTTGCTATTTAATTCTGGTTCTCTTAAATTGAATAACATGAGTTTTTTCCCAAATTCTCCTTTCTGAAGTAAATGCATTGACAGTCTTATGAATACTGTGTATTTTGTGTATGCAAATATTTATGCATTTTCTTGGATGGTAGACTTTGCACACTTAACATTTATGTTCAGATGTACAGGGTACCCTCATAATGGTCCCAGTGCCTAATGTTGGTTATATGTAAATGTCCATCTTGAGATTGAATTTGTCCTAGCCAAAGGACTAATTAAGTAAATGGTGTCAACTTGTTACCCCGCCCCCTGATGAATCTTCAGAGCGAAGCGCCAGGGCACCTTTGGTGATTTAGAAACTTAGAAGTTGTCAGCAGATAAGTACCTGAACCACTTAGTCTGCCCTATTTTCCCTACCTATTGTTACTGCAGATCCTACTCTGATCTCTGGTCTCCTTGTGTCTTATCCCATGCGTGTCTGAATCATGTTACCGTTCTAGCACCCACCACCTCCACTGGGAGGCTGTTCAGGCCTCCACCACCCTTTCCATGAAGTATTTCCTCATCCGAGTTGTCCCTTCCCCCAGCTTCATAGTGTGACCCCTTGTGTAGCCCTAGGTCTGCATGGGCTATATGCCCATCAAGTTCAGTAACACATTAAGCATTTTTGGTATTTAATTTGCTCTAGTCCCTTTCATTGTGAATCATTCTTTCTTATGTTCCTTTCAGGGATTAGCTGTTGGCACTTAAAACTGCACTGAGTGCCAACCCTTTCTGGCTCTTGGGCCATCTCTGCCATGCAGGTCTTGGATGCCTCTGGATATGGATCTGGCATTCATCTGCATCTCTGACTCCCATGTCCTTCTCTGCAAGACAGACCACTTTAGGGATCAGGGGACACCCCCCACACCCCTAGGCTATCTGATTCTCATGTGGAACATCAGCCAGTTTGCTAGCTGTCTACAGTGTTGATGCATGCTTCTAGACAGCAGTACTCATATAATCTTAAGCCAGACTGCAGGCTGGTTTACTGGATGAGCATGCTTTTACCTCCTTTTTACACAGACTGGAACAGAGTCCCTTTTATCTAGGGAAGGAAGGGGAGGGGAAAGGGAACATTGTTTGACCACACTAAGCCAAAGCTTGTTTCCAGATGTGACCTGGGAGTACAAGGAAGTTAAGTGACTTGCTCAAGGATCCCACAGTATGCACCTGTGGGATTCAAACCCAGGTCTCAAGATTTGCAGCTCGGAGCCTTCACCCACTGTGCTATACTACCTCCTAACAATGACGTTCTGATACAATCAGAAAATGCAGTTGTCTGTACTTGAATGTTAAAGAAACTTCAGTCTCTCCTCCTAAACACTGGCTGTAGAAGCACCATGCAGGCTTCCCTTGGTGGCTTTGGCTAGCAGCAAAAGCCCTTCTTGCACTAAGCAGTGTGTCAGCTGACTTGTTCTGGAACTGCCCTCAGACTTTCTCTGTGCAGTGGCAGTGTCTGATTGGTGTAAAGGGCTGTCATATGCAGAATGTCAACTTGGCACCTTATACGAGTAAAAGGGCACCAAGCAGATGGCGCAAGCATTGTCCCATCATGCTCCTTGGGTCACATGTAGATCCCAGAGCAGCTGGTGGCAAGGTCAGGGTTCGGCAAGATGGCAGCCTCCATACAGTAAGGAGTAAAACATGTTTTTTATAGGGCTGCTGTTCTTATGAGGACACTCTCCTTTCCAGACAATGTAGGCATTTCTTTGCCTGAATATCCCATCAAGTGTTGGTTGCTGCAGGGAGATTCCCTGACATGTTGGGAGCTCCATTGTTTGCTTCTTCTAGGCAGGAGGTTCCCCTGTCATTGCTTGCATGCATACAAAGTGGCCAGCAGACTAGGCCTAACGGTCTATCTAGTCTGCCTTTGATTCAGTGTGCTAATTTTTCTGCTGCTGCTCCCCATATTTTTAAATCCATTACTCCCAACTACCCTGCTGTTCTCCTTCCTTTCCATCTGTACCTGTTCCATCCCTTTTTTTAAATTTTATCTTCCATTATCTCGGAACTCTCTCGAGCATCCCTCTTGCACCTCCCACTTTCTACTGCTTGGTCTGAAGCTTTTCTCTGGGAAATGTGGGACACACCCCTTTCCCACCCAGCCCGACCGCCTAGGGCACTATCGCTGGACCAAGGTAGGTCAGGGGGATCAGGAGAGCCAGAGAGTTGAGCCAGACTGTGTGTGACTGACTGTGGGGGCCCTGGAGGGTGCCATTGCCTATCCCAGAAAAGGGTCTTGTTTTTTTCTCTCTTGAAGTGCGGCATGCAGTAACGCCAGTGCATGGCTGCCCTGCTGGCGTCTGCCGCACTCACACTCCTTACGTCAGCTGGTGTGCCTGCTGTGCCCACGATCTCCCATCGGGGGTCGTCAGGACACCAAGCAACCCTGGATCCCTCCTCAGGGAGAGCAGAACTGTCCTCTGATGCTCCATCCTCTCCCTGCCGACCCTCAGCTACCAGTCTCACTGAACCTGGGTTGCCAGTGTGGCACGAGGTGTGGTGTCCAGCGCCTCAACCCTCAGCGCCACTGGGCCAGCTCCTTTCTGAAACCTTTTACAGGTTCCATTTTCATCAGCTCCTTTGGGAGCGCATCCAGAGTGCCACCACCCTTTCTGTGAAATGTCTCCACTTCTCCACTTTAAGTTGAGCAGACCCTCTGTTTTACCCTATTAATCCCCTTCAGATATTTGAAGGCCTCTCATGTCTCCCCTATCATTTCTGTCCTCCAGGGAGTACATGTTCAGCTCTCTAAGCCTAACTCGTAGGATATTTCCCCCAGACCACAGATCATCCTTGTCACTCTTCTCTGCACTCTCTCCAGCAGAGCAACATCCACTTTAAGGCACCAGAACTGCACACAGTATTCCAGGTGCATCCTTCCCCAGCAAATTGTACAGCAGGAGTATGACCTGTTGTCTTGATGATGATCCCGTAGCAGTACACCCAAGCATTTTATTTTGCTTTTGCTGCTGCTGTCCTGCACTGCTGAGTTCAATTTGGTGTCCGTTATCACCCCCAGATCTTTTTCGATCATGGATAGTCATTCACCCCCAGATGATCACTATACCCTGGGTTCTTCATAGCTAGATACAGAACGCTACACTTAAGAGTGTTAAAACCCTAGTGGCCACATGTGTGCCCACTTTTCGAGCCTAAGTCTTCAGGAGTGTCCTCCTACCCTCCTCGCTGTCTGCCTCGGCTCCCAGTTTTGAATTTGCGAACAGGCTCATTCTGCTAGTCACACTCCCAGATGTCCACTAAGAAAACATTGGAAAGAACTGTGCCCAACACTGAACCCTGTGGGACCACTCTGATGACCCTTCTGTGAGTTGAGGCCTCTTTCCCCCTACCACCCCCTCTGCTGCCTGTTGCTAAGCCAGTTTGTAACCCACCCCACCATTTTTTTCTCCCACCCTTAGGCTCCTCAATTTCCATCCTACCACCACATCCACGATTGCAGAATTTTCATTTTAATGCATATGTTCATCCACTCTCTTTGGCATGTCCCCTTCCACTTTAAATCTTGCTGGAAGTCTTCCAGCTGGCTCCTACCAGCCACCCAGGTAACATACCTCTGTTCCACCCCATGATGCCAGATCTTCCTTTCTGCTGAAAGATTCAGGTTGCCTCCCTTGTGCTCACGCATTTTGTAGGCCCTGGCTCTAAAACCTTCGGTTATTCTGAAAATCCATCTAGTTTGCCTTTGCAATAGTGAGACTATCTTAGATCATGGAAGAAGAGTCTTCCCCTGGATTTCTTCAGTGCCCTTGCGGCCAGAAGATGTCATACACTGATCCCCACACCACGTGCATCGACTGCCTTGGTGTTGACCATGACACCTCGAAATGCAATTTTTGTCTAGCTTTTCATCCTAACTTCCTTGATGACCGTCTGACTCCTGAAGTTGGGGAGGCCAGAGAAACTGAACCCTCCGGTGAAATTCAGGGAGGCTCAGGTGGTTTCTGCAGCTGCGGGATCAGCTGAGCAATTGGAACGCATGCAAGCATTCGAAGAGGAAGCGGCTCGGGCTGCAGAAACTACTGAGCTTCTTCGTTCTGCTCAACCTGGGCTCCACCTTCTTGGGTTCCTTCCGAGAGTTGTGCCAGTTTCTCCTGACCAAGGGAGAGGGTTCTGCAGGCATGCACTCCTCTCGATCCCGTAAGCATGAGAAGGATCTGGGATCGTCTTCTTCCCAACAGACGCTCTTGGGAGCGGGAGATCTTGGTCCCAGGAACATGTGGTCTCAACTTGGGTCGAGCTTGCTTCTTCGGCTGTTGGCTTCTCAGCTTTGCCGTCTGATCAAGTCTACCGACCTGTCAATTGACTATGTAGAAAGTCGTCGATTCGATCGATCATTTATCGTAGACTCCGGTCGACAATTCTCTTGATAAACTCCAATTCTGACTTTCCCCAGTGAGGAGACCCAGCCTGCTGGGACTCCCATTGAGGAAGTTGTCCCTGACCCCGGGAAGTCACGGGTCCAACCGGTGTCTCCCGGGTGACCGAATCTGCCTGTCCAATGTTGATCAAGGCCTCTGATCCCTCTACCAAAAGGCTGAGGAAGAGCCATAAACGCTCTAAAGACGCGATGCCATCGGTCGCTCTCATCCTTTTCAGATGAGAGGCTGCAGCATGAACTCTGGCACTGTGAGGAGCTCATGTGGCAGCAGATTTTCACTGGGCACAAGCCCACCCAGGCTATTACCTGACTTTCACCTCCTAGGCCGAAGCAGACTCCTTCGGAGCTGATAAAATCTGTTTCTCCACCGCGGAGTCTGCAAAACTTCCAGTTTGGCCTAAAATGGTCTCCACTGATCATGGTGGAACCACCGCCCAAGCAGCCTGTGGGAGGGGCTCCTTCCAAAGATGGGCAGGACACTGGGTCCCCCCAGCATTTGTCAATCACCGTCATCCTGGACCACCCTCGTTGGATCGAAGGTGACTTAAGCAGTCGACAGTTTATCTGGATTCCTGAGTCTGATGTTACTGGCCTGCATTCTTATCCTGGGGATGACTAATCTGCTGTGGGATTAGATGGAGGAAGGTCCTCCCTTCTTTGCAGGGCATATTTTGCCTCATCAGAGTCTACAGGAATGCCCCTGGAGCCAATCCAGAAAAAGGCTTAGTTCCCTCTCAGACATGCTTGAGAAGGGATACCCTGATGGAGGCCTTTCCTGTGGCCGAGGCTATTGTTGGCCCGGCCTCAGAACTCTGGCAGTGCTCTGCCTCTTGTCCAGCTCAATCTGCCCACATGGCCTGCAAGTATGCAGTGCCCATGGGGTCTTTTGTGGGGTTCAGAGTACCCTTTGGCCGAGAGCCTGGTGACTGCCTCTGTGTTCAGGCATACTGGCAGTTCTGCAGATTACTGACCAACCTCCTGATAGACCTTCCTGGCTGAAGGGTCCAAAAGTTTGGACTATGCGGCTTTTCCCTTGGGCCTTCATCAGGCAAGTTCGGCCGTCATCATGGCACACTTCTCCCACGCCCTCCTAGGGTCTTTGGTTGAAGTCCTCCCACATCTCTCCATGGACATGCAGACCACAGTCAAGCAGGTCTGGGATCAGGGCCGAGCTGTTGCCAAACAGCAGCTTCAGACAGCCCTGGACCTTGGGGAATTTTGTGCCCGTTTGATGGCAGCCGCAGTTGCCTCTCATTGCAGGGCTTGGCTGAGACTCCCTTCCTTCCTGGCAGATGCTCTGCACAAACTAGCTGACATGCCTTTCCTAGGGACAGACCTGTTTGGCCCCCAGAAGTTGGCTGGTCATCTTCAGTGCATTGAGCAGTCCAGTGCCACTTTGGATGCTACTTCTGCCAAGGGCTCTTCGGGCAAGAACCAGCGGAAGAAAAAGCCCTTTTGGCATTCTCCCCCTGCAGCTCAACAATCTTCTCTTAAAGAACCACAGCAGCATCAGCAGCAGTCTCAAGCTTGGCCCCCCAGCCCATGCCCGGGCCCCCCAGGCCCATAAAGGAGGCAGAGGTTCCAGTCCTGGATCCTCCTCCAAGCCTGCTCTGACCACTTCCCTTCTGCCTGGTCCACTGTCACTTCAGACAGGTGGGTTCTTGAAGTGGTCGGTCAGGAACTGCCACTGGAATTCAAGCAGTACCCTCCAAGCCAAGCCCCTTGGAAGGAAAGAGCATCCGCTCAGACTCTGGCTGTCCAAGACATCACTCAGCTCCTCCTCAAGGAGGCTGTAGCTCCAGTGGTGGATCCTCTAGCAGACCCAGGCTTTGTCTCCAGGTACTTCCTGGTGCCCAAGTGGGCGGGGGGGCTGGCACCCTATTCTAGATCTACACAACCTGAATCAATATCTCGGGTCACGCACCTTTCGGATGGTCACTTTGTCCCTGATCCTACCAACCTTGGAGCAAAACATGTAGTTCTGTTCACTGGGTCTGCAGGACGCATTTTCACATCTCCGTCCATCCCATCAGTGGTTCCTCTGCTTCAGGGTCGAAGGGACCCTGTAAGAGTTCTAAGCCATGCTGTTCAGCCTGTCGTCGGCCCCACGGGTCTTCTCCAAATGCACTGCAGTGATGGCGGCCTATCTCTGGGTGGGGGGGGGGCAGGATTTACCCCTTACCTCGACAATTGGCTCCTAGCAGGTTCCACCCAACAGGAAGTGGAACGGTCCAGGGACCTGGCCTTCCAGACCTGCTCCCAACTCTGCCTCCTAATCAGCGAGGCAAAGTCTGAACTCGTGCCTTCTCAGGTGACGGGCTTCATCGGGGCAGAGCTCGACTCTTGTCAAGCCAGAGCTCGGCTCCCAGTGGACAGGATGGAGGTTCTCTCCTCTTTTGCCCAGTCATTTCTGGTTGGGCAATTGCGCCCTGCCTGTGACTTTCTGCCTTCTGAGTTGCATGGTGGCATGCACCTTAGTGGTCCATTGGGCCCAGTTGCACATGTGCCACTCCAGTGGGAGCTGGTCGCCCAGTGGGCTCAACGCCAGTCATTTTGACCAGCTGATCACTGTAACCCAGAAGATGTGGGACACTCTCCAGTGGTGGACCACCCCAGACTGGTTGCAGGAAGGAATCCCATTTGTCCACCCCGAGCGGACTGTCGTCCTTATGACTGATGCACCTCTCATGGGCTGGGGATCCCACATGGGGGACAAAAGGACCCATTGGCTCTGGACGCCCAAGGAGTCCCGATGCCACATCAACCTGTTGGAGCTCAGAGCAGTTAGACTGGCACAGTCAGCTTTCACTCCTCAGCTCCAGGGTAAAGTGGTTTAACTCCAGACTGACAATACCATGACCATGTACTACCTCAACAAACAGGGTGACGGGCACTCCCGTCTGCTGTGCAGGAAGGTGCTCCGGATCTAGACCCTCAAGAGCAAAGATCTCCTAGCCATCCATGTGGCAGGAGCCTTAAACTATCTGGCAGATGCACTCAGCTGCTTAGGCGAGACATCCCACGAGTGGTCTCTCCATCCAGAAGTAGCTTACAGCCTGTTCTCTCACTGGGGCAAACCGATGGTGGACCTGTTTGCCTCCAGGGACAACACCAAGCTGAGGCTGTTCCATGCCCACCCCCCTCAGCAGGGCTCGCTGCAGGGGATGCCTTCTCAAGGCTGTGGACCCCAGGCCTCTTCTACACTTTCCTTCCACCTTCCGTTTTCCTTGATCCACAAGGTGCTCCTCAAGGTGAGGAGGGACAAAGCAAAGGTGATCTGGTAGCCCCATACTGGCTGCACCAGTTCTGGTAACCAGATTTCCTCTGCCTCTGCTGCAGGCTCCTGGAGTGGCTTCCAGCACGCCTGGATCTGATCTCTCAATCGGGGGAAGGTATTCCGTCCAGACCTTCAATCCTGGTACTTGAGCGGCTAGAGTTCCAGGCTTTGGGTATTTTTGAGGATGTCTACACCATGGTGGAGGCATCCAGAAAGGAATCTACCAGGAAATGTTATGCCTTCAAATGGAAAAGGTTTTCCATTTGGTGTCTGGGCAAGGGTCTGGACCCTTTGTCATGTCCAGTGACTAACATTCTCTACTACCTTTGGTCTCTCTCCAAAGGGGGTCTACAGTCATCGACCCTTGGGGTGTACCTGGCAACCATTTCCGCTTACTGGGTGCGGGCCATTCAGCTGACAGCACAGTAGACAGTGGTCAGGCACTTTTTCCAAGGCCTGGATCACATATCCCCTCCAGTGCGTGAACCTCCACCTCCATGGGATCTTCTGCTGGTACTGGCAAAACTCATGGGTAAACCATTCTAACCAATGCACAAGTGTGCCTTGTCACAGAAGATGGCCTTCTGATGGTTATGTCTGCCAGGACGACAGGGGAGCTTCAGGCACTTTTGGTGGACTCCCCTTATCTTGTCTTCCACAGGGACAGGGTTGTCCTATGCCCCACCCAAAATTCCAAAGGTCAGTTTCACCTTAACCAGGTGTTAACTCTGCCAGTTTACTACCCCAACTACACCTTGGACACAGAGTATAGGCTCCATACTTTGGACCTGAGACGTGCTCTCTCTCCTATTACAAGGAGAGGATGGTGGAAATTCAGGGAGAGGTTCACGAGCTACTTGTCACTTACAGTGAAGCTGCTTCTGGCAGACCTGCAGCAAAGCAGACTATTGCAAGGTGCATTACATCATGCGTAGGTCTGCTACGAGTTGTCGGGCAAGGAGTCTCCCAGAGGGAAAAGAGCTTGTTCTACCTGTCGTACTGCTGCATCAGTGGCTGCGTCCAGGGACATCCCTATTCAGGAAATCTGCCGGCCTGCTACACGGAAGTCAGCAGACACCTTCATAACCCACTACCACATTGACCTTGAGTCATGCTGGGATGCTGGTTTTTGGGCCTCAGTTCTCCAGTCTCTCTCCCCCAAGTAGGAGGTGTGCGCCTTGCCTCCCTCCTCCTGGAGAGCTGCTAGGAGTCTGCCAGAGTGTGGATGAACATATCCATGATCCTACAAAAACAGGTCACTCACCTGTGAGTAGTTCTAAGAGTGATTTATGTTCATCCACAACCCACCCAACCTCCCCAGCTGCGGACTCGCAACCTGGCTTCCAGTGGGCTAAGATCCTGCATCATGGGGCAGAGCTGAGGTATGTACCACCCAAGTGGGTGGAAGGAGCCAGCTTGAAGATTTCTGGCAAGATTTAAAGTAGAAGGGGACCTGCCAAAGAGGTGGATAAACAACCTATACCTCTCCTAGAACTAATGTTACAGGTGAGTAACCTGTTTTTACTGAGTTCATTCAGGTTTGAAGGGGCTGTCTGGTTTCCCTCATAGCCTATATGGACACATCTTGCACTGGATGCAATACACAGTATTCTGGGATACACATGTGTAATTCCACTGTATCTTTAATTATTTTTTTTGGGTATTTGGTAAAGCCTGAAGTGGAAATGTGCTTGCATGTCCTGCATTTAGGAATATTGTAGGGTTTAGTGCCTCCTTGTGTTCTGTTCAGGTATGTTTGACAATCGGGTCGCATAGATTGGGTGGTTGAAAGACAGTAAAGGTAAATCTTACTTGGAGTTGGAGCTTTTGCAGCTGGCTACACCATAAGGACTATGCTGCCAGGCACTAGGACCCCACGGAAAACTTCTAGCTAGCAGTATACAGCAGGGACCGCTCCCTGACGTCAACCCACCTCAGTCTGCTGTGGTATAAAGGGGGCAGTCCCCAGCCCAACCTCATTTCTTTTCCTGCTGCGACCCATGCACATCGGCTCCATGGACTTCTCCTACCAGTCAACTGCCATTTTCGTGCTTTTCAAGTTTTTTGCCTAAATCCAGTGAATTTCCTTGCATGTTTTCTCAGTCGTCTTCCTCAGTGTCAAATAAGTGCGCCTGTGGCAAACAGATTCTGGCAAAAGACCTTCATTTTTTTTAAATTCAGTCTTTGATTACAATACCTTTTGAGCACAAAGTGGCTCATTTACAAAGGTTCCACATCTGTGGGGAAGGGTAAACAAACAAATGTTAAACATTGTCATTGTTTGCTTGATTGTTTTTCGTAACAATCTTTGTATCTACAAGCACAAACTATAGGTTAGATTGTGAACAGAGAAAAAAGGAGTGATCAAGTGAAATGAAGTGGAAGCAGCCAGAGGCCTTGTCAAGTAAGGGTAGATGGAGTGAGTGGGGTGCTAGTAATGGTGGTAGACAGGGGAAGCAGAGTGGAGGAAGGGGTGGGTTTAGAGAAGGGGATGGGGGAGTGGTGAACAGTGGCTGTGGGTCTTTCACAAGGAGAGAGGGTGGGAGAGCTTGGGTAGGGCCTTCCCAAAAGGTAGTATGATTAGGTGGAGCAGTTACATGAGCTGTTAGCTGTGAAATGTTGATGGAGCATGTGTGAGGACCCAGTTTTGTCATGGTCAAATCTGAGTGCACTGAACCAGAGAGGTGCTCTGTAGGCAAATGAGCACTGTCCTTGAGTTGTCCAGTATCTAGGAATATGGAGAAGTTGGTTTGCTGAGCTTTGGGTGTACTGAGAACTGCGGTGGGGGGTTAAGAGGCCAGCAGTTCCAGGGGCAGGAGGTGAAGTGCTTTAATGGCCTGCCTAACTTGCTTAGGCCCCAATCACGACTCTGAGGCCTGCCTGCATTGCCGAAGTTTTAACTGCAGGACCAGGATCGGTCTCCTGAAGGCCTTGAAGAGCTACCTGTTAGAGCAACAACTAGCCATCACGCAGAGGACCCCATCCAGCCACGGTTCCTTTTCCTCTTTGGTCCCAGGGACTTCCCCATCTTCTTCCTACAGAGGAGGACCAGCGTGAAAACACCACCACAAAGACCAAGAGAGACCCAGATTGGATTCCCGCTCCCGGTGCACTGCACAAAAAGGCAGCTTCTTAGAGTCCCCACTCCTGCAGGAGGTCTGACTCTGCTCTTCTGGCAGGCCTAACTCCTCCTGGGCTCCCACTGATAAAGCCCTCTGTCCTAGTCCTGACATCTGGCGAGGGGTCTTCGGGCAAGGGCCTTTGGCCCTTACTCCCCTGAGCCTTGGGCCCTTTGAGCATCCTTATGGGCCTAAGCCAGGTGGATCAGCCAGCTCCTCTCCAGATGGTTGGCAGGAGCCCATTGTTCGCCCAGTTGGAACCATCTGACCAGGCGTCTGGGTCCAGTGACAAGACACCAGGAGTAGGAACTCCAGGCAGGAGTCCACTCCTGGAAAGTACTTTTGACAGCTGGTGTCAGACCCAGACGTCCTCTGCATCTCCGGGGTTGAACAGGGTGACACCACCTCTGGCATCTCCCAAACCTTGGCAGTCGATGGCCCCTCCAGTCTCTCCCAAGCCAATGCCTGAAACTCACCAACTAACCTGGTGCCCTCTAACCAGACACCTGACAACCAACATCCTAGTGCCCAATAACCTGGAACCAAATAACCTGATGCATGCGGGACTGCAGCCGGATACACCAGAGTCCCCAGACCAGATGGGGATGCTGCACCAACTGGGCCAATTCTGGGGACACGACATCCCATTCCTGGCGCTGGACCCCCAGGAGTGCCCTTCATTCCTGTCAGACGTGGGGCCCTCTTCCCCAGGGGGACCCTACCCCTTTACCAGATCAGGCTCCCTCGGGAGTCCCTCAGGCCCCTGCTAAACCTGCTTCTCCACCCAGGAAGCCTTCGCCTCTACCAAACAGGGTCACCCCTCCTCCAGACCATTCTTCCCCTCTGTGTTATGGATGGAGACATCATTCTTCATCCTGGTGTTGCTCCAGACACTGCTCTTGCAGATATGTCACTGCATTCTTACACCCACTCCCCTTTGGAGTCTTCCAGGAGGAGCTAGTCTACCTCTTTCAGGTCCTCTGAGAGATTCAGTTTTCTCCCACCTCAGCCTGACTCATAAGGATTCTCCATGGTCACCTTTCCATGACCCCACTTTCATGGACGTGATGAATCTCATCCAGTTTCTGAACCAGTGGGACACTAAGGACCCAGAAAGGCATCTGCTCACCCAATTCCTAGACCCGAGTGTCCCCAAACTGCTGGTCATACCCCCGTTGATGGGCTCCATCCAGGATGTTACCAGACTGGCCTAGAAGTGCCCTTCGACTTCACCTGTCCCCAAAAAAGGCTGACAGACTTCAGAGTGCCTAAGAACGAAGCTTTAAGTGAACAGCCATGGGCAGATTCTGTGGTCCTAACTGTCAATGGCAGGTCTAAACAACCTAGACATATGAGCTCTCTGCCCTAAGACAAGGAATCCAAGAGGCTGGATCAGTTCACTCATAAGATATACTCCTCAGCCATCTGTACCATTGCATCACTAAACCTTTTAGCACACGGGTGGAAGTCCCTATAGAAGGCTCTAGAGTTGGCTCAGGCACAGACTGACTTCTCTCAGACAACTATTGCCAATTCTCCAAATTGGCCTAAATGTAGGAAAACACATTTTGCACTCATCCTATGACTGGATACCCCCGCCAGGGCTGCTGCTACCAGCGTCCATCTGAGGAGGTACTTCTTGCTTAGAATTTCCAGTTTCCATCGGCACCTCCAGGAAGCTATCCTGGACGTCCCTTTCCAAGGATCTGTTCTTTTCAAAGATACCACAATCATTATAGGTCTCCAGGACTCTGTAAAGCAGTCCAGTCTATACAAATAATGTGTAAATTGGAGCCGGTCCCTGCCAGATGGGAACATTTTCGTCGCTCTATGGGTCAGCAATCCAAGGGGCAGAAGTCAAAAGGAGCCTTCAAACGAAATGCTCCCTCATCCATCAGGAGCTTTGGGACCTAGGAATGTCAACCTCACAGGTGGTCTTGCCCACTCCCAGAGCCACAGCTTGACTCCTTGCCCACCCCTCCAGTTGAGCCATTGGGGAAAGTGGGGGTCAGTTCTTTTTCTACTTAGAGGGATGGACCAAAATCACATCAGATGCCTGGGTATTCCAGCTGATCGAGAAGGGACATGCTCTGGAGCTTCTTCAGGCGATACAAATTTTATTTTTCCATGCACCCAATCCCGGAAGCGCTCGGCGCTGTACACATCGGCACTACTATCCATAAAATAAAACATTTTGACAAATTAGATAGACCATATAAATAAGTAGACAAGGCCTAAACTATAACCAGTAGCTAGAAGTGGCTATCTCAAACATGGGAGCTAATACAGTATCTAGGAAGGCCTGACTAAACAAGTGGATCTTGAGGTGGGTCTTGAATACCTCAGTTGAAGGGGCCCTCCTGTACAGATGGTGGAAGCAAATTCCACTGGACGGGGGCCGACAACACTGAATGCTCTGCCAGCAGTTTTTTGCCTCATCCTGGGAATCGCAAGGAGGCCCCTACAGGAGAAGTGGAGGGAGCAGACAGAGGCAGTGGGTAAGGTCAGACAAGTATTCGGGGCCCAGCCCATGTAGGGCCTTAAAGGTGAGCAAGCCCACCTTGAAGAGGACCCTCCACCTGACCAGCAGCTAGTGCAGTTCACGCAGCACTGGGGTGATGTGGCAGTATTTCGACTGCCCTGTCGACAACCTGGCAGCCATGTTCTGCACTAGCTGCAGCCTGTGGCTGGTACCTCCTAAGATGCCGCAGTAGAGCACATTACAGTAGTCGAGCCTTGATTTCATGAAGGCGTGCACCAAGGTGAGGTCCAGGGGCAGTACTAGGGTATTGATCCTGGCAATATTCCTAAGATGATAAAAGCTGGTCCAGACAATGGATGACACCTGAGCTTCAAATGTCAGTCTGCTGTCAAAGGTCACACCAAGATCACGTACTCTAGAGGAGGCCTTCAATGGCACATAACCCAGGAACAAACCTCTCATACCCTCTGTTCGACTCCACATCAATACCTCCATCTTATCAGGGTTCAGTCACAACCAGCTGGAGGCCATCCAGTCATTGATCTCAAGGCATTCATTTAGCACTTCCATAGCATTTGATGTCCCAGGGGCAAAGAAAAGATGCAGCTGGATATCATCCGCATAGAAATGAAAAACCAAACTGTACTTCCCAATGAGCTCTCCCAGGGGCAGAATATACACAGCAAACATTGGTGACAAGACAACCCTGAGGTACTCCACACGACAGGAGGCTAGGGGAGGAGGAATTCTCCATCACAACCCGTTTCCTCCTATTCGTGAGAAAGGACTCGAAACAGCAGAGGAGTGCCGACAAGTCCACAAAACTCCCTCAGACGGTCAAGCAACACACAATGGTAAACCGTGTCAGAAGCTGAGGAGAGGTCGAGGAGAACGAGAATTGTCCCCTTCCCTCGATCTCTGGCTGTGACGTCATTGAGCATCTGAACTAATGCAGTTTGTTCAATGCCTTGCACAAAACCTGACTGGAGAGGTTCGTACAGATCAAGGGCCACAACGTGCTCTTCAAGCTGAAGTGCCACAACCTTAACCTTCCCTAAAAATGGGAGGTTGGAGATTGGATGGTAAATTGACTTAACGTCTGGGTCTAAAGATGGTTTCTTCATAAGTGGTCTGACCAGTGCCTTCTTCAAGGCATCTGGGAAGACACCCCTCAGAACACCAGATGAGCAAGGTGAACGGGCCAACGGTGTCAACACATCTCATTAAGAAATACGTTGGCATTGGGTCCAGTTCACAATATATGCTTCAGCTCGCTAACAACCAATGACCTCAGCTACCTCCACTGGCTTAAACTCCCCAACCTGGTGGAGTGCTCTCTGGATGACCAAGGCAACCACTGTCTGCCATATTATGGCTCACTGGTGGTGCACCCTGCCGGATGGCGGACACCCCCTCTGAAGAAGCAAGGCAAACTGTTTGCATAAAGTGTTGGAAAGGGCTTTTTTCAGCTATAGACAGGCTGTGTAATAGCCTGTCCACAGTTCGAAAGAGCACTGTTGGTAGTCTTCCTGGCAACAATCTCCTTGGACAGGAACTCTGCCTTCTTACGGGTAATTGCCCCCGATACCATAATGGGAGCACAGGGCCAGTCTGTCCACCTCCAACCTGGACCTCCGCCAGCAGCGCTCTAACCTCAAACCCAAAACCTTCATTGCCTTGAGCTCCCCGACAAACTGTGGGGACCTCAAGTGAGAACACTTTGGGTCATACATGTACTGGTGCAAGAGAGTGCTGCTAACATTGCCCTATTATAGGCGATGACAGCCATGCTCATACAGTGCACTCCAGTTTACATGGACATGGATTACTCAATCAGAAAAGGCGGACAAAATTTCAAATCTCAATTTGTTTCCAGGTGTTCATTAAATGTTTTGCATGTTTAATGCAGACATTCTGCGCCGGCAACCATGGACAGCTGATGAAGCTTCACAGTGCTGCATTAAGTAATTAACACCTCGTTCGACTGCTGGTTACATGGTTAATTACTGACCGCTTTAGTGTTGCAGCTTAACATTCAACAGATTGTTCTGCTGTCTGTGTGCTAGATGTGATGTCTAAACGCCCTGGAATACCTTTGTCCCGCAAAATTGAGCCTATTAAGCAGATTGACGCTTTACCATAGATGAGCATCAGAGACCTTGCCTGACTTGCCATACCGAAGTCAACATTATCTGACCTGCTGCATAGCAAGGGGCAGTTGTGGGCTGAATGGCATTCAAACCAAAACCCTCTTAGAAAGCGAAAGATGGAGGACAAGGACTCTGAGGTGGAGGAAGCTTTACTTTTGTGGTTCACCTCGCTCGGGGAGCAGGAGGCTATGGTGAGTGGGCCATTGCTAGCTATCAAGGCAAAACAAATCGCCACTGCAATGGGCAAAGAATTTAATCAGAGTGGTGGCTGGTTGCAGCGATGGAAGGTGCGCCATAACATATGCTTTAAACGGGCTCACGGAGAGAAGCAGAATGTTAGCAGCTCGGGTGCTACTGACTGGGTACGTGACGTGCTTCCTGACACTGTGGTTATGCAGCACATAACATTTTTAATGCTGATGAGACAGGCCTGTTTTACAGGTGTGTTGGTCAGGGAACACTAACTTTTAAGACTGTGCTTCCCCAGGGACACAAAGGCCATCTGTGTTAGCATGCTGCAACATGGCAGGCACAGAAAAGCTGGAGTTGTGGAGAAACTGGCTGTGCCTAGATGTTTCAGGAGTAGCCCATCTACCAGTGACATATCGCAGCAACCATAGTGCCTGGATAACCAGCAACATATTCACTGAATGGGTAGGGGCATGTGGTCTGAGGCTGCGGGGAGGAAGATCGCTTTACTCCTTGTTGATTTCTCCGGTCACCCTGACATTCAAAATTTTCACAATATAAAGTAAATTATTCCCCCCAAACACAACGTCCATTATTCAACCACTTGATCAGGGAGTGACTTATTCCATGAAGCGCCACTATGTCTGAAATGAGGGCCAGAGTGCTGGAGGAGCTCACTGCTAATGACTGAGAATAAATCTGTTGAATGCTGTGAAGATGTTGGAGGAGGCATGGGATAGTGTCACAATGGAGACAATTGTGAATTGTTTTGCAAAAGGGTTTTTCTGTGTAGCAAATCATGGATTGAACCTCAGGTTCTTGCCTCTGTAGAGGAGCTGATCCCACCACCGCTGGGGCCCGTGGTGATTTCATGACCCTTGCACATCTTGGCGATAACTACGAACCAGAGGCTGCACCAACAGATGACATAAAAAGTTATGGAAGAGATGCAGTATGCCAGCGGTCTATCTGCACCAGAGGGGGAGGAAGGTGAGGCTGAAGATGAGACTGATTAACCAGAATACCTGCAGGTAACTGCAGCTGATAAAAGCTGTAATGCTCAGGTGAGCCCTGAAGCAGCGCAAAGAAATACAGCCTGACTGGGGTCTAATGCACAGCATTGAGTGCAGCTTCAGCAAATACAGTGAGCTATTCACCAGACCACTATAGATAGCTTATTTAAATGAATCCAACTGGAGTAAAAAATTAAACACATGATTGAATAGTTTGTTTTTACCCTATACCTCTTAATCCTGACCGGACAATGACTGGCTGTAGTGGTGGAAACTGGGAGGTCGGTAAAGGGCTGCAGATCAAGAATCTTGGATGCCCCGTACATAATCCTGGCCCACCCCTGACCCGTTGGCCTCCCAGACGCATACTGTCCCATCGGATAGCCCCCATGCACCACTAGCCAAATACCAGTCTCACAAACAGCTGCACAAGTAGTAAAAAAAAAAAAAAAAAAAACTTGCCCTAACAAATCTCGCTGCACACAGTCTAAAACCCCATATCCCAAACCAACCCTACCCAACCCCCAAAAGAAGCAAGAAACAATGGACTGCAGCTATGTTAAGGAGAGCAGTAGCTATAGATTCTTTTATAATGGATTCTGAACAAGACGAGGCAAAGTTATTGCCAATGCTGAACACAATTCTGAAACGGAAAATTCCTCACTGCCCAAATAAAGGTGGAGGGCCCTCTCACTGACCTTCACTGTAGGGCAAGATGAGTGAAGTTACATGGTGCTGGAGTAAGAGCAATCTGGAATATCACCCCCTTAGCTACTCACCAGCTAAGGGGGTCCAGAAGCAAATTCGTTGCCAGGGGTGAAATCAGTTCCTAGTTCAAAATCACCATCCACTCCAACCCCACTTAACGATAATCCATTTTGGGGGTGGGGGGTGGAAGGCCTCAAGTGGACAATGATCTTCAGGCAGCAGGAGAACAATGCAAGAAAGCTGGTGAAATGGCATGAGACCTGGATCACTGCAGCAAGGACTACCACAACAAATTTCTGTAGTCTCCCAGGAGATGCACACAGCGAATGCCTTCTGCTTCTGTGGTTCCCAAGGAAAGGTTCAACAAGCAAACTGCTCCAGCCAGTCTGGTCGGCTCGCGCATTTAGATGGTAGCGAAGCACCTTCCAGTGAGCTTGGTTGAACTGATGCAGATGGATCAGCAGAAAGGTTCAAGCTTCATGATCTAGGAAAAGTTTGGTTGGGTCGGCCCCTTCGAGTTAAAGGGCACCTCCTTTAGAAAAAATACCAGTCCTGGCACCACAAGCCCTTGCCAGACCACTGCAGCAAAAAAATCCAGCAGTCTGGACAGGAACAGGCACTAAACCTCTCATCCAGCACTTAAACAAGGTAGGTATCAAGGGTCTCCGTACTTGAAACAAAAAAGCTGGCTCCTGCTTCTTACTCGCTTACCCAGCCCTGCCTAGCACTAAACATCCTAACTATTCCCATAAATCTAAAACAACTTGCATTTTTTTTTTATCTCTGGTCACAAATGCAGACTGGGAGATCAGCACAACCAAACTAGCTCTCCATTAAAGGTAAAAATACAGGGATGGAGGAGGCAGACTGCTCAAACAGCCGCAAGACGCTCAGCATAGCTCTGCTGCTATCAAACTAAATGCTCCCTCTCGTCCGTCAGGCGCCTTGGGACCTAGGAACGTCAATACTGCCAGACATCCCCCATCCCTTCCAGTTACTCCCATCCCACATTGCCCTTATCCACGTGGAAATCCATGCCCTCCTGTCCAAACGGGCCATAGAACCTGTCCCGCCATCCCAACAGGTGGAAAGGTTTCTACTCCCGGTTCTTGGTCTCCAAGAAGACTGGGGATCTTTGCCCTATCCTGGACCTCGGTCTCCTGAACATCTACATAGAGTAAAAAAGGTTCAGGATTATGACCCTGCCAGGCCTCCCTTTGCTCTATCAAGGGGATTGGCTCTGTTCTCTCAACATACAGGATGCCTACCTCCACATCTTGGTGCTTCCTGCCCCCAGGAGGTTTCTTTAGTTCACCTTCCAGGGTGAACATTGCCAGTTCCAGGCCTTGCCCGTCAGCCTTTCTTTGGCACTGCATGTTTTCACAATGTGCCTAGCAGTGGTTGCGGAGCCTCTCAGGAAACCAGGCAAGTATGTCTAGCCTTCTCTAGATGACTGGCTCCTGGTAGCCTTCAAGGGATCGCCTGTTGTCCACCCAGTCAGACACCTTCACGCTGTTCAGAGGGTTGGGGATCACGCTGAATATTCCCAAATTGTCCCCTTGGCCCAGCCAAAGCCTGCCATATATCGGGGCAGTTTTGGAGACCACCTTGGGGAAGGTCTTTCTCCCATCCAACAGAGGACTGGGTCTGGGCACTGGCATGGAGGATCTCATCTTCCCGCCAGATTCTGCACTGAACATTCCTTCAGCTCATCTGCCACATGGTAGTATCCATAGTGACTGTTCCTTTGGGGTGCCTCTGAGTTCCCTAGTGGAATTTTGGGGTACAGTGGGATCAACGCTCTGACTATCTCTACCATCCAGTCCTGATTTCCAAAGTGGTATCTCAAACCCTGACTTGGGCTTACTCCTCCAAATTTGGAGATAGGCTCTGCCGAGGGGAATCTCTCCGAAAGGAAACTCCTAACTTATGAATGTGGTCTAGGATGGGGAGCCCACTTCCAGAATCACCACTCTGGGTATGTGGCTCCATTGGAACAAGCTCTGTATATCAGCATCTTAGAGATGAGGGCAATTCTCTATGCTGTACAGGCAGACCTCCTTCCAAGCCCTCTGTTTGACTGACAGTATGTTCGTGGTCTTTTACATCAACCAGCAAGGGGGCCCTCTCTCGTATCCCTTCTGCAAGCAGGCCGTGCAGGTGTGATTTTGGGCCACAGAGCACAGTCTGACTCACCGCTGTTCATGATCCAAACACCTTGTTCGACTGACTAAGCTGATCTCTGGAGGAGCTCCCACTCATGAACCTTGGACAGTCTGTTGCAGTGGATTTTTGGACAGGTAGGGATGTCCAGAACTGGACCTCTTCACGTCCCCTTTGAAAACCAAACTGCCCAATTTCTGCTTGCTAGATCCAGGGCCTGGTGCTTTCTTGCGACGGGTGTTCCTCTGCTGGACAGGGTGATTCCTTTATGCCTTCCCTTCCTCCCTCTCCTCAAGAGTCCTGCTCAAACTATTGGAAAGAGCGGACGTGATCCTGATCACGCTTCTCTGGCCCAGGCAGATCTAGTTGGCAGTGGAATCTCCAGTACCCATCCCTGACCTCACACTTGCTCTCTCAGGAACACTGCACCGTAGTCCATCTGGACTTCAGGTCTCTGTATCTGCATGCTTGACTCCTGCAGACCTAGTTATGGCTTGCTTTGGAGTTTCCTCTAGGGTCGCTGAGGTTCTGGTTGCGGCAAGGAAACCTTCCACCAGGGCTACTTACTGTATGTCATGAAGTGGAAGCCCTTCTGCTTATGTGCTTCTGCCACTCTTGACCTATTCACCTGTCCAGTGAACTCTATGCTGGAGTACCTCTTTCTTTCAGATTCCGGACTCTGCTACTCCTCCATTAAGGTGCATCTTTTGGCAGTTTCTGCCTATCGTGAATCTGTAGAGGGCAAAACTATTGCTCAGTTGGACCAGTCCCGCACCTTTTTTAAATAGTTTTTAAGTTTATATTCCAGACGCACATGTTGTACATTAAGTGTTAAACATTTCATGCTTAAAGTCACCAAACTTGCACATTAAAAGCTCCTGACGTCTCTTTTTTGTGGATCCCGACACTTTGACAGGTTTTTAATAGGGCAGCTGTAACTGCATTTTATAGTTTTTGTTCTGAGTGCAATGGTTATGCCACCCACTCCCCTATGAGTTTTCTGCAGCTTGCCACGAGCTGCCAGCCTAAATTGAAACTCGCGTCATTTGTAGGTGTTCAGTGATCCTAGCTCACACTCTGGCACTGAAAACGGAGGCGGCTGAATGAAAAGACCGCAGAAGTAGTTTACGGTTATGAGCACATTACAGTTCCCTCCCAACTGATGGCCTTGCTAGATCTTTCCATTGCCATTTAAAAAAACAAACACTGCTGGCCATTACTTCTGCTCAGAGAATTTCCAAGCTTCAGGCTCTGTACAAAGAGCCCTGTTTGTTTTTTCAGAGACAGGGTGTCTTTTACAATGAATCCAAAGTTTCTTCCGATGGTGGTGTCCGAGTTCACACTCAATCAGGACATCCACTTACCTGAGTATTACCCAGAGTATTCTAATCGTGGGGAGGCCCTTTTGCATATTCTGGATGTCCATAGAGTTCTTCGTTATTACGTTGATCACACCTGAATGATCATGAAATCTGACCAATTGTTTTTGGCCTGAAATCTGAAGGGGCACCAGTGGCCAAGCGGACATTATCCAAATGGTTGGTTAGTTATATCACTTTCTGCCGCAATAAATACGGCAAGCCTTTACTGGGCCCAGTGAAAGGCCAAAGGGGGGGGTCACCACTTCTTTCGCTTCTCTGCAGAATGTCTCTGTAACAGACATCTGTACTGCAGCTACCTGGAGTTAAGTGCACACATTTGTCAAGCACTATAATTTAGACATTGCCGCTAGGTGGAGTGGGCTTTGGTGTAGCTGTAGAACTCCTTTCCTGAGGGCCTCCGCCGGTTACAAATTTTCCTCCTCCCATCCAACCTGGGTTAATCCTTGTACTGTTTGGTACTCTGTCCTTATGGTATAGCCTGCTGCAAGAACTCCAACTTGAAGTAAGATAGTACAGTTACATAAGAACCTACCATAACAGTAGAAGAGCTCTTGCAGCAGGTGCTGCTTTTCCTCCCTCCTTTCTCCACCAGGTCTTTTTGCTTTCTGTACATGGGAATATTAGAACCATCTCAGGTCTCTGTTTACTACAGGCTGGGTCTCCAGTGGGAGAACTAAGGTGGGGCTGGGGACTACCCTCTTTATACCATTGGCTGATGTAGAAGGTGGGCCGATGTCGGGGGAGGTACCTGCTGTATACTGCTAGCTAGAATTTTTCTGTGGATTCCTAGTGCCTGGCATCATAGTCCTTGTGGTGTAGCCTGCTGCAAGAGCTCTTCTCTGAGATCTACTGTTACAGTAAGTTCTTGTGCAACTGTACTTGAAAGATGAATTTCAAAGTGTCGTCATCCTCACTGAATATTGGTGGTAGGCTGTAGGATCTTACACTGGGGCTCCAGATCAGTGTAGCATGTAACAACCAAGGGTATCTGGTCAGTGGTGGTCGTCTTTATATTGTAGTTGTCCTGGCATAAGCATGGCATGTTGCACAGCTCCATCTGTTTCTATAGTGTGTCCCTGTTTAAATATTTTCTTTTGGCATGGCCAGGTGTTTGCATAATCCGTTATCTAACCGCTGTATCGATAGAACTGTTTCATCCACGTGTATATTTTTTTTTTTTTTACAAAGTCTGCCTTGGGCTCAATTCTAAGAGCCCTTAGTGACGCATGTTGTCACTCTATGGCTGTGGCAAAGTCGGGGTACGTCAGGGACCCTGAACCCAATTTTATTAAACTGGGGGTCCCCTGCACCAAAGACCCAGGAGCTGCCACTGACACAGGCTTGCGCCAAACATGTGGCACACCTTCGAGGTTGGATGCAGGATCTTCTCCAGCGCAACAGTGGAGCCCCCTGCGAAGGTGGGAGTGTATGCCTGCCAGGAGGGGGCTGGGAACAGAAGGCACTTTGGGGGGGGGGTGCCCTAGGAGGAATCTGAGAAATGGTGGTATGCCAAGGGTGGTGAGTTGGCACCTGGTGGGCATGCCATGCACAAGGGCATACGGCTGGTGGTGGGGTTGGCAGGGATGAACTGTGACCTGACCCCAGATGGACACAGCCCAGACCACTGCCCTACAGGTGCCAAAATCCCCAACCCTGTCGGTGGGAGGCAGCCTGCCAGAACACTGGGGGGGGGGGCAGGTACCAGGGGACTGTTGCAGTGCCCAGAGAATGTTCCCCTCCACCACTTGCAGCCCTCACCTTGCAGCCACTGCTTCCTGCTGACCGGGTTGGAGAGTTTGGTACCTATAGGGCAGGTGCCTGGGCTGTACCCACCCTGAGCCAGGTCACGGTCTGTCCCTACCAACCCCCAACTACCGGCTGATCAGCCATCTGCCCTTGCGCATGGCACGTTACTGGTTGCTAACTCACCACCCTGACATAGCTGTAGTTTCCCTGACACTGCCTAGGGCACCCGCCCTGTGTGCCTTCTGCCCCATCCCCCTCCTGACAGGTTGTCTCCCCCCATCACTACATTGTCCAGCAGTGGCACATGGCCCTTAGACCACCTCCTGGCTGATTTAACCTGAGCCCATGTTGCATCAGCAGCAGGGCTTCCAAAATTCCAAAAAGATGGTGCAGCCCTGCTGTAGCACAAGCCCCCATGCAACTTAGCGTAAGGGTGCTTCTGCCGCAAGGGTGGTGCAGTGTAGCTTGAGCATCTCAATTTTGATGCAGCTTGCATTCTTACATCCAGATTGCTGCAGCCTTTTCTGCAAGTTGCCACTTGTCATACCCATTTGGCGTAGGCACCTTGCATCAAAGTTTCTTTTTAAAATCATTTTTGATGAGCTTTGTGTAGCTTGAAATCTTAAGCTTAATTCTGTAAATCTCTTGTCTGTCCAATAAGAGGTATCGAATCACCCACCTTTGCTTATCCTTTGTACAAGGACCAATACAGCAACAAACAATTCTTTAAAGAATTGGTAAAGTTAAATAGTTTCCAGTATCTGGTTTTGATAGAACGATGGTAAGAAGCCTTCCAGAGGCTTAAGGGTGCACTCTTCCAGAGCTACGTTTGCCTCCGTGGCAGCAACAGGGAGCATCCCCATCCAAGAGATGTAAAGTAGCTACCTGGGTTACGGTCCACATCTTTTGTCTGGATATCCTATCCAGGAGAGGTTCCAGGTTTGGGTATCCAGTCCAGGAGATATTTCAGGTTTGGGACTGCTGCCAGTCATAATCTTTTTTTCCTAAAGTTCTAGACCCAACCTACCCAGGTACTGTTAGTGGGTCTGTAGTTTTGTATGACATTGTTGGATTCCTGTTACAAGAAATAGTCGCTGCAGTAGTAGTGTTTCTTCCAAGGGACCTAACAAGTTATAAAGCCCCTGCCCCCCCTTTCTAGAACTTGAAAAAGGTTCTCACGTGAATCTGTCTTGTGCATGAGCAATTTTGTTTAAACCCTTTGGTTTTTCAGGGTTTAAAAAAAATTGTGGTTGTCATTAGAAATGGACTTGTGTGTTTAATTGAATTATTTTAGGTAGAATTGGTTACTACTGTGATTTCTTTCCAGAAACCAATCTGATGTTAGAAGAGCATAAAAAGTGACCATAGTGCAGTTTGAAGTGAATTCTGTATTAACCTTCATTTCTGTCTCCTGAGCAACACCTCTGGATGTAGATGCAATTTTGTATGACTTGCTGTTGGATCCCTTAGTTAGAAGCAGCATTACTACTGTGAATTATTTTACCCCTGCTCCTTGGATCAGAATTCTAGAGCAAATAAGAAAGCACAGTTTAGTGGTTAAAGTCTTGGCTTTAATAGGGATATCACGGGTTCAAACCCTGCCAGTGCAGAATACCCTGTGTAACCTTGAGCAAATCACTTAATTGCTCTTGTCCAGTCTGCCTAGCTGTTGAAATGGGTAGAAACAGAACCTGACAAGGAAGCAAGATGTAAAGCAAAATATCATCTTGCTTAAAGTTGACAAAAAATAAGTATGGGTTCCTTGTTGCATCCTTAATCTGGGGTAAGGTCTGGTTCTGGCCATTTTTCCTTCCTCAACAGAACTTTTCAATATTTTCTTAAATGTCCTCCACCATGATCCCTTCCTTTGTACAGTAAACGTTTACAGAGAGACCTTGTTGGAGCGGAAGATGCAATCTAGTCTGTATACAGTGATCGTATCAGTTCTGACCGTTTCCTTGTTATAGGTATAGCCTGCCTGCACAGTAGTAGCACTACTGCCTGTGACTCTGGTTCATCAATACCACCCCAGAGGATGCTGTCCTACAAAAGGTGACTGCTGCCACTGAATGCCACATGGGTGACCAAAGTTTGAAATGCTGACAGGCATGCCTAGGTGAGGGAGGATGCTCGCTAGTGTTACACAGCAGCACACGTGTACCATTGCTGCCAGCATCCCAAGGGAAGGGACAAAAATGGCTGAAAATGCCCTGACAGCATAGAATGACGCAACGGGTTCAGCACCACCAACTGACACACATTCCTCTGACAGATGCTGAGTACCAACACAGCCCAGCCATGGGGAAGGGAGCATGCCAAAGATTAAGCAGACATGAACAGTAAATTAAATAAAAGTGAATAACTAAATGACACAGGCCCCACACCTTGTGTCACGCTGGCGACCCGGGTTCGGGAACGAGCCCGGGCTGCCGGGAGTCGGCAGTGGAGGGAGAGGATTGAGCATCCGATGGACAGCTCTCCTCTCCCGGGAGGGAGGGGGCACCTGCCTGGTGTTTGGCTGGCCTCTGGTGGCAGCCAGAGGCATAGCAAGCACAGGAGCATGCAAAAGAGAGGTCGGGAGTGGCTCATGTTGGCGGGAACACCTTGACATCAGGATGCTGGCCACTTCCTTAGAAAGGAGGAAAAACTCCTTGCTGGAGCACAGGTAGTCTGAGTGCCGGTACTGACCCTAATTGCGACTCTGACCACTGGGGGACCCAACGAGACATTGAAGATATCTGGGCATTGGGGGGCCCATCCCATACCCGCCTGGGGGTATATCCACACCTCCATGGGGGAAGCCCTGGGATTTCAGGTAAGGCAAGTTGTGGGGTGGTACCTTGGTGTCTCCCGAAGAAGCATAGCTCCGGGGTGAGGGAGGTGGACAAAACATACTGTGACTTGGACTGTAAAAGTGCTTTCCCAGCCGGCCCAGTGTCATGGATGGTTGAGGCACTGGCCACCACACCTCCAACCAGACAGCCTGGGTTCAGGAGTGAATTCTGGCTGCTGGGGGTTGGCCGGGGGAGGGGGGGGGTCTAACATCTGCTGGGCTGATTTCCTCTTTTGGAGGGGGGGGAATTTGCCACACCACTGCAATGCTGCCACCATGTGGAGGTGAGGTGGCAGGGCAACAGGTGGGCCTGCTGTGTAGGATGGCCAGCAACATGACGTGCAGTGTGTGCCTGCAGTGCAGGATGGCCCACGATATGACAGTGTGCCTGCAGTGCAGGATGGCTAGCGGCATGATGTGCAGTGTGCGCCTGTCTCTACATGCACAGCTGCATCGTTGCATGCTGCCAGCCATGGGAAGAAAATGGAGAAAACTGAGCTGGTGGATGCCATGTGCTCACTCCTGACCTATGCTGCCCATTGCTCCCAACCCAGCTGAATGGTGCTTTGGGGTGGGGTGGAGGGGTCTGGCTGACCCTGCCATGATGGCTGGTAAGTATTGGGGGAGGCTGGCTGTCGGTTGGGATGGGCTAGGGCAGAGAGGGCGGACCAGGCTCAGGGCAGAAAAACGGATGTAAAGTGCAAAGTGGCAGTAGAAATAGGTGGCTGCACACACATACTCCAGAGCCCCAACGTAAACTACAGTATGTCACAGCTCTGGAGTCTGGCTGCATGGAAGTGAATAGATAACCATACAGTATGGCTCTGTTTAAGTGCTTTTATTTAAACGGATTCAAACAGTCAACTGCAGGGTTTGCCCAGTGGTGCTGAGGGTTGAGGCACTGGATGCCACACCTCACACCACACTGGCGACCTGTGTTTGTGGTGCGAGTATGTCGCAGGGGGTTGGCTGGGGAGGAGGATTGAGCATCCCCAGGACAGCTTTCCTCTGAGGGGGGTTGCAGCAGTCTGTGTTGGCCTGGTCCCTAGTGGAGCTAGGGATTGGCACACTGGAACTGAAGAGGGCAGACTTTAAATGTGCAGCATACGGGAGCGTGCACAGGACCGCCATTGGAGTTCTTGTATGTCCCCCCCCACAGAGGAGAAAAGGAAAATGCCGGCAGCTGGATGATGGGGAGTTCGTGGGTCCTGCCCTAGCCAGTCAGACCAGTGGACTATAGCCATGCTGAAGCAGGGCTAAGCACTCCCTCCCCTGGAGGGGTGGGGTAAGTCCTTGGGGTCACAGGTGGTGCCGGGGGACAGGGCTAGAGTGCTGCCAGAATGTGGGGCCACCATGTGGGGAGGGAGAAACTATCAAAATAAAAAAACTGCCAGGTGGTAGTGGGAGTGTGAGTGAATGCTATGTACAGCGAGTTGATATGTTTTGAACTATTTAAACAAATACTTTTAAATCAAGCCATAATGTATGGTCATCTATTCTGTTCCATATAGCTGGACTCCACTGCTGTGAAATGCTTTCCTAAAATATGCAATGTACTTCCTGTATCACTGCATACATGGCACGAAAACAGGCTAGAAGTGAACCGTTTTGACTATCTGTGGTGCACACTGCAGCATTACAGTACATTTTTTCACTATGTATTAACTGATGTATTCTTGAAGTTTATATTGTAATTTAAGAGGTACTCTTATGGGTGTCTCTTATGGTTTTGGTCATTGTGTGACTTGGGCAGCTAGAACCACTACTCTTTGCTTCACCTTGCTGTACTCTTGCCCAGTCCACAACTTCTGGCATACGTGTTTACTTGGAAGAGACCATGTCCGCCCACAGAACTAGGGAAAATTTTGTGTTTGAACAGAGCTGTTCTTTGCATTTTATTAAGTTGTCTCCCCCACCCCAAATCAATAGAACCAACCCATCATTCATAATAGGGCACAGTGGTTTGGTCATGGCAGTTTTTGAACCTGTCCACCAGAGAAAAAATAATAAAAACATTTGCTAGTTGCAGCCTTATGTAATAAAATGTGTTTTAATTTCTCCGTGGTTTAGTCTCAAACTGGGCCAGTGCTGATCTGTAAACAAAATTTCATCTAAAAAAGGGGTAATTGTTATCTGTCAGATGCTTCCTGTTACAGTATCAGAACATTAGCTTAGTGTTTATCTGACACTGACTGTACATTTATTTTCTCACAGGAGGCGGTGGAGAAATATGATGAAACTGTTCATAATCTGGAATTTGCCAAAGAGCTGCATAAGACTTTTTCTGCTCTCAGCCAAGATGTAAGCAACATTGTGTTTCTAAAAATACTGCAGTCTAACACAGAATTACATAGCATTTAAGTTTCAAGGTTCTTGAGAGCCATTCTGGATTATTTTGAAGGACAATTAAAGATAATGTTGTAGTTCTATTGGCCACTATATAGACATATTCATTGCAATGCTCTTAAAGACCAGTGGTGGCATATAAATAAAAAAAGCAACTCGCTGCTCTGGAGATGCAGATGTAGAAACATAGAATCTGATGGCAGATGGGGACCGCTTCACCTAACTAGTCTGCCCTTTCACCTTACCTACTGTAACATTGCAGACCCTACTTGATCTTAGGCATAAGGAAACCTTAGTGGTTTAGGAAGTGGGGGGAGAGGGAGTTGAGCCAATCCCATGCATTCTTGAATCCCCATTAGTTTTTGCCTCCTACTTCCATTGGGAGGCTGTTCCAGGCACCGATCACTTTTCCTCTGAAGATGAATACTTCATCACCACCCCCAGTCTGCCCTCTAGCTTCATAGCATGACCCTTTGTTCTTTAGCATCCTTTTCGTAATGCTTTCCTGTTGTACCTTATTTATATCTGTGATGTATTTGAGTCTGTCATCCCCCCTCTCCCTCCTTTCCTCCAGGGTGTACTTACTAAGGTCTTTGGTCTCATAGGGTTACTGGTGCAGACCCTACTCCATTTTAGTTGCCCTCCTCTGGACCACCTGTCTGTCCTTCTAGAGATGTGGTCTCAAAACTGGACACAGTACTCCAGATGAGATCTCACCAGTGACTTTATATAGCAGTATCACCACATCCCTCTTTCTGCTGGTGATACCCCTCCCTGTGCACACTTGCATCCCCCTGGTTCTCCCTACTGCCTTGTCACTGTTTGGCTACCTTTAGGTAATCTGATATGACCACCCCAGGTCTCTTTCCTGTTTGGCAGTCAGTACCACGCCCGCATCTTGTACTCTGCCCCTGGGTTTCTATGCCCCAAGTGCCTGATTTTTGCACTTTGCATTGAAATTTAGTTGCCACACTCTTGACCACTTTCGAAAGCCCCACTGATATCTTGGTAGGCCATATCCACGGCTCCATGATCTAATTCCCTGGTCACCCAGTCAAAGAAATCAAATTTGTTTGACATAACCTCCCTGCTGAGAATATATGCTGCCTCAGATCCTGTAAGCTGCTGGATTCAAGATATTGCATAATCCTTTCTTCAATACTGATTCCATTAATTTCCCCACTAACTGAAGCCGGGCGGCTTGGCCTGTAATTGCCAGCCTCCTGCCTACTACTTTTATGAAGTGGGGCTACATCTGCCCTCCTCCAGTCCTCCAGAACCTCTCCTGTCTCCAGTGAAGTTAAAAAGGATGGTCAGCTTGCCTGGTGGCATGGAGGACTGAGGCACTGGACGCCTTGCACTATGCTGGTGACCTGGGTTCAGGAATGACCTCTTATTGTCGTGGTGCTGGCACAGGGGTGGAGGGCGGGAGCAGGATAGAGCACTGGCTTTACTCTCCCAGGAGGGTCACCCGTCTGTAGTCCCACTGCTACCAGATGGTTTGGTGGCGGGCGCAGGCAGTAACTGAGCGACTAGTAGGGTGGGGGCATCCCGTCGTGCATGCTACACCAGGGCATGGGGATCGGGAGAAAACTGAAAAGCCTACAAACTAGATATGGAGGGGGGAGGGGGAGGCTGTTGGAGGTACAGCAGCCAGCATCTCTCTGAGCTCCTTCCGTATCCTTGGATGTATCCTGTCCGGACCCATTGCCTTGTCCACGTTCAGGTTTGAGTTCCTTCAGGACCCTCTTCTGTAAATGGACTAGTGTCCACCTCCCTTCCTTCGATGCTCCTTTTGCTTCTGTGGTCCCTCACCTTCCCCTTCTCTGAACACTGAAGAAAAATGGCTGGCCCGGTGGCACAGAGGGCTGAGGCACTGGGCACCTTACCTCTTGCCATGCTGGCAACCCAGCTTCTGGAATGGACTCTGTTCGAAGCCGGCATGGTTGGGGGAGGAGGAGGAGCAGGATTGAACAGCTGGAAGGCAGCTCTCCTTTCCTGGGTTGGTTGCTGTCCCACCATAGTCCCGCTGCCACTAGGTGGAGGTCCGATCAGTGGAGGGGGCAACACGTTGTGGGAGTGCACCTTGAGATGCGGTGTGTGTGTACATGCACATCTGAGGTATGGGGATGGGTTATGGAAAGAACGGGGGAGAGAGACGACACTACATGTGGGTGGTGGGGGCGATGTTAAAACAAACACTGAACAAAAATATTTTCAGGATGTGTGCTTTTCCTGTCCCACTCAACACTCCACCCCCCCCCCTTCCCACCGTAGCCTTGCAATCCCTCTCCTGGTCTTTCTCCTCTTGCTTACACATCTGAAAAATGTCTTGTCCCCTTTCTTTACTGCCTAGGCTATTTTCTCACCTGTTTGTACCTTTGCGCTCCTGACTGCTTTCCCTGCTTTCCACTTTTTCTCCTGATAAACCTCCCTCTCCTCCCCTTTGTGTCTCCTTATATCTCCTGAATGCTAACTTTTTTGCCCTTACATTCCCAGCCACCTCTTTCAAGAACCAGTGGTCTCTTTCACTCGCTTTTACTTACTTGTCTGATGCAGAGGTTTGTTGCCTTTTTTGTGAATGTTTTATCCTCCCCTGCCACTTGCATGCAGACTCCTGCAGGAGTTGCCAAGGCATTCCATCTGCTGTTATCCCCTCAGACATACGACCTGCTGCTGCTGCCCTTCCCCCATGGAGCTGTGGTTTACCCCCCAGGCGGGGATGAGGAAGCCTCCTCCTTGAACTTCTGAAACCTTCATTGGGAAGCTGGGGCAGTAGGACAGGCAGGGGAGCTCCAAGAAGTCGTCATGGCATGCAGATCTGTATTAACTTGCATAGCGCCCATAGGCTGGAAACTTCATGCACCTCCCCGGCCATAAACGAGGAAAGACTTGCAGATACTGATACTTGTAGTATCTGAGAAGCCAACGGAGATGACCTCATGGATATTACAAATCAACAGATGAAAATCTTCTTGAACCTTTGGATGTTCTGGAAATCTTTAAATCTGGTGATAAGACGCAAAGATCTACTATTCAGAGGTTGATGCAACATGGCATGATGCTGACTCTCTGCCTATAGAGATGACAGCTCTTCTATAGCAAGTTTACTGACCTCCACAGCTACAGAGCTGTTACAAGCCCACTCTTGGGCCACCTTGATGGCCCAGGGGCAGCGCACTGTGCTGTCATGCAGGTGAACTGGGCTTGGGAGTGCACTCAGGTTGCAGAGGCAGGCCAGGCTGTTGAGAGGCAGCTCACCTTGATTGAGGAGGGGTGGTAAGTTTTTACTCTGGGACCCCTGCGATCAGACTAGGGAGCTTGCTTTTTCTGCAGGGGCACATTGTGTGTGCATGGGACCAATAATGGTACTGCCCAAGCCAGGGGAGGAGGGACGATATTGGGCAAAAACTGGGGAGAAAATACCCAGCTTCTGTCTCCATGACTGTTCTGCTTGAACACAGTATCTCCTTGGATGGTGGCGTAGCAGGGATAAAATTCAGACTAAAAACACATGAAGGGACCCAGGAGGGTGTCCCGCGCAAAGGTGTGGTGCACCTGGATCTGGCTGGTGTCCCCAAATCTGCACTTCCACCTGGTATCACCCAGATGGCAGTATAGCACCAGGGGTTGCCAACTCTCTTCCTGGAGGTGGAGAGCATCCAGTGGGATGCTCAGTCCTCTTCCCCCTTGCTGGCCTCAGTGACCCTGAGCCTGCTACTGAACTTGAATCACCAGCATCTCATGCAGTAGTGCTACCACTGTGCTGACAGGCCCACTTTACTATGGCTCCTTTTAGTTTTTTCCACTGTTCCTCCACTCCACTCCTTCACCTCCTGCCAGGGCATCACTGAGACATTACCCCATCTTTGCAAAGTCTGCTCTCCTGAAGTCCAGGACCCTTGCCTTTGTGCGTTTCTCTTCTGCCACCATATGGTGATCACTGGTCCCCAGGTTGCCATTCACCATGACGTCAGCAACACTCTCCCTGTTGGAGTAAAAGTTCCAGTATTGCTGCCTCACGAGTGGGCCCTTAGTTGTCTGATAAATGCCACCCTGCAGGGAGTCCAGGATGTCCCTGTTCCTAATTACAAACATACGATGTTGCCAGCAGATACAGGCCTTACGGTCTAGTCTGCTTGAGTGTGCACAGTTTAGCCATTTAGACTGCAGCTGCCCTTCCCCACCATTTGCAACTGTAGTTGAAGCTACAGCAGGGATGCTCCAGTCCAGATCCAGCAGATTGAGGTCCCCACCAGCAGCACCCCCACCATAGTTGCCATCTTTTGGATGCCTTCCACCAGAATCTTGTTTCTCCCCACCCCCCGTGCTGGAGGTCTGTAGATCACGCCAGTGCAAATAGCTGCTCCATTCCCTGTTCCTGGGGTGACCCACAGCCCCTCCTGTATTCCCTGCGTCTCTGCTGTTATGCTATCCCTTATGTAAAGAGCCATTCCTCACCCCCCTTACCCTTCTTGAACGTATAGCCTAGTATTGTTATATTTCCAGTCATGGTTATCATTGCACCAGGACTCTGTAATGGCAACAATATCCAGGTCCGCCTCTGCCATAATTGCCACTAGGTCTGGGATTTATTTCCTAGACTTCGAGCATTTTTGCATATGGCCTTCCAAATTCTGCTACCACCCTTCTTGCCAGCCCCCTTGTCCCTTTTGCCTACTCTCCTTAACCCCCTCTGCCTTCATTCCCATCCCTCTATTTCTACCATTCTGCTTTTGTGCTTGTAGCACAGCCAGTCAGTAGTGTAGTGACTCCACTCTTCCCCAGAAATGTGTTCAGCACTGCAACTCTGTACAGCAGTTGCGTTTCAATTTGTGGCAGATCCCAAGCAGCCACATACCTGGGAACATTTGCTGAATCAAAAGTACCTTGTTTAAAATCTGAATGCTCCCAAGGGAGTTTGAAACCCAGCTCCACAATGTTTTGATGTGTCAAATCAGTCACATTTGTGGGGGAAGTGCCACTACTGCATCCAGATCCATGGATACTGTGCTGCTGCCACTTCTCTCTTCCACACACACACCCATAAGCTGACAATCAGACTTCTTTGGCGCTTTGGACTTGGTTCTTCTATTTTAAATTTTACTGGCAATCTGTAGTATTTTGTAGAATAAAATTCAGACTTGTTTAAAGGGCTGTGCTAGTTGTTGATTGCTTTCTATTTTCCTGATTTTGTATGCACACATTGATTGGTGCATCAGGTTTGATTATTTCTAATTCAGATTATAGTTTTTTTAAACAGAATTGTGATATAAACTAAAATTCTCTTGTCTGCCTGGGGGCTCATTTTTGCTCTTCAGTGGGAGTAATGCTGTACTATCCTATGACATGTTGCTTCCTTCTGGTATCTGGGCAGATGGTGACCACTGCACAATGATACAGTTCCAACGTTTTTTGTTGCACCAATATCGTGAATATATTTTTAAAGAGGAGACTACGATACATTGTACTTTAAATCATTTTACATCCTCAAACCACAATGTGCTCTTCTGCTCTTTGACTACATGGTAGAGAAAGGGACTATTAAGCCAAGTGGTATGCAGTACTGTTAAGAGTCTTCTCAAAATAGAAATCTGATTTAATTGAATTTGGCATTTTGTTTAAACTTTGTTCGCCTGTTTAAACTGACATATGGGTGGATTGAATGCAGAGATGTCCTGAAAGCGCTCATGCCAATTTTCAATCTGATTGAAATAAAGACTTGGCCTTTGCCCGCTGGTGCAGTGAAAGAAATGAGTCGTACAAGTTGCTGCTACTTGGACTGAATTTGCATTCTCAGACTGTAGATCGGCAGCATTTCATGCTAAGGATATTTATTGGATTTCACCCTCAATAACACATGGTCTAAAGTGATATAGTCAAACAACTCATAATTCGCACTTTAAACAGTGTTGGGGTTCATGAGATACAGGCACAGGAGATATGCGGCCAAGTCATCAAAAGTTCATCAAACCATCCCTTTCATAAATGGTAATTGTCATAAGAGGAGTATACTAATGTGGAAAGTTCACCGGGTGGCGGGGGTACCTGGGGATGATTAAAACCAGGTGGTCTGCAGTAGATGGGTATTAATATACAGTAATGGGCTTTAACTGGTATGCTGTGCCAAATGTCGTTTTATCAGGAGTGCCCAAAAATTGCATTCATAGCATCTCGCCATTGTGTACAAAGAGCAGGTCACACAAATCGACAGGTTCATACTGCCTTAAGCAGAGGGTGGAATCTTATTTGTTTACTTCACATAAAACCCTTTTAGGCAGGGCCTATTTACAGAGGTTGTCAACAGCAGCAAAACGGCACGTAAATGAGATTTGCAAACATACAGTACAAATAGAATAATAGATGCATTCTGGTGTATTACAAGGCAGTAATTCGAGAGGATCTGGAGGCACAGTAAGCCTCGCCAGCGAAGCTCGAGAGGTTTTAAGTGCCCCCAGATCCTCGAGATGAATTACTGCCTTGTTGCACCAGAATGCATTTGTTATTTTTTATAATACATGGAAAATAAAAATAGTAGTTTCTTACCTTTGCAATAGTCAGGAATGGTGGGTCGAGTTGGTGGTGAGGTAATTCACAGCCAATGATTGCGGCAACTTGGATAACTTTGGAACAGTTTAACAAAGAAAAGCAAGTAGTGTTTAAAAAAAAAAAAAAAAAAACTGCAAACAAAACAGTAGTAATTTTTCTTTTTGTTGTTGTGGAACGAGTGACACCTAGTGCAGAGTGCTACTCGGAGTCGGAATAAATCACGTAGGGTCTTTTCTTTTTTTTTTTTTTTTTTTTTTCAGGCTGAGGAGATTTTTTGATGGTTATTGCTACATTCCCGAAGAAGTTGCAGTGTGATCCAAAGATGTTTCCTGTTGTGGTGGAAAATTGAGCACTTTTGCTGGGTGGGTGCTGTGGGGCTGATTCTTGTTGAGGGACTTGCATTATTGAGGAAGTTGATTGTGCAGCAGAGGAAGTGGTCGATGTGGGGATTTCTGCTTCTTTAAGTGTGCTTGCTGATTGCCGGTCACCGGAAAGGATGGAGCAGATTTTCATTTGTTTTTCCTTAGACAAGGTACTGTAGTTTATGCTCTGGATGTTTTTGTGCCCAGACACTTGTGCTACGTCGGTTGGAGGGACGTTTGAATCAATTAACTTTTGGATCGCAGTTTTGCGAGTTGAGTGAGTGGTGATTCTCTTGTCTGGGGGTAGTCCAACTGACTGCTGCAAGAGTTTCATAATGGAACGTAATTTGTTTTCGCCAATGGTCATAGATCTGTACCAGAAGCTTGTTGGCTTTAGTCTTATGTTTGGGGTTAAATAAAAAGGTGCATCAGGTGTGTTCATGTTGGGGGGTCTTTTAGATGCATATAGGTGGCAGGCAGTGAGTGCATCTCGCTCTGGATAAAGTTCGTTTTTGTATAGTCTGGGTGGGACAGGACGGATATCTCGTAGGTTTATGCCTGTGCGAGTTTGTTTGCCTTTCATGATATTAGAGATACTATATTCCTTCACTGTTTGTTCCTGGGACTATGTCACCCCATCTTAGTTGGTATTGCTCATTTGTTCTTAAGGCAAAGTGAAGGCCTATGTGAAAAAATAACATATGCAGCAGGCTAGTTGGGGATGTCAAGCCTATAGTGCCACTGCTGTAAAGTAAACTGATATTGTCTGTCAAGGCTTGTGCTTGCCTTGGTCTGTTGCCCATTCCTAGTTTTTTTAAATATTTTTGCTTGGCAGTTAGGGTTTTCAGTCTTTCTTTAAAGACTGATGTAGGGCTTTGAAAAATTGATTCCGGATAATTTATTTTGCAGAGGTGACGGTCAACGCTGCCTAGGATTCCCCGTATGGTACTGGGCTCATATTCTGTGCCGTCTTGTTTTTTTTTTAATTTAAATATGAAATCTGCTAGTATTGTCTAGTTCTTCTGTGGGAATTGTCTGTATTTCTCTGCACTCACCTATTTTGCTTAGGTGGTTTTGAAGCAGCCGTAGGTCGAAAGCTTTTTTTTTTTTTGCAGTGTTTGTTTTCTTGCTCTTTTATGAAATTTTTCCTTTCTTCTGACAGGTTTTGTTGTTTTGTCTCTGACACTTTTAGTCAGACGCTTACCGCGATGTGAATCTGTAGTCTGCTTTTACTGTATGCGACAGTTACAGTAAAAGCCGGCTCGCGGTCAGTGAAAGCTGCTAGAGTTGTCTGGTGGCGCTTGCGCTGTTGAGTTTGCAATAATACCATCGTTGAGATCTTCAATCGATAGTATTAAGAGATCTCAACGATAGTATTATTGAGTTCCATCGATGGTATTACTGCGTTTTGGCCGGTGTATTACAGGGGATTTTTGTATGCATTTTGGGGGTATTTTTATTTTCCATATTACAACTCTATACAGTACATACACCATACAATATAGTGAGATTACAGTTTAGCAACAGTACTTATTGGCACAGGCAAAACAGTTACACAGTTATATGTTCAGTGCTGCCACAGTATTAAAGCAGTACATGGGTGGCTTGTTACCAGACCGATCAAGCAGGGTACACATAGCAAATGGGCAAACTAATCTGCAGTAGCAGTTACAGGATCCAGATAGGGTGAGAGAGAAGAGCTGGGACTACATCAGGTTCGAAGTGCAGTTTTTCTAGGGACATGGATATGTTCATCCACACTGTCTGGCAGGTTCCTTGCCGCTTTAAATCTTGCCGGAAGGCCTTCAAGCTGGCTCCTCCCACCTACCCAGGTGGTAAAAACTCTCGGCTCCGCCCCATGATGCCAGATCTTCCTTACCGCTTGGAAGCTCAGGTTCCCTCCTTAGCGCTCTGCGTTTTAGACTGGTTCCTGATTCTTCGGTTTGTCCGAATCTAGTTTTGAAGTTTTCTAAATTTCGGTCGTCTTATCCCTCGTGGCTGCGATGGACAATTTGATTCCTGGCTCTTGGAGGCGCCCTGACGGGCAGAAGATGTCCAGGACTGATTCGCACTCCACGTGCATATACTGCCTCGACCTAGACCACGACCCGCAGATCTGAGTTGTGCCGCACCTTTTCGGCCAACGCCCTGGAGGATCGGCTGCCTGATTGAAGCTCGGCACCCAGAGGAGTTTTCCCGCTGGTAAAACCCAAAGAGGCTCAGTTGGCAGTGTCCGGGCGGCTGGCTTGGCTGAGCAGCTCGAGCACTTGATCACCCTTCAGGAGGAGGGGCGCCCAGGCCGCATCTCCTCCCCTCCTCAGGCTGCGGCCGCTTATCCCGCCTCCTGAGTTCCTCTTATTCGCCTGCTCAAGGAGCTTTGCCAGTCCCTTTCCACAAAGGGAGAGGCCATCGACATCCTCGGCCCAAGACAGGGGAGTCGAGGTAAAGTCCCATCATCTGCGTTGTGGGGAGTGGGAGAGGTCTCCCCCAGACAACCCGACCGCCTCACTCGGTCCAGGCTTGCTCACGGATCCCTGTCGGCCAGACCGCCAAGACCTCACGACTTAGTTGAGATCTCTCGACCCGTCAGCTGGGTGGTCGACTGGTAGAGCCATCAACCCCTCTCCGCTGGTTCCCCCGGTGGAGACGGAGGATCTGCCCGCACCTTCGGGGCGGCAGTCCCCAGTCAGTGTCTGAGCCAAGGGAAGTGCGGGTGTCACCCGCCTCTTCCCAGGCCCGCCCCGTTTTCACCAAGGGTCTCAGTCTTGGACTTCATCTCTGTCAAGCTGCTCCCGCCGATTTCGGCGGTCTCTGTCTGGGCACCGAATTAAGTGGCGACACTGTTCCTCCTCTTCATCCTCCTCGGATGAGGAGAGGCTTTGCAGACTGTCGACGTTACGAGGAGCTTATGTGGCAGCAGTTTCTGTTGTCCGGGAGTAAATAGACTCAGATTCATTCCCCGGCTATCACTTGGCTGCTGCCTAAACGGCCGAAGCAACTGCTCGCCTCAGTTGAGATGCCCATTTCTTGGCCAGTTCGACCAAATCTAGCTGCCCCACTGATTTTGTGTTGGAACCTCTGTCGGGTCACGGCCTGCCCCACAGGTTGTCGGTCACCCTCACTCCCAGCTGTCTTGGGCAGGTGGAGGGTGGCTCAGGCCTGAGGCAGCTCTTCGCAGACTTAGGAGTCCGATGACTGACTACTCCTCCCTGTTCCCCAGGCGGGTTGGCTTGCAATCCTCCCGGGGTCAGTCTCTGGACGATAGCCCATCATCCTTCTTGGGTCTGCTTAGGCACATCTGAGTCTACTGGGATGCAGCTTGAGCCCGTGTCAAAATGGGTCTATTATCCCCTGACGGAGATTCTAGACCGAGGGGATTCACCAACAGAGGCCTTCCCAGGATGGCCAGGAAGTATGCGGTCCCTTTCAGCTCTTTGCCCAGTTTCTCTGAGCACCCCTTTGCCGACGGGTTAGTCACCGATAACGTCTTCCAGCATTCCAGAAACGCTTGGGACATGGATAGGCCCCCCCCGACAAGGAGTCCAAAAGGCTGGACTATGTCTGGCGCAAGGTATATGCTGCATCCTCCCTCGGCCTCCAACAGGCCAACTCAGCCGTGCTGATGGCACACTTCTCCCACGCCGTCATGGGCTCCCTGGATGAGGTGATCCCTCATCTCCCGGCCGACCTACGGACCACAGCCCAGCAGATGTGGGACCAGGGAAGGGCGGTGGCTATGCAGCTGCTTCAGACTGCTCTGGACATAGGTGATTCCTGTGCCAGGTCAGTAGCGGCCGCGGTGGCCATGTGCCACAGGGCGTGGCTGAAGATATCCACCTTCACCGCGGATACCCAGCACAAGCTGGCAGACATCCGCTTCTTGAGGACTGACCTCTTTGGCCCTGGAGTGGAGGGACACCTCCAGTGGATCGAAAAGTCCAATGCCACTCTGGACTCTTATCACCTCCGCTCAGAGGGACAAGGGCTGCTGGCAACATCAGCGTAAGTCCTTTCGTCCTTCAGTCCCTGCGGCATGACCGGCCCAACAGCACCAGCACGAGGGCCACCAGGCTCGCGCTTGGCATCCCAAACCCAAGCCAGCGGTTTCCTCTAAGGGAAGCAAAAGGTAGAAGGCCCAGGGGTCCTTGGTCGGTACCCTCCAAGCCTGCCCAGTGACTGTTGATGGGCGTCACCCTTCCCTGATTCCCCCACGGGATGGCTCCGCCACTTCCCTCCGCCGGGTCCACTATCACCACGGACCATTGGGTGTGGGAGGTGGTAGGAAAGGGACTGCCTCTGGTATTCGAGCAGATCCTTCCCTTTCAAGCTGTCTCCCCCGGGGGGCCACAGGGTCCGAAGCCTCGTTGTCGGCCCGCCGAGTTGATATTGCCCTGCGCCTCGAAAGAGGTGATTAAGAAGGTGGCGGATCCTCCTCCAGACCCAGGGTCTGTGTCCAGAAAATCCTGATCCCAAAACGGATGGGGGGCTGGCACCCCATTCTCTACCTGCATGACCTGAGCAGGTCCCCAAAGTCTTGGACCTTCAGGATGGTCGCTCTGGTTCAGATAATCCCATCCCTGGATTTGGGGCATGTGGTTCTGTTCCCTGGACCTCCAGGATGCATTCTTCTCATCCCGATCCGTCCGTTTCATCAAATTTCTCTGCTTCAGAGCGGAGGGATCTCTTTACAAGTTCCGGGCCATGCCCTTCAGCCTCTCTCTAGCTCCCAGGGTCTTCACCAATGCATGGCAGTGGTGACAGCATTCCTGCAGCGCCGATGGGTCCGGGTGTACCCCTACCTGGATGACTGGCTGTTGGCAGCCCCCTTCAGAGCGCAGTGGAGCGGTCCAGAGATCTGGCCCTCCAGGTTTGCTCTCAGATTGGCCTCCTCAACGAGGCCAAGCTGGTACTCATGCCAGAGCAGGGGATACCCCTCATCGGGGCAGAGCAACTTTCTTCAGAGCCAGAGCTCGGCTCCTGGCAGACAGGGCTGGAAATCTTTTCCTCCTGGCCCAGTCATTCCTGGTTGGGCAATTGCGCCCTGCCTGAGACTCCTGCATCTCCTGGGCCTCACGGCGGCCTGCACCAGCGTGGTCCATTGGGCCTGTTGGTATATGCGTCCCCTTCAGCGGAGACTGGCCAGTCAGTGGTCACAACGCTCGATCCATTGGATCAGTTGGTGACGGTGACCCAGGAAATGTGGAATGCTCTCCAGTGGTGGATCGTTCCGGTACATCTGCAGGAGGGCATCCTGTTCATCCACCCCATGCAGGCGGTCTCTATTGACAGACCCATTTCTGATGGGTTGGGATGCCCATCGGGTGGAGCACAGAGTGCATGGCCTCTGGTCCCCTCCGGAGTCCCGATGCTATATCAACCTGCTGGAGCTCCGACCGGTCCGCCTAGCTCTCACCACCTTCGCTCCGTTTCTACGGGGTCAAGTGGTTCAGGTCCAGACGGACAATACCACGATCATGTACTACCTAAACCGCCAGGGCGGGAAGCGCTCCTTGCTGTTATGCAAGGAAGTTCTCCACATATGGTCTTGTGCGCAGCCTGGAGGCAGATCTCCTAGCCATTCACGTTGCAGGAGCCTCCAACACCCTGGCCAATGCCCTAAGCCGGATAGGGGCTGCATCTCATGAGTGGTTCTGTCCTGCCGGAGGTAGTACAAGATCTCGTCTCCCACTGGGTCACGCCTCAGATGGACCTTTTTGCCTCCAGGGAGAATGCGAAGCTGAGACTGTTTCATGCCTGCCCCCCTCAGCAGGGCTCACTGCAGGGGGATGCCTTCTCAAGGCCGTGGACCCCGGACCTCTTCTACACCTTCCCCCATTCCTTTGATCCACAAGGTGCTTCTCAAGGCAAGGAGGAACAAGGCACAGGTGATTCTGGTAGCCCCAGACTGGCTCAGCCAGCTCTGGTATACAGATCTCCTCAGTCTCAGCCCCAGGCTCCCGAGGAAGCTTCCAGCCCACCCGGACCTGATCTCAGTCATCAGGGGAAGATATTCCATCCGGACCTTCAATCCCTGTACCTGATGGTCTGGTTCCTGAGCGGCTAGATTCCAGGCCTTGGGTCTTCCGACAAGGTCCTCAACGTTGTTGAGGCATCCCGTAAGGAGTCGACCAGATATTGCTATGCCTCCAAATGGAAGAGATCCTCCATTTGGTGTTGGGGAAAGGGCCTGGACCCTTCCTCCCGTTCCTCTGCAAGCATTCCAGACTACATGTGGTCCTTTTCTCAGCAAGGGCTTCGTTAGATGACCCTTAAGGTGCACCTGGCAGCCATCTCTGCTTAGCGGGCGTGGGCCGGAAAGCAGTCTGTGGCGCAGGAGAAGGTGGTCTGGCACTTTTCTAAGGCCTTGATCATATTTCCCCTCCGGTGCGAGAACCTCCACCTCCGTGGGATCTACTGCTGGTATTGGCCAAGCTCACAGGCAAGCCATTCGAACCAATGCACAGGTGTGATATCTCCCACCTGTTGTGGAAGACCACCTTCTTGGTGGCTATCACGTCAACCAGAAGGATGGGAGGGCTCCAGGTACTTTCTCTGAGTCTCCCTATCTGGTCTTCCGCAGGGACAAGGTTGTCCTGCACCCCACCCGAAGTTCCTTCCAAAGGTGGTGTCTGAGCTTCACCTTAACCAGGTGTTGACTCTGCCGATGTTCTACCCAAATCACACCTCGGAGGCTGAATATAGGCTCCATATTGGACCCTAGTTGAGCGCTCGCTTACTTGAGTGTATGGCTGAAGTTCGGGGAGAGGTTTGCCAGCTGTTTGTCACCTACGCTGAAGCCGCACCTGGCAGACCTGCAGCCAAGCGGATGATGAGCAGGTGGGTCACCTCCTGCATAGATCTGCTATAGGTTGGCAGGCATGGAGCCTCCCAGAGGGATAAGAGCTCATTTTACCCGCCATACCACTGCATCGGTGGCTGCTTCCAGGGAAGTCCTTATCCAGGATATCTGCAGGGCTGCTACCTGGAAGTCGGCACATAACTTAATTACCCACTACCACATCGACCTTGGGTCTTGCCGGGATGCTGGTTTTGGGCCTCTGTTCTCCAGTTCATATTTCCCAAGTAAGTATCGGGGTGCGCTTGCCCTCCTCCCCGAGAACTGCTAGAGTCTGTCAATAAGTGTGGATGAACAACATATCCATGTCCTAGGAACACAGGTTACCGCATGTAACAGGAATTCAGGAATGGTATATGTTGTTCATCCAGACGACCCACCCGACCTCCCCGGCTTTGACGCACAACCTGGCTTCCAGCGGGCTAGATCTGGTGTCATGGGGCGGAGCCGAGAGTTTTTCCACCTGGGTGGGTGGGAGGAGCCAGCTCAAAGACCTTCCGGCAAGATTTAAAGCGGCAAGGAACCTGCCAGACAGTGTGGATGAACATATACCATTTCTAGAACTCCTGTTACAGGTGAATAACCTGTATTTAGTGAGCAAGGTAGGTCATCTAACTTAACAAATCAATAAGAGAAACTAGCTTGGCAGAGATGTTTTTTTTTTTTGGGTGGAGTAGCAATGTGTGCTGCACCACAACCCTAGTGTATTTTTGGTCTACAAAGTTGAACATGGCCTGTAAACCAGGGGACAGTGAGCCGCAAAGGGCTTTCCTGCCGGTGACCAGGGTGTGATGGTGCAGACTAGAGTCCAGGTTGAGCCAATTTAGGCCACTATAACACACAGGTGTGAGTGTCATATTTTTTTGCTGAGTGCAAAGCAACAAGCTCTGTTAAGGAGACCCCTGACACTTGATAGCACACAGTCATTCACAGGGCTGTAGACTGCGATCCAATAGTCAGTTAGCCGGTAATGAAGCTTTGTACCAGGAGTTTCTTGATCTCTGGAAGGAAACAAATCTTGCATCGAGAGGGCTCTTACAGTAGGTACTAACTACAAGGACTTGGGCTGTCAAGCACAAGGACCACATGGAAAACTCTAGCAGTGTCTGACAGGGGACTGCCTGCCCTCCAGTTCCTTCCTGCCACTGACCTGCACGTGTCTGACCTTGCAGAGAATGTTACTTCAGTAGACTGCCATTTTTGGATGTTTCTCCAATTTCTCCATTTTCTTGCAAAGTAAATTTTGTGCATGTCTTCTCAGACGCCTTCTGAGTCGCAAAAGAACAAGTGCAAATCCTGCCCCACACAGCTCCCTCAGTCATTCCCTCCGAATCTTCTGCCTGGGACCAGAGCACAAGACCGAGGACTGTGCGGCCTGCCAGAAATTCAACCAGGCCACATGGAAATAACCCCAACAGGCCCTGGAAGCCCACTTTATCAAGCAAAAATGGCTTCCATTGAGGAGTAGCTGCAGAAGCTATGGAGGTCAGCACGGGGGGCCGGTTCTGACTCCCACAAGAAGAAAAAGGATAAGTAGAAGCACCAGGACCACAATCTGTCTCCTCCTTGCCTGCAGCCTCCACCGGGAGCCGCAGACGTCTAGCAGCCTCCAATTAGCATGCGTACCGCTCCACCAGGCATGCCTACTCACTCTTCCACAGAGCAGCCCTTGGTTTCTCACCTGAGCTGGTTATGGTTCAGGCGGGTGTCTCCAGAGTCCCAGATAACTGACACTCTTAGACACCAAAGTGCTAAGCCCTGTGGCGCAGCTAAGTCTGCCCACAGCTCCTGGCATCTGCCCAGCCATGGTGCTTTTCAGTCCCTGATAACAGGCCTGACATTGATCCTCTGGATCAGTGCCCACTGCTACCGCAGCCTTCACCAGAGGGCTTTCAGTCTCTGGATCCTCCTTCCCTGCCTCCTCAGGTGGAGAATCCGGGCTCTCTTGTTGATTCTGAGCTGGAAGTGGAAGAGCGTTAGCCTGGGGCCGGGCCTCGCTCTAGGCCGCCAACTCCTGTGCTGCAGGCTTCCCAGGCCTGTTGCTTATTGGACCCTCTGCCCCTTCAGGGCAGACTACGGAACTCCCTCCGAGGCGTCTGGCACCAGATTTGATGTTGGGCCCTTCCTATCCTCCACCAGGGCTTCATCTGGTCCCTCGGACCCACCAGGATATCTGCCATCGGGGTTTCCGTCAGACCCCTTAGCCCTTCCAGGGCCTTCGCCCAGCCTTCTGATACCAGGTTTCTCTGTGCCTCATTAACCCCCTTCAGGGTACCAGACACTGGGGTATTTGTGGTCAGGCTATTTTATGCCCAGCTGCATTACATTGGGCTATCATTGCCAGATGCCAGGTTATCATCCTACAGGCTATATGCCCAGGTATCAGCCTCTGCTGCCCACTCCTTTTCTTCCTCCTCAGTTTCAGTTGGACTTTCAGGTGGCACTTCAGTGTTGGTGGAGTGAGACCAAGACCCCAGCTTGTTCCGGAACTGGACTGAAACGTCGGCCAGTTTCTGCCTCCGCACTGGTTTGCCTGGGTCCCTTTTGCTGGGTGAATCTCTTCCTTCTACCTCAGGCCTGGCCTCATGCCCTACCATGGTAGTTGGCATCAAAAGGGGCCTCATGGTCACCTAATGAGGTCACTCTTCCACAAGCTGTGTCAGCAGACTGAGTCCTTCATCAGACTGACTCTTCCTACTCTGGAGGACCCCAAGCCCTGGGACTTCAAGTCCCACCTGGAGGATCCTTCTTTCAGAGATCCTCCGAAAGATTCAAGAAGTGAATGGGTGGAAGACTGAGGACCAAGACCCTCAACGCAAGAGACTGGCAAAACACCTTGACATGGCAGAGCTGTTGCCAGTTCATTCCCCCATGGATAGGCCTGTATGAGGATTTGGCCTCCACAGTTCAGCAGCAGCCTTTCAATGGCCGTGGTCTCCAAGAAGGCTAACTGATTACATTGGGCCCCCTGAGGGCAAAGACCACCTCTGTTCCCATCCCAAGGTGGACTCTGCTGTCTTTAATGAGGCTCATGACCATATAGCCAAGCCAAAGCACACGAGTACCCCTCCTCCTGACAAGGAATTGAGGCAGCTGGATCAATTTGGATGTAAAGTTTACTCATCCTCCTCTTTGGCCCGCAGAGCCCTGAATTATCTGGGACATATGATTGTGTACCAAAAATCTAGCTCAGGCCAGCTCAAGTCTGAGTTAGAGGCCTTGCCTGACTCCAAGGCAAAGACTAAAATTGCCTAAATGGTCAGGAAAACAGAAATTTCCTACTGCCATGCCCTTAGGGCTACATATGATGTAGTAGACGCTACTGCCCAGAGCACCATCACCGCAGTTTGCCTGCGCAGGTACTCCTGGATGCGTTATCTGGTTTGGCCCAGTATGTTCAAGTGGCCATCCAGAATGCCCCCTTCTGAGGTTCAGTTCTTTTCAGGGGTGACATCAATGACATCATAACTGAGCTACAGGCCAGTGGCAAGGCCTTGCGCTCTGTCCAGTCCATGTATTGCTCCAGCTCTAAGCCTATGCAGCCTTTTCACTGCCAGCAAAGGCGCCAGGCCAAGCAACAGCCTGTCAGAGTAAACATCTGGCTTCTTTGGCAGCACCACTCCTCCAGCCAAGTCCCAGTGGGCTTCCAGGGTGTTGCACCCCCACCCCCCTCCGCCTGCTGACTCGTGGAAGGGTTCCCGCCTCTGTTGCCAGCTCTGGAGCAACTGGTAGGAAGCAGATTCACCAAACATTTGGCCGGGTGGGAGGCGATCACTGCTCCCATGGGTCCTTCTGCTAATGGCTCAAGGCCACACCAGAGTTCACAGAAAGACCTCCAGAAATTCCCCAGGTCTCTCACTACCCAAAAGGTCACATTCCTCATCTAAGCAGAAATACAGGCTCTTCTGCAAAAATCCGTCATAGAGCCTATTCCTTGGACCCAGGTGGGAAGGGGATATTACTCCCACTTTTTCCTGGTCTCCAAAAAGACTGGAGATCTGTCTGATTCTGGACCTCAGCGTGCTCAATCTGTACATAGATTACAAAAGATTTTGCATGCTGACCCTGCCACGTGTCTTGCCACTGATTCACCAGGGACACTGGCGATGTGCACTGGACATTTAATTTTTTTTGTTGACTGGGTAAGTGCACTAGACAAATTCTACCTATTTTCAGGCACGACCCAGGGGAGGAGGATACAGATAAATGCCATCTGACTTTTGAATCTGATTAAGCTGTATTTTTAGTGAATGGAAGGCATACAGGATGCCTTCCTGCATATCCCAATCTTTCACTACTACCACTGCTTCCTCTGGTTTACTTTCCAGGGGGAACATTTTCAGTTCAGGGCACTCCCCTTTGGTCTTTCCTTGGTACCCAGGGTGTTAAAGTGCCTAGCAGTGGTGGCAGCTGCTTAATGCCACCAGGATCTGTGTTCCCTGCCTTGATGACTGGCTTCTGTCGGCACCATTGAGGGACAGCCTGGTAGCCTCTTTGACTGCTATCCTGGACATTTTTTGGCAAGTGGGTTTTACGGTGAACTATCCCAAATCCTCCCTCATCCCATCCCCTCCAGTTTATTGGGGCGGTGCTGGATACTGTTCAGTTAGGCATTCCTTCCATTGGACAGGGTGGAAACCTTGAGTCAGCAGACCAGCTGATGGACTATGGCCCATTCTGTCTTACAGCTATAGGGTCTTATGACTGCGGTTATACCCACTGCCCCCTTAGAGTCCACTGCATAACCCATATGTGGAGCCTGGCTAAGGGTCCAGTGGGATCAGATGACCAGGATCACAGAATCCTGGTGTCCAGTCCTATGCGTCGAGACCTTCTTTGATGGCAGAATCTGTCCAGTTTCACCAGAGGAGTTCACTTTCGGGTGCCTCCTACAGCTCAGACCTGGACAATGGACACTTCCAGTCGGGGCTGGGATGCTCACCTGGGTGATCACAGGACACAGGGTCCTGGTCTCAGTGGGAGCTATCTGTACATCAGTGTGCTAGAGATGCAGGCTGTGCTATACACCCTTCAGGCGTTCCAGCCCCTTCTCCTCCCTGGGCCACTCCTTGTCCAGACTGACAATGTGTGTGGTTTACTACCTGACCAAACGGGGAAGAAGAATCTGCATTTATATAGCGCTTTTCATATGCAGTGCAACTCAAAGCGCTTTACAAGCAGTGCTAGACTGGTAGTGAAGTGACTGAATGTGTAGTGGCAGCCATATTGCACATCAGCACCCGCACAAAGCTTGGACAATTGCATGAACTGGTTTTATGGGAAGGGGAATGTTGGCCAGGACACACGGAATGTCCCCTACTCTTTGCAAAGAATGCCCTGGGTTCTTTTACTTCTACCTGGGCACCCACTAGAGCCTGCCTGCCTCCTGTGCTTCAGCCTTTGTCTGAATTATACTGTTTGGGACTCTGTCCTTATGGTTAGTACCTACTGCAAGAGCACTCTCTATGCAAGATAGTACAGTTACGCAAGAACTTGCCATAACAGATCTTCGAAAGGCTCTTGCAGTAGGTACCTTTTCCTCTACCTTCCCCTTGCTTCTGCTACTACTTCCTAGCCATTCCTTGGCTCCAGGAGCCCACTCCTTTCTCCTGTCACTCATTCATAGGTCGCCGGTAGAAGAACTGGAACGCGGGAGTAGGGACCACCCACTATATAGGGTCACGCTGACGTCTGTCACGTGACAGGTGGGAGGTCCCCTGCCAGACACTGCTAGCTAGAGTTGTCTGTGTGGTCCTAGTGCCTGGTCAAAGTTCTTCTGGTTAGTACCTACTGCAGGAGCCTCTTGAAGATCTAGTATGGTAAGCTCTTGTAACTATTTTCCAATGTCTGTAGAGTACACCAGCCTGGAGTTGACCATCTTAACTAGGTCGGCCAGCTTAGTGGCACTGAGGGTTGAGGTGCTGGATGCCACACCAGCAACCCATGTTCAGGAGCAAGCATGGGCCACCAGGGGTCAGCAGGAGAGAAGGCTGGAGCATCAAACAGCTCACCATCTCCTGGAGAGGGAAGGTTGTGGGGCTTGGCATTTTGGTGCCTCACAGTGGCAGAAATGGGGGGGGGGGTTACTGTGTTGCTACCTGCTAGCAAGTGGGGAGGCAGAGCATGGCAGATGTCGGTGGGAACGCTGAAGAGTGAGCGAGTATCCTTCACTGGAAGTCATTGCACGTTTGTGCTCACCTAGGGGAGGGCTTGGGGGCAGACACCAGAACAAGGAAAGACCCTGGATGATGGTAGGCAACAGCACGCCCTGGCCATCCTGCTCACCACTGGACCCCACCCACTTGGGTCCTGATCCTCCACCACCTCGCCTGGATATTTGATTTCTTGAGCAACTGTAGGAGTAGCAGCTCCACCCTGGGAGTAAGCCAGGGGGTCCCTCGCCAGCTAAAGTTGGTTGTCTGCAGAGCTCCGAGAGGGCATCCAAGGTGGGGGGGGGGTGGATTTTAGGCTGGGCAGGAGACAACCGGGACATCTGCGGCCAGCACCCTGGTGACTGGAGGAAAAGTCGCTCAAAAAACTAGGTTGACACGAGCAGCAAAGGATAAAGTAGAGTTGAAGATACACCTTATATACTTAAAGGTGTTCACTTGCTCAAGGGGGGCTCCCGATAAAGATGTAGTGGTTAGTGCCAGGAAGGAGGGGACTCTGTGGGAGGCAAAGACCATACATTTAGTTTTGGTATACAATACAAGTAGGTTTGAGGTGAAACATTTTGAATGCCATCAGACTGGAGCATCTGCTAGTTTCTCAAGCACTTGTTGCTTGAGAAAATGACTGCATCATCAGCATAATGTTATATTTGAGGATTTGCAGAGAACAGGTAACTCATTTGTGAAGAGGCAGAAAAGGAGTCAAAGGATTGACCCCTGCCAGACAGGTAGCCTTTAAACCAGCTGACCACGTCATATGAGAGGCCCAGGTTAAGTAATTTCTGGCAGAGGGTATAGTTTACAAGGTCAAAGGCCTTGGGTGAGGTCGGTGTATATGGACCCAGCTATTTCTCCCCTGTCCAGGGCACAGTGCAGTCTGAACTCCAGAAGTGATGTCATAGTGATGTACTTTTTCCTAAAGTCATTAGTGTGTAATTCAAGTAGTGAGTGAGCTGGTCATTAACTGCCTTCTCTAAGGTTTTTGATGGGGGTGGTGACAGGGTAGGATGGCGATAGGGCAGGTTATCACCCCATTTGTGTACTGGTGTCATGTAGGTTACCTTCCAGAGCTCGGGCACTTGCCCCGTGGAAAGCAGTAAATTGAGGATAATCTTCAGGGGGCAGGTGACCTAATGATTAGCTTGAGCAGCTTCATATCTGTATTCTCTGGGCTGAGTTGTAATTTTGGTCTTGGGGCAGGTGTACACTTCAGCGAAAGTCAGCCTTTTGAAGTAGAACTTGGATCTGTTAGGGAGGTCGGGCATGTCGGCAGCTGGAGGTCGGGCATGTCGGCAGCTGGAGGTCGGGCATCGGCAGCTGGAGGTGGGCATGTCGGCGTGGAGGTCGGGCATGTCGGCAGCTGGAGGTCGGGCATGTCGGCAGCTGGAGGTCGGGCATGTCGGCAGCTGGAGGTCGGGCATGTCGGCAGCTGGAGGTCGGGCATGTCGGCAGCTGGAGGTCGGGCATGTCGGCAGCTGGAGGTCGGGCATGTCGGCAGCTGGAGGTCGGGCATGTCGGCAGCTGGAGGTCGGGCATGTCGGCAGCTGGAGGTCTGTGGGAACAGGTACATAGTGATAAGTCACTAAGTATTAAATGAATTGGCTATTCATAATTTACTATGTGAATGGCCAGCCCAGTGGTGTGGAGGGCTGAGGCATCATGCCTCATCTCCTGCTATGTCAGTGACTCATGTTCACGGTGCCAGCTGGCTGCCAGGGGTCTACCAGGGTGGGAGAGAATTGAGCGTCTGGAGGAAAACTCTCCTCTCCTGGGTAGGGATGCAGGGACTGGTGTCAGTCTGACACCTAGTGGTGGCAGAGTGCCTGCACGTAAGGCCCCTCAGACATGTAGGGGAGGTGGAGCAGATGGCTGGCGTGATGTGGGCGTATACATGCACAGCACAGCCATTGCCAACATGGCATGCTCCACCTATGGGGAAGCCAGAAAATCGTGAAATGTCCAGGCCTTTCGGATGACTGCAGACCCTCGGCAGGAGCAGCCATACCAGATACTGGATCCTTACTTGGTGGGGGATATGGGGTCCTTGCCACGGAGGGCATAACAGTAGGGAAGAAGGGTGAGGTCCTGCCATGGTCTGGGGATGGGGGGCAGGAGGAATGTGGGACGACCCAGACTGAAGAGGAGCAGAAAGAATGCATTGTTTAAAAAAAAAAAAAAAATTGACTATGAATGTAACTAGATTTCTTAGTTTTGTTTCCTCACGTACATAACTGAACCAATTTAAGTGAAACAGGCAGATGTGCATATGAGGGCAGTTTTTTATAGTACAGTTTTGCATTTAACTTTCTTTGCATTTCTTACCAACTGGCAACCTCCTCCCACTAGGTCATACCTGGAGACTAGCACTGGCTCAGTGTGCCTCTCCAGTCAATAGTTTTAAAGTTAAAGTGATTGTGAGGTTTCAAATGCCTTTTTCACATAGTATGCCATTGCCATGCTTCAGATGTTGAAAATGCAATTTGTTTAGTAAAAATCTAATTTTTATTTTATCAGCGCTTTGTCTGGCTGCCTTCCAGTTTGTGTGGCCACAAACCTAGGGAGCTGTCTGTTATATACAGCAACAAGGAATTGAGTAATTTATAACGTTGACTTAAATGTGCCTTACTCAGAGGTACAGTACTGTATGTTGTGTTGCGCACCTAATATGTAAATGTCCATAGCAAGGCATTGAGTAAGACTGTTTCCCACTTTCCTTACTGTGAGATTACGTCCCATATTTCTGTAGTGGTGTCAATATCAACTCTTGTATGTTTTTCCTAATAAGGCATTGTGCAAACAGTATCTAGCTACTGTACAAGACCTCTATATCTGCATCCTCTCCCCCAGATGCCCATGCGCTATTTTTCCTTACTCCTCCTTCCTTTTTACTTGCCTGCACCTCGACCCCTTGCAGGTTTCTCAGCATCCTGAAGGGGAATTGGGTTTTTGGCTGCTCTCTGCTTCCTATTTATTCTCCGTTAATCTTTGCTCTAGGTCGTTGGCTCCTTGCCCCCTTGCAGGGTTCTCCACATCCTGAAGTGGGATTTAGGTGTTGGCTGGCTTCCCTCCCCCTCCCTTCCTCCTTTCTCCTCCTCTCCAGCACTACTTGGCCAACTCTCTCCCTGTCTATTAATGATAAATGCCTTTTCCTTCCAGACTACAACAGGAGCACTTGTTTACTGCTTACAAACCTAGCACTTGGTACATATTTGCACTATGATGGTTTCTGTCGCATTCTGTTCTGTCAGAATTATTGTATCATGTTCTGGGACCGCCCATTGGCTGTATTAATTTAACAAGCTGTATAGTCTGCTACTTCAATTGTAATATTTTCTAAATGCTATATCCTAATTGCCACTGTTACCTTATCTGTTTACTAACTGTCTAACCCTCGTTGTACCAAGTCGCATCGGAAGACTAGCAACTTGTTCGTTCAGTGTGCCTTCTTGGTGAAACATTTCAATAAATAAAATACTGAGATGTCTCAGATTTCTGCAGTGAGTGCAGAAATATAATGGCCTATATACTAATTTACATAGTGAGGCATTGAGGGTTCGGTAAATAGATTTTTTTGCTATCTACAACTAAAAAAAGGACTGCCCCTTTAATAACTTAGTTTCCCTAGTATGATGTCACAGTTGGGGGTTGCAGCACTGAGGGAAAAGGGTGGGTTATGCAAATGAAGCAGAGCACAGAAAGAGGACAGTGGGTGGGCAACGGTGAACACTGTTCTCTTCGAGAGGTTGTCATGACAATCGGGTAAACCTCAAGAGCGAAGCTCGAGAGGTTTTCAGTTGTCATATAACCTTGAGGTGAGAAATGTTGTTTTCCAACTGAACTCCCTCCAGCTGCATGAGTTTTGTCTACACCAAATGTATAGCCAATCTTCTTGAGAAAGTTCTAGCATTAAATCTGCCTCCCAGTTTATCTGAATGCTCTCCATCTCTTTTGATGGGAGATTAATCAGGGCCTTATAGAAGCAGGATACCGGATGTCTTGGAAGTTTCATATTGTATGCGTGAGCAAGGTAAATGGTGGCAGGAGTCTAGGCCCACTGTGGTACTTAATGACGTATTTGTAAATAACAGAAGTCTTTGAGAAAAGCAATACTGTGTAACTATAAATTATTTAAAAATGCCCTGATCCGGCCCAGTGGCACTGAGGGTTGAGGCAATGGATGCCACACCTTGTGCTGTGCCGGTGACCCAGGTTCAGGAACAAGCCTAGGTTGGAGGTCAGCGGGGAGGGTGGAGGATTGAGCGTCTGCTGAACTGCTCTCCTCCTGGGGAGGGTTTGCTGCCACCAGTGCTCTGGTGGCCTCTAGCTGATGGCTGGGGGCGATGCAGTAGCTGAGCCGTCATGGGGGGAGCGACGTGTTGGGCCAGACGCCGGGAAGAGTGTCATCTGCGCCGCCTGTCCCTTGGCGTCATTACGCGCCTCGCACATCATGGGAACCAGAAAACAGGAAATTTGGCGGGTTGTTGCGGCATGATGGCGGTCAATGGGAGCACTCTGGCTCTGAGGTACTCAGCGGCGCACTGGATCTGGTCTCGGTGGAGGGGCTCACGGCTCCCCGCCACGGGTTACTAGCTGCAGGAACCAGAGGTCCCTGGAGATGGCGGCTGAGAGACCTGAGGGGATGCCGAGACATGACTGAGGTAGGCAGACCAGGGCAGAGGGGAGAAAAATGATCAACCAACAAAAAATGCCCTGATAAAAATGTGTGGGTCAGTCCCTGTTTGCCGTCTGTGCAAGCTCACCAGGATAAAGGTCGGGTCTTAAGCTGGTACTCTCCCATTTAGCTCCAGACAGATTTTCAAGATGTCGGAGGTATGTTATCCAGCTATGTAATGAGGCCAATGTATATATTGATTAGTTTCCAGTCTGAGCAACTGCATCAGGTTGGAAGACTGTAGTGTAGTCTAGGGGGAGATTCAAGAGACTCCTCTTGATTTGCACCCACATTGGGGCATGGAGCAAACCAATGTGCCATATGGGTGAGCACCATCTAAGAGTATTTTAAAAATAAATTCGGAGGGCAAACCACCTTTTTAGGGAGGTGTAGTTTTCTTGGGGCCACTTGTGGTCCTCTACCTTGCCACAAATAAAGGGGAAATAATTCTGTTCCATCTGTTAACCTCCTTCATTGGTGGTGGGAATGGGATTCTGCATTAAATATGCTATCCTAGGGAGGACATTCATTTGTATGGGTTGGACTCTGCTGGCATTTCTATACTTAATAATTTTGTGTTTTTTCTAAAGAGATTTTTTTATGTAATTTATGTTGAGTTAATCCTTCAACTTCTCTCTTCCTTACTGCTGCTGTGGAAAGATTACCTCTACAGTCGAACACTCTGCTGTCTTGGGCCTCGAAGTCTCCGACTGAGCTCTGACGGAAGTTTAATAAAACAACCCTCGGGTGATGCAAAAAGGCTCCTCATGGAGCAACAGGTAGTCAGTTCCAGGCAGGGGGTCCTCTGGGGTCCCTCCTTCCCAGTCGCTGGCAGGGTCATTAAGCTCCCAGGCTGCTATGGCCAGAGACAAGTCCTTGGAAAAGTCAGACTGAGAACAGGACTGCTCCCCTGGCAGCAGTCCCACTGCCTGATTTCCTCTTCCTCCTAATCTGGGAGTACTCCATTGGCTGCAGCTGCACCGATGCACAAATCTGCTGTCCAGGTCTCTGTCCCTATGAGGCCCATACAGACAGCACCTCCGCCTGATGTCCAAGGTGGCCGGTCGTTGACCTCCAGGTTCAGCCCCTACCTGTTAACTGCCTTCCCATCTAGGCCTGATACTTCCCCAGGCCCTTGGGCTATGGGCTCTCGGGGCGGGGGGGCGCCCCAACTGGCAGGTCGTCGCTCCCTGCACCATTGACACCCCCCCCCCCGTCAATGCAGTCTTCTACAGTAGTCTTCAATGCTATTTTGACCAAATTCACTACGGTTTTGGTCTACCAGTTAGGTACCTATAGGCCTTCATAGCCTGTGCTGTTGTAAACACCAGCTCAGCCTTTTCAAGCTTCCCCTGCATGCCATCATTAGCACCTGTTATCAGACCTTGGAATTGGAATGGGTCGACATTGAAAAGTACCATCCTGATCATCTTACAGATGATGAAAAAAACCCTCACAGTTCAACAGCTTCCTCAATGAGTGGGGATTCGGTCATATGACCCTACTTTCTTCAATATTATGAAGCAGTTTTCCTCTGCCATGGGCTTTCATACCGAGGAGGAATGTCACCAGAAAAGATCTGGTGGACTTTCTGGAGATACCAGTCTCCTCCCAAGATCATTCCTCCTATTTTGCCTGCTTTGAGGAATGCAGCTTGGCACAGGCCTGACATGGTGCCAGCCATGCCCCTCAGGGTTTTCTACATTATGCTGCCCAGCCTAAAACAGATTTGGTGGTAGTAAAGGCAGCTAATGACAGGTCTAAGGTACCCAAGCACCTTGCCCCAGACAGTCCTGCAGAATCAATGTCATGGGCAAGAGGTTTATACCTCCTCCACCCTTAGGCTGAGTGCCAACTTCTTTCATGTGGTTAAGTACCAGAATAACAACTGGAAGGGCAAGGCCACTGCCCAGGACTTTCTAGATGGTATCCAGAAGCAGGAGGTTCTTAAATGCTTACAAACCACTGAGGATGTTAGCAAGCACTTCTTGTGGGCCCTCTATCTGATACTATTGCCAGAGCTACTGCCACAGGCATTTACCTCCATAGGCACTCCTAGCTAAGGGTCTCAGGCTTTGCTGCAGATGTCCAACAGAAGGTGTTGAATGCCCCTTCAGTGGCTCAAAGCTATTTGGGATGAATGTCCAGAACATCATTAATTTGCAGGCATCTGGCAGGGCTATCAAATCTGTCAATCCGCGCTCTCATACACAACCCAGGATCAGGCAACACCCTCCTTTCGTAAGGGCCCCAGCAGGCCGGGAGCAGCCCCTCTGCTATCTTGCCCACCCATCCAATGCTGGAGCTGTAGCCAAGCATTCTAGAGGTGACTGATCAGCCCCAGCGACTGGATCTGCCTCCGCTTGACTCCTTGCCAGACCCCCCTCTTGCATTCCCTGACCAAGATGTGGTGGTCGGAGGTCTGTTCTTCCTCCATCTCTATCAATGGAGAACCATTGTGTGAGATGACTGGATTCTTCAAATCATAGAAAGGGATCACATTCTGGAACTTGCAGAGCAACCTCTGGAGACTCCTCTGCCCTCCACCTATCCCAACCCACCTGTCTGCGCAGAAGAGACTGTACCTTCTCCCAGAGAACAAACAGGCCATCATGCCAGTGCCCAGACACCAGAGAAACACAGGGTTTTAGTCCATGTTCTTTTGTTTCCCAAGAAAACAAGAGATCTGAGGACCATCTTAGACCTCAAGGACCCCAGTCCTCATGTCCAGTACAAAAAGTTCCGGATGGTAACTTTGCCACAGCCTCATGCCTCTTCTCACGCAGGGCAACTGTCTGTGTTCATTGAACATGCAGGACGCTTCACTGGTATTTCCACCTTACAGGAAGTTCCTCTGGTTTCTCTTCCAGGGTGAGCATTACCAATTCAGAGTGCTGCCCTTTGGCTTGTCCTCTGCACCGTGGGTCTTTACCAAGCGGCAGTGTATGTATCCCTCAGAAGGGTGGGGCTGTACATATTCCCATATCTGGATGATTGGCTCCTAAAGGCGTCATCCAGGGAATGGCTTCTGTGGACTCTGGAGAGAACTTATTTCTCTCCCTGGACATTAGTAGGTTTGCCCAAGTCTGTTCTAGGCCTGTTCCAAAGGCTGCAGTACATAATGGTGGTCCTAGATTTGGCACAGGGAAAGGTCTTCCTGCTTCAGAGCAGGGCAGAGTGCCTTATTGCCAGGGACACTGGCTTACCGGGATTGAGAAAGGGCATATTCCGTTTTGCACATTGTAAAAAATGGTATCGTCACCGGTGTCTGCTAAGCCAAAATCCGCTTTTACCGGTGTTTGGTTTTGTGTACTTTAACAATTAACTCTAACATGCATTTTAGCAATTTTGATTTCCACTATTATACATCCTTGTACCAATTTAGTTATTTTAGGTACAAGATGTGATGGCAGCAGCAACACTACAGCCCCCATTCCTAAGGTGTGATGGCCGTATCAGCACTATGGCCCCCATCCCTCAGGTGGGACAGCAGCAGTACTACATTCCCCATCCATCAGTGGTGATGGCAGAAGCACTACAGCCTCCACCCCTTCGGTGTGATGGCAACAGCAACAATGCAGTCCACATCCCTCTGGGGTGATGGCAGTAGTGACAGCACTATGATCCCCTTTCTTCAGCACCCACACCCCACATGCACAAGTTACAAATGACTTGGTCTCTTTGCTTGTTAGAACTCAAATGTGAATTAATCTGAACCATCACCGCTAAGTTGGACTACCTTTGTTTTTTGCTATCTATAAATTAACTGCCTGAATTGGATTTCTGACTAACACAGCTGACCAGGGTTAGGGAACAGACTTTGGTGTTGGAGGGCCAGCTGGTGGGTGAAGGCTTGAGTGTCCAACGACCACTCACCTTTTCCTGGCAGGGAGGGTGGGTTCATGCCTCAGCATTTGCTGGCCCCTTGTGGAGGCCAGAGGCACGACAAAATGTCAGCCCTCACTGCAGGAGGGAGCATCACAGACGTCAGCTTGTGCCTTGACATCGTGTGGCATGTCATGCTCCCAAGAAAATGGGAAAACGCCCACTGACCCAACTGAAGGACAGCTGTTGGTCCCACCATAAGCCAGAATCCCCAGACATGTGTCCGTTCTGACCCATGCCATGCCCAGGGTACACGAGAAGCTCTTTAGGGCAATTCTCCTCCCCTGGTAGCCTCCCACAGGGGTAGGGGCCCACTCAATGAAGGGTTACTTTGGGTTACTTGGTAGCACAGCAGTAAGGGGCAGTGGATGGCGGTCGGCACTCAGCAGTGATGGTAGGGGGTCTTGGCAGGCCTGAAGGAGTGAATGGCCAGGGGGTATAAAAAACTACTTGAATTTGCTTCTTTGAAATAGTCTTCACCTAAAAAATCCACAGATGATTAGTGGAGGATGTTCAAATGGATTTATGAATCTACCAGACATGTGGATGCTTTTTTTTCCCTTGGTGTCCATGAAAAGGGTGTCTCCCAGTTTTCATGTCTTTGTTCAGATGTGAATTGAGCAGTACTCTGCCCACCAGCATCATACAGCCCCTGGGGTCTTAACCTTCTGTATGTCATTGACTGGGCTTTTAAAATCATAAGCCAAACATAAGTGTACTTAAATACTTAACATTGGCTTTTTATTGAAACAGTCTATCAGAAAACCTTTTGTTGTCACAGACTGAAACAGAAGGTGGGAGAAAAGCTGCACATGATCCAATTCACCTAAATGGGGTGCTAACTGTGAAGTATATTCATAAGTAGTAAGTCAGTTTCTTCTTTGTGAACATACTTTAATTCAGACTAGTGTTCATTCAAACAGCTGAGGATTGTGGATGGTCCTACTGGTTATAAACTTGAATATGCTAGTTGGTAACAGTGATCCTGCATTTAGCAATCTACAACCTAGATTCTTATAGGCAAAGAATACAATAAACACCTGACTAAAATATAAAAATCTTATAAAAAGCTTATAAAACACATAAAATGTATCTGAACATTTATTTTTACCTATACAAAATCATTTCAGCCCAAGTAAAACTCTGGTAAATTACATGGTACACTGACTACTATTCTTTGATGTAGTAAACATATATTGGTATTTTTTTATATTCTTTGTAAAGCAGGTAAAGCCCACTAGGCAGGACTGTTTTCAGGAGTGACCTAGAAGCACTGGGAAGGTTAAGTGACTTGCTTGAAGTCGCACAGTATGCAAGTGGAGGTTGTGGGAATCAAACCCAAGTCTGCTAGATGTACCCAGTTCATTCACTGCTTGTTACTCTAACCACTAGGCATGGGTGGTTAAACTGAATGGCTGATTACAACAAAGCAGTGCGGGTGATTTCCTTACTGACTCTATATGCAGCAAAGCAGAAAAAAATGCAAAGCACAGCAGCATTCATTTTAAGATGCTGAAATCTGGATCGGCCTGCTGGCGCTGCAGTAACACTATTGCTTGCAATGCCAGCGACCCAGGGTCAGCAGCTAACTCTGGTTGCTGGAGGTCTGACCAGGGGAGTAGGTTCGAGCACCTGGGGAACTGCTCTCCTCCTCCAGGGAGGGTGGGCTGCAGGTCCTGCTTCTTTACCACTACCTGTGTGACCACGGGTGGTGCAATGGTGCTGCAGAGTGATCAGGAGGGGAGGACCCTAGCCAGGATCTGGAGCAGTGGCATGTCTATGTGACTTGCCTCCTTGGATCTCCTCTAGTGCCTGTGCCCTCAGGGACAGAGACCAGAAAACCAGGAACAATCACCCCACATTGGCCACTGGCAGAAGGGACCCAGGTGCCCCAGACTTCATAACCAGGCTCCAAGAAGGACCCACTGAGCTGCCAGATACACACTAAGGGAGTGTGGATGGGTCCTGGGGTCCCCTTCCTTTCCACCTGGTGGGGGTACAACCCAGGCAGGGTAGGGGCAGGACCACAGGAGCTCCTGAGCATTACCTGGGGGTGAAGCTAAGGGATACCCAGCCTGAAAAGTGGAGACTGATGCTGTGAGAAGGGGAGACAGAAAGAGAAAATAAAAAAAAATAAAAAAACTGCTTAAATCTCAGAGATTCTGTGCAGAGACATGCAATTTCCGTGACGCACCGGTACAAGGATTCAAAATCCACAAACCTTGCAGGATTCCGTGATTGTTACCGGTGTTACCAGTAAAAATGGAAAACCAGGGTCCCTGCTTATTGCCCAGGCTCAAGAGATCGCCCAGAGCAGTTGTATCCCTGCCAGGCTGAACTTAAGGCTGTTGGGGCTGATGGTGGCAGCCTTCCCCACTGTTCCACTGACCGGGCTCCACATGCACATCTCCAGTGGACTAAGTTCCATGGGACCAGCACACTGACTGACTAGATCAGTTAGTGCTGGTCTCCTCCCCAGTCTGCAAAGTGCTCCAGTGGTGGACGGATCCCCTGAATCTGCTGCAGAGATCCCATTCACATCTCTTCTGCCCAGGAAATTCTCACCACGGATGCTTCTGGTTTTGGGGGAGTGCTCATCTGGGTCCCTTTCAAACTCTGGGTTCTTGGCCCCAGATCGAAACCTCCATGCATATCAATGTCCTGGAGATGTGGGTGGTTCTGTGTGCCATGTAGGCCTTCCAGAATAATTTCCTTACGGGTCAACTGTTGGTTCAGTCAGACAACCTAAGTCTAGTGTATTACATCAACAAGCAAGGGTGGGGACACATTCGTACTCCCTGTGCAGGGATGCCATGAAAGTATGGTACTGGGCATTGGACCATGGTCCAACCCTTACAGCCGTCTTGGGAGTGCGAAACACTCTGGACAGCCTCAGCCAGATGCAGTCCAGCATGTACAAGTGGGAGCTTCTCTTGTCTGTCAGATCTATTGGACAGATGGGGTTGTCCAGAGTTGGACATTTTTGTGTCCTCACTTGACGCAAAATTGCCAAGTTTTTGCTTGCTCGATCTAGGGTCTGCAGTTTTCTGGCAAGACCTGTTTTTCCTGTCCTGGAGCGGGAGGTTCTTTTATGCCTTCCCTCCATTTTCTCTGATTCAGAGGGTACTAATCGAACTGTAAATGGAGAGGGTCATCGCATGATCCTGGTTGCACTATTCTGGCCATGACAGATTTGGTTTTCATTACTGCAACAGCTGACAGAGGCACCCCCAGTCCCTCTGCTCCTCTGCAGGGATCTACTGAGGCAGGCATAGGATAGCCTGGTTCATCCCAACCTAAAGTCCCTCCATCTGCAAGCTTATCTCATGAGGACATAGCAATTGCCAGATGTGGGTTTCCAATAGGGTAGCAGATGTTCTAGTAGCTGCTCGGAAACCCTCCATTCGTGCCACTTATGCCATGAAGTGGAAGAGGTTTTCCATCTGGGCTGTCAAGCATAATCTGGACCCTTTAACCCGTCTGAGCCAGATCTTGGACTACCTAATGTTACCGAGTCTGGTCTCCAGTACGCCTCCCTCAAGGTGCACCATTTGGCTGTGTGTGCTTTTCATGAGCCAGTGGGCAACCGCATCATAGCTCAGATGGATGTTTCCTGTACTTTCTTGAGGGGCATCCTGCATCTGAAACCTCCAGTATGTTCCCCTGTCCCAGCTTGGGATTTGAAGTTTGCTTTGGAGACGTTGACCTGGTTTCCTTTTGAGCCAGCTGCGACTTACGAGCTACGCTTTCTTTCCTGGAAAGTGTTCCATTTTGGTTGCTAGTACTTCTGCTAAGGATTTCAGAGCTTCAGGCCCTCTCGTGTGAGGAGTCTTATTTGATTTTTCACAAAGGCATGGTGTCTTTGTGCACAAACCCCAAGTTGCTTCCTAAGGTGGTGTCTTGAGTTTACCCTTAACCAATCTATCCACCTTCAGGTTTATTTTCCTGAGCGTGTCAATCCAGGGGAAGTGTGCTTCATACGTTAGATGTGCACAGAACTTTGAAGTATACTTGCTCCAAACCAAGGAATGTAGAAAGTCAAAGCAGTTTCTTTCTCCCCAGGTAGAGAAGGCTTCAGGAACCTATCTAAATGATTGGCTAATTTTATTTGTGTTCTGATACAAGTATGGCAGAGTTGCCTGGATCAGTTAAAGCTCATTCCACAAGAGGCATGGCTACCTCGGTGGCCTGTTTTTGTGGGGTCTCAGCTGCTGACATTTGCATGGCTGCCACTTGAGGTACTGTCTATACTTTCACCAAGCACTAGTCTGGACATTGCCTCTAGAGTCCATGCAGGATTTGGCAGGACTGTGCTGCAGGTCCTCCTGTCTTAAGCTTAGAGTTGGCCTTCCTCCCAGACTAACTGCACCTGTAACTGCTTGGGACTCATTCCTACAGTGTGACCTGATGACTGATACCCCAGAGAAGATGGAACAGTTGCGTAAGAACTTACAACAGTAGATCTTCGAGGGGATGTTGGTCTTCGGGTCTCTTTCCTCCTACCATCCCACTCTTTGGGGCTCTCTTCTGGAACTGGCTATCTGGTGTATCCAGCCTTTCTTATAGGCCTGGGTACCGCTTTCTCTCCTCAGTCCCCCATGGTATGGGTTTGCTTCTAGTCTCTTGGGGAAAGAACTGAGGAGGGAGTAGGGCTGCCTGTGCTTATATAGGGCATGTGATGTCAGACATCTGCACGAGCGGCCCCTAATAGACTGCTGCAGATAAAGCTTCTATGTAATCCTGATTCCCTCAATCTACTGTTGGGGTAAGTTCTTAATGTAACTGTTCTTTACAAAAGATGTCCACCTAGAAGTAAGCAACATTTTAGTTTGATACAATCTACTATACTGCAGTGAACAGTAAGTAAACCAGAATGTTTCTACATACAGAGTGCACACTGGGACCAGCCCCACGTGGAGCCCTTTGTGTTGACTGATTTTAGGCACCTGTTTCCCCCAGGAGATGACTGGTGTTCCAAATAGGACAGAGAACAGGGTACTGATGGCAGTTGACAAATGATCCTCATTGGGAGTGTAGGCCTCAAGTCAGAGCAATCCCAGATTCTATTTTTTAAGCTTAGTCTCAAGCCTAAGTGTAACCCCTAGATGGCGCTATCCCAGGGGCTACTACCCCTGCCTGATTTGCCACTAACAGGTTGAGGGGCCTGGATCCAATGGCGGGTGCCTCCACCCAGAGGTCAGGGTTTGCAATAGTTAAACTTACTTGGTCACAGCCCTCTGGGACACTGCAACCCCCCTTTCTTCCCACTAGTGGCCCACACAATATATCAGAATTACCTTCACAGTATACACTTACCCCCAGATCCAGTTCCGCACTGGGACCTCCTGTGAAATAAGATACAGTGCAACAATCACAGTACAGTACTTTAACATAGACAAATACCTCAGGCAGTATAACTTTGCTGAAACAAGCAGCTCTGATTTATTTAGGGGATATAACAAGGACAGGGGAAATCAGGTTAATTAGCTTATCCTTTTACTATCTACCACTATGGCTCTGTGCACGAACTATCCTACCAGTTACTGTCCCTGGGTACCCAAGCCCTAGTGGCTAGTCCAAACCGGCAGCTGGTAGGGCCTTTCACACAGTGAAAGAAAATTAGTTTAAACAGTCAGCAGTACAGTGATTCCATTTGGATTTAATGTGGCAATTCAACAGGGGCGACCCTGAATTAGTACTCACGACCTCCAAACAAGATAGGGTCCTTCAACGTCAGCAGGGCTACTCTTGAGCTCCACGAGACTCTTCACACATTTATATGGTAAACAGTCACAGGCAAAAGTCCTTTAATGGCAGCAGGATTCACTTGAGCTGCACAAGCCTCCTCACACATTTATATGGTAAAAAGAAAGTACTATACCAGGCAGGCTGCTTCTCTATCCCGATCGCAATTACTGCACAATACCGGAGAACACACAGCAGATTCAGTTCCTGACAGACGAGTGCAATTCAACAATTTCTCCAGTCTTCTACAGGGTGAGCCTGGTTTCTACTCTTCAGAGATCCTTTGATTCTTTTCACAGGGCAGGATTCAGTCCTACAAGCAGTTACAAGCTGCAGACCGGAACTCTGGGCCTTACACGCGTTTTTGACTGAAACTGTGCACTGAAGGAGCACAGGTTTCTTTCCCTTCACTGCCAGAGCTAAAACTGAAACTCCAACAGACAAAACCGGGCACTTCCTTTGAGTTCCTCCCAGTTCTTGACTGGATTGGCTGTCCACTCACATGACTGCTGCTGTTGGTCCAAAAGGCGGAAGTCTAAACTACATTCCCAGAGTCACTGCCCATACAATCCTCTTGTGGCTGGCTCAGATTATGAGTCCAAGTTCTGATTCGTCCAAGGCACCATTTTAGAGCTAGCTTACCCCACACTGATTGGTCCAGTTCAGCAGTTCAAAACCAGAATGGGGAACTAGGCAGACAAAGTTCTGACTGCAAAGAAAGCAGGTTAGACAAACTGTAATTTTATTACTGTAAATGATTTCTGGCAAACAGTTACATCTTTCAGATAGGTTCCCTTTGCACTCCTAGTGACTGCAAAAATGGAGTGAATTGGCAGCAGCTCGAGTGGTACTCAAACAGAGAAGCACACAGTCCCCCCCCTACAAACTAATTATGTCTGCAAGCAGACAGCTCTTAAAGAGACAGTACCAGAGGCTCTAAAACACTCACTGATAAATGGCTTAAGCACGCAACACCATTCAGGCTTGGAGCATTCAAACAAGCTCCTGGAAGTCTTTTGGGAACCCCCATTTGCAGGGGTTACACCCTTCCTGGCCTTGGGAAAGCTAGTCCAGCGTCAACAAGTACCCCATAAGTTTTAACTGCAACCATATACATTTGCATTAGGCTCACACATGTAATTATCAGTCAATATATCATTTTACCAAGAACACATTTCTGAAACATTGCAGTCGTCACTCTTTACACAGTATTACACACACATTGTACCATAACTCAAGTTATTACCTCTTGTACATGAAACCTGAAGAGAGGGGGCCCTTCCCTATCAGTTACCTTGGTGCTGGATGGGGCAAGGGCACCACACTTACAGGGCAACACAAGTAACTTGGAGTTGGCACAGATGCTCAGTTTGGGCAATGAGCTCGGGGACACATACACTCCTTTATGGACAACATTGAGAGGAAAGTCCACAGGCCTCCCAAGGGAATCATAACTGAGGTGCACCACAGGCTTTACAGCTCGACCAGTCTTTCTAGGGGGAACTGTTACAGTCTCTGCACTCTGAGCCTCATTTTCAGCATTGTCCTCACTTGTCAGGAGTCTCCATGGGGGTAGAGAGGCTAGAACTTGGGGCACTTTCAGCTCCAGGAGTTAGTTTCTGAGTCCACAACATTTGGCTCACATGGAGAGCTTGGACACTGGCAGTGGACTGTCAGGACACTCAAAATACTCTTCTTGTTCAGGTGTATCACCAGTCTGCCCCAATCTATCATTTTCCTCCCGAAGCTCAAACAGTTCAACCATGCACAATGATTCCATTTCATCTGATCTGATGCTTTGCACCTCACTTTCTGGGAGCATTGGCTCCAGGGACAAAGCTGGGGCTTAGACAGTCCAGAAGGCCCAGCCGTCTCAGTATTGACTAGGGGATTGCCCGAAACAATTGACTCCGTTCGTAAGAAGGATAGTATTCAAAGTCACTCTCACTTTCTTCTGATATGGACTGACAGTCATGCTCAACTGGGACTTGTGGAGGGGAACACTTTAACTTTGCTTCTGTAGGTGCAGACTTTCTTGATCTTTTCTTAGCAGCAGCTCTAGTCACTGGTCCAGAGGGGGCATCTTCTGGGGGCTCAGACTCAATCAAGATTTGTCCAATGGGCAGTAAATGATTTCTATGCATTGTTTTTACATCTTTTGAATTATTCTCAGGCCTTACTTTGTACACTGGCAGATCATCTAGTTTGCCCACTACAATGTGAGGGAGATGGTGCCATCTGTCAGCAATCTTGTGTTTGCCATGCAGTCCCAGATTTCTTAGCAATACCCGATCTCCCTCCTGGAGTTCCTGTGCTTTCACCTTTTTATCATACCTTTCTTTGTTGGCCAGATTTCTTTTGGCAGCCATGGTTTGAGCCAGTTGGTACGCATGAGTTAGCTGGGCCTTTAACTTTTGCACATACTGTAAATAGTTGTCAGCTTGAACCCCATCAGGAGACCACACACACATCTACCGTAGTCGAGCTTCTCTTCCAAACATCAGGTGGTAGGGGAGAACCCAGTGGCATCACTTTTGGTGCAGTTATAAGCATGTACCTGGGTGCTAATTTGTTGGCTCCATCTAGGCTTGTCCTTTGGGTGCAGGGTGCCTAGCATGTCTAGCAAAGTGCGGTTGAAATGTTCAGGCTGTGGGTCCCCCTGGGGGTGGTAAGGAGTGGTTCTGGACTTTCGCACTCCCCACAGAGAAAGCATCTCTTTGATCAGATGACTTTCAAAGTCTCTCCCTTGATCAGAATGGATTCTTTGTGGAGCCCCATAGTGAACAAAAGTTTTCTACAAGTACTTTGGCCACAGTGGATGCTTTCTGGTCTTTGGTGGGGAAAGCTTGGGCATATCACGTGAAATGGTCAGTGACCACCAGCACATTACTGATATTTCTTTGATCTGACTCCAAACTCAGAAAATAATACAGACCAGCTCCATGGGTGCACTGGTGGTGATGTTAACAGGGGGCAGCCCTCTGGGGCAAAGCTTTCCTCTGTAAGCAGCGACTACAAGTTTGAATGTGTTGCTCCACATCAGCCCCATCTTAGGCCAATAGAATCTGGATCTCACCAAGTCAAGTGTTCTGTCTATACCAAGGTGCCCCATGTGGTTGTGCAAGGTTATCAGTACTGAGTCTCGAAAGGCAGTAGGCAGCACTAGTTGTTGTTGTTTGTCTACTTGTCCCCCTCTGTCTACTGTTTCTCTGTATAACAGTTTATTGATCAGTTTCAACTTAGGACCTTCTTTGTATAACAGTGCAGTTCTCAAATCAGTGGAGCGTAATTTGGACACATCTTTTCCTGCATAGAGGGCTTCTAAAGCTGCTTTGATCATGGGATCGCGGGATTGAGCCCACGAATACTGTCATTGTCCAGCTGAGGCAGTGCACCAATGTCTGTTGCAGAAAAGTGGCAATAAGCAGCAGGTATGCAATTCTCAGAGGGTCCCAAGTAATCCACCATGCAGTCCACTCGTCCGTGGACATTTGTTCCTCCCTGTCAAACTTCCGCAGAGTGCCCGAATGTCAGGTTCTGCCAATCGGACCCAATCATTCTGGGAACAGGCCTCTGGGAGAGACATCAGCATCTATGTGGTTCAGACCTGCTCGGTATTAGAGAGCATAGTCATATGTAGATAATGCAAAAAGCCACCTATGGCCAGTGGCATCCAACTTAGCTGAGGTCTGCACATAGGTCAAAGGATTGTCAGTTTTTACTAGTATTTTAGCCCCATACAAGTACTCATGGAATTGGTCAACAATAGCCCACTTCAAAGCTATGAACTCTAACTTATGTACAGGATAGTTCTTTTCGGATGGGGTCTGGCTTCTACTGGCAAAGGCCACTGGTCTCAGGCCATTCCCGTGCTCTTGGTACAACACAGCCCCCAACCCTTGCAAACTAGCATCAGTGTGCAGGACGTAAGGTTTTCTTGGATCGGCATAAGCCAACACTGGAGCATGGGTAAGTTGATATATGATCTCATGAAAAGCAGTCTCACAATCAGGAGTCCAGCGGGCCCCAAATACTTCACTCGGACGAAAATTCACTCTTTCAGTCTTGAGGGACGCTGACTTTTGGTATTTTTTGTGGGTTGGGGGATACCCTTGAGTAAGGTTAAGTAAAGGGCGGATCACTCTTGAATAGTCCTTGATGAGCAACGTTAATAACCACAGAATCCAGGATCTTTGCAGTTCTTTAAGATTTTTGGGCTGTGGCCAGAGGTAGTCAAGGCCTCAACTTTACTTGGGTCGGTCTCTATTCCCTCGGTGGATACTATGTGTCCCACATACTTTACTGATGTTTGAAAGAATTGACACTTATCAATGGACAGTTTAAGGCCAAAGTCCTCCAGTCGGTCCAATACCTTAAATAATCTGCTCTCATGTTCCTCCAGTGAGCTGCCAAACACAATAACATCATCTAGGTATACCAGGCACTCTAGTAAGTTCATGTCCCCCACTGCATGCTCCCATCAATCGTTGAAAAGTGCCTGGGGCACCTGAAATCCCTTGAGGCATCCTCATGAATTCATAGAAGCCAAGCGGACAGATAAAGGCTGTCTTCTCATGGTCCTCTGGGGCCATCGGGATCTGGTAGTATCCACTGCGGAGATCCAGCACAGAGAACCACTTGCTCCCGTTTAGGCAGTCCAAAGCATCCTGAATGCGGGGCATTGTGTACTGATCAGGGATAGTCAGACGGTTTAAGGTGCGATAATCCATGCACATCCTTACTGTCCCATTCTTTTTTCTCACTACCACAATGGGGGAAGCATAAGGGCTTCTGGATTCTTGTATTACACCAGCATCTAACATCTCTTGCAGATGCTGTCTCACATCATCTATATCAGCAGGTGCCAGGCGTCGAGACCTCTCACGAAATGGTCTTTCGTCATGCAGCCGGATATTGTGCTCAGCTCCTTGCACGCATCCTCACGTCCCATTCCTTTAAAGAAAACACCTGGTCTCTCTGGGCAAGCTTCTCACTGATCCTTACTTTCCATTCAGCTGGCAGCGGGGAGTCGCCGAAATCAAACAAGTCAGGCGTTACTCTGTCATTCTTCCTTGAACTCTTGCTGCTGGGTAGCACTGCAGTGTCTGCACAATGCACATTAGCCAGGATGCAACCTCTATTTACTCGAATGTCTCTTTCAGACACATTATGAACTTGGACCATTACCCTTCTGGCATAAGCATGGGCTCTAGCGGGCAAAATACTAGGCTTGACCAGCAGTTCCTCTGGCAATTTTCCATCGCCTGGTGCATCCAACATTAATATTTTATTCTTAACATCCTTTCTGATACAGACCTCTCCCTGTAAGATACACTGGGCATTTGGCGCCAGGATCAGAGACTCAGGATCCTTCTTCTATACAATTCCGACCGGTTCCTCTGGTTCTATTTTTTTCAGCATCTCTGTGCCTCATCGGCCTTCTTAATTAAAGCCGGAACTCTTAAAGCTCTACTAGTCTTTGACCCCTGTTTTTCATAACACAACTGTGCCAGCCTTCCGAACATATGAGCATTTGTTCCAATCAACAAAGGGACACCATCATACAGTCCAGTGGGGGACATACTAAGGCTAGGGTCTCTACTTGTTTGGCCCCTCCAGCACGGAGGTGGGGAAAGACAGCCAAATTCGGATATACCCGGAATAGGGGTAGGCCTTCACTTAACCCCCATACATGCAGTCCTTCTAATGGTTGTAAAGGCTGCCTGACAAATGCTTCTGATACCAATCCTGGAACATAATTGTCACTTGGGAGCCACTGTCTAATACAGCTCTTGTAGACACTCCATTCACCTTTACAGTGGTCTCCATGGAGGGACCACTATTCTGGACCAGTCTGAGGAGGCGGTAGTGGGGGCCTGGGCAACTGACCTTGCCACAAAGGACGTGAGTTAGCATTTTTGGTGTCCTCACTGGATCATTTTGTGCACCTCTTAACCACTGATTTGTTCTCGAAGCTCTCCTTGTAGCCTATATGCAACTTTGTCAGTGTCTTTGGGGACGGCATTCCCTTTTCTGTGCCCATCTTTCCCACAATTATAGCAAAACATACTTTCTGGAGTTTGAGCTACGAGGTGCCACACTGGGAGCCAGGGCGGGGTATTACTAACTGGAAACCTTGGTGCCATCTCTGTCTCGGTGTGATAAGCATTTGGAGACATCTCGTCAGTTTCTCCACTTCCATGGTCAAGGAATTGAGTTTGGAGCTGTTATCAGCAGGAGATACATGGGTGGGTACCCCCAACCCCATAGCAGATGCAGTCGGATATAGGTCGGGGCCCGTACTTGCAGGCGTGGCCTTCATAAAGGGACTGTTTTTGAATTCCCGGATCTCTCTCAACAGTTCGCCCCATTGTGGCATATCTTTTTCCTTGTCAGAGCACTCATTGACTGCCAACCTCTGCCCCTGAACTTCACTTGATGGGCCACCTCAGTCCTCGGGTTGTAGCCGCAGCTATTGGTGCAGGTCCTCCGAGGTCGCCTTTTCTCAACTCCTCGAATTTCTCTCATTAACTCATGATAGGAGGGTGGGGATTCTAGTCGATTTGCCAGGCGTAACTGGTACAACAGCAGTTCTGGAGAAGGCAGACTTAAGGATCCTGTCCAGCCTGGTTCAGTCCAGTTCAATCGCTGGCAAACTACCCTTTCTGAGGCATTCTTGCAACAATTTTCCAGCCGAGATCATTGCACAGACAACAACTCCCTTGGTACTGTTGTGCATCTCTTACTCTCCACCATAGGTTCTCATCAAGATCTGGGCTCCCTACACACATTCTCCAGGGCCTCAAGATGAGCCTGTGCAGTCACTTCAGGGTTACTGGCCCGCTTAGCACAGATGGTAGCTGGCAGACGCCGGAGGCTCTCACTAACCCTCTTTTCGCTGCTTGGAGCATTGCCATTCAAGCACTTGGGGCAACATAGTCTATCCAGGTCTCCCAGTCATCCTCCCTTGGGGTGGGGAGGGTGCCAGAGAAGATCCTCAACCTTCGTAGAGTACGTGACTAATGGTAGGTGCAGAAATAGGAGTCTGCATTGGTTCAGCCACCATTACGGGTACTGGAGGCGAGAGGGTGTTGGGGAGGAACACCCCAGGTGGCAAGAATAGTTTCTTCAAGTCCTCCACAGTTTCCCTTCCCCAGCAACCATTTAGCAAATTTCTCCTCAAATGTTTCAGACAGTGGTGGGGGCTCATTCCCCCAACCCAGGTCTTTACTGTACTTAGTTATCACTCTCCAGGCAGTGAGGGCTCCCTCTGGGATAATGGTCTGTGGCACTTTGGAGCTATCTATGGGATCCTTAAACTCTACTAGGACCAGGAAAGTGTGGGTGAGCAGATTAGCATGCCGACCCACCTCCACAGGGTTTTGTAAACCTTCCACCTTGGAAAGTACTCCCTGTACAGTGTCCGTATTGATACCGGGGGATGTCCAGGATAAGCATAGCATTTTGGGGGTCAATCTCCTCCCCAGTACACCACTCCACCAGCCGGTGCACAGCCACTTCTGTCGGGGTACCCATTTTTTTTTCTTAACAGTGGTTCGTAAATATGGCCACTAGAGGACACAATCCCAGCGGTGCTTCCGAGATGTAACCCCTAGATGGCGCTATCCCAGGGGCTACTACCCCTGCCTGATTTGCCACTAACAGGTTGAGGGGCCTGGATCCAATGGCGGGTGCCTCCACCCAGAGGTCAGGGTTTGCAATAGTTACTTACTTGGTCACAGCCCTCTGGGACACTGCAACCCCCCTTTCTTCCCACTAGTGGCCCACACAATACATCAGAATTACCTTCACAGTATACACTTACCCCCAGGACTAGTTCCGGCACTGGGACCTCCTGTGAAATAAGATACAGTGCAACAATCACAGTACAGTACTTTAACATAGACAAATACCTCAGGCAGTATAACTTTGCTGAAACCAGCAGCTCTGATTTATTTAAGGGGATATAACAAGGACAGGGGGAAATCAGGTTAATTAGCTTATCACTTTACTATCTACCTATGGCTCTGTGCACAGGCCTATCCCTACCAGTTACTGTCCCTGGGTACCCAAGCCCTAGTGGCTAGTCAAACCGTGGCAGCTGGTAGGGGCCCTTTCACACAGTGAAAAGAAAATTAGTTTAAACAGTCAGCAGTACAGTGATTCCATTTGGATTTAATGTGGCAATTCAACAGGAAGCGACCTGAATTAGTACTCACGACCTCCAAACAAGATAGGGTCCTTCAACATCAGCAGGGCTACTCTTGAGCTCCACGAGACTCTTCACACATTTATATGGTAAACAGTCACAGGCAAAAGTCCTTTAATGGCAGCAGGATTCACTTGAGCTGCACAAGCCTCCTCACACATTTGTATGGTAAAGAAAGTACTATACCAGGCAGGCTGCTTCTCTATCCCGATCGCAATTACTGCACAATACCCAGGAGAACACACAGCAGATTCAGTTCCTGACAGACCGAGTGCAGTTCAACAATTTCTCCAGTCTTCTACAGGGTGAGCCTGGTTTCTACTCTTCAGAGATCCTTTGATTCTTTTCACAGGACGGATTCAGTCGTAACAAGCAGTTACACAAGCTGCAGACGGAACTCTGGGCCTTACACGTTTTTGACAAACTGTGCACTGAAGGAGCACAGGGTTTCTTTCCCCTTCACTGCCAGAGCTAAAACTGAAACTCCAACAGACAAAACCGGGCACTTCCTTTGAGTTCCTCCCAGTTCTTGACTGGATTGGCTGTCACTCACAATAGACTGCTGCTGTTGGTCCAAAAAGGCGCCGAAGTCTAAACTTCATCTCCGAGTCACTGCCCATACAATCCTCTTGTGGCTGGCTCAGATTGAGTCAAAGTTCTGATTCGTCCAAGGCACCATTTTAGAGCTAGCTTACCCCACACTGATTGGTCCAGTTCAGCAGTTCAAAACCAGAATGGGGAACTAGGCAGACACAGTTCTGACTGCAAAGAAAGCAGGTTAGACAAACTGTAATTTTATTATTACTGTAAATGATTTCTGGCAAACAGTTACATCTTTCAGATAGGTTCCCTTTGCACTCCTAGTGACTGCAAAAATGGAGTGAATTGGCAGCAGCTCGAGTGGTACTCAAACAGAAGCACACAGTCCCCCCCCATACAAACTAATTATGTCTGCAAGCAGACAGCTCTTAAAGAGACAGTACCAGAGGCTCTAAAAACACTCACTGATAAATGGCTTAAACGCCAAACACCATTCAGGCTTGGAGCATTCAAGCAAGCTCCTGGAAGTCTTTTGGGAACCCCCATTTGCAGGGGGGTTACATAAGTGAGAGCTCCTGGTTAAGTCTAACACCCACAACCTCAAGATGAAGTCCAGAAATTTTGTTTTAACAGTGAGTTTAAAAGAAAGTTGATGGCTAAATGGGATGTTTCACTTCATGAAAAATTTTTCTGTGCTGAAACTCTGTGCAGAGATTTAACCTGCATTTATAGAGTAACTGGTCATTGAGGCAGGTAGTGTGTGTGAGATTATGCTTTATGCATTATCCACCAGTTTAAGGAGAACATCTCATTGTACCATAATGACTGTCATAATGCACGTCTTTTGTACATGTGCAGGTTAGTATGTTATGTTTTTAATTTTGTGTAACACAATGTTAGAATTCTAATGTTGATCAGTCGTCTGGCATACCATTTGTTGTGTTCAGGTTGGGTGCTAATTCCCGACACTACTTTGCCAAACACACCATTTCCTGACTCGTTAATCCCAACACACTTAATGCCGTTGGGTATGAAACACTGACTTCTGAAATACCGACAAACAACCTTCTGTCTTCTGGCTTGCAAACTCAAAGCTGCAAAATTGTACCATATTGCATTCCTGCTTCGGTCTGGGAAATGAGAACATTTATTCAGTTCTGTTTAAATCCTGCTTCAGTCAGCACAAAGTGGTTTCCATGACTGAAGCAAGATTTAAACGGAACCGAATATGTGTACTTATTTCCCAGACTGAAGCAGGGTTGTAATATGGTTTAATTTTGCAGCCAGGAATGACTACATGATGGTGCACTTAGTAGACAGACCGGTTTGGTAGCATCAGTCTGGTACTGTGCATTTAACTTTGCAGCCCAGAACATGATGATGCTGATAGGTACACATGACACTGTTCAAACTCTGGCCCACCGAAGGAAGATGGTCTTTGAAAACCATTTCCCTTTTGCTAGAAGCTCTGAAGAGCACGAAGAACAGTTAGGTGGGTGAAAGAAATCTGAGACTTTACCAGATATGCTTTGACTCGTGCATTTTGTGCAGTTCCAGAATTTTAAATGAGACTGGAGCAGGATTTAAATGCAGACTGTACTTGTGCGTGATATTTCCAAGGCTGTACTTGCAAGTTTATCTTAAGATGAGCATACAACAATATGGGACTGTGATGGACTGGATTTTTAATGACTGGATATTGATCATGTCAGGATTTGGGTGTTGGGATTGCGTCAGTCGGGAATTAGTACAGATCCTGTTGTGTTCGGCATGTGCACAGTGAGCATTTTGAGAGTTGAGTTTTGAGAGGTGACACTGTCAGTCCAGTGCCGAACAGTGTTCAAGGGGCATGTCAATGGTACACCAATCAGGTAGGCTGATAAGGACAGTTTTGGCTTGTTGAGCAGAAATGTCCTGTACCAAAAAAAAGCCAACACAAACATGAGTCTGCTCTTTCTTTGATGTATGCTGTCCAGCAAGCTGATCTGTCAGGATCAGTCTGCTGAGGAATGTCTGATATCCAGGAAAAGCCCCTCTCTTAGACTGCAGCCAGATCTCCCAGCTGTTCAGATTTTTTTGACATCCTGATCTTTGTCTTGGTGGTTTTTTTGTCCTTTTGCAGGTCTGGTCACTGTCCTGATTCTGCCCCACAAAGTCCTGTTTTCTGTCAGGTGGCCATGCACGACTAGTAAGACTCCATTGGCAGTGGTGCATGTTTCCTGTCCATTGATGTCTGTTGCATAGCCTGTTAAACAAGCATTTGTCAATGCCGAATGTTGCTTGCTTCTATGTGCTGTTTAGGTATTTGGAAGTCATTGGAGTGCAAATATTGAAAATTCGCAAACCTACGAGTGTGCGTAGGAACTGCGCAACGCACGCTCGTAAAACATTTTTAGTAATTTTTTCACCAAATTTTCAACATAGCCATTTTAAGACCTTTGCTAATGAACAGTGTCATGGTGATTTTCTTGTTGTCCCATACATTGATTTCACATACCGACTGCGCCATTGTGTGCTTTCGTGGTGAAACACATTTTGGGTGAGATGTGAAAAATGACAGCTGTACTACTCATAAGAAGGTGTGCTAAAATGGCAATGTTGAAAATCTGGGGTGAAAATATTGAAATTTATGAACTTAAGAGCCTGCGTAGGAACTACGCCAACACATGCTATAAGTCATTTTTAAATTTTGGCACCAAATTTTCAACATGGTGTTTTGGGACCCCTTCTCATGAATGATGTCACTGTCATGGCGGTATTCGGCCCGATGGGTGATTTCGCAGTCACTGCAGCAAATCAGCCTTGGAATAACATCATGACAATGTTTTATTCATGAAAAGGTCTAAACTGTATTAATTGTTAAATCAAAATACCTGAGATATGCAACAAAGTTGAAACCCCATCTAGCCCATTATACAGCTTACTGGCATTTCCTCAGTTCGCGATCAGCTTTGAAGAGTGCAGGCGTGTTCCGGTCCACGAAGATCGTGCGCCAGAGTCAGCGGTAAGTATGGGGTGAGGAGGGTGTGGGAGGCTGGGGCGCAGTGGGTGGATGCGGGTTGTGGGGGGTCGGGAGGCAGCGGACCGTTTTGTCTTACAGGTAAAAGGCGTTGTGGGACCATTTGCCACGCTGGGGTGGGCTCCCAGCATGGCACAGGGCGTTGGGAGGCGTTCAGCCGGCCAGAGTTGGGCACCGTCGACCATGGGTATTGCCACGCTGGGGTGGGCTCCCAGCGTGGCACAAACGAGGCGTTCAGCCGATGGGGATTAGACGGCCGGCCATGGATTTATTGCCACGCTGGGGTGGGCTCCCAGTGTGGCACAAGGATGGGGAGTTCAGCCGATGGGGATTGGGCACCCCGCTGGCAAAGGACTGCCATGCTGGGTGGGCTCCCAGCGTGGCACCTACTATGGGATGCAGCTCAGCCGGCGGGGATTGGGCACCATACGGCTATACAATGCATGTGAGGACACGCCGGCTGTGTGTGTGTGTGTGTGTGTGTGTGTGTGTGTGTGTGTGTGGGGAAGCTGCACGTGAGCAGCCGATATCTTATCGGTGCTCACCGAAGCGTACCCCCTTTCAACTGTATGCCACTGCATTTTGGAGCGTGTCATACACAGCTCCAAAATGCATTGGCTTACAGGGGCTGCGCCTGCCAGCACACTGACTGAATTGGAGGAGGAGGTGACACACCTCCGAAATCTCCCATGATGGCACTAAGTTTCTTGCACATGCGTGCAAGCAACATAAAAAGAACCATTTATCAAGGTTTGTTGCTGCAGCCTCTTTAAATGTCTCACCTATTCTACCTTCCCTATTGGCACCCACCACCCCACACCCACAAACATAACACTGACATTGGGGGCGCCCAATCCCTCAGTGCTGCTGTCACCATCGGAAATGAGACAGTGTATTTTTTGTTTTACTTTTAACCCTGTAAAAAGGAAACCGTCCATCTGTCTGTCTGCACAGTTAACATCTCCCCCAACCACCCCCAAGCCCCAGGGGTCCAGGACCACCTTCACTCTCAAAGCTGGATAGCGAACTAAGAAATCAGGTGTGCAGTGTATTTCAATGGGGTTTTTAACTTGGTGGCAAGACTTGGCCATTTTTTAATATTTTTTGCCCCATGTTTTCTTTTAAATCTTGTTTTATTAAGTTATTTTTACAATTGAGTCAAGAGTATACTTCATACATTGTCAGTACATATCTTCAGTCATTTGGTATTATAGTCCATTTATATTATTCACCCAGAGGTATAAGCAATTTATATAATTATGTTAAAAATCTAGAGCCAATCGGAAGGTAAAACCCCAACTCCATTGTGTACTCTCCTTCCCTTAGGTACCCCATACCTTTTTAACCAACCCCCCTTTTAACTCTGGGTTATACGACCCCTCTTTACCTAAACCCCCTAATCTTTATGGAGATTCTTTATTCCTTCAGGTCCTTGTATAATGCTTCATTCTTCTTCCTGCCACCCCGATGGACTGTAAAACTTTAAGGACAAAAGTTAGGGTCCTCCGAAGCTTGGTAAAACACCCATCTCTGCCATCTCATCGTGTATGTTGGAGTTTTACCTTGAATTTTGGCATGGAGTCTCTGTACAAGTCAGACATGATAGATCTCCATTCTGCTATTGGAATTGTGATAGTTCTCCATCTGCAAGTAATGCACTTTTTGCAGCAAGAAGACTAGAAGGCAAAATGGATTTTGCCCATGGTGGGGAGTAGTCTGGAAAAATCCCCAGCAGTACCTGCTTGGCTGTTAGTTCTACCACCTGTCCTAGTAGGGTAGTAAGTTCTGTTTGTAGTGATAGCCAAAAGGGCATCAAATGAGGACACTGCCAGAATGTGTCCCAGTGACTCCTTCAGGCTTCCACACTTTCGCCAGTAGACACCATATTTTTCCCGAAGAAATTTAAGTAGGACTGCAGGAGCTCGGAAAAAGCAGGAACGGCACTTCCAGTCAAACTCCCTCCAAAATAGGGAGGAGGTGGTCTTCACCGCACTCTGAGCTGACCCCAGCCATTCCTCCGTGGTTATATTTAGCTGAAGATCCTTGTTCCATTCCTGTAATATTGAATTAGTAGATTCTATTTGTTCGTTTCTCAAACCCTTGTATATGATCCCTATAATGTGCTTTACCAAATTCCCCCTTATAGCTTCAGTAAATAGTTCAATAAGCTCCAGGGCTGGGTAAGGGATCTTATGTTGGATTATTCGATTTCAGAGTATGATTCCTGACCTGAAAGTAACAAAATAAATCTGATCTGCGAAGGTTATATTGGGACTGTGATTTTTTTTTTTTTTTTTTTCAAAGGGGAGTATCCTCTGAGGGGATAGGAACTGGTAAACATTACAAAGACCCAACCTTCTCCATTCCTGGAAGGAAGGATCCATATGTATGGGTACAAAAGAATGTTTCTGATTAATTCTGTATATTCGTATATCATACGGACAGGACAAGATTGCCTTGTACTTTTCCAACATTTATACATTTGAGCTGTAATACTCGTAAAAGCCGTGGATGGCAGAGATCTCTCTTCCAAGGAGAGGAGAATCTTTTTGATATCAAATAGATAATTTTTTTTATACTTTCTATTTATTGGAATTTCAATAAACGTACAGTTTGTGCCAGATGACCACTCCAGTATATGTAATAAAAGTCCAGTGAGGGCACCACCCCTCTTAATACAGAGCCAGTAAAAGTAACTGAGTGCATCAATTAGATGCGTCATATGGGGTAAAGAGATCTTAATCTTAAGTCGACATCCACATTTGCAGAAATTGAGCCCATGAACTGAATGTGATTACTTATACGACTGTTAAAACATTAACGCTCTTTGTCTTACCAGAGGACATGAGTAAAAGAAGCACATGCCCTTCCTGTATTCTTGGACCGCTAAGGTACCCCCACAATAGGATTCGTATTTCCAGAAAGAATATTACAGTAATTTCCCTGCCATTTAACTATGTAGTTAACAAACAATTTATATTTTAAAAGAATTACCTCAACTTAAAGTGTAAAACAGTTAAATCCACTGCTAAATCTCATCTAGCCCCACTGAAGACCGCAAAAACATTGCAATTTACTATGTTATAAAATAACCATGTAGCTAAGTTGGGGCAAGATTAGTGGTGGGCTATACTACCCACCAACTTGTAGATGAAGCAAACCTGAGTATTCACTCATAGATATCAAGTGTCCGTTTCGTTGTCACTCTCCGATTCTGACCTGGATCTTTCCATTCTCTTCCTGCACTGACACATTCTTTTGGACCCACTTCAGTGCATCAGAGGGATCCGTAAAAATGAAGACCTTTCCCTCATGCACTAGACATAATCGGTCTGGAAAAAGCAGTCCATGAGGCACACCAGACTCGTGAATCATAGCGCGAACCCCATCAAATCTTTTCTTCCTCTGGAGGGTGGCATAGCTTATATCTGGATAAAGGGAAACACGCTGTCCTTCATGCAAAAGTACCTTTTTCTGCCTGGCCAGAGCCAGAAGAAAATCAAGGGTCCCAACACCATCTACCACCATCATTATTGCCTTTGGTGCATCTACATCTATAGGTCTTTCCCTGAATGCTACTTGATAGGCTTTTTGAATATGCAGATCTTTAGCCACCACAGGCTCTCCTAATTGCTGCTCAAGCCATTCTTTCAAGAATAAGATCAAATGGTCTCCCTCGCTGTTCTCCGGCATCCCTGCTATTCTCAAATTTGTCGCTCTAGCCTGGTTCTGTAAGTTTTCCAGGTGCGCTCTAAAATGAGTATTCTCCTTCACTGTGTTGGAAGTCTCACCCTAAACTTCCTCAGATTGCTTCCTTGTGTCACAAATTTCGGCCTTGATGTGAGTTACCACTTTCCATCATTGTGACTTGCAATGTCAATCAAATTTTTCTGAAGAACCTGCAACGGAAGCAAGTAAACGGGTCATTTTTTGCCCAAGGATTTGAATTCTCATCCTCTGCCAGAGAGTCGGGTAAACTGCAGCCTTTAGTTGAGTACATGGCTGGAAGACCTGGAGGATTTTTAACTCTACCTCCGTCTGTCGAATCCTTATCTATCTTCGGGTTTCCCATTTCAATTTTGGAGAGCTTCAGATATCTGTTAATTCTTTTAATTCCCCCAAAAAACTTCGAAAAACTATTTATTAGGCAGGAGAAATATTAGTTATAAGGAGCATTGAATTCTGTCAGTCAAGCTCGGGCTCTGCAGTGCCCCCTCAAATAGATCATTTAGATGGAATTCAATATCTTTCCAAGGGATTAAGTCTGTCAGCCAGATTAACAATATTCTGAGAAACACTGCTTTGGAATATAATTTAAAGTCTGGGAGATTGAATCCTCCCTGTGCTAGGGATAGTTTAAGAACTGACAGCTGTATCTTCGGACATCTTTTTCCCCAAATAAACATAGAAATGTTTTATCCCATGATTTAAAATGTTGCCGGAAAGTAGGGAATGTTCTGGATTAAATATAGTGGCCTAGGAAGTATGTTCATACGAACAATTTCTTTGCCCCATGTTTTCAGTATGCCTTTTTGGGACCCCACCTCATGAACAGTTGCAGTGGAATTGGGCAAATCTATCCCGAAAGGTGATTTCTGCTTGCTGCGCGAAACTGCCTTTCAGACAGGAGTTCAAAATTTTCTCTGCACTTGTTCATGAGGTGGGGTCATAAGAGGGCTATGTTGAAAACTTGGGGCAAAAATATTAGTTATGAGCCTACACTGAACTCTGTGAATGTGGGCTTGTAACTTTGGTAATTTATAATATTTTGACCTCAGACACTCAGCATAGCCATTTCTTCACAGCACCTCATGAGTGTGATGACTTGCATTTTCCAAATCCTGACCAAAATGTGTACCCCGAAAGGTGATTTCACAGTCCCTGCGTGAAATCACACTTCAAGCAGGAGCTGAACATTTTTTCTGCACTTGTTCATGAGGTGGGCTCATAAGGATATGTTGAGAATTTGGGCAAAAATATTACGAAACGGTTATAAGCCTGCATTGCAGTTTACAAACACAGGCTTGTAACTTTGGTAAGACATAAGCCACATAGTGCACCGCTAAGCATCTAGTACCCCAGGACTTCTATACCAGTGGTGAACATCTGGCATTGACATGCTTGTGCTTTTACATGCACTACAAATTTTTTTAATCTGATCTTCAAAACTATCAGCAACCAGAAAATGGTATACCACCTGTGTTTGGAGTGCTCATAGCAGCACATTTAACATTGTCCACCCAAATGAATTAATTCACTTAAGTGCAGGTATCCTGGTGAATCACTCAAATTCTTGTGGCGTCCCCCACTCAGGTTACTTCTCCTTTTTGTTCCAGATTGTACAGCTCATGACCTCATTGATGTAATAAGTAAGAAATAACCTACAACAGGGTATGGGGTTATAGAGATTTGATGCATGCCCCTTGTGTGTTGAGGCATGAGGTGCAGCCAAGTGTCCTCACAGCACCCAAAGGCATGTTTTAAATCGCTATAACCCCATACTCTGGAGTGAGTTATAGCGCTTATGACATGGTTTATGTTTAAAATTCACAAAGGTGTTTTTTGCTCTTTGAATAGGGAAAATGAGTATATCCTGTCAACTTGAAAAGTAGTCCCCAGAGCTACTGCATATGTTATATAGTTTATGAACATACAAATGCCAGAAATAGTCCTGAAATTTGACATTTGTATTTTCATAAAATAACATGAGTCTCTCCCTCTCCTTCTCCCCTTCTCCTCCCCTTTTCTGTCGCTCTCTACCCCTTTTCCCCCACCAAGAAACTGTTCAGGACTCTAAACACATAATTTGCTCAGCAATTGTAATATGCAAGTAAGAAAAAGTAAAGGCTTTTAATTAGCTTGCCTATGCAAAATCTTACCTATGATCAGCTGCTTGTTTCATCTTTATTTCCTCAAAAGACTGTCACTGCCCATGTCATGCGCTTCTGTGTATTTATTTATTTTTATTTATTTAGCTTTTGTTGACTGGGTAAGTGCACTAGACAAATCCTGCCTATTTTCAGGCACGACCCGGGGGAAGGGGATACAGATGAATGCCAACTGACCTTGAACCAGATTAAGCTGTAGGTGGTATTTTTAGTGAATGAGGGGAAATTTGGCCAGGACACCAGGGAAATTCCCCTACTCTTTGATAAGTGCCATGGGATCTTTAACATCCACCTGAACTACCACCAATCCAGGCAGATGGGACCTCGGTTTAACGTCTCATCCGAAAGACTGCTTTCTTTCACCCTTCTGCTATCCAGTGTTGCATGCCTACCTTAACCTTACTTGCTGAGTTTATTTGGGTTGGGTATAATTTTTGGGGCTGGAATTTGGGTAGTGTGATGGAGGGGTGGGAGACTGTATTTTACTTCTACTTTGAGTATCTGGTTTGAGATCGATAGTTGATTGAGGGGGATTGTTTTATTTTTTTAATTAGTTATTGGGGGGCTGGCTTTTTTGGTTGGTAGAACATGTGTTAAGTGGCTCTCCTGGTCAGACGCTATTCCTCCTTGGAGCTCTGGGGCTTCAGTCCCTTTAACTGTCCCCCTCTGTCTACAGCCATTGCCAAGCATTGGGGATAGTTGGTAGGAGGTGCTGGGGGGATTCCCCCGGACCTCTGGGAGAGGACCAGAGGGGCCAGATTGAGGTAGTGGGGACAAGGTGACGCTCTGGGGTGAAATGGAGACTGGAGTGGGGGTTCTGCCTGCCTGGTCCCCATACCCAAGGGCTCCACCTTAAGTGGGCAGGTTTTACAGTTTGCCAGAGTCCCATTCTACCCAGGCAGTGGTGTGCAATGCCAGGTCTATTAAGAACAAGACTGCATTGATTGCTGATCTTGTTGGGTCATCTGACCTGGTGTGCATATCACAGACCTGGCTGGACGTGAATGCTGGCCCAATTCTTGAGGCAGTGGTTCCGGCTGGGCTCTTGGTGATACACCGCCAGCAGCTGGATTGTAGGGGTGGGGGTGTTGCCATTTGTTTTAGAATGGAGTTGGGCCTTGCAGATGGGCCGGTGGGGGAGACCCGATCCTTTGAGTGCATCTTGGGCGTAGTTGTGGGGTGCAAAATTCTTATCTACCATTCACCCAGGAATTAAACAAGTTTTGCAGGAAGTCGCGTACTTCATTGTCGACACAGTGCTGGAGTTCCCCAGAATGGTGGTGCTGGGTGACTTCAACGCCTGGATCAACTATGAGCTTTCGGATTTTGGGCAGGACTTCTTCCAAGTGATCAACTCATTGGGTTTCACACAGGTAGTTTCCTCTGCAACCCATAATTAAGGGTAACTCATTGGACCTGGTCTTCCTACTGGGTATGAAGAGTGCTGACCTGGTGGCGGAACCAGTCTGATTGTCTGATTGCACTATCTGGTTCAGTTTCCAGCCATCCCCATAGGCCTGCCCCTTTGGAGATGGTCCAGTACCACCCATTAAAGGTATGACCCCAGATGGCCTGATGGCGGTACTGGATCCATTGGGACTTCAGAAAGCAAGCTCGGGCCCAGAGAATCTACTGCAGATCTAGGACGACACAGTGGTCGCTCTGGACTCCATAGCTCCTGTCTGTGTTCAGCCCCTCTCCCCTCTTCCTTAGTCCCCATGGTTTGATGGGTTCTTGAGGGAGATGAGGGCTGGGCGAAGGTTGGAGTGTCGCTGGTGGAAATCTGGCCTTGATGCCGACAAGCTTAGAGTGATGGTGTATTATGTGGACTATCAATCGGTGATCTCTCATAAGAAGGCAGAGTTCCTATCTGGGGAGATTACTGCTGCATGGAACCAACCTGCTCAGCTCTTCCAAACTGGACAAACACTGCAATCCAGCCTGTCTGCAGTCACGGAGAGCTTTGTCAGAAGAGAAGTGATGAGTTTGCTCTGCTTCTTTGCAGATAAGATTAACATCTGGTAAGAGATCAGTTTAGCTCACTCCACTGGGTGTGATGGCAATTGGTGGGAGTTCGCAATGACTCTGTCTGGTTGGCTTTTGATCAGGTGGTGATCTTGGATGTCAAGAAGATCATCCAGAGTATGTGGCCAACCTGCTGTAGATTGGACCCAGGCCCAACCTACCTCCTTGTGGGATGTGTTGAGGTCATCTACTCCGTCCTGGCTGAGATTGTCTGGTGCTCATTAAAGACTGGGGAGTTTCTGGACTCCCTGATGGTGATTCCCCTCAAGAAACCTTCTCTCGACCTGGATTCTTGCCAACTACAGGCCTGTCTCTAACCTTCCTTTTGTGTTTGGTTGAGAAGATGGTTGCACTGCAGCTGATCATATTACCATCTATGATCCCTTCCAGTCTGGATTTGGGAAGAGGCATAGTACTGAAACTGCCCTTGTTCGGGTTCTCAATGATGACCTTGGAGCAAGAGATCGGAGAAGCCGTTCCATTTTGGTCCTCTTTGATCTCTCTGGCATTTGACACCATGGACAATGGAGTACAGTCCCCAGATGGTTTCATTCTTTCCTCACTGATCGGTCTTGGAGAGTAGTGTTGGGGATTTATTCCTCTGACACATTCTCCCTGCCATGTGGGGTCCAGCAGGGCTATGTGCTGTAACCCATGCTGTTCGAGGTGTACATGTTGCCGTTGGGGGACATTGTAAGGCGGTATGGATGGAGTTTTCACTGCTGTGCAGATACTGCACTGTACATGTCCTTTGTACCTGAACAGGATACAGCAGTCTTTGTATTTAACTGCCTATCCAAGATCCAGGACTGGATGAGAGCCAACTGGCTGAAGCGGAATCCTGACGAGACTAAAGTTTTGGTTGTGGATCCAGGTCATTGAGTAGAGGGGTCTCCGGCTGGGCAGGCATCTGGACTTGATCTTGGAGGCTGCCAGCTGAGGACCTCTGAACAGGTTTGGAGTCTGGGAGTTATTTTTGACAAGGGGCTGACCCTGAAATCTCAAGTGTCAGTCGTCAAGACCCCATTTTACCATCTGAGGAACACCGCCCAGATTAAACTCCTGGGTCCACCTAAGGATCTTCTAACATTGGTCCATGCCTTTGTGACCTCCCACCTGGATTACTGTAATGCCCTGTTCATAGGGCTACTGGGGGTTGATATCTATTTGTAGCTAGTGCAGAATGCAGCAGCCAGGTTACTAACTGGGCATTCTTTATCTAGCCATATTACTCCAGTGCTGCGTGAGCTGCATTGGCTGCTTGTGGATCTATTTATTTTATTTTTTTACTGTTTGGAAAATGCCTTTGAGTCAGACTCCTTTTCCAGGGTTCCACGTCAGATACAGCTACAACCTGGGGAACCATACAAAGTGGTTCAGCAGGAGGACACAGGTAACAATGTAACAAAGAATGCTACAATACAGTAAAAGGCCAACATTTGGATACTATGACTGGTATCGACAAAAATCTTGTCTAATGACCAGACAAACAGGCATATCGAACCAGTTTCGTTGCCATGCAGTTCCACTTATGGGGACATGACATAGTGGGGAGAGTGTGGAGGCTGTGTCTCTAGTCAGAGCTGATTGTTTTGGGGGCAAGACCCTGGAAAGACAGTGCCGGGTTCCAGCGCCAACACTGCAGTGATGTGGCACTGTAGTATCAATCACTGTCGAAATTTTGTGGTCGGGGTTGCATACTGATGCCAGTTCAGTGGCGGATCACCTTCAAGGTCGGCTTTCTGACCTATAAAGCTCTATACAAACAGGGACCGTGCTACCTGCAAGAGCTTCTTTGCCTGTATTGCTCCTCCCAACTGCTCCACTGGCTATGGATTGCTAGAGATTCCCAGGGTTCGGTTGAAGACGTTTGGGGCTCGAGCATTTGCTTTTGCAGCCCCCTACATTGTGGAATTCTCTACCTCATCTGGTTCTGGAATGCCTGACTGTGGAGAGCTTCAGATCTGCACTGAAGACTCATTTATTTAACCTTGCGTTCTCATCAAGCTGATATTGATTTACTTTACATGTTACTTATTGAATTTTAATTTATGGTTTTAATATCTATAGATTACTACCCCCATTTCAGCACATTCCTTTTTTATTTTCATTTTCATTGTGTTTCATCTCTTGTGGGAGCTTCACCATCTGGAAGACTTTGTTGTGCCCACTGATTGACTAACATTTCTAAACATACTAAAATTGACTTCTGTTGTAGAAATCCTGTTTGGTTCCCTGCTTATGGATGTGAAGAATCTGAACTGCTCTCAGCTGCTTCTTCCTTTTGATCTGACCATGCCTGGGGAATTCCTCTGTCTGGAGGGATACTTCTGAAGGCTCTTTCAGAAGGATTTTCTCTTTATGGAAGTAGTTCTGGCACAATAACGCTTGATTAAATAGGGGATTTAATCAAGTCACTTGATGCTCTTTGACCAATCGGGTTGCCGCCTTTTTCCAACCCATCTGAACATACCAGCAGATAAAGGCCTCAGTATCCTGCCTACTCGGTTGTGCAGGTCACAATTCAAACAGCTGTTGCCCCTCCTTTCCCCTCCACCCCCATTGTTACCCCAGACTGAGTTCCCCACTCTGGTCAACTCCCCCCCGACTTGCATTCTGCCTTGAACCCTATCCCACTCTCTTAAAACTCCCCACTGATTTTCAGAGATCACCTCCCCTGGCAGTGCATTCTTTGCCGCCGCCACCACCCTCTCTGAAGTAATGCCTCCATCTCCCTCTTGAACCAACCCCCCCTCTAGTTTGTCTGTGCCCTCTCGTGATCCTCTTCCTTTTCATCCTGAACATACCCTCCGTACTAACACTATTTATGCCCTTCAAGTACTTAAAGGTCTGTCATCACCTCTGGCCCTTCTATTCTCCAGGGAGTACATGCTGAGCTCCCTCAACCTATCCTCATATGGTTTCTGTATCATCCCAGTCATCTTGGCACTCTGCTCTGGACCCACTCCAAAAGCTTGATGTCCTTTAAATAGGGGTGCCAGAATTGTACACAGTACCCCAAGTGAGGCCTCGATAATGATTTGTACAGCGGAAGGATTACGTCCTCCCTCCTAGAGGTGATCCCCTAGCAGTGCACCCCAACACTTCTCTGGCCTTGACGGCCACTTTTCTACTCTGTGCTGAGTGATTCATATTCCCTGTGACCACCACTCCCAGATCCTTTTCCTCCACAGATGATCACTCCCTACCCAAATGGTAACTGTACTTCTGGGTTTCTAGCTCTTAAGTGCATGACCTTGCACTTCCTAACATTGAAACCCAGCTGCCATGTGTTTGACCAGCACTCAAGTCTTTCCAAATCTTCCTGGAGTACCCTCCCTCTCTTCCATGCTGTCCACCACCGCAGCTATTTTTGGTGTCTGTGAACAGGTTAATCTTGCTCGTAACCCCTTTAGCTATATAGCGATAGTGTCAGTGGCTCAGTAGGTAGCACTCTTCTCTGAGGCTGGGAGATCAGAGGTTTGTGGGTTCAGTTCCCACATCTGGCACTTGGGTTAATAGTATTGACACTGTAGTGCAGCATGAGGGGGGTGCTGCACCTCTGAGGCTCCGTCTTTCAGATGAGACGTTGAACCGAGGTTCCATCTGCCTGGATTGGTAGTTCAGGTGGATGTTAAAGATCCCATGGCACTTATCGAAAAGAGTAGGGGAATTTCCCCGGTGTCCTGGCCAAATTTCCCTCATTCACTAAAAATACCACCAACAGCTTAATCTGGTTCAAGGTTGGTTGGCATTCATCTGTATTCCCCTACCCCGGGTCGTGCCTGAAAATGGGCAGGATTTGTCTAGTGCACTTACCCAGTCAACAAAAACTAAATAAAAAAAAAAAAACAGCCATGAAGGCATTAAAATAGCATTGGCTCCAGAACAGCCTTGTGGGGACCCCACTGACTGCTTGGAGTGTCGAGTTCCCCCATATCACCACCCTCTGCTGTCTGTTCTTTGGCCAGTTCCCTATCCACCTGACCAGCTTCTCCCCTGCCCCCAGGTATTTCAGCTTGCTAGTCAATTTCCCATGCGGCACTGCGTAAAGGCCTTGCTCAAGTCAAGATACAGGACATCAGCTGCCTGACTGCCATCCATGCTGCCGGTTGTCTGAGAACTTATCTTCCAAGAATGCCACCATCCTCTTTCAGGATAGTCTCCATTAGTTTCCCCCACTATGTACGTGAGGCTGACTGGCCTGTAATTAGGCAGCTCATCCCGGGGTCCACTCTTATGGAGGGGCACTACATGTGCTGTCCTTCAGTCTAGAGGTACACCTCCTGACTGCAGGGAGGTATTGAACAAGTCAGAGGTGCTGCCAGGACTTCCGCCAGTTCCTTCAGGACTCTTGGATGCATCCTACCCAGTCCTGGCACCTTGTCTGTCTGTAAGGACTTAAGGCCCTCCAACACGTGCTCTCACAGGGATCTCCATCAGTTATCCCCTCTGCTCCCCTACCAACTACCCTATCTTTTCCTTAAGGTATTGGCCCATCCTGCTCCCTGGTAAATACTGAACAGAAGTACTCATTTAGTACCTCTGCTTATGCAGCCCCCTTTTCTCTCCACCTTCCTTCTCTTGATCCTGGTGCTCTGTTCCCTACAGCTCCTCCTCTCCCAGACTTGCTTGAAGAAATCTCTCACCTTCTCTAATCTCCTGTGCAAGCCTTGGCTCCTTTGAGGTCATGGCTGCCATTACAACCCTGCTTACCTCTCTGAATCTCTTGCACTCTTCCTTATCCGCCTCCCTACTGGTCCTCTTGTCAATTTTAAAGGCTGACTTTTTCTCTCCTTCCCTTGCACCTCGTTGGTCCACTAACTTGGTTTTCTGGACCTTGCTATTTTTTTACTACTGGCCCTTGTGCAGGAGTGTTTGGGCTCCACCAGGCCAGACTTCAAGACAAACCATTTCTTGTTGGCATCCCTATCTGGGCTGACAGTAGCCACATGCCCCCCAGTATGACTGCCATCCAGCCCATGTTATAAGCTTCTGCACCTCATGCCTCATAACGCACCCGAGGTGTGCATTAAATCCCTATAACCCCATACCATATTGTGGGTTATTGCTTACCTGTTGGTTGTGCTGTCACCAACATTCCTTTGTGTAATTCGAGCTGGGAACTTTAATTGTAGCTTTTTAGTTTGGTCAAGTGTCAAACAATGGGTTGTCTTTCTGTCCAGTGAATGACTTCTCTGCTTTTTGGTGATGAAAGGGAAATGCAGTCTGACCTTTTTATTTATGAAAAAATCCCTGTTGACTTGGGCAACAATGTATGCAGCTAACCTTATTTTGAATTCAGGGTGTTGCACAGCTTGGTTACAGTTGTGAAATAAGTTATTGGAGTTGCAGCATTCAGGTAGATCTGAATTGGTCTGTCCAGGCTAGACAGCATTGTATAGCTAGTTCAGTATGCACTTCATCACCACCAGTGACTTCACCAGCTGGGGTTGGAAACACTGGGAGTATGTTACAGATTTGGGACAAACTTGGGAATCACAGAATGTATGCTGTATAACAAAGTATTACTGGAAGTACCCAAAATGGATCACATAGGGATCTTTATAATTGACATGATGGAACAAAAATAAATACAAACTAAACAGGCCTCAAAAGTGGGTCCGATGAGAGCGTGCAAGATAATAGAAAGGATGAGGAACATAAATCTAATTATACCTACACAAAATCAGCATGCAATTCTGTTGGAAACCCAGGCATAACTACCAAACCAGAATAGCTCTGTGCAGGGCATTCTAAATCTGTTATTGAAATATTGCAGGCATACTGCTAAAATGGAGCAACAAGGCATGCCTAGAGTTTACTTCATGTCAGTCTTCTATTGCAAAAAACCTGGTTCATGGAAAATAAGGGTGCAATATTTTTTGTCCTTAGTTTCCACCGGTAGGGGTACAAAAAGGACCAAGCAAAGTGGAGGGATTATTACACTGATAAAGAATGACAGGTGGCTAAATAATTGTAAAATTACAAGTCGAGTCTTATGGGAATTTTCTTTTTCCCCTGCCCCTGACCGGCCACTCTTTCGGGCCATTCATTAACCCCTCCCCGCCAGGCCATCCTCTGTTGCCATTGTCTCCATCCCCTAATGGTTTCTTTCTATGTCTTGATGTAAATGGACCATTTATGCCTACATTATACCAGTAACATCAGAATATTATAAACTTCAAAGGTAGATAGAATGGGAGAGGCTTCTCTCTCATTGAACAAAAATACTGAAGCAAAAATATTAATAACCCGGCAGGGCATTAAATGGCTGGTATAGCATAGCAAAACACTATGCAAAACAGGGGCATTGCTAAACATTTCTAGAAATGTGAAGATTATTTTTTGAGTGAGTCCATATAGCACAGAAGGCAACATAAATAAAACTGTTTAATTGTGCTTTACAGATGAGTAGCAATGTCACGTGTAGAATTGCTAATCAGTTTTTGGCTCATTTAATACCCTGCCAGGGGTTTCAGTAATGGGGTGGGTCCAATACATTTGGAAGATAAAAACGATACAGAAAATATAGTGGAAAGAATTGTCAATTCGCATATTTTCCCAAACAGTTATGAAAAATTCAATGTATGGACCCAAACTAATGCAGACAGTGATGTCACATGCACTGTTCATACTAAATGGGAGACTGGAAGGTGATATTCTTGGAGATTTGTTATATGGCCAACATTTTTTATTGTTTATGCTGGGTTAATACAAAGTTCTATTTCATAGCTCCAAATCTTTCTACAGATGGTGACCACTTGCAAATACTTTAAGTTAATTTTGAATTAAACCATAGTATAATGAAATGGCATTTGCAATTAGAAACAAAGGTTATACAGTGGAATCTGGAAGAGTAGATAGACTTTTATATGGAACATAAGGTTGTGGAAAATGACACATTTTGAAATTGAAGTTCTAGTTATAAAAATCACTCATATACAATTGATGACCTAATTAAGGAAAACCTGTACAAGATAAAAAGGGGTAAGAAGGGAAACTTTATTTAATGTAAGATGCATTAAAGAGCACCTTCCCAAGCACTTGACACGGATGCATAAATTCCCCCTTGTTGCATTGATGCTTGATATTTATTTCATATAGTATGCAGCTTGCTTTTGCAATCTGAGCCGCTAAAAACTGGCATGCTGTAGCACCGCTTCAGCAGGGAGCCTGGTGTTGCTGCAGTCAGCAGCTATGCTATCACTACATGGAGCAGGGCTGGCAGTGTTTCAGTGAATGAGCAATGTTTTCTGTAGGGAGCAGATGCTATGTACCCTTGTTTAACATGTTCACCATTGTTCCCTCTTCCCCTCACGACACCCTTTTGAAAATAAAGGTTCCCCTCACAAGACATCAGGTTAAGAATAAAATACACCCAGTATTTCAGAGCTTTAAAAAGCAATGTACGTGGTACCAGTAGAGCAGTGACTGTATACAAGCAAATTATGTAGACATACTCAGTAATGTTCTACAGTCACAGACTACATACAGCATTAATACCTGCTTGATTGTTAAATTAAATTTCTCCCGGACAAGAAACCAGTTCAAATTCTCCCCAACCGAGAAAGTTGTAGTCTGCTCTGAACCATGTCCTCGACCCAGACACATAGAATGGCACTGGGGAGAGATCGTTATGGTCTTCACTTTTTTTATACTTCATTTTTATTTGAGCACTTGTTGATAACAGTGTATTCCATCATATTTTTATGTTCAGTACAGTTAATATCTTGACATTTCTCAATATATACTTAAAAATGTTCATGTTTTTTTCGTTTTAAGCACAATATAAATTCAGGTGTAGGGAAAGAGCCCATCAGTTTATAAGGATCATATTGCTCATAGTTCCACTACGACCTGGTAGCCAACTTCACTAGGTTTTAGTTTTAATAGCAATAATGGCTTTCAGTGCTGGTACTTTAATATAGAGAAAAAAAATTAAAAAGTTTATAGAGAATCCATTCTAACACTCTAGGAAAAAAGTGGTTTCACTTTTTAAACAAGAATTGCGTTAAGAATTTATTAAATTTCTTACAGATCTTTCTCGCAAGGCAGCTCATTTACAAAGGTTCCACGTCAATGGAAAGGCTTACAATAAAGCAGGGGAGGTACAGACAACAATCGGGGTTTCATGAGGGCATACAAGTCAGATAGTATATTTGAGGAAACAGTGCTACACAATCAAGGTTACAAGAGCATAGTAAATAAAAGTACATTTGAGGAAACCGTGCTGGGAAAGGGGGAAAGTAAGGAAAGAGGTATGGGGAGAGAAGTGCAGCATCCGGATAGAAAAGGAAAATATGGCAGCCAGAGGCCTTGTTATAGAGTGAAAGGGGAGGCTAAGGTGGGGAAAGGAAGGCAGGAGGAAGGGATGGCAAGATAAGGGAGAGTTGGGACCAGAGGGCCTGGCAAGTCCATGGAAGAGGGGAAATCGGGATAAGAGCAAGGAGGGGTGTGTGGTGAGGGAGGAGATGACAAAAGGGGAAATTAGCCCTCGTTTTTACGAACCATGTGGATTGTGGACATAAGGAGAGGTTAAGAGCATTAAACTTGTTTTACACATTCCACCAAAATCTGCGATCTCTTCTCCCCCTCCGCCCTGTCGGCCTTTGAAAATCAAATTCTGTGGTTTTAAAAATGGGGGGAGTGCAAATAGTGAACAATTCCACAAGGTGCAAGTGCGAAAAATAAGGGTGATTCAGAAAAATGGTACTTTGAGGAGCCCAGATAGACTATGAAATTGGCACAGCTGGTTAAAACAAGCAAGTGCAGCAGTTTTAATGTCATGAGCTGACCCAGGGTGACCATGGCATAGGAAGGAAAGGGTGCATAGGAAGGTTGGGTAGGGGTTCACAAGAGCAGGTGGGGTAGGGCAGGAACTATAGCTAGTGCCCAAGGGAAACTGGGGAGAGTGAGACAGGGGAACTGGTTCTATGGTGGCGGGTAGAGGTGATAAAAGGCAGTTTGCCCAGCAGAGGAGTGGGGGAAGGAGAACGTGTGAGGATCCCTGTAGCAGAGAGTATGAGGCGGAGGGAATGGGTAAGAGTGTGGTTAGGTAAGATGAGACCAAACCAGTATTTGGAGATGAATATGGCTCAGTGAGACTGGCAATGTGAGGATGGATAGGGAGGAGTAGAGGCACCAATGGTGAGTACAAGGGGGAGTTAGTAGCAAAGCAACAAAAGGCATTGCACACAGTATCCAGTCTGGCAAGGGAAGAGGAAGGGGCTGTATGATAGACCATATCTACGTAGTCAGTTTGGAAGCAGCATTTTGGTAACCGGCTCCCAACAGGCCTGTGGGCACTTTATGGTACAGGGCTCAGACTTGGGTGGGGAGCTTGGACTGGATGGCATTGTGTGGGCAGAGAAGTAGAGCAACACACATACTTGAAGGATGAAATCACTTGAGGAGTGCCATCCAGGGTGGAGGGGTGTCATCTTGATCAGTTTGTCTCAGAGGCCATCACTTATTTGTGTTGACCCAGAGTTGGCTGGACTGCAACCAGCACAGGATGTTGTGGAAGTCTTGCTGGAGTGATACGTTAACAGCTGCAGTCGAGGGGTCTGAAGTGTACATAACTGCAATTTGCAAAAATGTGTGTGTGTATATATATATATATGAGCTGACACACGCAGTGCTGGTGGGACCCCAGCCTGGATTGGTAAGGCAAGGGGACAAGACACCTACCTGTACCCACTGCTGATGGCCCGAGAGGTAGGATTGGAACCAGTCAGCAGTGGGGGGCTGAGACTGGCGAAGCTTGGCTTGTTCAGGAGTAGATGGGCCACTAAATCAAGGCCTTGGCTAGACTGATAAAAATTAACATTGTGATGTGCCCCTGACCCACCCCATTGAGGATGGAGTCTGATCCATAGCAGGGAGGAGGCAGTGGAATGGTGATTCCAAAAAAGACTGGATAGGGGAGACATTGGAAGTGTGGAGGAAGTAAGCGAGCCTGGAATCAGTTTTTTCATGCAGCTTTGCAAGAGAGGAGAGAAGGGAGATGGGGCAGAAGTTGCCTGGGGTGGAGGGATCACCCCATTTGTGGAGTGGAGAACTTGGATGGTCTTCCAAGACTGAGACATTGCTGAGGGAGGAGAGGTTGAAGAGGTGAGTGGGGGGAATGGCGATGGCTGGAGAGTTTGAGGTCCAGGTCCCGGGGCTAGGATTTAGACAGGTTGAGGAAAGGGCAAGCAGGTGACCATAGTTTGTCCATGGAGGACAACAGGACCTGCCAAAAAAAAAAATTAGAGCGTATAAAAACTATTAACATGCTTTGCAGCAGGGTTCATTTCAGATATTTAACTGTGGCACATTGACCCAGTAGGTATAAAAAGTAAGGGTCAAATGAAAAAATAGGTCCTATTCAACTGAGCCCAGATTTTTAAGACTAAACTTCTTTAATAGTGGGCAGGTTGTCCCCAAGGAGGTGGGTCAAAATGAAACTCTGTGCAGATTGTCCCAGTCCCCCACCCAAAAAATGAACCTGGCTCACAGGCTATTGAATCTTCTACTGCTGCAGGCCTGCTGTCAGCTGCAAGGGATTCTGGGATTTGTAGTTTAAAATGTTGGCCTGAGTAAAGTTGGCCCAGTACAATCTACTATGCTGCAGTAAATGAGTTTAAAAAGTTTGTGTACATTGGGTGTGGAGCTCTTAGTGCTGAGTGTTCCCCATTAATGAAAAACAAAAGCTTAATAAAATACTAAAAAAAAAAGGAAATCAAGAACTTTAGATGTTAATCAACTGAGTCAACAAAGAAAACGCTATAAAAACTTGAAACGGGAAAAACAAGCTTCCATCAACTCATTGGGTGGGGGGAGGGAGACAAGCTTCCATGGACTCATTGTGGAATAAACTGACTCAAAGGCTTTCTGTCAGCTTGTTGCAGAAGGAACATTACATTATAAAATATTCTAGCAACTGTTCATCTGTATGGACTGATTTATTTCACAAGTACATTTCTGCATCAGAATAAATCTGTCTAAAGACCGTAGAGAGAAAAGTGAACTACTTTGTTCTTTGGCAGAAGTTATGCTAGCATAGAAAATAAATTGCATACAGTCCCTGGACTAGGTATGCTTCCAGCGAATATTTATAAGGGCCATCCAGCTTAGTGGGCACCTGTACTAGCTGACCTTTTCATAAAATGCATAGATACATAAATACTGATGGCAGATAAGGGCTTTCGTCCCACCTAGTCTGCCCATTTGTGTACATTGCATTGTGTTTTCAAGCTTCTCTAGAACTGGGTTGTCCCCTTCCCCTGACTACCAGGACCTCACTATGCCTATCCCAAGCATTCTTAAATCCTGTAATCATTTCAGCCCCCACTGCCTCTTTTGGCAGGGCATTCCATTTGTCCACCAACATCTCTGAAGAAGTACTTCCTCACGTTCCCTTCGAATCTTCTTCCTTCCAGTTTCATCCCATGTACCCTAGTCCTGGACTCTTTCTGGTGAATTGTTTTCTTGCACCTCATTCCTTCCTGTAAGGTATTTGTTTCAGTCATGTTCTCCCCCCTCTCCCTTTTCTCCAGGGAGTACATATTTAAGTCCTTCAGCCTATCCTCGTAGGTTTTGTGATACAATCCTTGCACCATCTTGGTTGCCGTCCTCTGCACTGCCTCCACCCTGTCTCTGTCCTTATGTAGGTAAGGCCTCCAGAGCTGGACACTACTGAGTGTGGCCTCACTAATGTCTTGTATAGTGGAATGATGACCTCCCTTTTCCTACTGGTGATCCCCCTGCCTATGCATCCTAGCATTCTGTTTGCTTTTCCTGCTGCCTTGTCACATTAATTCCCTACCTTGAGGTCATCAGAAATAGACACCGGTCCCTTTCCTGCTTGGGGCATTCTATAACCACCCCTCCCAGCGGATATGTTGGTCCAGGGTTTTTGTGCCCCATGTGCATTATTTTGCACTTTTTTGCGTTAAATCTCAGCTGCCACACCCTTGACCAGTCCTCCAGATCTCTCATTCTCTCCACACCCTCCAGCATGTCCACCCTGTTACAGAGCGTAGTGTCATCCACAAACAAGCAAATACTCCCTTCCAGGTCTTCTGCAGTGTCACTGGTAAAGATGTTGAAGAGGACAGGGCCCAGCACTGATTCCTGTGGCACCCTGCTGGTCACCCTTTCCTCTGTGGAATGACATCTCTATCACCACCTTCTGTCCTGCCATCCAGCTAGTTTCCCACCCACTGCACCAGTCTGACCCACTCCCATGTTCCCCAGCTTGTTCAACAGCCTTCTGTTTGGCAGTGTCAAGAGCCTTGGTGAAGTCCAGGTAGGCCATGTCCACTGCCTCCCCGATCAACCTCCTTTGTTACCCAGTCAAAAAATTTAATTTTGTCTGGCATGCCTCACCCCAGTAAAATTGTGCTGCCTCAGGCCCTGTAGACCGCTGGCAACCAGGCGTTCCACTATTCTTTCGTTCAGTAGTTTCCATGATCTTTCCTACTACTGAAGTCAGGCTGACCGGTAGTTTCCCACTTCCTTTCTGTTCCCACTTTTGTATAAGGGGACCATATTTGCTGTCCTCTAGTCCTTGGGTACCTCTCCTGTTTCCAGTGACCAGCTGAGCAGGGTTGCCAGAGGTTCAGCCACCACTTCCCTAAGCTCCCTTACCCTGGGGTGTACCCCATCTGGCTCCATAGCTTTATCAATTTTTATTCCTTCCAGCTCCTTTTGGACCCTTTCCAAAATAAAGTGACTTGTAGCCATTTCTGCAATATTCCTGCCCCCTCTACCCTCCTTTCTGACCCATTTCCCACCACCATTTCCACTGTAAAAACAGAGTAGAAATATCTGAGGATGTCTGCTTTACTGTTTTCCTCCACCCTGCTCCCGCCCTCCCCTTCAGCCTCACTATCACTCCCTTAAACTTCCTTTTTACTTGTGTACCTGTAAAGGTTTGTTCCTTTAACCACAGATTTGGCAATGCACTCCTGTTTCTGCTTTGGCTTCCTTACCGCCTTCCCTCCCTTTGCTTCTCCTGGTACTTCTGTCACCTTCTGACTGTCCTTTTGTAGTGTCTGAATGCAGCAGTTTTGGCTTTCACCTTCTCTGCTACCTCCTTGGAATACCATAATGGTCTTTTCCTCTCCTATTATTAACCTGCTTTACGCATTGTGTTGCCCTTGCTATCCCAGATTTGAATACTGCCCATTGCTCTACACCCCCAATCCCCCCCAATCCAGCTAGTGCCTCTCAAGCATTTTCCATTTGACCAAAATCTATCCACCTAAAGTCTAGGATATGTGTTTTTTGTGTGGCTGTTTTGCCCTTTCAGTTATGTTGAACCGCAGTGACTGGTGGTCACTGTTCCCCCAGGTGCTCCCCCACTGTGACCTCTGTCACACTGTCCCCATTTCAGCACCAGGTCTAAGTAGTGCCTCCTGCCATGTGGGTTCTGTGACCAGTTGCTTTAGGAAGGCTCCCTGAAGGGAGTCAAGGATGAATCTGCTCCTGGCCAATGCCGCTGCTGGGAGGCTCCAGTCCATGTCTGGAATGCTGAAGTCTCCAACCAGCACTACCTCCCCCTCGTTTGTCATCCTTTGGATAGTTAGCATTATCTCTGTCAGTCTCTTCCCCCTGGGCTGGCTGTCTGTAGACTACCCCATATGTATGGCTGAACTACTTTTCCTTTAAAGCTTAAGCCACAGTATCCCCCTCCCGAATCGCTGTGGCCTTTATGTTATCATTCACATACAGTGCCACTCCCCACCCTTTCTGCCCATCTGTCCTTCCTAAAAGGTTGTAGCCTGGTATGGCCATCTCCCAGTTGTGGTTATTACACCACATCTCTTATGGCCACAATGTCCAGGTCTGACTGCCATGGCTGCCTCCAGGTCCTCCATCTTGTTACTGAGGCTTTGAGCATTGGCACACATGGCTGTCCATGATGCGACTTCCTCTCCTGTCCTATATCCCTATGCCCCCCTTTTTTTTCTCTAGGTGTTTTTTTCCCTGGGCCTCCCTGCCTTCTGCCCTTATGCTGTATTCTGCCTGCTGTCTGCTTTCTATTTCTTGGTCAGTTGTGTAGAGCATGTGCTCATATAGGGGGATACCAAGTCTCCTGACCTTCCTGGTTCTCTTCCCCCTCCCCCGGCTAGTTTAAATGCTCACTACAGAAGCATTGAAACCTCTCGCTTAGGACTAAGCCCTTCCTGGATGGATGGATGGATGCAGACCGTCCCTCCTATACAGGCCTGCATCATTCCAGGTGGGGCCCAGTCCCCCATGAAGCCAAACCCCACCCTCCACACCATTTCTTCAACCAGGAGTTGAATTTCTGAATGAGTTTCCTAGCCTCCCTCATGCTGTGGACAGGTAGAACCTCGGAGAAGGAGACAGTGTGCTGTCTGCTTTAGGCTCCCCCAAGTTTCTGGATTCTGGCTACCTCCTTTTTCCCTGCTAGGTCATTTGTTCCCAGGTGGACAATGACATCCAGCTTCTCCCTCCTTACTGTTGCCCTAGCAGTCCTGTGGATTTGCTTCCTGTTCCTCCGTGCAGTGCTTCCTGGAAGGCACTTGACCTCCCTCTCTCCCGTGCTAGGTGCCCCTAATTTCACTCCTTGGACAGTTGAGTCCCCCCACCAGGAGTAGCTTCCTCTTCCTCTGGGGTCCTCCTCCCCCTTTCCTTGGGGCTCCATCAGAGGACGCACTCTTCCCCTTGGTCTCAGCTGTGGGTGCCCTTACGGGCCTTTCTCTCTTCTCCTAGACAGCAGTAGTGTTACTGGATGGGGGATGTGCTTCAGGCCCCTCTCCTGCACTCTTCCTGAGCCCACCATGATCCAATCACTCCTCCTGGGTATCCTCTAAGGTTCAGGCTGTGGACGTGGTGGCCCCTGGGTGGGGGTGAAGGTCCCTTGTAACCTGCCCAATTCGGCTCTGAAGCAGGCTATCTCCTCCTGTTATGCCAGAGAGGTGCCTACAGATGGGGCAGCACCACATGATCCAGAATGTTCTGAATATTATGGGCTCACATCCACTCCACTCCACCACTCCTTGCATCTTCGCTCTTTACTACTGTGCCCACTACCACCAATTTGCTCTTTTACTGTTTGACAGTTTCCTGTGATATGCTCCCATGTAAGTATGTTCTGCTTTTTTATACCATTCCTGCCGGTTTAACCTGCTCTGCTGGCCTGTGATGGTTCACAAGGATTCGGATTGAGTCCCTCCCCCATGTCTACAGGGTGCCACCACCTACCCTGAGCTGAACAGGAAGTAGTACCAGTTTCCTGTAGATCCACCTATAAAGGTGGACTAGCCCAGGGAGGGAGGGATGGGTGAGGGTAGGGTGGGTCTAACCCTCACTACTGGAAACTCTGTAACTTCACTGCAGTTGTTGCCTAATGCAGTCAGCCCAGCGAAATGTACTGGGAACCTCTGTTGCATGCAGCAAACACCCCTTGCAGTACCAAGCAACCTGAAAATTAAAAATGCACCATGACCTGAAGTATTTAAGACAATTGTCAATTTTAAATGCCCCTTACCACAGCTGTCAAGTACCTCCTGTACCTCAGTCAAGCAACTGCATCACAGTATTGATCTGTGGATATTATACCCCCTGTTTGTGAATTCCTCTACCTCTCCCCTTACCCCTGATGTAGCCAGATACATTAAATCAAAATGTGCCCTCTTCCTGCAGTGTTAAGTTGATCCCCGGTTCGAGTAAAGCTCCTCCAGTATCCTCGCTGCTGCTAATCTGTCCTGATGGCTGTCTTCCAGGTTGTGGTGCTTTTGTTTCAGTTTATAAAAATAAGGACTTGTCTGCAGATCCTTCAGTGTACCGCTTACTGAAAATTTCATAAATCTTTGCTGAAATAAGGTTAATTGCAAACTTGATCAACTCGGGTGATGTGCCATTTGGTTTTAAACCAGGTAGATGGACTGTAGATAGATGTATAAGTTACTGTTCAATGGAAAAATGTGTCAAGAATGGGTGCCTTGTATATAGCATACATAGGGGGTATGTGATGCATGCTTGAAATACATTTATCTTCATGACTGGTCAGTGGCCTCTTGACCTTCATGAGTGGCCCAGACCCCCTCTAGCACCTCTTTTCCTCAGCAGGGAAAGACTCCTCCAGATGCACCCCATTGTCGTAGCGCCCCCATGACCCCTCCTTCATAGCAGTGATGCGACAACTGCAGTTGGCAAACCTGGCGGATTACCTGAACCTTCCACATCTTCTTCCTGTCATTATTCCTCCTATGATCAATCCATATGAGGATGCCACCATGGCTGCTTTGTATAGGTCTTAACTTTATTCCCCCCATGCCCAGAAAGGTGGACGAGCTATATCAGGCCCCCTCTGGGAAGCCCTTTTTCTCTTTGCCCACACAGGTGGATTCTGTAGTAGTCACTGAGGCCCATGCTGGATCTGAGAGGTCCCAGCACCTCAGTTCTCTTCCCCTGGACTAGGAATCCTGGATGTTGGACCTTAATGGGCAAGAGGATATTTGCTTCCTCTGCTTTGGCCATTTACATTGGCCATATGCTGAAATTCCAGAATGACTTCTGGAAGGAAGCCAGGTCTAGAGCCCAGTCCCTTCCAGAGGGCCCTCAAAAAACAGGAGATGCTAAAGACCATCCAGATGGGTGCAGATGTGGGCAAGCAACTCTTGTGGGTTGCCTGATGCCCTAGATGCCTCCGCAGTGGGAGTTTGCCTGAGGAGGTGCTCTTGGCTCGGGTGTCCAGTTTTGCTTCTGACATCCAACAGTCCATCCTGAATGCTCCCTTCAGGGGCTGCAAGCTCTTCGAGGTGGACGTGCGGGATATTTTAATTGATCTGCAAGCCTTGGGGAGAACTCTGGTTTGTTCACTCCCCCTACCACACCCAAGAGAAGAGTGGGCAGAGGGTGCCCTTTTGGCATGCAACCCATTATCTTTGGCCTTGCAGCAGACAGCCCAGCAAGTGCAAAGCAGCCACGGCCCTGCCTACCCCCTCCACCACGGGGAAAGCCTTCAAGGGGTGAAGGAGCAGGCACCTCCATGGGTTAGCCTCAACCCAACTCTGGATCTGATCCGGGACCCGATCCTCTCCATCTGGTTCCCCAGGATGTGGTGGGGGGTCGTTTCTTTATTTGGACAGGTGGCAGGAGAATCACAGCTGACACCTGGGTGCTGTAACTCGTAGAACAAGGGCACAGTCTAGAATTTGTGGAGATGTTTCCAGAGCTCCCTCCAAGGCCTTCCACTTTGGAACACATACCCATGTTGATGGAGATCCAGACGCTGCAATGAAAAAGGGCCATAGAACCCGTCCCTGAGAATCGGTGCAACACGGGGTTCTACTATCACTTATTCCTCATTCCCAAGTTCACAAGGGACTTACAAAACCTGAACCACTACATCCAGTACAAAAAGTTCAGGATGGTCACCCTCCCAGGCATGTTGCCCTTGCTCCAGGAGGGAGACTGGATCTGCTCCCTAGATATGCAGGACACACCTGCACATCAAGGTCTGCCTTCCCCACAGGAAGTACCTCAGCTTCCTGTTTCAAGGGAAGCACTACCAGTTTAGAGTCTTCCCTTTTGGTTCCTTTGGTCTTCACCAAATGCTTGGCTGAAGTGGCAGTGGTCCTCTGGAGGGAGAGACAGTCTTCCCCTATCTGGATCACTGGCTGCTCAGAGCTTGGTCCAAAGAACTGTCCTGGACCTTGGTGTGTACCTTGCAATTGTTCAGCCAGTTGAGGATCACAAACTGTCCTGCTGTACTGGACATGGCCCACGGTTCCTCCTTTCTGCCCCTGAACATGGCAGCGCATCTGATTACCTGGGCCTGCACTATCACAACCAGGACATACCTCAAACTACTTACCACGGTTCCCCTGGCGAGGCTGCACATGTGTGTCCCTCAGTGGACTTTGAGGGTACAGTGGGATCAGCAGACTGTCTGGAGCAGATGGTTCTTGTCTCTTTGCTGGTTAAGAAGGTTCTCCTGAGCCAGCCCGGTGTCGTGGAGGGTTGAGGTGCTGGACACCACACCTCGCACTTCGCTGGCAACCCGGTTTTGGGGGAGAGTTTGGGCGCTGGGGGAAGGCAGGGGAAGGGTTGAGGATGAATGCCCTTGTGGTGCTGTCCTGGGAAGGAAGGGCGGGTTGCTCTGGTGTATCAGCGACCCCCAGTGGAGACTGGGGGCACTGCAGTATGCCAAGCAAGCACGTAACTAGTGTGGCTTATACCAGCAGGTTGCCATGTGCCAATACATCGATGTGCACTACGCAAGGGGAAGGGGACTTGAGGGTAACGCACAGAAAAAGGAAAAAAGGTGCCATGGACAGATGGCACCTTTCCCCATGCCCTTCACCGGGCCAATCATGACCAGCCTTTCAGTTCCTCCAGCCAAGCCCTGCCCTGCAGCCAGTCTGACTTGCAAGAGCACCCAAGAGGAGGGGCGACCCACCCCAGGCGGGTTAAACTGGGGGTACTTGTTGCGGGGGGGGGGAGAGGAGGCACAGATCAGGAGGGCCTTAGGCAGACAGGACACAGGACTAGGATGTCAGAGGTTCCACGGGGCCATAACCAGAGGGAAATAAAGTATTAAAAAAAAAAAAAAGGTTCTCCTATAGTGGATAGAACCCAGCCATTTGCTTAAAGGAGTTAATTTACTCGTACTCTCCCCTCATCCGATTCTCAACGGATGCCTCTGGGATAGGCTAGGGCACTCATCTGGGTCCTTACCAGACTGGGGATGTGGACTATGCTTGAGGCCTTGCTACACATCAGTGTCCTTGAGATGAGAGCAGTCCTCTACGGCCTGCAGACCTTCCAGTGTGTCATGTCTCTGGGCCCTCTGCTAATGCAGACGGACAAGATCTGTGTGATGCACTAAATCAACAAATAAGGGAGCATCCACACTTGCCCCCTGTGCAGAGAGGCAATGAGGGTTTGGTACTGGACTCTTGTGCAGAGACACGATTGAAGATTTGGTACTGGGCTCTGGGGCACAGCCTTGAATTATCCGACATCTGTTCCAGGCGTCCAAAACATCCTGGCAAACAAGCTAAGCTGCTTGCAGTCCAAAATGCATGAACTGGAGTTGCTCGCTTAAGTGGTAGGCCGGTTTGATAGGTGGAGTTGCCCAGAGCTGGACCTTTTGTGTCCCCACTCAACACAAAACTGCCACTTTTCAGCTCTTTCGAGTCTTCTGGCAGGATGCATCCTCTCTCTCTCTTGGAAAGGGAGGTTCCTTTACGCCTTCCCTTCCTTTCCTCTGATTCAGTGTGCTAATCGAGCTGTAGATGGAGGGGCCCCACCCTGATTCTGGTGGCTCCCTTTTGGCCCCTGCAGACTTGGTTTCCACTATTGCAACAGCTCTGGTCACTTCCCCTGTGCCTGGGCTTGCTGTCACAGGATCGTGGGACCCTTCTCCATCCAAACCTCCAGTCTCTAGACCTGCATGCCTGGCTCCTGAAGACGTGGCCATTGCCAGGTTTGGTCTCTCCTAAAGTGGCTTACATCCTGGTGGCTGCCAAAAAGCCTTCCACCAAGGCAACTTATTCCATGAAATGGAATCTCTTGCTTTGTAGGCAGCTTCCAATCTGTACTCCTTCACGTGCCCAGTGAACCAAATTCTAGAGTACTTGCTGGCCTTGTCAGAAGCTGGCCTGAAGTATTCTTCCCTAAAGGTACACTTGTCCACCATATCGGCCTATGTGCCCATTGAGGGTCATATGGTGACCCAATTGGACGTGGCCCATACCTTTCTGAAGGGCACCCTGCACTTAAAGCTTCCCATTCATAACTCAGTCCTGACCTGGGACTTGAATTTTGTTTTGGAGAAACTTGCTTTGGCTCCTTTTGAGCATGCTGTGACTTTCGAGCTATGCTTTCTGTTGTGGAAAGTTATTTCTAAGGACTTGGATATGTTCTAGCCACACTGTTTGGCAGTGTCCTTTTCTCTACGATGTGCTGGAAAGTCTTCAAGCTGGCTCCTCCCATCCACCCGGGTGGTAAGTCCCTCAGCTCTGCCCCTTGATGCCAGATCTTCCTTTCCACTGGAAGAAACAGGTTCCCTCCTTACTGCTCATGTGTTGAGTAGTCCCTAGCACTTAAATTCTTTGGAACTGCTTCCAAATCTTCAACTGCTGTGAAGTTCTTTTGTCTTCAGCTCAACCGTGATGGACAAGAAGTCTGCTCCTGGGTGTCACTGGTGCCCTTGCAGGCAGATGTCTAGGACTGACCCGCACGCCACGAGTCTACTGCCTGGGGCATGACCATGATACCCAGGCTTGTGACTGTACTGCTCGTTTCACCCGACCATTCTGGAGGATCATCTCGCCCACCTGAAACGGGCCACCCAGTGCAACGGAACCTGCCAGTCCAATCCAAGGATGTGTGTTGGGTGGCTTCCGAGGCTGCAGGGTCTGCTGAACATGTTGCAACCTTCAGAGGAGGTGGCCCAGGGCATGGCCCATTACTCCTCCTCTGCTTCAGCCTTCATATCACTATAGTTGGGCTCGACCTTTAAGGGCTCCTTCAAGGAATTGTCTGTCTCTGCCGACCTTCAGTCAGGGACCCACAAGCAAATCTAAGACTCATTGTGATCATGGAATTGGTTCCCCCAGTGGCGATCTGTCTTCCTCCTGTGGGTTGAGCCAGTCCTGCTGACATCGGCGCTTCCACTCTCTGCACCATGGAAAGTGGTGCCGCCACTATTCATCCTTGTCCTCCTCTGGTAAGAGTCTTCAGCACAAGTTGTGTTGACACTGCAACGACTTGATGTGGCAACAGTTGGTGTTTACTGGTGCCAGACTGACCTGTTTCTATGTTGGCAATCACCTGAAAGGCCACTGCTGTAACTGGTTGAAACAGTCCTGACTGTCAATTCTGGCTTCTATGCTGATCGTGGTGGAACTGTTGCCTAAACAGCTGACCAGTGCTGACTAAGGAGTTTCATCCGGCCAAGGGGCTTCCCCATCTGCTGTTGGTCAGTCACCCCTGACCATCTGTGGAGGGTCAGTAGGGACTCCAGCAGTCAGCAGCTCTTTGACTACACTTCAGTCTGAGGGTTTCTCCCTGCCTCCGTCCAGTTGACGTGGAGTCCATGGGGATCTCTTGATGGACGAAGATCCATCCTGTTTCATGGGCCTCCTCGGTCTAATCTGAGTTGACAAGTATGAAGATGGAGCCTGTCCAGAAATGGTCTCATTACCCGTTAACAGATCTTCGACAAGGGCTTTCCCAGTGGCAGAAGCCATTCCTGTGCCTGCCTTGGAGCTCTGGCAACACCCCACTTCCTGCCCTGCACCTTGTGCTCAGATGGCCTGCAAGTATGCAGTGCCCACTGGATCCCTTTCAGGATTCACAGAGCACCCTTCAGTTGAGGGGTTGGTGGCAGACTGTTCTGGCAACACCAGGGATGTTGATACTCTACCTGATATAGTCCAAGAAGTTGGACCATGCAGCTAAGGTCTATGCTACCTCCTTGCTTGGCCTCTGCCAGTTGAGTTCAGCCCTACTCATGGCTTACTTCTGCCATGCCCTGCTGGGCACCTTAGATGAGGTGCTTCCTCATCTGCCTGCAGAACTTCAGACCATAATCAAACAGGTCTGAGACCAGGGCTGGGCTGTGGCCAAGCAGTCACTCCAGACTGCCATGGACATTGAGGACTCCTGTGCCCACTCCATGGTGGACTCAGTGGCCATGCACAGCAGGGCTTGGCTGAGGATCCACTAACTTCATAGTGGACACTTGACACAAGCTGGCAGGTGTCCCTTTCCTGGGCTCCGTCCTGTTTGGGCCCGGGGTTGAGGGTTACCTCACTTGCATCTAAGTCCAGTGCCACCTTGGACTTCATGACATCTGCCCAGAAAGACCCCAAGGGCTCCAAGCAGTATCTGAAATGGAAGCCCATTCAGTCCGCCTCCACTCCTGCAGTCAAGCCAGCCCAGCAAAAGGCTGGCCAGCAGGCTCGGGCTTGGTGACCCCAGCCCAAGTTGGTGTACTCGGTTGTCCATAAGCCAGGAGGGAGTGGCTCCAGTGGAGCTTCAGCTGGGCTCTCCTTCTCAAAGGCTGCCCAGTGACTGGATGAGGGGTGCCTCCCTCATGCCAGTCATGCCTCCCCTGGGTCCTCCCTTGGGGGGGGGGGCGCTCAGTCACTTCCTTTCTGCCTGGTCCGCAGTCACCATGGACAGGTGAGTTCTAGAAGTGGTGGGTCAAGGTCTGCCTCTAGAGTTCAGGCAGTACCCTCCTTGTCGAGCCCATGCCCAGCAGGAGGACTTGGTTTCTGCAGACATGCTGTCAGCTGACTGTATGGCCCAGCTCCTCTGCAAGGAGGTCATGGCTCCTGTTGCAGATCGTCCAACACCCAGGGTTTGTCTCCAGGTACTTCCTGGTGCCAAGCAGACAGGGGGCTGGTGCCCCATTCTAGATCTGCATGACCTGAACAAGTTTCTCCGGTCTCGCACCTTCAGGATGGTAACGCTGTCTCAGACCATACAATCTCTAGAGCAAAACATGTGGTTTTGTTCCCTGGATCTTCAGAATGAGTTTTCATGTCCCAATCCGTCAGTCTCACTGAGCTTTCCTCAGTTCAAGCTGAGGCAACCCTCTAAGAGTTCCAGGCCATGCCTCTCCTCTGCCCCCAGGGTCATCACAAAGTGCATTGCAGTAGTGGTAGCTTACCTGCGGCGCTGAGGGGTCTGGGTCTACCCCTACCTGGACAACTGGCTGTTAGCAGGTCCCTTCAGACAGGAAGTGGAGCGGTCCAGGGATCTGGCCCTCCAGAACTGCATCTCCCTTGGCCTCCTGGTCAATGAGGCAAAGTTGGAACTTGTGCCCTCGCAGGTCATCAGCCTCATCAGAGCGGAGATAGACTCTTGCAGAGCCAGAGTCTGGCTTCTGGCAGACAGGGTGGAGGCCGTCTCCTCGTGTGTCCAGTCGTTTTGGGTTGGGCAATTGTGCCCTGCCTGGGACTTCCTGCACTTGCTGGGCTACTGTACATGGCGACCTGCACCTGCATGGTCCGGTGGGCCCACTGGAGAATGCACTCCCTGCAGTGGGAGCTGGCCAGCCAGTGGTCTCAGTGCAAGGGTTACTTTGACCAGCTGGTCACTATGACCCAGTAGATGTGGGACGCTATCCAGTGGTGGCTAGTCCCAGCACATCTGTAGGAAGGAATCGCATTCACCCAGAGCTGTCATCCTGACCGATGCCTCTCTCATGGGCTAGGGTGCCCACCTGGGGAACACAGTCCATGGGCTCTGGACTGCTGAGGAGTCCAGATGCCACATCAACCTGCTGGAACTCTGGACCCTCATGCACAGCCTGGAGGCAGAGCTCCTAGCCATCCATGTAGCAGGAGACTCCAGTCAGCTGGTGGACACCCTCAGCTGGGTGGGCGAGGCATCTTATGAATGGTCCCTCCACCCAGAGATAGTTCACAGCCTGTTCTCCCAGTGGGGCACCCCTCAGGTGGACCGGTTCTCCTCCAGGGAGAACACAAAGCTGAGACTGTTTTGTGCCCACCCACCTTCAGCAGGGAACGCTGCAGGGGGATGCCTTCTCGAGGCCCTGGACCCCAGGCCTCTTCTATGCCTTTCCTCAATTTCCCTTGATCCACAAGGTGCTCTCAAGGCCAGAAGGGACAAGGCACATGTGAACCTGGTGGCTCTGGACTGGCCATGCCAGTTCTGGTACCCTAGTCTCAGCAGCAGGCTCTCAAATCATCTTCCCCTATGCCTGGACCCACTTTCCATCAATCGGGGGAAGGTATTCCATCTAGACCTTCAATCCTTGCACCTGACAGCCTGGTTCCTGAGTGGCTAGAGTTCCAGGCTTTTGGTCTCTCTGAAGCTGTCTTCACCGTGGTGGAGGCTTCTCAGAAGGAGTCAACTAGGAAGTGCTGTGTGTCAGATTCACTCAGCAGGTCAGGCCCTCTGCTCCCAAAGTGCCAACCTCTGAGCACAGTCTTGTGAACAGTGTAACAGATAAGGTAACCCTCTTGTCTGTTTTTGAGTTAAGATCAATCTTTGGTCCCAGTTCTGGAGGGATTCAAACTGTTAACCTCTTGTTAGCATACCCAATGCACAGGCTCATCTGTCTTCGGGTGGCCAGATATCTTTGCCTACCGGCACCTAACCAGGCATGCAGAAATGAACCCTTTAAAACTTTATTAAAGTCCTCAGATTTAAAAAGTTTCTCTTTCCAGTTTGGTACCACCATACAAGCTATGTCTGTCTTTTATAACCATAAATATTTCTCAGCAAAAGAAAGCAATTTAAAGACAGAGCAGGTTTGCTTTAAAATTAGAGTTTTTACTAAAATATATAATTCGTCAAACAATACAGAACTCTTATCAAAAGACATACAAATCTTTAAACAAAACATGGTTTAAAACAGTGCAATTCCTACAACAATATTTAGATTTTGTCTATTTTTCTAAATACCTGTTTTCAGTGCTCAGATATTATCTTGGTCAGTCAGCTAAAAGTGTCTCCCTGTAGTAAGAGAATAATCTTTGTCAGCAGTATTGGCCAGCCCCTTTTGGATGAAGTCATCCAGCTCCTCCTCAGTCAAATATCTAAAAAAAATTTATATTTTTCTATACAACCACAGGATGCAATTTCAAAGTATTAATTCTGCAACATTAGCACAACTCAAGTTTCAAATGACACTTTGATCTCATGCTGTACCTTCCTCACACAGGATTCACAGGGTCATTTATGACCTCACCTCTGTAATAACAAGTTTTTTTTTCTTCAACGTAATTAATCTTTAATTTCCCTCTTAACAAAATTAACTCAAACTAGTCTATAACTCAGAAACAGGATCCTTGATTAGTCTTCAAGGTAACACATGGTCTCAAAAAAAGTGTGTACACTTGCATACTGTCAGCCGTTTCCCATGGCTTTCATCTCTCAGCTGGAATCTGGGGTGGGATGAGTGAGGTCATTCCTAGTGCATTTGAATTTTCAGCAGACACATTAATACATTTTATAGTAAAAAATATAATACAGCGCTCAGAACTGGCTGACTACGTCACACTCCTCCCCACCTAGACTGAATTTGGGGGGATCTGTCCCCTACATGGGATGAGCTTCCCAAATCAGTTCACTCCTCATAGACCCTAGACAGCCCATCTGAGTTCTTGTTCTTCGCTCCAGCCCTATATACAATTTTTAGATCATACCCTTGTTAAGCAAGACTCCATCTTAGTAGTCTGCCATTGCTCTTTCCCATCTGTGTCAACCAAACCAGGGGGTTGTGGTCAGTCTGCACCACAAAATGCTACCCATACAAGTATGACTAATTTCTTCAGGGCCCACACTATGGCAGGACACTCCTTTTCCGACACGGAGTATGCTTGTTCTCTGGGGAGCAGCTTCCGACTCAGGAATGCTACCGGGTGGTCTGTCCCTTGGCTAGACGTCTGGCTAAGTACTGCCCCAGTACCCATGTCTGAGGCATCAGTCTGAACTATAAAGGTTTTGCTATAGTCCGGACTTGTCAAAACAGCACTGCACAGTGCCTCCTTCAGTCTGGTAAAGGCTTCCTCACAGGCTGGGCCCCAGGTAATTTTCATTGGCATCTTTTTCTTTGTCAGGCCAAACAGGGGAGCAGCCAAGGCACTGTAATTGGGTACAAACTTTCTGTAGTACCTTGCTGTCCCTAGAAAACTCCTGACCTGCTTCTGGGTTTCTGGTCTGGGCCATGCCTGAATCGCTTCTTTATTTGGTTAGGACAGAGCTGTCCCCAGCCTACCACATGCCCGAGGTATGCCACTTCCCCCATTGCCACCTGGCACTTCTCAGCTTTGACAGTGAGCCCGGCCCTCTGTATCCTGCCCAGCACTTCTCTAAGGTGGGAAAGGTGTTCCTCCCAGCTGGTACTGAAGATGAGTGTCATCTGGGTATGCTACAGCGTACTCCTCAGCACCATTCAACACCTGGTTCACCAGCCTTTGGAAAGTGGCCAGGGCATTCTTCATTCCGAAAGACATTACTTTAAACTCAAATAAGCCCACCAGAGTGATGAAGGCTAACCTCTCCCTAGCAGTCTGTCAATTCTACCTGCCAATACCCCTTGGTCAGGTCAACAGTCGTAAGGTAGGTTGCCCCTTCCAACTTGTCCAGGATTTCGTCCATCCGGGGCATCAGGTGGGTGTTGGACTTCGTGACTGCATTCAATCCACGATAGTCTACACAGAAATGAGTTGAGCCATCTGGCTTGGGCACAAGGACTACGGGTGTGGCCCAGGGGCTGTGGAATCTCTGGATTACCCCAAAATCCAGCATCTCCTCCACTTCTCTCCTAATGTCCTTTTGGGCAGCCTCTGACACCCGATATGCTGTTTGCTGTATGGGCGTCTGTGTCCCTGTCTCCACATCGTGTCGCTAAGGGAGTTAGTCCAGGCTTGGCACTAAACAAGGGCAAAGTCTGCTAAAACCTCCCTTACTTTCTGGACCTGGTCCAGGTTCAGCTGGGGAGACAATTTTACTGCTTCCACAGAGGACTCCCGCTTACTCTTCCAGCAAGTCCAGAAGGGGGTCTACTTCATCAGTCTCCTCCCCATGACTACACACTGTGAACACCATGTCGGCCCTATTTACATGTGGCTTAATCATGTTGACATGGTACATACTTGCTGTCTGTCTACGGTCACGTAACTCCACAGTGTAGTTCATGTCATTTACCTTCCTAACCACTTTGTATGGTCCTGCCCACTCAGCTTGCAGTTTGTCTTTACGGACCGGAATAAGGACCATCACTTCGTGACCCACCATGTACGAGTGAGCTCTGACTCTGCAGTCGTACCATACCTTTTGTTTCTGTTGGGCAGCTGCCAGTTTGCTCTGGGCTGTCCCCATAAGTTCCTTCAGCCTTTCCGTAAACCTCGGGACGTAATCCACAATGGGAGTCCTCTGGGTGGCGTGCTTGCCTTCCCAGTCCTCCCGGATCAAGTCTAGGGGCCCATGTACCCGGCGTCCATACAACAGTTCGAAGGGGCAAAATCCTGTTTACTCTTGGGGCACCTCCCTGTATGCGAACTGGTGGGGAAGGTATTTCTCCCAGTCCCTCCCATGCTGTTCAGCAAACACCCGGAGCATTGACTTTAGGGTACCATTGAAGCGTTCCACAAACCCATTGGCTTGTGGGTGATACGGTGTCATGCATCTCTGCACCACCCCACACTTCTCCCATAAACATTTCGTCAGGTCCGACGTGAAGGAACCCCCTTGATCGGTGATTACCTCCTGCGGAAACTCAACACGGGAGAAAATCCCAAGTAAGGCATCTGCCACTTTCTGTCCTCAGAGGACAGGGCGACTGTCTCTGGGTACTGGGTGGCATAATCCACCACAGTCAGGATGAATCTCTTCCCTGAGGAGCTGGGGGTATTTAAAGGCGCCACAATATCCATTCCCACCCTCTGGAATGGCTCCTCTACTATGGGCAAGGGGATCAGGGCGGCTTGGGTTTTCTTGCCCGCCTTCCCTATTTCTTGGCACCAGTGACGAGACCTGCAAAACTCCTTCACCTGCTGGGTGAAGTTAGGCCAGTAGAAATTCTGGGCCAACCACTGCATTGTGTGCACGATTCCCAGATGACCAGATAAGGGAATATCATGTGCAATTTTGAGCAACTGCTCACGATACCCCTGGGGAATGAGAAGCTGCCTGCCTAGCATCCCTCCCTCTGTCTGTATTGCCTGTGTATACATGAGTCCATTTTTCCATCACCTCCCTGTGTGCCCTCAGTCTGCCCAAGCCCTCAGCTTCTCTAAACTAGGGTCACTCCTCTGAGCAGCTGCAAACCCCTCACACAGTCCCAAGGCATGGGACAAGTCCCATTCAGTTGCTAAACTAGGGTCCCTAGCACTAGTGTCGGAGCCCTCAGGATCACTGTCAATCCTAACCCTCTGACAATTGGTCACCCCTCCCTCTTAGGAGTAACCTTCTGGAGCTGTGTGGTCACTCAGTACCAGGGAAATTTCTACCCCCTTTTTATCAGTCTCCCTATCTGGAGATGCAGGCTGGGGAACCAGCCTCTCCATGGTTTCCACACTGGTTTCTGTGGGGTTCAGGGAACTATTTTCCTTTGCAGCTTGGCTACGGGTAAATGCACATACCATCCCCTGTTGGAGATTATCCAGGATCACATGTACTGCTAACATTTTAGCTACAGCCACCTGTTGCACAGTTCCCCCTGTTTCACCCCAGTCTAGGATGGCACTAGTGAGTGGCAATGTTTTCCCTTCACCAGTAAACCCTTGTACAGTTACGTAGTTGTTTGGGATAAGCGGGCCAGGCTGTACTAGATCCCCTTTCAGCAATGTCAGGGATGCCCCTGTGTCCTTTAACCCTTGCGTCTGTACGCCATTTACCATGACTGGGTGCATGTGTTCCCTCATGTTCACTGGCATGCTTCCAGGGACACACAAACAACCCACTTCCTTTCTGGTATGCTTTGCGTATTATTGCTTGCCCTTCTTGGACACTGTCTGGCAATGTACCCAATTTCTTTACATAACCAACAAGCATTTCTTACTTCAGAGAAATCTTTTCTTGGAAACCTGGAGCCAACTGTTTTCGGTGGAGGCAGTGAGGGTTTTAGCTGCCCTGAAAGCGTGCTTTTCCCTTTCTGCGCTGCCACGCGAGCCCCATTCATTCTCTGAGCAGGTCTGCTCTTGGCATATCGGTCAGAGTTCAGCAGCCTCTTGCACTGTTTCTGGATCTCAGTCCTCTAGCCAGGTTTTTAGCTCTGCTGGGCTTACTCAATAAAACAGTTCTAATAAAATCAAATTTTCAATTTTATCAACAGTGTTTGCCTCAATTCCTTCCCACCAATGTTTTAAAAACTGACGTTGTTTCGTGACTAGCTCCTCATAGCTCATATCGGGGTTCTCCTGAGGTTACAGAATTTAGCTCTGTTTCAGCAGTTAATTCAAACTTTAACGTGCAGCTTTTATCTTTCTGTAATCATTGCTGTCGTCATTGTCCATTTGACCCGACGCATCTCGAGCTTTTCTGGTAAGTAGCAGGGATAGCTGGAAGCTCCAGGACTCTCTAGGAATTTTAGCCTGAATACAAACTTTTTTGGAAGAATTTAAAAAGGCGTCCATGTCCTCCCTGTCCTTAAACTCGGCTATTTAGAGTTCAGTTTGTAACCCAGTCCTGCAGTCCCAGTTAAACCCAAGCCACTTACCTGCCCTGGTGCCACTGGTTGGAGTTGTAGCTTCTCCAGTTCGTGTTGCCACTGGCGCTTCTCTCTCCTCTCCTCTGCCTCTGCATTCTCGCTCTCTTCTGCCTCTCGCTGGCACTCACATGCCTCACGGTCCGCCTCCCTCTGTTGCTCTGCCTCACGGTCCACCTCCCTCTGTCACTCTGCCTCACGGTCCGCCTCACTCTGTCGTTCTGCCTCCAGTTCTATCCTCCGCAACTCAATTTGCAGCTTGAGTACCTCTGGATTCCAGATACTGGTGATCTTCCCCTTCCACTGTGGCCTTTCGCTGACAGTGGCCCTGCTGTCCACCTCATTGGCTTGGGACCCCTCACTGGCCACTAGTTCTGCCACTAGAGGTCTGGTCCCTTTCAGTCATGGTATGTGACTCCCTGCTCTGGGCATCTGCTACAATCAGGGCCTCTATGAGGTTCTGCTTACTGGCTTTCAGCTCGAACAGGACTCCTCTGTCCTCGCACAACTGTTTTAACTGTTCTACAGTGTGCCTGCTGTAGTAGGATGCCATCTTTCCTAACTGCTGCTACTCTGACTTTGCACTTTAGAAAAAAAATAGGTAGGAACTTGACTGTACACAAAGTGATATAGTTCTGTTTTCTTTTTAAAATAAAACTCTTTTTCTTTCTTTGCAAGAAAGCTTACGGTCTCAGCTGACAGAACAAAGCTTGTGATATCAAAATTATGGCAACACTGCCAACCAATCCATCAGATTCACTCAGCAGGTCAGGCCCTCTACTCCCAAAGTGCCAACCTCTGAGCGCAGTCTTGTGAAGTGTGACAAGGTAACCCTATTGTCTGTTTTTGTGAGTTCGGATCAACCTTTGGACTCAGTTCTGGAGGGATTCAAACTGTTAACCTCTTGTTGGCATACCCAATGCACAGGCTCGATATATCTGTCTTCGGGGGGCCAGATATCTTTGCCTCCGGGCACCTAACCAGGCGTGCAGAAATTAACCCTTTCAAACTTTAATAAAGACCTCATATTTAAAACGATTCTCTTTCCAGTTTGGTACCACCATACAAGCTATGTCTGTCTGCTATAACAAATATTTCTCAGCAAAAGAAAGCAATTCAGACACACCAGGTTTGCTCTAAAATTGGTTTTACTAAAATACATAATACACCAAACAGTACAGAACCCTTGTATCAAAAGACATACAAATCTTTAAACAAAACAAGGTTTAAAACCGTGCAATTCCTACAACAATATTTAGATTTTGTCTAGCTTTCTAAATACCTGCTATCAGTGCTCATATGTTAACTTGGTCAGAGTCCACTAAGTGTCTCTCTGTAGTAAAAGAGAATAATCTTTACAAGCAGTATTGGCTAACCCCTTTTGGATGAAGTCATCCAGCTCCTCTGTCAAATATCTTTAAAAAAAAAAATATATATATATATATATATATATATATATCCACAGGATGCAATTTCAAAGTATTAATTCTGCAACCTTAGCATAACTCAAGTTTCAAATGACTCTTTCTTTGATCTCCTACTGTACCCTCCGCACACAGGCTACCTCTGTGTAATAACCTGTTATTTTTCTTCAACGTCATAAACCTTTGATTTCCCTCAACAAAATTTACTCAAACCAGTCTATAATTAACTCTGAGAAACAGGATCCTTGATTAAAGTCTTAAAGGTAACACATTGTCTCAAAAAAAAAAAAAAAAAAAAAAAAAGTGAACTCATACTGTCAGCTGTTTCCCATGGCTTTCATCTCTCAGCTGGAATTGGGGGGGGGGAGAGATGAGTGAGGTCATTCCTACAGCATTCGAATTTTCAGCAGAGACATTAATACATTTTATAGTTAAAAAAAAAAAAAAATACAGCACTCAGAACCATCTGTCTTCGTCACACTATGCCTTCAAATGGAAGAAATTCTCCATTTGGTGTCAGGGCAAGGGGTTGGACCCTTTGTCCTGTCCAGTGGTTGGCATCCTTGATTACCTTTGGTCCATCTGTCGGGCCTTCGTTCGACAAACCTTAAGGTGTTCCTGGCAGCCATCTCTGCTTACCGGGCACAGGCTGGTCAGCATTCAGTGGTGTAGGCGGTCTGGCACTTTTTCAAGGGCCTTGACCACATTTCCCCTCCAGTGCATGCACCACCACGGAACTTGTTGCTGGTTTTGGCAAAGCTCATGGGCAAGCCATTTGAACCAATGCACAGGTGTGAGATGTCACACCTGTCATTGAAGACTGCCTTCCTGGTGGCTGTAACATCAACCAGAAGAATCAGTGCGCTCCAGGCACTTTCAGTGGAGTCTCCTTTCCTTGTCTTCCACAGGGACAAGGTTGTCCTGTGTCCCAACCCCAAACTCCTCCTGAAGGTTGAGTTTCACCTTAATCAGGCGATTTCTCTCCTGGTGTACTTCACCAGTTACACCTCAGAGGTTGAGCACCGGCTCCATACTTTGAACCTATGGTGCTTGCCTACTACAAGGAGCACACGGCTGAAGTTCGGGGGGAGGTTTGTCCGCTGTTTGTCACCTATGCTGAAGCCACACCTGGCAGACCAGCAGCTAAGCGGACGATTGACAGGTCGATTGTGTTCTACATCGACCTCTGCTATAGGTTGGGTAGGGAGCCTCCAGGAGAGCGGAGTTCATTCCGTCCGTGATACTGCTGCCTCGGTGGCTGCTTCCAGGGATGTCCCTATCCAGGAAATCTGCAGGGCTGCTACCTGGAGGTCGGCACACTCCATTTCCCATTACCACATTGACCTCGAGCCACGCTGGGATGCTGGTTTTGGGGCCTCTGTTCCCTGAGTAGGGTGTATGTGCCTTGCCTCCCTCCTCCACAGAACTGCTAGGAGTCTGCCAGATAGTGTGGATAGAACATATTCACATTCCTAGAAACATAGAATTTGATGGCAAATAAGGACCGCTTGGCCCACCAAGTCCTAAACCTAGAAAAACTGGTTACTCACCTGTAACAGATCTTCCACAGGGTGATCTCTTCTAGCAGGTAATACACTTGGGTCATTGCCAGAGGTTGCTGTGGTGCATGGCAGCTCTTCTAGCAGTCTTTGCCAGGGGCTGCCCACACATGACATCACCTTCCTGTTTCCTATATGTGTGGGCAGTTCCTGGTATCCTCTGTTCATTTTCCCCTCTGTCTTCAGTTCACACGCAGCAGGTAGTGCAAAGAGTAGCAGTCATCGATGAGAATTTGAGCTTAGAAGCGGAATTCTTCCATTTCACTTTCTAAATCTATGAATGTCAAAATCTACAAGCAACACTATTTTGTTCTGTCGTTGCAGTAGAAAAATCTACCGTTTTGACAACCACACCACTTGTGTAAGGTCTGGGACCCACACATGACACCACCACCTGCATACATTGCCAGGATTTTAACCAGGCAACCTGTCAATGACTGCTTTAAGAAATTGAATCATTTAATGGAGCAGAAATTCTCTACTGGAGAATCGGGGGGGCTCATCCCAAGAGCTCCCCATCCACTGATTCTCGCAAATGGCACAAAAGAGAAGCCCTCCTCAACCTCTGTGCCTAAAGTCTAGTCAGTGGCCACCGTCATAGGTGCCCCACTGTCAACGATGCATTCACACACTGCCTCCTCATCGACAGGGGTTTTCAGCCTCATCGACTGCACTTTCTAGCGCCCTCACAGCAGTTTGTGATGAACCCTTTGGTTCCGTCGACGTCCCGTTGAATGGGGTCTCATCTCCCGTCGACTGTGACTTCATTTAAACATTCTACTTCCCCAGCAGCCCTGTTGACGAGGGGTTGTGTTCCAATGGGGAAACCTACTGCATTTGCTATGCATTCCGCCCCCTCCTCCTTCACAGGTGTATTCTCATAGGGGCCAGGTGAACAGGGATCGGGACCCTGGGCTCTGCCACCCAGGCGCAAGACCTGCTCTTACAGCATGTCCAATCTCAACAATCCCCTTGTTTTCCCAGAAGCCCCCTCCCTCAAAGGACGTTGCCTCAGTGGTACAGCAAGGCTTGCAAGCCATTCGGCATACTCAGCCCTCCGATCCAGGGGAGCAGCCATCCATCCCATTCCACTACTCCTCTGTCTAAACGTTTCCAGGGTGACAGACCCTTCCCCACCCTGGTCACCTCCCTTGTAACGTGGATGACTACCTATCAGATAGGGCTGAATTTCTGGCAGGTTTTACCAGAGATTTGGAGGATGAGGAATTTCAGAACCTGGATTTCCAGCCTGTCACCTTTCGGATATTTCTTCCTTAAATGACAACTTATCCCACTAGGCGGCTGCCTCTCCTCCCAATGACTCATCGTTCCATGAGATGATGGTCCAAATTCAGTCATGGGATTCTCTACTACACAACATGACAAACAATGAAAGGATATGGCAGACTATGTAGAACTACCAGAGGAGCCAGTCCTAGTGGCACCCCCACTTATATGAACCTACCAAAATGCTATGCTTTCAGCCTGGAGTCAGCCTTCCACTGTTACGGCTATTCCCCGCAAGGCAGATCGCCTCTACCAGGTTCGTCTGGATCGCCCTTTTTTCCACTACTCCTGAAGCAGATTCACTAGTGATTACTGCCACTCATGATCATACTAAACGACCGAAACACACGAGCTCCTTACCTCCTGATAAAGATTCCCATAGGATAATTATCTGGGGGAAAATGGTATTCTAAGCGGGTAACATGAATCTCAGAATCCTAAATTATATGGTATACATGGTCAAACTCCCTCCTTCACAGGAAAAGGATCAATTACTGGCTACAGTATCTACTGGCAGTTCCATCTTCTGTCACCTACTTCGCTTGGGATATGATGCGGTCGATACTTCGGCCTGCATGTCAACTGCCATTACCTTGCATCGCAATGCTTGGCTTCGTGTCTCAGACTTTACACCAGATGTACAGCATAGTGTGATCAGTGCCCCCTTTAATGAGTCTAAACTTTCCTGCCAGATACCCAAACACTGAAATTATCTCCAGTCTTCAGGACGGACACTGTGTACTGTACAAGACCTGTACCATAGATCCCAGCCATCGTATTGTTCTCAGTACTCCTTTTATTCTAAAAGAGGTGGAAATACAGAGGCTCACATAGAGGTGGATCCCGTGGTAGTTCCCAACCTTCCAGAACCAACACATCTACCACCAAGGGCTCTTGCTCCCACCCTCCCGGTGGAGCTGGTCGGCCTGCCTCCCAGTGACCAACTGAGGCTTTGCCACGTTTTCTTGATCAGGCCTCAGAAGCCGTGGGTGCTTGTTTTGTCCTCCATTTAGAGGCCTGGCAAATGATCACATCGGACAAGTGGGTACCTCAGATCATTAAGAGGGGTCACACTCTGGAACTTATTTCCATACCTCTCCCTCATCCCCTGCTCTGACCACTACCCACCTGACCACATTCCCATTCTCTCTCCAGGAGAAACTCCAGGGTTTTCTGACCAAGAAGGCTGTTTATCCAGTACCCCCGGCAGAGCATCTAAAGGGGTTTTATTCCCATTTCTTCCCAGTGCCCAAACAAACTGGGGATCTCTGATACTAGACCTCAGACAACTGAAACTACAGATCCAGTACAAAAGGTTCCGCATGGTCACCATAAATTCCACCATGCCAATGTTGAAACAAGAGGACTAGCTATGTGCCCTAGATATGAAGGATGCCTGCCTACATATCCCCATCCATCCTACCACAGGTTTCTTTGTTTTCACCTGTTGGGACAACACTACCAATTTTGGGCACTCCTGTTTGGCCTCTTATCTGCCCCAAGAGTGTTTACCAAGTGCCTAGCAGTAGTAGCAGCAGCCCTACGATGGGATGGGCACTTTGTCTTCCCATATCTGGACGACTGGCTCATCAAGGCAGGGTCCAAAACCTCTCTGCTTTCCTTCCTACAAGCAACCCTAACTCTGTTCCACTGCCTGGGGATTGCAGTCAATTGGCCGAAGTCCAAGCAGGCCCCTACATGGTTGCTCCAATATATAGGAGCGGTCCTAGATGGTCTCCGTCAGGGCTTACCTCCCGTCTAACAGACAAGACAAGCTATCTTTGGCTTCTCAGATACAAGCCCAAAAAGTAGTCACAGCCAGGCGTATGTTATGCTTCCTAGGGCACATAGCCACTGCCATCCCTACAGTAGCATTTGCCACTCTTCACATGAGACCAGTTCAGTGGACTCTCTAGGACCAATGGTCCCAAAGAACAGGAAATTTCGAAGATGAGATCAGTCACTCCCACATTGCGGTCTGCCCTATTATGTTGGACCCTCCGAGCCAATCTGTCAAGGCATGCCCTTCCAATCCAGCCCCCCCCCCCGAGCAGATGTTTACCACAGATGCATCTGTAGAAGGATGAGGTGTTCACCTGGGTCCTTACAGGACACAAGACAAGTGGACCAGTTCCACCCCTCTTCCCCACATAAATCTCTTGGAGATGAGGGCAGTCTGCTTAGCCCTTCAGGCTTTTCAACCTCACTTGTTCCCAGGACCATTGCTGATTCAGGCAACACCTCAGTAGTGTTCTGTCTCAACAAACAAGGAGGTACTGTGACAGGGTGACCCATGACACAGTGGACACCCCTGGGATAAATTGAAACCCCTTCCCCAAGCAGTTTTTGTATAATGTCCAACATGCTGATTGGCTGGTTGTAAATTAAGTGCTGAAGTACTTATAAAGCTTTCTGTGCATATTAACTTAAAACAATTGTTTTGATATAAGAATAATAAAAGCTTGTGTCTGTTTATTTACAACGTTAGCTGCCCTTCTAATATCTTTTACAGCAGACAGCATGTTCCTCCAGGAGACTTGGGGAGTACAGAATGTTCTGACCTAGAGTCTTTCCCAGTGTTGTAAACAAATTTGCAGGTGCCATCTGAATTGTTCTCTATGGAGCAACAGTGGCCCCTAGTGGCTGTTAGGTCTGATATCAATCACAGGGGAGTAGAAATGTCCTAATTTGTAGAGAGCCTATAAAAGCTGTAACTGTTGTGAAATGAATTTTAGACTGAGGGGAGAGAGGCCATTTGGATACTGACTGAGGAAGGTGAAAGACCACCTTGTAATGTGCTTTCACACTGTTAAGTTGAAGAAAGCCTTGGACATTGCTGAAGTGAAGCAGTTGTCTGATTTTTGTCTAACCAGTTTACTTGATGAAAATAAAAATGATAAACGCAACCATACATTTTTTTATGCACCTGACTTGTGGTCTGCCTGAAATTGTGTATCCTAAACCCATGCCTGGTGGTGGGTACGAAGTCCCATTCCTTATGCAGAGACGACTGCGGTCTGGCAGGAAGCCATATGGCAACACCTTACACTGACAGCAGTCCCATCTACCAGGACGCCACAATCTCCTGGCCGACCTTCTCAGTCGCTAGTCTGCACACAAATGGACACTTCATCATGAAGTGCCTCAGAAAATCATTCGTTTGTGGAGGACCCTGCAACTGAATTGGTTAGTCCCCCAGTCCATCACTGTCTCCCCAGATACTATTCCATTATTCTGAGCAAAAAGGGACGGTCTATAAGCCCTGTCCCAATCATGGACAGGAATCTTCTTATATGCTTCCTCCCCAGTCCCTCTCCTGCAACGGACTCTACTGAAATTACAACTGAAAACTGCCACCATGATTCTCATAGCCCCTCTGTGGCCTCAGCAGCTGTGGTTTCCCCTACTTCAGCAGTTCTCCATGGAGGACCCCATCTCATTACCAATAAGACCAGAACTGTTTACTCTGAATCAAGGGACCCTTCTACATCCCGACCTGAAGTCACTACACCTTCATGCTTGCGTCCAAAGGATGCTTTCATAGCCCGTTTCCAAGTGTCCTCCCCTGTGACCAATATTTACTGGCCTCACATAAACCAGTGACCAGGGAAACTTACAATGCTAAATGGAAATGCCTTTCCATTTGGGCTGCCTCCCAGTCATTGGATCCTTATTCTTGTCCACTGACTAATGTATTGGATTATCTGGCCTTGATTGCTGGCAGGATTAAGCTATTCCTCTATCAGTCAGTTTGGCCTCCATTTTGGCCTTCCATGAACCTCTGGCAGATTACTGTATCTAGCCAAAATTTTAAACATAGAAACAGACTTTGATGGCAGAGAAGGAGCGCTTGGCCCACCTAGTCTGCCTATTTCCCTACCTACAGGATAAGCTGCAGATCCTAGTTAAACAGCCTATTTCTTCTTAACCCCTACAAGAATTGCCTTATGTCTGTCCCATGTATTCTTGAATTCTCCCACAGTTTTAGACCCCACCTCCTCCTCAGGAAGGCTGTTCCATTGCACATCTTTTTCTGAAAGGTGCTACCCTCTTGTACTTAAGAGAAATGTTGCATATTAAGCCACCCATCAGGTGACCCACTCCTCCGTGGATCTCAATTTTCTGATGGAAACTGACCCTTGAACCTTTTGAACCTGCGGCCACTTGTGACCTCAGTTTCCTTTCTTGGAAAACACTATTCCTAGTGGCTTTCACTTCTGCTCAGCATATCTCTGAGCTTCATGCCCGCATGTGTAAAGAACCTTACTTAATTTTTCAGACGGTGGCACTTCGTACCAGTCCTTCCTTCTGAAGGTAGTGTCGGAACACACCTTAAAATAATCTTTGGAGTTACCAGTATATTACCCTGAACACTCCAATCGAGAATACCTCCTACATACTCTAGGTGTCCATCGTATATTACGATACTATACTAATCAAACTAAATTGATTAGGAAGCTTTCAACTTTCTGTTACCTTCGCCTCGAGCAGAGATGATCTCCTGGTCACTAAATGGACCCTTTCCAACTGGCTTGCACACTCACATTTTGTTACACAAAATACAACCAGCCATTACCAGAGCCTGTCCAAGTTCATTCTACCAGAGCTATGGCCACCTCAGCGGCCTGCTTTAAAGGGGTCTGTCTCTAATATCTGCAGTGCAGCTACATGGTCCACAATTCATACTTTCACGAAGCATTACAACTTAGAGGTTGCTCCATGCTGTAGGACGGCCTTTGACCAAGCTGTCCTGCAAGGGCTCCTGTCATAATTTCACCCTTGTTGGGTTTACTGCTTGGGAGTAATCCCAAGGGTATTATCTGCTGCAAGAGATCACCCCCGTGGAAGATAGTACAGTTGCGTAAAAACTTACTGTAACAGTAGATCTTTGAGGGGTATCTCTTGCAGCCCTCCATCCGCCTCCTTCTCTAGAACAAATTCTGGTCCAGTGGCTTGTGGGTTGGGATACCTATAGTACCTCTGCTTCCCCATAGTCCTCACTTAGCGAGCTGAATGTGGCAGGGGAAACGGATACCAGGGACTGCCCACACTTACAGGAAACAGGAAGGTGATGTCGCTCCCCTGGAAAAGACTGCTAGAAGAATTGCTGTGTACCACAGCGACTTCTGGTGACTACCCATATGTATTTGTTGCAAGAGATACCCCTCAAAGATCTACTGTTACAGTAAGTTTTCACACAACTGTACATTCTTGGAGTGGTGTATGTTCATCCACATGGACCCACCCAACCTCCCCTGGCTTTGGCGCAGAACACTGCTTCCAGCGGGCAAGATCTGGCGTCAATTGGAGGAGCCAGCTTAAAGACTTTCTGGCACATTTTAAAGGGAAAGGACCCTGTCTGATAGTGTGGATGAACATTACTACTCCTAGAACTACTGTTCTAGGTGAGTAACCTTTTTTTTTTAGTTGCTTTTACCTCTGTAGGATTTCTGAGCTTTAGGTGCTTGTGTGTAAGCAGCCCTGTTGATTTTCCACAAAGGCAGGGTGTCTTTGAGTACTAAATGTATGGTTTTGCCAAAGGTGGTGAATGAATTCACAGAACCAAACCATCCACCTACCTGTTTATTATCTGGAGCCTGCTGATCCGGGGGAACGTTGCTTTATACTTTGGATGTATGTAGAATACTTGGATATTATGTTAATCGCATGAAGGACTGCAGGAAGTCCTCGCAGCTGTTGGTTTCCGTACTAGTGTCAGTCTTTGTATTTTACTCCAAGTGCGTCGTATGGGGATTGAACCAACAACCTTCTGATCTTCCAGCCTCAGAGGTGAATGTGCAACCTGCTGAGTCACTGACATGAATTAAACTGAAGTGTAATCTGTTCGTGGTCCTACTGATGAGACTGGCACCAAAATGGGCTGTACAGCTTCTTTGTTCTATACTCCCACCCCTTGAAACTGGAGTTAGAATGTGCAGCACAGTCCTTCTCTGCTGCCATGGCTAACAGACCACATTTCAAATGGCTAAGTGGTGTACACAAAAGTTGCAAGTTTGTCTCCGACAATAAAAGGTTTTCTTAATACTGACATCTGAGGCAGCAGGCCCGCTGAGTGCAGGCCCTGCTACAACCACAACTCTGGTACTCCCTGGTCATGACCCTGCGGATAACACAGGAGTTTCCTTGAAGTTGCAGGGAAAATGGCAAATCAGTGCTGAAGCAATGGCTTGATGTGCTTTTGGAAGTTTTCATAGCACCTGCTGCCCATGCTGGTCACAGTAGAATTACGATTGGTGTGCTGTTTACTGTCAAACTGGTACTTGCACCATCCTGAATCTGTATGAATCCAGGAAGCACAGTCCGAGCAGGGGGTTAAACTGCTACTGATGGCCATGTAACTCTGAATTGTGAATGAATAAATTAATATTTGCTAGCAAATTAAACAGTAAACTTAAAAAAAAAAAAAAAAAAAAAAAATCAATTACACCAATTGAAATATTGTTATGAAACTCAATACAGTTTAAATTGTGGGGAAAAAGGATGTAGGGAGTACGGTACTAAAAAAAAAAAAAAAAAAAAACTGGTGCTGCTTTAAAGGATAAGGTAAATGTTGCTGGGGTGTAGAACTCCACTCCTTTTAACCAGCAAAGAATGTGTTGGAATTGCATTCTGTTGCAACTGAGTTACAGTTGACTGGGCTTCTCTCCGATTTTTACTAAAATAAGCAGACAGCTTGCTGGTGCCAGGCGCAGAGCTTCAGCTTAGCCAGCATGTGCTAGAAACAACTATTAATGAAGCAAGACATGTTTTTGCTGAACAAATGCAAGCCCATCCGATGGGGCGACAGTTCAGTTGTCTTATAACCATGTGTTCAATTGCATTCGGATGTCACAATGAGGTGATGAGTAATGCAATATTTACACAAAAAAACTCATAATTTACAGCAATCCTAATCTTACGAAAGTGAACAGTTGATGGGAGCCATTCGTCTTCTCCAAGAGTTAGACAAACCCTAGTCCTGGAAGGGGAGAATGCTTTCTGTAATCTTTTTTTAAACTCTATCACTGACTGGAATCTAAACTCCATCACTGGATCTAAAGATGCCAGTGAGGCCCTGTAGCCAAAGTGCGTTAGAAACTGGGTATGATATTGCAGTACAGAATGATCCCCCCTATAGTGAAGTTGACTGCTGTAATGTGGTAATTCATAAGGAGCAGCATCAAACTGACCCAGTGTCTGATTTATTTGTTTGCATTTTCCTCCTGCCCCAGTCTCCAGTTACTGGGCTACTGCCCAGCACCATCTCAGATTCCCTGCTCCTGAGGGATACCCTCCTTGCCATACCTCTCAATCTGCTAGGACTAAAATCAGGGACACTTCCCCCTCTCCCCCAAAAAGAGAAAATCTGGTACAAATGACCACCATCAGGGACACCATATTTTACTCTGCATGGTGGTGTGCTGCCGTGCCGTGCCATTGTGTGACTTGTTGCCAAAACCAAAATAAGACCATGTTTGGCATCTTTCTGTTATTTTAGTTGTAATTTTAAAAAGATGTATGCTTCTTATCTAGTGATGGGGGGAGGGAAATATCAGCTTTATTTACAGATGTGTAAGTGATTTAAACGAAAATAGAGTGCATTTTACTGGTAGTTATTTTATAGTTCTGTATTGCTGGAGGCTAGGAAAAGCTGGGCTGGGAGGATGTGGGGGAATAGGTACGTGTATGGGAAGCAGGAGTGGTAAACTGCAATAGCTGTGGGGCAGCAGTCTTTCTGGGGGTGATGTGGAGTAAAAAGGGATGTTCTGTGTAAGAACCTAGAGCAGCTAAGGACTGAAACAAGGTTGCTCAGATGGGAGCTGGGGAGGATGGTGTGGGAAGCCGGAAGAGCAGAGCAGTTGAGGGAAAGGCAGAGGGGTGATGCCCAGGGGAGTGAGGGCATCAGGCAGGGTATAGAAATGGGGAGGAGCACCCAGTAAACAGGAATATCTTCTTCAGAGGACTAGGGAGCCCAGGGTGGGGGGTTGGCAAGTGGTGGGAATGTGAGTAGCATCAGGGGTGGGAAATTTTAAAGGGGTGCCTTTATTGAATAGATTTGTACCACTGTCTGGAAGGAGGGCTCCAGGAGGTGAGGTAGGTCTGGTTGAGCCAGGGCTGAGTAGGTAGTACAGGGGAGGGGAGAGGGAACTGATTAGGGTGGGCAGGGACGCGGCAGCAGGCAAAACAGAGTGGAGGATGGGGAGAGGAAAGGAAGAGGGGAAGGAAAACTGAAAGCAGATAGCGATAGAAGGGGAGCAGAGTGGGAGATAGAAAAATGATCAAGGGGATAAATTGTGGATGTGGAGATAAGTTCACCAGGGTGCAGAGGGAGAAGTTAGGTGAGAAAGCAGCAAGTATTGAAGGAAAGGAAGGACAGGGAGCACAGGTGCAGGGGATGGAAGGGTGGCAATCATAGGGGACTCCATAATTAGGGGTATTCATTGGGGAAGGAAAGGGGACCCAGATGCAAGCAGGAGGTAGTTTGTATGCCAGGGATGACAGCAGGGAAGGTGGGCCCAAGAATAAGAGAAATAAGTAAGGGAGGTTGGAGGAAAAGCTAATTTATACATTTGGGAACCAACAACCTAGCTGGAGAGGAGGTTGAGGTAGTGCAAAGTAGGTTCAGGGAGTTGGGGAAGATCTGCCGGCAGGAAGGAAGTTCGCTGGCCTTCTCAGAGGTGATACCAGTACCAAGGGCCAGCACAGCCAGGAAAATAGAGGATTTTAATGACTGGCTGAGGAAATGGTGCAGGGAGGAGATGTTTATCTGTATTGGGTACTGGGAGGAGACCTGGTCAAACAAAGCACTTTTCACCAGACAGGCTACACCTCAGTAGGGAGGGTTTGATGGTACTCTGGGACAAACTGAGGGAATACATAACCACTACACTTAATTTAAACTACTGGGGGGGGGCAGCAGGTGTGCAGGCCTGCGGACTCTGAGAGGTCAGTGAACCTCCCCCCACAGTGGTGGAAGAGATCTGGAGGGAGGAGGTGGAGGGGGCGAGAACATAGTTGGCAAAGGGTGGAGGGGGTGAGGAACACATAACAAGGGTACATGGAGAGGTGCACACAGATGGGATAAATGTGAATAGAATAGAGGGAAGAGAAGGAAGGTCAGATTCTAGGTGGAAGGTGGTGTCTCTGAATGTGTGGAATCTTGGAATAAAGATGGATGACCTGCAGGCACTATTTGGAGACAGGAGGGTGGACATAGCTGCAGTAACAGAGACTTGGGGCAACATCACACCATGACCGAGACCTTGAGATCCCTGGATATAAACTATACATGAGGGACAGGGTAGTCAGGAAGGGGGAAGGGTGGCAGTTTATATCAGGGTGGGAATTACTTGCACAAGGGAGGAGTCAGAGGAAAGGGAGGTGGAGGCATTATGGGTTCAGTTGAGGTCCAATAGAGGGAGAAAGGTGAGGTTGGGGGTGGTTTACAGACCACCCATTCAGGATGAGGAGAGGGATGGGAAACTGAGCTCACAAATATTGGAAGCTGCGGGGAAAGGAGATGTGGTAATTGTGGGGGACTTCAACCTGCCCAAGGTGGACTGGAGCATACCATCCTCATGTGCTAGGAATCTGATCCTGGAAGGGCTGCAGAGTGGGTTCCTGAATCGGGGCATCACTGAACCAACAAGAGCTGAGGCAATTCTTGATCTGGTGCTCACAAATGGGGAGCATCTGCAGAAAATAATGGTCAGAGAGCCACTGGGTGGAAGTGACCATTAGTGTGTGGTTCCAGTTGGATATGGCAGGGGAAAGCATCCAGACTAAGACCAAAATCTTGGATTTCAGGAGAGCGGACTTCAGGAAAACTGGCAAAGTGCTGAGGAGTCGTCTGGTGGGCATTAGAGCAGATACAGGGGTGGACGAAAGGTGGTCGATTAATTAAGGAATACTGGTTGCCACAAATGAGTGAGTTAGGCTCAGGGGGAAGAACACAAGGACCAAAGTGCCCAGCTGGTTCAGTTCTGGGGTTGCTCGGCAGTAAAGAAAAAGAGGTTGGCCTTTAGAAAAGTCAGGAAGACCAAAAGAAGTGGATAGGGAAAATTACCTAAAGTTGACTAGTGAGGCAAGTAAGGAAGTCCAGTGAGCAAAGGCACAGAAGGAGTTGCAGTCAGCTGAAGGAATTAAGAGGGGAGAAGGCTTTATTTTGCAATATGTGAGAAAAGGTACAAGGAAGGGATTGTTGGGCTTAAAAAAGGGGTGGAGTGGGTGGAGGATAATGGGGGGAGGGGAAAGCAGAGATACTAAATGATTACTTCCATTCTATCTTCACCAGGGAGGACAGACCAGTGCCTTCAGGAGAGAAAAGGAGCGGGGGGAGGGGAACAGATGTAGTGATAGAGGATAGAGTGAGGGAGGGACTGCTGGCATTGAAGGTAGACAAATCACCAGGCCCGGACAGAGTACATCCAAGGGTACTATAGGAACTTGCTGAGGAACTGGCAGGGTCACTGGCGGACCTATTTAATAGTTATAGTCAGGCGTGGTACCACAGGACTGGAGAGCAGCACATGTAGTGCCCCTCCACAAAAGTGGTCCAAAGGATGACCCAGGGAATTAGACCAGTTTGACCTCCATTGTGGGCAAGCTCATGGAGACAATACTAAAGGAAAGGCTGGAATATCTAGAGGAGCATGGTCTCCAGGATGCAAGGCAGCATGGGTTCTTTGGGGAGATCATGTCAAACAAATCTGATCGACTTCTTTGACTTTAACCAAGACAGTAGATTGGGGTGGCAGCACTAGACATCCTCAATCTTGATTTCAGCAAGGCCTTTGACTTTGTGCCCCACAAAAGGTTGATCAGGAAGTTGGTGGATCTTGGGGTTGGGGGAAAGATGGCTGGATGGGTGGAAAACTGGCTGAGGGACAGAACCCAGAGGGTGGCTGGGGGGAGAGTTATCTGGCACCAGAGGTAACCAGTGGGGTCCTGCTGGGGCCAGTGTTAAGTGTCTTCATCAGTGACATTGGGGATGGCATTAAGGGCAAAATGTGCCTATTAGATGACACCAAGCTCTGCAGGAGAGTGGACACAGCCGAAGGGATACAGGACCTACAAGATTTGGAAAAGCTGGGGAGGTGTTCCAGGATCTGGCAGCTTGGCTTCAGTGCCAAGAAATGCATAGTTATGCATATTGGAGCTAAGAATCCCAAGACTGAGTACTACCTGGGTGGAGTCGTGGCATCTGCATCAGAGAAGGACCTGGGAGTGACTGTCACTAGTGACCTGAAGCACTCCACGCAGTGCAAGAAAGCAGCAGCAAAGGCAAACAAGATGCCGGGATGCATATCTAGGGGGATCGGTAGTAGGAGAGGTTATGCTGTCCTTGTACAGGTCACTAGTAAGGCCACATCTAGAGTATGGAGTTCAGTACTGGGGCCTACACCTCAAAAAGGACAACCGGCTGGAGGAGGGCTACAAATATGATAGTGGGTCAGTAGGGTAAGACATACAAGGAGAGGTTGAGCGTACTGAACATATACTCCCTGGAAGACTGGAGAGGGACAGGGAGAAAGGGGACATGATTGGGACCTTCAAGTACTTGAAAGGGATAAATAAGGTTGGTAAGGAGTCTGTAAACTGAGTGGCAACCATAACACAAGGGAGCACAGTCTTAAGCTGGAGGGTGGGAGGTTTAGGAGGGCGGTCAGTAAATATTTCACAGGGTGGTGAACAATTGGAATGCGCTGCTGGAAGAGGTCATCTTGTTTAAAACAATGGGCAGCTTTGAGAGGCTGGGATAGGCATGGGGGAAGTAAGGATCACGGGTAGGGAGAATGGGAGGAGTGGGAGAGAGGGCAGGGACAGTAGCTCAACCTGTGGACCCTGCAGTATGAGCAGACTTGATGGACTAAATGGCCTTCTGCTGGCTTCTTATGTTTGTATGTATTGTAATCAAATCTAGTGGCATTGACCCCCTGAAATGTAGTATAGATTCACGTATTAGAATAATTGGATCAATTTGTCTAAGTATTTCAGTTCAGTGTCTCATTTGGCTATTAATTTTGTGCACCAGAATATCTGCAGTTAGGCTCACCCCTAGTTTTCTAGAGGGTCCTGGGGGACAGATACAGCAGCAGGATTAATTATTTTAGTTAGTACAGCCCTTAATATATTCCTAATTTGTTAGTTTTTCTGTACTTTTCAGCAAATTCCAGGCAGTTTGAACAGTCCAGAAAGTGTTCAGTTTTACTATAGTGTGTATACAGTAAAATAGTGTGTGTGTGTGTGTGTGTGTGTGTGTGTGTGTGTGTGTGTGTGTGTGTAGGCATTGATAGAGTGTAAGCGATACATGAAACGTTGGTGGAGGGGTGCATTATGTGCTGTTATGTCCTGTGCAGCTTTTACTAACATATTAAAGCATACTTTAACTTAAACCAGTTTTGTTTTTTTGTCTGTTGCCTAGTTGCTCCGCTGTGTTGTAATAACACCTTAAAACACACTTAAGTCTATTTCCTCTCTAACTTGTTAGATTAAATACAGTCAGAGGACCTAGACTCTCGGTGATATCATTTCCTGTCAGGAGCACCAAACATATGGCTGCCACCAGCCCTTAATTACAGGGTGATTTACATATGAATAACTGGACTGCAAAGACTTACAGATGAACACTGGCTCAATAAAATTAGCTTTTTTGTATATTCTATTTATACCCCCATCGTGCTCTGGAGCTGCCTCTCCTTTGGGCTGCTATGACCCTCAGACATCCCCCTAATATCTCCCCCGAGCCACCTTACCTCAGCTCTGCGGCAATCCTCAGGATAACCTGGTATAACCCTGTACCGGGTGGGTCCCTCTCTTCTGAGGGGGGGGGAGGAGACTGGTACACTATTTTTTTTTCCTCAGTCCCGGGTGCTGCTGAGGCTTTCCGTGGCTTCCTGGGAGTCTTCAGAGGTGTCCGGGGCCAGCAGCCGTCATCCGGCCAGTCCCCAGTGCGGTATGTTTTTCCTGGTGTTCCCCATAATGTGATCCCTCTGCTGTGCTCCTGGTCTCCACTGGGGGCCGCTGCAGAATGACCATGTGTCTCTAACCCACCCCAGAGGAGAGCAATCCTATGGATGCTCCATCCTACCCCTTCCCCTGCTGACCCCGGCGCCGGAGTCCATTCCGAACCTGGGTCGCCAGTGTTGTTCAAGGTGTGGCGTCCAGCACCTCAACCCTCTGCCACCAGGCTGGCTAAAATTAGCTTTTTATGGGCTTTCAGACATTAAGAAGTCCTGTTCATGACAGTTCCCCTTTAATATTCTACAATGCAAAAAGGTCGCCACCAAGATAACTTTTCCCAGGAAGCAAAATACAGAATACTTGCAGTTGGATATAAAACTTATAGAACTTTCCTGGGGGGGGAGTTAAGTATATTGCCTCACTATTAAAACTTGTCATCTTTACTTTGGACTCCAGTTCTGTAGCTGCCACTGGGCTTGTATGCACCCCTGCCCGGGGAACTGAGTATTGTATTTACCTTGTGTTCTTAATGCACCATGTTCTTTTTCTAAGTGATTTCTAATGAATTAGGCTTGGGACCGATGCACCTGAGGAATCCGGCATAATACAAGAGTTAAATTGCCAAAAGAAAGACTAACCCATTGTAGACATGGAAAGCATTCGAAATGTGTGCTTTGATCAAAACTTGCTCAGGGCGGACAGGACCATACCTCAACTCCTACTGCCTCAATCTCTGGGTAGGAATGGTCTTAAAAACAAATCCTAGACTTACCTCAGAAAGAACAAAGGGTACACTGCCTGGCCGGGGTCCGACTCTAAGTTTGTCATACCTCTCAATTGCCATTCACAAATTTGAACGCTGCCAGTATGCTCTGTGTTCCCTCTGGTGGCTGCAGACTTCAGCTTCCTCGTAGCCCTCCCTGCCGCATCCATTACTTTGAGTCTCCCTCACAGCATGCAGGTTTGCTTTGGCTTTCCAGATCCAGTCTTGCAGAAGTTGTGCGCTGGGGGGGGAAAGGCAGCCCGAGCATTTAAGTTGGCACATCAGCTCATATTTAAAGGCAATTGCCCTCGATTTGCTGTTAGTGCGCGCACATGATGTCCGACGCAGACTGGCAAATCCATTGAGAAAGCTGGAGTCTACAGCCACCAGAGAGAACGCAGAGCACGCTGCTGGCTTTCAAATCATGAATTTTCAGAGGGCAGTCAGGACTTCAGGACGGGGGGGCTGAATTCAGGATTCCCCCCAAAAAATCTGGACAGTTTGTTCCTTGCCTGCCCCATAAGGATCCCTCCCATGGTAGGGCAATTTGGGGGGGCATCTCCCTTCGAAAGTCTCTTAAGTTGGCGGCTTCACAGGAGCTTTCTTGTGCTGTGTAGGCTGGCAGTGTGGGGCCTAAGTATGCTCTTTTTAGGGCTGCAGTGGGTGAAGCCCTGCAGTCCTATTGCTTTCAGAAAAAGGGGACTCTGCATTCTTTTCTTAACGGTTGCATCACAGTTGCCTATGTAGTCTGTGAAACCCTCTGCTACGTCAATGCAGTCTTCCCATTGGCACTTTTTTTTGCTATGCGGGATGGGAGTGGGGAGCAGAGTAGTTTGATTTTTACACTGGCTCGCATTACTAAGATTCCAGGCTTTCTTTCATGTTGGATGTCTACATCATGGAGGAGGAGGAGGAGGGGGGTCGGTGGGGGGGCCTGGGCTGCTTTAGTGACACTAGTCACCTTACAGACATTCCCAGCTTTCTTACATCTTTGTCAAGTGTGTGTGTGGTGGTTCTGTATGCCATGCAGGCCTTTCAGAAACACCCTGCTCTGGGTCGGCTATTGGTGCAGTCACAATCTTAGTGTACTACATCAACAAGCAGGAGGGAACTTGTTCATAGCCCCTATGCAGGGAGGCCATGAGAGTGTGGTACTGGGCTTTGGATCATGGTCTGACACTCTCGGTCTACGTGCCAGGTGTGAAACACTCTGGCAGGGACAGCTTCAGCCAGACTAATTCCAGTATGTATGAATTGAAGCTTCACTCATCAGTTGCAGAAGAGTTTAGACAGGTGGGGTCATCCAGAGTTGGACCTTTTTGTGTCCCCACTCGATGCAAAACTGCTCAATTTTGCTTGCTTAGATCTAGGGCCTGAAGTTTTGAGATGCGTTGTCCCTCTCCTGGAGGGGGAGGTTCCTTTATGCCTTCCCTCAGTTTCCTCTTATGCAGAGGGTGCTAATCAAACTTGAGATGGAGGAGGCCAGTATGATTCTGTTGGCTCCATGCTTGCCTCGACAGTTTCCTCTGATGCAGCAGCTGACTGAGGAACATACGGTCCCTCTCCCCCTCTGCAGGAATCTGCAGTTCATCCCAACCTCTGGTCCCTCCATCTGTATCCTTGGCTCCTGAAGACATAGCAGTCTCCAGATTTGGGGTCTTTAACAGTGGCATACGTCCTGGTGGCCTCCTGGAAACCATCCACTTAAGCCACATACACCATGAAGTGGAAGCAGTTTGTCATCTGGTCTCTTTCACGTGCCTGGTGAATTGCATCCTGGACTTCCTGATCTCACTCTGGCCTCCAGTATTCCTCCCTCAAGGTACACCTTTTGGTGATTTCTGCCTTTCATGAGCTTGTGGTTGACTGCACAACTGCTTAGCTGGATGTCTCCTGTACCTTTTTAAGGATCATCCTGCATCTCAAACCTCTAATCCATTCTCCATCCCAGTTAGGATTAAAATTTTGTTTTGGAGAAATTGACCTTGTCTCCTTTTGAGCCATATGTGACTTGAGTTACGCTTTCTCTTAGAAAGCATGATTTTTAGTTGCCATTACTTCTGCTTAAAGAATTTCAGAGCTTCAGGCCTGCTGGTACGAGGAACCTTATTTGATTTTTCACAAAGACAGGGTGTCTTTGTGCTCAAGTTTCTTCCTATGGTAGTCTCCAAGTTTGCACTCAACCAGTCTATACACCTTCCAGTTTATTTTCCTGAGCATGCCAATCCAGAGGAAGCAATGCTCCATACATTAAATGTGTGCAGAGCTTTGAAGTACTACCTGCTTCGCATTAAGGAATGCAGAAAGTCGCACTTGTTTGTTTCCTTTGCCCCGGGTATAGAGGGTGCTTCAGTTTCCAAGCAGTGTTTATCCAAATGGTTGGCAAGTTGCATTGTGTTTTGCTACAAATACGGCAAAGAATTGCCTTGAGCAGTAAAGGCTCATTCCACAAGAGGCATGGCTACTGCTGTGGTATGTTTCCGAGGGGTTTCAGCTGCTGAGATCTGCGCAGCTGCCATCTGGAGTACTGTCCATACTTTCACAAAGCACTACAGTCTGGACATTGTCTCAAGAGCCTGTGCAGGTTTTATCAGGGCTATGCTGCAGGGCCTCCTGTCTTAAATTCATGGTGATCCCTCCTGCCAGACTGTCTGCACCTGTAACTGCTTGGGGAATTGTTCCTATGGTGTGACCTGATGAATTAGATACCCCCCGAAGAAGAGAGAAGTTGCGTAAGAACTTACTGCAACAGTAGATCTTCGAGGGGATCTGTCATCCGGTCTGCTTTCCCTTCCACCATCCCCTTTCTTTTGGCTCTTGTGTAGGAACTGGATGTCTGGTGTATCCAACCTTTCATATAGGTCTGTGCAGCTCTCTCCCCTCAGTCCCCCATGGCTAGAGCTATGCTCCCTCATCTCCGGGGGAAAGAACTGAGGAGGAAGCGGGGCCACTCATGGCTTTATAGGGTTGGTGGTGATGAGGGACATTGACTGCGTGGGTGGTCCCAGTTGTATTGCTGAAAATTGTCCATGTGGATCCTACTTCACCAATAAAGTTCCTACAGTGTGACCTGATAACTGAGATTCCCTCGAAGATCTACTGTTGCGGTAAGTTCTTGTGTAACTGTTCCATTTCCAAGGAAGCTGTGTAACTCCTTTGAAGTTTTGTGTGGACCAGATTTCTGAATTACTTCTACTCTGTGCTGTGGGTGCAGCCCATCAGGTCCAGCTTCATACCCAAGGTAGTTCACCTTATTTCTGAACCATTGTCAAAGACCATTTGGCACAAGCATTTTTAGCTGATTAAAGCATGTTACCTCTTCAGGTGTTCCCCAAAATAATTGCTTTTGATTAGCATATAATCCACATAAACCAGATTTCCTCTACTTTCAGCATCAGGCATGGCCTTGTGCAGAAATATTAAAATCTGGAGGGGAATTTAAATATCCAGAAGGACACCTGTTCCAAGTACTGTATATTGTCTTTCTCCAAAGGTAAAAGCTAACTTGTAGTGATGGGTAAATTATAAATGGAATTCACTTCTTACAATTCCTCACTCCACCAAGGTATCCAGTATCTCTTGTATGTGTTCATAAGGTGCTAGTGGTATTCTGTATTGGCATACATAAACTGGACCATTACTTGGACCAGTAGGTACCATGCAGGTTAATTATCCCACAGTCATAAGCATCCTTTGAAAACAAGTTTTTCAATTGAAAGAACATTTCACAAATTCCTTTTGACTGTTTCACAGTGACATGCTTGTATAGGTTGTTCAACTTGTTCCTTAAAATCAGGAAAAGGTAAGCTTTCACCTAGTTCTACCTTAACTTCAGTTATATCAGAAACCATTTCAGTGTCAACTACAGTACATGTACTTTAAACTGTTCTGTTTCATTACGAGTAATGGACTGCAAGATAATCATCTTTAGCTTTACGTGCATGTATTTCTTTCTTTCCGACTGGACAGATTTCCTGCAGAACAATTAAATCATTAGATGGACTCATTATGCCCATCTGTCCCATTTCTCTGGGTAATATTTTATGGTAGCTGCCCAGTAACTGGAACAGCTAATTCCAAATCATAAAAGGATTTGCCTATTACTATTACTAACTCAGCTTCTATACTGACAGGCTGTTTAGGATTATGCACCAAAATAATGCATTACTCTGTTGCTCCTGTCCAAGCAAGGTGTGGAATAGATCTTTAAACCCATATCACTAAACTGCTGATTAGGCTCAAACAGTGCCGTTTTGTCAGGCATTTCTTGGCCTTTCTTCACACGATTCCAAACAGAAAACTCCCTTACATTACTTGGAACTGATGCAGTGAACTTGCTCACCACCTGACACACTTGAATAGTTTGTCCAGTCCACAAGGCTTATGGTGTCAGTTTTATTGGATAAGGGTTCCTCCTTATTCGTGACCACAGAACATCATTGGCTGTCTGTATACACACCCAGTCATACAAGTACATCTAACCCAAGATACAGGAGATATTTCAAACTTGCCCTACATAAACAAGATGTTGTATATTTTTTCCCTATCTGGAGGTTCAAGATACAGACACCTGGTCTTTTTAAGCTACCTTCATGGTTTGGGACATCTTTCAGCTGCTCTTTAGTTACAAATGTCAAGTAAGGCCTCCTTGTCGATCCTTTGTAAAACTGTTCACTGATGGTGCTCATAGCCTAGGCACGACACAGGACTTGCCTACCTGCAAGTTCTCTGTTCTAACTGGCACCTTAAACTTTCTGAATTGATTTTACAGAGTAAGGACTTGTTCAGTGGCATTTCCTTTCCACAGGTCTCACTGGAGGCTGTGTACTCTGAGAAAATATGGTTTACTTTTGTAAAGAAGGTTAAACCTCTTATTAATCTTGGATCTTACCATATTTTGTTTTGACAAACCACATGAGCTTTACTCTTCCATGTAGCCAGATTTTTAGAATACCCAATATAGATGCATCCAGTATGCACAAAATTTAGTTTAATTGTTGCATCATTTTTCTCAAGGTAACATAACTCTGTTCAGAAGCCTTAAGACTTTTCCAAATGGAATAGACTTTACATGTGACCACAAAACTCTGTGAAAATGGTCACTAGGTCTAAACCTTTTCAGAAGGTCATTTCCAATCAGAAAACCACCTGTTTTATTGGTAACATACACTGGATGTGTAACCACCATTTTGCCAGATTTCAACCAGACTTTAAGGTCTTCTGAGCTTCTTCTCCATAACCTACAAATCTAAGCCATCAGAGGATTTTCAGTACTTTCGAGTCACTGAAGGCATTGTTCAGTTTGTCAAAAGAGCTTTTGGACATCAGGCTCACTTCTGTCCCTAAATCTAACAAAGCTTCATAGCTCAGACTGTTCTCAATGTTTGTCAAAGTAAAACCTTTTTGCTGTTCCTTTGGAATTTAGCTGCCCAGGTGTAATTTATTTTTTCTTTTTCCCTGACAATACCACGGTCTCACTGTGATATGGCACACTGTTTGCAGGATTAACTCTGGACACCCCTTGAAAGAAAGGTCAGACTCTGAGATAGCATTTTCATTTGGCATGCATTCACTTTACCATTTTCAGCAACTACAGTTTAATTTACCTGGGCAGCAGTAGAGGAACAGCATCTATTAGATGCATTACTGGCCACACCTGTACTGTGTGCTACTGAAGAAATTTTTACACAGAATGAGAAGCAGGAGGTAACTGCGGAGTATGTAGCAAACCACTTTGAAAAAGTGCTCATAAATCCCCTATTTCCCTTTTTCATTTTAGCCTATATTTCCTGTGACTTCTTAACCATTTCCTCTAGACTTGGAGAACCAGATCTCTACCTGTCCTGGGGTGCCCTATAACCTTGTTCATCATTAATTTTGGTGCCCTCTGTAATTACCTTTGCCACCTCTATAATTATGGTACCTCCTGTCATGTGCTCTACCCATATCCTCTAACACGGTCATATCCCCCAATAACAGAAACCCTGGTTTTGATGAGTCTGCTGATTTTGATAAGGTTGCTGATCAGGGTAAGGTTGCTGAACTACTGGGACAGGTGTAGGTTTTGGCTGCTCTACAATTCTTTGGAGGAGTCTTGTTGTTCTGCTTATTCCTTTTGGAGTTTTTAGAAGCCGGTAACTCATCTCCCTCTATAGCCAGAGTATGTGAGGTAGTGACGTCAGACACTTTAGTCTTGGAAACAGAACTTCCCTTTTTTGTGGATGAACATCACCCCTCCCAGAGTCCCAGATATGTTCAGCATATTCTACAATCCAGTGTACATCTGTCTTAAGCTCTGGTGCCAACTGTTCTAATGGGAGAGGGTAAACCATGATAGTATACATCTTCGAAGTTATCACTGTCAGTGTCTTAGGCTCCCAAGTATACATCCTTCAGCTTACAGTAAAAATTCATTGGACTTGGATCAATACCACACGGCATTTTGTAAGCACCACACCTGGCTGCTCCTTTGTGAGATTCACCAAATTTCCCTTTTTAGGAATTTGTACAACCCAACTAATTTTTTCTATTGTCTTATTGGCATGTGGATCTACAGACTAGAGTTTTAAAACACTGTTCTCTCTTATCCGTAATGGACAATGTAAAAAGCATTCTTTTAATTTGGAATTGTGCCGTTCAATGCCCTCCTTTAGTGACTTTGGAACTGTATCTTATTCCAAGCAACTAAGGCTTTCATGAGTTTTTGACTTACTGTATCTTTTTTCTCTTTCAGATACCTTTATTTCTTTTAAGGTTCCTTAGGCAAGTCATCCTCTGAATAAGAATCACTTTTCTGTTTAGACTGGTGTTTCCATATGTCATGTGATTCCGTCACTGAATCAGAGTGCTGTTTTTCAGAAGAGGAAACACCAGATAACTCAGAATCCGCATCAGTCTGATTCTTCAGATGTTTTGTAATTTTTACTTTTACTCTTTATACTTTTCTCTTGTCTTCTGTGTATCTGATTTCTTTAATGTACTCTTCTGCTATGCCCTTATACCAGTTACTTAGTCTTTATATTTTCTTTTTTCTCTACATTTTCCAATTCTGGTTCTCTTCCAGCATCCAGCAGAACAGGCGAGTCCAGCTGGTGCCTTTCTTTTAATTTCTTATACTTTTCGTACAGTGTCTCCCAACCTTTTGAGACGTTCAAGAGCACTCAGTAATTCGACCTTATCCTTCTCCAAATCTGAACAGCGCTTCTCCCATTGCTTGGCTTCAAGCAGTTCATTTTGCAAATCTGCATAGTCCTCACTTTTCTTTTGTAACAGCCTCTCTAGTAGTTGAACCTGACCTATTAACTTTAACACTCCGTGCTTTCATCTTTTTGTGCTTTCAGTTGGCTTATTTTATCATTTAAATGTTTTTTATAATCATTCAGTCTGTCAACCAGCAATGAGTACCCCTTCAATTTTTCTATTCTTTCATCTTTGCTTTTAATATGAGGCAGAGAAAATACTGGAGAATTCCTCACTGCCTCAGATTTAACCGCATCTGAATTTACTCTTACGGCTGTCATCATTCCCAACAATACACCTTAAACAAAAACAATTCTATGGAAAACTTAATATACATGTGTTCAAAGGATGCATCAGGGGTCTTCACTTGCTTGTGATAGACCGGCAGTCAGGAAGACTATTGGTTGGACTTTTCTTCAGCGTATCAGCATTCTACTTTCCAGTAAATTACATTTTATACCCTCAGTGAAAAACAAAAACTGAAGAAAATTACTTATGCAATTCAATGAGAACCTTTTTTCTGTTTTTATACAAATCTAGGGCATATGCGCTGTTCATTAACCACATAACTTTTACGAACCCCCAGCTTGTTGGAATAATAGGATATCAGTTAGGACCACTTAGCTCAGCCTCAAGCCTCAACTTTACAGATCATGACAGTGGAATATTGGCTCAGCTTTTCCTCTACAACCTACTGCATAAAAAAGATCTTATAATTTATAAATGAACATGGCATATGTGGTAACCTCAGCGTGAAATAAAAAGATTTTATTTTTCTTGTAAATATAAACTAGTAAAGCTAAAAAATATTGCATAGATATCGCAAGTCTTAATATTGCACAAAGCAAAAATAACAAGGTAAACAAAGCAACAATGTTCAAAACAAAGGTTAGACACCATATGCAGTCTTAAACATTTGAAAATAGCAGCATTATTCCTGCATGCAAAAATGATTGAATATTTCTTTGCATATAAAACGTTTAACTATTCTTTGCATAACCCATACTTAATATAGGTTAAATATATCCCTTTATGTAACCACCCCTTTCCTAAGCTACACAAAAAAATATATAAAAATATTAGTAATACTCAGACTCTTGGAGTTGGTACAAAATGTGGGTCTTCATGGTGCAAGAAACAATGAACTCTTACTCTCTGCTGTAGATTGTTACTCTGGTTGCTGAATCTTCACTGTGGCAGCTTCTTCTCACTCTGGCACCTTAAACCTTGTATCTGTCAGGCTTAGGCTCTTGGCGTGAAAGCTCATCAGTTATAAGACACAGTATCTCCCAACGTGGGTTTGCACAGCATCTGGTTTGAAGATGTTCTGCTGGCTTTCTAAAATGGCTGTATTTTAAGTCCGAGACATTATGACATCATATATTCTAATTAACCAATTCTGATTGGATTTTGCAGATGAGGGGGAATGGCGAGGTTTGTCCTTGGTACCACCCCTCTGCACAGCACTTTTTTAAAATAAGTTAAAGATCAAAGTTACTTCTCCTTACACCTGGAGGTTACCAGATACAGGTGTCAATTTGCAGGTATCTATTCTCAGGATGACTCACTGCACACTTTGGTATAAGTCCCTGGTCTCGAAGGTCCATAGTTCACAAGATAGTCTATAGACACGGTTTCCAAGCAAATGCCTCTAAGAATTGCACCAGTTTGCTCCTATCTCTTGTGCTTTGAAATTATGCATTTTCACTCCAAATAGACCTTCATGAAGTAAATTAGGACACAGAATCTCTTCTGAGTGAACTTTACTTGGTCTGTAGCATCTCATATGTAGCTGGCTATGGATCTTCAGGTGTCGGAAGACTAACTGTTCTAGTAATTGTTGGCGCAGGACATAATTTGCAAATAACTTTTGTTTCGTAACAGCTACATTTCTGAATATTATTCCTCCAGCAGATGCAGCTATCAAATGTCAGTTCCTCTGTTGTGCTCAAATTTAACAAACACTGCTGACTGCCTTATCTTAATCACATGCTTCTTCCTACAACTTCCCACTACCAGTGCCTTACCACTGCTCTACCCCTGGGCATAGATTCATCTGCCACACAGCTTTGTACCCCACTTCCCTATTCCCTCACTGATTACTGTCTTGTCACCTTCCCTCTTTCTTGCCACCAGCATGGAGTGCCCTAAGCAGTTCCACCTCCCCTACTTTCAATCCTTGTTCCTCTCTGCTCAACCCTCATCACCCTGCCCCTCCCTGTTCCCACCAGTTTTGGCCCCAAACCCTTCTAACAACCTCCCTCATTTCTCTCCCCTCATCCCTCAGCTAGTCTCCCCTCCCTTTCCCCATCCCCCACTTGTGCGTCCAAATCTATCCCTTCCCCTCCCCATGTGAGCCCCTTCATCAGCCTTTGCCTGTTCCATGAGTTCTCTCCTTCCTTCCACAGCCATATGCTTTTCACCCACCACTACACCAGGCTATACTCCACCAAGCTGTCTTCGCTTGCGAACCTCAGGAACTTAAGGCTCCTCCTCCTTATCTCAGGCTCCATTCACCCCAGCCCCACACCCTCTACAGATTTCACCCCTCGCTCCTCCCCAAACCCACTAAAGAGCTCAGTTTTGCTCACCTTAACGTGCAAAGTGTTTTGGCACAAAACCTTAATTGAGTCCTGGGTGACTGTTAATGTTTTTGTTATTCCCCTCACCAAAACCTGGCTGAAGGACATCTCCCAAAATGAAACACTCCTTGAAGGTTAGTCCGTCTTTAGAAAAGATAGGGTGGGGAAGTATGGGGGAGACTGCCTCATCTGAGTTGCTGATAACCTTCTTGCCACTGAATTAGACTCCCCACTACCCACCTCCTCCCTTGAGACCATCTCAATTAACCTCCTCAGAGCAGATAAAATGGTCACAGCGTGGTGTACCTGCCACCCCCTCCTCACCCCATGATCTTGACCTCTTCCTCGATGTCAGGACCTCCCTCTCCCAAGGGAGGGATTGGATCATCTTTGGGGATTTCAACCTAAACTGGATGTCTCCTCACTGTGACTCCACCAAGGAATCCATACTTGGTCTTGGCCTACACCAGCTCATCACTGAACCTACCAGACACAACTACAAAACTGGATCTCAGTCCCTCATTGATTAGGTCCTGGTCTCTCACCCCTCATGTCACCATCTCCGGAGTTCTTCCAGACTCAGTGACCACTTTGCTGTCTTCTGCCGATGGTCCACAAAAACACCCCCTCGCCCACACAAATTCATCCAAACCAGGCAATTGAAGTTGGATGCCTTGGTTTTCCAAAGCTGCCCTACCCAAGACTGGTCGGTCCTTCACTGAAAACATTTGACATTTGCAAAGTGCTTGAAGCCTTAAGCAATAAGTTCCCTACCCTCTACGACCATTACATCACACTTACAAAAGACATAAATCTGGGTTAAGGGTTCTAGCCAGGAATGGGTCACCCCCAAGCTTTGCAAACTGAGGAATAGGGACTGAGCCTGGAAGTTGTACAGAAAACAAACCCCCCCAACTCCTCCAAGACGTCAAAACCCTCAGGAACAGGTGCAAATCCACAAGATCTGCTAAATCCTCCTTTATCCTGGAAAAACGTGCTGCCCAGGGTAACCCTAGGAGGACCTGGAACATTCTTAACCTTCTTGGTAGGGGAATTTCCAAAGATCATATGTCTTGCCTGTGAAGGGACAACCACCACCGAGCCAAGTGAAATAGCCTCCCTTTTCAATAAATACTTTGGTGACATCAACCAGTACAAGCCCAGCTCCACTCCTACCTCGTTTACCCCCTGCATCCCTACAAGTCTCCCACCCCAAATTACATTTCGGGTACCTAACCCATGGTGAAGTGGTCAAGTTAATGAAAACAAACTACCCAAGACCATCCAAAGGCACAGACATTTACTTGAGAGTTCTCCGTCTTGTCGGACTCCCTGGCCATCCCTCTTACTAACATCCTCAACCACTGCCTCTGCACAGGGTCATTCCTGAAAGGTTGGAAGTGTGCCATTATTAAACTTTTTCACAAATCCGGTTCCAAGGATCTAGTGTCCAACTACCGTCCATCTCCATTTGTCCCTCTCAAAAATTTTAGAGAAAGTGGTCCACAGGCAAACCTCAGAATTCCTCTCCAAATGCAACCTGCTCACAGAAGCCCAGTATGGGTTCCATGCTCTACAATACTGAAACTGCCCTCAAGTTCGCCCACTCCATAGACAAAGCTAACGAAGGTCTCTACACTGGTGCTGCATTCGTAGACCTCACCAAAGCAGTCAATCTCATTGATCATGAAGTCCTCCTCTGTACCCTGGCTGGCCTCCATTTATCACCTGAGATCTGCCTCTGGTTCAAGGATTATTTAGTTTCTGTTTACTGGGTAGGTGCACCAGCCATAGCAAATTACTGTTTTCAGGCACAACCCTGGAGGGTACAGAGCAAACGGGAAACAAATTAGTTCATACAAATTGCAGTACATAGTAGACAATATAATATGAGCAGTGTCAGCAGGCATAAACAAGGCAGGGTAAATACAAAAGAGTGAAGATACAGTAAAAATACTAGTAGCTATACATTAAATCATAACTATTGCAGAAAATAGGGGAGGAAGAATACAATGATGGCTATAATCTTTAAAATAACCAGTATCAGGTAGGTGTAGCAGAGGAAATATAAGGAGGGAGGGTAGAGGGTGGGATAGGGTAGAGCTAGGAACAAAATAAGAGGGAGAGTTTAGTTGATGTAAGGGCAGTAAGAGAAGGTAGGAGCAAGTGCAGAGCGTTAAGCGGAGCTAACAGAAATGGCCTGGGTGGTGAAGGTTAGAAGAGTTACGTAGGCTAAGGCGGTTTGAAACGGGAGCACAAGCTGGAAGTGATGAGATGGTTTTGTAGCTCCTTTTTGGAAGTGGCATGGGAAGAGGCCTGGCGTAATTTTAGAGGGACGGAGTTCCAGTACTGGGGGCATGACAGGCAAATGCACTCGCACCTTTGGAAGTACTGTTTAGAGATATGGACGAGGGCATTTTCCATCTGTCGTAAGCCATAGCAGGAAGTGTGGCTTGGGTATATCTGATCTGATCATGTTGTCAATGATGCCATATGCATAGTACCATGATGCTTGTGGTGAGAGCCACCCCAGATCAGAGTAAAGGAGGCAGTGATGTTTCAGCTGGTGAGAGGACACATAACGACAGATGTTGTAGGTAACATCCCATTTCTTAAGGTATGATTTGCCCGCAGAGGCATATGTTGCAACAGCATAAGTGAGGGTTGGTAGGAGTGTGCCTCGTGCTATGGCATGTCTAGCTGAGGGGGTAAGGACGTAGCCGGTTCAGTAAACAATATAGTTTCATGTTGACCAGCTTGCAGATCTGTTGTATATGGATATCAAAGTTAAGCAATGGGTCAAGTGTTAACGCCTACATATTTAAATGAGTCTACCACCCCAACTGATGTTCCATCAGAGGAGACTCTGAATTTAGTTTGAGAGTTTGAGCTTCATAATGGACCCAAATAGCATGGTGTGGGCCTTAGATTCGTTCAGGACAAGTTTGACTCGACAGCCACTGTTATATTAGTTGGAAATCTTGGGAGAGACTTTGATCTCCAACAGTTTTTGCACTCCTGTATAGGATGACGTCATCTGCATATAACAGGGAGGTGGTCTGCAGGAGGTTAGAGGTGATACTGTTAAAGATGGTAAAGAGCAGCAGTCCTAAAATAGACCCTTGTGGCACACCAATGTTTATGGTTGTTTTGAGAGGGTGGAATTAAATTTAACCACTTGTGTTCTATCAGATAAGTAGCTGTCAAACCACTTCACTATATTGGGCAAAAAGCCTAGAGATGTGAGGGTGGCTAAGAGGATGGGGTAGTCGACTAGGTCAGAAACCTTATACATATTGATAAAGATGGCTCCTGTGAGGTGACCAGAGTCCATGGCTGCAAGGGCATCCGATGTAGATTTGAGAAGGGCAGCGGTGGTACTGTGACCTTTGCGGAAACCATGCTGTGCAGATATTAGAAGGTGGTTTATGGAGGAATTCAATAGTTTGGGTAGCTACAAGCTTTTCGAGGAGTTTGCTGAGAACTGACAAAATGGCTATGGGTCTGTAGTTTGCAGGATCCTTGCGGTCTCCCTTTTTAAAACGGGGGTAATTCTAGCACTCTTCCAGATGTTGGGGACAAAACCCTGGCATAGGGAGAGGGTAAAAATCCTAGCTAGAGGAGAGGCAATGTAAGGAGCAGCCAGTTTCAATAGTTTAGGTTCCAGATTGTCAGACCCTACTGCAGTGAAATCAGAGATGTTCAATAATCTTAGTACCTCATGGTTAGAGATCCTTTTGAAGAAAAATTTAGGGCCTGTATAGCCAGGCAGGGTGCTTGAGTGAGGTCAGGTGGTAAAAGAGGTGTATTTGGTTAGATCTGAAAAATTAAAGAAGTTAGCAATGGTTAGGAGATTGACGCAGTGGACTCCATTTAGCAACATGTCATTTGGGGTAGGGGCTGGATTTGAACCCAGGAGGAACTTTATATGGGACCCAAATTTTTTGGAGTCACCATAGGAGGTAGTTGGTAGATCTTTGCAGTAGTTGCTTTTGGCCCATTTGATTTCCTTTTTACAGGAATTTCGCAGTGCCCTATAGGTATTTAGGTCAGGTATTTGCCCAGTACTTTTGTACTGGAGCCAACTTTTGTCCCTCCACCTGAGTTTAGAAAGCAAGTCAGAGTTTAGCCAACGGGTATGCCTATTTTTTACCCTCCATGTAGTGAGGTGGCAGTGTTTATCCTGAAGTGCAAGAAATTTGGTTATGAAGTGATCTAGTGCTGCTGGAGCATTAAGAAAAAGGGGTACCAATCAATAGTACCGATATCAAGAAGAAAGGCCTGAGTCTAAGTTCGCATAGTTGCGGAAGGTGATAAAACGTGGTTTAGACAGGGATGGTCTGCTTTTGCTCCAGATACAGAAGGTAGGGGAGTGGTCGGTGATGGCGTCTGCTAGTACCCTTGAGGTGATTATATGTTCAGGGTGGTTAGTCATTATCCAATCCAGGAAAGTACTGGTGTTCGAGCGCAGGGCAGTTCTGGTGGGTTCACAGATAAGCTAGTGCAGGTTATGGTTTTGTAGTCTGGATAGAGATGTGCATTGTGAGTTGCCCAACCAGTTGATATTTAAGTCCCCAGTATAAGTACCTTGTTTCTCCCAGAAAGAAATGAAGTTTGATCCAGCAGCTCATCTAACCCTTTGAAGTTGCTGGTAGTGGGGTTTTATGCACATACGATGTGTAGTTTTTTGGTGCCGAGAGTGAGGAGGGCATGTAGCGCTTCACAGTGGGTTAGAGATGGTGAGGAGATGGAGGTGAGTTGAAGGTGGTCTTTGAAATAGATAGCTTTATCCCTCCTCTTTAGGTGCAGTCTGTCACATTGCAGGAAACTGTAACATGGGATAGAGCAAAAGGAGTTGGGGGGGTAGAGGGTTTGAGCCACGTTTCAGTTACGCATATATCTGGCTTGTAAAGCGAAGTCCAGGATTCCAACTCTGCAAAGTTGTGTTCAAGACTCCTTATGTTGTGGTGAGCCACAGTTAGACCTTTAGCATCTGTAAAAGGACTGGGTGTAGCATTTACTGGACCAGGGTTGAGGTGTACATCACCTGAGAGCAATATGGCCAGTAGGAGGAAAACATAATTTGTGGCGCAGGAAGGGGCACAGAGTATTTATATGCAGGTGACAGTGGCAGATTACCTAATGGGCAGATCTTATAGCACCATTATTGGCAGTGTCCTCTCTGAATCCTGCCCCATCAAATACGGCATCCCCCAAGGGTCCATTCTGGGCCCTCTTCTCTTCTGTCTAGTCATTAACTCCCTGCCTGACATTTGCACCACCTCAGAACTCCTCTGTGCTGATGATGCAGCCCTTTTCGTTCAGGACAAAAAAAAAATGCTCATTAACAAACTCCAATTTGATATCAGCAGACTTCATGCCTGGTTCACGTCCAAAGGTCTTGTACTCCACTACAAGAAAACTAAGTTCATGGTTTTCTCCAGCCCCCGCAAACCTCTTGGCTTTGACTTCTCCCTCTGACAACCTTGGTAACTCCATTGAAAGTCAGTGAATTCAAATACCTTGGCTCACTCCTGGATAGCCACCTCAATTTCGATGCTCATACTAGCCTCACAATCAAAAAAAGGCCGCCAACAACTCTATCCTCCACAGAACCAAGCATTTGCTTAACAGGGAATCCAAATCCCTCAGTCTCCAGGTTCCTCCTTCCTGTGTTTGCCTATGGTTCACTTGTCTCCCTCAAAAATTTCACCAGACTTTGAAGCTTCTACCACACTATCTGCTTTGTCTCTGGTCTCCCTAAACTTGCACACCACACTGACCTTTATAAGCTCACCAGTCGGTCCTCCCTTGAGGCCTGCCTCAACTGCAAGATGGCCACCTTCTTCACTCTCCCATGGACTGCTCCCTGATTGCCTCACTTCTCTCTTCCAGACAGCAGTCACCACCAGGACCACTAGACTGTCCTCCACTCTTTCACTGTTCCTTTCTGCTGGACCACTCAAGGCCAGAAAACACTTTCATGGGACCCAAGCTCTTCAACTCCCTCCCTCCGGAACGAAAACTCTGTCCCTCCACAAATGTCTTCAAACACAATGTCAGGAGACATTTCTCTCCCACCTGCGCACAACCCTTATCTGGCTCCCGTTCTGCCCTTTTTTCCCCTCATTCTCAGGTTATCCACCTCGGGCACTTGCCCTCTCTAGCACTTGTAGTATTGTTAATCCACCTAGGCTAGTTTTTAGATTGCACTTAAATTTGTTTCCCAGTGTTGTATAGTTAAACCCTCATTGAATGGTTAACGTCGCATTGTATTTAATTCACCAGGGCTACTTCATGATTTGCCCTTTAGTCTATCCTAAATTTATGTACCATTTTATTAACCCTCAGTGTTAAATGTTTATGCCTATGACATGTCTCATGATTGTATGTAACTTGATGCTTGTGTAAACGGGCAGCAATGCTCACGTACCTTTCCAGTATAACATAAAAATTAAATTTCCATACCTGTGGCTTTTTTGGTTTTGTGGCAGTAAACAGATACATGTCCAGTATTTCTTTATTGAGGAATCGAAATACCTTTGAGTCAGACTCATTTACAAAGGTTCCACGTCGCAAGAATTAGGTAATATAACAGACTTTACATAACCATACAGTGAGTACACAATCAGCAATGAATACAAGGAGAGTAAAGGCTAACAGACTAGGGTGAACTAGTATAGTCTGAGATGAATTATAATGCCCAGAGAAAGTCTTGGTTCTTTGAGACCTGGGGAAGGTCAGTGGGGAAGGGGAGAGGGTGGGAGTTGGGTAAGTCGCAGGTATTGGTGGTCTGGAGGTGGTGCCTAAGTGTTTTGAAAGGGCCAAGTCTAATTTCATTTACAAGCCAGGTTGGGAGGCTATTCATGACAGAGGGACTCTAAAGCTGAAAGACCTTTGTAATTGTGAGATTCAGCAGAAAGGAACTGCGAGGAGTGGTTTGGCAGAGCTTAGAGTGCGCTTAAGCTTTGGAGCTGGGTGGACTAGAGAGGTGAGACCAGGGGGGCAAGGCCGAGGGTGACTTTATTTTAGCCATGAGGCAGGTGTGGAACTTGATTCTATTGTAGAGGTTGAGCCAGTTGGTGGTGGTATAGAGGGAGCAAGTATGGGTGAGATGATCACATCCCAGTATGAGGTGACATGCTTTTAGTGTGAAGCAAAGTCTGAGGGCTGTGGAACTAGTAGCACTGTAAATGAGTGTACCATAGTCGAGCAGTGAGGACGGATGAGATGGTGAGCCTAATGGCCTTAGTGGTGATGCAGTGCTTGAAGCAGTACAGAAGTCCTAGATTTGCGTTAAGGGCATTAGACAGGAGATGGATATGTTGGTGGAAGTTGAGCATGGGGTCTAGTGTGATTCCCAGGTACTTGAAGGAGTCCACTAGCTCTAAGGGGGTCTGGTTGGCAGTGAGAACTTGGGGGCAGTGCACCTTCCGGGTGCTGAGAGGGTGAGAAAGAGTATAATTTTGGTAGTCTTATAGTTGAGGATAAGGCACTGAACAGTGAACCAGTTCTCTGCGCAGCTAAAAGTGGATTGCAGGGAACGATGGAGTTGAGCAGGGTCAGGGTTGGAGGAGAGTGACTGCATCATCTGCATATAGTAACACATTACCGGGGCAGGCCATGGGGAAGGAGTAGAAGAGGGTAAAAAGTAGAGGTCCTAGTATGGACCCCTGAGGGACACCTGAGAGGACAGGGTGTTGCCAATTTTGACCTGCTGGGAGCGGTTAGAGAGATGGTCAGAGAACCAACCAAGGGCGTGCCGTGAGAAACCAGTGTTGGATAGGGTGGCTAAGAGGAGGGAGTGATTGACTGTGTCAAATGCCTTAGTGAGGTCGATAAAAACCACACCAGTCCAGTCTTTCTCCCCTAAGGATTTGGTGCCTCATTGTAATTAGAGCTTGTTGGTTATCCAGGCAGTTGAAATGCAAGATTTTACTTCGAGGGGGCTCTTGCAGCAGGCTAATGCTGGTAGGACTGAAGCTGCCAGGCATCAGGACCACACAGAAAACTTCTAGCTGGCAGTCTTATCACAGGGGACCGCCCCTGCCGTCAGCACACTGATGTCCACCTGTCCTATAAAAGGGTGAGTCCCCCCACACCTACCTCAGTTCTTTCCTTCCGTTGACCTGCGCACTTTGGACCTTAATGGATGCCAGGTACAGTCGACCACCATGTTCTCATGCTTACTGTGCATTTGTTTTCTTTTTAGTGATCAAAACATCGAATATTCCATGTTTCTTCACTGAATTCTCCTCCAACCTAGTCTTCGGATAATACGACCAAGTGTGCCTGCTGCAAACCGATACCATCTAAGGATGGCCATTCTGTGTGCCTGCTCTGCCTAGGCCCAGCCACGACACTGAAGCCTGCCAGTTTTGCCAAGACTTTAGCCAGGCCACTCAGACATCAGTTTAAGACCTTGGAGAGCATCTCCTTAAGCAGAAGCTGGCTGTGATGGAGAAGGAGCTGCAGGCCAGGAGTTCAATTTCCCTGGCTCTATCCTCCAGAGCAGCTTCTTCCCAGAAGAAAACTGGTGGGAAGCACAAGCACTGGGACTGTCCTCGGTCAGCCTCTCGCTTGTGGTTACTATATAGACCAGCAGCTGCCTCTAGGTGTCCCTTCTGTGGGGGAAGGGTCAGCCCTTACCTCCTCCTCCAGTCTCCTGGTGGCTTTGACACCCACCCTTATCTCCATTTCGAGTGGCGGCTCTTCTGGGCAGCGGACAGTGTCCCCTGGCCCTCAGGGGGCCCTTGGCACCCACTGGTGCTCAGCCAGGCATCTCTGATAGTTCTGTGTCTTCTGGTGGCAGTTCTCAATCACGCCCCCCACAGCCAAGCCATTGCTTTCTGTGCCCAGTTCTGGGACAGACCACAGTCCTGTGAAGCATCGCCTGAGGCAGGCGCTCACCCGCCTCATCCACCCAAGCATTGCCTCTGCCCTTTCCACACTCTAGTTCTTTGCATGCAGCACCCTCACCCATAGGGCTAACGTCTGCCTCCTCTCTGGAGCGTCTGCCTTCTCTAGTCAAGCTGATGCTGGCCTCGCTGACACCTCTGCCTTTATAGCAGCTGGCACCTGCTGGACCTTCAGATTCACAGCCAGTACCAGGTGGGCCTATGCCGGCACCTCCTCAGATGTATCCTTACCCTTGGCCGCAGTACCCTTACCTGGTCTACAACCTGCCTCCACTGGTGGATTATAATGCTTTTTCTCTGCCTAGTGGTCTTTCGTCCAGAACAAGGACAGATCACCCTGGAGACTGTCTCCCCTTCGTGGCCCCAGTACCGCTGGATCCTGCGGGGGGGGGGGTCCTGATGTCTGCTCTAGCCCATATATGGAGCGTCGCCCCCGATGCCAATCCTCTATAGTGAGCTTTCTGGGAATGACTCCTTCTCTTGAGTCATTCCAGAGCTCTGAGGATTCCTCTGAGGGGTGGGATCAGCCTAAGGAAGTCCTTCAGTCTAGTGCAGATGACCCAGTGTTCCTAGATGTCGTGTATCCTGTCCAGTCCCTCATGGGATGGGAGACGGAAGCTGGACCTGGAGCTTCACCAGTTGGCAGTTTACTTGCGACAGGATACCCTCCCCTTGGTGGAATCCCCTCTAATCAACTACCAGGATGTCACCAAGGTGTTGTGGAACCACCCCTCTACCACTCTGCCTTTACTCAATAGGGCAGACTGTCTCTATCATGCTCCAGTTGGTAAGCCCTTCATTGAGGACCACCCCAATGGGGACTCTGATCTTTAGTGCAGCCCATGACTGCACTAAGAGGCCTAAACATCTCTGCGCCCCTCTCCCTGACTTGAGTCTAGGCAGCTTGACCAGCAGGGTAAGCACATATGTGTTTACCACCCTTGCTATTGGGGTCTAAACTATTTGGGCCACATGGTGTGCAGTACCAGAATGCCCACTGTTCCTGAGGATGCTACTGAAACTCTGCTGGCCCAGCTGTTGGTCAGAATCCGATGATGGCACTCGCGTTCTGTGGACGGCGTACAATGCCGTTGATGCCTCTGGCTGTAGGGCGGCAGCAGTGGTCTGTCTTGGTCGCTATTTGTGGCTTAGAGTGCTTTGCCCCAATGTTTAAGCCAGCATTTTGGATGCCCCATTTAGGGGCTCTGTACTGTTTGGGGGTGATGCCCAGGACATCTCCCGGTTCCAGGCGTTTGGTAAAGCTCTCAGATCGGTTTCCTCACTCTGCTTTCAGCCCTGCATGAGCCATTGTCGGTCCTTTCATTGGGCCTCTCGTCGATCCACCAGAGGTCAGCAGTCAAAGGCCTCCCTCTAGCACAAGGCCAGTACTTCCCCCTTCCCCCAGCAGTGGCCACCCCTAGGGCCCCCAAGCACCCGCAGCTGCTCTGCCTACCCTTGGGTCCACCACCTGACTCCTTGCCCAACCCCCTCCTGGCATAGACGCTGGGGGAGGTGGTCAGAATTCAGTTCTCCCTTGATGGGTAGCGAGCAGTGACTCCAGAGCAATGGGTGCTCTACCTCATAGAGCATGGGCACACCTTAGAATTCCTGGAACCTCCTCCGGAAAACCCTCCCTTGCCCTCCCATTATCCTTCAGCCCATGTCTTCATCCAGGAAGAGATTCAGGCTCTCCTGCTCAAGAGGGCCATAGTGCTTATCCCTCCAGCTCAGAGGAAGGGGGTTTTACTCCCACTTTTTCCTCGTCCCCAAGAAGACTGGGACCTGAGGCGATACTGGACCTCAGCCACCTGAACCTGTACATAGAGTACAAACATTTCAGAATGGTTACCCTCCAGGGACTACTGCCCCTCCTTCACCAGGGGGACTGACTGTCCTCCCTGGACATCCAGGGTTTTCTCGGCCCACCACAATTTCCTCCATTTCTGTTTTCAGGAGGACCACTTTCAGTTCAGGGCCCTCCCTTTGGCCTTTCTTTGGCACCCTGGGTTTTTACGAAGTGCCTGGTGGTGGTGGCTGCTGCTCTGAGGAGGTGGGGCTTTATCTATACTTTCTGTGCCTTATTCTCCCCTCAGTGGCCCTATCCGCTCAACCCCTCCCCCACCCCATCACCTGGTTCCTCCCGGAATCTTACCTTGAGCTGTCCTGGCCACGGGATCTGCTGCCCAGCCACTGGTGCGGATCCTGTCGGGAGGGTGGGGGGTCGGTTTTCATCCTGCCGCTGCGAGGTCTCCTCCATTTTTCTCCCAATTCCTTCCCATTGCTGGAGCACGCGAGTCCTGCAGCACCCACCCTTCCATTGGTGCCCCATCCCATTGTACTCTCAGGCCTCCAGCTGGGGGAAGTCATTCGGCAGGGCAGCCAAGTCTCCCTCCCTGGGAGAGAACTGTCTTCCGGCCACACAGTCCTCTGCCTCCCTGTTGACCTGCTTGCACAGCGAACATGGGTTGCCAACATGGTAGGAGGTAAGGCACGGATGGCTGATTTCTTCATGCCACTAGACTGGCTTAGGAGACAGGGCTTTTGTGTGTTCCTTTACTGGACGACTGGCTGCTAGCAGCCCCCTCCAGGGAACTCCTGCTTTGAATCCTGGACTGCATCTTTCTGCTCCTCCATATTTTGGGGACCACGGTCAATCTGCCAGTCTTGTCTCTCCCAGTAGCAGTACCTTCTTTACATTGGGGCAGTTTTGGACTCCTCAGGGCAAGACCTTCCTGCCAGAGGACAGAGTGAGAGCACCTGATAGAGCAGGCTATATCTCGTCTCCAAGTCAACAGATCCCAGCCAGAGCGTTCCTGCACTTGTTGGGGCACATGGAAGGTGGCCAGAGCTATGATCTTTCTGGCCTGCCTACATATGAGGGTTCCCCAGTGGACCCTTGGTGTTCAATAGGACCAACACATGGACAACCTGGATCAGCCAGTCATGGTGGTCTATCCGATGAAATCCTGGAGTGGTGGCAGAACCCAGCTAATCTGAGTGGGGTCCCCTTTTGGGCAGTGCCCCCTCAGCAGATCCTCATAATGGATGCCTTGGGCCTTGGCTAGGGTGCTCACTTGGCTGACTGACAGACCCAGGGAGCTTGGTCCGAAATGGAGCAGAATCTCCACATCAGCATGCTAGAGATGCAGGTGGTTCTTTACACCCTGCAGGCTTTCCAGACCCACATTCTTCCCAGCCTGCTGCTGGTACAGACTGACAACATGTCAGTAATATACTACATCAACAATCGGGGTGCGCATCCACTCATACCACCTTTGGCAGGAGGCAGTGAGTCTGGTGCCGGGCCATCGAGCATGGCCTGGAACTCTTGTCCTTTCATGTTCCAGGTGCCCAAAACATCCTGGCTGACTGTCTCTGCCATTCAAGATTGAGAACTCACAGGTGGGGACTTATGCCCTCAGTGGTCGAAGATCTTAGACGGGTGGAGCCATCCAGAGTTGGACCTTTTTACTCCCCACTCTGTGCTAAAGTTCCACTTTTCTGCTTGCTAGATTCAGGGCCTGGAGTTTTCTGGCACGACATGTTCTCTCTCCTGGAAGGGGAGGTTTATATATGCCTTCCCTCCCTCCCCACTCCTGCAGAGGGTCCTGCTCAAGCTATTGACCACCTATTGGCTGTCTCAGATTTGGTTCCCCCTGCAGCAGCAGCTGGCAGTGGAACCCCCAGTACCCTTACCCTGTGCACCAGCTTGAAGTCCCCGTTAAGTCCCTGTATCTACATGCGTGGCTCCTGCAGACTTGGCTATCGTCTGCTTTGGGGTCTCCTCTAGGGTTGCTGATGTCCTGGTGGCTGCTAGGAAGCATTCCACTAGAGCCACGTATACCTTAAAGTGTAAGCGATTTCTCCTATGGGCTGCTGCTTGTCACCTGGATCCCTTCACCTGCCTGGTGAATCTGATTTATGGAGTATCTGCCCTTCTTTTTGGACTCTGGCTTGGGGTACTCCTCCCTTAAGGTGCAATTTTCCACCATCTCTACATACCATGCACCTATTGAGGGTAAATCTCACTCAGATGGAGGTGTCCATCACCTTCTTGTGGGGCATCCTGCTTTTGAAACCTCCCATTCAGGATCCTGTCCCTCCATGGGACCATCTTTATGTTGGAAAAATTCACTTTGCCTCCCTTTGAGCCAGCCACAAGTTGTGAGCTGCACTTTCTGTTGTGGAAAATGCTGTTTTTAGTTGCTGTTACTTCTGCGTGAAGGACTTCCGAGCTTCAGGCTCTGTGTAAAGAACCTTATTAATTTTTTTCACAAAGGCAGGGGGGTGTCTTTGCATACTAATCCTAAAGTTTCTGCCTAAGGTGGTGTCTGTTTACGTTAAATCAATCCATCCACCTGCCAGTTTATTACCGTGAATATTTTAATCGGAGGGAGGCCTTTCTACATACTTTGGATGTTCTGAGGCTGCTCGGGTATTATACCCATCACACCAGGTCTCTTTGAAATGACCTGTTTAGTTCTCTCCCGAGAGAGGGAGCACCTGTTTGAAGTGTTTAAGTGGTTAATTACATTGTGCACTGTTACTGCAAGTGACAAGCCCTTGCTAGGAGTGGTTAAAGGCCACTCCACCAGAGATATGGCTACCTCCATTGTTTGCTTCAAGAATGTCTGCTGCAGACATCTGTGCAGCTCCCACCTGGAGCTCTGTCCACACTTTAAGCACTATAGTCTGGACATCGCTTCTAGGTGCAGAGCAAGCTTTGGTCTCAGTCATTCAGGGCCTTCTTTCCTGAGCTCTCTGCCTGGTACTTCCGTCTGGCTGATTTGAGTTAGTTCTGGGACTGTCTTACAGGTGTTAGCCTGCTGCAAGAGCCCCCTCACTGTAAGATTGTACAGTTACACAAGAACTTACCATACCAGTAGATCTTCAAGAGGAACTCTTGCAGCAGGCTCTGCTTTCCCTCCCTCCTTCTCCCTGTCAGCTTATTTTCCCTTGCCCTTCTGCTTATGCATTTTTTTCTTTGGGTTCTTGGGAACTGCCTCTGTTCTCCTTTTTGCTACCTGCTAGGGGTCTCCAGTGGGAGAACTGAGGTAGGTGTGGGGTACTGCCCCCTTTTATAGGATAGGCAGACATCAGCATGCCAACGTCTGCGGGAGCTGTCCCCCATGAAAGACTGCTAGCTAGAAGTTTTCTGTGTGGTCTTGCTGCCTGGTGGCTTCAGTCCTGCCAGTGTTAGCCTGCTGCAAGAGCTCCTCTTGAAGATCTGCTGTTACGGTAAGTTCTTGCATAACTACTTTACCAACCTCTACAGTTGCTCCACACCTTTGACCTTTTTATTATTCTGTAGGAAACTATGGGGGCAGTTCTTTCTGTTAAAGGGACGTCTTGTAGTACTTCAGCAATCAACATGTCCTCATGCCTTGATTTGTCAATCCATTCAAATAAACAAGATTATTTGGAATTTTAACTAATCGCCAATTGTCTTGGTATCACATGACACCAAAGTAACCATATGCTATAATCAAATATTAAGGTGTTTTTTTATAACTAGCACTTTACTATGATAAAATATCCACCAGTATATCCTTTTAAAATGTGTTCTAAACAGGTCTGTGCTTTGTTTTTTTAACAGCTTCTGAAGGCACAGAAGAAAATACAGCGACGTGAGCAGGTTTTGCGACTTGAGGCTGAAAAGAAGCGCTTACGCACAATCTTGCAAGTTCAGTATGTCCTGCAGAACCTCAGCCAGGAACATGTACAGAAAGACTTTAGGGATGGCTTGAATGGAGCAATGTATCTGTCTTCAAAAGACCTGGACTACCTAATCAGATTTTCCAAACTGGTCCCCTCTGAAAGGAACAACAAGCTTAGGCAAGTTGGTGGAGGTTTTCCTTGGAATTTAGGATGAGACCAACATTAACTGGAGAGAAACATAAATGTTCGGCAAAGAACAAGGGCACCTTCCTGCAATCAACAGCTGTAGTGCAGTAGCAAATTATATAACAAAAATGGAACCTCTGGGAACGATCCCCTTACCTTCTGTACCCAGTAATGTTCTCCATGACTAGCTGATCCAGTTAAAGTTCCAAGATGTAGCACAATTGGCCTTTCTGTTTTCCAGGGAAACTGCTCCTAGTCAGTCTAAACATTCAGTAGCTTAATCTAGCTTCCCTTCATTTTAATTGCTCTTTGCTGCACCCTCAGTTGCTACAGTATCCTTTATGTATTGTGGCAACCACATGGTGTTTGTTGCCCTATAAGGGGGCAGAATCGTATCCATTTCACAACTTGATGCATGCCCCCTTTTAATGCAGCCCAGCACTCTTATTTGCCTGCCTACTGCATATTGCTGTGATAGCTTTCCCATCAGTGATGTCCCAAAGTGGGTTGGGTCTCGCAGGGTCTCAGACCTGGCAAACATTTTTTGAGGGATTGGGTGGGGACTCACGAGGTGTCAAAGCAGGGCCCTTAATCCCATTTCCTTCCTTTTCTTTTTTGTTAGTATGCTTCATCCCCTGTCACCCAGTTTGCACATGTCAGCCCCAGTTTCTCACAGCCCTGTCGTCTTAATTTTTTGGTACCCACTGGCTGCTTAACCCCTCCCCCGGCCACTCCCCATTTGCTCAGGAGGAACTCTAGTAGGGATACTAGGTGGCAAGTCTGGCAGGCTGCACTGGGCCATCAGGGAGAGCGTCATCCTGCGACTGAGGTTTTCCATATAGTTGTACCCCTGACTCTGACATGAGTGGTACCCTGAGCGTGTGTTCCTATGCATGCCTGACCCCCATAGTCATCCCTCCCTCCCTCCCTCTCTGGGCTCCGGTCTTTATCTGCCATCTGTGATGGCATAGCACCAGAGGCTTATGTCCCCCCTGGAGGTGGAGACTGTCCATAGGATGCTTGATTTACCTGCCCCGAGCCAGCCATCCACTCGGGAATCATTCCCAAACCTGGGTCTTCGGTATCATAAGCAGTAGCTCTGCCATTGTGCAGGCAGTCTGGCCTCATGTTAATTTCCTCTTACCGTGACGTCAAGAGGGCAGTATGTCCCTTAGTTCCTTTGTCCCTAAATTTCCTACATAACACGTCTACATTTATTCATTGAGCACCTCTGAGATTACCTTTGAGCACAAGTGCTCATTTACAAAGGTTTCACATCAAGTGCATGGTCACAAAAAACTACAATAAATGGTGCCAGAGAAAATGCAGTCTAATCGGGCTCAAAGCACTTGACAGAACAGTTAAAATACAGTTGAGAAAATCAATGCAGATCATTGTATATAAAGTCACAGGTTATGTACAGAGAAACTGAATAAAACTTACAGTTGCATTGGACTGTAGAGGCAGACTGCAAGGATCTTAAACTGATTAAACTTTGGGGATGACACTATCTTAAGTTTTGATCTACTATCAAAATGTAATAATGAAAGACCAATTCCATACTATGGGGGACTTCACAGTAGTAGTCCATGTATCTCTTTATATTATGACCCTTAGAGGCCTGGAAGTTTTTTTTCTGCACACCTCATGCACTGGTTATGTCCCCAGCTCTTTTTCATGCTGTTGCAGATATTTTTTTATAAAAATTGCCTCTTTTCTGAATTTGGGGTCTGAGTGAATGAACTCGCTTGTCATTTAATATCATGTGCCATGCTAGTCCTCTCCCCAGTACATTAAGCCCCTCTAACTTGCCTTCCTCTTCCTGGAATCTGTTCCCCTCATCTTATCTGCAAATTACTCCTGACAACCGGTCAAGAATGTTAAACAGTAGGGGTCACTTTCAAACGCTTTGGGAAACCCCACGGATGATTCCAGACTGTATGCACCACCACCCTGAGACTTATTTCTTACCCAGCTCTGCTCAGTGTAGAACAGAATTTCCACTTGACCCCCCGTGTGCCCAGATGGTCCCTGCCTAGTCTGTCTCCGCAGACCTTGAGTGGTCACCGGCATCCCTTCATTCTCCTTGCCTATTTACTAACATTCCCTTACTTTTGTCCCACGCATGCTTAAAGCCCCATGCTGTTTTTTGCTGGCGCCGCTTTCGCTGTCAGTCTTTGAGGTGTCTACAACTCAGTGATGTAGTGCTTCCTCACATTCCAAGAAGCCAGAAGGTGAAGGAAGGAAACATATTCAATTCAGTGCTTCAGTCAGAAGAAGCCAGAAGGTGAAGGAAGGAAACCTATTCAATTCAGTGCTTTAGAGTAACTGGTAACTGGTATTTTTCTTTTAAACTTAGATTGTAGGCTTGTAGTGACACTATACTTTCTTTCTGTGTTGTCTTTACTTATAATTGTTTTTGGGCTGTTGAAAATTTAAAACATAGTGGTGGTGTAATTCTGTGCTGTCTTTAATTGTTGCAAATTTTATCTTGGCTTGTCTGACTGTCCTGTAGCTGGGTGAAGGGTGTTAATTGTCTGGCCCCTCCACCCTTCCCCAACTCTTAATTATATGCCCTGATAAATCTGATTGACAGGAGCTAAACACAGGGTATAGTAAGAGGTGTGAAGTAGGAGGGGCATAAGGGGAAGACCACCCTCAACACGACAAGTGTTTTGACTCATTTATTTATTGGTTTCTTTTCCTAAAAAAAAAAAAAAATATATATGAGGATCAGTTACAGGATTTTAGTACTGTAAATAAATAAAAGAGAACTAGAGAGCTTCAGTAGCAGAGAAGTAGTGGAATTGCAGTATAATGTGGGAGTGGTGCAATGCAGTGGCTGTGGGCAGCCATATTCAGGCAGACCTTCTGACACTGAGGTGCTGCCCTATCTGCATGCATCTTCGGACTGCGGATGAGGTAGCCAGACTCAGAGCGAAGTCAACTGGGTCAGGAGGACCATCACCCCTATCCAGGGACCACCCAGTCCAATGCAGCTGCCTCAAAGGATGCCGAGAGCGAGGAGCACTTGGATGACAGTGGGCTCAGTCAGGGTTAGAGCAGTCAGGCAGAGGCACATCCCAGATCCTATTCCTCTCAAGAACTCATATGCCACACTGGCAAATGAGGACAACCAAATAGAGGTACCCAGGGAAGTGGAAGGAAAGGATGTGGAGGTTAGGCAAGGAGGTGACCTCAGTGGGGAAAGCAGTGGACCCTAGAGGAGGAGGAAGCGAATCCTGGTGGGGGACTCCATCGTAAGAGAGATCCAGCTAGGAACACAAGAGGGGGAGGACAGGGAGGTGAGGTGCCTACCAGGTGCCACGGCATGGAGGGATGGAAGGAAGATACTGGGGATCACTGGGAAGGCAAGAAGGGAGGGTGAGCTGGATGTCATTATCCACCTAGGTGCTAATGACTTGGCAAATGGGGAGCCAAAGGAAGTTCAGGAAGAGTTTAGGAAACTGGGGAGGGGTCTCGAGCAAGTAGCTACTTCTGTCACTTTCTCAGAAGTACTACCTGTGAGAGGCAAGGGAGAATAGGAGTGCATGCACCAGGAACTTTAACTCATGGTTGAAGAACTGGTGCTGTGAGGAAGGGTTTGGATTCATTGGTGACTGGGACCCACCTGGAGGGATGGAGGTTTATTCAAGCCTGATGGCCTGCATCCATCCTGGAGGGAATCAAGCACTCAATGATAAGTTTAAATGCTACATTGACAAGCATTTAAACTAGCAAAGGGGTGGCAGGCCAGCAAGGACAGTACCTACTTGCTCAACCCCACAGCTAGTAGTGGAACCAGTGAACCAGAGGAGTGGCTATCTCTGCAAAGCAGTGTGCAAAAGATGGAGATTAGTGTCCAAAAGGTGGATAAGCAGAAAGGGCAAATTCAGCAGAAGGGCAGACAGCAAGGAGAACCAGGGATAAATGACAACCAAGGAAGGGGCTGAGTAGAACAGTGAAGCAGTCTAGGGAGGTCAAATCATGGAAAGCCATGTGTGCAAATGCCAGGAGCCTTAGCAACAAGATGGAAGATCTGGAGGCTGTCATGGTACAGTCAGACCTGGACATTGTGGCAATCACTGGAAACCTGGTGTAATAATAACCATGACTGGAGATGGCCATACCTGGCTACAACACATATTCAGAAGAGACAGAGCAGGCAGGAAGGGAGGAGGAGTGGCACTGTATGTGAAAAATGACATAAGGGCCACACAGATCCAGGAGGAACAAATGGGGGAGAGATACTGTGGGTTAAGCTGGAAAGGAAAATGGGGCCAGCCATCCGCACAGGTGTGGTCTATAGACCACCAGCCCAGGAGGAAGAAACAGATAGGAGCTGATGCTAGCCATCCAAAGGATGGCAGACAAAGGGTGAGTAGTACTGGTTGGAGACTTCAATATACTAGGCGTGGACTGGAGCATCCCAGCAGCAGCATCAACTAGGAGCAGATTTATCCTGGACTCCTTCAGGGTGCCTTCCTCAAGCAACTGGTCATGGTACCAACTCGGCAGAAGGCAATACTGGACCTTGTGCTCACAAACAGGGACAGTGTGATGGGGTAACAGTGGGGGAGCACCTGGGGAACAGTGACCACCAGTCATTGTGGTTTGAAATCACAGAAAGAGCAGAACCAAACCACACAAAAACACGTATCCTGGATTTTAGGGGGGCAGACTTTGGGAAAATGGGGAGATACTTGAAAGAGGCATTAAGGGGAATGGGACAGGAGTCAGGGGTTGAGGAACAGTGGGCAGTATTTAAAATGGGGATTATAAGAACAGAATTATGCATTAAGCAGGTTAGCAAGAGGAAAAGGAAGAGTAGACCATTATGGTTTTCCAAAGAGGTAGCAAAGAAAGTGAAAAGCCAAAAGATTGCATTCAGGCAATACAAAAAGACACAGGCAGAAGGGGATAGGGAGAAGTACCAGGAGAAACAAAGGGAGGCAGGGAAGTCAGTAAGGGAAGCCAAAGCTCAGACAGAAGAACACATTGCAAAAATCAGTGGGTAAAGGGGACAAAACCTTTTACAGGTACATAAGTGAAAAAAGAAAGACAAAGGGAGGGATAGTGAGACTGAAGGGGGAGGATGGGAGCCGCGTGGAGGATGACAACAGTAAAGCTGACATATTGAACAGGTATTTCTGCTCAGTCTTTACTAAGGAAGAGGGGTAATGGGTCTGAAGGGAGTGCAAGGGTGAGAATGGTGCAGAAATGGACACAAGTCCCTTTACACGAAAGGGTCCTGAAGGAACTGGAAGTAATAAGAGCTGATAAAGCAATGGGCCAGATGGGGTCCACCCAGGGTCCTTAAAGAACTGAGAGGTGGTGGCTGAACCTCTGGCTATCCTGTTCAGCCAATCACTGGAAACAGGGAGGTACCCAAAGACTGGAGGACAGCAGATGTAGTCCCCTTATACAAAAGTGGGAACAAAGAGGAAGCAGGGAACTACAGACCAGTCAGCCTCACCTCGGTAGTGGGAAAGATCATGGAAGCACTACTGAAGGAGAGATTGGTGGAACATCTGGTTGTCAATGGACTACAGGACCCAAGGCAGCATGGTTTCACCAGGGGAGGTCATGTCAGACCAACCTCATTAAATTTTGACTGGGTGACTAGGGAGGTGGATCAGGGAGGGCAGTGGACATGGCCTATCTGGACTTCAGCAAGGCCTTTGACACTGTGCCACATAGAAGACTATTACACAAACTGGGGAATATGGGTGTGGGCAGGACAGTAGTGTGGTGGGTAGGTAACTGGCTGGGTGGCAGGACACAGAGGGTGGTGGTAAATGGCTGTCACTCCACAGAGGGAAGAGTGACCAGTGGGTACCACAGGGATCAGTGCTGGGACCGGTCCTATTCAACATCTTCATCAGTGACATTGCACAGGATCTAGAAGGCAGAATTTCACTGTTTGCTGATGACACAAAGCTCTGTAACAGAGTAGACACACCAGAGGGTGTAGACAGAATGAGATAGGACCTGCAGAAACTTGAAGAATGGTCAAGGGTTTGGCAGTTGAAATTCAATGCAAAGAAGTGCAAGATAATGCATATGGGGCACAAAAACCCTGGCACAATATATCAGTTGGGGGGTGAGGATATAGCATGCACCAAGCAGGAAAGGGATCTTGGGGTTGTCATCTCTGATGACCTCAAGGTAGGGAAACAGTGTGAGAAGGCATCAGGTAAAGCAAATAGGATGCTGGGATGTATGAGCAGGGCATCACCAGCAGGAAAAGGGAGGTCATAATTCCACTATACAAGACACTAGTGAGGCCCCACCTGGAGTACAGTGTACAGTTCTGGAGACCATACCTACGTAAGGACATAGACAGGGTAGAGAAGGTTCAGAGGAGGGCAACAAAGATGGTGCATGGGTTGCATCACAAGTCCTATGAAGACAGGTTGAAGGAACTGAACATGTACTCCCTGGAGGAGAGGAGGAGAGAGGATATGATAGAGACATACAAGTATCTTACAGGGAGGAACAGGGTGCAGGAAAACACTATTTTAAGTGAAAAGATGTTTCAGGACTAGAGGGCATGGGATGAAGTTGGAGGGAGGACGATTCAGAGGAAACATGAGAAAGAATTTCTTCACAGAACGGGTGGTGGACAAGTGGAACACCCTGCCAGAGGAAGTGGTGGGGGCTGAAACAATCACGGGATTTAAGAATGCATGGGATAGACATAAAGGAATTCTAGAGGTCAGGGGTAAGGGGAAATAGACTTCTAGGAAAACAAATTGAACTTACAAGCTCAAATGGGCAGACTAGGTGGGCCATAGGCCCTTATCTGCCGACACTGTCTATGTATCTATGTATCTATGTAGGCAGAAAGACCACTTGACCCCCCTTGTGCCCAGATGGTCCCTGCCTAGTCCGTCTCCGCAGACCTTGAGTGGTCACCGGCATCCCTTCCTTCTCCTTGCCTATTTACTAACATTCCCTTACTTCTGTCCCACGCATGCTTAAAGTCCCATGCTGTTTTTGCTAGCGCCACTTTCGCTTTCAGTCTTTGAGGTGTCTACAACTCAGTGATGTAGTGCTTCCTCACATTCCACTTAAACATCTCCCCACTTCATCACATGCCCTCTGGTCCTGGTGCTATTATTTGAAGACTCCCCTCCTGCACCCTGTTTACCCCTGTGAGGTACCTGTAGATACAGCATCTATCACGTCTCCTCTTGCACTCCTCTCCTAGGGTGTACATGTTGAAAAGCCTCACTCTCCTAGTAGGGCTTTTGGTGCAACCCCTGCACCATTTTGGTTACCCTCCTCTGGACCGTCTTCACCCTGTCTGTCTCTTCTGAGGTGTGGCCTCTGGAATTGGACACAGTAGTCCAGGTGGGGTCTCACCAGAAAGCTATAGCTTTCACATTGTCCCGCCACTTCCAGATAATCTGATACAATCCCCAGGTCCCTTTCTTGCTTAGTCAATAAGTACTCGCATCCTGTACTCTACTCTTGGGTTCTTGTTCCCCTAGATGCATGATTTTACACCCCAGTGGCCATGCTGTTGACCACTTGGTTTCCAAAGATCCCTACGCCTTCCCCTATCCAGAGTATCCACCTGTTACAGATTTTGGTGTCCTGCAAAAAAGCATTCCTTCCTATTCAGTTTTTAATTTTATTTATAGTTTTTTACCTTTACAGTATTGAAATTCACGCTGAACAATGCAGTACAATGCAACATATGATATTAGCATAGTCGCTGCTGTTTTTGGTTCTGTACTAGATACAGGAGGACTAGCAGCACTATTAAGCAGAGCGATCAGTCAGTTTGGCTGTTGCTGCCAATACTGGAAACTGATATTCGCAGTTAAAGGTTGAAACTGCTATTTAAGCCTTTGTGGTAGATTTATATGTCATAAAATATTCCCTCTCCGTACACTCCCAACATCAGATTATAAGTAATGGTATTTATCAAAATTGTGACTATCACTGTGGTATTGCACAACGACAAAAGGTGTGATTACTAATGTGGAAAAAGAATAAGTTAAAGGTGTCAGTTAATAGAATGACCACCACTAATAACAGATCTTCATAGAGGGTATCTCTTGCTGCAGGTCAGACACTTGAGATATCCACCATAGGGCGCTCCTTACACAGCCGCTTTCTCAAACAGTGACTTGGGGGCCCTGCAGTGATGTTGGGCTGGGCGATGTATAAATATGTGTCCCGCCATGAGGACTCCTGTTTTCCCGCCATCTACCAGTTCGCTTCGACCACGTGCCACTTCTCACAGCAGTGCTTCGACTGCTTCGGACGATGAAGACTCATTACATTTATACCGCATTCTCTGTCGAACTCTGAATCGCTATTTCGGAACTGCCATTATGGTCACAAGATCTGCCACTAAAATTGGCATTCTTTTCGCGTCCTGTGTCTGGGGGCAGCACACGATGTGACGTGTGCTCATTGGGATTTTAACAAGGCCACCCATTGGAGACTCAAGGAGTTAGAGCCTCACATTATGGAAGAGAAGGTGGCTCTCCTGGAAAAGGAGCTGTATTACAGATCCTTTGTTACCATCACGGTTGACTAGCTCTCAGGCATCGAAATCCAAAGAAAAACATTAAAGTAAGCACAAACATGGAGATTGGGACAAGGCCTCTCGAGACAGTTGTCTTCTTGTCTGACTGCTTTGGCCCCTGCCCTGCCATTGACAACTCGGGCCACTCCCACTCCATTAGGGAACTCAAAAGGTGTTGAGTGTGCTCACATAGGGATGGCAGTTAGGTCAGCATGACACCCGGGCACTACAACTAGCACTTTGCCCATCCTTTCAGCCTCTGAGTTAACTACTTTATCAGCTCTGGCTCAACCTCAACACCTCCTGTCGACTATTTACTTTGACTGCTCTGGCGTGTCCGCTGGTCCATATTAAGATGGACATGGCATTTTTGCTACCCAGATTCTCCAGCATGGATCCAGGATTTCTGTCAGCAGACTTTCTTTCACTTCACTGACAAGGCCTCCAACTTACCGTGGCCAGTCAATACCAGCGCAATCATCTTTTGGCTTGGTCAGTCCTTCAGTGCCTTATTCACAGCCGAAACCTATGATCTCTGTGCTGTCTCCCTTGCTTATGGCAACTATTGGTGCAGGCCATACACCCACCCCGGCCCCGTCAACTGTGCCCACTTAAAATGGAGCTGGTTATGCAGTCTATGCAGCATCCTCCCCTCTTGCCTCAGGCTCCTCCATAGACAGGGTCTCACAAAAGACCACGTCTTACCAGCTCTCCACCTTCTCTCCCCCCCCCCCCCAAAGGGTGTGGATGAGGATTTCAACTAAGCAGAGGATGACCAAGAGGAGGATGGGATCCATATATCCTTAAGTACGTGCACTGTTTTTTCAGCAAGAGGAGACCCAGCTATCTGTAAGGTCTCCTCCAGATGATCCCTCCTTTTTGGAGGTAATGACACAGCTCCAACAGGTTATGGGCTTTCACTGCTGAACAAGACCAGCAGAGGAGGAACTCTGGACCTCCCAGAAGATCCTGCTACCATGGTGCCACGTTTAATACAAGCTTGCAATGATGCCATCACAGTTGCTTGGAACAGACCTCACACTGTCCTAGAGCCTAAAAAGGCAGACTGTACCAGGCTCCTCCAGACCAGCCTTACTTCTCTGCTACTCCTCATGCTGATCCAGTGGTTATTAATGCAGTCCATGACAGAACAAAAAGCCCCAAATATTCAAGTACTCTTCCTCCAGATAAGGAATCTAGGAAGTTTGAGCTCATGGGCAAGAGTCGATGCATCCTCAGCCTTGTTCCCGAGAATCCTAAATTACAGGGAACATGTGCTTAAATATCACACTATGGGCCACAGCCATAGAAACAGCTGGTAAATTACCACAATGTCCAGATACAGAGCAGCTCCTAGCTACACTCCGTGTGGGTCCAGCATGAGCCGCCACCTGTTCCACATGGGCTATGGTGCAGTGGATGCTTCCACCTGTTCCTGCCATGAATGTTGCCCTTGGGCGACACGCTTGGCTCTGTCTGCAGATTCATGGCTGACATACAGCAATCAATATTAAACAGCCCTTTCCATGGCCATAAGTTCTGCACAGATGTGTAGGACCTCCTAAATGAGCTCCAGACCTCTGGTAGAACATTACGCTCGGTGCATACTATGTACCACTCCCAACCTCAAGGTACTCAGTGCTGCCCGTTTGTTTCGCCTAGCCTCACAGAGAAAAAAGGGGCAGCTAGACAACCTGCCAAGAGAAAGTCCACCCTATCTCTCCCAGGGGCCACTGTCCCCACCACTAAAACTGGCAGGGTTGCTGCCTCTGTAGCCCCTGCTGCTCCTATCTGACTCCAGCAGCTCCCTCCTCCCTCAGAGGCCATTTCTTCCTACATCAGGAGGCATGGAAAATGATTACGACAAATGAGTAGGTGCTCCAGTTAATCCACATGGGGCATACCCTAGAATTACTAGCATCTCACTCTCATTCTTCAGGCCAGCATACTGCCTACCAGAACATGTACCTGTCCTTGCAGAATTGTCTCTCTCATCCAGAAAGTGGTGCAACCAGTACCCATGGCCACCGTGGAAATGGGTTTCTATTTGTACTTTTCATAGTTCCCAAACATACTAGTGATCTGTGGCCAATTGTGGACCTCAGGGGCTTCAACCTGTACATACCGTACAAAGTTTTGCATGGTCCCCTTACCAACCCTCCTCCCTTTATTGCATAGAGACTGGATCTGTTCCCTGGACATGAAGGCTGCCTACATTTATAACAAGATCCACAAGGCCCACCGGCAGTACCTCTGCTTAGAATTACTGGGCTACCACCATCCCATTTCAGGCCCTACCATGTGGCCTCTCATTGATCCCATGGGTATTCACCAAATGCCTAGCCATGGTAGCGGCCACACTCCACTCTCTACATCTTCCCCTACTTAGACTGGCTTCTCAGGATGTCCTCCCGAGACCATCTCTTCTATGTCTAGATTGCACTGTCCACCCTTTCTCCCAAGCTGGAATAATCATCAATGCTGCCAAGTCGCATATGATGCCCTCTGTGCCTCCAGTACATAGGAGCAGTCCAGGACATCTCCCAGGGCAAAGCCTTCCTACCAGAGCACAGAAACTTATCTCCCTCGTCCAACACTGCTTGGAGACCACCCATAGAACTGCCCAGCAGTATATTCAGATCTTGGTTCAAGAGGGCTCTTGCAGTAGGTAATCACTTGTAGGACTGTGCCCCCTGGTGCTGGGACTGCACGGAAACCTTTGCTAGCAGTGTCTGACTTTAGCGTGACACTATAATGGGCTGTCCCCACGTCCACCCTCCAGTTCTTTGTCATAGTCTACCTGTGTATGTCAGACCGACTGAAGCTCGTCACAGCAGTTCAAACGCCTTTTTCAGAGGAGTATCCATTAGTTCTCTTTTATAATAATTTTCAATAGTTTGTATGTCGTTCTCCTTGTATGGATTTGCATAAATACAAGTGAGGTTCGTGCAGCGTCCAGCTACCGCATAAGGACCAGCATACCCTTTGCCTCTTCTGGCTGGGCCCTGACCACAAGGTCGGAGTGAGAGGCCTGTGCCCATATTCAGCTAGGCCATGCAGAAACTGCGCCAGTAGTCTCTTGAGACCCATCTCCTGATCCAAAAAATGGCTTTGATGGAGAAAGAATTAAAAAAGCTGAAAAGCGCCTCTTCCTCACCAACTGATCCACACAAGAAAAGGGATAAAGAAAAATATCGGTGCCAGTAGCAGTCTCTTCCCCCCTCCCCCCCCAATATGAAGCTGTCCATGGGCTCTTCGGCAGAGGACCAGCCCTCTTTCTCCGGGAAGATGACTGCTGTGGCCAAACCTATGCTCCCGCCTCCAGAGCAGGCTTTGGCCCCCCCTCCGGCTGCCACTGGTTATGGTGACAGCGGGCTCCTCGGATCCATCAGAGGCCGCCACTGCTTTTAAGTCCATTTCTACCCCGGGCTCCAAGATGGCAGGTGCGGCCAATAAGCCACTCATTGGATGCTCCGGCGAGTGTCTAGCTGGAGTTGGTAAGTCGGGACCTCTAACTCCTGCACGACCCAGGTCGATCAGTCTATCATCGGACCCTCAGACGATCGCACAGCCTCTTCGTGTCTGTCAGGTTCTGACGAGACGCTGCCGGACAGCAGCTCTGTCCCATCCGGAAGACAAGGGTCTCCCTGGGGTTCCCTCCATGGAGAACCCCCATCTCCTGTTCCGTTGGAGATTGCTTCACTGTCGCCGGACCCGCAAGTCCCGACAGACTAACACCTTTCACCAGGCTTACCTGACATCGAGGCACCAACTCTTTTTGATGGCTCAGATGCTGTCTTTAGCAGTGCAAGACCCTGCTCCTCCTCAGCGCCCGCAGGTCCCCTTGCCTCCCCCAGGACCACCTCCAGGCCTTGCCCGTCAGGGCACCCAAAAGGTATTCCGCCTTTGGGGCCGCCCTCTGGGCTTTGCCCTTCAGGATCTTTGCTGGATTTTCCTCCCGCTCGTCTTTCTGGCTGTCCTCCTGCAGGACCATCAGGCATCCCTCCATTCGGGCCACCATCAGGCTTCCCTCTGCCACCATTGGGCTATCCCCCATTAGGACCGCCTTCAGGTTTTCCTCCGGGACCACCATCAGCTTATCCTCCGTCAGGACTGATGGGGTTTATGATGGGAATACCTTTGGAATATCTGCAGTCTGGCTATCAGTCAGCCCCGACACCGGATCCCTTATTACTCAGGCTACCCTGGTTACTATCCGCCACCAGGCTACCCACACCATTACCCATCCTCTAGCTTTAGGGGACATGGGCCTGGAACCGGATCTGCTCACAACTCTACCTCTTCCTCTTCAACCTCAGGTGGATTTTAGGGAGATCCTAAAATCTTCGTGGTCTGAAAACAAAACCCAGTTGGTCTCAGAACTGGATAGCAGGCATCCTGTTCTTCATGCAGGCCGCCCAGCTCCTTCTCCTAGGGCCCCCTCTCTGATCCTTCCTCGTACTTCGACGTCAGGCCATCCATCAGCTCCAGCGCAACCCCTGATGTCAGAAGGGATCACCAGGGAACCAGATCCTCTGATTCCTGAAAACTTCTGGAGGATTCTGATGATTCCGAAGTGGACTCTGATTCCACATCTACCGGTTTGGGTTTTGAGACTTCTCCCCCTGAGGAACCAGTCCCTCAGGAATCCCCAAAATCACTGCCTGAAGATCCCTCCTTTGTGGACCTCCCCAAGCATATGGCGGAGGCCCAAGGATGGAAGTCAAAGGCTCTGGACCCCAAACGACAAAGGTTGACAGAGCATCTGGACTTTGAGTCCAGTACTCCCTCCCCCATGGTTGGAACCCCATGAGGATTTATCCTCTACCATATGGCAGACACCTTCCTCTATCCCAGCCATGGCAAAGAAAGCTGACAGGAAGTCGGAGGACAAGGACCACCTCAGCGTGCACCCTAGGGCTGACTCGGTGGTCATCACTGTAACCTATGATTGATCTAAGCCTAAACACCTCAGTACTCTTCCTCCCCCCCCCCCAAGTAGTCCATAAAAATTGACCCGTTCTGGAAGAAATTCTGTGCCTCTTCTACTCTAGCAGTACGTGCTCTGAACTACGTCTCGCACATGGTAGAGTATCAGAAGTCCTTGTTCCGCCAGCTCGAGCCTATTGTCGAGGCCCTGCTGGACTCTGATACAAAGTCATCCTTGGCAAACGCCCTAAAAATGGCCAAGGTGACTGGATGTCATTCTTTGCGAGCCACCTACAATGCGGTGGATTCCTGCACTAGAGGTATGGCCACAGCTGTAAGCCTTCGCTGGTACTCTTGGCTAAGAATATTGGGCCTAGTCCCTAATATTCAGTCAGCTGTCCAGGATGCCCCTTTCAGAGGCTCTGTCCCATTTTGTGGGGATGCCCAGGACATAACAAGCCTACCAGATAAAGGCATAGGTCTTTGGTTGGTCCATACCATGTATCGACCAAAACAACAAAAGCATCCTTTTCGTCGGCAAAACGGTCACCAGATGAAAAACCAGCAAGCGCCCAAACTCCAGTTTAAACATAGGGCTCCCAGTACTGCCGCTGCCTCTCTAGCCAAAACACAAAGGGCTTCAGGAGTGGTCCTCCCCAACCACCCCCATTCCTGACTTGCTGACCGCCCAGCCTCCTTCTTGTCTGAACAGGTGGGCAGAAGATTAGTGAGGCATCTGGGAGACTGGGAGTACATCACAACAGAAGCTTGGGTGCTTCAGTTAGTGAAGCTTGGTCACATTCTCGAATTTCAATAAAAAACTCCAAATAATCCACTAAGGTCTTTTCTTTACCCAAGGGTGCATATCCCCCATCTAAGGGAGGAGGTCACAGCTCTTCAAAAAGAAGCAGTCGAGCCAGTGCCGGCAAACCAGATTGGGAAGGGATTCTACTCCCACTTTCTGGTACCCAAAAAGACAGGGGATTTATGCCAGATTCTGGGTCTCAGTACCCTAAACCTCTTCATAGAGTACAAGAGGTTTCGGATGCTGACATTGCAAAGCCCTTCTTCCTCTCCTCTCCAAAGGACAAGGGCTTTGTGCCCTGGACATGCAGGATGTGTATCTACACATCCCAATATTCTGTCTGCATCGCAGATTCCTAAGGTTTTCTTTTCCAAGGGGAGCATTACCAGTTCAGAGCTCTCCTTTTTGGCCTGTCCACTGCTCCTTGGGTCTTTACCAAATGCCTAGGAGTAGTGGCAGGTCTCTTGAGTCAGGGGTACAGTCTTTCCCTATCTCGATGATTGGCTCCTTGCAGCACCGTTGAGAGGGGTTGGAAGCATCCTTATCGGCTACTCTGCACCTTTTAGAGCACCTGGGTATCACGGTCAGTTACCCCATGTCCCAGCTTGCTCCTTCCTGGTGCCTTCAGTTTATTGGGGCAGTGCTGAACATAGTGCAGGGTATAACTTTTTTCCCGCTGGACAGGGTGGACACCCTGGAGAGACGGGCCAAGCTTGTATCTTCCAACCGGCGCATCTTGGCCAGGGTGGTTCTCGGTCATCTTGGCCTCATGGCAGCGGCTGTCCCTACAGTCCCATTGGCTAGACTCCACATGCGTATCTCACAGTGGACTAAGGTCCCAGTGGGATCAGAGGGAGGACAACTTTGATAGTCATGTCCTCATCTCCAGCCCAGTGCAACAGGATTTATGGAGCAAGACTCCAGCAACCTGATCCTAGTCCCTTTCCAGACCCCTCCTCACTCCCAAATACTGACTACAGATGCGTCAGGACAGGGTTGGGGTGCCCATCTTGGATGCCACAGGACACTGGGCCTGTGGTCATCTGTAGAAGTGCACCTGTACATAAATGTGCTAGAGATGAGAACAGTGCTGTATGCTCTTCAGCACATCCTTCTACAAGAAACACTGATTGAAATGGACAACATGTGCGTGGTGTGGTACATCAGCAAGCAGGGGGACACCTGCTCGTATCCTCTTTGCAGGGAAGCAATGCGAGTCTGGAACTGGGCGGTTCTGCACAGGGTCCATATCGTGGTGGTCAACATCCCAGATGTGCAGAATGTTCTTGCAAACGGTCTGTTGCACCAGGGTAAGAGCCCACGAATGGGAGCTAAAGCAAGAAGTTCCAGATCACATCTTCAACATTTGGGGTTGTCCGGAAGTGGATCTGTTCACAGCCCCATCAAATGCAAAACTTCCCAATTTTTGCTCTCTTGGTCCTGGGCATGGTGCTTTCTGGCATGACGCATTGTTGCTTTCTTGGACCGGGGAAATTTCTGTATGCATTCCCTCCCTTTCCAATCTTAGTGTTGATCAAGCTTCAGTCAGGAGGAGCAAAAATGATATTGATGGCTCTGTTTTGGCCTTGACAGGTCTGGTACCTGCAACTTCAGCAGCTAGCAGTGGAACCACCGATACCTCTGTCTTAAGATCTGACCCAGGAGGGGGGAACACTGGTACATCTGGGGCTAAAGTGTCTTCATCTACATGCATGGCACCTCGGGACACATCTGCTTCTAGGTATGGGGTTTCCCCAAGGGTAGCTCAAACTTTGGTAGAGGCACGAAAGCCATCTACCCGAACTACCTATGCCATGAAGTGGAAGCGCTCTCTTCCTTTCCTTGCTATTTGTCTTTTCTTTCCCCTTATCTGCAGGTATAAAAATATATGAATCTGTATGTGGGAATGTCATTTATACTGGGATCCCTTTCTTTAAAACTGTTTATAATTTTACTATTGAAATGATTGCAAAAAGCTATTTTGAACTCAAGAGGTTAACCTGAAATGCAGTTTTTAAGCCCTTTGCAGAGCTGTGAACAAGAGATCGGTTCTGGGACATAATATACTGTTGCTGCACCTGCAAGGAATGAAACTTAAAAGAACACTCTGTGAGAAGCAGGCTCTCAATGAGTTCCCAGACAGACTTACAAAAAGAGCAGCTATGCTTTTGCTAGAGACGAGGAGAGGGAGAGATGGACTGAAACTTGGAATTAAGAGAGACCCTCAGAAGGACTTAGTTTTCTGTTTGTACTGCCTTTAGTTTTACTGAATAATTTTTTATTGTGCTGATATTGAGAAAAATAACTCTTATTTGTGAATTTTGAAACTGCTCCTGGTTTTCCTATACTTCCTGACCTGTGCCTAGATGACGAGCCCTAATTTTCCACAAGGATAGGGTCCTGCTGAGAACAAACCATAAATTTCTATCCAAGGTGGTATCGGAATTTACCCTAAACCACACCATTCATCTTCCATTATTGTATCTGCAGCATACCAACCCAGGGGAGCATTGCTTCATACCTTGGATGTCCATAGAATTCTGATATTACATGTGCCACAAAATGAAACCACACTCTTTCGCCCCTGGAAGGGAGGGAGGGCAGCTTGGTCTCCAAACAGACCTTCTCAAAATTGCTGACCAACTGCATTAATTACTGTTACAACAAATGCAACAAACCACTCTCGGGCACCATGAAGGCCCATTCTGCCAGGGCCACAGCTAGCTTAATGGTTTGTTTTTCAGAGGTCTCCTTATGACATCTGATGCTGCCACATGATCCAAGGTTCATGCTTTCACCAAACACTACAGCATCGACATAGCCTCCAAGAAGCTTCGGATGCATGGATTCTGCAGATCATAGAAAAGGTTCACACCTTGGGGCACATCAAGCAGCCTCCAGACATCCTGCCTCCTCCCTCCAGTTATCCCTGGCTCACTTAGTAGATCTCCGGGAGGAGGTGCAGTCTCTTCTGCACAAGCAGGCCATAGAGCCAGTGCCCAGGCACCATGGAAACAAGGGATTTTATTCCAGGTTTTCCTGGGCCCCCAAAAGACCAGAGATCTGAGGCCTATCCTAGACCTAAAGGACATCCGTCTGTATGTCTAGTACAAAACGTTCAAGATGGTAACTTTGCCAGGACTGATGCCCCTTACCAAGACAGGGGACTAACTGTTCACTGGACCTGCAGGACACTTACCTGCACATCTCGGTCTTTTTTTCTTCACAGGAAGTTTCTCCATTTTGCCTTTCAGGTGAGCATTATTAGTTCAAACTGCTGCCCTTTGGCTTGTTCTCTGCACCGTGCATCTTTACCAAGTGCTTAGAAGTCACAGCAGCTCTGAGGGACTGTACATATTCCCTTATCTGGATGATTGGCTTCTAAAGGCCACATCCAGAGAACAGCTTGTGTGGACTGTGGAGCAAACTCTCCAGCTGTTCCACTCCCTAGGCATAGAAACGTAGAAACAAGTTGTCTGCAGATGGGTACTGTATGATCCATCAAGTCTGCCCTTGGTTTCCAACCACCCCTTACTTAGCTGCCTGCTTGAGTATCCCACATTCTGTCCCATGCCCGCTTGAATTCCCCCACCATCTTGGCTCCCTCTGTCCCCTCTAGCAGGCTATTCCATGGTTCCACAACAAGCTCTGAAGAATTTCCTCATATTGCTCCTGAACTTTCCTCCCTTAAGTCTAAGGTCATGCCCTCTAGTCCTGTCATAGTCTTAACTGAAAAGTTCTGCATGTGCACCCTGTTGCCTTTAAGGTATTTAAATGTTTTGATCATGTCCCCACGATTCCTACGTTACTCTAGGCAGTATACTTTAAGGTCCTAGTCTTGCCTTGTATGGTTTCTGATGCAAGCCCTGCACCATCTTTGTTGCTCTTCTCTGTACCATCTTCAGCTTATCTGTCTTTCCTGAGTTGTGGTCTCCAGAACTGGACACAGTACTCCAGGTGAGGCCTTACCGGGGACTGATACAGGGGCATGATTACTTCATGCCTTCTGCTTGTGATGCCCCTCTCTATGTGTCCCAGGATGCCACTAGGTTTTAATGCTGCCTTTTCACATTTACTGACCTTGAGGTCATCTGATATGATCACCATCCAGGTCTCGCTCCTGCCTAGTAGCCACCAGCTGTTCTCCTCCCATTCAGTAGTTTCCCTTGGTTACATTTTCCCAGGTGCATGACCTTGCATTTTTTGACATTGAATTTCAATAGCCAGATCCTGGACCACTCCTCCAGTTTTTGGAGATCAGCTTCCATGCTATGCTGTCCCTCTGGTGTGTCCACTCTGTTGCTGATTTTGGTGTCATCTACAAACAGGCACACCTTTCCCTTCAGGCCATCTGCAGTGTTGCTGATGAATATGTTGAGTATCAGCCCCAGACCTGAGCCCTGCAGGACCCCGCTAGTCATCCTCCCCTTTTTAGAGTGCCATTCATGAACGCTCTGAGTTCTCCCACGTAACCAGTTTCTGACCCTGTTCAGTACCTCTGGCCCAACTCTCATGTTCTCCAGTTTGTTTGACTAGTCTCCTGTGTGGAACAGAGGCAAAAACTTTGCTGAAGTCCAGGTAAACCACATCCACTGCCCCACCCTGATCCACTGTTTTGGTGACCCAATTAAAGAAAATAAAGCGGGTTTGTCTTGCAGGACCTCCCTGCCATGAAACCGTGTTGATTTTTGTTGAGCTGACCAGTTTGCACTTTTTTCTTCAGCAGGGACTCCCATCAGTTTTCCCACAACTGACGTTAGACTAACCGGATGGTAGTTTCCTGGCTGTTCCTTGCTTCCACTCTTGTGGAGTGGTACTGTTGCTCTCCTCCAATCCTCTGGCACCTCCTCGCTACGCAACGATTTGTTGAAGAGCACTGCTAAGGGAGCTGCCAATACTCTCCCAAGTTCTTTAAGTATTCTTGGGTGTGTACCATCTGGCCCCATAGCTTTATCTACCTTTAACTTGTCTATTTCCTCCATGACCCCTTCCTCTGAAGGGACCCATGTTTATTCCTTCAGTTGGACACATCTTAATACCTATTTTTGGTCCATTTCTGTCTGCTTCCTGTGAAGACTGAGTAGGTGTACACACAGAGTGCCTCTGCCTTCTCCCCATCTTGCTCTGTGGGTTGCCAGTCCTTTTTTTTGTGATTCTAACAATGCTCCCTTTGGTCTTCCTTTTTTCTCGTATGTACCTGTTAAAGGTTTTGTTGCCCTTTTTTTTTTTTTTTTTTACTTCCTGAGCTATCTTAACCTCTGTTTGAGCCTTTGCATTTCTTGTCACTTTTCCTTTCACTTCGTTTCTGTTTGCATTCTGTTTTGTCCGCCTCATTCCCTGACTCCTTGTACTTTCTGAAGGTTATGCGCTTCTTCTACCATGGTTGCCACCTCCTTGGAAAACCATAGTGGGATCTTCCTGGACCAAGTCTCCACTACTCATTCACACTAATGGGACTACACCAGAGACGCTAGGACCCCATGGGAGCCAAAAATCTTCAGGAGGGCCAGCACTGGGATAGGACTGCGCATGCATGGCACCGCGAGCCTGGCTTGCGCTACATAGGCTCTCGGCATTGACCGAACTGTCTCAGTTCCTTTTCTCCCACCGTATAGTGCACTTTGATGATATTGCTTGCCTGCTGGAGTCAAGTCTTTGTCTACACAACAGCAGCTATAGCCATTCAGTATTCGATTAATTTACTACTTTTAGTGTTTAAAAAAATAAATAAATAAATAAATTGTCTATCAACTAAGTTGACCTTAGACGGTAGCAGTGACAGACTTCGTTTGAGTGATGGCAGTGGGGCTGTGTCCAGTCTACCACCCTTTGTGGAGGGGGGATCTGACCACTGGCAGTACGGTGCTTTGGGAGGGGGGGGGGGAAGAGGACAGTTTGCCCAAAGCACAAAAGCAGCGGGCCCATTCCCAACCTCTATCTGGGACCTGGCTCTGCTCAACTGCGAGCTTTTTCCTTCTATCGGAAGAAACTGTACTGCTCAAGGTCACAGTCTAGTATGTCTGCATGGGGATCGTCTATGGTGGCAAGCAGTAGGCCTGACCCAACTTCGGGTGGGGTCCTCTGTGGCTCCGTTCTTAACTATCGCAATCTTCAACACCAGGCCCCATCTCTTTCCTTGATGGGGCTCCAGTAAGCAGTTTCACCTCTGGGCTGCTCTTTTAGAGCAGGCAGTATGACGTCTGCCTGGAGCCACTGGGCCACGGCAGAGTCGGGTAGGCAGGATGTGCGCGGTGCCTTCTCTGGTGCCAGTGATGCTGACCCCACGTGCCTACCTCTTCACCTTTTCCAATGCAGGGACCGGCACAGGTACAGCTTTCCTTCTCCCCTTTTTTCTTCGGGTGTAGGGCCAGTACGCCTGACGCCACCTATGTTGCCAAACTCCTAGATGCCGTTCCGGGTGGCGGCGTCTCTTGTGATTCTGGCCTGGACTTGCCTTTTGGAGGTTCTTCTGGGGTAGAAGTGGATCTGGATGAGTCTCTCCCTTTCCTGCTTTGTCAGATGCAGTGGATGACTCATTTTAGAGGCTGGAATGCAAGCCTTCTGCATCAACAGAGCCTGTGATGGAAGATCTTTAGTTTTCCCTCGGATATGAGGTCAATCATAACATTTCAGATTTCATCTGTGGACCAAAGCAGACTTCTACATCTAGAGTTCCTACATTCCTTAGTACAAGTACACCCTGTGGAACACACTAAATTCAATGGTAGAGAGCTTCCCGGACACTTCTGCTCCATTGATGGGGGGCAAATAGCCCAATAATCCATGTCAGTGGCTCAGCAGGTAGCACACTTGCCTCTGAGGCGGGGAGATCAGAAGGTTGTGGGTTCTATCCCCACACCAGCCAGTTGGGTTAATATCCTAATACTGACACTAGTGCAGCCTGAGGGGGTGCTGCACTCCCTGAGGTGCCATCCTTCGGATGAGACATGAAACAGAGGTCCCATCTGCCTGTTCTGGTGATAGTTCAGGTGGATGTTAAAGATCTCATGGCCCTTCTAAAAAAAAAAAAAAAAAGAGTAGGGGAATTCCCCCGGTGCCCTGGCCAAAATTTCCCCCATTCACTAAAAATACCAACAGCTTAACCTGGTTCAAGGTCAGTTGGCATTCATCTGTATTCCCCTTCCCCGAGTCATGCCTGAAAATGGGCAGAATGTGTAGTGCACTTACTCGGTCAACAAAAACTAAATAAATTAAAAATAATCAGCTAAAAGCTTTTAGGGACCCCTGTGACACTGCCCCTAGAGTGGCTATCATTGGCAACAGGTGACTAACATCTCCTTGGCAGTGATGATTGGTTCGGCCTTTAGATTGAGCTCCGGAGGACACTCGGACTCCTGCGGCCCCTTAGTAATGGCACAATCTTCATTCTTGTAACAGGCAGTCCTTTCAAGGTAGAGGCTTGGAAGCCTGTATCAGGAACCAACTCAACTGCAAAAAAAATTGCAGCAGAGGGCACAGGGCCCAAAAGCACCTGGTACCATCCTCTTGGATCCGACCCAGGTCCCACTTCAGCTGTCTGAGGTGGACGCTACTCGGCAGTAGTGGGGGGGACACCTGATTTGGTTTTATAACTAGTGGAAGTCAGTGGCGTCACCAGGCTGATTTTTGGGAAGGCTACAGCCCCCTCAATGTAAGTTGAAGCCCCCCCAATCATTTCCACATTGAGAGAAATCACATCTTGTTGTCCCATGGACAACCAATTTAGTGCTGGCTGCCTGGCGCTTTTTTTTGTGCCGTGTGTGATTTTGGCCACTAGATGTCCTCGTTCTATGCCTTAGTGTGGCGCGCCACTGCTGGTTGCATGATTGCGAGTCCGGAGCGGAACCTCACGTGGTGAATGTTGTGCGCGACTGTGCGAGGGAGCACTGCGGCCACAGAAGACCGCTTCCCACCCAACCGGATCCATCTATACCAGTGCCACCCACAGGACTGAGGTGAGCCAAAGAATGGGTTGTTGTGTAGCTGCCTGTCAGTCGGGGGGGGGGCTGATGGAAAAGTAGAACATTCGATGGAAGTTAGGCAGTGTGCCATTTTCACTGCAGCTACAGACATAGATGCATCACAGTGCAATCGGAAAAGCACTGAAATAGATGGGGCCGGGTGGTTCTAGCAAGCTTGTTGTGGGTGTTGGACTGGTGGAAGTTGGAAGCTGTAAAGGGATTGCTAAAGAAAAGGAAAAACATTTCAGTTTGGGTCTGGGGTGCCTTGTTTAAAAAAAAAATACAAACAAAAAAAACAAGGGGGTGAAAGTAGAGGTTGGGGAAGGTAGGACAGTTTAGTAGGTGAGTGGGGTCTGGGCCTGATTGACTCTGTGTTGGTCTTGTGGACTTCTGCCACATTAGAAGATCGCGGGGACACTGAGCCAGAGATAAAAACCACTACCAAAAAGAAAGGGAAAGTCTGAACAAAAAATAGTACAGTGAGTGTACTGTATACCAATTAGTAACTTTACTACACCCACATTGACAAAGTTAGTGTACTGTAGTAGTAGTAGTACAAAACTACAGTACAGAGCAACAGAGGTCATCACAAAAAAGAAAGGGGTATTTTTTTTCTTCTGATTTGTGTGGGGCAGTTGCTTTGATGTTGTAGGGGAGAGAGGAATGCTGTACAACTGAGTGAACACAGAAGATAACTGTGCCACTGCTAAAACACAGCACTGAACTGGAGCAAAGGGAAAAGGATCTGTGGTGGGTGTGTGACTTGCCCAGTCTAGCTAGCTGAGAAATGAAAGAGTGTGCTTTGTGTGTTGTCTGCCCTAACACGAACATTAATAAAAGGCTGAGAAATAAGAGTGAGAGTGAGGGAGGGGCTTTGTGTGTTGCCTTAAGAAAACTTGTCAGGTTAGCTGGGACAGGAGACTCGGGGGTGTGGCTGACTGGCATGAGAGAACATGTAGTGTGAAAAAAGGTAACAAAAAGCAGAAATAAAAAAGTTGCACTAAACATCAAAGCAAGCAATTTTGATTGGGCAAGTGTAATGCTGGGTGAAAGGGGTGGAACCTTTGAGAAGTTACGGGAGCACTGTCCTTGCATCTTTGCCATGCAATTATAATACATCTTAATTATTACTGTTTTATATAGCCCTTCTATATCTGTGAATAATACAATGCCTCAAGCATTTACTTTGTTGCTAAATAATTTTTTATAAGTTTTCCTTAAAATATGGCCTTCCAACCATTGGACTACCACTCACAACAGTGGGACTACCATTTTTGGATAGGTCAGTTGTCTGGGACTACCATGTAACTTTGAAATTTGTCGATCCCTGATGAGCGCGCAGGCGGCATTCGGGCTTGGATTTAGTCACTGGCTGCAGAAGATCGGGAGCGACTCTGGAATGGGATGTTATTGAGCACTGAGCAGTGAGAGGAAGATGGAACTGGCGAGAAGGCCGGGATTATATTCAAATTCAGAGTCAGAGGAGGGCTGGACTGACTGACAGGGTTGGCAATGGCGTGGCAGTTGGCACTGCAGCAGGTGAGCCAGTCGTTGGACCACAGGGGAGTGATTGACAGGGGTGGGGGGGTCATACAACCGAGTGACCGCCTCAACTTCCTGGTAATGCACGTCTGGAAATCATGGCTTCAACTTTTGCCTTTAAAATAAAACAGTTTACAGCCCTTGTTTCGCAATGGGACTTTTTTTGAGCATGTCAGTGTTCACAGCCCTATCTGGTAAGACGCTTTATTTATATTGGACTAAAAATAAGTAATTCCAGCATGAACACGTTTCTCCTCAGCTCCTCGCCTGTCTAGCTCGTGGATGCGCAGAGCCGAAATTGCAGCCAGACCATCTAAATTTTAATATTTTTACAAAAATACACAGTATGCAGCCGTTACATTAAAATATGCTACTACTAGTTCATTTTACATTTGTGAAGCTTCCTCCCTAAACCTTCAGTTTGGGCAGCTCAAAATTAATCTTAAAGGCTGACAGTGACAGTATCTCTTTATTGTTCTCAGCTTCTTGACAGAAATAACTAGAGATCAGAGAAAACTAAGTCTTTTTCTCAGTTGCCTACCTAATGGATTTGTGTTGTGTTTGTGCTTGTGGCAAGCAAGGGTAGCAAGCTCAGACAAGGCAGCCAGTGATACAGAGCACTGCCTAAGGTATAACCTTTTTTTTTTTGTCTGACTCGTCTCATATTTGCTCAGGGTACTGTAACCTTCCCAGCAGATCTGCTGGGATAATGCTGTCTGTTTTCCTCTGGGGTCTTCAGTAAGCTTCCAACTTTCTTTGGGATCCTTAACATTCCCAGCAGATCTGCTGGGATAATAGTGTCTCTCTTGTCCTCCTAGGTGGTCCAGTAACTAAATGTTTCCACATATACCAATAAATAGAGGTCATGATAACCAGCCTTTTTAAACATCATTCCCCCATTAAAATGCAGGAAAAGCCACCATTTGAAGGTAAAAATGACAAAATTTTCCAGGGGGAGCATTCCCCCGGACCCCCCTAGTTGGGTTAAGATTTTGACTGAGGGGCATTAGCCCCCCCAGTTTTCTCCCTCTGGTAATGCCCCTGGTGGAAGTCAATCCAGTGGATGTATGGGTCATCAGGATTGTCTGAGAGGGATACTCTTCCAATTTCAGATTTTTCCTAGACCCAGGCAGCAACCCAGTCTGTTTGCCTCTGTCAGATGCTCTTTTCTCTGAGAGATGGGGCTTCAGTGCAGTAGAAGTTGTTCCATGGCGAGTCTGAACACAGGTTCCTACTTCCATTGCTTGGTTCCAAGATGACAGGTGGCATGCACCCATTTCTCTACCTTGAAAGGTTAAACAAGTACCTGTTCAGGGAGTTCTCTACAACCGTGGTAGTCAAGCCTTCACTTCCTGGACATTTGGCTCCAAGCCAGCCCATCTGGGCTAGAGTCTCAGGAAGCAGTTGCCACAGCTTCTCGGTCACTGTCTTCCAGGAGGGGTTTTCTGATTTAGGAAGGTGCCAGATTCACCTTTCCACCAGTTCCTTTCCATAGGAATCCTCCTGGATACCCCCAGGGCAAGGGTTCTTTCTTCCAGAGAATGGAAGAAACTACATCTTCAGATGTCTCTACTTCATGGAAAGTGATTCTGTCTGGGCTCTTATCAATGCAGCAGATGCTGGGACTTGTGCATTCATCTGTAACAAATAGTGGTCTCCGACCACACATCCGCAATCCTCCGCATAAGTGACAGCACCTCTGACAAAATTACTTGCGTGATAGATGCAGTTGGCCTAGCTTCAGTTAGGCCTACCCTTACCCTCTAAATCCCAGGTCAGCATCACCATGGCTGCACTCCTGATTGGGGAGCTCACTGTCAAAACCTCCATACTCTGGTGTGGAGCCAGGAGGAGCATCATCTTCTCTTAATTTCTTAGAGATGAGAGCTGTCTTATACGCTTTCCAAGTCCTGAAGGAGGCCCTCTGCCACAAAGTGATCCCACTTGGGATGGATGACAGAATTGTGGTGATTTCATCAACAAGCAGGGTGGAGCACTCTCCTACTCTCTGTGCAAGAAGGCCTTGGGGAGGTGAGTGTGCCTTGAGCACATTGTCAGTTCAGTCATTGTGCAGTTGCTATTCGGTGAGTGGGGCAGTCGGGACCTGGTCCTTTCTTCGTCCCCTCTCAATGCAAATCTGCCTCTATCCTGCTTCAGAAATCCAGACCCTGGTGTGTTCTGTCAGGGTGTAATCACTGCAGTAGACAAGATGCTCCTGTATGCTTTCCTCCTCTTCCCTTAGTTCAGAGGGTGCTGCTCAAGTTGTAGGCAAATGGGGACAGGATGATTGCCATCATCCCAGACTGGCCTCGGCAGGTATAATTTGCATAAACAGTTGGTCAGAAGTTCCCCCACAGTGACTCCCTCTTCGAGCAGGCCCTCTGACACTGACTTTGGTCCGTCCTTCGTGTGCTCCCTTCATCTCCATGCCAGGCACCTGAGGAGAGGCTAAAGGATCTTAATATGTATACCCTTGAGGAAAGGAGGGAGAGGGGGGGACATGATAGAAACTTTTAAGTACCTCAGTGGAATCAACAAAGTGCAAGAGGGTAGCATCTTTCATAAAGAAATGTGCAAGAACAAGAGGACACAATTTGAAGACTGGTGGGAGATGGCTCAGGGGCAATGTGAGGAAGTATTTTTTCATAGAGAGGGTGGTGGACGCATGGAACAGCCTTCCTGAGGAGGTTGTGGGGTCTAAAACTGTGGGAGAATTCAAGAATGCATGGGACAGACATAAGGCAATTCTTGTGGGGGTAGGAGGAAATAGGCTGTTGGTTAACTAGGATCTGGAGCTTATCCTGTAGGTAGGGAAATGGACAGACTAGGTGGGCCAAGCAGTTCTTATCTGCTGTCAGTCTGTTTCAGTTTCTGTGAGATGAAAGTGGGCAAGTTTTAGGTTTCCAGACAATCTGAGATCTTGGCCGTGCATAGACCATCACCAGGAGGACTTGCGTGGCTAAGTGGCTTCACTTCACCATCTGGTGTGCAAAGTTCCGTGTGGACCCTTTTGGTTGCCCACCAAGTAAAATTTTGGGGTGCCTTGTGGACCTGTCTAACACAGGTCTGCATTTCTTGGCAGAGAACGTTCACCTTTCTGCATTTTTGGACAGGCTTGTGTCAGTAGACATGTCACTGGCTCAATTACTGTTGGTCAAGTTTTGCTTCTCCCTACTTCATTAACTCCAGAATAAAGGAGAGCGCTCCCTTTGTCTCTCAATGTTGAGGGTTTTGCAATTCTACATCAACAGAACGAAGAGATGTGCATTCGAGCAACTATTGTATCTTTCCGAATGCCTTGGCTGGGTCAGCCTGTTGCCATGAGATGTATTTCTGCTTGGTTAGTAGCATGTCTTCGACATCACTAATGCATGGCACAACTCAAGTTGGAAGGCTTTCCTGGTGGAGATTCGTAATGTACCTGTTGCAGACCTCTACAAGGCGGCAAGTTGGAGCTCATTGCATACCTTTGTAATGCACTATGTTCTGGATGTCTATTCCTGATAACTTTCTTCAGCAGGACAGTCCTTATGGAATTCTGTCTTGAGTGAGCTCTGTCTCCTACCACCCTACTCTGTGGCGGTTTAATTTTTTTAGCTCTGTACTCTCCCATTAGTGAGTGGTGGATACTTTTTTAGTCCAGAAAGATATGGAAATTAACTTACTTAATGTAATTCTTGATCTTGGACGAAGTCTCCACCACTCACACACCCACCCACCATCCCTCGCGCTCACTCGTTCCGTTTTGGTCTTCATTTCCTTGTTGTTCAGGCTTTGAAGGCATTGTTGAACTGACCCCTTTTACATGGGTCATCTGGGCCTTCACATGCCCAGAAGTTAGGTTTGGGTTTTCTTTCGTTAGTTTATGCTGTACCTCCTCTGTCAAAAAGTTACTGAAGCAGTTGGAGGGTCGACACAGAGATAGCTTATAAAGTGCGAGCTAGTATCGCAGTGCCCCGCATGCGTAGTCCTATCCCAGCACTGGCCCTACTGAAGATATTTGGCTCCCACGGGGTCCTAGCACCTCCAGCGTAGTCCCATTAGTGTGAATGAGTAGTGGAGACTTCATCCAAGAAGATCAAGAATTATAGTAAGGACATAATTTAAATGTTTTCCTCCTTTTGTTTTTACCATGGCATTACCATTAACCTGCCAAAGTTGGTTCTGGTGCCATCCCAAAGGTTGCATTATATAGTGGCTGTCCTGGACTCTGCACAGGGAAAGGCCTTCCTGCCCTAAAACAGGGTGGAGTGCCTCATAGCCCAAGCTTAGGATGTTGCCCAGAGCCAGTACATTCCTGCCAGGGTATATCTCAGATTGCTGGGCCTGATGCCAGCTACCATACCCACAGTTCCGCTGGCCAGGTTCAATATGTGTACCCTCCAGTGGACCCTCAGAGTACAGTGGGACCAGTGCATGGATGAGTTAGACCAACCAGTCCTGGTCTCTTCCCCAGTACACAAGGTATTGCAGTGGTGGATGGACCCTTAAATCTGCTTCAAGGCTTTCCATTTCAGATATCTTCCCCATAGCAGATCCTAACCATAGATGCCTCGGGTCTGGGCCGGGGAGCACACCGTGGTCCCTTCCAAACCCAGGGCTCCTGGTCTGAGTCAGAAGCCTTCCTACATCAGTGTCCTGGAGAGGAGAGCGGTGCTCTGTGCCATGCAGGCCTTTCTGGAACACCTGGCTCCAGATCAGCTGCTGGTGCAGTCGCGCAATCTGAGCATAGTATACACCAACAAGCCGGGGGCACATTCATACACCTTTGCAGGGAGGCCATTAGTGTGGTACTGTGTATGAAATCAGTCTGACACTCTGCAGTCCATGTGCCAGGTGTATTCAACACCCTGGTGGACAGTCTAAGCAGGACTCTGTCCAGCATGCACAAATGGGAGCTTCTGTCATCCATTGTAGAAGACTTGTTCGATAGATGGGTCATCTAGTCCCCACTCTACCCAATGTCTACTCACTAGATCCAGGGCCTGGAGTTTTCTGGCAAGACGCATTGTCCCTGTTTTGGAGTGGGAGGTTTCTTGATGCATTCCCTCTGATCCAGGGCATGCTAAGCAAGTTGCAGATGGAGGGGGCACCATGATTTTGGTGGTTCCAGTCTGGCCTCTCCAGATATGGTTCCCTCTTCAGCAGATTGCAGAGGAACTTCTGATTCCTCTTTTCCTTTGCAGGAAGCTGCTGATCCAGGATCAGAAGAGCCTGGTCCATCCCAACCTCTGGTCCCTCCATCTGCATGCCTGGCTCCTGAGAACATGGCCATTGCCAGGTTAGGGGTCTGTAATAATAATAATAATAATAATAATTTTATTTATATAGCACCTTTCAGTGTATCAAAGTGCTGAACAATTTTAAAAACAGTTCAAAACACTACATAAAAACAGAACATGTACATAAAATCAACATACAACGAAATAGAGTATTAATAATAAAATCCAAGCATTTGTAAATAACTTAATTATCTAAAAAAGCCAATGGGATGGTGGACATTCTAGGCCACCCATAAGTCTTCCACTAGAGCTACATATGCCATGAAGTGGAAGCGGTTTGCCATCTGGGCTGCCAAACCTAGCTTAGACCCTTTCACCTGTTCAGTGAATCATATCCCGGTCTACCTGATTTCACTGTCACTCTAGCCTCCAGTATTTCTCACTGAAGGTTGACCTTTTGGCTGTTTCTGCATTCCATGAGCCAATTGGTGACTGTAAGATTGTGCCATTGGATGTCCCGTACCTTTCTTAGAGGCATCCTGCATCTGAAACACCCAATCCATTCTCCTGCCTGGGCTTGGGACTTGAATTTTATTTTGGAAAAATTGACCCTGTGTCCTATTTGAGCCAGTTGCGTCTTTAGATTTTGCTTTCTGTCTTGGAAAGCACTGTTTTTTAAGTCGCAATTACTTCTGCTCGAAGAATTTGAGCTTCAGGCCCTCTGGTGCAAGGAGTCTTATTTGACATTCTGCAAAGACTGTGTCTTTGTGCACAAATCCTAAGTTTCTGCCTAGTTTGAGTTCACACTCTGTCTATCCACCTTTGTGTTTATTTTCTTGAGCGTGTCAGTCCAGGGGAGGCACTGCTCCATACGTTAGATGTGTGCAGAACTTTGAAGCATTACCTGCTTAGGACTAAGTAGTCCAGAAAGTTGGAGCAGTTTTCTTCGCCTCGGGTAGAGAGGGGGTTTCAGTTTCTAAGCAGTGTTTATCCAAAATGGTTGGAAAATCGTGTTCTACAAGTACAGCAAAGAACTGCCTGGTGCTGTAAAAGCTCATTCCACCAGAGGAATGGCTACCTTGGTGGCTTGATTTTGAGAAGTCTCAGCCACTGATAATTTGTGCAGCTGCCACCTGGAGTACAGTCCATGCCTTCACAAAGCACTACAGTCTGGATATTGCCTCAAGAGCCTGTGCAGGATGTGGCAGGGCTGTAACAGGGACTTCTGTCCTATGTTTATGGAGAGCCATCTTCAGACTGTCTGCACTTGCAACTGCTTGGTACTCATTCCTACTGTTACCTGATGAGTTACACCCCCGAAGATGGAACAGTTGCGGAAGAACTTGCTGTAACAGTAGATCTTCGAGGGGATCTCAATCAGGTATAATTTCTTTTTATCCCCTCCCGCCATCCCACTGGAGCTGCACCATCGGGAGTTGCCCATCAAGCCTATCCCTACTGGTGTCTTACCTGACAGTCCCCCGGTCCCTCCATCGTGCCTCGGATAACCTCCGGGTGGGGTCAGGGTAGGGGCAGACCCCTGAATCTTGCTACTGTCAGGGTCCTGAGACTGCAGGCAGGCACTGGCATATCGAGACCCAGCTCGGCGCTCCGTCTTCCTGGCTCCAGTGGAGGTGTTTCCGCATTTTCTGTGCAATGTTGCTGGCCCATATATCAAAGCGCACGTGCCCACGTCGGCAATGTCCCTCCCTCTCCTACCTCTGAGTAGTCCCTGGGGCTGATTGGTCGGTGACCTACGCCCTCTACCAATCATGCCCCCAAGACACCAGCTTACTGTTGATTCCCCCAGCTTCTGACAGGGGTCGCTGCTTGCCGGGTTGTAGAACCCTCCCCCAGAGAAGGCGAGCGGTCATCGGATGCTGCAGCCTGTCTTCCCCCCCGGCCAACCCCTGATGGCCCGAGCGCGCTCCTGAACCCGGGTCGCTGACAAGGTGCAAGGTGTGGCGTCCAGCGCCTCAACCCTTGGTTCCACCGGGTTGGCCAAGTATATTTTCTATACCACCATCCCCCTTCTTGGGGCTCCTGTCTAGGAACTGGCTATCTGGTGTATCCAGCTTTTTTTATTTGAGTCTGGGTACCTCTTTCTGCTCAGTCCACCAAGGCAAGAGCTTAGCTCCCTTAGTCTCCAGGAGAAAACTGAGGGAGTGTGGCTGCTCCCGCCTATATAGGGTTGGTGACATCGATGGCATGGGCATCCCCTAGTTGTACTACTGAATCTTCTATATGGATTCCTCTTCACTGACACCGAAGGTTCCTACGGTGTTACCCGATGACTGAGATCCTCTCCTAGATCTACTGTTAGGTAAGTTCTTGCATAAATGTTTTCTGTCCTCTGGTCATTCCTTCCCTGCTGGCTGCTTTTAAGGATGCCACCTTGGCTGCCTGGTATGGGCCGAATAATTCCTGCAATGCCCAGAAAGGCAGATAAATTGTACCAGGCTCCCTCAGGGGAAGCCTTTCTTTGTGGAGCAACCAAGGGCAGATTCAGTAGTAATAAACACTGCCCATGATGGGTCCAAGAGACCTCAGCAACTCTGTTCCCTTCCCCCAGACAAGAAGTCCAGAAAACTGGATCTTATGGGCAAGAGGGCCTATGTCTCTGCCACATTGGCCATCAGGGTTAGTACAGTAAGTACATTGTTCATACGGTAAAGTTCCAAAATATCCTTTGAATGAAAGGCAAGGCTGTGGCTTGGGCCCTTCATGAGGGTCCCCAGAGATGGGAGCTGCTTAAGGTCCTCCAGGCAGGGACCGATGTGGGCAAGCACCTCTTGAGGGTGGCCTGTGGTCTGCAGGTGCATCTGCTAGAGCAGCCGCAGTTGGTATGTGTCAACATTCTTGGCTTTGGGTGTCTGGTTTTGCATGGATGTACAGCAGTCCATCTTGAATGTCCCCTTAGGTTCCATGTGAAAATCGCGACTAAAAAAAAAAATCATAATTGCCAAATCTGTGACTATTTAATAGAGAGAGCTATAGTAGCTCCTTGTCTTATTAGCGGTGCTGTAATAATAGCGACTATTTGCTTCTGCATATGTTTTAATATTTTCACTTTCTTTGCATGCATTTTACCTTCCAGAGGGAGAATATTCAAATTGGCTTGTGTAGATATCATAGAGGCATTGTTATGCTGGCAGTGCAGTGGGAGCTTCAGAATGGGTGATTTGAGGGGTCTCTAATTACAGGTGTTTTAATACACAGTGGTATCTCTGGGACAGTATTGATAGCAAGTTGTATACAAGCAGCGACTCCTGAAGTTACAGTGGGTGCAGTTAGAGAGCAAGCATGATCCTCCGCACTTATAGCAGGCTGGAGAAACTCTCTAACTACTGGATTTATGAAGCCAAATGTCTTTTTTTTTTTTTTCTTGGGGAAACACCAGAAGAAATAGTTTTTACTTGTTTTGCTACATCCATGATGCCCACCAGCCACTAACCGTTTGGGACCTCTACCCATTCAACAGTTGTCAAGGCTTGTTCTGCCGATCATTTTCCTGTGGCTGGTTGAGAAGGTGTAGGATGCCTTTTCAGTTATACATTTACTGTATTGACTTCCAAACAGTTTGTGGGTTCTTTAACAGGCTATGCACCCAATTCCAAAATTTCTGAACTTGTACTGTCCGCTGGTACTGACATTTCTTTTGAAAGTTCGTCTATCACCACCACAAGGAGGGTGACATCCTCCTCAGCAAGGAATTGCAGTGGCAAGGCACATCTCTTCTCAATTACAGCTAAAGGTAAGATGGCAGTTGCTGCAAGTTAGTCTCCTGAGTGTTTTGTGTGAGTTGCAATTAATGTACTTGCATTGGCAGGCAAAATCGCTATTTGTACGGGTTAGCAATTGACCTGTAGCTAAAATCACAATTGCTATTTTGGAGTCACTATTTTGTGGTGGTGATTATGCTGTCACGATTATAATGGGATACCTCCTCTTCAGAGGCTACAAGCTCTTTTTGGCAGATGTACAGGACATCCTTTCTGACCTTCAGGCCTTGGAGAATCCTGTGTTCAGTTCACTCCCTTTACCATACCCAGCCAAGAGGTGGCCAGAAGGTGCTTTTTCGTCTGACCTCCCACAAACCCAAACTGGGTACTGTGCAGCCACAGCCCTGCCCACCCCTTCCTCCACCACTGGGAAGGCTCCTAAAGGTAGAGGTGCTGCCCCGGCTGCTGGTTTTATTTCAGCATGACTCCTTGTCAGACCCCCGTCTTCCAGCAGTGTAGGAGGCGGTGGTAGGAAAGTCACTTCTCCCTACACCTGGACAGGTGGAAGGAGATCACCACAATGCTTGGGTCCTGTAGCTGATAGAGCAAGGCCATATGCTAGAATTCCTGGAGTGCCCTCCAGATCTTCCTCCAGTTCATTCAAACTACCCTCCAGATAATGTTCCAGTGTTAATGGAGGAAATTCGCACACTGCTGCAGAAAAGGGCCATAGAATCAGTTCAGAGGAGCAGAGGGTTCTATTCTCACTTTTCTAGTCCCCAGATTCACAGGGGAGTTGTTTCCAATCCTGAACCTAAGAAACCTGAATTTCTACATTCAATACAAGTTCAGGATAGTAACCCTCCAAGGCCTGCAACCTCTACTGCACATAGGAGACTGGATATGTAGGATGCATGCCTGCACATAAAGGTCTATGCTCCCCACAGGCAGTACTTCAGGTCCCTCTTCAGGGGGGCCACTATTTGGTCAGGGCATTACCCTTTGGCTCATCTTCTGCACCACAAGTCTTTACCAAATGCTTGGTGGTGGTGGCGGCAGCCCTCAGGAGGGCAGGACTGTCGTCTTCCCTTACCTGGGCTGTTTGGGGGGAGATTCGTGAAGTGTAGAAACATAGTGTGTGACGAAAAGGACTGAACTAGGCCCACCAAGTCTGCCCATTTTCCCAACTACCTACTGGACCTGTGCCTCCACCTTTAACACTCCCATGTGGTTGTCCCATGCCCTTTTGAATCCCTCCACTGTTTACTCTCCGACTGCTTCTGGGAGTCTGTTCCACTTTTCTACGACTGAGTAATAGTATTTTTTGATGTTACCCCTGAACTGTCCTCCCTTCACCTACAGGCCATGCCTCCTTGTCCTTCGACTTCCTTTCATCTTGAAGATGCTCCACCCTGTTTACACCCTCAAGGTACTTGAAGGTCTCTATCATGTCCCCCCTCTCCCTCCTCTGCTCCAGGGAGTACATGTTCAAATCTCTCAACCTGTCTTCATAGGATAGGTGGCTTAACCCTTTTACCATTTTTATCGCTCTCTTCTGAACACACTATCCTCCCCACATCCTTCCTGAGGTATGGCCTCCAGAACTGGACTCCGTACTCCAAGTGTGGTCTAACCAAATGGGTGTACAAGGGTACTTTGACCTCCCTGTTCCTACTGGTGGTCCCCTTCCGATGCATCCCAGCATTCCACTCCCCCTGGCCACTGCCCTCCCGCACTGCCTTTCCACCTTCAGGTCCCTGGATATAATGATACCCAGGTCCCTTTCTTGCTCAGTCTCCTCCAGCTCTTTGCCCCCCATACGGTATCCTGCCTTCTGATTTCTGTAGCCCAGATGCATGATTTTACATTTTTCTGCATTGAATTCAAGCTGCCACCTTTTTGACCATGCTTCAAGTCTCCCCAAGTCTCTCTGCATTTGTTCCACCCCTTCCTCTGTGTCCACCCTATTGTAGATTTTGATATCATCCGCAAACATACTCACACCCCGCTCAAGGCCCTACACGATGTCTCCTATGAATATATTGAACAGTAGGGGCCCCAGCACTGATCCCTGGGGGACCCCACTCGTGACCTTGCCTTCCCCGGATGCCACCACATTTATTATGACCTTCTGCCTCCTTTTCTCCAGCCAGTTTCCGTGCCCCATCCCTGCCATATTACACAGCAGCCCCCCATGAGGCTGCTTAAAGCTCAGTCTGAGGAGCAAATCATTTGCACCCTAGCATGTACCAGACATCTGTTCCACACCCTGGGGATTACGGTCAACTTGTTAGTCTGTTTTGACCCCCGTCAATGTCTCCCATATACAAGGACCATACTGGATACTGCCCAGGGTGTGGCATTTCTGCTCCAGGACAAGGCAGAGTGCCTGATAAAACAGGCTCTGTTCCTTTGCAACAACTGATATGTCGTAACCAGAACATTCCTGCAGCTGCTGGGCCTTATGGCTGCAGTCATCACAGTTCATCTGGCAAGGCTGCACATGTGATTCCTCAATGGACTTTGAGTCCAGTGGTATCAATACTTGGACGGTCTTGCACATAAGATTCTAGTTACTATGCCAGTAAGGAAAGTACTTCAGTGGTGGATGGGACCCAGCAACCTTCTCAGGGGGTTCCCTTCCTCATTGCCTACCCTCATCAGATCCTCACACCAGCCACTTTGGGGATGGGATGGGGCACACACCTGGACCCTCACCAGTCCCAGGGAACTTAGACTGCAGTGGAGTTTCCTCCACATAAACATCCTAGAGTTTAGGGCTGTCTTGCACGGTCTGCAAGCCTTTCAGGGCTGCCTGTTCCCAGGCCCTCTGCTTGTGCAGATGTGCAACATCGGGCATAGTGCACTACATCAACTGGGGGGGGGACTCATTCATACCCCCTGTGCATGGAAGCAATGAGGGTCTGGTACTGGGCTCTAGAACACAGTTCAGAATTGTTGGCAGTCCATGTTTCAGGCACCCAAAATGTCTTGGCAGACAGGCTAAGCAGGCTGCATTCTAGAATGCACGAGTGGGAGCTGCTGACCTGTCGTAGAAGACCTGTTTGACAGGTGGGATCATCCAGAGTTGGACATTTGTGTCCCCACTCAACACAAAACTACGTTTTTCTGCTCATTCGCTCCAGGGAGTGGAGTTTTCTGGTGAAACGCATTGTCCCTCTCTTGGAAAGGGAGGTTCCTCTATGCCTTACCACTACTTCAGAGGGTGATCAAGCTTCAGATGGAAGGAGTAGCAGTGATCTCATGACTCCATTCTAGCCTCGTTGGATCCGATTCCCATTACTGCAGCAGATGGCAGTGGAACTGCCAGTACCTCTGACCCTGTGCAGAGGCTTGCCCTTCCAGAAGCAGGGCACACTAGTCTATCCAGATCTAAATTCCCTACACCTTGATGCCTGGCTCTTGAAGACATAGCCATGGCTATGTTTGGAGTGTTCCAAAAGGTGGCTGATGTCCTGGTGGCTGCTAGTAATCCCTCGGGCTACTTATCCCATGAAGTGGAAGTGCTCTGCTCTGTGGATGACTTCCCATCTAGACCTGTTCACTTCTCCAATAAGTCAGATTCTGCAGTACTTGCTGTCCTCAGATTCTGGTCTGCAATACTCTCATTAAGGTGCACTTGTCCACTATCTCAGCCTTCCATGTGCTTGTTGATGGCTGTACGGTGGCCCAGCTGAAGGTGTCCTGTACATTTTCAAGGCATTCTTCACCTGAAGCTTCTCATCTGCAATCCAGTCCCACCATGGGACTTGTATCTTACGTTTTGAGCCAGCTACAACATGAGCTGTGCTTTCTGTCATGGAAAATGTTGGTTTTAAACTATTAATTATGCTTGGAGGGTTTATGAGCTTCAGATTCTGATGTGCATGTCTCCTCATTTGGTTTTCCACAGACTGTCTTTGCATACCAGTCCTAAGTTTTTACCAAAGGTGGTGTCTGAGTTTACTCTCAAGCCATCCACCTGCCTATGTATTAATCCAGAGCATGCCAATCCAAGGGAAGCATTGTGCCGTACTTTAGATGTACATAGAATACTCTGATATTGTGTTCATTGCTTGAGGGACTGCAGGAAATACTCGCAGCTGTTTATTTTGTCCCTGGGAAATGAGGCGTACTGGCTTCCAAACGGTGCTTGTCCAAATAGTTGGCCACTGTTAACTTCTGTTGGAGGAAGTATGGTAAGGGATGTCCTGGCGTGCTCTGCAGCCACTCTACCAGAGGCATGGCCACTTATGTTGCCCAGTTCAGGAATGTCAGCCACTGACATTTGTGCTGCTGCAACTTGGAATACTGTCCACACTTTTACTAAACACTACAGTCTGGACATTGCCTCTAGAAGATGGGCAGGCTTCAGCGTAGCTGTGCTTCGTGACATTCTTTCCTAGGCCTGTTGCCTCAAACCACCCAGGCTGTCCCAATGTTGGAACCACTTGGGACTTGTTCCATAGGTGGGGCTTGCTGCAAGATGCATCTTCAAAGATGGTAGTCATGCAAGAACTTCTCATAACAGTAGATCTTTGAGACTGTCTTGCAGTAGGCCATGCTGTCTCCCCCAATACCCCTTTGCTTCTGTCTCTCTAGGACTCTATCTTGTGTTTACTTTTCACACTGGTTGGAACCTCCAGCCCTCCAGTTCCCCAGGAGTCGGTCCTCTGTCTATGGTCTCTGGTGGGGGAACTGAGGAGGGTTTGGGGCTGCCCACATTTTTGTCGTCATGGGCAACCTCTTGTAGACTGCTAGCTAGAAAGTTTTTTTTTTTTTTAACGTGTGGTCCAAGTGCCTGACCTATAGTTCAGTAGGTGTGGCTTGCTGCAAGAGATTCTCTGATTTACTGTTATGGTAAGTTCCTGGATAACAGCTTTATTACATTGACCCACGTACCTGATTTCCTCAGTTCCTGATCCAGCACTGAAAAGTGAGAACATGTCTCCTGTCCATAGAGGATTACAGTGTTGGAACTCTGGTAGGCATGTATGGGGTGAGGTGAGGGGTGGGTATGGTGGTGGTGTGCTGGTGGGAGGGTTGGGTGGGTGCAGATTAATGTGGGCATCTGGTGGCAACAGACATCGATGGATGGTTTTCTTAACAAATCCTACTCAGCTAAAACTTAAGCAGACATTTGGCTGGCAGTATAGCCTAGAGGTTAGAGTAGCTGTAAACGAGCTTGGTACATCCAGCAGACCAGACTTTGTTTGATTCTCACAACCTCCACTTGCATACTGTGTGACTCTGAGCAAGTCACTTAACTGCCCAGTGCTCCCAGGTCGCCCCTGAAAACAGGCACTTGTGCTTAGTGGGGTTTACCTGGTTACCAAAGACTAAAAAAAAAAAAAAAAAAACGTTCTGTCCGTTTCTGCAGAAGGTGGTTACTGACATTTGATTTCGTTATTCCAGGCTACTTTATTTCATGATCATGATTGTTTTGTAATTAGTAGGGCTGTGCGAATACCTTTTCCTGAATATTTGGCCCAAATATTCATGTTTGGTTGCCAGATATTCAGATATTCGTATTCGGAGCCCATTAAAAATAAAAATAAAAAAAATCCCTCCCCTTTCCCAGCCCAACCAAACAAAATGAAATCCCCAACCCCCACCTTTATCAGTAGTCCAGTCCCACCCTCCTACCCCTTCAGCAACTGCAGTTTGTATTTAATTATAACATTTTCAGTCCCTCGATGGACTGGCAAAATCCACCCGCCGTCTTTCCAATTTAATTGTATACCTCATTTTGTTAATTGTAGCTGGCCACACCTATGGAACTATAGCCATCAGGCACTAGGACCACATGGAAACTTTTTAAGCTAGCAGTCTGCCTGGGGGGGGGGGGGTGCTGCCCACCCAGACATTGCATGCTGATGTCCTTCTCATATAAGCACGAGTGGCCCTGCACCACCCTCTGTTCTTTTCTTGCTGTCTACCATCACACGTCTGACTTCGCTGAAGATACTACCAGCTTCAGTGGACTGCTTTTTTCAGTTTTATTTTAGTTTTCTCTTCCTAGCTCTTGACATCACTTTGTTTCCAAAGTGATTTCTTCCTCCTTTTAATACTGAGCTTCATCTCAGAAGAAGCTCCTTGAGATCTGTGCCTGCAGGGAGGAGATCCTCTAAGGACGGCCATGATGCCTGCATCTGCCACCTAGGCTTGGACCACAGTATGCAGACCTGCGAGCTCTGTCACTGCTTCAACCAGACTACCAGGAGGCACCACCAGAAGAGACCTTCCTTTTCCAACAGAAGGTTGCCCACATGGAGAAGGAGTTTCAAGCCAGGAGTTCCTCCACTTTACCAACCTTGTCCTTGGGTTCCCATTCATTCAAGGCCTGGGACAAGTTGGCTGGGAATCACAAGCACCAGGATAGGTACCAGGCTAAGGAGTGGTCTTCCGCGATTCGTTCCTGGTCGCTGCATCAAGCGTGGACTGCGGTGGGGCAGTCTTCCACTTTGAGAGCGGCTCCCCTGTCACTGCCTTCTCATCCGCAGGGCCCTGTGGCAGTCTCCCCCTCACCTCAAAACACACACACGTCTTACTCTGGTAGGCACGGGTTTGTTGGCGTCCGGTACTTCCTCAGCCCCACCGAATTTTCAGCCCCTGTTGTACAGGCCCATATTGTCTGTGGGCCATCGGTCAGGTGGTTCTGCCGGTAGGGCTTTGTCCAGTGCCAGCTCAGCTCCCTTGGGGGGGTCCCTCCTACTCCCCAGACTTTCAGCTGCTTCTACAGCTGATGTCTTGGCCTCGGGGTCCCAGTCTCCACCGGTGTCACCCCACCCCCTGACGACCCAGGTCATTGGGCCTATGTTAGTGCCTTATCCTGTACTGTCACCCTCCCTAGCCCACCTCTGATGCTGGCTCTTCTGCCTCCACAGATGGCGCTGTTCAGCATCCCGATTCTGATTTCGGTGGACTTTCAATCTTTGCTCTATTCCCTTTGGGATTTCATACAACCTAACCTACACTCTCCACAAGGGCTGGCACTGCAGGGGCCTACTACACCTACCCGTGTCTTCTCGCCCCTCTGTGCAGCACCCTGACCCTCATACCTGGACACCCACTCTACCTTATCCTGGGCAGGGTGACAAGTGCCCCCAGACCTTCTTACTCCTTATAATGAGAGAGGCTGATGGGGATGCCAGTCCCTCCCATTCAGTTTCCACAGCATTCTCTGGGGGTGAGGAAACCCCAAGGTTTATCCCTTGGTCTCTCCCCAGTGACCCTTTCAACTCAGTTATGCAGCAGTTGAAGGCTGCCATGGAGTTCGAAGCAGAGGAACAGGACCCTGCCCGACAGTCTGTCCCGCTACCTGGAGTTGCTGGACTCTCCTCCTATCATACCCATCCTGATGGAGTCTTTCGAGAATGCCACCATGGCTGCCTGGTATAAACTCAACCTGATCCCTGCCATGCCCAGGAAGGCAGACAAGTTGTACCAGGCCCCTGTGGGGAAACAATTTTTTTGCTAAGTAACCTCAGGCTGGCTCTGTGGTTATCATTGCTGCCCATGATTGGACCAAGAAGCCTTATTCTCGGCTCTGTTCCACTGGATAAGGAGTACAGAAAGCTGGACTTGACTGGAAAAGTACCTTTGCCTCACTACTCTGACCATTAGGATCTTAAACTATATTGCCCATGTGGTCAGATTTCAAAACCAGCTCTGGAGACTGGCCAAAGAGATGGCTAAGGCTCTCCTAGAGGACCCTTGGGTGCAGGAGTTGCTTCAGGTCCTTCAGTCTGGGGCTGTTGGTAAACACCTGCTAAGGTCAGCTTACAATGCCACAGATGCCCCAGCTCGGGCAGCTGCAACTGACATTTGCCTTAGGAGGCATTCTTGGCTCACTGTTAGACTTTCCCCACGATGTGTAACAGTCGATCCTTAATGCCCCTTTCAGAGGCTACAAACTCTTTGGGGCGGATGTGCAGCACATGCTTTTGGACTCGCAGGTCTCTGGCCAGACCTTGTTGTCGATCCACTTGGTCTACTCTTTGTATCGCACCAGACTGGAAAGTGTGCTGAGGGTGCCCTTTTGTTGTGCCACCCACAGACCCAAGCCTGGACCTAAGCCTCGGGGCAAACGCAGAGCAGCTTCTGTCCTGCCCACCCCCTCCTCTACCTCTGGGAAGGCCCCCAGAAGAGGGGTCACTCCGGCCGCAGGTGTTGCTTCAGCCTGACTCTTTACCCAACCCCCCCAATACTGTCAGAGGTGGTAGTAGGGGGTCATTTATCCCTACACCTGGTGGTGGGAGTTCACCACAGATACTTGAGTTCTTCAGCTCATAGAACACAGCCACAATCTGGAACTCCTGGAGTGGCTCCGGAGCAACTTCAGTTCAGTGACCACCCACCCCCAGCCAAGTCTTGGTGCTCTAGGGGGAGAGCTGCGAAAAGACCCATAGAACCAATTTCCAGGGCAGATACGGGTGTTCTACTCCCACGTCTTGGTTCCCAAATGCACAGGGGGATCCACGGCCTATCCTGGACTGCTGCAGTCTAAATTCCTACATCCAGTACAAGAAGCTCCAGATGGTGACCTTTCGGGTCTTGTTCCCTCTTCTGCACCAGGGAGATTGGATATGCTCCCTCAACATGCAGGATGCATACCTGCTTAAGTTTAAGTTTATTGGCAGGAAGACTCCGTTGAGCACACTCATTTTCAAGGAGGTCCTGTAAGGACATCGTTAAACGGTGTACAATAAAATACATAGCATACATGTACAATAATTGGTAGAAAAAAGTGCATATATGGTCAATAAAAACAATAAAAAAACTATCAGAATCCTGTGCCTGGGTAAGCAGTGGTGACATACCATAAGATAACAATAATTGGTAGGAAATACATACAGGGTGAATGAAAAAAAAACAGTAGTGAAGCATACAGGAACTATTTCATATCAAGAGGGAGAAGAAAAAATATCAGCAAGAACTTAATACGATTGCTGTCAGCTTCCCAAGATGGCTGAGAGTGAAGGAAGGAAAAGGGTAAGGAGAAATGAATGACTACTTCTGATGAGGAAGGAGTCCGACTGAGGGGGGCAAGGGATAAGTGCAAGAAGCTGCAAGAAGACAAAAGCGCAAGGGAAAGAGTTGAGCAGGGATCAGGGATGGAGGGTATAGGAGGAGTCCTGGGCGTAAGGGTGGGGATGGACTAGGGAGGATGGGCCAGGGTGGATAGGGAGACTAGGCTTATCAAGGTGCGACTCCCACAGACAGTATCTCCGATTTTGGTTTCAGGGAGCACATTTACAGTTCCGTGCCTTGCCATTTGACTTGTCCTCTGGTGTTTTACAAAATGTATGGCAGTAGTGGCGGCAGCCCCCAGGAGGGGAGGAACTTTGTCTTCTCCTACCTGGGCAACTGGCTACTTAAAGCACAGTCCAGGGAGCAACTGTTCCAGACCTTGGCGTGTACTAGACAGCTATTCAGCAACCTGGGGATCATTGCTTATATCAGTCTTGACCCCATCTGGGCACCTACAGTACATAGGGGAGATCCTGGATGTGGCTCAGGGTGTGGCTTTCCTGCCTCAGGACAGGGCAGAATACCTGGTAGCTCAGGCCCAACTGCTTTGACAGCAGATGTTTCCGCCAGATCCTTCCTCAGTCTCTTGGGCCTGATGACCATGGCCATTCTCTGTTCCTCTGGTCAGACTCCACATGAGGATTCCCCAGTAGACACTGAGGGCATAATGGGATCAGTGCACCGATCTAGAACTGGTCCTGGTCTCCACTGATCAGAAAGGTTCTGCTTTTGTGGATGGAACCCAGTAACCTGATGAAAGGGGTGCCTCTCCTCACTCCCCTTACTCCTCGCAACAAATTCTCGCCACAGATGCTTCGGGGTTGGGCTGGGGGGCTCATTTTGGTACTCATCAGACTCCAGGGGGGCAAGTAGTCCAAAATGGAGACCGTCATTCACATCAGTGTCCTGAAGACGAGGGCCATCTGTGTGCCTAGCAAGCCTTCCAGACTAAACTGTCCCTGGGCCATCTGTTACAGACAGACATCAGTGTAGTCCATTACATCAACAAGCAAGGGGGACCCACTTGTACCCTCTCTGTCAGGAAGCCTAGAGGGTCTGGTACTTGGCTCTAGACCATGGTCTAGAACTCTCTGCTGTCTATGTTCCAGGTGCAAAAAACATCCTGGTGGACAAGTTAAGCCAGTCACAGTCCTGGGTACATGAGTGGGAGCTGCTGATCTTGGTCGTAGAAGATATGCTCGACTAAACTGCTGCGTTTTGCATTTCTGCTTGCACACTCCAGGGCCTGGAGTTTTCTGGCAAGACACGTCCTCCCTCTCTTGGAAGGGGAGGTTTCTTTACACCTTCCCTTTGTTCTCGCTAGAGGGTGTTAATCTTCAGATGGAAGGGGCTGCTATGATCTTCATCTCCCCCTTCTGCCTTCGATCTGGTTTGCACTGCTGCAGCAGTTGGCAGTGGAAGCTCCAGTGCCTCTACCCCAGTGCACATGTTTGCTCTCCCAGGAACAGGGCTCCCCTGGTCCATCTGGATCTCGAGTCTCTCAGTCTTCATGCTTGGTTCCTGAAGATGTAGCCATGGCTAGATTCAGGGTGTCCCCAAGGGTGCCTGTTTTGGTGGCTGCTAGGAAGTCCTCCACCAGGGCTACTTATCAATGAAGTGGAAGCGCTTTGCTCTGTGGGGGACTGCTCATCAGCTGGATCCTTTCACTTGTCCTGTGAATTAGATTCTGGAGTACTTTGTCTCTCTGACTCTGGTCTGAAGTACTCCTCCATTAAGGTGCACTTGTCTGCTATTTCAGCTTTCCATGTGCCTGTTGAAGGCCATATGGTGGCACAATTACTGGTGTCCTGTACCTTCCTAAGGGGCATTCTTCATCTGAAGCTCTCCATTCACAATCCTGTCCCACCTTGGGACCTGAATTTTGTGTTGGAAAAAACTTAACTTTGGCACCTTCTGAGCCTGCCACTACTTGCAAGCTACACTTTGTCATGGAGTTATTTCTAGGGTTGTGGATATGATGATCTATCCACACTAGTTGGCATGTCCTTTCCTGTTAAGATTCTTACCAGAAGGTGTAAAAGCTGGCTCCTCCCACCCACCTGGGTGGTATATGGCTTGGCGCCGCCCCTTGACGCCAGATCTTCCTTGCCACTGGAAGATTCAGGTTCCCTCCATATTGCTCACGCATTACTGTAGGCCTTGGCACTTAAATCTACAGATTTACCCAAACTCCAACTCAGTTTCTCCCAGTTACTTTGCGATCTCTACCTCGATGGAGGAAAAGTCCTCACCCGGTTTCTGCCGCTGCCCGTGTGGGCAAAAGATGTCTCGCACCGACTTGCATGCCTCGTGCGTTTATTGCCTGGGTCTTGGTCATGACACCCAGGCATGTGAAATATGTTGTGCTTTTCATACAAACCTCTTGGATGATCGTCTCGCATGACTGCAACTGGGCAGATCGGAAAAACAGAATTCACCAGCCAAATCCGAGGAAGCCTATCTGCGGCTGTGGGGTCCACCGAGCAGCTCTAACAGATGAAGACCTTTGAAGAGGGGGCAGTTCGGGCCGCAGATTGGTCCTCTTCCATGTCCGTCTTCATCCCGCTTAATCTGGGCTCCACCTTCTCGGGCTTCTTTTGGGAGTTGTGCCAGTCCCTCCCTACCAAGTGAGAGGGACCTTTGGGTGCGCATGTCTCTCGGTCCCATAAAAAGGACAGAAAGCATAAGGAAACTTTGTCTCACTGACACTCTTGGAACCGCGAGATCTCTGTCCCAGGAATCTTCTCTCTACTTCAGTCATGGTTGCGGCCTTGGCTGCTGCTTTGATGGTACCCCTCTCAGGCCAGCTGGCTAAGACACAGGACGACAATCTGGCTAAGATTATCCGCAACCCCACTGTCTCTCAGTGAGGTCAACAACTCCTTATTCAGGACCCCGGTCCTGCCTGCCACTGAGGAGACTCAGCCTGCTGGGAATCCCTCTGTGGCCCAGATCCCTGACCAGGAAGAGCTGCGGTTCTCCCAAGCTCCTTCCGAGCAACCCAGTCTGTCCCCTGATGGTCCAAGTCGAGATTGGACACCTTCGGCTGACAGGCTGAAGGCACATAAGCACTTTAAGCGGCATCACCGCCACTTTTCTTCGTCCTCCTCAAATGAGAGGCTTTGATGGAAACTCCATTGATGCTGCGAGGATGTAATGTGGCAGTAGCTATGTCCAGTTAGAAGCTGGCTCCGGCTTCTACTCCTGCCATTACTTGGCTGTCTCCCTTTAGGCAGACATCTACTCCTCAGGAGCCGGTCCGCACTGTTCCTCCACCTGCTGAGTTGGTCAAGACTATCCCGGCTCGGCCAAAACTGGCCTCTCCACCAATTGTGGTGGAGCTGCCACTGAAGCAGCCTCCTTCAGGGGCTCCTTCTAAGGAATCTTGGCCCATTCCAGGCCCACTGCATAGGCTCTCCATCACCCTCACACCTGACCGTCCTAGGTGAGTACAGGGTGACTCTGATGGCTGGCCGATTTATCCGGACTCTTCAGAGTCCAAGGACTCCGACCTTCATTCTCACCCCTTGGATGAGGAATCTGTCTGTAGGCTTTTGACAGAGGAACGCCCTTTTTTCTTTAATGGATATCCTCTGCCTCATCTCGGAGTCCACGGGGATGCCCTTGGAACCCGTTCAGAAACTGGTTGAATACCCCCTCACTGATGCTGTCAAATGAGGGGATTCACTGACTGAGGCCTTCCCAGTGGCCGAGGCCATTGTCTGTCTGGCCTTGGAGCTGTGGCAGCACCTTGCCTCCTGCCCCGTGCCTTTAGCCGGAATGGTCTGCAAGTATGCGGTGTCCATTGGGTCCCTTTTGGGATTCACACAGCACCCCTTGGCCGAGGGACTGGTGACTGAGTCTGTTCAGGTACTCGGGTAATTCAAGAGACACCGATAGACCCCTGGACAGAGTCCAAAAAATTGGACCATTTGGCCCGGAAAGTCTATGTTGCCTCTTCGCTGGGCCTTAGTCAGGCGAGCTCAGCTGTCATCATGGCGCACTTCTCTCATGCCCTCCTGGGCTCTCTTGATGAGGTTCTACCTCACCTCCCTGCAGACCTCCAGACCACGGTCGAGCAGGTCTGAGACCAGGGTTGGGCGGTTGCAAAACAGCGGTTCCAGATGGCCTTGGACCTCAGACTCCTGCACCCGCTCAGTGGCAACCGCAGTTGCCATGCGCTGCAGGGCTTAGTTGCAGGTATCCACCTCACAGGGGACACTCAGCACAAGCTGATGGACGTCCCTTTGCTTGGTACCGACCTTTTCAGCCCAGGTGTGGATGGTCACCTCTAACACATAGAAAAGTCCAACTTGGACTCTATGATCTTTGCTCAGAAGGAATCCCAGGGTTCCAAAAAGCAGAAGAGAAAGCTTTTTTCAGCCTTCTGCCCTGTAGCCAAGCAACCCCATTTCCAGTCGGGGCAGCATCAGCAGCAGGCTCAACTTTGGTGCCCTCGGCCCAAGTGTGGGCCCCCGGTGGCCTGTAAACCTAGAGGATGGGGTTCAGGTGGTCTCCAAGCCTGCCCAGTGATGGGATGGGGGTGGCCACCCCCCATACCTATCACACCAGCTCAGAGTCCTCCTGTGGGGGGGCCAGTTCCACCACTTTCTTTCTGCCTGGTCTGCTGTTACAGTGGACAGGTGGGTTTTAGAAGTGGTCGGCCAGGCTCTGCCTCTGGAATTTGAGCAGTACCCACCAAGCCGAGCCCACACCCCACAGGAGAAAATGGTGTCCGTACAGTCGGTTGGCTCTCCAAGATGACATCGCCCAACTCTTCCGCAAGGAGGTAGTGGCCACTGTGAACCCAGGGTTCATTTCCAGGTACTTCCTGGTACTGAAAGAGATGGGGGGTTGGCACCCCATTCTAGACCTCCACGACCTGAATCAGTTTCTCAGGTCCTGCACATTCAGGATGGTAACTGTCACAGATCATACCATCTCATGAGCAGAACATGTGGTTTTGCTCACAGGATGTGTACTTTCACATCCCAATCTGTCCATCTCACCAGAGGTTCCTTTGCTTTTGAGTGGAGGGAGCCTTCTTTGAGTTCCAAGCCATGCCGTTTGGCCCATCAGCCCCCCTGGTTCTTCAGCAAATGTATTGCAGTGGTGGCCCATCTTCGGCATCATGGGGTCAGGGTATACCCCTATGTTGACAACTGGCTAATAGCGGGTTCCTCCAGATAGGATTTGGATTGGTCCAGGGATTTGGCCATCCAGTCCTGCATTGATCTTGGTCTCCTGGTCAACGAGACCAAGTCAGAACTCGTACCTTTGCAGGTAATCTGCTTCATCAGGGCAGAGCTCGTCTCTTGCTGAGCAAGAGCCAGGCTCCCAACAGACAGGGCGAAGGTTCTCTTCCTTTGCCCAATCATTTCTGGTTGGGCACTCTCGCCCTGCCCAGGACTTCTGCGACTTCTTAGGTTACATGGTGGCCTGCACAGCTGTGGTCTGATGGGCCCGGTGGCATATGCGACCCCTTCAATGGGAACTGGCCAGCCAGTGGATTCAGTGACATGGTCATTTTGATCAGCTGGTCACAGTGATCCAGAAGATGTGGGATGCTCTCCAGTGGTGGACTGTCCTAGCACATTTGCAGGAAGGGATCCAGTTTGTCCATCCGGAGCCAACAGTCCTTCTCACGACTGCCTCTCTCACAGGCTGGGGTGCCCACATGGGGAATCTGAGTCCACGGGCTCTGGACCCTTGAGGAATCTCAATGTTATATCAACTTGCTGGAGCTCAGAGCAGTCCGACTGACACTGTCCTCATTCGTTCTGCTCCTTCAGGGTCAAGTGGTGCAAGTCCAGACGGACAATACCATAACCATGTACTATCTCAGCAAGCAGGGCAGCATGCACTCCTGCCCTCTGTGCAGGGAAGCACTCCACATCTGGACCCTCATGTGCTGACTGGAGGCAGATCTCCTAGCCATCCATGTGGCAGGAGCCTCGAACCAACAGGCGGATGTTCTCAGCCATGTGAGCAAGACATCCCATAAGTGGTCTCTCCATCCAGAGGCAGTACACAACCTGTTCTCCCACGAGGGCAAACCTCAGGTGGATCTGTTTGCCTCCAGGGAGAATGCAAAGCTGAAGCTGTTTCATGCTCGCTCCCTCGGCAGGGCTCGCTGCAGATGGAGTCCTTCTTGAGGCTGTGGACCCCAGGCTTCTTCTATGCCTTCCCTTGATTTACAAGGTGATCCTCAAGGTCAGGAGGGACAAGGCACAGGTGATCCTGGTAGGCCCAGACTGGCCTCACCAGTTCTGGTATCCAGGCCTCCGAGGCATCTTCCATTGTACAGGGACCTGATATCAGTCAGTCAGGGGAAGGTATTGCATCTGGACCTTCAGTCCTTGCACTTGACAGCCTGTTTCCTGAGCGGCTATAGTTCCACGCTTTGGGTCTCTCTGAGGATGTACTCACAGTTGTGGAAGTATCCAGAAAGGAGTCTACCAGGAGGTGGTGTGCCTTCAAATGGAAAAGGTTTTCCATTTGGTGTCAGGGCAAGGGCTTGGACCCTCTGTCCTGCCCGGTGGCTAGGATCCTCTACTACCTTAGGTCTCTGTCCAGGGGTCTTTGATCTATGACGCCAGGTGCCTGGCAGCCATCTTTGCGCACCGGGTGCGGGCCGGTCAGCAAACAGTGGCACAGAAGGTGGTCTGGCACTTAAAGGAGTCGACTATATTTTCCCTCCGGTGCATGAACCATCACCACCACCGTGGGATCTACTGCTGGTACTGGCAAAGCTCATGGGCAAGCCATTTGAACCAGTGCATAGGAGTGAGATGTCACACTTGTCATGGAAGACCACCTTCTTGGTGGCTATCACGTCAGCCAGAAGGACTGGGGAGTTGCAGGTGCTGAGTCTCCTTACCTGGTTTTCCACAGGAACAAGGTTGTCCTGTGCCCCCACTAAAAATTCCTTCCGAAGGTGGTGTCAGAGTTTCACCTTAACCAGGTGTTTGACTCTGCTGGTATACTACCCCAGTTACATCTCGGAGGCATAGTACAGGCTCCATACCTTGGACCTGAGACAAGAGCTCTCATCATAAGGAGCAGATGGCTGAAGTTCGGGGAGAGGTTCGCCAGCTATTTGTCACCTACGCAGAAGCTGCATCTGGCAGGCCTGCAGCAAAGTGGATGATTGGCAGATGGATAACATCCTGCATTGATCTGTGCTACCAGTTGGTGGGCAGGGAGCCTCCTGTAGAGATAATGGCTCATTCCAACCGTCGTACTGCTGTCGGTGGCTGCTTCTAGGGACGACCCTATCCAGGATATCTGCAAGGCTGCTACCTGAAGTCGGCAAACACCTTCATTACCCACTACCACATAGACCTAGAATCACGCTGGGATGCTGGTTTTGGGGCCTCAGTTCTCCAATCTGTTTCCTAAGTGGTGGTGTGCACCTTTCCTCCCTCCTCCCAGAGAACTGCTAGGAGCCTGCCAACTAGTATGGATAGAACATATCCCCAATCCTAGAAAAACGGGTTACTCACCTGTAACAGTAGATCTTCCAGAGTGGTCTCTTGCAGTAGGTAACACTTGGGTATCCAGCAGAGGTCGCTATGGCGCATGGCAGCTTTTCTAGTAGTCTTTCACCAGGGACCACCCACATGACATCAGCTTCCTGTTTCCTATAAGTGTGGGTGGTCCCTGGTATCCTCTGTTCATTTTCCGTCCATCTTCAGCTCACGCAGCAGCAAGTGCAACTTCTGTGTAGCAGTCATCGACAAGAAATTTGGAACAAAGATGAATATCTGTACTGATTCTTCAAAGAAACAAGCTTTATTTCGTTCCTGCTGTTGCGGTAGGGAGATATACTGCTTTGACAATCACATACTTTGTGTGAGGTGTCTGGGACCCACACACACATTCCTGTAGTTTGTCAGGAATTTAATCGGGCAACTCATCGATGGTTGCTTGAAATTAAACACCTTTTGATGGAGCAGAAAATCTCTCCTCTGAGAACCAGGGGGCTCGTACCAAGGGCCCCCCTCTTCTGGTTGTCTTTCCAGGCAGAAAAAGGAGGAGAAACCCTCCTCACACTCCCTGCCTTGTCGTCAGTAGACGGCCACAGTTTCTGGTGCCCTTCCATCAACTGAGCATCATTCAAACACTTCTTTGTCGAGGGCTCAGATCCTCTCATCGGCACTTTCAAGCTCTTTAAATGCAGTTCAAATAGTAACTGCTTCATCGATGGAGGCTTATACCCTCTCATCGACTACTCTTTCTAGCGTTTTGCATGCAGTTAAATATACTGCTGCTCTGTCGATGGGGGCTCCTCTCCTGTCGATGGCATCTGACAGTTTTAGTGAAAATAATTAATTTCCCCTTTGGGCCATTCCACGAGACCCTGTATTCCTCAGGGGATACCTAGGGCTTATGCCTTACTGACTGCCCCTCCGCCTACACAGGTGGCTTCTTATAGGGGTCAGGCGGACAGATCAGGACCCTGGTCTTTACCACCCAGGGGTGAGAACTGCTTATGCTATGCATCCCATTCAGTCTGTCACCCCCTTGTTTCCCAACATGCCCCCCACCCCCTCCTTCCCAGGAACAGGACCTCACCAATGTAGTCAGATAGGTTTTGCATGCCATGCGGCATGCTCAGCCCTCTTGACGAGCTGAGTGATCCCACCCGATCTACTCTCCCTCCTCCGCCTAAAAGATTTTATAGCGACAGGGATACCATGTCATCCTGGTCTTCTCCTCCATTCATAAAGGACTGTTTGTCAGATGACAGATTCGCTGCCTGATTTCGCCGGTGATCTTGAGGATGAAGAGTTTCAAGATTTGGATTTTCCTAATCCCGAATCCCCTATTCTGAAATCTTCCCTGGATGAGGATCTGCCACTCCCTTTGGCAGCCTCACCCCCAGACAACCCGACCTTTAGTGAGATGATGGCTCAAATCCAAAAGGTCATGGGATTCTCCACTACTGAACATTACAAACAATGTAAGGATATGGCAGAACATCTTTAATTACCCGAGGAGCCTGTTTTCATGGTTCCCCCACTAATTCCAATTTACCAGAATGCCATGCTGGCTGCTTGGCATTAGCCTTCAGCTGTTACAGCTATTCCCCGCAAAGCGTATCATCTAGATCAGGCTTGTCTGGATCACTCTTCTGTCTAGTATTCCAGAGGTGGATTCTGTGAACGTTGCTGCCGCTCACAACCGTACTAAAAAACCCAAGCATATGAGGAATCCCGAAGAATTGACTATCTGGGGGAAAAGGTCTTTTCCTCAGTGCCATGAATCGGAATCTTAAACTATATTGGTCATATGATTAAATATCAATGTACCCTGGGGTCCTATGCCATTGAGCTTATCAGTAAACTTCCTCCCTCAAAGATGGTGATAAATTATTGGCTACAGTGACAACTAGTAATTGTCTCCCATCACCTTCTGAGGTCGGGATATGATGCTGTAGATACTTCAGCCTGACTTTCAGCCACTGGTACCACTTTGCATCACCATGCCTGGCTTCGCGTTTCAGGCTTTGCACCGGATATGCAACATAAAGTAGCTAATGCCCCTTTTAATGGGTCCAAGCTGTTGGGGCCAGGTCCTCAAACTTTACTGGATGACTTACAGGCATCAGGCAGAACCCTCTGTACAGTACATGGCATGTATCATACCCCAGCTACAACCTATCGTACTCAACACTCCTCTTAATCCAAAAGTGGTGGAAAATATAGAGGTAATAAAAGCAGCTTCAGAGGTCATGCTCAGTCCATCAGAGGCAACACCTCTATTGCCTGGGGTGCCTGCTTCCACCCTTCTGATGGTGCTGCACAGCCCGCCTCTCAGTGACTCACTAGGGTTTTTCCCCCCGCCTCCTCAACCAGGCCTTGGAGGCTGTGGGGGTCGTTCTTCTCTGCTTCTGGAGGCTTGGCAGACTATCACATCCGACAGTTGGGAACTTCAGATTACACAGAAGGGTCATACTCGAGTTTCTCTCCACCCCTCACCCTCCATTGTAGATTAATTATCCTGCAGATCATATACCCATTTTACAAGAGGAATTGACTGCCCTCTTGACCAGTTGTCCCAGTGGCCCTTCTGGGACATCAAACAGGATTTTATTCCCACTTCTTTTTGGTACCCAAACATATGGGAGACCTCGGACCAATTCTGGATCTCAGTCAACTGAATCTTTAACATTCTGTACAAGCATTTCTGCATGATTACCCTGCCTGGCATCATGCTGATCCTAAAGCAGGGCGATTGGCTTTGCGCCCTAGACATGAAGGATGTCTACCTTCATATTCCCATCCACCTTGCTCACCACAGATTTTTACACTTCCACCTACTGGATCAAAATTACCAGTTTTGAACACTCCCTTTTGGCCTCATCAGCCCCCAGAGTGTTCACCAAGTGCCCAGCAGTGGTAGCAGCAGCCTTACGAAGAGAAGGGCACTTCGTCTTTCCATGTCTAGACGATTGGCTAATACAAGCAGACTCCAAAGTAGCTCTGCTCATTTCTCTAGATGCTACCTTGCAACTGTTTGTAGACCTGGGAATCACTGTCAATTAGCCAAAGTCCAGTCCAAATCTGACAGTCTCTTCAATTCATTGGGGCTGTTTTAGATGGTTACAGCCAGGGCTTACCTCTCGCCTGCCCGGCAGGACACACTTATAGCTTTGGTGTTGGATATACAGACTCGGAAAATAGTCACAGCCAGGCAAATGCTGCGCCTTCTGGGTCACATGTCCACTGCCATACCTATGGTAGCATTCGCCTATCTCCACATGAGACCTGTCCAACGGACCCTTCAGAATCAGTGGTCCCAAAACACAAGACAGTTCAAAGACAAAATTCGGGTCACTCCTTTTCTGAAGTCTTCCCTGACATGGTGGACAGTCAGAATCTATCTGAATCAAGGAGTGCTTTTCCAGTCCTCTCTCCCCATGCAAACGTTGACCATGGATGCTTCCCTACAGGGCTGGGGAGCGCACTTCGATCCTGATCAGACCCAAGGTCAATGGCCAGTTTCTCCCCATCTGTCTCATATCAGTCTCTTAGAAATGAGAGCGATCCATCTTGCTCTTCAGGCATTCCAGCCCTACCTCTAGCCAGGATCATTACTGATCAATCAGACAACACTGCAGTGGTGGTCTGCCTCAACAAGCAAGAGGGTACAAAGTCTCGCACTGTATGCAGAGACCCTTGCAGTTTGGCAAGAAGCCATATGGCAACAACTGATGCTAATAGCTGTCCATTTACTGGGACATTGCAACTAGTTGGCCAACTGGCTGAACTGCCAGTCCACAACTTCCGAATAAACACTTTACAAGCAAGTGCTCCAAGAAATCTTCAACTTATGGGGCACTCCACAGATAAATCTGTTTGCCTCCCCAGAGAATTACTGTCTTCCCAGATATTTTTCCATTATCCTGAACAGAAAGGGACAATCTAGATTCCCTGTCCCAACCCTGGACAGGTCTCTTGTATGCTTCCCCATCCCTTTGCTGCAATGGACTCTACTGAAATTAGTTAGAACTGGCCACAGTGATTCTCATAGCCCCAATGTGACCTTGTCAGACGTGGTTTCCCCTGCTCCTGCAAATGTCTGTACAGGATCCCGTCCTGTTGCTAAGACCAGATCTCCTGACTCGGTGTCGTGGATCTCTCCTACATCCCAGCCTGAAGGTTTTACACCTTCATGCTTGGCTTCTGAGAATGCTTTCATAACTCCCTTACAAGTGTCCTCTCCTGTTGGCAGTTTTCTCTTGGCCTCCCGTAAACCAGCAATAGGAGCAACATACAATTTCAAATGGAAATGTTTTTTCATATGGTTAGCCTCTCTATCTTTAGACCCTAACTCTTGTCCAATAAGTTCTGGACTACCTGGCCTCACTATCCGAGTCCAGTCTGTTCTTCCATTAAAGTCCACTTGGTCGGCATCTCCACTTTCCATGAGCCTCTGGGTGGTAGGTTACTGTACCAACGTCTAGCTAAGATGTTTTTGAAAGTAATGTTACATATTAAACCTCCTATTAGAAGACCCACTTCTCTGTGGGATCTCAATTTTATGATAGAAAAATTGACCCTTGAGCCTTTTGAGCCAGCTGCCACATGTGAACTTGGTTGTCTTTCATGGAAAACCCTATGTTTGATGGCTATCACTTCCACTCAATGTGTTTCTGAGCTCCGTGCCCTCGTGCAGGGAACCTTACTTGATTTTCCAAAGACCGGGTGGTCCTTCATTTCATTCCTTCCTTCCTAAAGTCTCTGAACATTCTTTAAATCAATCCTTGGAGCTTCTGGTCTACTATCCATGACTACTCCAATCAGGGTGAACATCTACTACATACTTCGGATGTCCACTGTATACTATGCTACTCTGCTAATTGGACACAGTCTATTAGAAAGACGTCTCAACTGTTCATCTCTTTTGCCCTAGGTCGCGAGGGCCTCCTGGTTGCAACACGTTCTCTCATCCTGGTTGGCACATTGTATTTCATTTTGTTACAAAAAATACGAGCCTTCACCTGGACCTGTCCAAACCCACTCTACTAAAGCTATGGCCACCACTGCGGCTTGCTTTAAGGGAGCCTTCATTTCAGATATCTACAATGCAGCTTACCTGGTCCATGATCCATACATTGGCAAGGCACTACAAGCTGGATATTGTCTCATGACTTAGGATGGCCTTCGGCCGTGCAGTCCTACAAGGTCTCTTATCATAAGTCCTCCCACGTGGGCTTTACTGCTTGGGAATCGGGCCAAAAGTATTACTTCTTGCAAGAGACCACTTTGTGGAAGATGGTATAGTTGTGTAAAAACCTACCGTAACAGTAGATCTTTGAGGAGTGTCTCTTGCAGTAGGTTTGTTCCCACTCTCCATCCCCCTCCTTATCCAAGAGCAAGTTCTGGTCCAGTGATTAGGGTTGGGACTCCTTTGGTACCTCTGCTTCCTCTCAGTCCTCTTTGTGAGCTGAATCTGGTGGGGGAACTGAGGATACCTAAACTGTTAGAAGAGCTGCTGTGCGCCACAGTGACCTCTGCTGGATACCCAAAAGTATTACCTACTGCAAGAGACTCTCCTGAAAG